>CM038143.1:383263996-384631554 GCA_021437245.1 Aegilops speltoides
GGAAATGCAAGAGACCTCGGTTATGATGATGCACTAGGTCCATAGCTGGGACTTTGTGTATGTTCTCGAAATGCGTTTGTCGAGTGGTCATTAAGAAAGTTTCTATACAAGTTTCTGAACGAACTCCTTAAGAAAAGTTCTCCAAAAGTTCCGTATGAAAGAAATCCTTTGAAGCATCTGGTCGTCACAAATGTTTTGACTACTTGTGGGGCCAAACAAACTCCGGATGAGTGAGATATCCATGTTTCAGTTAACACTGCGCAAAACTGATTCGAACAGCGATTCTGACTAGTTCTTGTGTAGTTGCATTCTATTTTTTCCATTCTACTTCACTAAACATCTCCATATGAGATCCAATTACTTGTAGGGAAATGCAAAAGACCTCGGTTATGTTGATGCACTAGGTCCACAGCTGGGACTTTGTGTATGTTCTCGAAATGCGTTTGTCGAGTGCTCATTAAGAAAGTTTCCATACAAGTTTCTGAATGAACTCCTTAAGAAAAGTTCTCCAAAAGTTCCCTATGAAAGAATCCTTTAAGAATCTGGTCGTCACAAACGTTTTGACAACTTCTGGTTCCAAAACGGACTCCGTATAAGTCAGATATCCATGTTTCAGTTAACACCGCGCAAAACTGATTCCGAACGATAGTTACAGACTAGTTCTTGTGTAGTTGCAGTCGAATTTTTCCATTCTACTTGACTAAACATCTCCATATGGGATCCAATTACTTGTAGGGAAATGCAATAGACCTCGGTTATGATGATGCACTAGGTCCATTGCTGGGACTTTGTGTATTTTCTCGAAATGCGTTTGTCGAGTGCTCATTAAGAAAGTTTCTATACAAGTTTCTGAACGAACTCCTTAAGAAAAGTTCACAAAAAGTGACTTATGAAAGAATCCTTTGAAGCATCTCGTCATCACAAACGTTTTGACTACTTGTGGAGCCAAAACAGGCTCCGTATTTGTCAGATATCCATGTTTCAGTTAACACTGCGCAAAACTTATTCCGAACGACAGTTACAGACTAGTTCTTGTGTAGCTGCATTCTATTTTTTGAATTCTACTTCACTAAACATCTCCATATGAGATCCAATTACTTGTAGGGAGATTCAAGAGACCTCAGTTATGATGATGCAGTAGGTCCATAGCTGGGACTTTGTGTATGTTCTGGAAATGCGTTTGTCGAGTGCTCATTAATAAAGTTTCTATACAAGTTTCTGAAAAAACTCCTTAAGAAAAGTTCTCCAAAAGTTCCCTATGAAAGAATCCTTTGAAGCATCTAGTCGTCACAAACGTTTTGACTACTTCTGGAGCCAAACGGACTCAGAAGAGTCGATATCCATGTTTGATTAACACTGCAAAACCGATTCGAATGGCGATTCTGAGACTAGTTCTTGTGTAGTTGCACTCGATTTTTTCCATTCTACTTCACTAAACATCTCCATATGAGATCCAATTACTTGTAGGGGAATGCAAGAGACCTCGGTTATGATGATGCACTAGGTCCGTAGCTGGGACTTTGTGTATGTTCTCGAAATGCGATTGTTTAGTGCTCATTAAGAAAGTGTCTATACAAGTTTCTTAATGAACTCCTTAAGAAAATTTCTCCAAAAGTTCCCTATAGAAGAATCCTTTGAAGCATCTGGTCGTCACAAACGTTTTGACTACTTGTGGAACCTAAATGGACTCTGTATGAGTTAGATATCCATGTTTCAGTTAACACTGCACAAAATTGATTCCGAATGACAGTTACAGACTAGTTCTTGTTTAGTTGCATTCTATTTTTTCCATTCTACTTCACTAAACATCTCCATATGAGATCCAATTACTTGTAGGGAAATGCAAGAGACCTCGGTTATGATGATACACTAGGTCCATAGCTGGGACTTTGTGTATGTTCTCAAAATGCGTTTGTTGAGTGCTCATTAAGAAAGTTTCTATACAAGTTTCTGAATGAACTCCTTAAGAAAAGTTCTCCAGAAGTTCCCTATGAAAGAATCCTTTGAAGCATCTAGTAGTCACAAATGTTTTGACTACTTGTGGAGCCAAAACGGACTCCATATGAGTCAGATATCCATGTTTCAGTTAATACTGCGCAAAACTGATTCCGAACGACAGTTACATACTAGTTCTTGTGTAGTTGCACTCAATTTTTTCTATTCTACTTCACTAAACATCTCCATATGAGATCTAATTACTTGTAGGGAAACGCAAGAGACCTAGGTTATGATGATGCACTAGGTCCATAGCTAGGAATTTGTGTATGTTCTCGAAATGCGTTTGTCGAGTGCTCATTAAGAAAGTTTCTATACAAGTTTCTGAATGAACTCCTTAAGAAAAGTTCTCCAGTAGTTCCCTATGAAAGAACTGTTTGAAGCATCTGGTCGTCACAAATGTTTTGACTACTTATGGAGCCGAAACGGACTCCGAATGACTCAGATATCCATGTTTCAGTTAACACTGCGCAAAACTGATTCCGAACGACAGTTACAAACTAGTTCTTCTGTAGTTGCACTCGATTTTTTCCATTCTACTTCACTAAACATCTCCATATGAGATCCAATTACTTGTAGGGGAATGCAAGAGACATCGGTTATGATGATGCACTAGGTCCATAGCTGGGACTTTGTGTATGTTCTCGGAATGCGTTTGTCGAGTGCTCATTAAGAAAGTTTCTATACAAGTTTCTGAACGAATTCCTTAAGAAAAGTTCTCCAAAGTTCCCTATTAAAGATTCCTTTGAAGCATCTCATCGTCACAAACGTTTTGACTACTTGTGGAGCCAAAACATACTCCAGATGAGTGAGATATCGATGTTTCAGTTAGCACTAAGCAAAATTAATTCGAAGCAGCGATTCTGAGACTAGTTCTTGTGTAGTTGCACCCGATTTTTTCCATTCCACTTCACTAAACATCTCCATATGAGATCCAATTACTTGTAGGGGAATGCAAGAGACCTCGGTTATGTTGATGCACTAGGTCCATAGCTGGGACTTTGTGTATGTTCTCGAAATGCGTTTGTCGAGTGCTCATTAAGAAAGTTTCTATACAAGTTTCTGAACGAACTCCTTAAGAAAAGTTCTCCAAAAGTTCCCTATGAAAGAATCCTTTGAAGAATCTGGTTGTGAAAAACGGTTTGACTACTTGTGGAGCCAAAACAGACTTCGTATGAGTCAGATAACCATGTTTCAGTTAGCACTGCGCAAAACTGATTCCGAACGACAGTTACATACTAGTTCTTGTGTAGTTGCACTCAATTTTTTCCATTCCACTTCACTAAACATCTCCATATGAGATCCAATTACTTTTAGGGAAATGCAAGAGAACTCGGTTATGATGATGCACTAGGTCCATAGCTGGGACTTAGTGTATGTTCTCGAAATGCGTTTGTCGAGTGCTCATTAAGAAAGTTTCTATACAAGTTTCTGAACGAACTCCTTAAGAAAAGTTCTCCAAAAGTTCCCTATGAAAGAATCCTTTGAAGCATCTGGTCATCACAAATGTTTTGACTACTTGTGGAGCCAAAATGAACTCCGTATGAGTCAGATATCCATGTTTGATTAACCTTGCAAAAACTGATTCCAAGCAGCGATTCTGAGACTAGTTCTTGTGTAGTTGCACTCAATTTTTCCATTCTACTTCACTAAACATCTCCATATGAGATCCAATTACTTGTAGGAAATGCAAGAGACCTCGGTTATGATGATGCACTAGGTCCATAGCTGGGACTTTGTGTATGTTCTCGAAATGCATTTGTCGAGTGCTCATTAAGAAAGTTTCTATATAAGTTTCTGAACGAACTCCTTAAGAAAAGTTCTCAAAAATTAACATATGAAAGAATCCTTTGAAGCATCTGGTCGTCACAAATGTTTTGACTACTTGTGGAGCCAAACAGGATCCGTATGAGTCGATATCCATGTTTGATTAACACTGCAAAACCGATTTGAGACAACGATTATAGACTAGTTCTTGTGTAGTTGCATTCTATTTTTCAATTCTACTTCACTAAACATCTCCATATGAGATCCAATTACTTGTAGGGAAATTCAAGAGACCTCGGTTATGATGATGCACTAGGTCCATAGCTGGGACTTTGTGTATGTTCTCGAAATGCGTTTGTCGAGTGCTCATTAAGAAAGTTTCTATACAAGTTTCTGAACGAACTCCTTAAGAAAAGTTCTCCAAAAGTTCCCTATGAAAGAATCCTTTGAAGAATCTGGTCGTCACAAACCTTTTGACTACTTGTGGAGGCAAAACGGATTCCGGATGAGTGAGATATCCATGTTTCAGTTAACACTGCGCAAAACTGATTTGAACGATAGTTACAGACTAGTTCATGTCTAGTTGCATTCTATTTTTTCCATTCTAATTCACTAAACATCTCCATATGAGATCCAATTACTTGTAGGGAAATGCAAGAGACCTCTATTATGATGATGCACTAGGTCCATAGCTGGGACTTTGTGTATGTTCTCGAAATGCGTTTGTCAAGTGCTCATTAAGAAAGTTTCTATACAAGTTTTAAACGAACTCCTTGAGAAAAGTTCTCCAAAGTTCCCTATGAAAGAATCCTTTAAACATCTGGTCGTCACAAACATTTTGACTACTTGTGGAGCCAAAATGGACTCAGTATGAGTCGATATCCATGTTTGATTAACACCTGCAGCAAAACGATTCGAACGAGATTCTGAGACTAGTTCTTGTGTAGTTGCACTCGATTTTTTCCATTCTACTTCACTAAACATCTCCATATGAGATGCAATTACTTGTAGGGAAATTAAAGAGACCTTGGTTATGATGATACACTTGGTCCATAGCTGGAACTTTGTGTATGTTCTCAAAATGCGTTTGTCGAGCGCTCATTAAGAAAGTTTCTATACAAGTTTCTGAACAAACTCCTTAAGAAAAGTTCTCCAAAAGTTCCCTATGAAAGAATCCTTTGAAGCATACGGTCGTCACAAACGTTTTGACTACTCGTGGAGCCAATACGGACTCCGTATGAGTCAGATATCCATGTTTCTGTTAACACTGCGCAAAACTGATTCCAAACGACAGTTACAGACTAGTTCTTGTGTAGTTGCACTCGATTTTTTCCATTCTACTTGACTAAACATCTCCATATGAGATCCAATTACTTGAAAGGAAATGCAAGAGACCTCAGTTATGATGATGCACTAGGTGCATAGCTGGGACTTTGTGTATGTTCTTGAAATGCGTTTGTCGAGTGCTCATTAAGAAAGTTTCTATACAAGTTTCTGAACGAACTCCTTAAGAAAAGTTCTCCAAAAGTTCCCTATGAAAAATCCTTTGAAGCATCTGGTCGTCACAAACGTTTTGACTACTTGTGGAGCCAAACGGACTCCGTATGAGTCAGATATCCATGTTTGATTAACACTACACAAAACCGATTCGAACTGCGATTCTGAGACTAGTTCTTGTGTAGTTGCACTCGATTTTTTCCATTCTACTTCACTAAACATCTCCATATGAGATCCAATTACTATTAGGGAAATGCAAAAGACCTTGATTACGATGATGCACTAGGTCCATTGCTGGGACTTAATGTATGTCCTCGAAATGTGTTTGTCGAGCGCTCATTAAGAAAGTTTCTATACAAGTTTCTAAAAGAACTCCTTAAGAAAAGTTCTAAAAAAGTTCCCTATGAAATAATACTTTGAAGCATATGGTAGTCACAAACGTTTTGACTACTTTTTGAGCCAAAACGGACTCCGTATGAGTGAGATATCCATGTTTCAGTTAACACTGCGCAAAACTGATTCCAAACGACAGTTACAGACTAGTTCTTGTGTAGTTGCACTCGATTTTTTCCATTCTACTTCACTAAACATCTCCATATGAGATCCAATTACTTGTAGGGAAATGCAAGAGACCTCGGTTATGATGATGCACTAGGTCCATAGCTGGGACTTTGTGTATGTTCTTGAAATGCGTTTGTCGAGTGCTCATTATGAAAGTTTCTATACAAGTTTCTTAACGAACTCCTTAAGAAAATTTCTCGAAAAGTTCCCTATGTAAGAATCCTTTGAAGCATCTGGTCGTTACAAACATTTTGCCTACTTGTGGAGCCAAAACAGGCTCCATATGAGTCAGATATCCATGTTTCAATTAACATCAAGCAAAATTGATTCGAGCAGCGATTCTGAGACTAGTTCTTGTGTAGTTGCATTCTATTTTTTCAATTCTACTTCACTAAACATCTCCATATGAGATCCAATTACTTGTAGGGAGATGCAAGAGACCTCAGTTATGATGATGCACTAGGTCCATAGGTGGGACTTTGTGTATGTTCTAGAAATGCATTTGTCGAGTGCTCATTAAGAAAGTTTCTATACAAGTTTCTGAACGAACTCCTTAAGAAAAGTTCTCCAAAAGTTCCCTATGAAAGAATCCTTTGAAGCATCTAGTCGTCACAAACGTTTTGACTACTTGTGGAGCCAAAACAGACTCCGTATGAGTCAGATATCCATGTTTTAGTTAACACTGCGCAAAACTGATTCCGAACGACAGTCACAGACTTGTGTTTGTGTAGTTGCACTCGATTTTTTCCATTCTACTTCACTAAACATCTCCATATGAGATCCAATTACTTGTAGGGAAATGCAAGAGACCTCGGTTATGATCATACACTAGGTCCATAGCTGGGACTTTGTGTATGTTCTCGAAATGCATTTGTCGAGCGCTCATTAAGAAAGTTTCTATATAAGTTTCTGAACGAAGTCTTTAAAAAAATTTCTCAAAAACTGATTCCAAACAACAGTTATAGACTAGTTCTTGTGTAGTTGCACTCGATTTTTTCCATTCTACTTCACTAAACATCTCCATATGAGATCCAATTACTTGCAGGAAATGCAAGAGACCTTGGTTACGATGATGCACTAGGTCCATAGCTGGGACTTTGTGTATGTTCTTGAAATGCGTTTGTCGAGTGCTCATTAAGAAAGTTTCTATACAAGTTTCTGAAACAACTCCTTAAGAAAAGTTCTCCAAAAGTTCCCTATGAAAGAATCATTTGAAGCATCTGGTCGTCACAAACATTTTGACTACTTGTGGAGCCAAAACGGACTCCGTATGAGTCAGATATCCATGTTTCAGTTAACACTGCAAAAACTGATTCCGAACGACAGTTACAGACTAGTTCTTGTGTAGTTGCACTCGAATTTTTCCATTCTACTTCACTAAACATCTCCATATGAGATCCAATTACTTGTAGGGAAATGCAAGAGACCTCGGTTATGATGATGCACTAGGTCCATAGCTTGGACTTTGTTTATGTTCTCGAAATGCGTTTGTCGAGTCCTCATTAAGAAAGTTTCTATACAAGTTTCTGAACGAACTCCTTAAGAAAAGTTCTCCAAAAGTTCCCTATGAAAGAATCCTTGGAAGCATCTAGTCATCACAAACATTTTGACTACTTTTGGAGCCAAAACGGACTCCGTATGAGTCAGATATCCATGTTTTAGTTAACCTTTGCAGAAAACTGATTCGAGCAGCGATTCTGGACTAGTTCTTGTGTAGTTGCACTCGATTTTTTCCATTCTACTTCACTAAACATCTCCATATGAGATCCAATTAGTTGTAGGGGAATTCGGGAGACCTCGGTTATGATGATGCACTAGGTCCATAGCTGGGACTTTGTGTATGTTCTCGAAATGCGTTTGTCGAGTGCTCATTAAGAAAGTTTCTATACAAGTTTCTGAACGAACTCCTTAAAAACATTTCTCAAAAAGTAACATATCAAAGAATCCTTTGAAGCATCTGGTCGTCACAAATGTTTTATATACTTGTGGAGCCAAAACAGGCTCCGTATGAGTCAGATATCCATGTTTCAGTTAACACTGTTCAAAACTGATTTCGGACAACAGTTATAGACTAGTTTTTGTGTAGTTGCATTCTATTTTTTCAATTCTACTTCACTAAACATCTCCATATGATATCCAATTACTTGTAGGGAGTTGAAAGAGACCTCAGTTATGATGATGCACCAGGTCCATAGCTGGGACTTTGTGTACGTTCTTGAAATGCGTTTCTCGAGTGCTCATTAAGAAAGTTTCTATACAAGTTTCTGAACGAACTCCTAAAGAAAAGTACTCCAGAAGTTCCCTATGAAAAATCCTTTGAAGCATCTAGTTGCCACAAACGTTTTGACTACTTGTGGAGCCAAAACGGACTCCGTATGAGTCAGATGTCCATGTTTGATTAACCTTTGCATAAAACTGATTCGAGCAGCGATTCTGAGACTAGTTCTTGTGTAGTTGCACTCGATTTTTTTCCATTCTACTTCACAAAACTTCTCCATATGAGATCCAATTACTTGTAGGGAAATGCAAAAGACCTTGATTATGATGATGCACGAGGTCCATAGCTGAGACTTTGTGTATGTTCTCGAAATGCGTTTGTCGAGCGCTCATTAAGAAAGTTTCTATACAAGTTTCTGAAAGAACTCCTTAAGAAAAGTTCTCCAAAAGTTCCCTATGAAAAATCCTTTGAAGCATCTGGTCGTCATAAACGCTTTGACTACTTGTGGAGCCAAAACGGACTCCGTATGAGTCAGATATCCATGTTTCAGTTAAAATTGCGCAAAACTGATTCCGAACAACAGTTACAGACTAGTTCTTGTGTAGTTGCACTCGATTTTTTCTATTCTACTTCACTAAACATCTCCATATGAGATCCAATTACTTGTAGGGAAATGCAAGAGACCTCGGTTATGATGATGCACTAGGTCCATAGCTGGGACTTTGTGTATGTTCTAGAAATGCGTTTGTCGAGTGCTCATTAAGAAAGTTTCTATACAAGTTTCTGAAACAACTCCTTAAGAATCCTTTGAAGCATCTGTTCGTCACAAACATTTTGACTACTTGTGGAGCAAAAACGGACTCTCTATGAGTCAGATATCCATGTTTCAGTTAACACTGCGCAAACTTGATTCCAAACGATAGCTACATACTAGTTCTTGTGTCGTTGCCCTCGATTTTTTCCATTCCACTTCACTAAACATCTCCATATGAGATCCAATTACTTTTAGGGAAATGCAAGAGAACTCGGTTATGATGATGCACTAGGTCCATAGCTGGGAGTTTGTGTATGTTCACGAAATGCGTTTGTCGATTGCTCATTAAGAAAGTTTCTATACAAGTTTCTGAATGAACTCCTTAAATAAAGTTCTCTAAAAGTTCCCTATAAAAGAATCCTTTGAAGCATCTGGTCGTCACAAATGTTTTGACTACTTGTGGGGCCAAAACGGACTCCGTATGAGTCAGATATCCATGTTTCAGTTAACACTGCGCAAAACTGATTCCAAACAACAGTAACAGACTAGTTCTTGTGTAGTTGCACTCGATTTTTTCTATTCTACTTCACTAAACATCTCCATATGAGATCAAATTACTTGTAGGGAAATGCAAGAGACCTCGGTTATAATGATGCACTAGGTCCATCGTTGGAACTTTGTGTCTGTTCTCGAAATGCGTTTATCGAGTGCTCATTAAGAAAGTTTCTATACAAGTTTCTGAACGAACTCCTTAAGAAAAGTTCTCCAAAAGTTCCTATGAAAAAATCCTTTGAAGCATCTGGTCGTCACAAACGTTTTGACTACTTGTGGAGCCAAAAATGACTCCGTATGAGTCAGATATCCATGTTTCAGTTAACACTGCGCAAAAGTGATTCGAACGAAAGCTATAGACTAGTTCTTGTGTAGTTGCACTCGATTTTTTCTATTCTACTTCACTAAAAATCTCCATAAGAGATCTAATTACTTGTAGGGAAATGCAAGAGACCTCGGTTATGATGATGGACTAGGTCCATAGCTGGGACTTTGTGTATGTACTCAAAATGCGTTTGTCGAGTGCTCATTAAGAAAGTTTCTATACAAGTTTCTGAACAAACTCATTAAGAAAAGTTCTCCATAAGTTGCCTTTTAAAGAATCCTTTGAAGCATCTGGTCGTCACAAACGTTTTGACTACTTGTGGAGCCAAAAATGACTCTGTATGAGTTAGATATCCATGTTTGATTAACATTGTGGAAAAGCGATTCGAGCAGCGATTCTGAGAATAATTCTTGTGTAGTTGCACTCGATTTTTTCTATTCTACTTCACTAAACATCTCGATATGAGATCTAATTACTTGTAGGGAAATGCAAGAGACCTCGGTTATGATGATGCACTAGGACCATAGCTGGGACTTTGTGTATGTTCTCGAAATGCGTTTGTCAAGTGCTCATTAAGAAAGTTTCTATACAAGTTTCTGAACGAACTCCTTAAGAAAAGTTCTCCAAAAGTTCCCTATGAAAGAATCCTTTGAAGCATCTGGTCGTCACAAACGTTTTAACTACTTGTGGAGCCAAAATGGACTCCGTATGAGTCGATATCCATGTTTGATTAACACTTGCAAAACTGATTCGAGCAGCGATTCCATGACTAGTTCTTGTGTAGTTGCATTCTATTTTTTCCATTCTACTTCACTAAACATCTCCATATGAGATCTAATTACTTGTAGGGAGATGCAAGAGACCTTGGTTATGATGATGCACTAGGTCCATCGCTGGGACTTTGTGTATATTCTCGAAATGCGTTTGTCGAGTGCTCATTAAGAAAGTTTCTATACAAGTTTCTGAACGAACTCCTTAAGAAAAGTTCTCCAAAATTTCCCTATGAAAGAATCCTTTGAAGCATCTGGTCGTCACAAACGTTTTGACTACTTGTGGAGCCAAAAATGACTCCGTATGAGTCAAATATCCATGTTTCAGTTAACATTGCGCAAAAGTGATTCGAACAACAGTTACAGACTAGTTCTTGTGTAGTTGAATTCTATTTTTTCAATTCGACATCACTAAACATCTCCACATGAGATCCAATTACTTGTAGGGAAATGCAAGCGACCTCGGTTATGATGATGCACTAGGTCCATAGCAGGGACTTTTTATGTATGTTCTCGAAATGCGTTTGTCGAGTGCTCATTAAGAAAGTTTCTATACAAGTTTCTGAACGAACTCCTTAAGAAAAGTTCTCCAAAAGTTCCCGATGAAAGAATCTTTGAAGCATCTGGTCATCACAAACATTTTGACTACTTGTGGAGATAAAACGGACTCCATATGATTCAGATATCCATGTTTCAGTTAACATTGCGCAAAACTGATTCCGAACAAGTTACACACTAGTACTTGCGTAGTTGCACTCGATTTTTTCCATTCTACTTCACTAAACATCTCCATATGAGATACAATTACTTGTAGGGAAATGCAAGAGATCTCGGTTATGATGATGCACTAGGTCCATAGCTGGGACTTTGTGTATGTTCTTGAAATGCGCGTGTCGAGTGCTCATTAAGAAAGTTTCTATACAAGTTTTGAACGAACTCCTTAAGAAAAATTCTCCAAAAGTTCCCTATGAAAGATTCCTTTGAAGCATCTGGTCGTCACAAACTTTTTGACTACTTGTGGAGCCAAAACAGAATTTTTATGAGTCAGATATCCATGTTTGATTAACCTTTGCATAAAACCGATTCGAGCAGCGATTCTGAGACTAGTTTTGTGTAGTTGCACTCAATTTTTTCCATTCTACTTCACTAAACATCTTCATATGAGATCCAATTACTTGTAGCGAAATGCAAGAGACCTAGATTATGATGATGCACTAGGTCCATAGCTGGGACTTTGTGTATGTTTTCGAAATGCGTTTGTCGAGTGCTCATTAAGAAGGTTTCTATACAAGTTTCTGAACGAACTCCTTAAGAAAAATTCTCCAAAAGTTCCCTATGAAAGATTCCTTTGAAGCATCTAGTAGTCACAAACTTTTTAACTACTTGTGGAGCCAAACCAGACTCCGTATGAGTCAGATATCCATGTTTGATTAAACTGCAAAAGCGATTCGAACAACGATTCTGAGACTAGTTCTTGTGTAGTTGCACTCGATTTTTTCTATTCTACTTCACTAAACATCTCCATATGAGATCCAATTACTTGTAGGGAAATGCAAGAGACCTCGGTTATGATGATGCACTAGGTCCATAGCTGGGACTTTGTGTATGTTCTCGAAATGCGTTTGTCGAGTGCTCATTAAGAAAGTTTCTATACAAGTTTTTGAAACAACTCCTTAAGAAAAGTTCTCCAAAAGTTCCCTATAAAAGAATCCTTTGAAGCATCTGTTCGTCACAAACATTTTGACTACTTGTGGAGCAAAAACGGACTCTCTATGAGTCAGATATCCATGTTTCAGTTAACACTGCACAAACTTGATTCCGAACGACAGCTACAAACTAGTTCTTGTGTGGTTGCACCTTATTTTTTCCATTATACTTCACTAAACAACTCCATATGAGCTCCAATTACTTGTAGGGAAATGGAAGAGACCTCGGTTATGATGATACACTAGGTCCATAGCTGGGAGTTTGTGTATGTTCACGAAATGTGTTTGTCGAGTGCTCATTAAAAAGTTTCTATACAAGTTTCTGAACGAACTCCTTAAATAAAGTTCTCTAAAAGTTCCCTATGAAAGAATCCTTCGAAGCATCTGGTCATCACAAACGTTTTGACTACTTGTGGAGCCAAAACGGACTCCGTATGAGTCTGATATCCATGTTTGATTAACTTTGCAAAACTGATTCCAAGCAGCGATTCTGAGACTAGTTCTTGTGTAGTTGCACTCAATTTTTTCTATTCTACTTCACTAAACATCTCCATATGAGATCTAATTACTTGTAGGGAAATGCAAGATACCTCGGTTATAATGATGCACTAGGTCCATCGTTGGAACTTTGTGTCTGTTCTCGAAATGCGTTTATCGAGTGCTCATTAAGAAAGTTTCTATACAAGTTTCTGAACGAACTCCTTAAGAAAAGTTCTCCAAAAGTTCCTATGAAAAAAATCCTTTGAAGCATCTGGTCGTCACAAACGTTTTGACTACTTGTGGAGCCAAAAATGACTCCGTATGAATCAGATATCCATGTTTCAGTTAACACTGCGCAAAAGTGATTCGAACGAAAGCTATAGACTAGTTCTTGTGTAGTTGCACTCGATTTTTTCTATTCTACTTCACTAAAAATCTCCATAAGAGATCTAATTACTTGTAGGGAAATGCAAGAGACCTCGGTTATGATGATGGACTAGGTCCATAGCTGGGACTTTGTGTATGTACTCAAAATGCGTTTGTCGAGTGCTCATTAAGAAAGTTTCTATACAAGTTTCTGAACGAACTCATTAAGAAAAGTTCTCCATAAGTTGCCTTTTAAAGAATCCTTTGAAGCATCTGGTCGTCACAAACGTTTTGACTACTTGTGGAGCCAAAAATGACTCTGTATGAGTTAGATATCCATGTTTCAGTTAACATTGTGGAAAACTGATTCCGAACGACAGTTACAGAATAATTCTTGTGTAGTTGCACTCGATTTTTTCTATTCTACTTCACTAAACATCTCGATATGAGATCTAATTACTTGTAGGGAAATGCAAGAGACCTCGGTTATGATGATGCACTAGGACCATAGCTGGGACTTTGTGTATGTTCTCGAAATGCGTTTGTCAAGTGCTCATTAAGAAAGTTTCTATACAAGTTTCTGAACGAACTCCTTAAGAAAAGTTCTCCAAAAGTTCCCTATGAAAGAATCCTTTGAAGCATCTGGTCGTCACAAACGTTTTAACTACTTGTGGAGCCAAAATGGACTCCGTATGAGTCAGATGTCCATGTTTTAGTTAACACTGCGCAAAACTGATTCCGAACGACAGTTACAGACTAGTGCTTGTGTAGTTGCATTCAATTTTTTCCATTCTACTTCACTAAACATCTCCATATGAGATCTAATTACTTGTAGGGATATGCAAGAGACCTCGGTTATGATGATGCACTAGGTCCATCGCTGGGACTTTGTGTATATTCTCGAAATGCGTTTGTCGAGTGCTCATTAAGAAAGTTTCTATACAAGTTTCTGAATGAACTCCTAAAGAAAAGTTCTCCAAAAGTTGCCTATGAAAGAATCCTTTGAAGCATCTGGTCGTCACAAACGTTTTGACTACTTGTGGAGCCAAAAATGACTCCGTATGAGTCAGATATCCATGTTTCAGATAACACTGTGCAAAACTGATTCCGAACGACAGTTACAGAATAGTTCTTGTGTAGTTGCACTCGATTTTTCTATTCTACTTCACTAATCATTTCCATATGAGATCTAATTACTTGTAGGGAAATGCAAGAGACCTCGGTTATGATGATGCACTAGGTGTACGTTCTCGAAATGCGTTTGTCGAGTGCTCATTAAGAAAGTTTCTATACAAGTTTCTGAACGAACTCCTTATGAAAAGTTCTCCAAAAGTTCCCTATGAAAGAATCCTTTAAAGCATCTGGCTGTCACAAACGTTTTGACTACTTGTGGAGCCAAAAATGACTCCGTATGAGTCAGATATCCATGTTTCATTAACATTGCGCAAAAGTGATTCGAGCAGCGATTCTATGACTAGTTCTTGTGTAGTTGCATTCTATTTTTCAATTCTACTTCACTAAACATCTCCATATGAGATCCAATTACTTGTAGGGAAATGCAAGAGACCTCCGTTATGATGATGCACTAGGTCCATAGTTGGGACTTTGTTTATGTTCTCGAAATGCGTTTGTCGAGTGCTCATTAAGAAAGTTTCTATACAAGTTTCGAACGAACTCCTTAAGAAAAGTTCTCCAAAAGTTCCCTATGAAAGAATCCTTTGAAGCATCTGGTCATCACAAACATTTTGACTACTTGTGGAGCCAAAGCGGACTCCGTGTGAGTCGAGATATCCATGTTTCAGATTAACCTTTGCAAAGCGATTCGAGCAGCGATTCTGAGACTAGTTCTTGTGTAGTTGCACTCGATTTTTCCATTCTACTTCACTAAACATCTCCATATGAGATGTAATTACTTGTAGGAAATGCAAGAGACCTCGGTTATGATGATGCACTAGGTCCATAGCTGGGACTTTGTGTATGTTCTCGAAATCGTTTGTCGAGTGCTCATTAAGAAAGTTTCTATACAAGTTTTGAACGAACTCCTTAAGAAAAGTTCTCCAAAAGTTCCTATGAAAGAATCCATTGAAGCATCTGATCGTCACAAACAGTTTGACTACTTGTGGAGCCAAAATGGACTCAGTATGAGTCGATATCCATGTTTGATTAACATTTGCAAAACTGATTCGAATGACAATTCTGAGAATAGTTCTTGTGTAGTTGCACTCGATTTTTCTATTCTACTTCACTAAACATCTCCATATGAGATCTAATTACTTGTAGGAAATGCAAGAGACCTCGATTATGATGATGCACTAGGTCCATAGCTGGGACTTTGTGTATGTTCTCGAAATCGTTTGTCGAGTGCTCATTAAGAAAGTTTCTATACAAGTTTCGAACGAACTCCTTAAGAAAAGTTCTCCAAAAGTTCCATATGAAAGATTCCTTTGAAGCATCTGGTCGTCACAAATGCTTTGACTACTTGTGGAGCCAAACGGACTCCGTATGAGTCGAGATATCCATGTTTGATTAACATCAAGCAAAACCGATTCCAAACAGCGATTCTGAGACTAGTTCTTGTGTAGTTGCCCTCGATTTTTTCTATTCTATTTCACTAAACATCTCCATATGAGATCTAATTACTTGTAGGTAAATGCAAGATACCTCAGTTATAATGATGCAATAGGTCCATCGCTGAGACTTTGTGTATGTTCTCGAAATGCGTTTGTCGAGTGCTCATTAAGAAAGTTTCTATACAAGTTTCTGAATTTACTCCTAAAGAAAAGTTCTCCAAAAGTTGCCTATGAAAGAATCCTTTGAAGCATCTGGTCGTCACAAACGTTTTGACTACTTGTGGAGCCAAAAATGACTCCGTATGAGTCAGATATCCATGTTTCAGATAACACTGTGCAAAACTGATTCCGAACGACAGTTACAGAATAGTTCTTGTGTAGTTGCACTCGATTTTTTCTATTCTACTTCACTAATCATTTCCATATGAGATCTAATTACTTGTAGGGAAATGCAAGAGACCTCGATTATGATGATGCACTAGGTCCATCGCTGGGACTTTGTGTACGTTCTCGAAATGCGTTTGTCGAGTGCTCATTAAGAAAGTTTCTATACAAGTTTCTGAACGAACTCCTTATGAAAAGTTCTCCAAAAGTTCCCTATGAAAGAATCCTTTAAAGCATCTGGCTGTCACAAACGTTTTGACTACTTGTGGAGCCAAAAATGACTCCGTATGAGTCAGATATCCATGTTTCAGTTAACATTGCGCAAAAGTGATTCGAACGACAGTTACAGACTAGTTCTTGTGTAGTTGCATTCTATTTTTTCAATTCGACTTCACTAAACATCTCCATATGAGATCCAATTACTTGTAGGGAAATGCAAGAGACCTCCGTTATGATGATGCACTAGGTCCATAGTTGGGACTTTGTTTATGTTCTCGAAATGCGTTTGTCGAGTGCTCATTAAGAAAGTTTCTATACAAGTTTCTGAACGAACTCCTTAAGAAAAGTTCTCCAAAATTCCCTATGAATGAATCCTTTGAAGCATCTGGTCATCACAAAAATTTTGACTACTTGTGGAGCCAAAACGGACTCCGTATGAGTCAGATATGCATGTTTTGATTAACATTGCAAAACTGATTCGAGCAGCGATTCTGAGACTAGTTCTTGTGTAGTTGCACTCGATTTTTTCCATTATACTTCACTAAACATCTTAATATGAGATGTAATTACTTGTAGGGAAATGCAAGAGACCTCGGTTATGATGATGCACTAGGTCCATAGCTGGGACTTTGTGTATGTTCTCGAAATGCGTTTGTCGAGTGCTCATTAAGAAAGTTTCTATACAAGTTTCGGAACGAACTCCTTAAGAAAAGTTCTCCATAAGTTCCCTATGAAAGAATCCATTGAAGCATCTGATCGTCACAAACAGTTTGACTACTTGTGGAGCCAAAATGGACTCTGTATGAGTCAGATATCCACGTTTCAGTTAACACTGCGCAAAACTGATTCCGAATGACAATTACAGAATAGTTCTTGTGTAGTTGCACTCGATTTTTTCTATTCTACTTCACTAAACATCTCCATATGAGATCTAATTACTTGTAGGGAAATGCTAGAGACCTCGATTATAATGATGCACTAGGTCCATCGCTGGGACTTTGTGTATGTTGTCGAAATGCGTTTGTCGAGTGCTCATTAAGAAAGTTTCTATACAAGTTTCGAACGAACTCCTTAAGAAAAGTTCTCCAAAAGTTCCATATGAAAGATTCCTTTGAAGCATCTGGTCGTCACAAATGCTTTGACTACTTGTGGAGCCAAACGGACTCGTATGAGTCGATATCCATGTTTGATTTACATCTGCAAAAACGATTCCAAACAGCGATTCTGAGACTAGTTCTTGTGTAGTTGCCCTCGATTTTTTCTATTCTATTTCACTAAACATCTCCATATGAGATCTAATTACTTGTAGGTAAATGCAAGATACCTCAGTTATAATGATGCAATAGGTCCATCGCTGGGACTTTGTGTATGTTCTCGAAATACGTTTGTCGAGTGCTCATTAAGAAAGTTTCTATACAAGTTTCTGAATTTACTCCTAAAGAAAAGTTCTCCAAAAGTTGCCTATGAAAGAATCCTTTGAAGCATCTGGTCGTCACAAACGTTTTGACTACTTGTGGAGCCAAAAATGACTCCGTATGAGTCAGATATCCATGTTTCAGATAACACTGTGCAAAACTGATTCGAGCAGCGCGATTCTATGAATAGTTCTTGTGTAGTTGCACTCGATTTTTTCTATTCTACTTCACTAATCATTTCCATATGAGATCTAATTACTTGTAGGGAAATGCAAGAGACCTCGATTATGATGATGCACTAGGTCCATATTTGGGACTTTGTGTATGTTCTCGAAATCGTTTGTCGAGTGCTCATTAAGAAAGTTTCTATACAAGTTTCTGAACGAACTCCTTATGAAAAATTTCCAAAAGTTCCCTATGAAAGAATCCTTTAAAGCATCTGGCTGTCACAAACATTTTGACTACTTGTGGAGCCAAAAATGACTCCGTATGAGTCAGATATCCATGTCTCAGTTAACATTGTGCAAAAGTGATTCGAGCAGCGATTCTGATGACTAGTTCTTGTGTAGTTGCATTCTATTTTTTCAATTCGACTTCACTAAACATCTCCATATGAGATCCAATTACTTGTAGGGAAATGCAAGAGACCTCCGTTATGATGATGCACTAGGTCCATAGTTGGGACTTTGTTTATGTTCTCGAAATGCGTTTGTCGAGTGCTCATTAAGAAAGTTTCTATACAAGTTTCTGAACGAACTCCTTAAGAAAAGTTCTCCAAAAGTTCCCTATGAATGAATCCTTTGAAGCATCTGGTCATCACAAACATTTTGACTACTTGTGGAGCCAAAACGGACTCCGTATGAGTCAGATATGCATGTTTCAGTTAACACTGCGCAAAGCGATTCGAGCAGCGATTCTGAGACTAGTTCTTGTGTAGTTGCACTCGATTTTTTCCATTATACTTCACTAAACATCTTAATATGAGATGTAATTACTTGTAGGGAAATGCAAGAGACCTCGGTTATGATGATGCACTAGGTCCATAGCTGGGACTTTGTGTATGTTCTCGAAATGCGTTTGTCGAGTGCTCATTAAGAAAGTTTCTATACAAGTTTCGGAACGAACTCCTTAAGAAAAGTTCTCCAAAATTCCCTATGAATGAATCCTTTGAAGCATCTGGTCATCACAAAATTTTGACTACTTGTGGAGCCAAAGCGGACTCCGTATGAGTCGATATGCATGTTTGATTAACTTTGCAAAACTGATTCGAGCAGCGATTCTGAGACTAGTTCTTGTGTAGTTGCACTCGATTTTTTCCATTATACTTCACTAAACATCTTAATATGAGATGTAATTACTTGTAGGGAAATGCAAGAGACCTCGGTTATGATGATGCACTAGGTCCATAGCTGGGACTTTGTGTATGTTCTCGAAATGCGTTTGTCGAGTGCTCATTAAGAAAGTTTCTATACAAGTTTCGGAACGAACTCCTTAAGAAAAGTTCTCCATAAGTTCCCTATGAAAGAATCCATTGAAGCATCTGATCGTCACAAACAGTTTGACTACTTGTGGAGCCAAAATGGACTCTGTATGAGTCAGATATCCACGTTTCAGTTAACACTGCGCAAAACTGATTCGAATGACAATTACAGAATAGTTCTTGTGTAGTTGCACTCGATTTTTTCTATTCTACTTCACTAAACATCTCCATATGAGATCTAATTACTTGTAGGGAAATGCTAGAGACCTCGATTATAATGATGCACTAGGACAATCGCTGGGACTTTGTGTATGTTGTCGAAATGCGTTTGTCGAGTGCTCATTAAGAAAGTTTCTATACAAGTTTCTGAACGAACTCCTTAAGAAAAGTTCTCCAAAAGTTCCATATGAAAGATTCCTTTGAAGCATCTGGTCGTCACAAATGCTTTGACTACTTGTGGAGCCAAAACGGACTCCGTATGAGTCAGATATCCATGTTTCAGTTAACACTGCGCAAAACTGATTCCAAACGACAGTTACAGACTAGTTCTTGTGTAGTTGCCCTCGATTTTTTCTATTCTATTTCACTAAACATCTCCATATGAGATCTAATTACTTGTAGGTAAATGCAAGATACCTCAGTTATAATGATGCAATAGGTCCATCGCTGGGACTTTGTGTATGTTCTCGAAATGCGTTTGTCGAGTGCTCATTAAGAAAGTTTCTATACAAGTTTCTGAATGAACTCCTAAAGAAAAGTTCTCCAAAAGTTGCCTATGAAAGAATCCTTTGAAGCATCTGGTCGTCACAAACGTTTTGACTACTTGTGGAGCCAAAAATGACTCCGTATGAGTCAGATATCCATGTTTCAGATAACATTGTGCAAAACTGATTCCGAACGACAGTTACAGAATAGTTCTTGTGTAGTTGCACTCGATTTTTTCTATTCTACTTCACTAATCATTTCCATATGAGATCTAATTACTTGTAGGGAAATGCAAGAGACCTCGATTATGATGATGCACTAGGTCCATCGCTGGGACTTTGTGTACGTTCTCGAAATGCGTTTGTCGAGTGCTCATTAAGAAAGTTTCTATACAAGTTTCTGAACGAACTCCTTATGAAAAATTTCCAAAAGTTCCCTATGAAAGAATCCTTTAAAGCATCTGGCTGTCACAAACATTTTGACTACTTGTGGAGCCAAAAATGACTCCGTATGAGTCAGATATCCATGTCTCAGTTAACATTGTGCAAAAGTGATTCGAACGACAGTTACAGACTAGTTCTTGTGTAGTTGCATTCTATTTTTTCAATTCGACTTCACTAAACATCTCCATATGAGATCCAATTACTTGTAGGGAAATGCAAGAGACCTCCGTTATGATGATGCACTAGGTCCATAGTTGGGACTTTGTTTATGTTCTCGAAATGCGTTTGTCGAGTGCTCATTAAGAAAGTTTCTATACAAGTTTCTGAACGAACTCCTTAAGAAAAGTTCTCCAAAAGTTCCCTATGAATGAATCCTTTGAAGCATCTGGTCATCACAAACATTTTGACTACTTGTGGAGCCAAAACGGACTCCGTATGAGTCAGATATGCATGTTTGATTAACCTGCATAAAACCGATTCGAGCAGCGATTCTGAGACTAGTTCTTGTGTAGTTGCACTCGATTTTTTCCATTATACTTCACTAAACATCTTAATATGAGATGTAATTACCTGTAGGGAAATGCAAGAGACCTCGGTTATGATGATGCACTAGGTCCATAGCTGGGACTTTGTGTATGTTCTCGAAATGCGTTTGTCGAGTGCTCATTAAGAAAGTTTCTATACAAGTTTCGGAACGAACTCCTTAAGAAAAGTTCTCCATAAGTTCCCTATGAAAGAATCCATTGAAGCATCTGATCGTCACAAATGTTTTGACTACTTGTGGAGCCAAAATGGACTCTGTATGAGTCAGATATCCACGTTTCAGTTAACACTGCGCAAAACTGATTCCGAACGACAATTACAGAATAGTTCTTGTGTAGTTGCACTCGATTTTTTCTATT
Organism: Aegilops speltoides; assembly: GCA_021437245.1. NCBI lineage: Eukaryota > Viridiplantae > Streptophyta > Magnoliopsida > Poales > Poaceae > Aegilops > Aegilops speltoides. Next base: position 383,285,106 of record CM038143.1, read on the forward strand.
CTACTTCACTAAACATCTCCATATGAGATCTAATTACTTGTAGGGAAATGCTAGAGACCTCGGTTATAATGATGCACAAGGTCCATCGCTGGGACTTTGTGTATGTTGTCGAAATGCGTTTGTCGAGTGCTCATTAAGAAAGTTTCTATACAAGTTTCTGAACGAACTCCTTAAGAAAAGTTCTATAAAAGTTGCCTATTAAAGAATCCTTTGAAGCATCTGGTCGTCACAAACGTTTTTATTACTTGTGGAGCCAAAAATGACTTTGTATGAGGTAAATATCCATGTTTCAGTTAACATTGTGGAAAACTGATTCAGAACGACAGTTACAGAATAGTTCTTGTGTAGTTGCACTCGATTTTTTCTATTCTACTTCACTAAACATCTCGATATGAGATCTAATTACTTGTAGGGAAATGCAAGATTCCTCGGTTATGATGATGCACTAGGCCCATAGCTGGGACTTTGTGTATGTTCTTGAAATACGTTTGTCAAGTGCTCATTAAGAAAGTTTCTATACAAGTTTCTGAACGAACTCCTTACGAAAAGTTCTCCAAAAGTTCCCTATGAAAGAATCCTTTGAAGCATCTGGTCGTCAGAAACATTTTGACTACTTGTGGAGCCAAAATGGACTCCGTATGAGTCAGATGTCCATGTTTGATTAACATTTGCAAAAACCGATTCGAGCAGCGATTCTGAGACTAGTTCTTGTGTAGTTGCATTCTATTTTTTCCATTCTACTTCACTAAACATCTCCATATGAGATCTAATTACTTGTAGGGAGATGCAAGAGACCTCGGTTATGATGATGCACTAGGTCCATCGCTGGGACTTTGTGTATGTTCTCGAAATGAGTTTGTCAAGTGCTCATTAAGAAAGTTTCTATACAAGTTTCTGAACGAACTCCTTAATAAAAGTTTCTGAACGAACTCCTTAATAAAAGTTTCTGAACACCCTCTTCTTCCCGGAGATTGAGTTTCTTTTGAGCATCAATTTTCATTCGTACGAAGGTTCTATAGTCTTCCCTCAATCATTTCAACCGGTGAATTCTCGTCTCGGTGTACATTCCTCAGTTCTTTTTCTTCTCCGGTGGATTCAATTCAAGTTTTTCGTTGTCGATCATATTCTTTTCCTTGGCTCAAGTGTTTTCCCTGCTCGTGTGCCTCCCGCCATTCGATCATTCTGGAGTTCGGAAGACATCTCAGGAGATTCGTCTGTGTGCGAATTAATTCGAGGTTGTCACCTCATTCAAATATTTCAATTGTTCCGGTGCATCATCTATCTGTTCAACATCCTTTTTTTCAACGGTGTTCTCTTTAGTGGGCCCTAACCCACAGGTATTTTCCCAGGATCTTACCTGACTCTTCTAATTATTCCGGAGTTATTCTTAATTCTTTTCAAAGTTGGACGTAAGAATGGATTTCATCAGTCAGATGCCATCTCCAAGATCGCTTTCAAATTCTTATCATCTTTGGTTCAACCCTTCCTCTTTTACATTCTACCGGAGTACTTCAGTAATTTTGGTGTTCTTTCTCATCGTCATTCTCAACTTTTGAAGACCGAAGAAGAGTTTCTCTTAAGTCTTGTCCGTTCTCCCGAAGATTCATGTCGCTAGCTTGATGCTATCCGCTCAAATTGTTTCCAGTCGTGCAATTCTTTTCACCCATCCGGAGTATGTCAGGAGTTGTTTTTCTGTTTCTTTTCTCCGGAGGCCATCTTTTCGGAATATCTCTTCATTCTAAGTTTTTTTTTCAAATTTGTTCTCCAATTATTCTATATCCGTGCCCCTTCATTCATCTCAATATTCTTCCGGTGCTTCGTTCAAGTGTTCTTTAATCAGCTCATGATCTCTTTGTTCTTTTGCATCTAAATCCCCTCTAGCATATTTGTTCTCCTAATTCTTCCCGGTGATTCATTCTCTTTCGTCATTCAACTTTCGAATTCTTACGGTGGTTCGTTCAAGATTCTTTTTCTTTGATTATCATTTTAATTCATTTGTTCTTTCCAATCATACCAGTGGTTCATGAAGACTTTCTCAAGTTTTGTGCTACACCCCCCTTAATACTTTTCAAGAAGAATAAGTAGTATGCAAAATCCATTGCTTGTCATCAATTTAATTTGATGAAGGATAAGCATACAATAAATATTATTCTTATTTCCTCAAAGTGAGTAATCTCTTCCTTCGGAGTTTGTTCTTCATGAATAAATTCTAGTTTCAAGTGATTCATCTTTCTCTTCCGGAGTTCAAATTTCCTCGGCCATCTCGTCGAAGCTCCATCTTAATCATTGCAAGGCCTTAATCTTATACTTTCCATCCTTGAATTCTATCTCATCATCCTTTTGTACCGGAGTTCTTCATGGTGGATCGTCATGAGTTATTTCATTCTTTCAAGAGTTCATCAAGATTCTTGTTGGAGGAGTTCAAGTATCTTTTCTTCTCGGTCTCGAAGTGCAATTAATTCTCCATATTCTTTTGAAGTGGAGTTTTGCATTTCTTCGTCCTTCTCAGTTATTAAATCATTTCCGTTTGTGGTTGGTTATCACCTCATAATTTTTGAGATGTTATCCATAAATCCACAACGAGCTTATTCTTTTCGTTGTTGATTTTCTCAACAATTCTGTTCAATGTTTCCTTCTAAGGAGGCTTTCTATTTCATTCATGGTAGAAGTTGCCATCTTCTTCCCCGCTCTTCTCATTCCAATCTTCCAAGTATTCCGGAGGCATTGTTGTTCCTCTCGTCAACTATCATTCCATCCTCTCAAGCTCGTGTTCTTTTCCTCCAGGTTTCAGCCGGAGTGCTGCCTAAATCCTTTCAGTCTTATTCGTTTCTTATCTCGTTCCAACCGGAGTGGTTTCATAGTCTATCTGATTCCGTGAGCTTTCGATTCTCGTCATTCTCGTCGTTCCTCTCTTCTTCTCGAGTGCTCTCGATTCTTTGCTTCTTTTCTTAAGCTCTTGTTTCACCTCATCCCTTTTCTCTTCCGTCTCGGTCCTAAGATCTCGGGACGAGATCTCTTGTTAGTGGAGGAGTGTTGTAACGCCCCGGATCTGATGCGCCAGGTGTCCGCCAGTTATTCGCCGTCGTTTCCATGTCATTTGCTTGCGTGTTGCATTTTATAATGTCATCATGTGCATCTCATTTTGCATACGTGTTCGTCTCATGCATCCGAGCATTTTCCCCATTGCCCGTTTTGCAATCCGGCACTCCTATGTCCCCCGCCCCCACCCTTTTACCTCTTTTCGTGTGCGGGTGTTAAACATTCTCGGAATGGACCGTGATTTGCCAAGCGGCCTTGGTACACCACCGGTAGACCGCCTGTCAAGTTTCGTGCCATTTGGAGTTCGTTTTATACTCCAACGGTTAACCGGGGAACCGTAAAGCCTCTTTTGTTTGCAGCCCAACACCCCTTCAAAGTGGCCCTATAACCCATCCAAACCCCCTCCATGCTCTCGGTCATTCAATCACGATCGTGTGGGCGAAAACCGCTCCTCATTTGGACTATCCTAGCTCCCAGAATCTATAAATATGTGCCCCTCCCGGAATTTTCGCACAGTCAAACCCTAGATCTTTTCCTCTCCGCGCCACCGGACGTTTCATCCGCCGCCGCAGGACATGTCCGCCGCCGCCTGGCCACCTCACCTTGGCCAATCGCGGCCCGCCACCTCATCCTCGTCACCGGCGACCCGAGCCACGGCGCCGCCCATGCCAGGCCATTGCGCCGCGCCTCCTCTTCTCCTCCCTTCTCCCGTGCTTCTCCCTCTCCCTCACGATCTCTCTCTCTCTCTCTGTCCCGAGCTCTGCAGACCTTCCATGGCCGCCCCAATCTCCGCGTTCATGCCGCCCCAAGCCGCCTCAACGCCGGGAATGGGTTGCCCCGTGCCCGATCTACCCATTCACGGCCTTCCCGACGCTCGCCGGAGTCCCAAGCCCCCTCCACGCCGGCGTTGACTTCCATGCCCTCCGTTCTGTACGATGGAAGCAGCCAACCCCGACCTGACAATATTTTTCGCGAGGTGAAAAAACGTCTAAGTCCCCATATCTGTAACGTTTTTATTCCCTGTTCATCGCATCATAACTCTATGCATACTGCTCCGTTTTGTGTGTGTAATATATCAAATTGTTCATTGTGAGATGCTCTTCATTTCGTTCCATTGGGCCATGCTTGTTTGAGATCATCTTTATGCCCTAATCATTGTTGCAAGAGTGCTATATGATGTTAATCTGCTGAAACTATTATAACTTGATGATTTGTCATTTTTGTTGCATTTGATGTGTGCATCCTATGAGCTTGATGTCTACATGTGTTTTGAACTATGTCATGCCATCTTCACAGTGGTGCCATCCATGTATTTTTGTGAGTCTTGTACTGAGTGCGTCGAGCTTGTTAAGTAGGGTATTTACTGTTGCTGTTTTGCTAAACTGTTTCTGCTATATCTTGGTGCTATGTAAACCTGCTGCTACAAGTCATTCTATGCATAATCTGCAGATGTTCACTAAGGATGTTTTGTTACACATGTCATGCTCTATCCATTCATGCCCCTGGTTGCATTTTTAGCCTGCTATAGCTTGTTGTAATCTTGCTCTCAAATTGCTAAATAATGTTGTTGTCAGCCTGTTAACATTAAGTTCAGTTTTGCCATGTGTTTTGCTAGTGATCCATGCATCCTATGAACTTGATCTTGCCATGCTTAGCTTTATAAACATGTCTTCTTACTTTTGGTTACCTTGTTATGGCATGTATTGCTCTATGGTGAGTGGTACAAGCTCACCAACATGCCTACTTATTGTTGTTCCTGCCATGTATGAATCTGCCATATTTTTTGCCATGTTTACATGGGTGCCATCATATCTTTTGTGCCTTTTTAGCTCATGGTAAGTAATGGGATTTTGTTCTATGAAATTATTAGATTCATGCCATGCCTTTGTTTGCCATGATAAGTTCCTGTAGCATGTTGTTTGGTAGCTCTAAACATTGCAACCTGATGTTATTTCTGCAAAGTCTGTAAAATGTTATTATTTGCAATCTTGTCATGTCCTTTTGAGCATGTTCTAGTGATTTCTGGAGATAGCTCCGTGTTCATGTTTTGTCATGCATTACCTGTAATTCATGTCCATGCCTTTTGTTCTTATGTTGAGGTGCTGTAGCGTATTGTTTTGAGGCTTGCAAGTTGCCTAGTTGCTGTTTTGAACAGCTTGTCCTTTGAACTTGTGTAGAGTGTATGTGTTGAACCGTTGCTCCGTTTTGAGTGTGCTCTATATAAAACTTGCTTGATTTTGCATGCAGTTTCATATTATCATGTTGCATCCTTGTTTTGAGGTGTTTGCTTGATGTTTGGATGCATTTTGCATCAATGCCATGTTTAACTTGTTTTGCTCATATCTTCTAGCCGTAGCTCCGAATTAAATGAATTTTATATGTAACTTGACTAGAATTTCGTGTAGATCCTCTTGGTGCTCTTTAACTTGCTGTTTAACAACTTCAACTTAATGTTTGTTCAGATCTGGACCAACTTTGAAACCTGCATATGAGGACCTACCGGATATGTTATATGTTGTTTCTGGCCTTATTTAAACTTGCCTTGATGTGTTATTCTTGGTTGCACCATCTCTTGCCATTAGTAGCCTCATCTAGCTTTGTCATGCATCATGCTTGGTTGTGCATCATGTCTTGTCTATGTGTGGTGTGTTTACCATGTTGTGTGCTTCTTCTCGATAGTTCTTGTTTCGTTGCGATCCTGAGGATTCGCTCGTCTACGCTTGGTTCGTCTTCATGGCTTCATCTTCTTCATGGACTCGTTCTTCTTCCTTGCGGGATTTCAGGCAAGATGACCGCTGCCCTGGATCTCACTACTATCATTGCTATGCTAGTTGCTTCGTTCTATTGCTATGCTGCGCTACCTATCACTTGCTCTTCAAGCCTCCCAAATTGCCATGAACCTCTAACCTTTGTCACCCTTCCTAGCAAACCATTGCTTGGCTATGTTACCGCTTTTGCTCAGCCCCTCTTATAGCGTTGTTAGTTGCAGGTGAACTTGAAGATTCCTCCATGGTGGACAGGATTTTGTTGGGATATCACAATATCTCTTATTTAATTAATGCATCTATATACTTGGTAAAGGGTGGAAGACTCGGCCTTATGCCTGGTGTTTTGTCTACTCTTGCCGCCCTAGTTTTCGTCATAACGGTGTTATGTTCCCGGATTTTGCGTTCCTTACGTGGTTGGGTGATTTATGGGACCCCCTTGATAGTTCGCTTTGAATAAAACTCCTCCAGCAAGGCCCAACCTTGGTTTTACCATTTGCCTCACCTAGCCCTTTTTCCCTTGGGTTTTCGGAGCCCGAGGGTCATCTTTATTTTACCCCCCCGGGCCAGTTCTCCTCCGAGTGCTGGTCCAAACCGAGTCCGGCACCCCCTGGGCAACCAGGGTCTATGCCAACCCGACGTCTGGCTCATCCGGTGTGCCTTGAGAATGAGATATGTGCAGCTCCTATCCGAATTTGTCGGCACATCGGGCGGCTTTGCTGGTCTTGTTTTACCATTGTCGAAATGTCTTCTAAACCGGGATTCCGAGACTGATCAGGTCTTCCTGGGAGAAGGTATATCCTTAGTTGATCGCGAGAGCTTATCATGGGCTACGTTGGGACACCCCTGCAGGGTATTATCTTTCGAAAGTCGTGCCCGCGGTTATGTGGCATATGGGAATTTGTTAATGTCCTAAATAAGTAGTATGCCAAATCTGTTGGTTGCCATCAATTTAAATTGATGAAAGATAGGCATGACATAATTTTATTCTTGTTTCATCCAAGTGATTAATTCCTTCTTCCGGAGTTTGTTCATTAGAAAGTAATTCTCGGTTCCAAGTTATTCATCTTTCTTGCCCGGAGTTCAAAGTTTACTCATTTCGTAGCTCCATCTAAATCATTGCAAGGCTTCAATTCTGGTTCTCTTCAACCTCCAATTCTTCTTCATAATCATTTTCTTTTTTGGAGTTCCAAGTTTTCCGTATTATCTCGTCGCGAAGCTCCTTCTAAGTCATCGTTCACCTTGTGTTTTCAAGATCTGTTTCTTTTTATCATCCTTTTATTACCGGAGTTCTTCATGGAGGCTCTACATGGTGGTTCATTAAGGATTCCTTTCATTCTTCATTTGTTCTTCAAGATTTTCTTGGAGTTATGATCCGCCAAGCTAGACTCAAAAATTAAACATGGTGCTCAACACATGTTTTGTTTTGAGGAGTTCAAGTATTCTTCATCTTGCATTCCAAAGTGCAATTCTTTCTACCATTATCTTTTGAGATGGCGTTATATCATTCTTGACAAGTTCCTTCATGTTTCATGAGTCACATGTTGTCAACAATGAGGTATTCTAAATCCATTAATCTCTTCGTTGGAGTTATCTTGTGTCATATTTCACCTAAAGCTTTTCCTTAAGGGTTGTTGCTATTTGTGGTGATTATGCATGACCCAAGCTTGCTCTTTATCCTCTTGGTGGAAGAAGTTTTCATATCTTTGGTGCTCTCAATCAAATCAATGGTTTCCATTAGTGGCCGGTTGTCACCTCATAGTCTTGAGATGTTTTCCATAAGCCCACTACAAGCTTGTGCTTTTCGTTGTTGATTTTCCAACAACTCCATTAAATCCTACTTTGCAAGGATGCTTTCCAAGTACATTTGTGGCAGAAGTTAGCATTTTCTTCTCCATTCTTTTATTTCAATGATCTATCTTCTATTCTTTCTTCCGAAGGCATGGTGATGTTGCTCTCTTCACTCGTCATCTCGAATTGTTAGGATCGTGTTCTTTTCATGTTTATCCATTTAACCGAAGTGTTGTGTCATCTCTTCAAGTTCTTTTCATCTTATCAAGTTTTCCTTCTTCTTTCAGTCGGAGTGCTGCCCAAATTATATCAATCTTATTCCTTCTCTATCTAGTTTTAACTGGAGTGGTTTCAATATCTATCTTATCACTAAACCTCTTGGTTCTCGTCGTATCCCTTGTTCCTCTTTTCTAACGGAGTGTTTTCAACTTTGTTCATCTTCGTTGTTTTCTTTCTTTCATTTTGCTCAACCTCTCAAGGTTCATGGTTTCACTAGTTTGTCGAAGAAGCAACTTAGTTTACCTCTTATCTTCCTCTTCCTTTTCCCTCTGGTGCCATCCTAGATCTCGGGATGAGATCCTCTTGTAGTGGTGGAGTGTTGTAATGCCCCGGATACAACTTTCCATATTTGTAACTCCAACTCTTGCCATTTCGGGAGATGCGATATGATAATTCCTTCGTGGTTGGGTTTTGTCTTTTGTTTTGCATTTTTGTTCTTGTCATGCATCTCATCTCATAGCATCATGCGCATTGCATCTGCATGTTTTCATAAAACTCGTAGCCGTTCGCAGTTGCCCTTTCTCTCTTTTCCCCGTTGTCTTTTTGTCAGGCCCTTGTCCTCATTGACCTCTCTCAGACCCCTCGCGTGCGCATCCTAAACTTCTCCAAACCCGACCCGGGCAGTCATGACTGATGGATACGGATCATCCCCAAACATCTACAAAACATCTCCGTTTTTTTATTTGGACTCCCTACCTATTTATTTTTCGGACCGTTCGATTATGATCGAAGGGCCCGAGTAGCCCCTAAACTAACCTACCTGCTATTTAACCAGACAAAACCCTAAAATCTAGGGAGATGTCCCATCCATCCTGTCTCGGCCGCCGCCACTTTCTTCCTCGGGATCCCTCCCGATCCACCCACCTACCTCCATCGTTTTCCCCAATGGCCCAACCAGCGCCCGTAATCCTCCTCCTCGCCCGATCCCGAGCGGGAGAGTACCCCGACGGCTCGTCCCCGCACAGCCTGCGAGGCACCGGCCTCCTCAGCACCACCAGGCCGCTGCCTTGTGGTCCCTCCCCTTCCTCTGCCCTACCTCTGCTCGCTCGCTCCCGCGTGAACGGAAGCGGAGCTGCCGAAGCCACCAGGATCCCGTTGCCGGGCCGCCCCTCTGCTTCCCTTCGCCGTCCCCCTTTTCCTCTCCTTCTCCCTCTCGATCTCTCCCTCTCATTTCCCTCTGTCTCCCTTTTCTTCAGGTTACAGCAGCGCCTGCATCCCCGTCGGCCTTCGGCCCTGCAGCTGCCTTCGTCTGCGAGCACCTGAGGCCCCGTCCTCCCGAGGACACCTGCGAGTGCAGGTCCGAACCCCGCCGTCCTCGTCTTCTCGCATGGCCAACCGCCTCGACCCCGCCTCTCCTGTCCGTTGACCGCGCCGCCGGAGCCCTGCATCGCGCCAAGCGTCGCCGGCGCCCCCAAGTCCAGCCACCCGGATCCATCTCCCGAGCACCGAGAACCCCGTCCTCGGGCCAGCAGGTGCACTCGCCCCTTGCCCCGTGCCTTCCCTTTCTTCTCCTTCTTCCTCCTGCAGTTCTTCCTCCCCGTCCCTCTCTCTGAACTCTCTCTTGTTTATTCAGCAGCAGCTCCTGCCGCAGCTGCGGCTCGCTCGATCCCCTGCCTCGAGCGTGTTGACCACGCCCCTCTTCGTCGCCATGGATCCGCGCCAAGCTCCGCCTCCCCGCGCTCCGTTCCACTGTTCCGGCCGGTTCCCGCCGACCCCGTCGCCAGGACCCCTGCCGCCGTCTTCTGCATCGCCTGCTGCTGTTTTCTGTTCTTCAGCAACGAGAGCAGCTCGCTCGCCCCGCCCCGCGTTGACCGTGCCTTCACCAAGCCGCCAAGTCCCAGCGTGCCTCCAGCCCAGCGCCAAAGCCCAGATCTGCCTCCATCGGCCTCCTCTCCAAGACCCAGGCCGCTGCCTAGAAGCGCCCCAAGCCCTCTGGTGAGAAGCCTAGATCCAGCGCCCCGCCTTGCACTAATGGGCCAGCCAGTTTCATCCGTAGATGTTTTTTTTCTGGTTCAGCGAATTTGCTAATTATCCAGCGATTTACAGTTTTACAGAAAACCCCCCGAGCTTCATGCATATAATAACTCATGAACTATGCATCATATGTAAAAACTCCAAACATGTAAAATGCTTAGAATTTTGTGTAGAGTAATAATTTTCACTTTCATCCATGTTTGAAATGTTTAAACTTGCTGTTTATTTAATTTTGCATAAATGCCATGTTAAAATGATTTATTTCATAACTAAATAACCGTAGCTCGGTTTTAAATAAACTTTATATGTAAATGGGGTGGAAAAATGCCTAGTTTAACATGGTGCACTTTATTTTCCTGTTTAACAACTTTAAAATATGTTTTAGGGCAGAACAGTAGCTAATTCAAAATATGCACATGGGGATTTTCCGGAATTGTTGTTTGTTGTTCCGGCCTCATTTAAACTTGCCTAGATAGGTAGTTTTCTTATGCTTCACCCCTTGCCATGTTTAACAACATTTAATATTGTTGATTAGCTTATAATGAGATCAAACTAAATAATTGCATGTGGTGTTTTGTCAATATGCAACTCGTTGCATATTGAGCTCCACTTAACTTGTAGTATTGTTTGTTGCACTTTGCCATGCCATGCCTCATTAAACCGGACATGCATCATACTTGTTTGTGCACCATGCCATGTTTATGCTTGTGTGTTTACCATGTTGTTTGCTTCTTTCCGGTGTTGCTTCTTAGTTCCGGTAATGTTGCGATTGTGAGGATTCATTCGACTACTCCCGTTCGTCTTCTTCATGGACTCGTTCTTCTTCCTAGCGGGATTTCAGGAAAGATGACCGTCACCCTGGATCTCATAAATATCATTGCTATGCTAGTTGATTCGTTCTATTGCTATGCTGCGCTACCTATCATTTGCTCCTCAAGCCTCCCAAATTTGCCATGCCAGCCTCTAACCTTTTCACCCTTCCTAGCAAACCATTGTTTGGCTATGTTACCGCTTTTGCTCAGACCCTCTTATAGCGTTGTTAGTTGCAGGTGAAGTTGAAGATTGCTCCATGGTGGACAGGATTATGTTGGGATATCACAATATCTCTTATATTATTAATGCATTTATATACTTGGTAAAGGGTGGAAGGCTCGGCCTTATGCCTGGTGTTTTGTTCCACTCTTGCCGCCCTAGTTTCCGTCATACCTGTGTTATGTTCCCGGATTTTGCGTTCCTTGCGGGTTGGGTGATTTACGGGACCCCCTTGACAGTTCGGTCTGAATAAAACTCCTCCAGCAAGGCCCAACCTTGGTTTTACCATTTGACTCACCACCACCTATACCTTTCCCTTGGGTCGGCCAACCCGAGGGTCATCTTTATTTTAGCCCCCCTGGGCCAATGCTTGTCTAAGTGTTGGTCCAAACTAGAGCACCGTGCGGGACCATCCCTTGGCAACTTGGGTTACGTCGGTACATGTATGCTTTGCTTATCCGGTGTGTCCTGAGAACGAGATACGTGCGACTCCTATCAGGATTGTCGACACATTGGGCGGCTTTGCTGGTCTTGTTTTACCATTGACGAAATGTCTTGTAAACCGGGATTCCGAGACTGATCGGGTCTTCTTGGTAAAAGGTATATCCTTTGTTAATCGCGAGAGCTTATCATGGGCTAAGTTGGGACACCCCTGCAGGGTATAAACTTTCAAGAGCCATGCCCGCGGTTATGTGGCAGATGGGAATTTGTTAACGTCCGGTTGTAGATAACTTGACACTAGATTTGAATTAAAACGCATCAACCGTGTGTGTAGCCGTGATGGTCTCTTTTCGCCGGAGTCCGGGAAGTGAACACGGTCTTTGGGTTATGTTTAACGTAAGTAGGAGTTCAGGATCACCTCTTGATCATTGCTAACTTCATGACCTTTGCTTCTCTTCTCGCTCTCATTTGCGTATGTTAGCCACCATATATGCTTAGTTGCTGCTGCAACCTCACCACTTTACCCCTTCCTTTCCCATTAAGCTTTGCTAGTCTTGATAACCATGGTAATGGGATTGCTGAGTCCTCATGGCTCACAGATTACTACAACAACAGCTGCAGGTACAAGTTTTGTGACGATCATGACGCAAGAGCGATGTTGCTTGTTTTGGAGTTCTTCTTCTTCGATCGGGGGATAGGTTCCAGGTCGGCAGCCTGGGCTAGCAGGGTGGATGTCGTTTGCGCTTCTGTTTGTGTTTCATCCGTAGTCGGATGTTGATCTTATGGATGATGTATTGTGATGTTGTATTCGTGTGGCATCGTATGCCTTTTGTATGTATCCCCACCTATTATGTAATGTTGATGTAATGATATCCACCTTGCAAAAGCGTTTCAATATGCGGTTCTATCCTTGGTGGGACATTCGAGTCTCTTTAGGATAGTATCGCATATTGGGCATGACAAGTTGGTATCAGAGCCAAGTTATTATATGTTATTATCCTTGGTGGGAATTCTATCCTTGGTGGGACCTTCGAGTTCCTTTAGGATTGGGAGCAACCTTGGGCTCAACTTGCCTCCATTATCGACAGATCGAGCGACAGATCAGGAGTTCATCCAGAGGAATTTAGGGAGGAGGAAGGATTATCCGTTACAACACGAGAGGGGAAAGTAAACTAGCTAGCCGACCATCGCCATCCACTCACACGCTATCGCTATGCTTAAGTACACTGCCCACTTGGGCCCATTCCGGGCCAGCCAGCCGAGCCGGTAGGCGAGGCTGTCTCCTAGGCCGGCCCACTTCTGGTGCTTGGTCCTCTGTTGCTTCTGTCTCTTCTGTCTCTTGGTCGCTATTGCTGACAATCCCTCCCCTGTTAGAGACGACTTTCCCCCAAGCTGGTGCTCTAGGGAACTTCTCCTTGAGCTGCACTTTGTCCTCCCAGGTTGCCATCTCTGTCGGAGAGTCGCTCCACTTCACCAGCACTTGCACTAGAGTACTGGATCCGCGACGCACCACTCGCTGCTGCAGAACCTGCTCGGGCACTGAAAATTGCATTTCTAGAGAGGGAAGTTGTTTCAGTACCTCATTAGTTGGGGCGAGCACTTTCCGCAGGAGAGAGACATGGAATACTGGGTGCACACGACTGGATACTGGCTATGCCAAGCGGTAAGCTACTTCACCAACATGCTCTAGTACTTCAAAAGGTCCAAAGAACTTGAAGGCCAATTTATGATTTGCCCTGGGAGCTACCAAACTCTGAAGATATGGTTGTAGTTTCAGAAAAACAGAATCTCCAACCTTGAACACACGTTCAGAACGATGTTTATCGGCCTGTGTTTTCATGCGCTGCTGCGCATGCAACAGATGTTGACGAACAAATCCGATAATCACCTGGTGAGGGAGTCCTGGACTAGGGGGTGTCCGGACAGCCGGACTATCATCGTCCGCCGGACTCCAAGACTACGAAGATACAAGATTGAAGACTCCGTCCCGTGTCTAGATGGCACTTTCCTTGGCGTGGAAGGCAAGCTTGGCGATACGGATATGTAGATCTCCTACCATTGTAACCGACTCTGTGTAACCCTAGCCCTCTCCGGTGTCTATATAAACTGGAGGGCTTTAGTCCGTAGGACACAACATACATTACAACAATCATACCATAGGCTAGCTTCTAGGGTTTAGCCTCCTTGATCTCGTGGTAGATCCACTCTTGTACTACCCATATCATCAATATTAATCAAGCAGGACGTAGGGTTTTACCTCCATCAAGAGGGCCCAAACCTGGGTAAAACATCGTGTCCCTTGTCTCCGGTTACCATCCGCCTAGACGCACAGTTCGGGACCCCCTACCCGAGATCCGCCATTTTGACACCGACATTGGTGCTTTCATTGAGAGTTCCTCTGTGTCGTCACCGATAGGCTCGATGGCTTCTTCAATCAACAACGCTGTCCAGGGTGAGACTTTTCTCCCCGGACAGATCTTCGTAATTGGCGGCTTCGCACTGCGGGCTAATTCACTTGGCCATCTGGAGCAGATCGAAGCTTCGCCCCGCCATCGAGTCAGGTTCGAGCCTAAACTTCACGGCCGACATCCGCGGGGACTTGATCTTCGACGGGCTCGAGCCACAGCCAAGCGTGCCGCACTGTCACGATGGGCATGATCTAGCTCTGCCGCCGAACAGTGCCTTGGTGGCCGCACAAGAATCCGCTCCAGCCCTTAGTTCGGAGCCGATCGCCCAGATTGAGGACCGGTGGCTGGACACCACCTCGGGGGCTGCAACTTCCACGGCGATGGAGCCGAACACTAACCTTGTCCCTTGCGAAGCTCATGACTCCGAGGTGCCGGACTCCTCGCCGGACTCCGGACCTCCCACGCCCCTGCCAATCGAATCTGATTGGGCGCCGGTTATGGAATTCACCGCCGCGGACATCTTCCAACACTCGCCCTTTGGCGACATCCTAAATTCGCTAAAACATCTCTCGCTATCCGGAGAGACCTGGCCGGACTATGGCGGGGCGGTTGGGATATGGACGACGAAGAAATTCAAAGCCCACCCACCACCCAATTTGTAGCCACTATCGGCGATCTAACAGACATGCTAGACTACGACTCGAGGACATCGGCGGTATGGGCGGCGATGCGGAGAGCGAACAAGAACCAGCGCCTACAGAGTAACTGGAAGACCACCTCGTCATATGACATATACATGGTGGATACCCCAAAAGAGGGGACGGCGAAGAAGAAGCCAAGGCGATTCCTCAAAGAAACAGCCAAGCGCCGGCGTCGGTGGTGCCGCTCTAAATCCGCCACAGCAAGAATGGAGATTCAGAGCACGGAGATAATAATACCCGAGAGTGCGAAGATAATCCCTCCGGCAAGATTGGTGCAGGAGGATGCGAAGCAAGCCCTCACGAGAGGCGGCGGATTTAAGAGGTCGAGGATGATAATTATATACCTCCCTCCGAAGGCGAGGCAAGCCTCAACGACATTTAATTCGCCGTGCCGAGATCCCGTCGAACAAGAGTGTTTTAAACGCAGGCTTATCGCCACAGCAAACAGCCTAAAGAAAAAGCAGCAGCAGCTTCAAGCTGATCAGGACCTGCTGGCCGATCGATGGACCGAGGTCCTCGCGGCCGAAGAGTATGAACTCGAACGCCCCTCCAAAAGCTACCCGAGACGCAAGTTGCTCCCCCGATTAGAGGAGGAAACATACATACCTTCATCGCCAGCGCACAATACGGTCGACCGACCACCCCGTGGCCGAGACAGAGAGGCATGTCCCGACATCGCTCCAAAAGTACGAAGCCAAGAGGGAATGCGCGGACTTGGGAGATACATTGGAGGACAAAGCAAGGCAATCCAGATCCATCTATGGATCACGTGGGCGCCCCACGACCCACGACGAATACCGTCGCGCTAGGTACAATAACTCCGGCCGGGCCGAACACAGCAGACAACGCTGTCTTGAACTACATCGTGATATTGCTCAATATAGAGGTGCCGCACACCCACTATGCTTCACTGATGAAGTAATGGATCATCAAATCCCTGAAGGGTTTAAACCCATAAACATTGAATCCTACGATGGCACAACAGACCCCGCGGTTTGGATCGAAGATTATCTCCTTCACATCCATATGGCCCGCAGCGACGATCTCCATGCCATCAAGTATCTCCCACTCAAGCTTAAAGGACCAGCTCGGCATTGGCTTAACAGCTTGCCCGCAGAGTCAATTGGGTGTTGGGAGGACCTGGAAGCCGCATTCCTCGACAACTTCCAGGGCACATATGTGCGACCACCAGACGCCGATGACCTAAGCCACATAATTCAACAGCCAGATGAATCGGCCAGACAATTCTGGACATGGTTCCTCACAAAGAAAAATCAAATCGTCGACTGTTCGGATGCAGAGGCCCTCGCAGCCTTCAAGCATAACATCCGCGACGAGTGGCTAGCCCGACACCTAGGACAGGAAAAGCCGAAATCCATGGCAGCCCTCACATCATTAATGACCCGCTTACATGCGGGAGAGGATAGCTGGCTAGCTCGCAGCAACAACCTTAGTAAAATTCGGCACTCCGGATACCAAGGACCACAATGGCGGTCGCGTCGAAGCAAAAATAAGCGCCACGTTAACGGCGGCGACAAGGAGGATCTGGCGGTCAACGCCGGATTCCGAGGCTCTAAACCCGGTTAGCGGAAGAAGCCATTCAAAAGAACCACTCCGGGTCCGTCCAATTTGGACCGAATACTCGACCGCTTATGCCAGATACATGGCACCCCTGAAAAGCCAGCTAATCACACCAACAGAGATTGTTGGGTGTTCAAGCAGGCAGGCAAGTTAATTGCCGAAAACAATGACAAGGGGCTGCACAGCGACGACGAGGAAGAGACCCGACCGCCGAACAATAGAGGACAGAAGGGTTTCCCCCCACAAGTGCGGACGGTGAACATGATATACGCAACCCATATACCCAAGAGGGAGCGAAAGCGTGCACTAAGGGATGTATATGCGATGGAGCCAGTCGCCCCTAAGTTCAATCCATGGTTCTCTTGCCCGATCAATTTCGATCGAAGAGATCATCCGACAAGTATCCGCCATGGCGGATTCACCGCATTGGTTTTAGACCCAATCGTCGATGGATTTCACCTCACGAGAGTCCTGATGGACGGCGGCAGTAGCCTGAACCTGCTTTATCAGGATATAGTGCGCAAGATGGGCATAGACCCCTCAAGGATTAAACCTACAAAGACGACTTTCAAAGGCGTCATACCAGGTGTTGAGGCCAATTATGCGGGCTCGACCACACCGAAGTGGTCTTCGGATCCCGGACAATTTCGGGCGAGTTAATCTTCGACATAGTCCCATTCCGCAGTGGCTATCACGCCCTACTCGGACGAACCGCGTTTTCAAAGTTCAACGCGGTACCGCATTACGCATACCTCAAGCTCAAGATGCCAGGCCCTCGTGGAGTCATCACGGTCAATGGAAATACGGAGCAGTAGTACAGAGCAGCCTTTTAAGGCAATATTCGAGTCCGGCCGTTAAACGGCCGGACACGGCCAAACGCGCCCGGAGCAACATCAACCAAGACCACAGCGCGTTCCGAAAGCGTGTAGCATTGCGGCTAACCCCAGCCCTTGCATAATTGCAAGACCAACCCTCCGCGTACATCATTACGCTCTGGAGATACCATGGGCCTAGGGAAGGGCACGACCACAACAGACCAGTGCGGCTCGACCACACGAGGGGCTCACAAGTGTGTCACTCCTTTTGTTATTATTTTCTTTCTTTATGTACACAGGACTCCGTTCACGGAGGCCACTGTCCGTGATGAACCCGCCGAATTCACGATGCAACAGCCAGGGAAGAAAGAAGACTGCGATAAACACTCAGGTGGTCTCCATTACGAGCATTAAAATTGATTATATCCACCAGTCCGCAGCCCATCCCTGGAGGGGGACATGTTTGATTAGTCCAATACCTTGCTTACCGCACTATTTGTATCATTCCGCACTCATAGCAGAATTCTTTAAATAAATAATGCAACATTTTTTGCCTGTTATTGCATTACTTTACACATATGTTCATTAATGACATCTCGCACCCGTATATTATTGGTACGGCCGAATACCCCAGGGGGCTTATGTTCCCCGCATTATGGTATGATAAGTCTAAACACTTTCACAAGTGCGGCACCCCGAACTTATAGCATTATATGAATCGGCTCCGAATCATGTCTTGGGTCAATAGTTGGGTTTGCCCGGCTCCCACGTTTTGGCGCCTTATGTTCCGTTCTGTCGGCTAAGGTGGCACTGGGAGAACCACTGCGATTGCGCCCCGGTTGAGCTAGGCGAGCGCCTCAGTGGAGAAAGCTAAAACTAACCGGCGTGATAAGGCGAGAGACTGGTCGCTGTTCGAGAGGTCTTTTCGGGTCCCTAAAGACCCATGCCGCTTCAAGTGAAGTACCGGATAATGTCCGACGAAGGCGTGGATAGCGCCCCGAATTCGGTCTTCCGAATACTAGGGGCTTCGCTGAAATTTAAAATTATAGAATTCTATGGCTAAGTGAGAGTGTTCAAGCATTATAAGTCCGGTTGCCTTGTTAGTTTGTCTGTGCGCCTCCTAGATGGACCCAAAATGGGAACAAGAGTGCTCAAGTTTATCTGAACACCCGGCACTTTTCGTGGCTTGGGGGCTGAAGCCAACGACTTGCCATCTCTCAGAGTTTATAAACGGCCGCACAGAACGTAATATTTTAAATTAAACAAGCGTTGCGTAGCGCATATGAACAAAGTTTTTAGCGCACAGAATAATACATAGCGACTTTCACTCAATAATTACATCTCTGGGGCACTCATCCGCAATATTGCGGGCACCCTTCAGGACAACCTTATAGTACATTTCGGGCATACGATACTCCTTGCCCGCTGGCGGCGGGTCAGTAAGAAGCTTCTCCGCATCCAGCCTGCCCTAGTGCACCTTTGTGCGGGCAAGGGCCCGACGAGCACCTTCAATACAGGCGGAGCGCTTGAGGACATCCACCCAGGGGCACGCATCCACCAGCCGCCGCATGAGGCCGAAGTAGCTCCCAGGCATGGCCTGTCGAGCCTGGCCGGACTATAAGGCCCTTCATGGCCTCCTCGGCTACCTTGTGGAGTTCGACCAGCTGCTTCACTGGTCGCTTGGGGCACCGGATGGCGGCCTCGGCGTCTTGAGACTAGAAGACCTTCTCCGTTGAGCTCCCTCCTCGCCACGGTAGAATGCGGCAGCATCGGATACCTCGCTGAGGCAGATCTGCAAACGCCTACGAGAGCTCGAATTCGGGTAAGTGTCGGGTAGTTCACATTAACATGCTTGCTTTGCATGAAAAATGCCTTACCGCCGCTATTTTCTTCATATCCTCAACCTCTGAAGGGCCTTGCGGGCCTCGGCCTTGGCGGACTTGGCACTTTCGAGGCGAGGCGAGCTCGGACTCTCGAGTCTTTGAGTCGCGCTCCAAACTCTCATGCTTCTCCACGAGCACAGGAGCTCTTGCCGCACCTCCGCCACCTATGCCTCCTGCTTTTCTCGCTCTGCCCATTCAAGCCGCCTTTGCGTTGACGCGGACCTGCCTCCTTCGGGGCTGCCACCTCGTTTGTGGCCCTTGTAGTACCGTATTATCCTTGTTAATTTTATTGCAACGAAATACTTTTACGTAAGGTAAAAATTCAAAGTGGTGCTACTCACCTTCTTTGTCCTCGAGCTGCCTCTTGGCATGGCGAGCTCTCGCTTCGGACCGCTCGAGATCTTGCTTTAATGCACCAACCTCCATGATCGGTCTGGCAGAGGTTAGCAACCTGACTGCAAACCCATATTGACATAATTTATTAGCAACTGCGAATATCTTTTTAGATCCTCGGTCCGGATTTTCTTTCCGAACACCGAACCGAGCATCGGGCTCTTGTCTATGCGGTATTACATTACATAATTTTAACTTCTTACCTCAAAGCCTGTTAGAAGGCTCTGCGAGCTTGGTTAGCCCGCTCTTGGCGAGCTGAACCTTCTGAATCACCGCACTCATAACAGTGTGGTGTTCTTCCTCGATGGAAGCGCCTTTGAGCGCCTCCAGCAAGTTGTCCGGCGCCTCCGGTTGGACGGAGGCTGCCGGCGTCACGGTCTTGCCCTTCTTGCGAAGGGCGCTTGCGGACTCGGAACCGCTTCTGAGTTCCGGCATGGAGTCGGCGCAAAGTCCGGGAGGCTGCCTTGCGGCGCCTCCGGAGCCTCCTCCTGATGGGTCCCTTTCTGGGATCCCACCTCGGCGTCCTCATCGGCGCGGGGGGTGGAGGCAGTCGGAAGGGAATCCACATCCGACGGGGCCAACGACCCGCTCGATGAAGCGGGGAGATCATCATCGGCCGGACTGCGGGCAATATGCGGCATTAGTAGGACACTATGTGACACAAAAGAAATTGCAGATCATTCAGGGATCCGGATACTTACGATCTCGCCGAAGGCCTGGCCCTTGAAGGCCACTCCTCGCCGCCAACGTCGGTGTTGGCAGAGCTGTCCGGGGGAATAGTTCTCCCCCTCTTGGACCCTTCGGCCCCCCCTGTTGGGGAAGCCTTCCTCTTCCTCTCTCCCCCCTCTGGGAGAGAGTCTTCTTCCTCCTCCTCGTCTTCGGGGGAGGAGTCCGCCTCGGAGTCGTCGGACACCTGATGACGGGAACTCTTTCGAGTGCCCATAGCCACCTTCTTGGCCTTCTTCTCCGGCACCACATGCGGTGCCGAAACCAGCAGCCCCGCTAGACGGGCATCCACTGGGTCTCCTGGCATGGGAGTCGGGCAGATGAGCTGCTCAGCCTTCTTCATCCATTCCTGTCAAAGGAAAAGGAGATTGAAACCCTCTTAGAATCAATCTATGTACAATAAGTGTCCCGTAATGGGGTAGAATCACTTACCTCGTCAGCTGGATGCTGCGAGTGAAATCCGCGATCTTCCGTCGCGGATGCGAAACCGGCGCCTTAAACAGCACCCTCCAGCGCGCCGTGCGTCGTGTCAAAGAGCCCGCTCGGTGCTGGTGCTGTTCGGATCGAACTCCACAGATTGAATGCCCGTTCTTGGCATGGGAGAATCCGTGAGCGAGCATGACTTGGACCACGTCGACAAGCTGAGCTTCTTGTTCACCGGCTTACGGATCTGAGCTCGAGTCCCGTCGGCTCCTTGAATTACCCACAGCAAGCCCTTCTCTTTCCAGGA
Source organism: Aegilops speltoides (assembly GCA_021437245.1). Taxonomy (NCBI): domain Eukaryota; kingdom Viridiplantae; phylum Streptophyta; class Magnoliopsida; order Poales; family Poaceae; genus Aegilops; species Aegilops speltoides. The sequence continues at coordinate 383,305,664 of CM038143.1, forward strand.
GGTGAGCTACGTAGGGATACCAGATCTAAACTCGGGGGTCACCGCCCACGTAGGGTCGCGCGGCTCGGTGATGTAGAACCACCCCGATTGCCACCCCTTCACGGACTCCACAAAGGCCCCTTCGAACTAGAGGACGTTGGACATCTTGCCCAACATGGCGCCTCCGCACTCCGCTTGAGTGCCCTTCACTACCTTCGGCTTGACATTGAAGGTCTTGAGCCACAAGCCGAAGTGGGGCTGGATGCAGAGGAAGGCCTCGCACACAAAGATAAACACCGAGATGTTGAGGATGAAATTCGGTGCCAGATCATGGAAATCTAGGCCATAGTAGAACATGAGCCCCCGGACAAAAGGGTGAAGTGGAAAGCCCAGTCCATGAAGGCCCCTTCGAACCAGAGGACGTTGGGCATCTTGCCCAACATGGCGCCTGCGCACTCCGCCTGCGTGCCCTTCACTACCTTGACAGCGTTGAAGGTCTTGAGCCACAAGCGAAGTGGGGCGGATGCGAGAGGAGGGCCTCGCACCTGACGATAAACGCCGAGATGTTGAGGATGAAGTTCGGCACCAGATCATGGAAATCCAGGCTGTAGTAGAACATGAGCCCCCGGACAAAGGGGTGGAGTGGAAAGCCCAGTCCGCGGAGGAAGTGGGGAAGGAAAACGACCCTCTCATGGGGCCCGGGGGTAGGGATGAGCTGCCCCTCATCGGGCAGCCGGTGCGCGATGTCGCCGGAAAGGTATCCGGCGCTGTGCAGCTTTGTGATGTTCTCCTCCTTAACGGTGGAAGCCAACCATTTGCCTCCCCCTCCGGACATGGTCGGAGAAGGTTGAGACGAGATGCGTGAACTTGGGCGCTGGAGCTTGAGTGCGCGGAGGATAAGCAAAGGAGGAAGAAGGCGTGGGTGAAAAGGTGAATCCTTATCCCTTATATATAGGCGGGCGAAGACTATGCGTCCCCCACCAGCCTGGTAAAACTCGCTTATCTCCCAAGCGCCACCATCAATGGCGCGGTTGGGTTACCCACGTCCGTATTGATGTGAATCCGGAATAAGGGAACACGATCTACGCTTCGACAAGGCGTGCCAAGAAACCGCTTCGCTAAGCGTCTTTGAGGTGGTATAATAAAAAACGATTCAAGTAAAGGCTTGGTAGTGGTGTGACGTCATGCCGCAAAATACGTCAGCAGATTGAACTTATTTTATTCTCTCTACGGTGGAATGTGGAATTTATTTTGCAGAGCCGGACACTATCCTGGTGTTCATGATCTAATCTAGATTATTCAAAGGAGGAACCCTCCTTGCAATGCAGAACATTATGCGCGCCGGACTTATCATCATTGAAGCCTGGTTCAGGGTCTACTGAGGGAGTCCTGGACTAGGGGGTGTCCCGATAGCCGGACTATCATCATCCGTCGGACTCCAAGACTACGAAGATACAAGATTGAAGACTCCGTCCCGTGTCCGGATGGGACTTTCCTTGGCGTGGAAGGCAAGCTTGGCGATTCAGATATGTAGATCTCCTACCATTGTAACCGACTCTGTGTAACCCTAGCCCTCTCCAGTGTCTATATAAACCGGAGGGCTTTAGTCCGTAGGACACAACATACATTACAACAATCATACCATAGGCTAGCTTCTAGGGTTTAGCCTCCTTGATCTCGTGGTAGATCCACTCTTGTACTACCCATATCATCAATATTAATCAAGCAGGACGTAGGGTTTTACCTCCATCAAGAGGGCCCGAACCTGGGTAAAACATCGTGTCCCTTGTCTCCTGTTACCATCCGCCTAGACGCACAGTTTGGGACCCCCTACCCGAGATCCGCCGGTTTTGACACCGACACCTGGCGATCCTCAATCCACTGTTGCAGATCAGTAGACTGTATTGTGCTCTCTGCGGTCAACCCAAAGTGATGAGGCTCATGACCATAGATGATCTCAAAGGGAGTCTTGCCCGTAGCCGAATGCCAATTAGTATTGTACCAGTATTCACATAATGGAATCCATTTAGCCCAGCAAGAGGGGTGAGCACTGACAAAACATCTTAGGAAGCATTCCACTTGTTGGTTAACTCGCTCCGTCTGTCCGTCAGTTTGAGGGTGACGTGCTATACTCATACGTAGCATAACCCCAGCTCGTTGGAAGAGTTCCTTCCAGAATTGGCTTGTGAATATGCCATCTCGATCAGAAACTATAGAAAGAGGCATTCCATGCAAATGGTATACTGTGTTGAGGAAGGCTTCAGCCACTGTAACTACAGTAAATGGGTGGTGCAAGGGAACAAAGTGTCCATACTTTGACAGTTTGTCAATGATCACCATCAAACAGTTATACTGTCCTAAAACTGGTAACCCTTTGACAAAATCCATAGTTACCATTTCCCAAGGCAAGTCAGGGATAGGTAGAGGTTGAAGCAAACCTGGGTATGGGACTCGCTCTGGTTTTGCTTGCTGGTAAATGGTGCAGTTTGAGACATATTGCTTAATACAACTGCGCATACCCTGCCAACGGAACAGTTGCCTGACACGTTTGAATGTGACTGGAAAACTTGAGTGTCCACCAATTGGGTTGTCATGGCAAGCACTAACAATTGTGTGCTGCAACTTGGGATCTGCACCTACCCAAATGCATTTGTCAACCCTCAACAGACCAGATCTCAATGAGAACTTGCCTTCATGACCACCAGAAGAGGCCATCTTCTGTAGAAGATCAGAACAGAACTTGTCCTGAGTGTAGTTGTGTACAATATCATCGAGCCATGCTGGTTGAACCATTGTTATGGGAAACAATCCAGGCATCGTTTCAGTTTCAGTGTGTGGCTTTCTGGACAGAGCATCTGCAGCACGATTCTCTACTCCTTTTTTATACACAATACTGTACTGTAACCCTAACAGCTTCATCAAGGCCTTTTGCTGCCATTTGGTATGCAAGCGTTGTTCAGATAAACTGGCTAAACTGCTTTGGTCTGTTTTGATAATGAATTCAGACAATTGTAGATACTGACGACAGTGTTCCACAGCCAGCAAAATTGCGAGGTATTCCTTCTCATAAACCGAGAGTGTTTGATTCCTTGGACCCAAAGCCTTGCTCACATACACCAGTGGGTGCCCTTCCTGCATTAACACTGCCCCCACTCCTATGTCACATGCATCAGTTTCAATGACAAACTGTTTAGAGAAGTCTGGAAGAGCTAGTACAGGCGCTGATATTAGTGCTTGCTTGAGAGCTGCAAAAGCCTGTTGTTCAGTGCTAGTCCAGTGAAACGGTACCCCTTTCTTGAGCAAGTTGGTGAGCGGTTTGCTAATGAGACCATAACGCGCGATGAATTTCCTGTAATACCCTGCCAGGCCCAAAAATCCTCTGATCTCTTTAGCAGACACAGGTATAGGCCACTCTTGAATGCTTGTAATCTTTTCAGAATCAGTTGCAACTCCTTGACTGCTAATGACGTGGCCCAAATAACTGATCTGAGTTTGAGCAAAAGCGCACTTTGACAGCTTCACTTTCCACTGGTGCTCTTTTAACAACTGCAGAACTCTTGCCAGGTGTTCCAAATGGAGAGCATAGGTTGCACTGAAAATCAAAATATCATCAAAGAATGATATGACAAATTCTCTAAGGCAAGGGGCCAGAGTGTCATTCATAGCAAAATGGAAAGTGTTTGGTCCCCCAGTCAGTCCAAACGACACAACCAGGAACTCAAAGTGTCCAAAGTGTGTTTGAAAAGCTGTTTTATGTTCTTCACCAGGAGCCAAACGAATTTGGTGGTACCCAGCCCTGAGATCGAGCTTAGAAAACCAACATGATCTAGCTAGTTCATCCAGCAGCTCGTCAATGAGAGGAATAGGGTATTTGCTCTTGACAGTTATAGCATTCAAGTGTCTATAGTCAAATATTGGTCTCCAGGTTTTATCCTTCTTCTGAACCATAATCATGGGAGACGAAAAAGCACTAGTGTTGTGCCTGATGATGCCCGAATCTAGCATCTCCTTAACCTGCTTCTCCATCTCATCCTTGAGGGCAGGAGGAAGCCTGTATGGTCGAATAGAAACTGGCGAGGCTCCTGGAATGAGAGGGATGGTGTGATCATATTTTCTTCTAGGTGGAAGGCCAGAAGGAGCTTCAAATACAAACACATAGGTGTTGAGGATCTCTTATTTTAGCCCCCGGGCCAATGCTTTTCTAAGTGTCGGTCTAAACTAGAGCACCGTGCGGGACCATCCCTTGGCAACTTGGGTTACGTCGGTACCTGTACGCTTCGCTTATCCGGTGTGTCCTGAGGACGAGATAGGTGCGACTCCTATCGAGATTGTCGACACATCGGGCGGCTTTGCTGGTCTTGTTTTACCATTGTCGAAATGTCTTGTAAACCAGGATTCCGAGACTGATCGGGTCTTCCTTGGAGAAGGTATATCCTTCGTTGATCGCGAGAGCTTATCATGGGCTAAGTTGGGACACCCCTGGAGTGTATAAACTTTCAAGAGCCGTGCCCGCAGTTATGTAGCAGATGGGAATTTGTTAATATCCGGTTGTAGATAACTTGACACCAGATTCAAATTAAAACGCATCAACCGCGTGTGTAGCCGTGATGCTCTCTTCTCGGCGGAGTCCGGGAAGTGAACACGGTTTTTGGGTTATGTTTGACGTAAGTAGGAGTTCAGGATCACCTCTTGATCATTGCTAGCTTCACGACAGTTCCGTTTGCTCTCTTCTCGCTCTTATTTGCGTATGTTAGGCACCATACTTGCTTATCCGCTGCTGCAACCTCACCACTTTACCCCTTCCTTTCCCATTAAGCTTTGCTAGTCTTGATACCCATGGTTGTGGGATTGTTGAGTCCTCGTGGCTCCTGATTCGCAACAACGATTCTGTGTACAGGTTATGCGATGATCATGATGCGAGAGTGATGTTTGCTTGTTTTGGAGTTCTTCTTCTACTTCTTCTTCGATCAGGGGATAGGTTCCAGGTCGGCAACCTGGGCTAGCAGGGTGGATGTAGTTTGAGTTTCTGTTTGTGTTTCATCCGTAGTCGGATGGTTCTCTTATGTAAGATGATGTTGTATTCGTGTGGCATTGTGTTGGTGTACTAAAGTAGGGGTACCTTAGTACCCCAAACTTGTGCACGGGCAGTCGTAGCACCCCGCGGCAAGGCTTGCCGGACGCCCGCCAAGACCCTCCATCATACCTACTACTGCCATTCAAGAACAAAGTATTAACCAAGAAAACGAAGGCCCCGGCAAGAGGAGCTTGCCGGGAAGGCCGACCCAGGCATCTCCAGAAGACTTGCCGTGGCGCCCCGCGCGTCCCGGCAAGGCCCGACGGCCGGCAAGCTTGCCGGCGCGACAAGAGAAGGGCCGCGGCAAGGCACTTGCCGCGGCAAGGCGACCACCCGAAATCCAGTGCATCCAGCGACGTGTCACCCTGTGGTCATCGAGGGGCGCGTGGCGGCGTTCGCAGCCATGCGAACAACGTGGCAAGCGGAGCTGACAGAGACGCCATCGTGGCAACGGTGGCTCACCTAACGGTCGTTTCTTTGCCTTTGTTAGGCGACCGGACGGGCATTAAATGCCCTTGTCCCTGCCGTCGAGTTAGGTAGGGTCCTTTGTTGGTCATTGTTGTACCAACCTGCGATTTTACCTCTCTACCCCTCTTCTTACGCTGCCACTGTGGATGCCCCTTTAGATTATAAAGGGAGGCCCATGCGCGCGTAGAGGAGGAGGAGGTTCGACATCCACAACACCACCATCTCGAGCGATCATACAAGCACAAAAAGCGGTGAGGGTTTTATCTCACCATGGGTAAAATCGCCGTCTCCCCAGCGCTCGCCTCGATCATCTTTGCGCGCCCCGCTCCTTGCGGACTAGAAGGGCCCCATGCCCCATAGGTGCTCGAGCCCGTCGGTGAGCATCGAGGTCGTGAGCATCGATCCGCCTCCTGCGCGCTTACATCAACGTCTTCATCAACATGCCACCGAAGAAGAAGCCTTCGGAGGTGCCGGCTCCGTCTACATCGATTCCGCCACCACCGCCGGAGCCAACGGGCGGTGAAGTGGACGCCGGCGGAGGAGCGGGCACCGACGGTGGGACTCACGTCGTCACCAGGTCCAAAAACAAGGCCCCGCAAGCGTCGGCGACCGTGCAGACACCGCACCCTTCCCAGGAGGTGCAAGGTCGACAACGCCCCGGTGCTCCTAGCATCGTGCTCGCGTTGGAACAAGGCCAAGCTGGTGGGTCGCGGGACGCTCGAGGTCAGCATGCACGCCCGCATGCTGGCGCGAGAGAGGTATGGTCGCCCGGGCGGGGTTTTGCACCTCCCAATCCGGTTGGGAGTCCGAGCACATTCCGTTCCTCGCGCCGCTCGTCGCCACCGCCACCCAAGACAGCAGAGGAAGCGCTGGCCCGAGCCCAGCTGCTTTTGGACTACCCTCCGGCGCCGCACAAGATCGACGACTAGAGGATGACCATATCTGATCTCATCGGCCGCTTAGCGGCGACAAGCCCCGGCAACCGAGCGCATCAAGGCCCCGGCAAGGCGCCCAGGCGCAAGCCAACGCCGACAAGAGCGCTGGGGGTGCCACCTCCGTGCACTCCTAGCCCCGAAGGCCAAGATCGCCAGCTCGCCGGGCCAACCCCAACGCCGACTCCACCGCGTCGTCGGACCCGCGAACTCGCCGCAATCAACGCCACATTCTCCAAGAACGGCAACACGAAGACGCCCGACTCGATCGAAGGCGCGGAGAGAAGCGCGACGTCAATCGACCAGCGCTGGGCCCACCGTCGGCGATGCACGCACCGGAGAACAGGCGACTTGCCGTCTGCGGCAGGTTGCCCTGCGTTCACCCGTGAGCTGCGGCAAGTCGGTGGGCCCAAAACCAAGAACTTCAAGCCAAACGTGCCCGAGAAGTATGATGGCAGGATACATCCGTCGGAGTTCCTCAGCATCTACACCATCGCGGTGCAGGCTACCGGAGGGCGCGACGAGAAGATCCTCACCAACTACTTCCCGCTGGTACTCAAGCCCAATGTCAGATCTTGGCTCATGCACTTGCCGGACGGCTCCATCTCTTCATGGGCGGACCTATGTCACCAGTTTGTCGGCGCCTTTACTGGCGGCCACAAACCCCATGGCGGGAGAGCGATCTGCATTTGCTCGCCCGAAGGAGGAGAGCCCTTGTGCAAGTACATCAGAGATTCAGCCGGTGCGGCGCAATATCCCGAGCGTCCACCTGCGCGGTTATCAGCGCGTTCCACGAACGTCGCAACCCCGTGATGAGGAGGAGATGGCGATGTGCAAAATCAGAGATGTCAGTGAGCTCTATGCTCTGGCCGACAAGTGTGCACGGGCTGAGGAGGGGAGGAAAATTCCCGGAGAGATTGCAGGAGCAGAAGGGTCTGACAGTGAGGATGCCGCCCCGGCAAGGAAGAACCGATGGCGGAACAACAGGAAAAGAAAGGCTAAGGATGTGCTAGCTGTTGAGCATTCCGGCAACGGAGGCGGCTCCGACAAAGCCAAAGCCGATGACTCCGGCGAGGCTGTGGTAGCCGCCGACAAGCAGGATGGCTCCGGCAAGCGATATTGCAAGATCCACCGCACCAAGGGCCATGATCTCCAAACCTGCAAGAAAGTGGAGCAGATGGCGGAGACTCTGAAAGCTGAGTCTGGCGCGCGATAAGGAGAGAGCTCAGGGATGTGGCGGAGGATCCGGCAAGAAGCTTCCCGCCCGGGGAGGGCACCACGGCAAGGCCAAGCCGCTGCAAGGAGACAGGCCTCCCCGCGGCCGCGACAAGGACGAAGATGAAGATGAGGATGATGAGATGGAGGAAGATGAGACTGATGACCAAGAGTTTCAGAAGGCGACAGAGGTGTTGTGCATCAACGGCGGCGCCTCTCTGCACACCTCGCACCGCCAACTCAAGCAGTGGGTGCGGGAGGTAAATGCAGCGGAGCCGTCCGTCGAGGCGCGCAAGCCTCTGAAGTGGTCCGGCACGCCCATCGTCTTCGACGTTGAGGACCACCCTGATCGCATCACTGCAGTCGGGTGCTTGCCGATGTTGGTCTCACCAACAATCCACAACCTCAAGGTCACGAAGATGTTGGTTGACGGCGGGGCCGGCCTGAACCTGATTTCCTCCGCAGTGCTCAAGAAGCTCCCGACAGCGAGCTCGAAGAAACTGGTACCTTTCAAGGGATAAATCCGGGAAGGAGCAAGCCCAAGGGGAAGATCACGCTGCCGGTAACGTTTGGCAGCGAGCTGAACTTCAGGACAGAAAGGGTCACATTTGATGTTGCTGATATCCCATTACCCTACAATGGGATACTCGGCCGACCAGCGCTTGCCAAGTTCATGGCAGCCTCTCACTATGCATACAATGTGCTCAAGATGCCTGGTCCGTTAAGTGTCATCTCTGTCCAAGGCGACAAGAAGGATGCACTTATCTGCACCGACAAGATCTACCGGGAAGCAGCGGCCACGGCAGAGTGCAAGCCACTCGCCGTTGAAGCTCCCCGGGGGAAGAAGAAAGCCAAGTCCGGCAAGAGCAGCTCTGGTGCCCACTCCGGCAAGCGCGCCTCTCCGGAGTGCTGCGCTGCCGTCGAGGACGCACCATCGAGCTCCACCGGCAAGTGCAAGAAGACAAAGGCAGATCTACCAAAGACCAAGCCCGGCAAGAACGGCTCTGATGCCTACTCCGGTAAGCGCACCTCTCCGGAGTACTGCGTTGCCGTCCAGGACGTGCCATCGAGCTCCGCCGGCCAGTAGGGCAAAGAAAACAGTCAGTCTCAAACTTTTGGGTCGCATTCCTTGAAAGATCGTACCTTGTATGGAAAACCTGTGCGCAAAAGGGACGAATCGTGGCTGAGTTGCACCTTTGATCTGTTTCGAGTCCGCTCAACGATGAAAGTGCGCTGCGACTAGCCCGACGAGTTCTTCCTGCCGGGGGTAACACCGCCAGCGGGCTGCTGATGTCCCGCACTCAGCAAGTGTGTTCGCGCCGGCGGGTTCCCTGAAAGCGTGAGGGCGAAAACATACAAGGGAGGAAGTCAAGGGAGAAGTATGGCCTCGCCGGATCACAGAAGATGGAAAAGCTAAGTCACCCGAGCTTGAGTACAGAGCACTTTTCAGTTTTAAGCTTTTATGTTATACTCCTCGAACGTTCGTCCCTTGTACGAAAAACCTGTGCGCGGAGGAACCAACTCGTGGTTAAGTTGCGTCCTTGCTTTGTTTCCGAGTCCGCTCAACAATGCAAGTGCCCTGCAACTGGCCCGAGAAGGTTTCTTGCCGGAAACAACACCGCCAGCAGGCTGCTGATGTTCCGCACTCAGCAAGTGTGTTAGCGCCGGCAAGTTCCCTAGAAGCGTAGGGTAAAAAAAGAGAAAACGTACAAGGGATGTAATGAAGTAGAGGACGTAACATAGCAAGCCTTGCCGTGGGACGTCCTTCGTATGAAAAACTTGTGCGCAGAGGAGCTAACTCGCGGCTGAATTGCACCCTTGATTTGCTCCCGAGTCCGCTCGACAATGAAAGTGCGTTGCAATTAGCCCGACGAGGTTTCTTGCCGGAGGCAACACCGCCAGTGGGCTGCTGATGTTCCGCACTCAGCAAGTGTGTATGCACCGGCAAGTCCCCTAAAAAGCATAGAGTGTAAACATACGAAGGGCGAAGCATGGCATTGTGTTGCCCAACTATCACGCCACGAAAGAGTAACTTACTACGGCGTTGTCTCAGATATTTTCCTGACCATAATAACAGCGCCAAGGAAAAACCAGAAGGGCGCACTGGCGCAGGGGCCCCGGCAAACCGGTTTCACTGGGGGCTGCAAGTACCGAAGTTCCTTCGCGCCAGGCCAGGATCCCCGGAGGCCGCAGCGTCAGCGACAAGGGCAAGGAAAGGCGCACCGGCACCTAGGTCTCGGCGGAGCCAGAGTTGCCGGGGGCTGCAAACGCCAAGATTCATCCCCGACGGACCAGAGTCACAGGGGGCTGCGGTATCAGATAAGTTTTTCATCCCTCGTCATGCATCCTTTATGGACGGGGGAATGCGAAGCTGCGTCCTCGAACGAACGTACCTTGTACGAAAAACCTGTGCGCGGAGGAGCCGAGTCGTGGCCAAGTTGCGCCCTTGATTTGTTTCCGAGTTCGCTCAACAATACAAGCGCGCTGCAACTGGCCCGACAAGGTTTCTTGCCGGAAACAACACCGCCAGCAGGCTGCTGATGTTCCGCACTCAGCAAGTGTGTTAGCGCCGGCAAGTTCCCTAGAAGCGTAGGGTAAAAACGTACAAGGCACAAAATCAAGTAAAGGACATAATCCGGCGAGCATTCCCCTCCATTCATTTAAAAAACATCCCAGTTTAGTACAAGTCCATAGAGGATGAAAAACATGATAGAGAGGATTATAGATTTTAAATGCAGCTAAGGCCCGAAGGCTTACAAATTAAAAGATAAAGATGCCCGTAATCCCTCTCCTGTTTCTCTCTTCAGGAGGTAGGTCAAGGAGGCCCCGGCAAGAGAAGCTTGCCGGGGAGGGCAAAAGGGGCGCCTAGGTGAGCTACGGGTGCCAGAAGACACCAAGAGAACTTCCCGGGGGCCGGCCAGGAGCTTGGCGGAGACGGAGGCGCCGGAGGCAGAGCTCGAAGACGGGGCGGTAGGACGTCGGCACGCTGTCGAGGGCGCCTCGCCCTCGTACTCCAACTTGACGGCCTTGCCGCCACCCCTCTTCCTCTTCCGCAGCCTCCCTATGCCAGCCGCCCAAGGAGACGGCCCCGGGGAGTTCAGAAGGCCGGCGACCCGAATGATGGGGTCACCGGTGGCGCACGAGGCGACGGCCGACGACTAGTCGGACTCACCACCGCCGTCGTCGTCGCTGTCGCTCCCCTCCTCGTCACTCTCGCTCGAGGGGGAGTCTTCGCTATCGGAGGAGCTGTCCACGCAGCATCTCGCCCGGGTGCCGGAGTCCCCGAAGACCTTGACGGCGAGAAGGTCGCCCTCCATTAACTTAAAATGGAGGGTAAACCCCGCCGTCAAGCTGTGGATGCGGGCGAACGTCTTCCACCCTCGATCGAAGAACATCACGCCGGGGGCTGGGGATACGACACTAACCCGAGTGTCGCTAATCCCGCAGCCCCTCATGCGCAACTCGAGCATCTCGGGTGGGTCCGGCTCCATCGCGCTCGCGAACGGAGCCGGAAGCCGGAGGCGGCGACGAGGGGCCCGGCGCAGCTTGATGAAGAACTCCCAGGGGTCATCCCCGGTGTGGACCGCCTCGAGGAGAGGAGCTGCCGGCAGAGACGGAGGTGGCGCACCACCCCGACCGCCTCTCCCCCGAGTACTTCGACCACGTCCTCGACCTCGCCCACGGCCTCGCCCCCTCCCTCTTCCTCTCGTGGCTGGCTCCGCCGCCACAGGCACGGGATAGGGGGAGGCGCGCTGCCTGGTGGCCACCCTTGCCGCCACCGACGAAGGACCAGGGTTCCCTCCCTCCATGGCAGATGGGAGGAAGAATATCAGAAGATGAAAAAAGAAGAAGAAAGGGAAGTGCGGGATTTTTGCACTCCCCTTCCGCCCTTTTTAAAGGAGCGAGGTGGGGGCTCGACCACCCCGCTCAACCAATCAGAGCGCAGGGAGGGCAGAGGAGCAGGGCCGCCCCCCCCATCTCCGCCCGTGACGGCTCGTTTTCCCACCTTCGTCGCCCACGACCCCATGCGCATGGGAGCCGCGTGGCGGGGAGGCGAAGCCGAGGCGACAGATGAAGTGACCTTACCCTGCCCCGTAATCACGGGGGTGAACGCCTTGAATATCTCCGACGCCTCCCATGACGCCGCAATCGACGTGTGCCGTTGCGGGAGAGCGCGGTGGGCACGGAGTCCGATTGTGGGCGGACCCAGGCCGCGCGTGCCCGTGCATTGTTTTGGGCCTGGCCCAACAACACTCGGCACCGTGTATGACCCAGGCCCGGGGGCTCCTGTTGGTGTACTAAAGTAGGGGTACCTTAGTACCCCGAACTTGTGCACGGGCAGTCGCAGCACCCCGCGACAAGGCTTGCCGGACGCCCGCCAAGACCCTCCATCATACCTACTACTACCATTCAAGAACAAAGTATTAACCAAGAAAACGAAGGCCCCGGCAAGAGGAGCTTGCCGGGAAGGCCGACCCAGGCATCTCCAGAAGACTTGCCGCGGCGCCCGCGTCCGGCAAGGCCGACGGCGGCAAGCTTGCCGGCGCGACAAGAGAAGGGCAGTGGCAAGGCACTTGCCGCGGCAAAGCGACCACCGAAATCCGGTGCATCCAGCGACGTGTCACCCGGGGCCATCCCAGGGCGCGTGGCGGCGCGCTTGCAGCCATGCGAACAAGGTGGCAAGCGGAGTGACAGAGACGCCATCGTGGCAACGGTGGCTCACCTAACGGTTGTTTCTTTGCCTTTGTTAGGCGACCGGACGGGCATTAAATGCCCTTGTCCCCTGCCGTCAGAGTTAGGTAGGGGTCACTGTTGGTCACTGTTGTACCAACCTGCGATTTTACCTCTCTACCCCCTCTTCTTACGCTGCCACCTATGGATGCCCCCTTCAAATTATAAAACGGAGGCCCATGCACACGTAGAGGAGGTTCGGTCCATTCGACATCCACAACACCACCATACGCTTGCGCTCTCGAGCAAGATCAAATACAAGCAGAAAAGCAGCAGTAGGGGTTTTATCTCCCCGGAGAGCCCCGAAGCTGGGTAAAAATCGCCTGTCTCCCCCGCGCGCTCGGCCTCGATCTGCTCTGCGCACGCCCCCCGCTCCCTTGCCGGACTAGAAGGGGCCCCCGTGCCCCATAGGTGCTCGTGGCCGCACAGAGAACGCCGCCCCGACACATTGTATGCCTCTTGTATGTATCCCTATCTCTTATGTAATGTTGATGTAATGATATCCACCTTGCAAAAGCGTCTTCAAGATGCGCTTCTATCCTTGGTGGGACCTTCGAGTTCCTTTAGGATAGGGTCGTATCACAGGCAACCTGGTTTCAGATCATGGTCAGGCAACAGAATCAACCCCCAGAAATTTTTTGCCCCTTTGCTACTAATTCTGCTGGTTTCGGACCTCGAATCGAGTTACCCAAATTTGATGGGACAAACCCCAAGTTGTGGCCAACCCGGTGCAAGGACTACTTCAAGTTCTGGAACACCCCAGCGCATCAGTGGATTCCGTTTGCTACTGCTCTGTTTGAGGGTGCGGCAGCGCGATGGCTTGAATCAGTTCAACGCCGCGCTCCGGGTATAGCTTGGCCTGAGTTTTGTGCATTGTTACAATCTCGTTTTGGTCGCAACAAGCATCAGCATATACTCAGACAGATGTTCAACATACGCCAGACCAGCACAGTGGAAGATTATGTAGAGCGGTTCTCAGAGTTGTTCGATCAACTATCTGCACATGAACCTAATCCCAGCCAGGTACATTATGTCACTAGATTCATGGAGGGACTATTACCATCTGTCAGATTGTTGGTGGGAATTCAGCAACCTGCGGACCTTGACACAAACATATCTGGCTGGCTCTCTTGTCTCAAGAACTGGAGATCGCGTTGCCCGGCCGACGATTTCAGCTAACTCAGCGTCTCACAACAGGAAGAATTTCCAACCGTCTGCTCGCAGTGTTATTGTCAGTAAGGAAGTAGAGGATAAACGTCCATCAAAAAGTAGCCGTCAAGCCCCAGTTGAGGACCGCTAGTCAGCCCTTCGAACCTACAGGAAATCTAAGGGACTCTGTTTCATCTGTGGAGAACGCTGGGCGAGGGATCATCTATGCAAACAGGAAGTTCAACTGCACGTAGTGCAAGAGATGTTGGAATATGTGCAGAACATGCCAACTGAATCAAGTGATACTGAAGTAGAGAGTATTGGGGAAGTCAATGCAATTTGCATTTCTGCGGCAGCATTGGGAGATCCATCTGTTCCAGCGATTGCCACAATGAAACTGACAGTACAACTACAAGGGCACAAGTTCACCTTCCTAGTTGACTCGGGGAGCACTCACTCCTTCCTGGATGGGGCTGTGGCCGCTCAAATTAAGGGAGTTTCTGATATACCTGTTAAAATGGTTAAGGTAGCTAATGGGAATTTAGTTCCCTGCAACCAGCAGTTGCTGTCAGGATCATGGTCAACAGATGGGCACAAGTTCAGCAATGACTTTAAATTTTTTTCCTCTGGGGTCTTATAATGGAATTCTGGGTTTGGATTGGTTGGCCACCCATAGCCCAATGCAAGTGGACTGGGCTGAGCATTGGTTATCTTTTGACCTGAATGGTATTACTATCACTTTACTAGGTGAAGATGTTGCTCCTAACTTATTGGCCATGGTTGAATTGTCATCCCTGCTCTCTTCCAAAAACACAAAACAAACTGAGTTGCCTGTGGAAATAAAAGAGATCCTCAACACCTATGCGTCTGTATTTGAAGCTCCTTCTGGCCTTCCACCTAGAAGAAAATATGATCACACCATCCCTCTCATTCCAGGAGCCTCACCAGTTTCTATTCGACCATACAGGCTTCCTCCTTCCCTCAAGGATGAGATGGAGAAGCAGGTTAAGGAGATGCTGGATTCGGGCATCATCAGGCACAACACTAGTGCTTTTTCGTCTCCCATGATTATGGTTCAGAAGAAGGATAAAACCTGGAGACCAGTATTTGACTATAGACACTTGAATGCTATAACTATCAAGAGCAAATACCCTATTCCTGTCATTGACGAGCTACTGGACGAACTAGCTGGATCATGTTGGTTTTCTAAGCTCGATCTCAGGGCTGGGTACCACCAAATTCGTTTGGCTCCTGGTGAAGAACATAAAACAACTTTTCAAACACACTTTGGACACTTTGAGTTCCTGGTTGTGTCATTTGGACTGACTGGGGGACCAAACACTTTCCATTTTGCTATGAATGACACTCTAGCCCCTTGCCTCAGAGAATTTGTCATATCATTCTTTGATGATATTTTGATTTTCAGTGCAACCTATGCTCTCCATTTGGAACACCTGGCAAGAGTTCTGTAGTTGTTAAAAGAGCACCAGTGGAAAGTGAAGCTGTCAAAGTGCGCTTTTGCTCAAACTCAGATCAGTTATTTGGGCCACGTCATTAGCAGTCAAGGAGTTGCAACTGATCCTGAAAAGATTACAAGCATTCAAGAGTGGCCTGTACCTGTGTCTGCTAAAGAGATCAGAGGATTTTTGGGCCTGGCAGGGTATTACAGGAAATTCATCGCGCGTTATGGTCTCATTAGCAAACCGCTCACCAACTTGCTCAAGAAAGGGGTACCGTTTCACTGGACTAGCACTGAACAACAGGCTTTTGCAGCTCTCAAGCAAGCACTAATATCAGTGCCTGTACTGGCTCTTCCAGACTTCTCTAAACAGTTTGTCATTGAGACTGTTGCATGTGACATAGGAGTGGGGGCAGTGTTAATGAAGGAAGGGCACCCACTGGCGTATGTGAGCAAGGCTTTGGGTCCAAGGAATCAAACACTCTCGGTTTATGAGAAGGAATACCATGCAATTTTGCTGGCTGTGGAACACTGGCGTCAGTATCTACAATTGTCTGAATTCATTATCAAAACAGACCAACGTTGTTTAGCCAGTTTATCTGAACAACACTTGCATACCAAATGGCAGCAAAAGGCCTTGACGAAGCTGTTAGGGTTACAGTACAGTATTGTGTATAAAAAAGGAGTAGAGAATCGTGCTGCAGATGCTCTGTCCAGAAAGCCACACACTGAAACTGAAATGATGCCTGAATTGTTTCCATTAACAACGGTTCAACCATCTGGCTCGATGATATTGTACACAGCTACACTCAGGACAAGTTCTGTTATGATCTTCTACAGAAGATGGCCTCTTCTGGTGGTCATGAAGGCAAGTTCTCATTGAGATCCGGTCTGTTAAGGGTTGACAAATGCATTTGGGTAGGTGCAGATCCCAAGTTGCAGCACACAATTGTTAGTGCTTTCCATGATAGCCCAATCGGTGGACACTCAGGTTTTCCAGTCACATTCAAACGTGTCAGGCAACTGTTTCGTTGGCAGGGTATGCGCAGTTGTATTAAGCAATATGTCTCAAACTGCACCATTTGCCAGCAAGCAAAACCAGAGCGAGTTCCATACCCAGGTTTGCTTCAACCTCTACCTATCCTTGACTTGCCTTGGGAAATGGTAACTATGGATTTTGTCGAAGGGTTACCAGTTTCAGGACAGTATAACTGTTTGATGGTGATCATTGACAAACTGTCGAAGTATGGACACTTTGTGCCCTTGCACCACCCGTTTACTGCAGTTACAGTGGCTGAAGCCTTCCTCAACACAGTATACCGTTTGCATGGAATGCCTCTTTCTATAGTTTCTGATCAAGATCGCATATTCACAAGCCAATTCTGGAAGGAACTCTTCCAACGAGCTGGGGTTATGCTACGTATGAGTACAACACGTCACCCTCAAACCGACGGACAGACGGAGCGAGTTAACCAACAAGTGGAATGCTTCCTAAGATGTTTTGTCAGTGCTCACCCCTCTCGCTGGGCTAAATGGATTCCATTATGTGAATACTGGTACAATACTAATTGGCATTCGGCTACGGGCAAGACTCCCTTTGAGATCATCTATGATCATTAGCCTCGTCACTTTGGGTTGACCGTAGAGAGCACAATACAGTCTACTGATCTGCAACAGTGGATTGAGGATCGCCGGGTGATTATCGGATCTGATCGTCAACATCTATTGCGTGCATAGCAGCGCATGAAAACACAGGCCGATAAACATCATTCTGAACGTGTGTTCAAGGTTGGAGATTCTGTTTTTCTGAAACTACAACCATACCTTCAGAGTTCGGTTGCTCCCAGGGCAAATCATAAATTGGCCTTGAAGTTCCATGGACCTTTTGAAGTACTGGAGCGTGTTGGTGAAGTAGCTTACCGCTTGGCATTGCCAGTATCCAGTCATGTGCACCCAGTATTCCATGTCTCTCTCCTGCGGAAAGTGCTCGCCCCAACTAATGAGGTACTGAAACAACTTCCCTCTCCAGAAATGCAATTTTCAGTGCCCGAGCAGGTTCTGCAGCAGCGAGTGGTGCGTCGCGGATCCAATACTCTGGTGCAAGTGCTGGTGAAGTGGAGCGACTCTCTGGCGGAGATGGCAACCTGGGAGGACAAAGTGCAGCTCAAGCAGAAGTTCCCTAGAGCACCGGTTTGGGGGCAAGCCGTCTCTAACAGGGGAGGGATTGTCAGCAACAGCGACCAAGAGATAGAAGCAACAGAGGACCAAGCACCAGAAGTGGGCCGGCCCAGGAGACAGCCTCGCCTACCGGCTCGGCTGGATGGCCCGGAATGGGCCCAAGTGGGCAGTGTACTTAAGAATAGCGATAGAGTGTGAGTGGATGGCGATGGCCGGCTGTCTAGTTTACTTTCCCCTCTTGTGTTGTAACGGATAATCCTTCCTCCTCCCTCAATTCCTCTGGATGAACTCCTGATCTATCGCTCAATCTGTCGATAATGGAGGCTAGTTGAGCATATGCATAGATTTATGGCATGTTAAACTGGGCACCAGAATGCTGAAAATCAGGGACTTAGTGGTTTTTTACCCAGCGAAAATCGGGACACGGAGCTCCAGGACGGGAGTTGACGAAGCTCCATGGCCTGCGGCGGCGAGCTGGTACTCTGGGAGGACTCGGGAAGGCCGGGAATGGGTCGAGGGTGGCGGATCTGGTGGATCCCGGCCGGATCGGGCGAGGGATCCGGACAGCGACGAGCACCAAGCTCCATGGGTCGGTGGCAGCCATGGCAGAGCTCCTGCGGGAGAGAGCACGGAGAGGTGAGAGGAGAAGGAGACGGGCAGGGGAAGGAGGAGCAGGGCGTGAGGGGTCCGACCTGCTGGTCGTGGTGGCCGGCGAACTTCGGCGGAAGCTCGGGTAGAGGCGGGGCGGGAGCTGCGAGGAGCTGAGCGCTCGGGCGCCAGGGAGGCTCGAGTGGCCTCAGGCGCGGGCGTGCTCGGGCCCGGCGGCGGAGGAGTTTGGGCTCGGGAGGGCCCGATCTGGGCCAGGAGGGCCGCGACGGAGTGGAGGGCTGCGGGGCGACGGTAGGGTGACGTGGCGCTCCATGATTCGCTGAGGGGGCGGTGGCGGACATGTCGGTGGGCGCGGACATGTCCGGCGGCTGGAGGAGGAAGAAGCTAGGGTTAGGGTAGGATTCATCCGCAAATTTCGGGGAAGAGGGCATATATATAGGTAGAGGGAGCTAGGAGAGTCCAAATGGGGTGCGGTTTTCGCCCACACGATCGTGATCAAACGATTGAGAGCATGGAGGGGGTTTGGATGGGTTATTGGGCAACTTTGGAGGGGTGTTGGGCTTCACACAAAAAGGCTTTTGCGGCTACCTGGTTAACCGTTGGAGCATCAAACGACCTCCAAATGGAACGAAACTTGACAGGCGGTCTACCGGTGGTGTACCAATGCCGCTTGGCAAATCATGGTCCATTCCGAGAATGTTTAACACCTGCTCATAACAAGAGACAAAAGGGGAACGCCAGAGGACATAGGAGTGCCGGATTGCAAAGCGGACAACGGGGAAAATTCTCGGATGCATGAGACGAACATGTATGCAAAAAAAGATGCACATGATGACATGATAAAATGCAACACGCAAGCAAATTACATGGCAATGACGGTGAATAACTGGCAAACACCTGGCACATCAGATCCGGGGCATTACAACACTCCTCCACTAACAAGAGATCTCGGCCCGAGATCTTAGGACCGAGACAGAAGGGAAAATGGATGAGGTGAAACAATAACTCAAGAGAAGAAGCAAAGAATCGAGAGCACTCGAGAAGAAGAGAGGAATGATGAGAATGACGACAATCAAAAGCTCACGGAATCAGATAGACTATGAAACCACTCCGGTTAGAACGAGATAAGAAACGAATAAGACTCAAAGGATTAGGCAGCACTCCGGCTAAACATGGAGGAATAGAACACGAGCTTGAGAGGATGGAATTTTACTTGATGAAGACATGACAAAAACCTCCGGAAAGAATTGAAAGAGTTGACTGAAAAGAACGAAGAAGAAAATGACAACTTGTGCCATGAATGAAATTGAAAACATCTTTAGAAGGAAGGTTTAAACGGAGTTGTCGACAAAATCAACAACGAAAAGAATAAGCTTGTTGTGGTCTTATAGGTAACATCTCAAGATCATAAGGTGATAACCGTCCACAAACGGAAATGATTGGATAGCTGAGAAGAACGAAGAAATGCAAAACTCCACTTCAAAAGAATATGGAGAATTAATTACACTTCGAGACTCGAGAAGAAAAGATACTTGAATTCCACCAACAAGAATCTTGATGAACTCTTGAAGAATGAGTTAAATCATGAAGAACCAACATAAAGAACTCCGGTAACAAAAAAGATTATGAGATTGAATGAAGGATGAAAGAATAAGATGAGCCTTGCGATGATTTAGATGGAGGTTCCGACGAGATGGCCGAGGAAATTTGAATTCCGGAAAAGGAAAGATGAAAACATTGGAACTAGAATTTAATCCTCACGAACAAACTCCAAAGGAAGGGATTAATCACTTTGAGGAAATAAGAATAAGATTTATTCTATGCTTATAATTCATCAAATTAAATTGATGACAAGTAATGGATTTTGCATACTACTTATTCTCCTTGAAAAGGATTAAGGGGTAAGGCATAAAACTTGAGAAAGTCTTCATGAACCACCGATAGGATTAGAAAGAATGAATGAATGATAATCAAGGAAAAAGAATCTTGAACGAACCACCGTTAGGAATGAGAATGAACGAAGAAAAGAGAAACAAACACCGGGAAGAATTAGAAGAACCAATATGCTAGAGGGGATATAGATGCAAAAGAACAAAGAGATCATGAGCTTATTAAAGAACACTTGAACGAAGCACCGGGATAGTTGGATAAAGGTAGCTGAAATGTGAAGACGAAGAATTCTTCTGGAATGATGGCCTCCAGTGAAAAGAAATGGGAAAACAACTCCTAAAAAACTCCAGATGAGTAAGAAAAGAATCTCTGACAAATGGAATAATTCGAGACTGATAACATGAAGCTAGAACCGCGAATCTTCGAGAGAATGGGCAGAATTTAGGGGAAAACTCTTCTTCGGTCTTCAAATGACGACGAAAAACACCACCAAAATTGTTGAAATACTCCGGGAGAATGAAAAGCGAAGGGGTTGAGCCTACAATGAAAAGAATTTGAAAGAGATCTTGGAGAAGGCATGTGACTGATGGGATCCATTCTTACGTCACAATTGAAAAGAATTGAGAAAAACTACGGGGGAATTAGAAGAGTTGGGTAAGATCACTCGAAAAGACACGTGGGTTAGGGCCCACTGAAGAGATAACACCATTGGAAAGGGATGTTGAACAGATAGATGATGCACCGGAACAATTGAAATATTTGAATGAGGTGACAACCTCGAATTAATTGGAACACAGACGAATCTCCTGAGATGTCTTGAACACTCCGGAAGGATAAACTAGCGAGAAGCGAACGAGCAAAGGGAAATATTTGAGCTGAGGGAAAGAATATGATCGACAACGAAAAACTTGAATTGCATCCACCTAAGAAGAAAAAGAGATGAAGAATGTTCACCGAGAAGAGAATTCACCGGTTGAAATGATTGATGGAAGACTGAAGAGTGTCCACACGAATGAAATTGATGGTCGAAACAGACTCAGACTCCGGGAAGAAGAGGGTGGGAGGGTGGGAAAACAAAGGCAACTGGAAGGAGAGAAACCAATGAATAACTTGAAGAGAAAACACCGGTTGAAATCATTGAGGAAAGAAAGCAAAGACTTCACACGAGTAGGATGGATACTCGATTATGGACTCCAGATTCGAGAAGAAGAAGGGAGGGTGGGCGGGAAAAACAAGGACAACTTTGGACAGGGAAACAACATCGATCGAAAAGAGCTGAGGATTGATCTCTGAAAGACAACGAGGTTCGAGTCGACTTGACGAGAGATGCACCAGACAAAAGAGGATGGACAATGAACAAAAACTAACCACGTGATCCTAAAGAAAAATTTGAAGGAGAAGAGGAGTAGTTCAAAACACCTACATCAAGATTCCTTACCAGAGCGACGAAGAGGCTGAGGAGTAAAAAGAATTCCTACTCTCCGATATAACTAAACTCCGAAAATAGTTTTCTTCTAGACTCGACAACGCCAAACTACACGATCAATCAAGGGGGGCTCCTAAGGTTCTACCACTGCAAGAGTTCGCACGACTGTCAACTATGCTAGAGCCCATAGTAGCATGTGGCTGCACACGGAAGTTTCTAGCATGAATAATCTTATGATCCCTTTGAGCCTGGGTGGCGGTCCAAAAACAAACAGGCAATCCTGGAATACCCAGGTACCTCAATCCACCCAGATGTGTATTAAAGTTGCCACCTTAAATAAACCATTAATTAACAATCTCACATCTGTCATGGATACACTCACCCAATCCACGTCTACTAGCATAGCATGGCATAATAAGCAAACGTAGAAGTGACTCCCAAGGGTTTAAATAATAAAACATGGCAATAGGTACTACCTCATCAACATTCCCAAACCCCACATATTAATTCAGATCCTAATCATGCAATTGTTTGAGGATTGAACTAATGCAATAAAATCTGGGTAATAAAGAAGTATGATCAAAGTGTGAACTTGCCTGCAATGTTGATGAAGATGATTCACACTCAAAACTCTTGATAGTTCTACTCGTCACACTCCGGTCAATCTATCGTAAGCAAGCAATAGTAACCACACATAAGCAATCACTCAAAAGACTCGAAGAAAAGATCTCGGAAAAAAACTCGAAAACAAACAAACAACTCTTGCAACATAAAACAGTTTCTAATAGTACCAAAATTATGTGAATTTGGCCTTATCAGAAAGTTTGGGTCAAGAGCTTCGATTTACAAAAAGAATCAACTCAAACGGAGTTATAAAACTCAAGTTACGATCAAACGAAGTTCAAATACAAAACTATTTGAAATTCAAATTTTAAACTTTCAAAAATATGTTTAAGTTGTTTTACTGGATAGAGGGGATCATAACGAAGAAGTGAGTGTTGGTTTCGTATAATTCCGACTAACGAGTAAAAAGTAGTGATCATTTTAAGAATAGGGACTAATTTGTAAAATAAAACAACTACAACTAGGTCCCTGGCGTAAAATAAACAGAAAACGAATAGACTAAATAACGAACGCTCGTTTATAAGATCTAAATAGTGGATGTTCGCTGTTTAATAAAACAAAAAATAGATCTAGTCTAGGGTTTTAAAAAACCGAACTTAAAATTAAACCGGATCGGACGGCGGTTATACCGGTTCGCAGTGGTTTGGCGGTTTCCGAGAGAAAACCGGTGGCGGTGAGGTTGAACTCCGGCGAGTCCGGCGAGCGGCGGCGGACGACTCCACGAGTGGCGATGGGCGGAGACGGCAGCGAGGCGGCGCGGGGGCTGTGGAGTCGGAGGTGGCGGTGGTGGCGGCTCTGGCTGACGCATGCGGCGGCGGCGGCAAAGTGCGGCGGCGGTGAGATCCGGCAGCGGAGGAGAGTTGCGAGGAGATGCGAGGCGAGGAGAGAGAGAGAGACGGGGCCCGGGGCGGCTTTATAGGGGGAGGGCGGCCTCGGGAGGCATGGAGGAGGGGCAAGGGGAGGCGTGCCCGACCGGGACTCGGCGGCGGCGGCGGAGTCGGCCACGTTCCGAGCTCGGTGACGGAGGCGGTTGGTGAGCTTGGCTGGGCCTGGCTGAGGAGCTGGGCCGGCCCATTCGGCGGGAGGATTCTTTTTTTTAAACAGACAAAGAATTAAAACAAAAGAGATAAATACAAAATATAATAAAGGCATATTATATATAAAAATTTTCAGAAAAAGATTTTCTATGACTTGAACATTTTTCTAAAGTCAAATAAAATACACACAAATTCAAATAAAGCAAAGAGTGCTTCTGCCCTAATAAAATCCAGCAACAATCATTTTAAAAAATACCAAAATTAATTCAAATTTATTTCTCTCCAATTTTCTGATGTAGGGAATCATGTTACCCTATTTTCCATATATTTTATTTTTGGAGAAAAATAATTTGAATAAAACTCAAATAACTCCAAATTGAAAATAAATTCAAAAGAACTTTGGATTTAATTCTTTGAAACTCCCAACTCATATTTCATATGTTTTGAAGATGTCATTTTATCTTCGCTCGTGAAAATCATTGAGTTGCATAAAGTTCCTGGGTTGGAAATATTTTCCAAATGAAATTCAAATATTTTCAACACCCCTTGTCATTTAAATAAATGGAAGAAGTCATTTCATCTTCTCTCCAGGGTTTTGTGGTGAAAAGAATTTGAATTCACGGAGATCAAAATGCAAAATGAAAGTTTGGGAAAGTCCTTTTATTCCCTCTCATTTAACTTTCAAATAGTTTCGAATTCACTCACTTTCAGTCAATCAATCACACAACAATCAAACAAACAATCAAATCTATCTATTTAATATAACATTTCAAAATTTAGAATTTTGGGATGTTACAAACCTACCACCCTTAAAATGAATCTCGTCCTCTAGATCCGGAGAGGCTAGCAAGAAATAGGTTAGGTTTGGGGTCTTCTCAAAAATCCATCGATCGTCTCCGGGGGTCTCGGGTGCTACCACCCTTAGAAGCATTGTTATGGTTCCATCAAAACTCATATACTCCATCCTTATTGTTGGCAGTGTCGATCTTCTCAGATCCTTTGGATAATTACTTCTCTAGGCTCTTTTGGCAGTGGCATAACCTTTACCGCAATTCTTCTGTCCTTTCATCTTAGTACGGTTATTCCGAGACTGGGTCTTCTTAGCTGACGGGTCTGGCGCCAATACTAATCAGCTATCGATATCTCCTGATGGTCAACAATTTATGGTTTCTCCTGCAGAAAACGGGTCTGGGTTGAACCTCACCGTATATCCTATGATTGGCAAAAGCTGCCGTGTACAAGGGAAAATACTTATACCATTCTAAGGTTCAAACAAGGTTTTGATCGTCGTCTCTCTATTATAGGTAAGTCACTCAGATTTACCATCCCGTATAGCAAGGCGAATAATAAGAGTAAGTCGGTATGGTGATCAATCCATCCCGCACCCAAATCATTACCTTGTATATGGTTTAGAGAATCTCGCATTCTAACAGTCGGTCATCCACACAAGCATTACAGAATTTCTCTTGTCATCAAACCAAGTTCGGATAAATCCATTGATTCTGCAAGCCAAACAAACATCTATCGTTTTCTTCACAACTCTCAGGTTTTGCGTTGCTCCTATAAAATCGTCGGTTGATAAAGGCATATCCTCTTCTTCCAGGGTTTCTCCTTCAGCAAGAGTGTGCTTTCTTCTTGGCAGGTCTTGGGGCCTGTGGGTTATGGCCCATCTCATCACTTGTAAACCTTGAACTCATCATCGGGGTCAACTGATCATTATTCCAGCATCCAACTTCCTAGCATTTCTTAAACCCATCCAATTGTACTGTCTCCCTTCCTTCTATTGGCACCAAACTAGGACATGATTACTCAGACTCATCATGGAATTTCCATTGATCCATATTTCCAACATCATACCTCCTTTATATCCAATAGTAATTCATCTCTTCATCCTCGTGGGATATCCCACATACCGAGATAAAGACTTATACTTATGAAGTCCAAACTCCACTTCGTGGAACATCATTATCCTTCCCAGGGTCAAGCATCCTTACAGGGGAATATTGGCCATCTCTGCATGGCACTTCTTCATCTGGGAAATGTGAAACACATCATGAACTTCTGACAGTCCTTTGGGTGACTCCAACTTCATCCCACATCAACGGTGTATAGCTCCTTCTCCCATACAAAGCTTCAAAAGGGGGCCATCTTCAAACTGGCTTGGTAACTGTTGTTGTATGAGAACTCCGTGTAAGGTAGATTATCATCCCTGCTAGATCCGTAATCTAGCGCACACACTGTCAACATGTCCTCCAGAATCTGATTGACTCTCTCGGTCTATCAATCTTTCTGCGGATGAAAGGTCGTACTGAACTCTAGCCTAGTACCCAAACTCTGGTGCAGCGGATTCCAAAACTTTGGGGTAAACTATGTTCCTCTATCCGATACGATGGTCCTTGGAACTCCATGCAGACATACGATCCTGGTCAAATATATCTTGGCCAACTTCACACTTGTATAGGTGGTTTTCACTGGGATAAAGTGAGCCACTTTGGTCAAGCGAGTCAACTACTCCCCAGATAGAATCCTATCCCGTTCGGGTTCTGGGAAATACGGTAATGAAATCCATGCCAGGCTTATCCCCACTTCCATTCGGGTATCGGCATAGGCTGTAGTAATCCTGCTGGCTTCTGATGCTCTGCCTTTACTCTCTCTGGCATACATCACCTACGACTACATACTCCGCAATATCCTTCCTCATACCAGTCCACCAGAAACACTCCTTCAAATCCAAATACATCTTGGTGTTTCCAGGGTGAAGCGAGTATGGTGAGTCATGAGCCTCCTGAAGTATTAAGTTCCTGATCTTTGCATTATTGGGTACATGTACACTATCCACAAACCATAAGGTGTCATGCTCATCCTTATGAAAAGCTTTGGCCTTTCCTTTTCTCATCCTATCTTTTACCTCAGCAATCTCTTTGTCATCCTTCTGAGCTTCACGGATCTTTCCCAACAATGTAGACTGAACTTCCATTGCTGCAACAAAACCTTTGGGAACAATCTCCAACCGAAGTTCCCTGAGATCCTCAGCTAACTCCTTTGGTAATCCCCCACTTATGAGGGTATTCATCCTGGTGTTCTTTGTGGTTGTGTCCTATTTCTCCACAAAGCTTGCATGCACTTTCTCCATATCATCTCCATAAGGCTTCAACTTCTGGGACACAAGCCAAGACTTTAGCAAGGTCAACTTAAATTCCTTCCAAGTGGTTATTCCTTGCCATCCATTGATGGTTTGGTACATCCTCCACCAAGTAGCAGCACCTCTTTCAAAACTCTGAAGAGCATGCTGGGTCATATCCTTTCCGGCTATAGAGTTATTCTTCATGTGATCCTCCATGTTCTAAATCCATTGGTCCGTCTCTAGTTGACTCATCGGTCCAGATAATATGAGCTCATCTCCATTCATCCTCTATTGGGTCCATGGGTTTGGGGTGGGATAAGAGAGAGAGAGAGAGAGAGAGAGAGAGAGAGAGAGGGATGCACACAATACAAACAATGGTTTTTGAAAAGACAAATTTTATTGTGGCTGTCAGAAAAACATCAAACAAATGACAGCTCACAATCGTCGCATCTAATGTAGGTACATAACAGGGGTTTGGTCTTCTAAAGGTCAATAAATCTTTAAAGTCATCAAACTCTTCAAGTCTTGTTCATGCCTCCAATCCCATCATGCTTGTCCTTCTTAAGTTCTTTTGCCAGTTCATCTCTATTGACGCAAAGTCTCTCGTGGCGTCTTTCAATATTTCTGGAGTTGCTTTCCAAACTTCTGGATCTCACCATCCTTGGCATGAACCATGTCCTCCTATCCTTCAGTTCCTGACGAATCTCCTGTATCTCAAGGTTTTGCTCCTCCAGCTTGTCTACTCTCATCTTCAGGGTCCTGAGTTCTTCATGAAATACTTCCTTGTCAAAATACTACTTCTTGTAGGTCCATCTTAACTTCTTGATGTAACACTCCAGATCCTGGTGATACACCAGCTAAGGTTAAAGCTTCATCTTGCTGATAGGTGCTCCATCAGCCTTCTACCATCCAATCCTTCTAGGCATATGCATGCTTAACTCAGCACGCTGACAATAGCATAAACGGGCGATAACATCATGGATAGCCGTGTTTCTGCTCTTGTCATTTCCATGAGCTATCTCTCCATAGTTGATATCTCTTGCATTGGGGTTTCCTTAACAAAACTTTGAGTTCTGATGCTCCATGTTCCGGTCTTTCTTCAATATGCCTTAATCTCGGGTATTGACAGCTTCCATAGTCTGTCAGGTTCAATAAAGGTAGCCTTCCTAGGTCATACAAATCTGGGAATTCTTCAAAGCCTTCAAATTCTCCAAGTCTTTGGAGTTTCAACTGTTGCAGTTTTCCAATTATAACAAATGCTCGATAAAATACTCTTCGTTCCAAAGTGATCTTGGTTGTCCAATATCTTGTACTTCTTGGAGTGGTCTTATCCGTCGAATCTTCGTGTGGTCAAAAGGGAAAAGGGGTATGGTCTCACTAAAGAGAATATTTGAATAAGCTTAGAAGAGAAGAGAGGTAAAAGATCTTTTTGAAAAAGAAGTAGTAGAGAAAATCTTTCCTATGGGCTTGCCAGTTTCTAGCGTCACGTCCTACTGTCAACATGTGCTCTGATACCGTCTTGTAGCGACCCGACCCGAATGGATCAAGTCTCTGTGCTTAAGTCTCATCCCTGGATCGGTATGCTGACACACACAGTACTCGAGGATTTATAACAGAGGTAAAGCACATGTATAAAGTAACGTAAATACTATTACCTCAATCCAAATAGCGGAAGTAACAAGGTTGTGGATCCCCATCAACACCAACGGCAAAGTTGAGTGTAGAAATCGTAACTCCAACGTATCACTTACTCGTCATAAGATATCCTGCAACATGAGACGTTGCAGCCACAAAGGGTTAGTACATTGAATGTACTAGCAAATTCATACCATAGGATAATGATGAATAATAACTATCACTACATGCATATTTGGCTGGTGGAAAGCTCTATGGTTATAGTTTTTGCGAAAAGCCAATTTTTCCCTACTACAAAGGAATAAATTTTATTTAACTATCATGGTGGTTGTTAAACATTGAGAATGGTTGACAGCATTCTCAATCCCAATTAAGTAACATCATCATTAAACCCAACAAAATTAATTAAAGTAACATGATGAGATTCACATGATAATCCAAGTACTAGATACTCAAAACGTCCATAACCGGGGACACGGCTAATCATGATTAGTTTATACACTCTGCAGAGGTTTGCGCACTTTTCCCACAAGACTCGATCTCCTCCGTTGGGATTCTCGCACTACATGGTGTTTGAGAAACGGATGACCGAGACATAGTCTTTCAGAAGCGCTAGCACCTTATGATGGGTAGACCGTACCAACCTACATCCCCTACATATGCTAGTCTACCACTTTAAGAGTTCGCATGACTTAGTCAACTATGCTAGAGCCCATAGTAGCATGTGGCTGCACATGGAAGTTTCTAGCATGAATAATCTTATGATTCCTTTGAGCCTGGGTGGCGGTCCAGGGTTTTGTGGTGAAAAGAATTTGAATTCACGAAGATCAAAAGGCAAAATGAAAGTTTGGGAAAGTCCTTTTATTCCCTCTCATTTAACTTTCAAACAGTTTCGAATTCACTCACTTTCAGTCAATCAATCACACAACAATCAAACAAACAATCAAATCTATCTATTTAATATAACATTCCAAAATTTAGAATTTTGGGATGTTACAATAACAAAGAGTCTCTTGTGTCCCCAACACACCCAATACAATGGTAAATTGTATAGGTGCACTAGTTCGGTGAAGAGATGGTGATACAAGTGCAAAATAGATAGTAGATAAAGGTTTTTGTAATCTGAAAATATAAAAACAGCAAGGTAACTAAACGGTATTGCAATGCTAGGAGACAAGGCCTAGGGTTCATACTTTCACTAGTGCAAGTTCTCTCAATAATAATAACATAGATAGATCATATAACAAGCCCTCAACATGCAACAAAGAGTCACTCCAAAGCTACTAATAGCGAGAACAAACATAGAGATTATGCCAGGGTACGAAACCACCTCAAAGTTATTCTTTCGGATCGATCTATAAAAGAGTTTGTACTATAATAACACCTTAAGACACAAATAAACCAAAACCCTAATGTCACCTAGATACTCCATTGTCACTTCAAGTATCCGTGGGCATGATTATACGATATGCATCACACAATCTCAGATTCATCCAACCAACACAAAGTACTTCAAAGAGTGCCCCAAAGATTCTACCGAAGAGTCAAGAACGTGTGCCAACCCCTATGCATAAGTTCATGGGTAGAACACGCAAGTTGGTCACCAAAACATACATCAAGAGGCACATGATATCCCATTGTCACCACAGATAAACACGGCAAGACATACATCAAGTGTTCTCATAAAAGACTCAATCCGATAAGATAACTTCAAAGGGGAAACTCAATTCATCACAACAGAGTAGAGGGGGAGAAACATCATAAGATCCAACTACAATAGCAAAGCTCGGGATATATCAAGATCGTGCCATAGAGGAAACATGAGAGAGAACACGAGAGAGAGAGATCAAACACATAGCTATTGGTACATACCCTCAGCCCCGAGGGTGAACTACTCCCTCCTCGTCATGGAGAGCGCCGGGATGATGAAGATGGTCACCAGTGATGGGTTCCCCCTCCGACAGGGTGCCGGAACGGACTCCCGAGAGGTTTTCGGTGGCTACAGAGGCTTGCGGCGGCAGAACTCCCGATCTATCTTGATTTCTGATGGTTTTAGGGTACATAGGGTTATATAGGTGAAAGAAGTCGGTTGGGAGGTGCTCGAGGGGCCCACGAGACAGGAGGCCACCACCCTGTAAGGGGGGCGCGGCCTACTATCTCGTGGCCTCCTCGAGGATCTTCTGACATGGACTCCAAGTCAACAGGATCATATTCTTCCAAAAAATCATGCTGCCGAAGGTTTCATTCCGTTTGGACTCCGTTTGATATTCCTTTTCTTCGAAATACTAAAATAGGCAAAAAAATAGCAATATGGGCTGGGCCTCCGGTTAGTAGGTTAGTCCCAAAAATGATATAAATGTGTAAAATAAAGCCCATATGCATCCAAAAGGGGTAATATAATAGCATGGAACAGTAAAAAATTATAGATACATTGGAGACTTATCAGTTACACACTAGTTCTTGTGTAGTTGCATTCTATTTTTTCCTTTCTACTTCACTAAACATGTCCATATGAGATCCAATTACTTGTAGGGAAATGCAAGAGACCTCGGTTATGATGATGCACTAGGTCCATAGCTGGGACTTCGTGTATGTTCTCGAAATGCGTTTCTCGAGTTCTCATTAAGAAAGTTTCTATGCAAGTTTCTGAACGAACTCCTTAAGAAAAGTTCTCCAAAAGTTCCCTATGAAAGAATCATTTGAAGCATCTGGTCGTCACAAACGTTTTGACTACTTGTGGAACCAAAACAGACTCCATATGAGTCAGATGTCCATGTTTCATTTAAAAACTGCGCAAAACTGATTCCGGACAACAGTTACAGACTAGTTCTTGTGTAGTTGCATTCTATTTTTTCCATTCTACTTCACTAAACATCTCCATATGAGATCCAATTACTTGTAGGGAAATGCAAGAGACCTCGGTTAAGATGATGCACTAGGTCCACAGCTGGGACTTTGTGTATGTTCTCAAAATGCGTTTGTTTAGTGCTCATTAAGAAAGTTTCTATACAAGTTTCTGAACGAACTCCTTAAGAAAAGTTCTCCAAAAGTTCCCTATGAAAGAATACTTTGAAGCATCTGGTCGTCACAAACGTTTTGACTACTTGTGGAGCCAAACGGACTTCAGATTAGTCGATATCCATGTTTGATTAACATGCAGAAAACTGATTCGAACAGCGATACGGACTAGTTCTTCTGTAGCTGCACTCGATTTTTTCCATTCTACTTCACTAAACATCTCCATATGATATCCAGTTACTTGTAGGGAAATGCAAGAGACCTCGGTTATGATGA
This sequence comes from Aegilops speltoides, assembly GCA_021437245.1. NCBI lineage: Eukaryota > Viridiplantae > Streptophyta > Magnoliopsida > Poales > Poaceae > Aegilops > Aegilops speltoides. Next base: position 383,336,488 of record CM038143.1, read on the forward strand.
TGCACTAAGTCCATAGATGGGACTTTGTGTATGTTCTCGAAATGCGTTTGTCGAATGCTCATTAAGAAAGTTTCTATACAAGTTTCTGAACGAACTACTTAAGAAAAGTTCTCCAAAAGTTACCTATGAAAGAATCCTTTGAAGCATCTGGTCGTCACAAACGTGTTGACTACTTGTGGAGGCAAAACGGACTCCGTATGAGTCAGATATCCATGTTTTCGTTAACATTTGCAAAACCGATTCGAGCAGCGATTCTGAGACTAGTTCTTGTGTAGTTGCATTCAATTTTTTCCATTCTACTTCACTAAAAATCTCCATATGAGGTCCAATTACTTGTAGGGAAATACAAGAGACATCGGTTATGATGACGCACGAGGTCCATAGCTGGGACTTTGTGTATGTTCTTGAAATGTGTTTGTCGAGTGCTCATTAAGAAAGTTTCTATACAAGTTTCTGAACAAACTCCTTAAGAAAAGTTCTCCAAAAGTTCCCTATGAAAGAATCCTTTGAAGCATCTGGTCATCACAAATGTTTTGACTACTTGTGGAGCCAAAACAGACTCCGTATGAGTCAGGTATCCATGTTTCAGTTAACACGGCACAAAACTGATTCCGAACGACAGTTACAGACTAGTTCTTGTGTAGTTGCATTCAATTTTTTCCATTCTACTTCACCAAACATCTCCATATGAGATCCAATTACTTGTAGGGAAATGCAACAGACCTCAGTTATGATGATCCACTAGGTCTAGCTGGGAGTTGTGTATGTTCTCGAAATGTGTTTGTCGAGTGCTCATTAAGAAAGTTTCTATACAAGTTTCTGAATGAACTCCTTAAGAAAAGTTCTCTAAAAGTTCCCTATGAAAGAATCGTTTGAAGCATCTGGTCGTCACAAACGTTTGGACTACTTGTGCAGCCAAAATGGACTCTGTATGAGTCAGATGTCCATGTTTCAGTAAACACTGCGCAAAACTGATTCCGAACGACAGTTACAGACTAGTTCTTGTGTAGTTGCATTCTATTTTTCCCATTCTACTTCACTAAACATCTCCATATGATATCCAATTACTTGTAGGGAAATGCAAGAGACCTCGGTTAAGATGATGCACTAGGTCCACAGCTGGGACTTTATGTATGTTCTCGAAATGCGTTTGTCGAATGCTCATTAAGAAAGTTTCTATACAAGTTTCTGAACGAACTACTTAAGAAAAGTTCTCCAAAAGTTACCTATGAAAGAATCCTTTGAAGCATCTAGTCGTCACAAACGTGTTGACTACTTGTGGAGTCAAAACGGACTCCGTATGAGTCAGATATCCATGTTTCGTTAACATCTGCAAAAACCGATTCGAGCAGCGATTCTGAGACTAGTTCTTGTGTAGTTGCATTCAATTTTTTCCATTCTACTTCACTAAAAATCTCCATATGAGGTCCAATTACTTGTAGGGAAATACAAGAGACCTCGGTTATGATGACGCACGAGGTCCATAGCTGGGCCTTTGTGTATGTTCTCGAAATGCGTTTGTTGAGTGCTCATTCAGAAAGTTTCTATAGAAGTTTTTGAACGAACTCCTTAATAAAAGTTCTACAAAAGTTCCCTATGAAAGATTCCTTTGAAGCATCTGGTCATCACAAATGTTTTGACTACTTGTGGAGCCAAAACAGACTCCATATGAGTCAGGTATCCATGTTTCAGTTAACACGGCGCAAAACTGATTCCGAACGACAGTTACAGACTAGTTGTGTAGTTGCATTCAATTTTTTCTATTCTACTTCACCAAACATCTCCATATGAGATCGAATTACTTGTAGGGAAATGCAACAGACCTCAGTTATGATGATGCACTAGGTCTAGCTGGGAGTTGTGTATGTTCTCGAAATGTGTTTGTCGAGTGCTCATTAAGAAAGTTTCTATACAAGTTTCTGAATGAACTCCTTAAGAAAAGTTCTCTAAAAGTTCCCTATGAAAGAATCCTTTGAAGCATCTGGTCGTCACAAACGTTTGGACTACTTGTGTAGCCAAAATGGACTCAGATGAGTCGATGTCCATGTTTCAAGAACACACAAGAAAACTAATTCGAACAGCGATTCATGACTAGTTCTTGTGTAGTTGCATTCTATTTTTCCCATTCTACTTCACTAAACATCTCCATATGAGATCCAATTACTTGTAAGGAAATTCAGAGACCTCGGTTATGATGATGCACTAGGTCCATAGCTGGGACTTCTTGTATGTTCTTGAAATCGTTTTCGAGTGCTCATTAAGAAAGTTTCTATACAAGTTTCGAACTCTCAGAAGAAAAGTTCTCCAAAAGTTCCCTATGAAAGAATCCTTTGAAGCATATATTCGTCACAAACGTTTTGACTACTTGTGGAACCAAAAAGACTCAGATGAGTCGATGTCCATGTTTGATTAACACTGCATAAAACCGATTCGGACAGCGAGCATGAGACTAGTTCTTGTGTAGTTGCATTCTATTTTTTCCATTCTACTTCACTAAACATCTCCATATGAGATCCAATTACTTGTAGGGAAATGCAAGAGACCTCGGTTAAGATGATGCACTAGGTCCACAGCTGGGACTTTGTGTATGTTCTCGAAATGCGTTTGTTTAGTGCTCATGAAGAAAGTTTCTATACAAGTTTCTGAACGAACTACTTAAGAAAAGTTCTCCAAAAGTTACCTATGAAAGAATCCTTTGAAGCATCTAGTCGTCACAAACGTGTTGACTACTTGTGGAGTCAAAACGGACTCCGTATGAGTCAGATATCCATGTTTCGTTAACATCAAGCAAAACCGATTCGAACAGCGATATGAGACTAGTTCTTGTGTAGTTGCATTCAATTTTTTCCATTCTACTTCACTAAAAATCTCCATATGAGGTCCAATTACTTGTAGGGAAATACAAGAGACCTCGGTTATGATGACGCACGAGGTCCATAGCTGGGCCTTTGTGTATGTTCTCGAAATGCGTTTGTTGAGTGCTCATTAAGAAAGTTTCTATACAAGTTTTGAACAAACTCCTTAAGAAAAGTTCTCCAAAAGTTCCCTATGAAAGAATCCTTTGAAGCATCTGGTCATCACAAATGTTTTGACTACTTGTGGAGCCAAAACAGACTCCATATGAGTCGTATCCATGTTTGATTAACACGGCACAAAACCGATTCGAGCAGCGATTATGAGACTAGTTCTTGTGTAGTTGTATTCAATTTTTTCCATTCTTCTTCACCAAACATCTCCATATGAGATCCAATTACTTGTAGGGAAATGCAACAGACCTCAGTTATGATGATGCACTAGGTCTAGCTGGGAGTTGTGTATGTTCTCGAAATGTGTTTGTCGAGTGCTCATTAAGAAAGTTTCTATACAAGTTTCTGAATGAACTCCTTAAGAAAAGTTCTCTAAAAGTTCCCTATGAAAGAATCCTTTGAAGCATCTGGTCGTCACAAACGTTTGGACTACTTGTGCAGCCAAAATGGACTCTGTATGAGTCAGATGTCCATGTTTCAAGAACACACAAGAAAACTAATTCGAGCAGCGATTCTGAGACTAGTTCTTGTGTAGTTGCATTCTATTTTTCCCATTCTACTTCACTAAACATCTCCATATGAGATCCAATTACTTGTAAGGAAATTCATGAGACCTCGGTTATGATGATGCACTAGGTCCATAGCTGGGACTTCTTGTATGTTCTTGAAATGCGTTTCTCGAGTGCTCATTAAGAAAGTTTCTATACAAGTTTCTGAACTCCGTAAGAAAAGTTCTCCAAAAGTTCCCTATGAAAGAATCCTTTGAAGCATATATTCGTCACAAACGTTTTGACTACTTGTGGAACCAAAACAGACTCCGTATGAGTCAGATGTCCATGTTTGATTAACCTCACAAGAAAACCGATTCCGGACAACGAGCATGAGACTAGTTCTTGTGTAGTTGCATTCTATTTTTTCCATTCTACTTCACTAAACATCTCCATATGAGATCCAATTACTTGTAGGGAAATGCAAGAGACCTCGGTTAAGATGATGCACTAGGTCCACAGCTGGGACTTTGTGTATGTTCTCGAAATGCGTTTGTTTAGTGCTCATTAAGAAAGTTTCTATACAAGTTTCTGAACGAACTCCTTAAGAAAAGTTCTCCAAAAGTTCCCTATGAAAGAATACTTTGAAGCATCTGGTCGTCACAAACGTTTTGACTACTTGTGGAGCCAAAACGGACTTCGTATTAGTCAGATATCCATGTTTGATTAACATTTGCATAAAACCGATTCCGAAGCACGATTCTGAGACTAGTTCTTGTGTAGCTGCACTGAATTTTTTCCATTCTACTTCACTAAACATCTCCATATGATATCCAGTTACTTGTAGGGAAATGCAAGAGACCTCGGTTATGATGATGCACTAGGTCCATAGATGGGACTTTGTGTATGTTCTCGAAATGCGTTTGTCGAATGCTCATTAAGAAAGTTTCTATACATGTTTCTGAACGAACTACTTAAGAACAGTTCTCCAAAAGTTACCTATGAAAGAATCCTTTGAAGCATCTGGTCGTCACAAACGAGTTGACTACTTGTGGAGCCAAAACGAACTCCGTATGAGTCAGATATCCATGTTTCTGTTAACACTGCGCAAAACTGATTCCGAACGACAGTTACAGACTAGTTCTTGTGTAGTTGCATTCGACTTTCCATTCTACTTCACTAAAAATCTCCATATGAGGTCCAATTACTTGTAGGGAAATACAAGAGACCTCGGTTATGATGATGCACGAGGTCCATAGCTGGGCCTTTGTGTATGTTCTTGAAATGTGTTTGTCGAGTGCTCATTAAGAAAGTTTTTATACAAGTTTCTGAACAAACTCCTTAAGAAAAGTTCTCCAAAAGTTCCCTATGAAAGAATCCTTTGAAGCATCTGGTCATCACAAATGTTTTGACTACTTATGGAGCCAAAAGGACTCCGTATGAGTCAGGTATCCATGTTTCAGTTAACACGGCGCAAAACTGATTCCGAACGACAGTTACAGACTAGTTCTTGTGTAGTTGCATTCAATTTTTTCCATTCTACTTCACCAAACATCTCCATATGAGATCCAATTACTTGTAGAGAAATGCAAGAGACCTCAGTTATGATGATGCACTAGGTCTAGCTGGGAGTTGTGTATGTTCTTGAAATGTGTTTGTCGAGTGCTCATTAAGAAAGTTTCTATACAAGTTTTGAATGAACTCCTTAAGAAAAGTTCTCTAAAAGTTCCCTATGAAAGAATCCTTTGAAGCATCTAGACGTCACAAACATTTGGACTACTTGTGCAGCCAAAATGGACTCTGTATGAGTCAGATGTCCATGTTTCAGTAAACACTGCGCAAAACTGATTCCGAACAACGGTTATAGACTAGTTCTTGTGTAGTTGCATTCTATTTTTCCCATTCTACTTCACTAAACATCTCCATATGAGATCCAATTACTTGTAAGGAAATGCAAGAGACCTCGGTTATGATGATGCACTAGGTCCATAGCTGGGACTTCTTGTATGTTCTTGAAATGCGTTTCTCGATTGCTCATTAAGAAAGTTTCTATACAAGTTTCTGAACGAACTCCTTAAGAAAAGTTCTCCAAAAGTTCCCTATGAAAGAATCCTTTGAAGCATCTGGTCGTCACAAACGTTTTGACTACTTGTAGAGCCAAAACGGACTCCGTATGAGTCAGATGTCCATGTTTCAATTAACACTTCGCAAAACTGATACCGAGCAACAGTTACAGACTAGTTCTTGTGTAGTTGCATTCTATTTTTTCCATTCTACTTCACTAAACATCTCCATATGAGATCCAATTACTTGTAGGGAAATTCAAGAGACCTCGGTTATGATGATGCACTAGGTCGATAGCTGGGACTTTGTGTATGTTCTCGAAATGCGTTTGTCGAGTGCTCATTAAGAAAGTTTCTATACAAGTTTCTGAACAAACTCCTTAAGAAAATTTCTCCAAAAGTTTCCTATGAAAGAATCCTTTGAAGAATCTGGTCGTCACAAATGTTTTGACTACTTGTGGAGCCAAAACAGACTTCGTATGAGTCAGATATCCATGTTTCAGTTAACACTGCGCAAAACTGATTCCGAACGACAATTACAGACTAGTTCTTGTGTAGTTGCACTCGATTTTTTCCATTCTACTTCACTAAACATCTCCATATTAGATACAATAACTTGTAGGGAAATGCAACAGACCTTGGTTATGATGATGCACTAGGTCCATAGCTGGGACTTTGTGTATGTTCTTGAAATGCGTCTGTCGAGTGCTCATTAAGAAAGTTTCTATACAAGTTTCTGAACGAACTCCTTAAGAAAAGTTCTCCAAAAGTTACCTATGAAAGAATCCTTCGAAGCATCTGGTCGTCACAAACATTTTGACCACTTGTGGAGCCAAAACGGACTCCGTATGAGTCAGATATCCATGTTTCAGCTTAACTTCGCATAAACCCGATTCAACCACGATGCTGAGACTAGTTCTTGTGTAGTTGCATTCTATTTTTTCAATTCTACTTCACTAAACATCTCCATATGAGATCCAATTACTTGTATGGAAATGCAAGAGACCTCGGTTATGATGATGCACTAGGTCCATAGCTGGGACTTTGTATATGTTCTCGAAATGCGTTTGTCGAGTGCTCATTAAGAGAGTTTCTATACAAGTTTCTGAACGAACTCCTTAAGAAAAGTTCTCCAAAAGTTCCCTATGAAAGAATCCTTTGAAGCATCTGGTCATCACAAATGTTTTGACTACTTGTGGAGCCAAAATGGACTCTGTATGAGTCAGATATCCATGTTTCAGTTAACACTGCGCAAAACAAATTCTGAACGACAATTACAGACTAGTTCTTGTGTAGTTGCACTCAATTTTTTCCATCCTACTTCACAAAACATCTCCATATGAGATCCAATTACTTGTAGCAAAATGCAAGAGACCTTGGTTATGATGATGCACTAGGATCATAGCTGGGATTTTGTGTATGTTCTCGAAATGCGTTTGTCGATTGCTCATTAGGAAAGTTTCTATACAAGTTTCTAAATGAACTCCTTAAGAAAAGTTCTCCAAAAGTTCCCTACGAAAGATCCTTCGAAGCATCTGGTCGTCACAAACGTTTTGACTACTTGTGGAGCCAAAACGGACTCCGTATGAGTCAGATATCCATGTTTCAGTTAACACTGCACAAAATTGATTCCGAACGACGATAGTTACAGACTAGTTCTTGTGTAGTTGCACTTGATTTTTTCCATTCTACTTCACTAAACATCTCCATATGAGATCCAATTACTTGTAAGGAAATGCAAGATACCTCGGTTATGATGATGCACTAGGTCCATAGCTGGGACTTTGTGTATGTTCTCGAAATGCATTTGTCGAGTCCTCATTAAGAAAGTTTCTATACAATTTTCTGAATGAACTCCTTAAGGGAAGTTCTCCAAAAGTTCCCTATGACAGAATCCTTCAAAGCATCTAGTCGTCATAAACGTTTTGACTACTTGTGGAGCCAAAACGGACTCCGTATGAGTCAGATATCCATGTTTGATTAACCTTCGCACAAAACCGATTCGAGCAGCGATTCAGACTAGTTCTTGTGTAGTTGCATTCTATTATTTCAATTCTACTTCACTAAACATCTCCATATGAGATCCAATTACTTGTAGGGAAATGCAAGAGACCTCGGTTATGATGATGCACTAGGTCCATAGCTGGGACTTTCTATATGTTCTTGAAATGCGTTTGTCGAGTGCTCATTAAGAAAGTTTCTATAGAAGTTTCTGAACGAACTCCTTAAGAAAAGTTCTCCAAAAGTTTCCTATGATAGAATCCTGTGAAGCATCTGGTCGTTGTTAGTGTCAAAACTGGCGGATCTCAGGTAGGGGGTCCCGATCTGTGCGTCTTAGGCTGATGGTAATAAGAAGCAAGGGACACAATGTTTACCCAGGTTCGGGCCCTCTCGATGGAGGTAAAACTCTACTTCCTGCTTGATTAATATTGATGATATGAGTAGTACAAGAGTAGATCTACCACAAGATCGTAGAGGCTAAACCCTAGAAGCTAGCCTATGATGACTATGATTGTAATTGTGATCGGTCTTCTAAGGACCAACCTCTCCGGTTTATATAGACACCGGAGAGGGTTAGGGTTTACATGGAGTCGGTTAAAAGGAAGGAAATACAATATCCGGATCGCCAAGCTTGTCTCCCACGCAAAGGAGAGTCCCATCTGGACACGGGACAGAGTCTTGAGTCTTGTATCTTCACGCTCCAATAGTCCGGACGATGTATACAGTCCGTCTCCGGATACCCCCTAATCCAGGACTCCCTCAGTAGCCCCTGAACCAGGCTTCAAAGACGATGAGTCCGGCGCACAGTCTTGTCTTTGGCATTGCAAGGCGGGTTCCATCTCCGAATACTCCAAAGCAATTATCGAACACGTAGACCGTGTCCGGATCTACAAAATGATCTTCACATACCACCGTAGAGAAAATGATATTTCACAAACGTAATCTGCTGACCACGTGACATGTTATTACGGTCGGGTCATTATTTGAACCGTTTTCCCACAACCAGCCATAGCGCATATCACGAGGTGGTTTCTTCTGCTTGTTTTGCCATAGCAGAGATTGTGTCTCCTTATTGTGGGATTCTCATCAATACGGGTATGGATAATCCAACCGCACCGCTAATCGCGGTGAGTGGGGAGCGAGCGGGTTCCACCAGGCATGTTGGGAGGCGCAAAAAGCTTTTACCGTCTCTATAAAGAGATAAGGTCTCTTCCTCTTTACCCACACCTTCTCCTTCCGCTAGCCCATTCCCCTCTGTTCGAGCCCTAACGCCCAGGCATTCTTCTTTTCCATCGAAGAGAGGTTTTCCAAAGATGTCCGGATCCGGAGCAGGAGGCAGATGGATGGCCTCTACCGTCCAGGAGAAGGATATCAAGAGGCTCCAGGAGGCCGGGTATCCGCCAAGAAGATCGCCACCGCCTCCCACCGGCAGACAGGTCGTCCCTACTCGAGCCTCACGAGAGTCGTGTTCCTTCCCCATTTTGTCCGCGGGCTGGGTTTCCCCTTCACCCATTTGTTCGTGGAGTCATGTATTACTATGGGTTGATTTTCATGATCTTTCCCCCAATTCTTTCCTCAATATCTCGACTTTCATCGTCGTGTGCGAGGCTTTTCTCAGGATTTCACCTCACTTCGGCTTGTGGCTGAAGATTTTCAATGTGAAGCTCGAGGTGGTGAGTGGCGAGCACGCCGAGTGCGGCGATGCCATGGTGAGAAAGATGCCCAAGATCATTTGGCCGACGGGTGCCTTCAACGACTCCGTCAAGGAGTGGTAGTGGCAGTGGTTCTATATCACCGAACCACGCGGCAAAAAGTGGGCAGCAGCTCCTGAGTTCAGATCCGGAGCCCCACTGCGGCTCATGTCCTGGCCCAAGAAGGGCCCGATCTGGTCCTCGTCCGATGAGCTGTCACTACTCCAGACGCTCGTTCAGAGTGTGGTCGACAAGGACGTCAAGCTCGTCGATGTAGTCCAGGTGATGTTAGTTCGCCTGGTTCTCCCTTGCCAGCGCTGAGCCTACAATTTGTGGGAGTATGACCCAACCGAGCACCAAACCCTTCGGAAGCTCTATGATTCCTCCCACAAGGATATCTGGAAGGTGCTCTTTAAGTCCGGCAAATCATGGCCAGGCTCCGCCGAGGACTGTGGGTATCAATTATCCCATTCTGCAAGCCCGGTAAGTTATAGCCACGCTCTGTCCATCCATGCTTCAGTTGGCATGTCCCGAGGGAGACATTTTTATCGTGCTTCATCGTGACCCCAGGGATGGATAAAGAAGGTGGAGCGAATACATTGTCCGGCCCCGCTTCCGGAGGAACCGGCCGGACCTCTTTTGACGAAGATGCTGGTCCCCGCGCCTTACGAGGCGCCAAAGAAAGAGGCCTCCAAGAAGGCCAAAAAGACCCGGAGTGGCCTCCGTCGCCACGAGGCTTCAGACGCAAAATCCAAAGACTCCAGCGACGCTCCTTCTGAAGACGAAGAGGAGGAGGCAGAGGAGGACGAGCCTCACTCTGGAGGTGGGAAGAAAAGGGCGGCTTCCTCGTCCCTGGAGGCTGAATCGCCCAAGAGGGGGAGAGGTTCCCACCAAGAGGCATCCACCACGGCTACCGATAACAGCCCGGAGTGGGATTCCAGGACCCACCCCCTGGAAAAGTCGTAAGTATCCGAGATCCGAGCGCGCATATGCATCCAGGGTTGTTTGGGCAGTAGTTTTAACTGTTGCCATATTTTGTATAGCCCGGTGAGGTCTCGCGCCGGACAATCCTCATCAGAGGATTCGCTGAGCTCAGACGCTTTGGCGAGCAAGATGCCTCCAGAGGCCCCTTCCCTGAAGTCCAGGCGCGACACCAATGTGTCATCCCAAAGAGACCCGGACCAGGGGAGGCATGTCTTCGGGGCCGGACACATGGGGGCGGCGGCCCCCCGGTGTGTCGACGATGGGGGCGATCTCGGGTTCGGACCACAGCCGGACAAAGGTCCTGGAGACCTCTAAGGCTCCAGGATCGGGTGAGCAGCCACCTTCGACGGTGGGAGGCTTGCCTACTCCGCCGGCAACCTCTGTCCAAGCAGAGCTGCCATGCGGTCTATCGACAACGTTAAAGAGCGCGTCTATCGTCGATGAACATCGGACCCGCATGGGTGCGATGGTTGAAAAGATTCAGTCCGCCGAGAGCGGGCTGAATGAGTCCTACCTTGGCCTTATAAAGGCCTTTGACATATGTTTTCTAAGAAACCTTTGAGGAATCTTCATAATATGAGTAGTAGCCCCTGATACACTGTCCGGCCACAGAGAGAGAACCGGGCAGGGGATCAAATACTCTGCTTTTGCAGGAGCCTATGTTAATGACGTATATACCGTTGTGTGAAAACAGGCGTCTGCAGAGAAGACGGCCACTCATAATGCGGAAGTGTCCGGAATGAAGCAGAGCCTGGAACGGGCCAAGGAGGAACTTGGCCGTGTGAAGAAGCAATTGGAGGACAAGCAAGGTATGTTGAAACATTGTCTTGAATTTGGCACGAATGAGTAATTGTTCCTAGTGAAAAGTATTTGTATTTTATGCTCTAGGAGCGAGTGCCGAATATGAGGCACTAAAGAAGGCTATGGCTGATGCCAATGAGAAGGCTGCCGCCGAACAGGCGCTTCGTGACAAACACGAGGCCAAGGTCATCGCAGCTGAGCGAGAGCTCCAGGAGGCTGTGAAGAAAAGAGAGGGCTTGGAGCAGAGTCTAGTAGGGAAAGAATCCGAACTCGCCCAGGCTCTCCAAGCCATGGAAGATGCTCGGGAAGAAGCCTGAGGTGCTGTGCGGGACATTCAGGAGGCCCGGAAAGTTGCGGCCGGTAAGGCCTTTTGTATTCATGGCCATTTTTACATGATAGTGGGAAGAACTCTAAGCGACAAGCTGAATTCTTGTTTTTCTAGGGGCGTCTGTGGATCTGCCTCGCAGCATATCAGATGCCGCCCAATTCTACTGGATCGAGGAGAAGAAGTCTGCGGAGAAGAATTTTTGGTCGCAGTATTTTGCGCCGAACTATTTGGTGCCCTTTATCGATCAGCTGAAGCAGCTGGTCGAACTGCACCAGGCGGCCGAACTAGCCATGAAGGACTTGGTTGTCTTGTGTTCATGGCGCCAATTCCAAGCGATTTTCAGCTCATGAAGCGGATTGTGGGTGCCTGTCCTCGGCTTGATGCTGTCAAGCGATCGGTCTGTATAGAGGGTGCGCGCATGGCGTTTTCCCGTGCAAAAGTGCATTGGGGGAAGCTTGACACGGAGAAGCTGATGGCTGAGGGGCCGCCAGAGGGTAAGGAGCACCAAAAGCCAGAGCTGTACTATGAAGCTGTACTGAAGGGAGCCCACCTTGTGGCGGAAAAGTGTACTAAAGACATTATATTTCCCTGAGGGCATTCGTGTCGTTCTTTGTAATATGGGATAATGGAACTTTTATTATTTATTGCCTATTTTGTTTGAACATTTGTTCTTCCTGTGCGGCTGTTTAGTGTATGTAAATCCTGAGAGTTGGCCAGTCCTCGGCTTCTGCCCCCACGAAAGAAATACAGGGGTGTTTGAGGGAGTCCTGGATTAGGGGGTATCCGGACAGCCGGACTGTGTACAACGTCTAGACTATTGAAGCGTGAAGATACAAGACTCAAGACTTCGGCCCGTGTCCGGATGGGACTCTCCTTTGCGTGGAAGACAAGCTTGGCAATCTGGATATTGTGTTTCCTTCCTTGTAACCAACTCCATGTAAAACCTAGCCCTCTCTAGTGTCTATATAAACCAGAGAGGTTGGTCCTTAGAAGGCCGATCACAATTACAATCATACCATCATAGGCTAGCTTCTAGGGTTTAGCCTCTACGATCTCGTGGTAGATCTACTCTTGTACTACCCATATCTTCAATATTAATCAAGCAGGAAGTAGGGTTTTACCTCCATCGGGAGGGCTCGAACCTGGGTAAACATCTGTGTCCCTTGCTTCCTGTTACCATCAGCCTTGACGCACAGATCGGGACCCCCTACCCGAGATCCGCCGGTTTTGATACCGACATTGGTGCTTTCATTGGGAGTTCTCTGTGTCGTTGCTGCGGGGCTTGATGGCGCCTTCAATCGTCAACAACACGGTCCAGGGGGAGACTTTTCTCCCCGGACAGATCTTCGTGTTCGGCGGCTTCGCACTACGGGCCAATTCACTTGGCCATCTGGAGCAGATCGATGGCTACGCCCCCGGCCACCAGGTTAGGTTTGGAAACTTGAACTACATAGCTGATATTCGCGGAGACTTGATCTTCGACGGATTTGGGCCTGCGCCAGGAGCACCGAACAGTCACGACGAGCACGGCTTAAACCTGTCGTCGGACAAAGCTCGGGATCTAAACCCGGAGCAAGTTGCGTTGCCTAAGGACGGAGGGGTGGACCTCGCCCTACAGGCCGCACACTCATTGGCGATGGAGCCGAACACGAGCCGCACCTCTGAGGTGGCCTGTGACTTAGGACCCCCGGATTCGCATCCGGATGTTGGTTCCTGTCCGCGCGCTCCCGAGCCCGCCGAGCCTAGTTGGGATCCGGTAATGGAATTCACCGCTGCGGATATCTTCCGGCACTCGCCCTTTGGCGACATGCTGAATTCGTTAAAAACTCTCTCTTTGACAGAAAATTCTGGGCCGAACTATGTCCGACTCGAGCAGGAAGCAGGCGACGAAGAAATACGTTACCCACCCACCACCCACTTCATAGCCACGGTTGATGATTTAACCGACATGCCTGACTTCGACTCCGAAGGCATCGACGGTATGGACGATGATGCAGGAGAAGATTCAGAATCTATGGGGTACCGAACTTCCGCCTCGTCACACGACATATACATGGTGGATATGCCCAAGGAGGACGACAGTGACAATCCGGAAGATAAAACCCCTGGGCAAAAGCCAAAGTGACGGCGCAGACGCCGTTCCAAGTCCAGCAACAGTAAAAATATCAGCAAGAGCACCAAAAGGATCGATACTCCGGTCAACCCTGAAGACAACAACGACCATACGGAACCAGCGATGGAGCAGGACAAACCAGGTCAGGCCGAACATAGTTCGGAGCAGATGCCCGAGGACAATGATCCAGAGGGACGAGAAGACAGTCCGGACGATGATGCATTCATCATTCCGGAAGAATGCGCGGAACGAGATAACCTCCACAGAAAGCTTATGGACACAGCGAGAAGTCTGAAGAAGCAGAAGCAACGGCTCAAATCTTCACAAGAAACGCTCAACCGCAGATGGAATAAAGTGCTAGACACTAAAGAAAGATATGGCGACGATCTTCATACAAAGAGCTATCCAAAACACAAGCTACTGCCAGAATTCGACGACGAGGCCGTTCCACCAAAGACTAACACGACCAGGAGGCCCAACGTACCGCTCTACAACCGCAACAGAACGGCCACCAATGCCACGCGTGATCTACGTGAGCACCTGGATGAGAAGGATGGCGCAGCTAGATCCATCTACGGATCTAAAGGACACACCCCGACGAGGGACTATGGTCACCAAAACGATTATACTAATCAAATACCAGTTCGGAATAAACACCGGACACAACAACAGTCGACGGCATGCCACGGTACGTCCAGATACAAAGGGGCTGCTCACCCCCTGTGCTTTACTGAAGAAGTACTGGACCATGAATTTCCACAGGGCTTTAAACCCGTGAACATAGAGGCATACAACGGAACAACAGACCCAGGGGTTTGGATTGAGGACTTTATCCTGCACATACATATGGCTCGTGGGGATGACCTCCACGCCATCAAATACCTTCCCCTCAAACTAAAGGGACCAGCTCGTCACTGGTTGAGAAGCCTCCCCGAAAATTCAATTGGGAGTTGGGAGGAACTCGAAGACGCTTTTAGGGCCAATTTTCAAGGGACTTATGTCCGGCCTCCAGATGCTGACGATTTAAGTCACATATGTAACATCCCGGATGTATCTTTCCATATTTGTAACTCCAACTCTTGCCATTTTCGGATATGTGCTATGATATTCCCTCCGTGGTTGGGTTTTGTTTTCATTTTGCATTTTGTCCATGTCATGCATCTCATATCATGTCATCATGTGCATCTCATTCGCATACGTGTTCGTCTCATGCATCCGAGCATTTTCCCGTTGTCCGCTTTTGCAATCGGCCTCCTATGTTCCCCGGCGTCCCTTTTACATTTTTCCGTGTGCGGGTGTTGAACATTCTCGGAATGGACCGAGCCTTGCCAAGTGGCCCTGGTATAGCACCGGTAGACCACCTGTCAAGTTTCGGGTCATTTGGAGTTTGTTTGGTACTCCAACGGTTAACCGCACTCTCGCAAAGGCCTCTTTTAAGTTGCAGCCCAAAACCCCTCCAAACAGCCCAATAACCCATCTAACTCCCCTCCATGCTCTCGTTCGTTCGATCACGATCATGTGGGCGAAAACCGCACCTTATTTGGACACTCCTAGCTCCCTCTACCTCTATATGTAGATCCCTCCCCCGAATTCACGGGCAAACCCTAAAAATCCCTCTGCGCCACGGACACGTCCGGATCGGACCGACAGCGTCGCCGTCGCACCGCAGCCATCCGGGCTCGACACGTGGCACTCCGGCCTCCCGCCGCCGCCCGGCCAGAGCAGCGCGCGAGGCCCGTCTGCCAGCCGCCCGCCGCCCTTCGCCGCCGCCGCCACACTGCTGCTTGCCGCCGCCCGCCGCCGCCGCCGCCGCCGCCGCGCGGCAGCGCTCCGCCTCCCAAGCGCCCAGCGCTCCGGCCGCAACCGCCGTCGCCTCCAGCAGTCGCGCCCGCGCCGCCGCCGCCGCCCAGAGTCGCCCGCCCGCAAGGCCCGGCCCCCGGCCGCCCGCTGCTGCGGCTGGCCCATCCCGCCCCGCGCCGCCGGCCGGATCCGGCCGGCGTGGCCCTCCTCCGCCGGCCCCGACTCCGGCCCGGCCGCCCCGGCCTCTCCTCCGGCCCCGACCCCTTGTCCGGCGAGCTCCGGGACGAACTCCGGCGACCTCCGGCGAGATCCAGATCCGAAAACTGCCTAGGTTGACTTTTCCCCGACCCCCAAAATCCACTAAGTCATTATTCTGTCTATATTTTCTTGCATTTTCATAGCATCACATCTCCGCACCCGTAGCTCCGTTTTGGGCGTATAATATATCAAATTGTTTGACTCGGAGAGTACATCATTTCAATCCATTGCATCATTTGCATTTGAGCTCATCTTGATGCCCGAAATGCTGTTGGAAGAGGGCTTCAGATCGTTAGTTCCAGAATCTTATCAGCACGAGCTCTTTTGTCATTTTTGCCATGATTTAAGTGTGCACCTTATGAACTTGAGTCCTACATGTGTGTTAAACTATGCCATGCCATCTTTCCAGGGGTGTATGCCATGTATTTTTGTGATCTATGTGGTGACTAGAACAAGCATGCAAAGTAGGGATGATAATGTTGCTGATTTCAGGAACTTAGTGTTTTCACAAGGTCTTGTCCTGCTGTTATTTTTATGCCATATGTTCATGTTGTTACAGAGAGATACATGCTCTTTTTGAGCATGATCAGTAAGGGTGTTTTGAACATATGGATGTGTTCTATCCATCCATGCCTTTGTTGGCATTTATGGAGTAGTCTAGCATGTCATTTTTGTGGTCTACTTTTTCTTGAAAATGTTTCCTGGCAGATTGTTTGCATGAGATTCAATTTTCACGAGGTCGTTGTAGTTGATCCGTGTATGCTATGATGTTGTTCTTGCCATGTATAGCTTCTATGCCATGTCTTCTTGATGGGTGTATTCTTAGTTTATCATGAGATGCTCTGTAGTGAGTGCATCGAGCTCACGAACATGCCTACTTGATATCTGTTTTTGCCATGCCCAGTTTTTCTGCTAAGTCTGAAATCTGTAATAAAACTTGCAATGTTTACATGGGTGCCATCATATCCTCTAGTCCTTTTTGGCTTATGGTCAGTAAGGGACTATTGATATATGCTTTGAGTAGAATCATGTCATTCCTTGTTTTGCTATTATAAGTTCCTGTAGCTTGTTGTTTGCTTGCTCTAAACATGCCTTCCTGATGTTAATTTCTGGCATGCTAGTATTTTCACTAAGTCTGTGAATCTGATATTTTTTGCACTTTCACCATGGTTGTTTGAACATGTTATGATGTGATTTAGCCATAGCTCAGTGTTCCTCTTTTGTTAAGCATATCCTGTAGATTGCTGCCATATGCTTTGTTTTTATGTTGGGGTGATGTAGCATAGTTTCTTGTTGCGTGCTAAGTAGCATCGTGCTGTTAAACGCAGATTTGCGTCATTCTTGTTTTGCTTGTCATTTGCAAACCGTACATCCGATTCCGGTGATCTTTATATCGATTTCAACCGAAATCATCTCATCTTTCCAGTGGCATACTTGGTTTGCCAAGTTGATGCACAGTTCATCATTTTCCATCCGGAGCACACATATGCATTGCATATCACATCTCGCATCGCATGTCATGTATTGCATCATATTGCTTGTGCATTGTTCCTTGTTTGATTGTGGTTCCGTTGCTTGTGTTCTTGCTTTGGGTAGAGCCGGGAGATGAGTACGTGAATGAGGAACCTGTTGAGAACGCCTATGAGGATCAAGCCTTCGACAACTCTGAGAACCTTGTAGGCAAGATGACCATACCTTCGAAATCACTTCTATCTTTGCTTGCTAGATGCTCGCTCTTTTGCTATGCCTATGCTGCGATACCTACCACTTGCTATATCATGCCACCCATGTTGCCATGTCAAACCTCTAACCACCCATGTCCTAGCAAACCGTTGTTTGGCTATGTTACCGCTTTGCTCAGCCCCTCTTATAGCGTTGCTAGTTGCAGGTGAAGATGAAGTTTGTTCCTTGTTGGAACATGGATATTTTGGGATATCACAATATCTATTGTTTTAATTAATGCATCTATATACTTGGTAAAGGGTGGAAGGCTCGGCCTTATGCCTGGTGACTTGTTCCACTCTTGCCGCCCTAGTTTCCGTCATACCGGTGTTATGTTCCTTGATTTTGTGTTCCTTATGCGGTCGGGTGATTTATGGGACCCCCTTGACAGTTCGCTTTGAATAAAACTCTTCCAGCAAGGCCCAACTTTGGTTTTACCATTTGCCACCTATACCCCTTTTCCCTTGGGTTTTCGCGAGCCCGAGGGTCATCTTTATTTTAGCCCCCCCGGGCTAGTGCTCCTTCGAGTGCTGGTCCAACCTGGCTCTGATACCAACTTATAACGCCCTCGATGCGGCTATATCTCCCACGTGTCGAAGCACGACTTAGAGGCATAACCACATTGAAAGCAATGTCGCAAGTGAGGTAATCTTCGCACAATCCTTGTAATACATAAGTGAAAGAGATACATAGTTGGCTTACAGTCACCACTTCACACGATACATAAATAAACATCCATCATTCAGTTTACACTCAAGGTTCGTCTACGGAACCAAAATAAAAGAAGACTACCCCAAATGCAACACAGATCCCCGATCGCCCCAACTGGGCTCCACTACTAATCGTCTGGAAATGAAACATAGTAACGACCTAGGGCCTCATCGAATTCCCACTTCAGCTCAGTTGCGCCATCTGTGCTGGCATCATCGGTACCTACATCTGTTTTGGTAGAATCTGTGAGCCACGGGGACTCAGCAATCTCACACCCGCGAGATCAAGACTATTTAAGCTTAAAGGAAGGCTGGTGTAATGAGGTGGAGCTGCAGCAAGCGACTAGCATATATGGTGTCTACGCACGCAAAAGAGAGCGAGAAGAGAAGCAAGGCACGGCAACCACTAATGCCAACGCTCATTTGTTGATTCAGCTGATGCAAGAGCGTAACCAAGGCCAAGGAAACCAAGGGAATCAAGGTCAAGGGCAGTTCTACCATCAGCCACAGTTCCCTACCCTCAACCAGTTCCTTGCGAATCAGCCAAAGTCTTTCAGCTACTGTGCCGAGGCCACAGACGCCGACGATTGGCTCGTGGATATCAACAAGCATTTCGAATGCAGCAATGTCAGACCTGAGGACTACGTCAAGTTCGCGTCTTTTCAGCTCAAGGATCAAGCTGCTGATTGGTTCCAAACAATACAAGGATTCCAGAGGTGGTCGAGTGATTACTTGGACTGATTTCTGTCAGGACTTTAAAGCTCACCACATTCCTACGAGTGTTGTTGAGAGCAAGCGTGAGGAGTTCCGCAATCTCAAGCAAGGAAACATGTCAGTGTACGAATACAACATACAATTTCAGAAACTTGCTCGCTTTGCTAAATAAGACGTTCCTGATGAGAAAAGTATGATCTATCAGTTCAGAGGTGGCCTTAGAGAGGATCTGCAGTTAGCTCTTGTTCTTATTGAGCCTACTCAGTTCGATCAATTCTACAATATGGCCCTCAAGCAAGAAGGTGCTCAGCTCAAGTGTGAGGCCTCTAAGAAAAGAATCAGGGATGCAGCTCAGTCTTCTTCTTCCTCTCAAGTGGCAGCAAAGCAGCAAAAGTTCTACCTTCCTCCTCCTCCGTTCCGTCAGCCTTATCAGCAGAAGAACTCAGGTGGTCGTGGATCTTCCCACCCACCCAACCCAAGCTACCAGAACAAGGCTCAGCTTGATTGTGCTGCCAGGGAAATTCAATTGACACACCCTTCTGAGGATGTTATCATCTATGCCGCTCGTGATGAAACCATTCGGTTGTTTTCTCTCAGTGAGAAGGGCGAGTTGGATGCTATCTCTCAGATTCCATCATTTGTGAGTACCAAGATGTCTTTCCGGAAGAGCTTCGGGTATGCCTCCTCATCGGCCGGTCGAATTAGTTATCGATCTTGAGCCCAAGATCGAACCCGTTTGCAAGTGTCCTTACAAGCTTGGACCCAAGGAGCTGAAAGAATTGAAGAAGCAGCTCGATGAACAAGAGCGTCTGGGTTTGATCAGACCGAGTTCATCTCCATGGGGATGTGGAGTTCTTTTTGTCCAGAAGAAGGATGGCACGGACCAACTTTGTGTTGATTACCGTCCATTGAACAAGAAGACAATCAAGAACAAGTATCCACTTCCCAACATCAATGAGTTATTCGAGCAACTCAAAGGTGCTAAAGTATTCTCCAAGCTTGACCTTCGTATGGGTTATCATCAGATTTGCATTCGTGAACAAGATATTCCCAAGACAAAGATTCGAACAAGCTATGGTTCTTATGAATATCTTGTCATGTCTTTCGCCTTGTCAATGCTCCTCCAACTTTCTCTCGCATGATGAACTTTATCTTCAACCCCTACACCAATGATTTCGTCTTGGTGTATCTCGATGATATTTTGGTCTTCTCCAAGAACAAGCAGGATCATGCCAAACATTTGCGATTGGTGCTCGACAAGCTCGAGAGCATCAATTCTATGCGAAGTTTTCCAAATGTGAGTTCGGCTTGATGAAGTTCTTTATCTTGGTCATATCATCTCCGCCAAGGAATTGCTGTTAATCCGCGAAGGTTTCTGCGGTTCGGATTGGGAACCTCCTCGAATGTCAAGCAGCTCCATGATTTTCTCGGTCTTGCAAGCTATTGTCAAGATTCGTTGAGAACTTCTCCAAGATTGCAAAGCCTCTTTCCAACCTCCTCCGAAGCATGTCAAGTATGTCCGGGCCTTTGAGTGTGATGTCGCTTTCAACACCCTCAAAGAGAAGCTAGTCACAGCTCTGTCTTGACTCCTCCTGATGAATCCAAGCCATTCAAGTTTTACGTGATGCTTCCTTGCAAGGTCTCGTGCTGTGTTAATGCAAGAGAAGAAGGTTGTGGCCTATACCTCTCGCTAGTTGAAGCCCAACGAAAAGAACTACCCCACTCACGATCTTGAGTTGGCGGCAGTTGTCCATGCATTGATAACATGGAGACATCTCTTGTTGGGAAGGAAAGTGGACATTTTCACCGGTCACAAGAGTCTCAAGTATATCTTCACTCAACCAAACCTCAACCTCAGGCAAACTCGATGGGTCGAAATGATTCAAGAGTACAATCCAAGTATTGAATATACTCCTGGCAAGGCGAATGTGATTGCAAATGCTGTGAGCAGAAAGGCTTATTGCAACAGTCTAATTCTCAAGCCTTTCCAACCGGATCTTTGTGAAGCTTTCCGCAAGCTGAATCTTCAAGTTGTTCCTCAAGGCTTTCTTGCCAACCTCATAGTCTCTCCTACTTTGGAAGATCAAATTAGTGAGGCACAACTCCTGGATACCATGGTGAAGAAGGTGAAACGTGGTATTGACAAGGGCATTTCCAAATACAAGTGCTATCGCTTGGATGACAAAGATACTCTTTTCTTCGAGGATCGAATTGTGGTTCCCAAAGGCGATCTGAGAAAAGTCATCATGAATGAGGCACACAATTCCCTCCTATCAATTCATCCCGAAGTACGAAGATGTACCATGACCTCAAGCAGTCGTATTGGTGGACTCGAATGAAGCGAGAAATTGCTCAATTCGTGAATGAATGTGATGTCTGCAGAAGGGTGAAAGCAGAACACCAAAGACCAGCTGGTCTCCTCCAACCTCTTGCTATTCCAGAATGGAAGTTTGATCATATCGAGATGGACTTCGTGACTGGTTTTCCTAAGTCCAAGCGTGGAAATGATGCTATCTTCGTTGTCATTGACAAGCTTACTAAAGTGGCTCATTTTCTTCCTATCAAAGAATCTATCACAGCAGCTCAGCTGGCAGAGCTATACACCTCCAGAATTGTCTCCTTGCACGGTATTCCGCAATTGATCTCTTCAGACCGTGGAAGCATCTTCACTTCTAAGTTCTGGGACTCCTTTCAGACGGCCATGGGCACCAACATTCGTTTCAGCACAGCTTTCCATCCTCAATCTAGTGGCCAAGTCGAGCGAGTCAATCAAATCCTTGAAGATATGCTCAGGGCTTGTGTCATTTCCTTTGGCATGAAGTGGGAAGATTGTCTTCCATATGCCGAGTTCTCCTATAACAACAGCTTCCAAGCGAGTTCGGGCAAGGCCCCATTCGAAATTCTCTATGGCAGAAAGTGTCGTACTCCTCTCAACTGGTCCGAGACAGGTGAACGCCAACTTCTTGGCAACGACTTGATCAAAGAAGCCGAAGAAATGTGCAAAGTCATTCGTGAGAATCTTAAAGCCGCGCAATCGCGCCAGAAGGGCTATTATGATGACAAGCACCGTGATGTGGCTTTTGAAATCGGAGACCATGTCTACCTCTGCGTCTCTCCAATGAAAGGCACTCGTAAACCCGGTATCAAAGGGAAGCTTGCCCCTAGATACGTGGGTCCTTTCAAGATCATTGGCAAAGAGGCGATCTCGCCTATCAACTTGAGCTTCCATCCAACTTTGCAAACGTGCACGATGTGTTTCACGTGTCACAGCTCTGCAAGTGCTTCAAGATTCCTGAACACACCATCAACTTTGAAGAAATTGACCTCCAAGAAGATCTTTCTTATCATGAGCACCCCGTTGCTATTCTTGAAGAAACCGAGCGCAAGACTCGCAACAAGTCAATCAAAATCCTGAAAGTAAAGTGGTCACACCATTCGACCGAGAAGCCACCAGGGGCGCGAGGATCACCTCCGTTCGAATATCCGGAGTTCTTTCAGTCCTAGATCTCGGGACGAGATCCTCTTGTAGTGGTGGAGTGTTGTAACACCCCGGATGTATCTTTCCATATTTGTAGCTCCAACTCTTGCCATTTTCGGATATGTGCTATGATATTCCCTCCATGGTTGGGTTTTGTTTTCATTTTGCATTTTGTCCATGTCATGCATCTCATATCATGTCATCATGTGCATCTCATTCGCATACGTGTTCGTCTCATGCATCCGAGCATTTTCCCGTTGTCTGCTTTTGCAATCCAAGCACTCCTATGTTCCCGGCGTCCCCTTTTACATTTTTCCGTGTGCGGGTGTTGAACATTCTCGGAATGGACCGAGCCTTGCCAAGTGGCCCTGGTATAGCACCGGTAGACCACCTGTCAAGTTTCTGGTCATTTGGAGTTCGTTTGGTACTCCAACGGTTAACCGCATTCTCGCAAAGGCCTCTTTTAAGTTGCAGCCCAACACCCCTCCAAAGCAGCTCAATAACCCATCTAACTCCCCTCCATGCTCTCGGTCGTTCGATCACGATCGTGTGGGCGAAAACCGCACCTCATTTGGACACTCCTAGCTCCCTCTACCTCTATATATAGATCCCTCCCCCGAATTCACGGGCAAACCCTAAAAAAATCCCTCTCCGCGCGGCCGGACACGTCCGGATCGGACCGGACGCGTCCGCCGTCGCGCCCGCAGCCAGTCCGGGCTCAACACGTGGCACTCCGGCCTCCGCCGCGCGCCGCCCGGCTGCAGAGCAGCCCATGAGGCCCATCCGCCCACACGCCGCCGCCGCCGCCGCCGCCGCCGCCCGCGCTCGCCTCCGCGCCCAGCGCTCCGGCGCCCGCCGTCGCCTCCAGCAGTCGCGGCAGCGCCGCCGCCGCGCCGCCGCATCGCCCGCCCGCCGCCGCCAAGCGCGCCCGCTCTGCGGCCCGCCCTCGCGCCTCCGCCGCCCGGCCGGATCCGGCCGGCGTGGCCCTCCTCCGCCGGCCCCGACTCAGGCCCGGCCGCCCAGGCCTCTCCTCTGGCCCCGACCCCTTCTCCGGCGAGCTCCGG
The DNA here is from genome assembly GCA_021437245.1 of Aegilops speltoides. NCBI lineage: Eukaryota > Viridiplantae > Streptophyta > Magnoliopsida > Poales > Poaceae > Aegilops > Aegilops speltoides. The sequence goes on from CM038143.1 coordinate 383,359,729, forward strand.
GACGAACTCCGGCGACCTCCGGCGAGATCCAGATCCGAAAACTGCCTAGGTTGACTTTTCCCCGACCCCCAAAATCCACTAAGTCATTATTCTATCTATATTTTCTTGCATTTTCATAGCATCACATCTCCGCACCCGTGGCTCCGTTTTGGGCGTATAATATATCGAATTGTTCGCCTCGAAGAGTACATCATTTCAATCCATTGCATCATTTGCATTTGAGCTCATCTTGATACCTGAAATGCTGTTGGAAGAGGGCTTCAGATCATTAGTTCCAGAATCTTATCAGCACGAGCTCTTTTGTCATTTTTGCCATGATTTAAGTGTGCACCTTATGAACTTGAGTCCTACATGTGTGTTAAACTATGCCATGCCATCTTTCTAGGGGTGTATGCCATGTATTTTTGTGATCTATTTGGTGACTAGAACAAGCATGCAAAGTAGGGATGATAATGTTGCTGATTTCAGGAACTTAGTGTTTTCACCAAGTCTTGTCCTGCTGTTATTTTTATGCCATATGTTCATGTTGTTACAGAGAGATCCATGCTCTTTTTGAGCATGATCAGTAAGGGTGTTTTGAACATATGGATGTGCTCTATCCATCCATGCCTTTGTTGGCATTTATGGAGTAGTCTAGCATGTCATTTTTGTGCTCTACTTTTGCTTGAAAATGTTTCCTGGCAGATTGTTTGCATGAGATTCAATTTTCACGAGGTCGTTGTAGTTGATCCGTGTATGCTATGATGTTGTTCTTGCTATGTATAGCTTCTATGCCATGTCTTCTTGATGGGTGTATTCTTAGTTTATCATGAGATGCTCTGTAGTGAGTGCATCGAGCTCACGAACATGCCTACTTGATATCTGTTTTTGCCATGCCCAGTTTTTCTGCTAAGTCTGAAATCTGTAATAAAACTTGCAATGTTTACATGGGTGCCATCATATCCTCTAGTCCTTTTTGGCTTATGGTCAGTAAGGGACTATTGATATATGCTTTGAGTAGAATCATGGCATGCCTTGTTTTGCTATTATAAGTTCTTGTAGCTTGTTGTTTGCTTGCTCTAAACATGCCTTCCTGATGTTAATTTCTGGCATGCTAGTATTTTCACCAAGTCTGTGAACCTGATATTTTTTGCACTTTCACCATGGTTGTTTGAACATGTTATGATGTGATTTAGCCGTAGCTCAGTGTTCCTCTTTTGTTAAGCATCTCCTGTAGATCGCTTCCATATGCTTTGTTTTTATGTTGGGGTGCTATAGCGTAGTTTCTTGTTGCGTGCTAAGTAGCATCGTGCTGTTAAACACAGATTTGCGTCATTCTTGTTTTGCTTATCATTTGCAAACCGTACATCTGATTCCGGTGATCTTTATATAGATTTCAACCGAAATCATCTCATCTTTCCAACGGCATACTTGGTTTGCCAAGTTGATACCCGGTTCATCATTTTCCTTCCGGAGCACACATATGCATTGCATATCACATCTCGCATCGCATGTCATGTATTGCATCATATTGCTTGTGCATTGTTCCTTGTTTGATTGTGGTTCCGTTGCTTGTGTTCTTGCTTTGGGTAGAGCCGGGAGACGAGTACGTGAACGAGGAACCTGTTGAGAACGCCTACGAGGATCAAGCCTTCGACAACTCTGAGAACCTTGCAGGCAAGATGACCATACCTTCGAAATCACTTCTATCTTTGCTTGCTAGATGCTCGCTCTTTTGCTATGCCTATGCTGCGATACCTACCACTTGCTATATCATGCCACCCATGTTGCCATGTCAAACCTCTAACCACCCATGTCCTAGCAAACCGTTGTTTGGCTATGTTACCGCTTTGCTCAGCCCCTCTTATAGCGTTGCTAGTTGCAGGTGAAGATGAAGTTTGGTCCTTGTTGGAACACGGATATTTTGGGATATCACAATATCTATTGTTTTAATTAATGCATCTATATACTTGGTAAAGGGTGGAAGGCTCGGCCTTATGCCTGGTGACTTGTTCCACTCTTGCCGCCCTAGTTTCCGTCATACCGGTGTTATGTTCCTTGATTTTGCGTTCCTTACGCGGTCGGGTGATTTATGGGACCCCCTTGACAGTTCACTTTGAATAAAACTCTTCCAGCAAGGCCCAACTTTGGTTTTACCATTTGCCACCTATACCCCTTTTCCCTTGGGTTTTCGCGAGCCCGAGGGTCATCTTTATTTTAGCCCCCTCGGGCCAGTGCTCCTTCGAGTGCTGGTCCAACCTGAGCGATGTCCGGCGCCCCTTGGGCAACCAGGGTCTATGCCAACCCGACGTCTGGCTCATCCGGTGTGCCCTGAGAACGAGATATTTGCAGCTCCTATTGGGATTTGTCGGCACAGCAGGAGGTCTTGCTGGTCTTGTTTTACCATTGTCGGAATGTCTTGATGTACCGGGATACCGAGTCTGATCGGAGTGTCTAGGGTGAAGGTCTATTCCTTCGTTGATCGCGAGAGCTTGTTATGGGCTGTTGGGACACCCGCAGGTATTATCTTTCAAAGCCGTGTCCGCGGTTATGAGGCAGATGGGAATTTGTTAATGTCCGGTTGTAGAAAACCCGAAGTTGACCATAATTAAAATACATCAACCGTGTATGTAACCGTGATGGTCTCTTCTCGGCGGAGTCCGGGAAGTGAACACGGTGTTGGAGTTATGTTTGACGTAAGTCGTTCAGGATCACTTCTTGATCGCTATTAGCTTCACGACCGTGCCTTGCTTCTCTTCTCGCTCTCTTTTGCGTGCGTACACACCATATATGCTAGTCGCTTGCTGCAGCTCCACCTCATTACACCAGCCTTCCTTTAAGCTTAAATAGTGTCACATCCCTGGTTCTGTTATGCACTAGGTTAGACCCTCATGTGTGCATCATGTTTTAATTCAAATGAAATTTGAATTGAGGGATTTTCAAAGCCTCAGAAACCTTCTAAAAATGATCAACATTAAAACCTTCTCAAAGAAGTCCAAGAAAATGTTCCTCTTAGTCTCTGAAAATATTGCAAAGAGGTAAAACTCAAAACAATATTTTTGGTATCTCAGAGTTAATTATTTTGGGCCTTTGAATTAAATAAATAACTATTTGCATTGGATATATATTTCTTAATTAATTAATATATGTCCAATAATTCTGATCTTTGATGAAGGGTTTTGGAATAATCCTACTAGTCCCTACCATGATTATCAGAAGCAATGAAAATGATTTAGTGTCTAAAACTAAATCAAAACAAACTACAGAAAATAGAAAACTGAAATAATTAGAAAAAGGAGAGAAAGAGAAACCTACCTGGCCCAGCTCCTCCAGCCACTTACCTGGCGAAACCAACCGGCCCAGCACGGCCCAGCCCACCACCGCCTCCTCCCTGTCGTCTTCCTCCCTCGCTGAAGGGGCGGAGGCGCGTGGCGCCTGCCGCCGCCACCTCCTCCCTCCCTGCCTGCCTGGCTCTCCCCCCGGCCCCTTCTAGCGACGCCACGCGGCCCCCTAGACCCTCTCTCTCTCTCCCGTGTCTCTCCTCCGTCCCTATCCCCTCTGTTCTCTCTCCCTCCCATGATCGAACGGAGCCCGTCGCCGCCGACCCGGGCTCTGCCACCGCCCATCCGTGCCTCCGATGAGTCCAGAGGAACCGCCATCGCTTTCTGCGTTTTCTACACCAACCCATTCGACTGCTGGGAGCCTCAGAGCATCTTCCCGGAGCTCGTCCCGACCTCCGCCGCCGGGCGGGTTTCGGGATTCGCGAGCTCCAGCCCTCCCGGCCTCGCCGTTGCCTCTCTACAGATCCGCTGTGAGCTCCTCTTCCTCTCCCCTTCTCCCCGTCGCCCCGCCCTCTAGGCCATAGCTCGTCGCGACCAAACTCCGGCCGCCCGACCTTGTCGCCGCCTGCCGCCACGGACGCTGCAGCTTGCGCCCGAGCGCCACCGTCCTCACCTTGCTCCTAGGAGCCGAACGCACCTAGTAGCACGTCCCGAGCCGCACCAGTAGCCCCTAGCCGCCGAGGCGAACTCGATGACCGCCTAGGTCGTCGCCGGCGCCAACTCCGCCACCCGACCCTAACAGACTCTCGCTAAGAGCCGCGGCTCGCCCCAGCTCCACTTCAATGCCTTCCGTCCCATTTGGTGGCGGAACGCTAAAACCACTTTCCGCCGCCGCGTCTGGTCGTCGCCGGCGGCTAAACACCGCGAAGTTGACCCGTTTGACCCACTGACCATTGACTTGCGGGCCCAGGTTGACCCCCTGGGTCTCTGACGGGTGGGCCCTCAGGCCACTAATTAAACCAGGATTAGCAATAGTTTAACGCTAACTAAATTTAGTTTAGTTAACCACTGACACGTGGGGCCCAGTGGTCAGTTTGACCTGGGCCACCCGTTGACCTGCTGACCTCAGCCTTACGTCATGCTGACGCAGTAAATCTTTTTCTGGATTTATTTTTATATAGGAAATTCCAGAAAATAACCAAAACTTCTAAAATTCATAGAAATTCAACCGTAACTCCAAATGAAATAATTTATATATGAAAAATGATCAAAAAAATCCAATCTATCCATCTGTACCATTTTCATGCATGTTAGAACAACTTATAGCTGCTGTTTAGCACAAATCATTTAAATGGCATTTGAATAATCACTTATGGAGTTTGAATTTGAATCTTGTGTTCAAACCAACTTCTTTGCATTAGCTCAAACCACAGCATATCCCATGTCATGATCATGCATCATATTGTGCATTTGCATTGATTGTGTTTCTTTCTCAGTTGCCGGTAATTGCCCCCTCTCGGTAGACGATGTTTCGACGATGAGTTCGATGACACCGATGAAGAGATATATTATCTTCAGAAGTGCCAGGCAAGCAAAACCCCCTTGTTCATTCCGATACAATCCCACTCTCTCGCTCCTGCTCTCTTTTACTGCATTAGGACAACATCGATTCAACTGTTACTTGCTGCGGTAGTTGAACCCCTTTATCCTCTGCATGACCTGTCATTGCCACAGTAAATAGATGAAACCCACTAGCATGAGTAGGAGTTGTTTGAGCCTCGATGTGCCTACTCATTCATGTTTGTTTGTCATGCCCGCCATCGCTTAGAGTTGAGTCGGTCCGATTCATCGAGGTGAATCAGAGGTGTGTGAACATGTCCCTTGTGTGTGAGCTAAGTGTGTGAACACGATTTGGTAAAGGTATCGGTGAGAGGCCATGTAGGAGTACATGGTGGGTTGTCTCACCGGGCCGTCCGTAGGAACTGAGTTCGTGTTTGTGATCCATGATTCAGCTACTACCATGCATTGGGCCTGAAATATGACCCCGCCGACTTCTTATTCACCCTTGTCCTCTGTCCTGTGAGTTGCAAGTAGTTTTGGTGTTTGTAGTATCTTTGGAGGCCAGGCTTGATCTTGACCGTAGGGGTGGGCTGTGATGCGGTAGGCACGTGGTCGGGTAAACCAGCGCCTGCTTGGTGTCACGGAACCCTGTTCACATTGTTTGGGGCTGTGAGCTAAACTTGGCCGAACTCCTCATAGATGGAACCCAAATAGGCGATAAACTGGACTAGGGATTTGAGTGTTTAGGTAGGTCGTGGTCTACACCCACGTCGGCTTTTCGCTGAAGTCCGCCGAGCACATGTCGTGTGCGACGCTAAGTGGTGGAAACATGTATGAAGAAGTACACCCCGCAGGTTAATATGATCTATTCAATAGCCGTGTCCATGTAAAGGACTTCTGGGTTGCCTATAACAGTTCATAGACAAGTGAAAGTGGATACTCTAAAATACGCAAGATAAGTGTGAGTGTTATGGATGGCGTTTTCAGAGGGAGACGGAGCGGATCCATAGTGGTGTATTGGTATGGTGAATATGTGGACTCGTAGCGCCACCTCAAAAGAGTTACTTGCAATGTAGTTCAGATAGCCACCGAGTCAAAGCTGGCTTGTGCTGTTAAACTCCACCATCCCTTTGTTGATAATGATGCATATGTAGTTAGTTACGATGTAAGTCTTGTTGGGTACATTTGTACTCACGCTTGCCTATTTTATGTTTTTGCAGAGAGACTTTAGTCTCGCTTAGTAGTTCCACGTGGACTTCGACGTTTAGCTTGATACCTCAGCTACAATCTTGTGCCCTCGGCAGATCTCGGTAGATAGTCGCTTATAAGCCTTTTTCATTTGTAGATGTCGTAGATCGGACATGTTAGCTTCCGCTTGTGCTTTGATTTGTGTGCTCAATGTTGGGTCATGAGACGATGTTTGTAATATCTCGCTCCTCGAGCCTAATGAATAAATACTTGAGTCGAGAGTCATGTTGTGATGCCATGTTGTATTTGCATATATCGAGCATATTGTGTGTATGTTATTGAAATGCTTGGTATGTGTGGGATCCGACTATCTAGTTGTTTATCTTTAGTAGCCTCTCTTATCGGAAATGTCTCCTAGTGTTTCCACCGAGCCATGGTAGCTTGCTCTGCTCCGAATCACTTAGGCTGGCCGGCATGTGTCCTTCTTCGTTCGGTGCGTCCCTTCGGGAAATGTCACGCGATGAATACCGAGTCTGTTAGCCGCTACAGCCCGGTTCACCGAGTCTGCTAGCCCAGTGCTACAGCACTGGATTCACTTGTCGATGACCGACACGCTCGATGCCGGGTCATGGATGCCTGTCCTCGTAAGTTTGTGCCACTTTGGGTTTACGACTAGCCATGTCAGCCCGGCTCCTTATCATATGGATGCTAGCGACACTATCATATACGTGTGCCAAAAGGCTAAACGGTCTCGGGCAAAGGTAAGGCGACACCGTGGGAATACCGTGCATGAGGCCGCAAAGTGATATGAGGTGTTACATGCTAGATCGATGTGGCATTGAGTCGGGTCCCGACAGCTTTGGTATCGAGCTTGATTGCTCAGAGGATTACCAAGCCAAACCTGGTCAAGTTGTGTCTAGAAATGCTTTAGTTATATGTAGGGAATTGATTGTGGGATGGAACGTAAGGCTCTTTTTACTCCTTATACCTCATGGCCTTTCGATCCGAAAGTCATCCTCTTCTCTTCTACGGGGATTAAGAACTAGGCCTTCTCATCTATCTATCAGGATGACGTGTTACTAATCCATAGACTTATAGAATTGATAGTTTCAAATCTCAGTTCAGTTTTACTACTTCCGTATGTTCATAACTGTTGATCTCGAAACCTTGATATTGTGCTTCGGAGTGGCTATGCCACCATTTTTGTAGCATGCCTCCAATCTTTTGAGCATTTACAACCGTTATGTTGTTCGAGTCATCCCAGGGTTCTAAAACAATCTGAAGCATTTGCAAATCCCTTCCTCCCATTTTGATGTTCATTTGGGCTAGATTAATCACACAAATTAGAGTGTTGGGGTACTCCGCTGCCTCGGCATATATGTTGGAGCTATTATTATGAACCTAGGTGTTTTAGGGGATCATCTAGTAATCTAGCCATGATTTGTATCCCAGTGTGAAGATTCTGGCCTTTATTCCCGAAAGCATCCCATGATGCAATTTATTTAGTAGGTATTTAACTCGTGGGTTTTGAACCCGATATTCACCTTACCCACTTCATGTTGATAGTGTTTGCTCGTTCCTTTAGGATATTAGTAACCTTTGCGATAGTTCTCGAGGTTCGTGGTATATCATTCTTCCAAATACCATGAACTACTTATGGCAGCAGTTCTCGTTGAACCTAAGATCGCAACAAAAGTGCTCTCGATGAATTATCGACTCCATGTTGTGACTCTGCCAGTTCTACCTTTCTGCATGGGTTATCCGGAAGAAAAATGTTGAGCTTGCTCGACATACTAATCTGTGCATCCACAACTCAGAAAATCATATGTTCCTTTGAGCTGTCCCCCTTTAGTTGTATACTGACCTTCGTCTATCGATTGATAGTCGGGAGTAGTCGTACATTCGTGTTCATCGATGCCTTTTACTTCTGTGGTCCGTCAAGCCATTCTATTCCGGAATGACTTGGAGAAACAAACTCCAGTACCTTGTCCATTTCTAGGATTGGGTCAAAGCAGTTGTATTCCACAGATCAAAATGCCAGTCCAGCTTTTGTTCTGTTCTACCTTGGAGTATTACCATCTTTTATATCGGGATTATTATAGGAATTACACACCATCCTATGAACTCTTGGTACAGTGATACTTCTTGCCATCATTGATCATTCCTCGGTTTCCGTGTTATTGTAACCGGAATGCCGACAAGTGAATCGTGGTGTGTGAAATCAATACTGCTAGTAACTCTGTTGCTTGGTAGTTAATGGACAATAATCTTATCCATACGTGTTGATTGTTGAATCATCACCCTAAGGTTGATCGTGCTTCCTAGTCCATATTTCTGGTGCACACTTCGATCAATGAGTTAGGATTGTGTCAATCCCTCGCTCTTTTGATCATATCGTCTTGTCCTGATAAGCAAGATTGTTCTCGAGCTTAGTAACATATCGGTGGTTCCTGATTTTCCGAATATCTTCTCGGAAGTATCACCAGGTTGTCATCTGACCGCTATGTTGAGTTCGTGATCAAGATGGTTTCTTGTAAACCACCCCTTCTCCAAGAATCTGTGTGGGATACCCCTGAACTAGTTGGTCAAGCTAAACAACAACTTGGAGAGTTGGAAGATAAAAGCTTGTCCGACTTAGCTCATCCTAAAGGGATATCTTTGTGTGTGTGTGTGTGTTGCAGAAAGATGATATCTTCATTAATTGATCCTCGTGATCAGTTGGTGGACCTATTGTCTTGCCAAAACTTTGATTTGAGTGTGGGCTATCATCAAATCAAATCAGAACCAACGATGGTCGTAATGTTGTCTTACTCGTGGATTTTCCTCGAGCATACACCATTATATCTTTTGGGTCTGACCAATACTACCACCTTGTTCACATAGTTATGGAATTCCATCTCCATGGGAGTCTGGATGAATTGTTGTTGAGCCCATCGACAACATCCTTGTCTTCTCCATAATTACATTGAACATTAAGCTAGTGTTGAAACTTTTAAAACATTTGTTCATGCTAGCTCATGAAGCATATGTTCGGATGTAAGAAGTGACTTCCTCTGATTTATGTGCATTTGATGCAAGTTGCCGCAGTGAATTTGAGAAAGTCAATGTTGCCTCCTCTAGAACCATCTCAAGTCAGTCATGCATGTGCGAAGTATGCTATGGTTTGATAGGCTCGCTACCTCCATTCTATTTGTGTCCCTAGCACACCAAGCCACTGATTGACTTGTTCAAGGAAAAGGAGTTGTTGTGCGAATACTAGTTCATGCACAAGACTTCATTATCCTCGATGATGGTTCCCCACCAGAACTCGGTAGTGTTTTATTGTAAGACTACTTTGTGGTCGTGCTTGTCTTGGACAGCGTGTTCACAGGGTTGTAGCAGAACCAGCTCATGTTTTGGAGCTTGCTATCGTAGTTCATTTCCCGAGAATCTCACGACGTCATCTCGTCGATTTGTGTTGCAAACTTTCATTTCTCTTTCTAGACTTGATGAGTCTGGAATAATCTGACACCAACCAGATCTGAATCTCAGGCAGATATGATGGTTGAACGTGTCCCAAGAACTATAATATTGGTCTCTCTCAGAACCGGTAAAATGGATGTCGTGGCCAACACACCGGTAGGAAGACCTATTATTGTAGTATCTTGATTGAAGAAGTTGGCCACCTCTCCATAAGGACTTCAGAGGAATTATTCCCTATTTGTGTGCCTTATGATTTACGTGTTCCCGACGTCCGACCTGTTACTTGATGTTCTAGATATCATACCATATCTATGAATGGGATACGCTGGTACATCAAGGAGAACATTAGAAGCGGAGTGCTAAATGTCTCTCGATCGATCATCCGGACTTTGTCCCTTGGTCTCGCTAAGGTGAAATCGAGAAAGTGTTATCTTCCTTTGCATCTGCATTGTCCATCGCTATTCATCATGGTAGTATGTTGTGTTGTCAGCACCCTTGACCGGATGTTGGTAAAACCTTGATGAATATGGAAATGCTCAAGTTCTTGAGAGAACGCACAAGCATTAGGTGCAATCGTAGTTACTAACCGGGATTGCTCTCAATTCCCTCGGTTATGCTATAACCATTTCAATAGTGGACTCACTCTCTACTGCTGAGCTTCTTCCCAGTTACTAAAATCAACCCTTGTGCTGTTTTCAACAAGGTAATCCACATCATCCATTCTGGCCCGAGAATGTCATTCTTTCAGACTCCTTCAAATGATCGATTGTGATTGCTTTAAGCTGGTATAAAGAGTTTCAATGATCTCTAAATCAAATGTAATTCTTTTTGCCACTTAAGGGGATATTTCTACGAGTTACCTTCCCTAAGGTCTCTTGTTGTGGTAACCATTTTCCTCGCTACTTTGAAATCTCATCAAATTGTTTCTTCCGTCCTTCATGATGTGTGCTTCGTGCCTCAGTCCGAGAGATGTTGCTATGTCTCATTCCGTGGATTAATCCTGAGTTGTTCGACCTTCGGGAAGAACAATTCTTTTAGGGTCTTTCCTTTCCTCTCGTTCTCATGATAGCTGGAGTTCTCAGAGCAAGACTTCGAGACAATGATGGTGATCGAATCAACGTTCATTTGAAGGGCAACCTGGATCGTGAAGATTGTGCTAGTTTGCGTTCCCCCTTCACCTTACCCTACGCTTGAATCTCGGGACGAGATTTTTGTTTAGTGGGGGTGAGTTGTCACATCCCTGGTTCTGTTATGCACTAGGTTAGACCCTCATGTGTGCATCATGTTTTAATTCAAATGAAATTTGAATTGAGGATTTTCAAAGCCTCGAAACCTTCTAAAATGATCAACATTAAAACCTTCTCAAAGAAGTCCAAGAAAATGTTCCTCTTAGTCTCTGAAAATATTGCAAAGAGGTAAAACTCAAAACAATATTTTTGGTATCTCGAGTTAATTATTTTGGGCCTTTGAATTAAATAAATAACTATTTGTATTGGATATATATTTCTTAATTAATTAATATATGTCCAATAATTCTGATCTTTGATGAAGGGTTTTGGAATAATCCTACTAGTCCCTACCATGATTATCAGAAGCAATGAAAATGATTTAGTGTCTAAAACTAAATCAAAACAAACTACAGAAAATAGAAAACTGAAATAATTAGAAAAAGGAGAGAAAGACAAACCTACCTGGCCCAGCTCCTCCAGCCACTTACCTGGCGCCACCAACCGGCCCAGCACGGCCCAGCCCACCACCGCCTCCTCCCTGTCGTCTTCCTCCCTCGCCAGAAGGACGGAGGCGCGTGGCCGCCCCGCGCCGGCCACCTCCTTCCTCCCTGCCTGCCTGGCTCTCCCCCCCGGCCCCTTCTAGCGACGCCACGCGGCCCCCTAGACCCTCTCTCACTCTCCCGTGTCTCTCCCTCCGTCCCTATCCCCCTCTGTTCTCTCTCCCTCCCGCGACCGAACGGAGCCCGTCGCCGCCGACAGGCGCTCATGCCACCGCCCATCCGTGCCTCTCCGATGAGTCAGAGGAACCGCCATCGCTTCTGCGTCTTCTACACCAACCCATTCGACTGCTGGAGCCTGCAGCGTCTTCCCGAGCTCGTCCCGACCTCCGGCCGCCGGGCGATTTCGGGATTCGCGAGCTCGGCCCCTCCCGGCCTCGCCGTTGCCTCTACAGATCCGCTGTGAGCTCCTCTTCCTCTCCCCTTCTCCCTCGTCGCTCCGCCCTCTAGGCTATAGCTCGTCGCGACCAAACTCCGGCCGCCGCCGATTTTGTCGCCCTGCCGCCACGGACATTGCAGCTTGCGCCGAGCGCCACCGTCCTCACCTTGCTCCTAGGAGCCGAACGCACCTAGTAGCACGTCCGAGCCGCACCGTAGCCCCTAGCCGCCGAGGCGAACTCCGGTGACCGCCTAGGTCGCCGCTGGCGCCAACTCCGCCACCCGACCCCAACCGACTCGCTAAGAGCCGCGGCTCGTCCCAGCTCCACTTCAATGCCTTCCGCGTCCCATTTGGTGGCCGGAACGGCCAAAACCACTTTCCGCCGCCGCGTCTGGTCGTCGCCGGCGGCTAAACACCGGCGAGTTGACCCCGTTTGACCCGCTGACCATTGACTTGCGGGCCTGGTTGACCACGGGTCTCGACGGTGGGCCTCGTGCCACTAATTAAACCAGGATTAACAATAGTTTAACGCTAACTAAATTTAGTTTAGTTAACCACTGACACGTGGGGCCCAGTGGTCAGTTTGACCTGGGCCACCCGTTGACCTGCTGACCTCAGCCTTACGTCATGCTGATGCAGTAAATCTTTTTCTGGATTTATTTTTATATAGGAAATTCCAGAAAATAACCAAAACTTCTAAAATTCATAGAAATTCAACCGTAACTCCAAATGAAATAATTTATATATGAAAAATGATCAGAAAAATCCAATCTATCCATCTGTACCATTTTCATGCATGTTAGAACAACTTATAGCTGCTGTTTAGCACAAATCATTTAAATGGCATTTGAATAATCACTTATGGAGTTTGAATTTGAATCTTGTGTTCAAACCAACTTCTTTGCATTAGCTCAAACCACAGCATATCCCATGTCATGATCATGCATCATATTGTGCATTTGCATTGATTGTGTTTCTTTCTCGATTGCGGTAATTGCCCCTCTCGGTAGAGCGATGTTTCGACGATGAGTTCGATGACACCGATGAAGAGCTATATTATCTTCAGAAGTGCCAGGCAAGCAAAACCCCCTTGTTCATTCCGATACAATCCCACTCTCTCGCTCCTGCTCTCTTTTACTGCATTAGGACAACATCGATTCAACTGTTACTTGCTGCGGTAGTTGAACCCCTTTATCCTCTGCATGACCTGTCATTGCCACAGTAAATAGATGAAACCCACTAGCATGAGTAGGAGTTGTTTGAGCCCTGATGTGCCTACTCATTCATGTTTGTTTGTCATGCCTGCTACTGCTTAGAGTTGAGTCGGGTCTGATTCATCGAGGGTGAATCAGAGGTGTGTGAACATGTCCTACTGTGTGTGAGCTAAGTGTGTGAACACGATTTGGTAAAGGTATCGGTGAGAGGCCATGTAGGAGTACATGGTGGGTTGTCTCACTGAAGCCGTCCGTAGGAACTGAGTTCTGTGTTTGTGATCCATGATTCAGCTACTACCATGCATTGGGCCCTGAAATATGACCCCGCTCGACTTCTTATTCACCCTTGTCCTCTGTCCAGGAGTTGCAAGTAGTTTCTGGTGTTTGTAGTATTTGGAGGCCAGGCTTGATCTTGACCGTAGGGGTGGGCTGTGATGCGGTAGGCACGTGGCGGGTAAACCGGCGCCTGCTTGGTGTCACGGAACCCTGTTCACATTGTTTGGGGCTGTGAGCGAAACTTCGGCCGGAACTCCTCATAGATGGAACCCAAATAGGCGATAAACCTGGACTAGGGATTTGAGTGTTTAGGTAGGTCGTGGTCTACACCCACGTCGGCTTTCGCTTGAAGTCTGCCGAGCACATGTCGTGTGCGCACGCTAAGTGGTGGAAACATGTATGAAGAAGTACACCCTGCAGGTTAATATGATCTATTCAATAGCCGTGTCCATGTAAAGGACTTCGGGTTGCCTATAACAGTTCATAGACAAGTGAAAGTGGATACTCTAAAATACGCAAGATAAGTGTGAGTGCTATGGATGGCGTTTTCAGAGGGAGACGGTGGATCCATAGTGGTGTATTGGTATGGTGAATATGTGGACTCGTAGCGCCACCTCAAAAGAGTTACTTGCGATCGTAGTTCAGGATAGCCACCGAGTCAAAGCTGGCTTGTCGCTGTTAAACTCCACCATCCCTTTGTTGATAATGATGCATATGTAGTTAGTTCGATGTAAGTCTTCTTTGGGTACATTTGTACTCACGCTTGCCTATTTTATGTTTTTGCAGAGAGACTTGGTCTCGCTAGTAGTTCCACGTGGACTTGACGCTTAGCTTGATACCTCAGCTACGATCTTGTGCCCTCGGCAGATCGGTAGATAGTCGCTTATAAGCCTTTTTCATTTGTAGATGTCTCGTACTCGGACATGTTAGCTTCGCTTGTGCTTTGATTTGTGTGCTCAATGTTGGGTCATGAGACCTATGTTTGTAATATCTCGCTCCTCGGAGCCTAATGAATAAATACTTGAGTCGAGAGTCATGTTGTGATGCCATGTTGTATTTGCATATATCGAGCATATTGTGTGTATGTTATTGAAATGCTTGGTATGTGTGGGATCCGACTATCTAGTTGTTTATCTTTAGTAGCCTCTCTTACCGGAAATGTCTCCTCTGTTTCCACCGAGCCATGGTAGCTTGCTCCGCTCGAATCACTTAGGCTGGCGGCATGTGTCCTTCTTCGCTTCTGTCTACCTTCGGGAAATGTCACGATGAATACCGAGTATCTTGTTAGCCCGCTACAGCCCGGTTCACGGAGTCTGCTAGCCCAGTGCTACAGCCTGGATTCACTTGTCGATGACCGACACGCTCGATGTCGGGTCATGGATGCTGTCCTCGTAAGTTTGTGCCACTTTGGGTTTACGACTAGCCATGTCAGCCGGGCTCCTTATCATATGGATGCTAGCGACACTATCATATCGTGTGCCAAAAGGCATAAACGGTCTCGGGCAAAGGTAAGGCGACACCGTGGGAATACCGTGCGTGAGGCGCAAAGTGATATGAGGTGTTACATGCTAGATCGATGTGGCATTGAGTCGTGGTCCCGATAAATAGTCTTGATCGCGGGTGTGAGATTGCTTTGAGTCCCGTGGCTCATGATTCTACCAAAACAGATGCAGTACCGATGATGCGGTAGCAGATGGCGAACTGAGCTGAAGTGGGAATTCGATGAGGCCCTGGGTCGTTAGTATGTTTCATTTCCAGATGATTAGTAGTGGAGCCCAGTTGGGGCGATCGGGGATCTGTGTTGCATTTGGGGTAGTCTTCTTTTATTTTGGTTCCGTAGTCGGACCTTGAGTGTAAACTGGATGATGGATGTTTATTTATGTATCGTGTGAAGTGGCGACTGTAAGCCAACTATGTATCTCTTTCCCTTATGTATTACATGGATTGTGCGAAGATTACCTCACTTGCGACATTGCTTTCAATGCGGTTATGCCTCTAAGTCGTGCTTCGACACGTGGGAGATATAGCCGCATCGAGGGCGTTATACATAATCCAACAGCCCGGAGAGTCCGCCCGCAAGCTTTGGAACAGATTCCTCACTAAGAAGAATCAAATTGTCGATTGTCCGGACGCTGAAGCCTTAGCGGCATTCAAACACAGCATCCGCGACGAGTGGCTCGCCAGACACCTCAGCCAAGAAAAGCCAAGGACAATGGCAGCCCTAACAAGCCTTATGATCCGCTTTTGCGCGGGTGAAGATAGCTGGCTAGCCCATAAAGGCACCAGTGACCCCATCACATCCAAAATAAGGGATGGCAACGGGAAGCCACGGCGTAATAAAAACAAACGCCAAAACAAGGAAGAGAGCCCGGATAACACAACGGTTAATGCCGGATTCAGGGGCTCTCGACCTGATCAGCAAAAGAATTTATCTAAAGGTAGCAAAGAGGGACCGCCCGGTCTGAATAGAGTCCTAGACAGAGTGTGCCAAATTCATGGCACCCCTGACAAACCTGCAAACCACACGCACAGAGAGTGTTGGGTCTTCAAGCAGGCCGACACATTAAATGCCGAACACAAGGGAAGGGAAACACCAAGTGAAGACGAGGATGAACCTCGCCAGCCGAACACTGGAGGGCAGAAAAAATTCCTGCCAGAGGTTAAAACAGTGAACATGATCCACACGACGCGTACATCCATGAGAAGGCACGAACGCACACATAGAGATGCGCGCGATATAGAGCCCATCGTACCTACACCTAACTATTGGATGTCTTATCCAATCACCTTCGACCGCTTGGACGGCCAAACTAGTATTCGGCGTGAAGGATCAGAGGCCTTGGTGCTTGACCCAATAATCAAGGGATACCATCTCACCCACATCCTCATGGATGGCGACAGCAGTCTCAATCTAATATATGAGGACACTGTCTGCAGGATGGGGATAGACCCATCCAGAATTAGTCATAGCAGCACCACCTTTGAAGGGGTGATACTAGGCGTTGAAGCCTACAGCTGGGGCTCCGTCATACTGGAGGTAACATTCGGCTCTCCAGGCAACTCCAGAAGCGAACTATTCTTCATCATCACACCCTTCCAAAGCGACTATCACGCATTGCTTGGAAGAACGACCTTCGCCCGCTTCAACGCATTGCCGCACTATGGCTACCTTACACTCAAGATGCCCGGTCCACGTGGCGTCATCACCATTAGCAGAATAACAGAGCGCTCTTCACGCGTAGAGGAACACGAGATGGCCCTAGCGGCCGGACTATAAGCGGCCTCCAATACCAAAAAAACATGACTGGTCGTTAAGACCACAGACATGGTTAGACGAGTCCGGTAGCCCAGATAAAATCGAACCAGGGCACCGTATATATAATCCCATAGCGGATACCAGGGGCTATAAACACTTAATAAAGCCCCACACTTGGCTCAACCTTTTTGGCAGGCCAACATCTTACACTTTTACTATCCATCGCATACTTACGTTGTACTCTCCTATGAGTTTTCTTTTTCCATAAACAACGTTCGCATGATACCCTTCCAGGATACGGCACAACGGAGACAAAGGCGCAGACGTGCAGCAGGGCCCCGTTCAACAGGTTTCTTTTTAGATTAAGCCCCTGTGTAAACCTTTTCTATTGCCTCTTGTTGCTTAACCATCCCATGGGTTCCATACCCACAGAGGATACTGCCGTTTTTTGGCATTTCGCCACGAAAAATTAATGCACGTACCTGGAAACACAGAGTTTGTAATGAATGGGCATTCTTGAGACCATCGTCTCTTATAAAGTCCGAATACCATCGGGAGTGTTCAGCGTCACGAGTTTGGCCTTATATGCATCAGCTCCAAATCACGTCTTTGGTAAAATGTTGGGTTAGCCCGGCTCATGGGTTTGCCGCCTTATGTTCCGTTATTATCGGCTAAGGTGGCCAAAGGAGAACTACTGCGATTGTGCCCTGGTTATTCTGGATGAGCACCTCCATATAGAAAGCCGAAAACTGGCTGTCATGATACAGCGAGAGACTGATCAACCACTCGAAGACTCACCGGAATCTTTAGGATTCCTCCGCATTAACGAAGGGCTATTTCCCGGCCATGTACACACGCGCCCATATTCGGATGCACGCGAAGGTACCAGGGGCTACATAGTAGCCCCAACGATAGACTCCTGTGGTTAAGCGAAAGTGTTACAGCTATATAGTCCGGTTGCCTAGTTCGACGTGCGGTCACCTCCTTAATGGACCAAGATGTTGGATCAAGTGTGATTAAGCATATTTTTCGCGAACACCCCCACATTGTATGTGGGGCTGAAGCCAACGACTGCTATATATATATATATACATCTGGGCTATTCTCTTACGCGTAACAGAATATTATTCTGTTACCCTTTTTGTGCTGACGGTTTCAGGTGGTCGTACTGATGTTTTCCAAGCGGCTGAACTGATGCTTTCAGTTTTGTTTAGCAGATCGTCTTTTTCAGTTCAAAAACTTTGTGTAATTTTTTTGTCGGAACGGGGCGTGTAATATATCGTTGGAAAGCTCTTAACAACCATATTTCAAGTATATTGAACGTTTTTGCAAAATCATTACGGTTTAAGAGTAGTTTCGAAAAAACCGTTTTTGTCAAAACTGAAAATGTGAATCGTATTTTGGACACAATTTTCAAACCATTTGTCGGAATTGAGCAACTAAGATGGCATTGAAAATCTGGTGAAAATCCGCATCTTCCATATATGTATTGTTTTTTCTAATTCTGTATGATTTAAACGTAATTTGAAAAACGGTGAAATTCTGGGTGAAAAGTATTTTCGCGATTTTTTGCAAACAGTTTGTTGGATTGACGCAAATGATAAGGCGTTGGAAAGCTATGGAAAATGCGCAACTTTTTCGTATAGAAATGTTTTCTAATTCCTTACGGTTTAAAAACGAATTCGAATACAGTCAAATTTGATTTTGAACGCGGTTTTTTTAGAAGATTGTCGAAATTTGGCAAATAATATACCGTTGGATAGCTATCGAAAATGCGAAACTTAGTCATGTTGAACGTTTTCTCTACTTCGCAACCGTTTAAGAGTAATTTTGAATACGGCATGACGGATCCTGCTGTTTTCTCGTCTGAAAAACAGAGTAGTCGTACTGATATATGTGTATGTTTGTACTGATCTATTTTTTGTAGAGTAAATTTGAATGGTTCCAAAAAATGGTACTTGTACTGATGCTTGCATGGGTTTGTACTAAGCGTGTTCTCACTAACTAGACTTTGCTCTGTTTTTTTGGTAATATTTTTCTCGTAAGTATTCAACGGTGTACTGTATCATCGCCCATGTACTTGTATGGTTTGTATCATCGAACTGAATGATATTTTTATTCAAAAAGAAAATGTGTTTGTTTTGTTTCTTTTTTTTTGAACTCAACATTTTTTTGACAACGTTGTTCTGAACTTCTCTCATTTTACGACTTGTACTGAGGTACTTACTAAGGAGGATTTTTATGCGGTTTCTTTTTTTACTTGAAATTTTTACAATTTAAATTTCTGCCATTTATTTTATTCCGAACGGACCGCCGTTTTTAACTCGTACTGAGGTACTCACTACTCCCAAACTGGGGGCGGCACATGGTGGAGGAAGGTGGCCGGCACGGGGGAAGGAGGCGGTCTGCGCGGTGGGGCAGAACGGGGCGACGCATGGTGTAGGGAGGCGGCCGACGAGGGGGAAGGAGGTGGCCGGCGCACGGGAGGGAGGTGGCCGGCGCGGGGGAGGGAGGTGACCGGCGGACGGGGGTGAGAGGCGATCGGAGCGGGGGAAGGAGGCGGCCACGCAGGGGAAGGAAGTGGGGTTGCGCCGGTCGCGCTGGGTCCGGGGCGGCGCCGGTCACGCTGGGTCGGGGACGGCACCGGTCGCGCTTGGTCGGGGGCGGCGGCGACGGCTGGGTCACGGCGCCGTGGGCGGGCAAGCGACTGCGTAGGTTCGGGGTGGGTGTTTCCACGGAGTTGTGCCCTTATAGGACCGAGGGTAACAGAATAATATTCTGTTACCAGTAACAGAATAGCTCTGCCATATATATATATATATATATATATATATATATATATATATATATATATATATATATATAAACGGTCGCACAGGGGACACAATCATATTTCCAGGCAAACAGTATAAATATAGCCTTATAATCAAAATAAATATTGTTTTTACAATGATTCGATTCATCGCTCGAACAAGACATTCTTCGAGCATTGCGCCTCTATTAGGCGGGCACCCTCTGTGACCTGCGCCAAGTAGTGCTCGGCCGGATATTGGCCCCCCACTGGATCCTTGGCCGCTATAATGGTGGCATCCATATCCGTCCAATAGGCTTTAACGCGGGAAGAGCCATCCGTGCACCCTCTATGCACGCTGACCTTCTCATGGCATCGATCCGAGGTACGGCCCCAAGGAATTGTTGCACCAAGCCAAAGTAACTGTCCGGCTTAGGCCCATTCGCCAAAGATGGTCTATTACAGACCGCATTGCAAGCCCGGACAGCCTGTGAAGCTCCGCTACATCAGCCATCTTGTCACTTAACGGCAGCGGGCGAGTGGGAGCATTGAATTGCGACCAGAAAAGCTTCTCCACTTCCTTATCACATTGATCTTTGAAGAACTCGGCAGCGTCAGCCGTACTCTTCGCCAAATCCGCATATGCGTCCGTAGGACTCCAGCGTCCATCCAGTGGACTGTACTTCGGATCGAAAAACTTTGTTCGCAGCAAATAGGAGCCCCCAGCCGCGATTTTACCGGCCTATTGAAGCTCCTCCCGCGCACCACTGAGCTCGGTCCGTATTTCCTTGGTGGCATTAAGTTCCTTGTTTAGGTCGGCCGAATTATCCTCATGCTCCTTTTTAAGGAGCTCATACCGGTCAGCGGCATTTTTGAACTCAACAGCCATTTCAGCTATCTTTTCCTCGCATCGGCGATGAGCAGCCTGTTCGGCCCTCAATTCCTCGGCCGCCTTTAGGGAAACCGCATTGCTCACCCGAGCTTGTTCCTTGGCTTGAGCAAGTTCCGCCCTTAGGGCCTCCATGGCAGCAACACCATCTGCAGTCCAAACATATTACATTAATATCATGCCACCTCCATATTATCGTATACAAGGGAAGGCAGGGCACATAGCCTGTGATTTGTCCAGCCGCTCATTCACCAGTGTGATATTGGCATCAATCGATCCAATCTGCCTTGTTAGTTCGGCAACTTCAATGGACTAGTCGGCGGCCGGACCCACAGTTACCTGCACGTATTTACAAATCAATCATTGGTTTATGATCCCCCGTTTGCCGCCTAGGGCAGGCAACCAGAGTCTCAGGGGATACTACCTATATGGAGCACACCTAGCACGTGCCTCTCAGCCATAAAATGGTGTATTCTTCACTACATACCTCAAAGCCTCTAAGCAGGCTTGTAAATGCTTCATTCAAACCGCTTGTAGCTGGTGAAATCTTCTTGAGCACCACGCTCATTAGTGAGCGGTGCTCCTCCAAGAGCGCAGCTCGCTCCAGTAAGCCCGTCAGTACGTCCGACTGGACATTGAACTGTGTCGGACCCTTTCCATCGCCCCTCGTGGGGGCCAAACGCTCCAAGCTCAGGGCGGCTAACGCATTGGCTTCCGACTTCGGTAGATCCAGACTCCTCCGTGACGATACCTCGGTGTCGCCCGCTTCATGAGCTGGAGAGGTAGGTGGGTTCTCGCTCTCCATCATCTCCGGAGGAAGATCCCCCGGGGACGAACTCTGTCGAGAAGAGCTGCTAGCCGGACTGCAAAAGGCGAATCTTGGTTATTGATCTAGGAGAAGCACAGTACCTTCAAATTAACGATTGACTTACAACTTGGTAGAGGGCTGGCCCGTTGGCGGGCATAACGCGGTGAGGATGCCTGTCGCGGCAGAGCCCCTTGGTGATACCTTCTTCCCTTGCTTGGGCATCTCCGTCTCCAAGTCTTCGGAGGCGGCCCTCTTCTTCCCGCGCGGGGAGGAGGCCTTAGCCTCCCCTTCCCGACTATCCTCCCTAGGGGAGGTAACAATTCCCCCGGTTCGGGTGCGTAGCATGTGGAGTTTGGTTTCTTCGTTCTTCCCCTTATCCTCCCCTGAGGGCATTCTGCTGAGTACCCGGTCGAGCATCTTGGCCATGGTGGGACCAGGCGAACCTTCGGGAAGTGGCGCCGGACACCTGATTCTCTCCGCCTTGTTGACCCATTCCTGGCCGCGGACGATTTTCAGAATAAACAATTATGACAAATACAAAACAAGGTGTCTGGTATCAAGGTTACTTACTTGGGTATCTAGGCGATTGCAGCTTAGGCCCACATCCTCGATGGTGTCCGAACACTCTACTTCCTGTCCGAAGAATAATTTCACATCCCTTCGAGCTTCAAGCCGAAGAAGTGCTTGACAGTCCGCAAACCCTCCGGATTGAACTCCCACATCCGGAGAGGCCGGTGTTGGCACGACAACATCCGTCGGATTAACATCACTTGCATTATGCTGACGAGGTTAATGTCCCTCTCAAGAAGCTCCCGAATGCGATTCTGCAGTACTGGTACATCACCAACGGGCCCCCAATTCCGTCCTATGTCGGTCCAAGATGCTAGTTGTGACGGAGGACCCGAGCGGAACTCGGGAGCAGCCACCCACTTTGTGCCCCTGGGGGCCATAACATAAAACCACCTCCGCTGCCATACATCGGATACTTCTGGGAAAGAACCATCTGGCCGTGGGGCGTCGGCGTTCCTGCTTAATATGGCACCTCCGCACTCCACATGTTTCCCCTCGATCATCTTCGGCTTCACATTGAAGTTCTTGAGCCATAAGCCGAAGTGTGGGGTGACGTGAAGAAAAGCCTCTCACACGATAATGAACGACGAGATATGGAGGATAGTGTCCGGAGCCAGATCATGAAAATCCAACCCATAGTAGAACATGAGCCCCCTCACAAAGGGGTCAAGGGTGAAGCCCAAGCCGCGGAGGAAGTGTGGGACAAAAACGACATTCATTGGGCTCCGGTGTAGGGATGACCTACCTGGAGCATAAAGCCTGTGCTGGATGTTGGCGGTCAGGTATCCGACCTCCCTAAGCTTCACGATGTCTTTCTTTTGAATTGAGGAGGCCACCCACCAGCCTTGAGGGTCAGATCCGGACATATTGGAGGATCTGGGGTGTTGGAGCTTAGGTTTCGGGTGTTAGAACTCGAGATGTGAGAAGGCGTGAGGAAGGTGGAAAAGAGGCATAGGCCTCGACCCCTTTATAAAGGGGGTGAATATCAAGAGTCCTCGGTGTGACCGATTGAGGCTTATCTAAAAACACACGGAGTTGTACCAACGGCCTTCTTGGGGTCACGCACGCCCGTATTAATGGAAAATCCCGTAATAAGAGGAACATGATCTCTGCCTCGACGGGACGTGCCAATAAAACCACCTCGTAACACGAGTCGAGATGGGGTAAGAAACGTTGGTTCGCGTTGGACCAGGCCACGATGCAAGGGCACGACACATGAAGATTGCCAGCGGATCAGATTTATGCTATGTGAAGGTCATCTTGCAGATCCAGACACGGTCTACGTGTTCGATAACCACTTTGGAGTATTCGGAGAAGGAACCCGCCTTGCAATGCTGAAGACAATACTGCGCGCCGGACTCATCGTCATTGAAGCCTAGTTCAGGGGCTACTGAGGGAGTCCTGGATTAGGGGGTATCCGGACAGCCGGACTATGTACAACGTCCGGACTATTGAAGCATGAAGATACAAGACTCAAGACTTCGGCCCATGTCCGGATGGGACTCTCCTTTGCGTGGAAGACAAGCTTGGCGATCCGGATATTGTGTTTCCTTCCTTGTAACCGACTCCATGTAAACCCTAGCCCTCTTTGATGTCTATATAAACTGGAGAGGTTGGTCCTTAGAAGGCCGATCACAATTACAATCATACCATCATTGGCTAGCTTCTAGGGTTTAGCCTCTACAATCTCATGGTAGATCTACTCTGTACTACCCATATCTTCAATATTAATCAAGCAGGAAATTGGGTTTTACCTCCATCGAGAGGGCCCGAACCTGGGCAAACATCTGTGTCCCTTACTTCCTGTTACCATCAGCCTTGACACACAGATCGGGACCCCCTACCCGAGATCCACCGGTTTTGACACCGACAGTGTTCGGGTCAAACCTGAACACTCTTTATCCCATGGCTGGGTCCTTTTAAGGAGGTGTTCCTCACCACAAACCAGGCAATCGGACTATAGGGCTTTACCACTCTCACTTAGCCATAGGAATTCGAGTATGGTCGGCGCAGCCCCTAGTGTTCGGAAGGCCGAACTAGGGGCTCTATTGGCGCCTGATCGGAAGACCGATCCGTCTCACTCTGCATTTATAATGGCGTTATGCGGAATAAATCTTTAATGATTTCACAACCTCTCGAATAGCTGACCAGCTCTCGCTGTATCATGACAGTCAGTTTTCGGCTTTCTCTACTGAGATGCTTGTCCGGCAGAACCGGGACACAATTGCAGTAGTTCTCCCAGCGCTACCTTAGCCGATGGGGCGGAACATAAGGTACCAAAACATGGGAGCCGGACAAACCCAACCAATGACCCAAGACATGATTCGGAGCTGATGCATATAGTGCTATAAGTTCGGGGTGCCGAGCGACCGAAAAGATGGTCGGACTTTATTGACGTACTGTGAAGCCCCTGTCATAATCGGGCGTAACACGAGTCATGGCTGCCGTTTTTTACAAAGAGGCGTCGATGAGAAACGACGGTCGGTAAGTGTTATTTAAGTCTACGCGTTGTAGTAGGATGATATGCCTATGCATATGAGTATGATTTATGATTATGAAAAGAGGTGTTTTTGGCGGAACCTGTGATGGCTGGATTGGAGGGGGCTGTGAGTGGATCTGAAGTGAATCCGAACAACCTTCTTTGGTGGGGTTCACATGCATGTTCCTGCCCTTGTGTGTCCAGGCCGATTCCATGTCGCCAATCCTGTTCTGCGTCAAAGTTAGTTTGTAAAGGAAAATACTTGGAGGCAGCTGAACGTCCTCTTGTGGTTGGTCCGAGGGTTCCTGATCGGACCCTGGTTAACCCAGCCGTTATACCGTGAAGTAGCGCGGACTCCTCATTTGGTGTCCGGATAGTTGGCTGTCATATCAAAATTTTGATAGGTATGCACGACTCGCTACTCCGGCAGCTGTATGATTTCCTCTCTAAGGGCGGGGTTCGGCCTTGCCCATAGGTGTGATTATATCACACGGTGTTGGCCTAATGGTTTACCACGTGGAATCTAGTCAACGTGGTCCATCCCGTTAGCATATGGTAAATTACCATATGAGGGGAAGGTGCCGAAGAATTATTCTTTGGCGTGGCATTTTTTGGTGATCCGAAGACAACCGTTGGAGTGGTGGGCCAAAAAAACCTAGCCTTTACACCTGGCATCTTTTAGAAGATGTTATTTGTGGTTTCATACCCGCGGGGGCTTTATGTGTTATGGAGCCCCCAGACTACTAGGTCTAGAGGTACTGCAATTGAATTGTTGTGGTTGATGTTGTCCGGACGGTTGATGTGATCGGGGGAGCTCGGCCGTACTTTTATGATCTGGAGGATCTTTTGACTTTGCCGTTGTTGGACTCCTCCCCTCATTATTTCTGGCACACGACCAGCCACTTTGCTTTGAGGATCCGGCATTCTCTATTGGTGTGCTTGGTCGTCCTCCTAGGAGTACGATGAATTTCACATGGTTGATCGAGTATGTTGCTCGGGCCGTATAGGTGAGCTGTTCTTTGTCCGCTGACCGAACTGGGAGTTGCTGGATTTGGCACCAACTTCACTGCCTTGACGTTTATCAAAATTGCGCCGAGGCTTGAGGATGCCTCTTCATGTATCCTTCGTATTGTCTTGGACCGTTGTGGTGTGTTGACGTCGGGGTATGTGCCTTGGGTTCTCCTGCTTAGGTTGGGGTAGCGAATTATGCCGTGTGTGACCTTCGTCGGGGCGGCCGAGTTTGTATTTTTGGTGGCCAGGACCTTGGTCCATCTGTCCACGAGCAAATCTTGGTTAGCTTTGAGCTGCTGTTGATTCCTTTGCAGGCTCCTTGCCGTGTCCATGAGTCATCGCTTGAAGCGAACTTGCTCCACTGGATCCTCAGGCACGCCGCGTTCCGAATTGCCGAGGCTAATCTCTTCTTCGGAGGGGGGCATGTAGTTGTCCTCCTCCGGATATCCATCCGTCGCCTGTTCGGCCTGCTCGAAGGCAGGCTGGTCGGGGTTGTATTCCTCTTCGACACCATCCGGATTGTTTTCGTCTCCTGGGCCGGTATTGCTGTGGCGGGGCTTGGAGCGGCACCGACAACGCCCATGCTTTGTTTTTCTCCCTGAGGGGTTATCCTCTGTTGCCTCATCGCCATTGGTTTCCTTCGGAGTGTCCACCATATATATATCGGATGAGGAGGTGGCTGTCCACCGCCTTGTGAGCGGTGGTTCATGTACTTCTCCTACATCGTCGTCCATACAGTCGATGTCTTCGGAGTCGAATTCAAGCACGTCGGTTAGATCATTGACCGTGGCAATGAAGTGGGTGGTGGGTGGCCCGCGAATTCCTTCGTCGCCTGCTTCCCACTCGAGCCGGGCATAGTTCGTCCAAGAGCCTCCCAACAAAGAGAGAGACTTTAATGAGTTCAGCATGTTGCCAAAGGGCGGGTGCTGGAAGATACCCGCAGCGGTAAACTCCATTACCGGAGCCCAACCAGGCTCGACGGGCTCGGGAGTGCGCGGACTGGAACCTACAACCGGACACGAGTCCGGGGTTCCGGAGTCACAGGCTTCCTTAGAAGTGAGGCATGTGTTCGGCTCTACCGCTGATGAGTGTGCGTCCTGCGGGGCGGGGTCCATCCACCCGTCCTTGGGCCACGCAGTCTGCTCCGGATTTAGGTCCGGGACTTCTGTAGGGGTAATATCTCGAGCACTGTCTGACAGCAGGTCTAGGCCGTGTTCATCGTGACTGCCCCGCACTCCTGGCACAGGCCCGATTCCATCGAAGATCAAGTCTCCACGGATATCGTACATGTAGTTCAGGTTTCCGAACCTGACCTGGTGGCCAGGGGCGTAGCTGTCGATCTACTCCAGATGGCCAAGCGAATTGGCCCGCAGTGTGAAGCCGTCGAACACGAAGATCTATCCGGGGAGAAAAGTCTCGCCCTGGACCGTGTTGTTGACGATTGAAGGCGCCCTCAAGCCTTGCAGCGACGACAAAGAGGAACTCTCAATGAAAGCAGCAATGTCGGTGTCAAAACTGGCGGATCTCGGGTAGGGGGTCCCGATCTGTGCATCTTAGGCTGATGGTAACAGAAAGCAAGGAACACAATGTTTACCCAGGTTCGGGCCCTCTCGATGGAGGTAAAACCCTACTTCCTGCTTGATTAATATTGATGATATGAGTAGTACAAGAGTAGATCTACCACGAGATCGTAGAGGCTAAACCCTAGAAGCTAGCCTGTGATGATTATGATTGTAATTGTGATCGGTCTTCTAAGGACCAACCTCTCCGGTTTATATAGACACCGAGAGGGCTAGGGTTTACATGGAGTCGGTTACAAGGAAGGAAATACAATATCCGGATCGCCAAGCTTGTGTCCCACGCAAAGGAGAGTCCCATCCGGAAATGGGACGGAGTCTTGAGTCTTGTATCTTCACGCTCCAATAGTCCGGACGATGTATATAGTCCGGCTGTCTGGATACCCCCTAATCCAGGTGTAGCGACCAAACCTCAAACAGTCTGATCTCTGTGCATCAGTGTCATCCCTGGATCAGTAATGCTGACACGCACAATACTCGAAGGATTTATAACAGAGTAGCAATCACACACTTATTACATCGAATGTCTCAAAAGAGAGCTTATTACAATAAATAGAATATGGCTTAAGGACATCTAATAACGATAAGAGCGGAAGGCTTGGAAGATAATTGAGTCCATCAACTCCAACGTCATCACTGAGTATAGAACCACGATCCTAAGGCATCTTACTGTAAATGCGAAAGTCTGCAACATGAACGTTGCAGCCCGAAAACGGGTCAGCACATGGAATATGCTGGCAATGTAACACATAGAGAGTAATGAAAGAATAAAGCTATACTACATGCATATATGGCTTGGTGGAAAAGCTCTATGGTTACAGTTTTGCATAAACCCAATTTTCCCTACTGCAAAGGAATAAATTTATTTAACTATCATGGTGGTTGTTAAACATTGAGAATGGTTGACAGCATTCTCAATCCCAATTAAGTAACATCATCATTAAACAAAACCCAACAATATTAATTAAAGTAACATGATGAGATTCACATGATAATCCAAGTACTAGATACTCAAGATGTCCATAACCGGGGACACGGCTAACCATGATTAGTTTATACACTCTGAATAGGTTTGCGCACGTTTCCCCACAAGACTCGATCTCCTCCGTAGGGATTCTCGCACTACATGGTGTTTGAGAAACAGATGACCGAGACATAGTCTTTCAGAAGCGCTAGCACCTTACGATCGGGTAGACAGTACCAACCTACATCCCCTACATCTGCTAGTCTACCACTGTAAGAGTTCACACAACTTAGTCAACTATGCTAGAGCCCATAGTAGCTTGTGGCTGCACACGGAAGTTTCTAGCATGAATAATCTCATGATCCCATTGGGCCTGGGTGGCGGTCCATAAAGAAAACAACAGGCAATCCTAGAATACCCAGGTACCTCAATCCACCCAGATGTGTATTAAAGTTGCCACCTTAAATAAACCATTAATTTATAATTCTCACATCTATCATGGATACACTCACCCAATCCACGTCTACTAGCATAGCATGGCATAATAAGCAAACGTAGAGTAACTCCCAAGGGTTTGATAATAAAACAGGTAATAGGTACTACCTCATCTACTTCCCAAAACCCACATATTAATCAGATCCTAATCATGCAATTGTTTGAGGTTTGATGTAATGCAATAAAACTGGGTAGTAAATAGGTATGATCAAAGTGTTACTTGCCTTGCTGATGATCCGCGAAACCTAGGGATTCGAAGTAGCAAGCGGCGCAATCCGGGTACTCTATTGCAAACAAACAAACAATAAGTACTCATCTAATGCACAGGTAAAACTCAAATAAGAGATCTAACCAGAAAGTTCAACTTAAGAACTCCGGTTTGCAAAAAGAATCAAATCGAACGAAACAACGAAAGTCAAACGGCGAAAGAAACAAGCTTCGTTTACTAATCTGGACCTAAGTCAATTTTAACAGTAGAAAAAACTCATTTGAGTAGATTATTCGGAAAGAGGGTTTCGAGATGAAACTCTAGGCACTTGAATCGCCTGATTCCGATAAACAAGCGAAAAATTATACTAAAACGAAAATCGGATCAGAAATCGCGATCAGAAAAATCACGGAATAAATCCGAGAAAAAGAAAAATGACAAACAGATTAACGAACAAACGTTCTTAGCTGGATCTAAACGATGAACGCATTCGTTAAAACGAACGAATGAGCGAACGCCCGCTATTTAACCTAAACCAAAAAAACCCGATCTAGTAAATAAAAAACAGATCTAAAAAAACGACGAAAAACCGACGGAAAACCGAACGGTTTTTCAAAAACAAAAACTACGGCGGCTGCGAGGTCAACCTCGGGGTGCGGGTCGGCAGCGGCAGCGGCTCCGGTGAGGGCGGCGGTGGTCGGCGGCGACGGCAAGTGGTCCGGCGAGGGCGGGCGGCGGCGGCGGCGGCGGCTGGGCAAAGATTAGGCGGCGACGCTTGGGTTAGGGTTTGGGGGCGGCGGCGGCTTGGGTGGGCAGGCGGCGGCGGCCCGGGGCGCTATATAAAGGCCCCGGCCAGGAGAGTCCTGGCCGATCCCGGCCCGTAGTCGGTTCAGATTTTTTTTTAAATAACTTTCGCGCAAAAAATCAAATGAAAAAAATACTAAACAGACTCGAAAAATCCCAAAATAAATTTTTCCCGGCTTCTAAAATCAAGTCGGTTTAGATGAACATTTATTTGGGGCCTAAATGCAATTTTGAAAAACGCGCATTTTTCCTAAATTCAAATAAAATAGCAATAAAATCAAAAATAAAATCTTATTTGATTTTTTATTAAATCCTCAATATTCTTTATTTTAGGAAAGTCATTTTATTCCCTCTCTCATATTTTTATAATTGGAATGATTGAAGATAAAATAAATAAAAATCAAATGATCCTATTTTCAAAATTTGAGAAAACTCAAATATGAAAATATCGAAATCTCCAACTCTCTCCGTGGGTCCTTGAGTTGCGTGGAATTTCTAGGATCGAGGCAAAATGCAATAAATATGATATGCAATAATGATCTATTTGTATAACATTCCAAATTGAAAATTTGGGATGTTACACCAGGACTCCCTCAGTTATCACAAATGTTTTGACTACTTGTGGAGCCAAAACAGACTTTGTATGAGTCAGATATCCATGTTTCAGTTAACACTACGCAAAATTGATTCGAGCAGCGATTCTGAGACTAGTTCTTGTGTAGTTGCACTCGGTTTTTTCGATTCTACTTCACTAAACATCGCCATAAGAGATCCAATTACTTGGAGGGAAATGCAAGTGACCTCGGTTATGATGATGCACTAGGTCCATAGCTGGGACTTTGTGTATGTTCTCGAAATGCGTTTGTCGAGTGCTCATTAAGAAAGTTTCTATACAAGTTTCTGAACGAACTCCTTAATAAAAGTTCTCCAAAAGTTCCCTATGAAAGATTCCTTTGACGCATCTGGTCGTCACAAATATTTTGACTACTTGTGGAGCCAAAACGGACTCCGTATGAGTCAGATATCCATGTTTCAGTTAACACTGCACAAAACTGATTCCGAACGACAGTTATAGACTAGTTCTTGTGTAGTTGCACTCGATTTTTCCATTCTACTTCACTAAACATCTCCATATGAGATCCAATTACTTGTAGGGAAATGCAAGATACCTCGGTTATGATGATGCACTAGCTCCATAGCTGGGACTTTGTGTGTGTTCTCGAAATGCGTTTGTCGAGTGCTCATTAATAAAGTTTCTATACAAGTTCCTGAACGAACTCCTTAAGCAAAATTCTTCAAAAGTTCCCTATGAAAGATTCCTTTGAAGTGTCTGGTTGTTGTCGGTGTCAAAACCGGCAGATCTTGGGTAGGGGGTTCCGATCTGTGCGTCAAGGCTGATGGTAACAAGAGGCAAGGGACACAGATGTTTACCCAGGTTCGGGCCCTCTTGATGGAGGTAAAACCCTACTTCCTACTTGATTAATATTGATGATATGGGTAGTAGAAGAGTAGATCTACCACGGGATCATAGAGGCTAAACCCTAAAAGCTAGCCTATGATGGTATGATTGTAATTGTGATCGGCCTTCTAAGGACCAACCTCTCTGGTTTATATAGACACCGGAGAGGGCTATGGTTTACATGCAGTCGGTTACAAGGAAGGAAATGTAATATCCGGATCACCAAGGAGAGTCCCATCTGGACACGAGCCGAAGTCTTGAGTCTTGTATCTTCACGCGTCAATAGTCCGGACGTTGTACACAGTCCGGCTGTCCGGATAACCCCTAATCTAGGTGTAAGTGCATCTACTGCCCCTTAGTGATTTTGGTGTATTGAAGACTTATAGGTTAAGGAACTAATGTGTTTATGAGTGTACACAGGTCTATAAGTGTATGAGGAGTTTGATATTTACAAAGAAAGTCGACCCCTAAAAATGAATATCTCCGACTGAAGATTTTGGTATTCCTACACCTACCAATCCCTTCGAGTGAAGCCATTGGAAATCTCATACAGTTTAGTCAATTTCTTCAGTGACAGAGACGAAGTTTTTCTGGTCGCTGAGGAATTTGTTCTGACTAAGGAGTTAGGAATTCGCCAGTGCAGATTGCCTACACAGTGAGGAACATGATAGCCCTGAGGAATTTGAGAGTCAAAATTCCGACCGTTGTTGTGTTGCGCGCCAGCTGTCCCAAAATATCTTATCCACGTAACGGTCATATCATCGAAGGGCATTTATGTCTTATCATGTCAGGCTGCTCCCTAGGCTATAAATGGCCGCCCCCTACAACCACTAGCTGGTTGGCTGCTCCGAGAGAAACTGACACTTGTCATTTGAGAGCAACCCATCCTCCGAGGACTTTGAGCGAAAATCATCGAGTGAGGAAAACCCAAACCCAAACACCTACAAACCCAAAGTGATTGAGCATCACTGAAGAGATTGATCATGCGTGGATCCGACGCTTGTTACCTTTGAAGACTATGCTTCTTCCAGACGGTTAGGCGTCATGGTCTAGAGCATCCAAGAGGAATTGTGGATCGCCGAGTGACCGAAGTCTGTGAAGGTTTGGAAGTCGCCTGAAGACTTACCACGAGTGTTTGGACGAGGTCTTTGTGACCTTAGTTCAAGGAGAATACGGTGAGGACTTGGTGTCCTGAGCTGCGTGCTCAGCCGATCGGGTGTCCGGACTGTGTCCTCGAGTTTAAATACTTAGCCGCTCCAACCAGACGTACAACTGAGACAACAGTTGGAACTGGTCTACCAAATCATTGTCTTCACCAACCTTACTGGTTCTATTTCCTCAACTCTTTCATTTCTTCAATACTGTGTTGAGTGATTGTTCATATTTGTGTTTGAAGACTTTGACTGAAGACTTTCTCAATTTCCTCAGTTCAATTTCTTCAGTCTGTTTGTCTTCATATTGTGTTATCCTGTGTTTACACTTTCTGTACTCTGTGTTTGTCTTCATTTCATCATGATGACCATGTGTGTATTATGTCATGCTTACTTTTGAGTACTTATTCCGCTGCAAGTAGTTCTTCGCTAAGGAATTTCCTCACCGGCAAATTCCTCAGTGAAGAATTCATAAAAATCGCCTATTCACCCCCCCCCTCTAGTCGATATAACGCACTTTCAATTGGTATCAGAGCAAGGTACTCCCTTGTTCTGTGTGATTTTGGTTTAACCACCTGGAGTTCTAGTTATGTCGACTGCAGGATCGAGGAACGTTTCCTACCCCATCTTTGACGGTCATGAGGATCCTCGGTGGAAGGCCATGATGAAAAAGAGACTCATGGCTATGGACAGCGAACTGTGGACCGTCACCGAGATTGGTCTTACCGATCTATGCAAGATGGCTGAGGCTGATGACATTCGCAATTACACAATGCTTAACCTCACAGCGAAGGATGTCATCTGCTCTAGTCTATCCTGAAATCAGCTCAGGGACGTCATGCATCTCAATCATGCGAAGCTAATCTGGGACCGTCTCTCTGAGGTCTATGAAGGTCATCGGACTCGTTATGATCCTTGGTTTGAGGATTACAAGGAATCTCTCAATGCGATGACATTCGAACCAGAATCATCATCGTCTACCCCCTGCCTTATGGCAAACGGTGCTGAGGTAACCGAATCCTACCTATCCGAATCTAGTGATGATGAATCTGGCGATGAATTTGGACCTAGCTATGTCAAACTTGCTTCCCTTGCCACTAAACAACAAAGAGCCTTGGAAAAAGTTCAATACATGCTAAATAAGAGCAATGATATGTTGGGTGAAGAAATGGATCAGTCAAAAGCCTTGGCTGAAAGTCTTCAGGGACTCCATTCCAAGTTTGACGACCTTCAAGGTCATCATAACGCTCTCTTATCTGATCACGAGAAGCTTTCTCTTGAACTTCTTCAAAGAATGCAAGATCTTGAGAAGCTAAGAGTGAGTTATGAAGATCTTCAGAAGGAGCGTGAGTCATTACTTGCTCAACAAATCACCGCTACTCAGGAATAATTTGATCCTCCATTGAACGTGAATCTGCTAATTCTTCACCTGAATGTTCAAATGCTTCAAATGTTAAAAAATCTTCACCTGGCTCTTTTATCACTAATTCCTCATCTGAGTGCATTGCTAGTATCACTGACAATGCAGGGCTGAAAGAATTATATATGACAGGCATGTACAAAAGCCTCAAAGGGCATCAGACTCTTTGTGATGTGCTTAAAAAGCAGATCCTCAACAGAAACCCTAGTAAAGAGGGTATTGCTTTTGAGAGGAAACTCAATGCTGATGGAACATATTGGAAGCCTGAGCAGTACCCCAAAACCTCATGGGTTGCTGCAAAGGGACCTCCAGTTGATCCATCTAACTTATCTGGCTTTACATGTGAATCTCCTCATTCTTCTAATGAGTCATTTGACTCCAACTATAAACTGTTCAAAAATTAGAATGGTGAATTATTTGCTAGATATGTTGGCACTAACTGCAGGAACGGTTCCCCTATGAAGAAAAATCTGGGTTCCCAAAAGTTATGTTGAAAGTCTTCAGGTGAATGTCCTCATGACACCACCAGTGAAGAATAGGAACCCCAGATCAAACTCTTCATATGGACCAAATTCTTCATATGGATCCAAGTCCTCATACAGACAAAATTCCTCACATGGATCAAATTCCTCAAAAGGATCAAATTCCTCATATGATCATCATCGTGCTAACCCTTCTGTTTCACAGGGTAGAGCTAAGGGCTATGAATATGTGCATTATTCTTCAAATCATTATGTTCATAAGTACTCGAAGAATTTCTCTGCTTATTCATATGCTTACCCTAACCCCTCTTATGTGAAATGAAGTGGACTGGCATCCATGCCACCTTTCTCATATGGTGCTCGCAGAGTGATGAATTCTTTGCCACCCCTCCAGATGTGGGTGGTGAAGAAAAAGAACTAATCTCTTATACAGGGTCAGGTCTCCAATCGTGCTCAAAACGATCAAGAATTTCTTTGGAGACCTGAGCGAGGCTCGATAGGGACGCAGCTAATCATGAAGAAATGAACCTTCATTTGACACGTCCTCATACTGATTATCTAATAAATTTACTTGATGAAATTGACCTGATGAAACTGATGTCATATTCTTCACTGATGAAGTATATGAGTTTGTAAGCTGCACTAATTCATCTGCGGGATGATCAAACCCAGGCAAATGAGTGGGTCCTCGATAGTGGATGTACAAATCACATGACTGGTGACAAGAATCTCTTGATGGATGCTCCCTTATCACCGTCACATCCGAAGCATATCATCTTCGCTGACAAAGGCAAAAGTCAGGTATTGGGTCTAGGTAAGGTTGCGATCTCTAAGGACATACACATGGACAAAGTCATGCTTGTCGAGTCCTTAGGATACAACCTCATGTCTATCTCAATGCTTTGTGATCTTGATATGGTTGTTGTCTTTGGCAAGTATCGTTGTGTTGTGATCATGGAAGCTGACAATTCCAAAATCTTCGAAGGCTTTAGGAGAGGAGACTTGTACATTGTTGATTTCTCTACAGGACCACAACCTGCCGTGTGCTTACTTGCAAAAGCTTCAGAAGGCTAGCTATGGCATCGACGACTTGGTCATGCTAGCATGAGGAATCTGCACATGCTCGCGAAGAACAAGCATGTCATTGGCATTGAGAATGTCAAATTCCTCAAGGATCACTTATGAGGAGCCTGTGAAGCTGGGAAGATGACTAAGGCCAAGCATCCAGCGAAGACTATCATGACTACCACTCGACCATTTGAATTGCTTCACATGGATCTCTTTGGTCCTAATCATTATTCTGCTGTGACAAATGATGCATCCCTATATGGCTTTGTTATTGTTGATGATTATTCTCGTTACACATGGGTACACATTGTTACTTACAAACATGAAGTGCAGGAAGTCTTCAAACGATTTTCCTCAAGGGCTTCAACCAACTTTGGTGTGAAGATCAAGCACATCAGGAGTGACAATGGAACTGAGTTCAAGAATTCCGGTCTTAATGACTATCTTGATGAACTTGGTATTACTCATGAGTTATCTGCTCCTTATACTCCTCAGCAAAATGGCGTCGTGGAGTGCAAGAACATAACTCTTGTTGAGATGGCTTGCACTATGCTTGATGAATACAAAATGCCTCATCGTTTTTGGATTGATGCAATTGATACCGCGTGCCACATCATCAACAGAGTATATCTTCACAAATTGTTCAAGAAGACTGCCTATGAACTCCTCACTGACAAGAAACCCAATGTGAGTTATTTCAAAGTCTTCGGTGCTAAATGTTGGATTAAGGATCCTCATCACAATGCTAAATTCGCACCGAAAGCACATGAAGGTTTTATGCTTGGTTACGGAAAGGACTCGCACACCTACAGAGTCTTCAACAACGCTCTTCACAAGGTTGTTGAAACTGTAGATGTGCGGTTCGATGAAACTAATGGCTCGCAAAGAGAGCACCTACCTTCTGTGATAGATGAACCAGCACCTGAGGATTCTATCAAGTTCAAGGCTACTGAGGATGTCATTCCTACCGAAGAATCTACTGAAGAATTCATTCCAGAACGCGAAGATCGTCAAGCTAATGCACCTGAGGAAAATGCTGAAGAAAATGGTGCTGAAGAAAATGCTGATCAAGTTCCTCGACGACAACCAGCTCATCCTCGTGTTGCAAAAGAAGTGCAAGTTGAAAAGATCATCGATGACATTGAAACACCAGGTCCTCTCACCCGCTCAAAAGCTTCACATTTATCTAACTTTTGTGGACTATGCTTTTGTCTCTATCACAGATCCCACTAAGGTAGATGAAGCATTTCTGGAGCCTGAGTGGATTCAGGCCATGCAAGAAGAATTACATCAGTTCGAGCTCAACAATGTTTGGGAACTGGTCAAACATCCAGATCCTCGCAAGCATAATATCATTGGCAGAAAGTGGATCTACCGCAACAAGCAAGATGAAAATGGCCTTGTGGTGAGGAATAAGGCACGACTTGTAGCTCAAGGCTACACACAGGTTGAAGGAATTGATTTTGATGAAACTTTTGCACCTGTTGCTAGACTTGAGGCTATTCGCATATTTTTGCTTAGGCTAACCATCATAATATCACTTTATATCAAATGGATGTGAAAAGTGCATTCCTCAATGGTAAGCTTGAGGAAGAAGTATATGTTGCTCAACCCCCAGGTTTTGAAGATCCAAAGAATCCTGCCAAAGTCTTCAGACTCAACAAGGCCCTCTATGGCCTCAAGCAGGCCCCTCGGGCGTGGTATGATACTTTGAAGGAATTCTTCGTGAATAATGGCTTCACACCCGGTTCACTTGACCCTACTCTCTTTACTAAATCTTATGATGGTGAACTGTTTGTGTGCGAAATATATGTTGATGATATTATCTTTGGTTGTACTGACCAACATTATAGTGATGAAGCTGCCTATATGATGAGTGAAGAATATCAAATGTCTATGATGGGAGAGTTGAAATTCTTCTTAGTTCTTCAGATTCGTCAACAGCACAATGGCATATTCATATCTCAGGAGAAATACCTCAAAGATGTTCTGAGGAAATTCGGCATGCAAGATTGCAAAGGAGTCAAAATTCCTATGCCCACAAATGGCCATCTATGCACTGATGAAAATGGTATTGACTTTGATCACAAGGTATACCGCTCCATGATTGGTTCTTTATTGTACTTATGTGCATCTAGGCCAGATATAATGCTTAGTGTTTGCATGTGTGCCCGATTTCAAGCTACACCGAAGGAATCACACCATAAGGCTGTGAAGCATATTCTTTGATATCTAGCTCGCACTACAACACTAGGACTATGGTACCCCAAGGGCTCTACTTTTGATCTCATTGCATATTCTGACTCGACTATGCTGGTGATCGTGTGGACCGCAAGTCAACATCTGGTACTTGTCATTTCCTCGGATGATCTTTGGTCTGTTGGTCCTCGAAGAAACATAACTGTGTATCACTGTCTATTGCGGAAGCTGAGTACATTGCTGCTAGTTATTGCTGTGCTCAATTGCTGTGGATGAAGCAAACTCTCAAGGACTACG
The DNA here is from genome assembly GCA_021437245.1 of Aegilops speltoides. Classification (NCBI taxonomy): domain Eukaryota; kingdom Viridiplantae; phylum Streptophyta; class Magnoliopsida; order Poales; family Poaceae; genus Aegilops; species Aegilops speltoides. The sequence continues at coordinate 383,396,782 of CM038143.1, forward strand.
GCATCAACGTGAAGAATGTGCCTCTCTACTGTGACAATGAGAGTGCCATCAAGATTACTCACAACCCAGTTCAGCACTCGAAGACAAAGCACATTCAGATTCGTCATCATTTTCTTAGCGGCCATGTGTTGAAGGGCGATATCTTTATTGATCATGTGAAGACTGAAGATCAGCTAGCCGATATCTTCACAAAGCCCTTGGATGAGAAGAGATTTAGCAAGTTGCGGTGTGAGCTAAATATCTTTGTGTCTTCAAATGTTCTTTGAAAAAGGACACTCATCCTAACACTTATGCAAAATTGATGACTTAGATGTGCAACACATGAAGAAACGTTTTTCTTCAATCAATGAAGAATAACACTCTAAGTGTGAAGAAATTAATGAAGAATTTGATTCTCAGAACCCTACGACAATTGTACGCGGTGTCTGAAATCATCATTCTTATACGGTGGGTCACGCCACCACCAAAGTTGAAAATCTTCATTTTTGAAATTCCTCAGTTTTTAAAATACTTCAACTTTGCAAAATCTTCACTGTTTCCGTCGTTTTTCTTCATTGGCTATATATATGAGTTTATGTCCTATACAGCATTCACTTATGGCTATTTCTTCAAGTTGCTTTTTCTGCTAAGTGTACTCAACCCAATCTATTCACAAGTTCTTCATGTGCGTTCTATTTGAAACTCGTTCAAAATCTTCATTGTGTCCTTGTCAGCTGAAGAAATTGCGAACGAAACTTAAAATCTTATCTTGTCCAAATTTTCGGTTTTGCCGCTCAAACAGTCCCGTAACCCACGATAGAATTATCTATTCACCCACGATCTCCACTTTTCTATTCATGGGTGACACATGTCAAGTGAATGATAAGGGTCAGGGGCACGTTCATCCTAAATCTTCGGGCAAACAGTTTTTCACTACGACTATAAATACCCCCTCACCCCTTCCTCACTTCCTTTACTCCGCTCGACCGCGCTCTCTCTCTCGCTCGAGCTTCTCAAACCCTAGCGCCGCCGCTACTCCATCGTCGCCGGTGAGGAAGAGCTTCACTACCTCAACCTCGTCGATGTCGTACTCGCGTCGACCGCGGAAATCTTCACACCGCCACCGCTGTAGCTGTCTTCCTCCGCCAAGTTAGGGCGTGGAAGATCTGAACTGACGAGCTTCAAATCTACACTTCTCAGTTCGTCGTGTTCTTCATCAGGGTAATTAAAACTTACTTTTACTGCTTTCTTTGATTCAAATTTTCTCAACAATATCTTCAAAGGTGTTTTTATTCTTCAATTCCTCACACACTAAACACCTCACTAGTCATCTGCTCTTGATTCGTTTCTCTAAGCATCATTTATCTTCAAGATTCCTCAATTGTGTGGATCCTCAATCTATACAACTCTGGAACCTAAGACAAAGAACGCTTAGTGAAATTCTTCAAGACTCATCTGGTCAAATTCCTCAAACTTGTTCTTTTTGAAACCCTCTGAGAACGCATATGACCTCTTCAAATTCCTCGCAACTATACTATGTTCATAGGTACTCATGTCCGCTGCTGAATCACTAGGTTCTCATCAACTTAACTCATTTGCAGCGTTCCTCGAAGAAAAGTTGCATACTTCTTCAGAGAATTCGATCGTTCAAATTCCTCAACTGAAGAATATGGCAGACGGTAAGAAGCCACAGAAAGGAGGAAAGAGGCCCGAGGTCATGACTGCGTTTGAAATACCTAAGGACATCTATGCTGACTATTGCACACCTGATGAGGCTAAGTTCGGAAAGGAGAACAAAAATCAGCGCAAGGTGCGCATACAAAGGATTGAAAGGAGATGGGCAAGAGAATGGAGGGAGTACAGATATGTAACTCCAAAGTATATGAAGAAATTCGCTCTAAATCCTCCATGCTCAAGAGCTCCATTGGCACCTGGCCAAAAAGCTGACCCCACCAACATCAAGCGTGGTGAGGATTTCCCTGAAGAATGGGCCAAACGCCAAGCCAAGTTGGCAAGACAAGCCAAAGAAGCAGTGAGGAAATTCAATGAAGACTCTGCTACTGCTGCTGCCACTGAGGCCTCTATCAGGCCTAGAAAATCAATGGCAAAGAAGCCCGCTCACAAGCCAAGTGCTTCACCAACTATGCCCTCACGGCCAAGTTCCTCTGCAATGCCCTCACGACCAGAATCTTCAAAGCCCTCACGGCAAGTTCCTCATGCTGCTCCTGCTCCTCCAAAGTCCTCAGCTCCTCCCCCAAAGTCCTCAGTTGCTCCGGCAAAGTCCTCAACACATGTACATCTCGCCACGTGCCAAAGGACTGCAGCATCTCTATTTCTCTCCGTGTCTCGGCGAGTTCCTCAGCTGCACCGAACTCTTCATCAGGCCCCACTCTGCTGAAGACAAAGGCAACAGCTGGTCGAGGTCCTTGGCCAAATCTGAAGAAGAAACAGGTTGCCTTCCAAGTGTCATCTGACGATGAAGCTGATGATGATGAACTTGCAGAAATCATCAGAGACATGCAAGAAAGGGCCGCTAGAGCCAAAGGCACAAATGTGCCACTGCTTTTGGATCCAAAGGCGATCCTCGACTACATTGATCTCTGGCACAAGGACCCAAACACTCCTATGCCTGATTTTCATTTGACTCCTGGACAAAGTCACATGCTGACCCATTTCATCACTGAAGAGAAATGGAAATTTGAGAAGGCTAGATAAATCAAGAAGGCTCAGTTCAGGAAAGAGAAGTTCCTGAGGAAAAACATTGTCAAAATGACAACTGATGAACTCCTCAAGATCCAGTCCGAAATCAAAGCCCTCAGCGATGATTTCAATGCTTATTATGCTGATTGGCAAGGAGCCAAAGTCAGGTTCGTTAAACTGACTGAGAAGTTCACCAACGTTGAAGCCCCATCGCAACAAGAAATTCCTCAAGCTGAAGCCTCTACTCAGCAAACTGAAGAACATGCCAGCACCGCTGATGACTTTCAGGCTGCTGATGAAAATGCTAGTTCTAGGGCTGATGACTCCATTCCACCACCGAAGACATTGCGTGGCATCCACTAGTGGTGCGCTGAAGAAAATGAAGAAGTCGAGGCAAGCTGCATCGATTGCGCTGAGGAAATTCAAGCAGATTCCTCGGCTCATACGCGCCTACACCAACTCCTACCCTTTCATCTGCATCAGATGTGAGGAAGACCAAGGCTGCAGAGAGAGCTGCAGTGAAGAAAAGGAAAGCATCATCTGCTTCAGATTCTTCAGCTCCGAAGAAAATGAAGCCTATGACCAGCTCACTTGAAAATCCAATTGATGTTGTTCCGATTTCCACCTTGCCATCAAAGGACCTTGTTCCTTTTGGTAAAGGATATGTGATCCCTAGCAGATCTAATGAAGGAAATCATTCTGCTGCTTTGTCAGAGCAAATTGATGAATAAATTGAAGTGGATGTGATCCCTTCAACGCCTGTTGCTTCCTCGCTAATGCCTCAGTTCACAGCTGTAGAGGCTGGCGTTGAAGAAATTGAAGATGAAGACGTGGATATTGGATGCACTACGCCTATGATGAATGATGACTTTTGGGAAAGTCAGCATCCCAATTCTCCACTCTTCACCCCAATACAACAAATTCCTCAATCCCCTGCACCAACCGTTCAAATGGGCTCTGAAGAAACTCATCCTACCTCGTCTATGCATGAAGAAATTCCAGCCACTAGTGCTGAAGAAACTGCTACTGCTGATCCTTTGAACACGCAGACTGCCACTAAAGAGGAACCAGAAAGTCCTCAGCCTGAAGAACAGGAGATTGCGATTCCTGAGGTTGTGATGCAACTCACTGACACTCCTCTGCCCAAGCCAAAGGATCCATTCTCAAAGAAGCAAAAGTTCAAGGTTCTAGATTTCTTCAACGAGCATGTGTTCTTCACTGACTACAATCCCTATGATTCTGCTCGCATAAGGAAGAGGCATTTTTGGGTTGCTAGTCAAGCCAATTTCTATTCCTCGGTGCTATTTAACAAAGACAAAGTCTTTGATAATGAACACATTCCCCATGTGGACATGGAATCTTTGCCAGGCTTTGAGCCAGTCCTCAGTGTTCTTCATGATGCTGGATTGCTGAATTTCTACACTGACATCTGTGATTGGAATGAAGAACTCATTCTTCAATTCTATGCAACGCTGCACATCACAGGAAATTCTGAAGACGTGAACTCATGGGTGCTGGACTGGATGTCAGAAAATACTCACTACAAGGCACCAGCAACTGAATTGCTTCGTGCCCTCCCACTCAGTCCTCCCCTTGAAGGTGCTCGATGCATCTACAATGAACCTGAGCTTACAAATCATTACATGCAAGTGCTGATGAAGCCCCTGAAGCCAGGGCAGGCCCCTCGAACCAAATTCCTCGTCAAGGAATTACTGTATGTGCCACGGACTGTCTATCGCATTCTAACGAAGACATTGAGTCCTATCAAAGGCCACGACTCAAATGATGAAGAAGTCATTGGCATCATGAAGAATATGCTTTTCAATATCATTCATGGTGTTCCCGTCAACTTCGATGATTTCTTCATGAGGACTCTGGCAAATATTGCTATGTCACCATTTGGGCTGAAGCCTTATGCACCATGGATTATGAGGTTCATCAGGACAAGGTCTTCACTCAATTACAAGGTTGATACTCTAAACCACGGCAGCTTATTGCCTCCGATTGAAGTCCTCAAACGGACATTTTCCTCAGTTGATGACAAAGGCAAGGCAGCTACTGTGATAAATGAAGGCATTCATCCATTGGATGGTCAATTTTGCAAAGCTGCATCCTACTCCACCAATGATGACTCTGCCACACATGACTCTGCCGCCAACACCTCTGCCAAGCAAATTCCTCAAGCCACAAGCACTGTGGTGATGGTGATCGTGAGTTACTCCTCAGTCTTCATCAGAAACTTGATCGCAATCATAAATAGGTCAAGCGTCAGTTTGGTTCAATTCTTGACAACATGACCTCCACACACAATGCAGTGAAGAAAAACCACTACTACCTCCATGAAACCTTCAACCGTACCTGGGCTATTCTATCTCATGTCTACAGCGCAGAAGATCTGAAGAGAATGGGTCTCAAGGAAGAATTTGACTGGTCTGCACCTCCACCGAAGAAATTCAAGAAGGTCAAGGTTACTTCCTTGGTGGCCATCTCCTATTCTTCATCGCGCGACACTGATGAAAAATGAAGACTTGGACGACACTGTGGCAGGCCCTACTACGACAACCGGCCCAAACAACGCTGACGCTCCTCCATCAACTTGATATTCTTCAGGGGCATTAGTCCTCACTTTCGATCCTTTTGGTCATTCGATGACAAAGGGGGAGAAATCTGAGTTAGTCTTCAAGCGGGTCTATTATATGGGCTTTTTTGCTAAGTTACAACTCTCACTCTTCTGAAACTTTTATTGGATCGAGTTGTAATCTTAAAACCGATGGTGCTTTGATACTTTTGATGCGTTATTATGCATGCTTGTTCCTCGTTAATATTATTGCACGCATGCTGAATTTCTTCAGGCATCATATTTCATCATGCATTTCAAATTCTTCATATTATATGTCAAATGCATGTATGAATTACAAGATATAGGGGGAGATCTCCATGATTCAACTCTTCAAGTGTGCACTGCTTCAAAAGCAAATTCCTCACTATGCACATCTTCAGGGGGAGTTCTTCTATATCTTGCAATCAAATTCCTCAATATCAGTACTTACACTTCATATGTTTATCCCCGTTGAAAACTTAACCTATATTGTCATCAATCTCCAAAAAGGGGGAGATTATAAGTGCATCTAGTGCCCCTTAGTGATTTCGGTGTATTGAAGACTTATAGGTTAAGGGACTAATGTGTTTATGAGTGTACACAGGTCTATAAGTCTATGAGGAGTTTGATATTTACAGAGAAAGTCGACCCCCAAAAAATGAATATCTTCGACTGAAGATTTTGGTATTCCTGAAGACTTTCACGAAGACTTTCAAAGTGAAGAAATTGGTGTGTCCGTGAAGACTTGATATTCATGCAAGGAATATGAAGCTTGAAGACTTTCGTTTTCATAGTTTTGTTTTTCTGCTTCTTGAGTCATAGGAAACACCGTACTGTTAAAGCGGGTCAAGGAAATACTAAGGAAAATTTTCCATGTGATGCTCAACTCAAAATCCTACACCTACCAATCCCTTCGAGTGAAGCCATTGGAAATCTCATACTGATTCATCAATTTCTTGATGTGAGACGAAGTTCTTCAGTCACGAGGAATTTGTTCTGGCTGAGGAGTTAGGAATTCGCCAGTGCGGACTGCCAACACAGTGAGGAACATGATAGCCCTGAGGAATTTGAGAGTCAAAATTCCGACCGTTGCTCTGCTGCGCGCCAGCTGTCCCAAAATATCTTATCCACATAATGATCATATCATCGAAGGGCATTTATGTCTTATCATGTTGGGCTGCTCCCTAGGCTATAAATAGCCCCCCTACAACCACTAGCTGGTTGGCTGCTCCGAGAGAAACTGACACTTGTCATTTGAGAGCAACCCATCCTCCGAGGACTTTGAGCGAAAATCATCGAGTGAGGAAAACCCAAACCCAAAGACCTACAAACCCAAAGTGATTGAGCATCACTGAAGAGATTGATCATGTGTGGATCCGACGCTTGTTACCTTTGAAGATTGTGCTTCTTCCTGACGGTTAGGCGTCATGGTCTAGAGCATCCAAGAGGAATTGTGGATCGCCGAGTGACCGAAGTCTGTGAAGGTTTGGAAGTCGCCTGAAGACTTACCACGAGTGTTTGGACAACGTCTGTGTGACCTTGGTTCAAGGAGAATACGGTGAGGACTTGGTGTCCTGAGCTGCATGCTCAGCGACTGGGTGTCCGGGACTGTGTGTCCTCGAGTTTAAATACTCAGCCGCTCCAACCAGACGTACAACTGAGACAGCAGTTGGAACTGGTCTACCAAATCATTGTCTTCACCAACCTTACTGGTTCTATTTCCTCAACTCTTTCATTTCTTCATTACTATGTTGAGTGATTGTTCATATCTGTGTTTGAAGACATTGACTGAAGACTTTCTCAATTTCCTCAGTTCAATTTCTTCAGTCTGTTTGTCTTCATCTTGTGTTATCCTGTGTTTACGCTTTCTGTACTCTGTGTTTGTCTTCATTTCATCATGATGACCATGTGTGTATTCTGTCATGCTTACTTCTGAGTACTTATTCCGCTGCAAGTAGTTCTTCGCTAAGGAATTTCCTCACCAGCAAATTCCTCAGTGAAGAATTCATAAAAATCACCTATACACCCCCCTCTAGTCGATATAATGCACTTTCACCAGGACTCCCTCAGTAGCCCCTGAACCAGGCTTCAATGACGATAAGTCCGGCACGCAGTATTGTCTTCGGCATTGCAAGGCGGGTTCCTTCTCCGAATACTCCAAAGTACATGTTACAACGAATAGTGTCCAGCCTCCAATCAATGTTGTGCTCCTCGGCTTCAGCGCCTCAGTAATGACCATCTCCACGTGTCAAGCGAATGCGAGGAGTTGGGGCATTTTGCATTTTCCACCCTCGATCCTCCGGGCCAACCGTCTATTTGAAGGGACGGGGATTCTTAGATCCAAACCTCACTTTCCTCCCTTGAGCTAGAATCCTAGAGCGCTCCGCGAAAAACCATTCCAACATGGCCGGCCGTCGCAGCTCTTCTGCTTGCCCTCCTTGCTCTATGTCGGGGGATTGGGGAGAGTGCTCAGTTCCTCACAACCGTTTGGTAAAGTTACAAACCCAAGGGTTTCTCCCACCGGCGTTCATGGTCCCTGTCCGAGCTAGATTAGCCACTTATGACGGAGGGGAACAAGCTGAGGGATCTCCTAACCCATCTCCGGAGGAGCGGATATGCCTCATCCCGCATCTGCTGAGGGGCGTCGGGTTTCCTATCCACCCGTTTCTTCGCGTGCTCCTGGAGTTCTACGGCCTCCAGTTACACAATCTCACCCCAGCCTCTATTCTGCACATAGCGTTGTATGTCGCCCTTTGCGAGCTGTTTTTAGGCTGCAAACCACACTTCGGATTATGGAGGAAGTTGTTCTGCCTTGTCCCCCGCACCCAGGGAGAGTCCCTATGTCGAGGTGGCGGGGCCGAAGTATGGCGCATCGCCGAGACCGGATACCTGTCCGGCACTCCTGAGAAGGCACCAGAAAACTGGCCTTCAAAGTGGTTCTATATAAATGACGTTCCCCTTCCGGATCCAGTCCGGACAGGTCTCCCCAAGTTCAGCAACGCCCCGCCGAGGGCACGCTTAAGCTAGCGCCCCCGGGGCCCTCAAGAAGAGGACACAAGGGAAATATACCTCATGATGAACAGGATAAAGTTGCTGGCCAAATCCGGACTGACGATAGTTAAGGTCATGGTGATATGCATAAGGCGGGGAGTGCAACCGCTCCAATATCGGGGGAGCCCATGTGGCATTTCAACGGGGAAGACGAAGCTACGCGCTGCGACTTTAAGGGCCCGGACTCTGCTGCCGCTTTGGCAAGGATATTGTCCGATTTGTACAAAGGGGAAGAGGAGGAATTCCTTCGCCTAAAAACGCGGGATGGATTCTCCATGTACAACCCCTAGAGTGGGTAAGTTGCCATTCTTTTCCCTACTTCACTTACTCTAGCATTCTTGTCCTAAGATTTACTTGCATCAATGCTTCTGAGCAGCAACTGAGGATGGCCATAGCAGGAATCTTCAGCCCCTCCCCGTAACCAGAGGACCCTAGAAGGGCCCTGGATCCGGGATTCAAAGTAGATCCGGATATTACTGTGGAGCTTGTCAACGGTGTATTTTATCAAGCGAGCTACGATGGCGCCATAGTGGCCATTACGGCCGACTACCCAGGACTGCTCCCCGCGTCATGTGTAAGCCGAGCTAAAAAACCTATCCTCCAAAGAGGACTCCCCCCAGGTATCATAATTTACCATTGAGGCGTCATTCTATTTGCAGAAACGACAGCCGGAGCGAGGGGCCGAGCCCCTAGGGACTCGCCAACCACGGGCGTCCGGATCGGGCAGGCTCAAGAGGAAGGCGGTGAGGGTCGACACACCGCTACGGAGGTAAAGTAATAACCTGTCCTGTAATCATCGAATTTAAATATGACATCGCCCGTTGTGTCTCTCGGGAAGAAGAATAACCGGACTATGTCCGGAGACCCCACCAATCACGCCTCCACCAGCCGGGTTCCAGAACCGGCTTCGGGGGCGGAGGCGGACACGGGGCCAGAACCGCAAAGTTCCCCAATGGAGGATGCGGATATGTGTTCGGCCACGAACTCCGAAGTGGAGAGCGCCATGAATCACCAGCGCCGGAGGGCCATGCTCCAGAACAACATCTTTTCCGAAGAGGCTTTAATGCCTTCCATTCGGCGGACGCATACGTCCGAGCTGCTCAAGGCGGGTTGGCATAGGCGACGAACCAGTACACCAAAGATATACGGGTTAGAAATTTTGACGAGTATATATAGCAGTAGACCATGTGACTTGAAATAGTTGGGACAACTGTTTGAAGGATCAATTTATGTATAGGTCCTCGTGGACAAGAATGAACAATTGGCTTGGGAGCTGGAGGTATGTAAGGCCCAGCTGAATTATGCGGTAGCCAAGTTAGAGGTATCCCGAAAGGCCCCCTCTGGTAATATTGGTCTCCATTATACGCAGATGTACCACTTAGAAAATGGCTGGTGCGGTTAGTCTGACAGAAAATTCTGCAGCCAATCCTGGGGTGAGTCCGAAAGGCGTAATGGTTGACGACTCGCATCTCCAATGGCAGCTAAAGGCTGGCGAGCGCATCCTTACGCAGGTGACGCAAGAGAAGAACAAGCTAGAAGATGCCAATATTTCTCTGGACGTGGAATTAAAGGACGTCCGCGCCCAATTGGCGGACTCCGTGAAAGAGAACAAAAGGCTTCGACGCAGAATTTATGGTAAGAGCTCAAGCGAACTGTGTGATAGTTCGGTGAGGAAGTTATTTGAAAGATTTTTGCTTGTAGGAATGTTAACGGGTCGCCCTGAAGAGGAGATGCTCTTATCTACAGGTGATTTGCTGCAAGAACTTTCGCAGATGCACGAGCGTGCTCGGCAGGTTATGCACGGCGTTGCTCAGGCCTTGTGGCCATCAAGCCTCCTGCCGAATGGCATGGGGGAGCTGACGGACCTGCTTCAAGGAGCCCGGTGGCGCTTCCTTCTGTGGAAGATATCAGCATGCATGCAAGGAGCAATAGAAGTCTGGGCAATGGTGAAGACGCGCTACACCAAGCTGGACCTGAACCATATGGCCGAAGTAGGACCGGCGGGCCCGATGGGCAAGAAATTCCCGTGAGTCTGGTATATGACCAGGTAGCGTTAACCACTAAGTATTCTCAATAGGATTGTAGGCTAGATAGCCTGTTAGATGGTATAGAGGAGGAATATAGTCAGTCTCAGTGACTGTGTAATTTAATTGGCATAAGTAGCCCCTAGCCGGATTGAAATCATTTGTCATGGCAGACCTTTTCGCTTTAGCCCCCGGATCCTATAGTCTGGGGTGTGTCCGAATACCCGCTCGGTTATACAAAAACCGGGGTATGCATGGAGACCAGGCGTAGGGGTCATAAGTGCTTGAACAGACAAGTACCCAACTAGTTATGTTATATTGCATGGATAGCAAGAAACATCTTCCAGGGAGAATAGTTCCGTTAGGGGTTCCTTTCCCTTGGTATGCATGTGTCGATGCACATGTCCGGACTGCGAGCGATGGCGCAGGATACAAAGCTTCTGGTTTTTTTGTTGTAACCAACGAATACATCCTTTGTTCACTGATCGAATATTCTATTAAGGAAACTAGCTTTCGGCTTCACCCAGTCTAAGGTACACATCCAGCTCAACCGGCAGTAACAATCGCAGAAGTGCTCCCCTTATTCCCTAGCCGAATTAACGGGAACGTAGGGCATAAACACAAGAGCCATGCAACCCAGCTTGGCCACATCTTAAGTCATATTGATGCATATAATGGTGAAGAAAAGGCACATATGGAAAAAGAACGCATATGCGATGGGCAAGAAGCCATTTAAAGTAATTATGTCTAGCTTCTGAATAGGAAGCCCCCAGGTACAGCTTACACACATAGTGCGGCCGGAATTATCCGGGAGTCCGCACTGTATTAAATACTTTGTGTGAAGAGAAGGAGGGTCGAGAAAGGAGAGAAAAAGAGGTGGAGCGTAATTAAAAAGGAGGGGGTAAGGAGACGAACACCGAGTTCGGCGTTAGGCGTAGAATCTCCGGAGTCTGGCCGCGTTCCATGGGTTCGGCTCGAGTCTGTGATGCATTACGTAGACGGTACGCTCCTCCGGTGAGGACTTTGTCAATGACGAAGGGACCTTCCCACTTGGGTTTGAGTTTGTCCTTCTTCTTCTCGGTAGGCGCAGAACAAGCTCGCCAATATTGTAAGTTTTGGCCCGCACTTCTCTGCTTTGATATCGTCGAGCCTGCTGCTGATAGAATGTGGAACGGGCTTTTGCGACATCGCGCTCCTCCTCCAGGGCATCCAAGTTATCCTGCCGATCTAACTCGGCTTCCTTCTCTTCGTACATGCGTACGCGTGGCGAATCATGTATTATGTCGCAGGGTAGTACTGCTTCCGCACGGTACACCATAAAAATGGTTTATCGGTGGTTTGATTCGGTGTGGTCCGCAGCCCCCAGAGTACGGAGTCGAGCTCCTCTAACCAGTGCGTATCCGATTCTGTTAAAGATCGCACCAGTCTGGGTTTGATGCCGCTCGTAATGAGACCGTTTGCCCGTTCGACCTGGCCTTTTGTTTGAGGGTGGTAGATGGAAGCGTAGTCGAGCTTAATGCCCATTTTGCCGCACCAAGTTTTCACTTCATCGGCTATGAAATTTGAGCCATTATTAGTGATGATGCTGTGGGGGACACCGTATTGATGTACGACCCCGGATATGAAGTCTATTACTGGTCCGGATTCGGCCGTTTTAACTGGTTTGGCTTCTATCCATTTGGTGAATTTGTCCACCAAGACCAATAAGTATTTTTTCTTATGGCTTCCCCCTTTAAGAGGTCCGACCATATCCAGCCCCTAGACCGTGAAGGGCCAAGTTATGGGGATTGTTTGGAGAGCGGTAGGGGGAATATGACTCTGATTGGCGAAGAGCTAGCAGCCGACGCAATGTTGGAAAAGGTCCTGTGCGTCTACTCGGCCCGTCGGCCAATAGAAGCCTGTACGAAAGGCTTTGCTGACTAGCGCTCGAGCTGCGGCGTGGTGTCCGCCCAGTCCAGCATGGATTTCAGCCAGGAGTTGCCGCCCTTCCTCTTCGGAGATGCACCTTTGGAGCACTCCGGTCGTGATTTTCTTGTAGAGTTCCCCTTCGTGGACTTTCAAAGCTTTAGAACGCCGGACTATGCAGCGTGCTTCATTTTGGTCTTCGGGGAGCTCCTACCTATTGAGGTAGGCCAAGAAAGGCTCGGTCCACAGGGCGATTACGGCCATGATTTCGTGGGACGAAGATGTTATTTCGGTGGCAGAGCCTCCGATTGTGTCTGATGGTTCGGAGTCTGGGGGTGTATTCGGATCCGTGCTGGTATTGCCGGACTCCCCTTCCCATACTGCGGATGGCTTGAACAGCCTTTCCAGGAATTTATTAGGTGGTACAGGGCCGCGTTTGGCGCTGATGCGGGTGAGGACGTCCGCCGCTTGATTGTTTTCTCGAGCCACATGGTGGAATTCGAGCCCCTCGAACCGAGCTGACATTTTGAGGACGGCATTACGATAGGCCGCCATTTTCGGATCCTTGGCATCAAAGTCTCCATTTATTTGTGATATTGCGAGGTTCGAATCCCCGCGCACTTCCAGGCGTTGGATGCCCATAGAGACTGACATCCGAAGACCATGCAACAGGGCCTCATATTCGGCTGCATTGTTGGAGTCTGTGTATAATATTTGTAGGACGTACTGGACCGTGTCCCCGGTGGGAGACGTCAGGACTACCCCTGCTCCCAGTCCAGCCAGCATTTTGGAGCCGTCAAAGTGCATGATCCAGTTGGAGCACGCGCCGTACTCTTTAGGGAGTTCGGCTTCTGTCCATTCGGCGACAAAGTCAGCCAGTACTTGCGACTTTATGGCTCGCCGTGGTTTGTATATTATGTCGAACGACAGGAGCTCGATAGCCCATTTAGCAATCCGGCTCGTAGCGTCGCAGTTATTAATTATGTCATTGAGTGGTACTTCGGAGGCGACTGTAATCGAACACTCTTGAAAGTAGTGTCTTAGCTTCCCGAATGCCATGAAGACCGTGTATGCTATTTTTTTGATAGTGTGGGTATCGGGATTTGCATGGGGTGAGGACCATGGATACGTAATAAACCGGCTTTTGAAGCGGGATTTTGTATTCGTCCACCTCTCGTTCGACGACGAGCACTACGCTTACCACTTGATGTGTTGCAGCTATGTATAGTAGCATAGGTTCGCCGATGTTTGGCGCTGTTAGGACTGGATTACTAGCCAATAAGGTCTTTATCTCATCGAGTCCGGCCACGGCTGCATCCGTCCATACAAAGTGTTCGGTGCGCCAGAGGAGGCGGTAAAGAGGCAATGCCTTTTCTCCTAGCCTTGATACAAAGCGGCTCAAAGCGGCCATGCATCCAGCTAGCTTTTGGATGTGCTTGAGGTCTGTTGGTATAGCCAACTACGACAGAGCTCGGATTTTTGCTGGATTCGCTTCGATTCCTCTATTGGAAACAATGAAGCCCAGCAGCTTCCCCGAGGGGACACCGAAAACGCATTTTTCCGGATTCAATTTGATGTCGTATGTCCGGAGGTTATCGAATGTAAGCCTCAAGTCATCTATTAGGGTTTCGACGTGTCTAGTTTTTATGACCACGTCGTCCACATATGCTTCCATTGTTTTGCCGATTTGTTTTTCCAGGCATGTTTGAATCATGTGTTGATAGGTTGCACCGGCATTCTTGAGCCGAAAGGGCATAGTGTTGAAGCAGAAAGGCCATATGGCGTTATAAAAGTTGTTGCAGCTTGGTCAGACTTTGTCATCTTTATTTGATGGTATCCAGAGTATGCGTCAAGAAAACACAGCGAGTCATGTCCAGCTGTGGCATCAATGATTTGATTGATGCAGGGGAGGGGAAAGGGATCCTTGGGGCAAGCCTTGTTGAGGTCTTTGAAGTCGACGCATAAGTGCCAAGACTTGTCCTTTTTTGGCACCATTACCAAATTTGCCAGCCAATCCGGATGTTTAATATCTCTGATGAATCCGGCCTCAAGCAGCTTGGCTAGCTCTTCCCCCATGGCTTGCTATTTGGGTTCTGAAAACCGCCTTAGGGTCTGTTTGACCGGTTTGTATCCCTTTAGTATATTGAGGCTGTGTTCGGCCAGCCGGTGTGGGATGCCTGGCATGTCCGAAGGGTGCCAGGTGAAAATGTCCCAATTCTTGCGTAAGAAATCTCGCAGTGCAGCGTCCATCATGGCGCTCAACTGTGTCCCGATGGATGATGTCTTCGTGGGGTCTGTTGGATGGACTTGGAATTTGACTATCTCGTCTACAGGTTTAAATGAGGTGGACTTGGGTCGCTTGTCGAGTATCACATCGTCCGTGTCCACGGTGGCCCGTAGTGTTGTTAACTCTTCGGCTGCGACGGCTTCAGATAATGCTTCCAGGGCTAGTGCTGCGGTTTTGTTTTCGGCACGAAGTGCAACGTCCGGATCACTGGCTAGTGTGATGATTCCGCTGGTCCGGGCATTTTAAGCTTTATGTACCCGTAATGGGGTACTGCTTGAAAGCTTGTAAACGCGTCCCGCCCTAGAAGGGTGTGGTATCCGCTGCTAAAGGGGGCTACTTGGAATGTGATTTCTTTGGATCTATAATTCTCCGGGGTGCCGAATACCACATCGAGTGTGATTTTTCCCGTGCACCGTGCTTCCCGAGTAGGGATGATTCCCCTGAAGGTGGTGCCGCTTTGCTCAATGCGGCCTTCATCAATTTCCATTTTGTTGAGCGTTTCTTCATAGATCAAGTTTAACCCGCTTTCACCGTCCATGAGTACTTTGGTGAGCCGAAGCCGTCCACGATTGGGCTAAGGACCAGAGCGGCCGGTGCCCGGACAGTCTGGAATCGAGGTTCATCACTGGCATTGAAAGTTATAGCAGTGTCGTTCCAGGGGTTTACCTTCGCCACATGGCAAATTTCCGCAGAGCTTCGATGAGCTTGCTTGCGCCTGTAGTTCGAGGCAAAAGTCTCGAAGACTGTTAGTACCATATTGTGTCCACTGGCAGGATGTTGTTCCGCTTTATGGCTTAGAAGAAGATCCTCGCCGCTTTTTGCCACCTGCCGGAGTATCCAACATGCCCTAAGGCTATGAGTTGGTATTGTATCCGGAGTACTGTGGAGCTTACATGGCCCGTCGAGCCATTCTTCCAATACGGATCCCCGCCCTAGGGTGGGCTTTGGTTTCTTGGGGATTGGATCGGACGACTTACGAGAGTTCGTCCGTTTAGTTCGGACAAAGGTCTTGGTGAGAGCAGTACTATCCCAAAATTCTGTTTGGGTCTTCCAAGCGCTCTCCATCGCACAGTACTTCCGTACTATGATTGCCAAGTCCGCGAAGCGTACTACGTCGCGGTGGCTTATAGCATTGAGGAGCCCTTCGTTCGTGCAGTTTTTGCAGAAGAGTGAGACCATGTTCTCCTTGTGGCAGTCCTTGACCTTGTTAAGCGCAAGGAGGAATCTGGCCCAGTAATGATGTACCGTTTCCTGGGCTCTTGCCTGATGCGGGAGAGACAGTTTAAGTCCAGATAGGTGTTGTTAGCAGGATCCGGATTTTGATCCGATCTAATGCCCAAGGGCGCGGGCGCGGTTTCGAGCTTAATAGCTCAGAATCCGGAATACCGCCCGATTTCTTTGGCCCAATGCCCGATTCTAAGTCCGGGGCCTGGGACAAGTTTTCCTTTGAGTAGGTTTTCAGTTCAAGGAGTTCGGCAATCCGAACATAATTCATCCTCAAAGTAGAGGGACAATCCGTGCGTGGATCCTCCACTATCTCTACCTCATGGGTGGCCGGTGGGGACCTGATGTCCCTTCGGTCGGGTTTAAGCCCAATCCGGTCATAATTCGTAGCAACTCCCAGAGCGGCGATGCGATCCAAGAGTTCATTAAGGGAGGCGAGCTCCATTGGATCCATACGTTCAGCAAGTTCCGAACTGACGCGAAGGTTATGATTGATGACCCGAGAGGCCATCGTCGGCGCTACCGCCGATGGGGCGGCCATGATAAAGCCGCCGAGTCGGAGCGTCTGGCCTACAGCCAGAGCTCCCTCCGAGGTAATGTCTTCCTTGACGATGAGACGAGCCATCAAGCCTTGTGGCGACGTCACAGAGGAACTCTCAATGAAAGCACCAATGTCGGTGTCAAAACCGGTGGATCTCGGGTAGGGGGTCCCGATCTGTGCATCAAGGCTGATGGTAACAGGAGGCAAGGGACACAGATGTTTACCTAGGTTCGGGCCCTCTCGATGGAGGTAAAACCATACTTCCTGCTTGATTAATATTGATGATATGGTTAGTACAAGAGTAGATCTACCACGAGATCATAGAGGCTAAACCCTAAAAGCTAGCCTACGATGGTATGATTGTAATTGTGATCAGCCTTCTAAGGACCAACCTCTCCGGTTTATATAGACACAGGAGAGGGCTAGGGTTTACATGGAGTTGGTTACAAGGAAGGAAATATAATATCCGGATCGCCAAGCTTGCCTTCCACGCCAAGGTGAGTCCCATCCGGACACGAGCCGAAGTCTTGAGTCTTGTATCTTCACGCTTCAATAATCCGGACGTTGTGGAGCCAAAACGGACTTCGTATGAGTCAGATATCCATGTTTCAGTTAACACTGTGCAAAACTGATTCCGAACGACAGTTACAGACTAGTTCTTGTGTAGTTGCACTCAATTTTTTCCATTCTACTTCACTAAACATCTTCATATGAGATCCAATTACTTGTAGGGAAATGCAAGAGACCTAGGTTATTATGATGCACTAGGTCCATAGCTGGGACTTTGTGTATGTTCTGGAAATCTGTTTGTCGAGTGCTCATTAAGAAAGTTTCTATACAAGTTTCTGAACGAACTCCTTAAGAAAAGTTCTCCCAAAGTTCCCTATGACAGAATCCTTTGAAGCATCTGGTCGTCACACACATTTTGACTACTTGTGGAGCCAAAACAGACTACATATGAGTCAGATATCCATGTTTCAGTTCACACCGCGCAAAACTGATTCCGAACGACAGTTCAGACTAGTTCTTATGTAGTTGCACTCGATTTTTTCCATTCTACTTCACTAAACATCTTCATACGAGATCCAATTACTTGTAGGGAAACTCAACTGACCTAGGTTATGATGATGCACTAGGTCCATGGCTGGGACTTTGTGTATGTTCTCGAAATGCGTTTGTCGAGTGCTCATTAAGAAAGTTTCTATACAAGTTTCTGAACGAACTCCTTAAAAAAAGTTCCCCAAAATCTCCCTATGAAAGAATTATTCGAAGCATCTGGTCATCACAAATGTTTCAACTACTTATGGAGCCAAAACGCCGTATGAGTCAGATATCCATGTTTCAGTTAACACTGCGCAAAACTGATTCCGAACGACAGTTCCAGACTAGTTCTTGTGTAGTTGCACTCGATTTTTTCCATTATACTTCACTAAACATCTCCATATAAGATCCAATTACTTGTAGGGAAATGGAAGAGACCTCGGTTATGATGATGCACTAGGTCCATAGCTGGGACTTTGTGTATGTTCTCGAAATGCGTTTGTCGAGTGCTCATTAAGAAAGTTTCTATACAAGTTTCTGAACGAACTCCTTAAGAAAAGTTATCCAAAAGTTCCCTTTGAAAGAATACTTTGAAGCATCTGGTCGTCACAAATGTTTTGACTACTTGTGGAGCCAAAACGGACTCCGTATGAGTCAGATATCCATGTTTCAGCTTAACATCGCATGTAATTGATTCCGAACTACGCTTCTGAGACTAGTTCTTGTGTAGTTGCACTCGATTTTTTCAATTCTACTTCACTAAACATCTCCACATGAGATCTAATTACTTGTAGGGAAATGCAAGAGACCTCGGTTATGATGATGCACTAGGTCCATCGCTGGGACTTTGTGTATGTTCTCGAAATGCGTTTGTCGAGTGCTCATTAAGAAAGTTTCTATACAAGTTTGTGAACGAACTCCTTAAGAGAAGTACTCCAAAAGCTCCCTATTAAAGAATAATTTGAAGCATCTGGTTGTCACAAATGTTTTGACTACTTGTGGAGCCAAAACGGACTCCGTATGAGTCAGATATCCATGTTTCGCTTAACCATTGCAGAACTCGATTCCAACTACGATTATGAGACTAGTTCTTGTGTAGTTGCACTCGATATTTTCCATTCTACTTCACTAAACATCTCCATATGAGATCCAATTAGTTGTAGGGAAATGGAAGAGACCTCGGTTATGATGATGCACTAGGTCCATCGCTGGGACTTTGTGTATGTTCTCGAAATGCGTTTGTCGAGTGCTCATTAAGAAAGTTTCTATACAAGTTTCTGAACGAACTCCTTAAGAGAAGTACTCCAAAAGCTCCCTATTAAAGAATAATTTGAAGCATCTGGTCGTCACAAATGTTTTGACTACTTGTGGAGCCAAAACGGACTCCGTATGAGTCAGATATCCATGTTTCAGCTTAACATCACAAGAAAACCGATTCCGAACTACGATTCTGAGACTAGTTCTTGTGTAGTTGCACTCGATATTTTTCATTCTACTTCACTAAACATCTCCATATGAGATCCAATTACTTGTAGGGAAATGGAAGAGACCTCAGTTATGATGATGCACTAGGTCCATAGCTGGGACTTTGTGTATGTTCTCGAAATGCGTTTGTCGAGTGCTGATTAAGAAAGTTTCTATACAAGTTTCTGAACAAACTCCATAAGAAAAGTTCTCGAAAAGTTCCCTATGAAAGAATCCTTTGAAGAATCTGGTCCTCAAAAACGTTTTGACTACTTGTGGAGCCAAAACAGACTCCGTATGAGTCAGATATCCATGTTTCAAGATTAACATCGCATGTAACCGATTCAAGCACGCGATGCAGACTAGTTCTTGTGTAGTTGCACTCAATTTTCTCTATTCTACTTCACTAAACATATCCATATGAGATCTAATTACTTTTAGGGAAATGCAAGAGACCTCGGTTATGATGATGTACTAGGTCCATCGCTGGGACTTTGTGTATGTTCTCGAAATGCGTTTGTCGAGTGCTCATTAAGAAAGTTTCTATACAAGTTTCTGAACGAACTCCTTAAGAAAAGTTCTCAAAAAGCTCCCTATGAAAGAATTATTTGAAGAATCTAGTCGTCACAACTGTTTTGACTACTTGTGGAGCCAAAACGGACTCCGTATGAGTCATATATCCATGTTTCAGTTAAAATTGCGCAAAACTGATTCCGCACGACAGTTACAGACTAGTTCTTGTGTAGTTGCACTCGATTTTTTCCATTATACTTCACTAAACATCTCCATTAGAGATCCAATTACTTGTAGGGAAATGGAAGACTCGTCGGTTATGATGATGCACTAGGTCCATAGCTAGGACTTTGTGTATGTTCTCGAAATGCATTTGTCGATTGCTCATTAAGAAAGTTTCTATAAAAGTTTCTGAACGAACTCCATAAGAAAAGTTCTGCAAAACTTCCCTATGAAAGAATCGTTTGAAGCATCTGGTCGTCACAAACATTTTGACTACTTGTGGAGCCAAAATGGACTCTGTATGAGTTAGATATCCATGTTTCATTTAGCATCGTGCGTAACTCGATTCCAAACGATAGTTAGAGACTAGTTCTTGTGTAGTTGCACTCGATTTTTTCTATTCTACTTCACTAAACATATCCATATGAGATGTAATTACTTGTAGGGAAATGCAAGAGACCTCGGTTATGATGATGCACTAGGTCCGTCGCTGGGACTTTGTGTATGTTCTTGAAATGCGTTTGTCGAGTGCTCATTAAGAAAGTTTCTATACAAGTTTCTAAACGAACTCCTTAAGAAAAGTTCTCCAAAAGCTCCCTATGAAAGAATTATTTGAAGCATCTGGTCGTCACAAACGTTTTGACTGCTTGTGGAGCCAAAACGGACTCCGTATGAGTCAGATATCCATGTTTTAGTTAACATTGCGCAAAACTGATTCCGAACAACAGTTACAGACTAGTTCTTGTGTAGTTGCACTCGATTTTTTCCATTATACTTCAGTAAACATCTCCATATGAGATCCAATTACTTGTAGGGAAATGGAAGAGTCCTCGGTTATGATGATGCACTAGGTCCATAGCTGGGACTTTGTGTATGTTCTCAAAATGCGTTTGTCGAGTGCTCATTAAGAAAGTTTCTATACAAGTTTCTGAACGAACTCCTTAAGAAAAGTTCTCAAAAAGCTCCCTATGAAAGAATTATTTGAAGAATCTAGTCGTCACAACTGTTTTGACTACTTGTGGAGCCAAAACGGACTCCGTATGAGTCATATATCCATGTTTCAGTTAAAACTGCGCAAAACTGATTCCGCACGACAGTTACAGACTAGTTCTTGTGTAGTTGCACTCGATTTTTTCCATTATACTTCACTAAACATCTCCATTAGAGATCCAATTACTTGTAGGGAAACGGAAGACTCGTCGGTTATGATGATGCACTAGGTCCATAGCTAGGACTTTGTGTATGTTCTCGAAATGCATTTGTCGATTGCTCATTAAGAAAGTTTCTATAAAAGTTTCTGAACGAACTCCATAAGAAAAGTTCTGCAAAACTTCCCTATGAAAGAATCGTTTGAAGCATCTGGTCGTCACAAACATTTTGACTACTTGTGGAGCCAAAACGGACTCTGTATGAGTTAGATATCCATGTTTCAATTTAGCACCGTGCGTAATCGATTCCAAACGATAGTTAGAGACTAGTTCTTGTGTAGTTGCACTCGATTTTTTCTATTCTACTTCACTAAACATATCCATATGAGATGTAATTACTTGTAGGGAAATGCAAGAGACCTCGGTTATGATGATGCACTAGGTCCGTCGCTGGGACTTTGTGTATGTTCTTGAAATGCGTTTGTCGAGTGCTCATTAAGAAAGTTTCTATACAAGTTTCTAAACGAACTCCTTAAGAAAAGTTCTCCAAAAGCTCCCTATGAAAGAATTATTTGAAGCATCTGGTCGTCACAAACGTTTTGACTGCTTGTGGAGCCAAAACGGACTCCGTATGAGTCAGATATCCATGTTTTAGTTAACATTGCGCAAAACTGATTCCGAACAACAGTTACAGACTAGTTCTTGTGTAGTTGCACTCGATTTTTTCCATTATACTTCAGTAAACATCTCCATATGAGATCCAATTACTTGTAGGGAAATGGAAGAGTCCTCGGTTATGATGATGCACTAGGTCCATAGCTGGGACTTTGTGTATGTTCTCGAAATGCGTTTGTCGAGTGCTCATTAAGAAAGTTTTTATACAAGTTTCTGAACGAACTCCTTAAGAAAAGTTATCCAAAAGTTCCCTTTGAAAGAATACTTTGAAGCATCTTGTCGTCACAAATGTTTTGACTACTTGTGGAGCCAAAACAGACTCCGTATGAGTCAGATATCCATGTTTGATTAACCTTTGCAGAATCGATTCGAGCAGCGATTCTGAGACTAGTTCTTGTGTAGTTGCACTCGATTTTTTCAGTTCTACTTCACTAAACATCTCCATATGAGATCTAACTACTTGTAGGGAAATGCAAGAGACCTAGGTTATGATGATGCACTAGGTCCATAGTTGGGACTTTGTGTATGTTCTCGAAATGCGTTTGTTGAGTGCTCATTAAGAAAGTTTCTATACAAGTTTCTGAACGAACTCCTTAAGAGAAGTACTCCAAAAGCTCCCCATTAAAGAATAATTTGAAGCATCTGGTCGTCACAAACGTTTTGACTACTTGTGGAGCCAAAACGGACTCCGTATGAGTCAGATATCCATGTTTGATTAACCATCGCTACAGAGGCGATTCGAGCAGCGATTCTGAGACTAGTTCTTGTGTAGTTGCACTCGATATTTTCCATTCTACTTCACTAAACATCTCCATATGAGATCCAATTAGTTGTAGGGAAATGGAAGAGACCTCGGTTATGATGATGCACTAGGTCCATCGCTGGGACTTTGTGTATGTTCTCGAAATGCGTTTGTCGAGTGCTCATTAAGAAAGTTTCTATACAAGTTTCTGAACGAACTCCTTAAGAGAAGTACTCCAAAAGCTCCCTATTAAAAAATAATTTGAAGCATCTGGTCGTCACAAACGTTTTGACTACTTGTGGAGCCAAAACGGACTCCGTATGAGTCAGATATCCATGTTTGATTAACCTTTGCATAAAACCGATTCGAGCAGCGATGATAGACTAGTTCTTGTGTAGTTGCACTCGATATTTTCCATTCTACTTCACTAAACATCTCCATATGAGATCCAATTACTTGTAGGGAAATGGAAGAGACCTCGGTTATGATGATGCACTAGGTCCATAGCTGGGACTTTGTGTATGTTCTCGAAATGCGTTTGTCGAGTGCTCATTAAGAAAGTTTCTATACAAGTTTCTGAACAAACTCCATAAGAAAAGTTCTCGAAAAGTTCCCTATGAAATAATCCTTTGAAGCATCTAGTCTTCAAAAACGTTTTGACTACTTGTGGAGCCAAAACAGACTCCGTATGAGTCAGATATCCATGTTTGATTAACCTTTGTAAGGCTGATTCGAGCAGCGCTGAGACTAGTTCTTGTGTAGTTGCACTCAATTTTCTCTATTCTACTTCACTAAACATATCCATATGAGATCTAATTACTTGTAGGGAAATGCAAGATACCTCGGTTATGATGATGTACTAGGTCCATCGCTGGGACTTTGTGTATGTTCTCGAAATGCGTTTGTCGAGTGCTCATTAAGAAAGTTTCTATACAAGTTTCTGAACGAACTCCTTAAGAAAAGTTCTCAAAAAGCTCCCTATGAAAGAATTATTTGAAGAATCTAGTCGTCACAACTGATTTCACTACTTGTGGAGGCAAAACGGACTCTGTATGAGTCATATATCCATGTTTCAGTTAAAACTGCGCAAAACTGATTCCGCACGACAGTTACAGACTAGTTCTTGTGTAGTTGCACTCGATTTTTTCCATTATACTTCACTAAACATCTCCATTAGAGATCCAATTACTTGTAGGGAAATGGAAGACTCGTCGGTTATGATGATGCACTAGGTCCATAGCTGGGACTTTGTGTATGTTCTCGAAATGCATTTGTCGATTGCTCATTAAGAAAGTTTCTATAAAAGTTTCTGAACGAACTCCATAAGAAAAGTTCTGCAAAACTTCCCTATGAAAGAATCTTTTGAAGCATCTGGTCGTCACAAACATGTTGACTACTTGTGGAGCCAAAATGGACTCTGTATGAGTTAGATATCCATGTTTCAGCTAGCACTATGGAGAACTGATTCCGAACGATAGTTAGAGACTAGTTCTTGTGTAGTTGCACTCGATTTTTTCTATTCTACTTCACTAAACATATCCATATGAGATGTAATTACTTGTAGGGAAATGCAAGAGACCTCGGTTATGATGATGCACTAGGTCCATCGCTGGGACTTTGTGTATGTTCTCGAAATGCGTTTGTCAGTGCTCATTAAGAAAGGAATGAACTCCTTAAGAAAAGTTCTCCAAAAGTTCCCTATGGAATCCTTTGAAGCATCTAGTGTCACAAACGTTTGACTACTTGTGGAGCCAAACGGAATGAGTCGATATCCATGTTTCAATTTGATTCGAGTAGCTAGCACTTTGTGTATGTTCTTGAAATGCGTTTGTCGAGTGCTCATTAAGAAAGTTTCTATACAAGTTTCTAAACGAACTCCTTAAGAAAAGTTCTCCAAAATCTCCCTATGAAAGAATTATTTGAAGCATCTGGTCGTCACAAACGTTTTGGCTGCTTGTGGAGCCAAAACGGACTCCGTATGAGTCAGATATCCATGTTTTAGTTAACATTGCGCAAAACTGATTCCGAACGACAGTTACAGACTAGTTCTTGTGTAGTTGCACTCGATTTTTTCCATTATACTTCACTAAACATCTCCATATGAGATCCAATTACTTGTAGGGAAATGGAAGAGACCTCGGTTATGATGATGCACTAGGTCCATAGCTGGGACTTTGTGTATGTTCTCAAAATACGTTTGTCGAGTGCTCATTAAGAAAGTTTCTATACAAGTTTCTGAATGAAGAAAAGTTTTCCAAAAGTTCCCTATGAAAGAATCCTTTGAAGCATCTGGTCGTTGTCGGTGTCGAAACTGGTGGATCTCGGGTAGGGGGTCCCGATCTGTGCTTCAAGGCTGATGGTAACAGGAAGCAAGGGACACAGATGTTTACTCAGGTTCGGGCCCTCTCGATGGAGGTAAAACCCTACTTCTTGCTTGATTAATATTGATGATATGGGTAGTACAAGAGTAGATCTACCACGAGATCGTAGAGGCTAAACCCTAAGAGCTAGCCTATGGTGGTATGATTGTAATTGTGATCGGCCTTCTAAGGGCCTACCTTTGCGGTTTATATAGACACGGAGAGGGCTAGGGTTCACATGGAGTCGGTTACAAGAAAGGAAAGATAATATCCGGATCGCCAAGCTTGCCTTGCACGCAAAGGAGAGTCCCATCCAGACACGGGCCGAAGTCATGAGTCTTTTATCTTCATGCTTCAATAGTCCGGACGTTGTACACAGTCCGGCTGTCCGGATACCCCCTAATCCAGGACTCCATCAGTAGCCCCGAACCAGGCTTCAATGACGATGAGTCCGGCGTGCAGTATTGGCTTCGGCATTGCAAGGCGGGTTCCTTCTCCGAATAGTCCAAAGTACCTGTTACGATGAATAGTGTCCAGCCTCCAATCAATGTTGTGCTCCTCGGCTTCAGCGCCTCAGTAATGACCATCTCCACGTGTCGAGCTAATAAGATCCTCTGGGACAACCCTCTATTTGAAGAGATATGGATTCTCAGATCCAAACCTCACTCTCCTCCCTTGAGCTAGCATCCTAGAGTGCTCCACGAAAAACCGTTCCAAGATGGCCGGACGTTGCAGCTCTTCTGCTTGCCCTCCTCGCTCTAAGTCGGGGGATTGGGGAGCGTGCTCAGTTCCTCATAGCCGTTTGGTAAAGTTACAAACCCAAAGGTTTCTCCCACCGGCATTCATGGTCCCCGTCCGAGCTGGAATAGCCACTTATGACGGAGGGGAACAAGCTGAGGGATCTCCTAACCCATCTCCGGAGGAGCGGATATGCTTCATCCCGCATCTGCTGAGGGGCGTCGGGTTTCCTATCCACCCTTTTCTTCGCAGGCTCCTGGAGTTCTACGGCCTCCAATTACACAATCTTAGCCCTTCCTCTATTCTGCACATAGCGGGGTATGTCGCCCTTTGCGAGCTGTTTTTAGGCTGCGAACCACACTTCGGATTATGGAGGAAGCTGTTCTACCTTGTCCCCCGCACCCAGGGAGAGTCCCTATGTCAAGTGGGCGGGGCCGAAGTATGGCGCCTCGCCGAGACCGGATACCTGTCCTGCACTCCGGAGAAGGCACCAGAAAACTGGCCTTCAGAGTGGTTCTATATAAATGACGTTCCCCTTCCGGATCCAGTCCGGATAGGTCTCCCCAAGTTCAGCAACGCCCCGCCGAGGGCACGCTTAAGGTGGCGCCCCCGGGGCCCTCAAGAAGTGGACACAAGGGAAATATACCTCCTGACGAACAGGATAAAGTTACTGGCCAAATCCGGACTGACGATAGTTGAGGTCATAGCGATATGCATAAGGCGGGGAGTGCAACCGCTCCAATATCGGGGGAAGCCTATGTGGCATTTCAACGGGGAAGATGACGCTACCCGCTGCGACCGTAAGGGCCCGGACTCCGCTGTCGCTTTGGCAAGGATATTGTCCGATTTGTATAAAGGGGAAGAGGAGGAATTCCTCCGTATAAAAATATGGGACGGATTCTCCATGTACAACCCCCCAGAGTGGGTAAGTTGCCATTCTTTTCCCTGCTTCACTTACTCTAGCGTTCTTCTGCTAAGATTACTTGCATCAATGGTTACGGCGAGGCGAGGAGGAGGGCCATAGAAGGAATCTTCAACCCCTCCCCGCAACCAGAGGACCCTGGAAGGGCCCTAGATCCGGGACTCAAAGTAGATCCGGATATTACTGTGGAGCTTGTCAATGCGGTATTTTATCAGGCGAGCTGGGACGGCGCCCTAGTGGCCATTACGGCCGAGTACCCTGGACTGGTCCCCGCGTCGCGTGTAAGCCGAGCTAAAAAACCCTATCCTCCGAAGAGGACTCCCCCCAGGTGTTATAATTTACCCTTGAGGCGTCGTTCTATTTGCAGAAACGACGGCCGGAGCGAGGGGCCGAGCCCCTAGGGACTCGTCAACCACGGGCGTCCGGATTGGGCAGGCTCAAGAGAAAGGCGGTGAGGGTTGACACACCGCTACAAAGGTAAAGTAATAACCTGTCTTGTAATTATAGAATTTGAAATATGACAGCGCCCTTTGTGTCTGGCAGGAAGAGGAATAACCGGACTATGTCCAGAGACCCAACCAATCACGCCTCCACCAGCCGGGTTCCAGAACCGGCTTCGGGGGCGGAGGCGGACACGGGGTCAGCACCGCAAAGCTCCCCGATGGAGGATGCGGATATGTGTTCGGCCATGAACTCCGAAGTGGAGAGCGCCATGAATCACCGGCGCCGAGGGCCGTGCTGCGGAACAACATCTTTTCCGAAGAGGCTTTTAATGCCTTCCATTCGGCGGACGCATACGTCCGAGCTGCTCGAGGCGGGTTGGCACAGGCGATGAACCAGTACACCAAAGATATACGGGTTAGAAATTTTGACGAGTATATATAGCAATAGCCCCTGAGACTTGAAATAGTTGGGACAACTGTTTGAAGGATCTATTTATGTAGAGGTCCTCGTGGACAAGAATGAACAATTGGCTCGGGAGCTGGAGGTATGTAAGGCCCAACTGAATGATGCGGTAGCCAAGTTAGAGGGATCCCGAAAGGCCCCCTTTGGTAATATTTGTCTCCATTATACGCCGATGTACTAGTTAGAAAAAGGCTGGTGCGGTTAGTCTGACAGAAAATTCTGCAGAAAATCCTGGGGTGAGTCCGAAAGGCGTAATGGTTGACGACTCGCATCTCCAACGGCAGCTAAAGGCTGGCGAGCGCATCCTTACGCAGGTGACGCAAGAGAAGAACAAGCTACAAGATGCCTCGTCTGGACGTGGAATTAAAGGACGTCCGCGCCCAACTTGCGGACTCCGTGAAGGAGAACAAAAGGCTCGACGCGGCATTTATGGTAAGAGCTCAAGCGAACTGTGGGATAGTTCGGCGAGGAAGTTTTTTTGATAATTTTTTTGCTTGCAGGAATGTTAGCGGGTCGCCCTGAAGAGGAGATGCCCTCATCTGCAGGTGATTTGCTGCAAGAACTTTCGCAGATGCATGAGCGTGCTCGGCAGGTTATGCACGGCGTTGCTCAGGCCTTGTGGCCATCAAGCCTTCTGCCGAATGGCATGGGGGAGCTTGCGGACCCGCTTCAAGGAGCCCGGTGGCGCTTCCGTCTGTGGAAGATATCAGCATGCCTGCAAGGAGCAAGAGAAGCCTGGGCAATGGTGAAGACCCGCTACACCAGGCTGGACCCAAACCATATGGCCGAAGTAGGACCGGCGGGGCCCGATGGGCAAGAGATTTCCGTGAGTCTGGTATATAACTAGGTAGCGTTAGCCGCTAAGTATTCGCAACAGGATTGTAGGCTAGATAGCCTGTTAGATGGTATAGAGGAGGAATATAGTTAGTCTCAGTGACTGTGTAATTTAATTGGTGTAAGTAGTCCCTAGTTGGATTGAAATCATTTGTCATGGCAGACCTTTTCGTTTCAGCCCTCAGATCCTATAGTCCGGGGTGTGTCCGAATACCCGCTCGGTTATACAAAAACCGGGGTATGCGTGGAGACCAGGCGTAGGGGTCATAACTGCTTGAACAGACAAGTACCCAACTAGTTATGTTATATTGCATGGATAGCAGGAAACATCTTCCAGGGAGAATTGTGCCGTTAGGGGTTCCTTTCCCTGGGTATGCATGTGTCGATGCACATGTCTGGACTGCGAGCGATGGCGCAGGATACAAAGCTTCTGGGGTGTTTTTTGTTGTAACCAACGAATACATCCTTTGTTCACCGATCGAATAATCTCTTAAGGAAACTAGCTTTCGGCTTCACCCAGTCTGAGGTACACATCCGGCTTAACCGGCAGTAACAATCATAGAGGTGCTCCCCTTATGCCCTAGCCGAATTAACGGGAATGTAGGGCATAAACACAAGAGCCAGGCAACCCAGCTTGGCCACATCTTAAGTCATATCGATGCATATAATGGTGAAGAAAAGGCACATATGGAAAAGGAACGCATATGCGATGGGCAAAAAGCCATTTAAAGTAATTATGTCTAGCTTCCGAATAGGAAGCCCCCAGGTACAACTTACACACATAGTACGGCCGGAATGGTCCGGGAGTCCGCACTATATTAAATACCTTGTGTGAAGAGAAAAAGGGTCGAGAAAGGAGAGAAAAGGGGTGGTGCATAATTAAAAAGGAGGGGTAAGGAGATGAACACTGAGTTTGGCGTTAGGCGTAGAATCTCCGGAGTCTGGGCCACGTTCCATGGGTTCGGCTCGAGTCTGTTATCGGATGCATTACGTAGACGGTACGCTCCTCCAGTGAGAACTTTGTCAATGACGAAGGGACCTTCCCACTTGGGTTTAAGTTTGTCCTTCTTATCTGGTAGGCGTAGAACGAGCTTGCCAATATTGTAAGTTTTGGCCCGCACTTCTCTGCTTTGATATCGTCGAGACTACTGCTGATAGAATGTGGAACGGGCCTTCGCGACATCGCGCTCCTCCTCCAGGGCATCCAAGTTATCCTGCCGATCTAACTCGGCTTCCTTCTCTTCGTACATGCGTACGCATGGCGAATCATGTATTATGTCGCAGGGTAGTACTGCTTCCGCACCATACAACATAAAAAATGGTGTATATCCGGTGGTTCAATTCGGTGTGGTCCGCAGCCCCAGAGTACGGAGTCGAGCTCCTCTACCCAGTGCGTATCCGCTTCTGTTAAAGATCGCACTAGTCTGGGTTTTATGCCGCTCATGATGAGACCATTTGCCCGTTCGACCTGGCCATTTGTTTGGGGGTGGTAGACGGAAGCATAGTCGAGCTTAATGCCCATTTTGCCGCACCAAGTTTTCACTTCATCGGCTGTGAAATTTGAGCCATTATTAGTGATGATGCTATGGGGGACACCGTACCGGTGTACGACCCTGGATATGAAGTCTATTACTGGTCCGGATTCGCCATTTTAACTGGTTTGGCTTCGATCCATTTGTTGAATTTGTCCACCATGACCAATAAGTATTTTTTTCTTATGGCTTCCCCCTTTAAGACGTCCGACCATATCCAGCCCCCAGACCGCGAAGGGCCAAGTTATGGGGATTTTTTGGAGAGCGGTAGGGGGCATATGACTCTGATTGGCGAAGAGCTGGCAGTCGACACAATGTTGGACAAGGTCATGTGCGTCTGCTCGGGCCGTCGGCCAGTAGAAGCCTGTACGAAAGGCTTTGCTGACTAGCGCTCGAGCTGCGGCGTAGTGTCCGCCCAGTCCGGCATGGATTTCAGCCAGGAGTTGCCGCCCTTCCTCTTCGGAGATGCACCTTTGGAGCACTCCGGTTGCGCTTTTCTTGTAGAGTTCCTCTTTATGGACTTTGTAAGCTTTAGAACACCGGACTATGCAGCGTGCTTCATTTTGGTCTTCGGGGAGCTCCTGCCTATTTAGGTAGGCCAAGAAAGGCTCGGTCCATGGGGCGATTACAGCCATGATTCCGTGGGCCGAAGATGTTATTTGGTGGCAGAGCCTCCAATTGTGTTTGATGGTTCGGAGTCTGGGGGTATATTTGGATCCGTGCTGGTATTGCGGGACTCCCCTTCCCATACTACGGATGGCTTGAACAGCCTTTCCAGGAATATATTAGGTGGGACAGGGTCGCGTTTGGCGCTGATGCGAGCAAGGACGTCAGCCGCTTGATTGTTTTATCGAGCCACATGGTGGAACTCGAGCCCCTCGAACCGAGCTGACATTTTGAGGATGGCATTACGATAGGCCGCCATCAAAGTCTCCGTTTATTTGTGATATTGCGAGGTTCGAATCTCCACGCACTTCCAGGCGTTGGGTGCCCATAGAGACTGCCATCTGAAGACCATGCAACAGAGCCTCATATTCGGCTGCATTGTTGGAGTCTGTGTATAATATTTGTAGGACGTACTGGACCGTGTCCCCGGTGGGAGACGTCAGGACTACCCCTGCTCCCAGTCCGGCCAGCATTTTGGAGCCGTCAAAGTGCATGATCCAGTTGGAGCACGCGCCATACTCTTTAGGGAGTTAAACGTCGTCCATTCGCAACAAAGTCAGCCAGTACTTGCAAATTATTGGCTCGCCGTGGTTTGTATATTATGTCGAACAACAGGAGCTCGATAGCCCATTTAGCAATCCGGCCCATAGCATCACGGTTATTAATTATGTCATTGAGTGGTACTTCAGAGGCGACGGTAATCGAACACTCTTGAAAGTAGTGTCTTCGCTTCCGGGATGCCATGAAGACCGCGTATGCTATTTTTTGATAGTGTGGGTATCGGGATTTGCATGGGGTGAGGACCGTGGATATGTAATAAACAGGCTTTCGAAGCGGGAATTTATATACGTCCACCTCTCATTCGATGATGAGCACTGCGCTTACCACTTGATGTGTTGCAGCTATGTATAGTAGCGTCGGTTCGCCGAGTTTTGGCGCTATTAGGACTGGATTACTGGCCAATAAGTTCTTTATCTCATCGAGTCCGGCCGCGACTGCATCCGTCCATACAAAGTGTTCGGTGCGCCGGAGGAGGCGCTAAAGTGGCAATGCCTTTTCTCCTAGCCTGGATATAAAGCGGCTCAAAGCGGCCACGCATCGAGCTAGCTTCTGGATGTGCTTGAGGTCTGCTGGTGTAGCCAACTGCGACAGAGCTCGAATTTTTGCTGGATTCGCTTCGATTCCTCTATTGGAAACAATGAAGCCCAACAGCTTCCCCGAGGGGACACCGAAAACGCATTTTTCCGGATTCAACTTGATGTCGTATGTCCGGAGGTTATCGAATGTAAGCATCAAGTCATCTATTAGGGTTGCGACGTGTCTAGTTTTTATGACCACGTCGTCCACATATGCTTCCACTATTTTGCCGATTTGTTTTTCCAGGCATGTTTGAATCATGCGTTGATAGGTTGCGCCGGCATTCTTGAGCCCGAAGGGCATAGTATTGAAGCAGAAAGGAACATATGGCATTATAAAAGCTGTTGCAGCTTGGTCAGACTCTGCCATCTTTATTTGATGGTATCCAGAGTATGCGTCGAGAAAACACTGCGAGTCGTGTCTAGCTGTGGCATCGATGATTTGATCGATGCGAGGGAGGGGAAAGGGATCTTTGGGACAAGCCTTGTTGAGGTCTTTGAAGTCGACGCATAGGCGCCAGGATTTGTCCTTGTTTGGTACCATTACCAAATTTGCCAGCCAATCCAGATGTTTAATGTCTCTGATGAATCCGGCCTCGAGTAGCTTGGCTAGCTCTTCCCCCATGGCTTGTCGTTTGGGTTCTGAAAACCGCCTTAGAGTCTGTTTGACCGGTTTGTATCCCTTTAGTATATTGAGGCTATGTTCGGCCAACCGGCGTGGGATACCTGGCATGTCCAAAGGGTGCCAGGCGAAAATATCCCAATTCTCGCGTAAGAAATCTCGCAGTGCGGCGTCCATCGCGGGGCTCAACTGTGTCCCGATGGATGCTGTCTTCGTGGGGTCCGTTGGGTGGACATGGAATTTGACTATCTCATCTGCAGGTTTAAATGAGGTGGACTTGGGTCGCTTGTCGAGTATCATGTCGTCCCTGTCCACGGTGGCCCGCATGTTGTTAACTCTTCGGCTGCTAGGGCTACAGATAATGCTTCGAGGGCTAGTGTTGCGGTTTTGTTTTCGGCGCGAAGTGGACATCCAGATCACTGGCTAGAGTGATAATTCCGTTGGGTCCGGGCATTTTAAGCTTCATGTACCCGTAATGAGGTACTGCTTGAAATCTTGTAAACGCGTCCCGCCGTAGAAGGGTGTGGTATCCGCTGCTAAAGGGAGCCACTTGGAATGTGATTTCTTCGGACCTGTAATTCTCCGGGGTGCCGAATACCACATCGAGTGTGATTTTTCCCGCACACCGCGCTTCCCGAGTAGGGATGATTCCCCTGAAGGTGGTGCCGCTTTGCTCGATGTGGCCTTTATCAATTTCCATCTTGTCGAGCGTTCCCTCATAGATCAAGTTTAATTTGCTTCTGCCGTCCATGGGTACTTTGGTGAGGCGAAAGCCGTCCACGATTGGGCCAAGTACCAGAGCGGCCGGTCCCCGGACAGTCTAGAATCGAGGTTCATCACTGGCATTGAAAGTTATAGCAGTGTCGTTCCAGGGGTTTATCTTCGCCACATGGCAAATTTCCGCGGAGCTTCGACGAGCCCGCTTGCGCCCGTTGTTAGAGGCAAAAGTCTCGAAGACTGTTAGTATCATATTATGTCCGTTGGCAGGATGTTATTCCGCTTTATGGCCTACAAGAAGATCCTCGCCACTTTTTGGCACCTGCCGGAGTATCAAACATGCCCTAAGGCTATGAGTCGGTATTGTATCCGGAGCACTATGGAGCTTACATGGCCCGTCGAGCCATTCTTCCAATACGGATTCCCGCCCTGGGGTGGGCTTTGGTTTCTTGGGGATTGGATCGGACGACTTACGAGAGTTTGCCCGTTTAGTTCGGACAAAGGTCTTGGTGAGAGCAGTACTATCCCAAAATTTTGTTTGGGTTTTCCAAGCGCTCTCCATCGCATAGTACTTCCGTACCATGATTGCCAAGTCCGCGAAGCGTACTACGTCGCGGAAGTTTATAGCATTGAGGAGTCCTTCGTCTGTGTAGTTTTTGCAGAAGAGTGAGACCATGTTCTCCTCGCGGCAGTCCTTGACCTTGTTAAGCGGAAGGAGGAATCTGGCCCGGTAGTGATGTACGGTTTCCTGGGGCTCTTGCGTGATGCGGGAGAGACAGTTTAAGTCTAGGTAGGCATTGTTAGCAGAATCCGGATTTTGATCCGATCTAACGCCCAAGGGCGCGGACGGTTCCGAGCTTAACCGCTCAAAATTGGAAGTGCTGCCCAATTTCTTCGGCCCAATGCCCGACTCTAAGTCCGGGACCTGGGTCGTGTTTTCCTTTGAGTAGGTTTTCGGCTCAAGGAGCTCGGTGATCCGAACATAATTTGTCCTCAAAGTTCAGGGACAATCCGCGTATGGTTCCTCCACTATCGCTATCACATGGGTGGCGGCAGGGACCTGATGTCCCTTCGGTCGGGTTTAAGCCCAATCCGGTCATAGTCCGTAGCGACTCCCAGAGCGGCAATGCGATCCAAGAGTTCATTAAGGGAGGAGAGCTCCATTGGATCCATCTATTCGGCAAGTTCCGAACTGACGCGAACGTTATGATTGATGAACCAAGAGGCCATCATCGGCGCTATTGCCGACAGGGCTGCCATGATAAAGCCGCCAAGCCGGAGCGTCTGGCCTACAGCCAGAGCTCCCTCCGAGGTAATGTCGTCCTTGGTGACGAGACGAGCCATCGAGCCTTGCGGCGACGACATAGAGGAACTCTCAATGAAAGCACCAATGTTGGTGTCAAAACCGGCGGATCTCGGGTAGGGGGTCCCGATCTGTGCATCAAGGCCGATGGTAACATGAAGCAAGGGACACAGATTTTTACCCAGGTTCGGGCCCTCTCGATGGAGGTAAAACCCTACTTCCTGCTTGATTAGTATTGATGATATGGGTAGTACAAGAGTAGATCTACCACGAGATCGTAGAGGCTAAACCCTAAGAGCTAGCCTATGGTGGTATGATTGTAATTGTGATCGGCCTTCTAAGGGCCTACCTCTCCGGTTTATATAAACACGGAGAGGGCTAGGGTTTACATGGAGTCGGTTACAAGAAAGGAAAGATAATATCCGGATCGCCAAGCTTGCCTTCCACGCAAAGGAGAGTCCTATCCAGACACGGGCCAAAGTCTTGAGTCTTTTATCTTCACGCTTCAATAGTCCGGACGTTGTACACAGTCCGGCTGTCCGGATACCCCCTAATCCAGGACTCCATCAGTAGCCCCCGAACCAGGCTTCAATGACGATGTGTCCAGCGTGCAGTATTGGCTTCGGCATTGCAAGGCGGGTTCCTTCTCCGAATAGTCCAAAGTACTTGTTACGATGAATAGTGTCCAGCCTCCAATCAATGTTGTGCTCCTCGGCTTCAGCGCCTCAGTAATGACCATCTCCACGTGTCGAGCGAATGCGAGGAGTCGAGGCATTTTTGCATTTGCCACCCTCGATCCTCTGGGCCAACCCTCTATTTGAAGGGATAGGGATTCTCAGATCCAAACCTCACTCTCCTCCCTTGAGCTAGCATCCTAGAGTGCTCCACGAAAAACCATTCCAACATGGCCGGCCATTGCAGCTCTTCTGCTTGCCCTCCTCGCTCTAAGTCGGGGGATTGGGGAGAGTGCTCAGTTCCTCATAGCCGTTTGGTAAAGTTACAAACCCAAAGGTTTCTCCCACTGGCATTCATGGTCCCCGTCCGAGCTGGAATAGCCACTTATGACGGAGGGGAACAAGCTGAGGGATCTCCTAACCCATCTCCGGAGGAGCGGATATGCTTCATCCCGCATCTGCTGAGGGGCATCGGGTTTCCTATCCACCCTTTTCTTCGCAGGCTCCTGGAGTTCTACGGCCTCCAGTTACACAATCTTAGCCCTTCCTCTATTCTTCACATAGCGGGGTATGTCGCCCTTTGCGAGCTATTTTTAGGCTGCGAACCACACTTCAGATTATGGAGGAAGCTGTTTTGCCTTGTTCCCCGCACCCAGGGAGAGTCCCTATGTCAAGTGGGCGGGGTCGAAGTATGGCGCCTCGCCGAGACCGGATACCTGTCCGGCACTCTGGAGAAGGCACCAGAAAACTGGCCTTCAGAGTGGTTCTATATAAATGACGTTCCCCTTCCGGATCCAGTCCGGATAGGTCTCCCCAAGTTCAGCAACGCCCCGCCGAGGGCACGCTTAAGGTGGCGCCCCCGGGGCCCTCAAGAAGAGGACACAAGGGAAATATACCTCCTGACGAAGAGGATAAAGTTACTGGCCAAATCCGGACTGACGATAGTTGAGGTCATAGCGATATGAATAAGGCCGGGAGTGCAACCGCTCCAATATCGGGGGAAGCCTATGTGGCATTTCAACGGGGAAGACGACGCTACCCGCTGCGACCGTAAGGGCCCGGACTCCGCTGTCGCTTTGGCAAGGATATTGTCTGATTTGTATAAAGGGGAAGAGGAGGAATTCCTCCACATAAAAATGTGGGACGGATTCTCCATGTACAACCCCCCAGAGTGGGTAAGTTGCCATTCTTTTCCCTGCTTCACTTACTCTAGCGTTCTTCTGCTAAGATTACTTGCATCAATGGTTCTGAGCAGGAACTGAGGAGGGCCATAGAAGGAATCTTCAGCCCCTCCCCGCAACCATAGGACCCTGGAAGGGCCCTAGATCCGGGACTCAAAGTAGATCCGGATATTACTGTGGAGCTTGTCAATGGGGTATTTTATCAGGCGAGCTGGGACGGCGCCCTAGTGGCCATTACGGCCGAGTACCCTGGACTGGTCCCCGTGTCGCGTGTAAGCCGAGCGAAAAAACCCTATCCTTCGAAGAGGACTCTCCCAGGTGTTATAATTTACCCTTGAGGCGTCGTTCTATTTGTAGAAACGACGGCCGGAGCGAGGGGCCGAGCCCCTAGGGACTCGTCAACCACGGGCGTCCGGATTGGGAAGACTCAAGAGGAAGGCGGTGAGGGTTGACACACCGCTACAAAGGTAAAGTAATAACCTGTCCTGTAATTATAGAATTTGAAATATGACAGCGCCCTTTGTGTCTGGCAGGAAGAGGAATAACCGGACTATGTCCAGAGACCCCACCAATCACGCCTCCACCAGCCGGGTTCCAGAACCGGCTTCGGGGGCGGAGGCGGACACGGGGTCAGCACCGCAAAGCTCCCCGATGGAGGATGCGGATATGTGTTCGGCCATGAACTCCGAAGTGGAGAGCGCCATGAATCACCGGCGCCGGAGGGCCGTGCTCCGGAACAACATCTTTTCAGAAGAGGCTTTTAATGCCTTCCATTCGGCGGACGCATACGTCCGAGCTGCTCGAGGCGGGTTGGCACAGGCGATGAACCAGTACACCAAAGATATACGGGTTAGAAATTTTGACGAGTATATATAGCAGTAGCCCCTGAGACTTGAAATAGTTGGGACAACTGTTTGAAGGATCAATTTATGTAGAGGTCCTCGTGGACAAGAATGAACAATTGGCTCGGGAGCTGGAGGTATGTAAGGCCCAACTGAATGATGCGGTAGCCAAGTTAGAGGGATCCCGAAAGGCCCCCTCTGGTAATATTTGTCTCCATTATACGCCGATGTACCAGTTAGAAAAAGGCTGGTGCGGTTAGTCTGACAGAAAATTCTGCAGACAATCCTGGGGTGAGTCCGAAAGGCGTAATGGTTGACGACTCGCATCTCCAACAGCAGCTAAAGGCTGGCGAGCGCATCCTTACGCAGGTGACGCAAGAGAAGAACAAGCTACAAGATGCCAATATTCGTCTGGACGTGGAATTAAAGGACGTCCACGCCCAACTGGCGGACTCCGTGAAGGAGAACAAAAGGCTCCGACGCGGCATTTATGGTAAGAGCTCAAGCGAACTGTGGGATAGTTCGGCGAGGAAGTTTTTTTGAATTTTTTTTTGCTTGCAGGAATGTTAACGGGTCGCCCTGAAGAGGAGATGCCCTCATCTGCAGGTGATTTGCTGCAAGAACTTTCGCAGATGCACGAGCGTGCTCGGCAGGTTATGCATGGCGTTGCTCAGGCCTTGTGGCCATCAAGCCTTCTGCCGAATGGCATGGGGGAGCTTGCGGACCCACTTCAAGGAGCCCGTGGCGCCGTGCGTGGAAGATATCAGCATGCCTGCAAGGAGCAAGAGAAGCCTGGGCAATGGTGAAGACCCGCTACACCAGGCTGGACCCAAACCATATGGCCGAAGTAGGACCGGCGGGGCCCGATGGGCAAGAGATTTCCGTGAGTCTGGTATATAACCAGGTAGCGTTAGCCGCTAAGTATTCGCAACAGGATTGTAGGCTAGATAGCCTGTTAGATGGTATAGAGGAGGAATATAGTCAGTCTTAGTGAGTGTGTAATTTAATTGGTGTAAGTAGTCCCTAGTTGGATTGAAATCATTTGTCATGGCAGACCTTTTCGTTTCAGCCCTCGGATCCTATAGTCCGGGGTGTGTCCGAATACCCGCTCGATTATACAAAAACCGGGGTATGCGTGGAGACCAGGCGTAGGGGTCATAACTGCTTGAACAGACAAGT
This sequence comes from Aegilops speltoides, assembly GCA_021437245.1. Taxonomy (NCBI): domain Eukaryota; kingdom Viridiplantae; phylum Streptophyta; class Magnoliopsida; order Poales; family Poaceae; genus Aegilops; species Aegilops speltoides. Next base: position 383,434,509 of record CM038143.1, read on the forward strand.
ACCCAAGTAGTTATGTTATATTGCATGGATAGCAGGAAACATCTTCCAGGGAGAATTGTGCCGTTAGGGGTTCCTTTCCCTGGGTATGCATGTGTCGATGCACATTTCTGGACTGCGAGCGATGGCGCAGGATACAAAGCTTCTTGGGTGTTTTTTGTTGTAACCAACGAATACATCCTTTGTTCACCGATCGAATAATCTCTTAAGGAAACTAGCTTTCGGCTTCACCCAGTCTGAGGTACACATCCGGCTTAACCAGCAGTAACAATCGCAGAGGTGCTCCCCTTATGCCCTAGCCGAATTAACGGGAACGTAGAGCATAAACACAAGAGCCAGGCAACCCAGCTTGGCCACATCTTAAGTCATATCGATGCATATAATGGTGAAGAAAAGGCACATATGGAAAAGGAACGCATATGTGATGGGCAAAAAGCCATTTAAAGTAATTATGTCTAGCTTCCGAATAGGAAGCCCCCAGGTACAACTTACACACATAGTACGGCCGGAATGGTCCGGGAGTCCGCACTGTATTAAATACCTTGTGTGAAGAGAAAAAGGGTCGAGAAAGGAGAGAAAAGGGGTGGTGCATAATTAAAAAGGAGGGGTAAGGAGACGAACACTGAGTTAGGCGTTAGGCGTAGAATGTCCGGAGTCTGGGCCACGTTCCATGGGTTCGGCTCGAGTTTGTTATCGGATGCATTACGTAGACGGTACGCTCCTCCAGTGAGAACTTTGTCAATGACGAAGGGACCTTCCCACTTGGGTTTAAGTTTGTCCTTCTTCTTCTCTGGTAGGCGTAGAACGAGCTCGCCAATATTGTAAGTTTGGCCCGCACTTCTCTGCTTTGATATCGTCGAGACTACTGCTGATAGAATGTGGAACGGGCCTTCGCGACATCACGCTCCTCCTCTAGGGCATCCAAGTTATCCTGCCGATCTAACTCGGCTTCCTTCTCTTCGTACATGCGTACGCATGGCGAATCATGTATTATGTCGCAGGGTAGTACTGCTTCCGCACCATACAACATAAAAAATGGTGTATATCCGGTGGTTCGATTCGGTGTGGTCCGCAGCCCCAGAGTACGGAGTCGAGCTCCTCTACCCAGTGCGTATCCGCTTCTGTTAAAGATCGCACTAGTCTGGGTTTTATGCCGCTCATGATGAGACCATTTGCCCGTTCGACCTGGCCATTTGTATGGGGGTGGTAGACGGAAGCATAGTCGAGCTTAATGCCCATTTTGCTGCACCAAGTTTTCACTTCATCGGCTGTGAAATTTGAGCCATTATCAGTGATGATGCTATGGGGGACACCGTACCAGTGTACGACCCTGGATATGAAGTCTATTACTGGTCCGGATTCGGCCATTTTAACTGGTTTGGCTTCTATCCATTTGGTGAATTTGTCCACCATGAACAATAAGTATTTTTTCTTATGGCTTCTCCCTTTAAGACGTCCGACCATATCCAGCCCCCAGACCGCGAAGGGCCAAGTTATTGGGATTGTTTGGAGAGCGGTAGGGGGCATATGACTCTGATTGGCGAAGAGCTGGCAGTCGACACAATGTTGGACAAGGTCATGTGCGTCTGCTCGGGCCGTCGGCCAGTAGAAGCCTGTACGAAAGGCTTTGCTGACTAGCGCTCGAGCTGCGGCGTAGTGTCCGCCCAGTCCGGCATGGATTTCAGCCAGGAGTTGCCGCCCTTCCTCTTCGGAGATGCACCTTTGGAGCACTCCGGCCGCGCTTTTCTTGTAGAGTTCCTCTTTATGGACTTTGTAAGCTTTAGAATGCCGGACTATGCAGCGTGCTTCATTTTGGTCTTCGGGGAGCTCCTGCCTATTTAGGTAGGCCAAGAAAGGCTCGGTCCACGGGGCGATTACAGCCATGATTCCGTGGGCCGAAGATGTTATTTCGGTGGCAGAGCCTCCGATTGTGTTTGATGGTTTGGAGTCTAGGGGTATATTCGGATCCGTGCTGGTATTGCGGGACTCCCCTTCCCATACTACGGATGGCTTGAACAGCCTTTCCAGGAATATTTTAGGTGGGACAGCGTCGCGTTTGGCGCTGATGCGAGCAAGGACGTCAGCCGCTTGATTGTTTTATCGAGCCACATGGTGGAACTCGAGCCCCTCGAACCGAGCTGACATTTTGAGGAAGGCATTACGATAGGCCGCCTTCAAAGTCTCCGTTTATTTGTGATATTGCGAGGTTCGAATCTCCACGCACTTCCAGGCGTTGGATGCCCATAGAGATTGCCATCTGAAGACCATGCAACAGAGCCTCATATTTGGCTGCATTGTTGGAGTCTGTGTATAATATTTGTAGGACGTACTGGACCGTGTCCCCGGTGGGAGACGTCAGGACTACCCCTGCTCCCAGTCCGGCCAGCATTTTGGAGCCGTCAAAGTGCATGATCCAGTTGGAGTACGCGCCATACTCTTTAGGGAGTTCGGCTTCTGTCCATTCGGCAACAAAGTCAGCCAGTACTTGCAAATTAATGGCTCGCCGTGGTTTGTATATTATGTCGAACAACAGGAGCTCGATAGCCCATTTAGCAATCCGGCCCGTAGCATCACGGTTATTAATTATGTCATTGAGTGGTACTTCGGAGGCGACGGTAATTGAACACTCTTGAAAGTAGTGTCTTCGCTTCCGGGATGCCATGAAGACCGCGTATGCTATTTTTTGATAGTGTGGGTATCGGGATTTGCATGGGGTGAGGACCGTGGATATGTAATAAACAGGCTTTTGAAGCGGGAATTTGTATCCGTCCACCTCTCGTTCGATGACGAGCACTGCGCTTACCACTTGATGTGTTGCAGCTATGTATAGTAGCGTAGGTTCGCCGATGTTTGGCGCTATTAGGACTGGATTACTGGCCAATAAGTTCTTTATCTCATCGAGTCCGGCCGCGGCTGCATCCGTCCACACAAAGTGATCGGTGCGCCGGAGGAGGCGGTAAAGAGGCAATGCCTTTTCTCCTAGCCTGGATATAAAGCGGCTCAAAGCGGCCACGCATCGAGCTAGCTTCTGGATGTGCTTGAGGTCTGCTGGTGTAGCCAACTGCGACAGAGCTCGAATTTTTGCTGGATTTGCTTCGATTCCTCTATTGGAAACAATGAAGCCCAACAGCTTCCCCGAGGGGACACCGAAAACGCATTTTTCCGGATTCAACTTGATGTCGTATGTCCGGAGGTTATCGAATGTAAGCATCAAGTCATCTATTAGGGTTGCGACGTGTCTAGTTTTTATGACCACGTCGTCCACATATGCTTCCCCTGTTTTGCCGATTTGTTTTTCCAGGCATGTTTGAATCATGCGTTGATAGGTTGCGCCGGCATTCTTGAGCCCGAAGGGCATAGTATTGAAGCAGAAAGGAACATATGGCATTATAAAAGCTGTTGCAGCTTGGTCAGACTCTGCCATCTTTATTTGATGGTATCCAGAGTATGCGTCGAGAAAACACTGCGAGTCGTGTCTAGTTGTGGCATTGATGATTTGATCGATGCGAGGGAGGGGAAAGGGATCTTTGGGACAAGCCTTGTTGAGGTCTTTGAAGTCGACGCATAGGCGCCAGGATTTGTCCTTGTTTGGTACCATTACCAAATTTGCCAGCCAATCCAGATGTTTTCCGGCCTCGAGTAGCTTGGCTAGCTCTTCCCCCATGGCTTGTTGTTTGGGTTCTGAAAACCGCCTTAGAGTCTGTTTGACCGGTTTGTATCCCTTTAGTATATTGAGGCTATGTTCGGCCAACCGGCGTGGGATACATGGCATGTCCGAAGGGTGCCAGGCGAAAATGTCCCAATTCTCGCGTAAGAAATCTCGCGATCTTGGCGTCCATCATGAGGCTCAAGCGTGTCCCGATGGATCTTTGTCTTCGTGGGGTCCGTTGGGTGGACATGGAATTTGACTATCTCGTCTGCAGGTTTAAATGAGGTGGACTTGGGTCGCTTGTCGAGTATCATGTCGTCCCTGTCCACGGTGGCCCGCATGTTGTTAACTCTTCGGCTGCTAGGGCTACAGATAATGCTTCGAGGGCTAGTGTTGCGGTTTTGTTTTCGGCGCGAAGTGCGACATCCAGATCACTCGCTAGAGTGATAATTCCGTTGGGTCCAGGCATTTTAAGCTTCATGTACCCGTAATGAGGTACTGCTTGAAATCTTGTAAACGCGTCCCGCCGTAGAAGGGTGTGGTATCCGCTGCTAAAGGGAGCCACTTGGAATGTGATTTCTTCGGACCTGTAATTCTCCGGGGTGCCGAATACCACATCGAGTGTGATTTTTCCCGCACACCGCGCTTCCCGAGTAGGGATGATTCCCCTGAAGGTGGTGCCGCTTTGCTCGATGCGGCCTTTATCAATTTCCATCTTGTCGAGCGTTTCCTCATAGATCAAGTTTAATTCGCTTCTGCCGTCCATGAGTACTTTGGTGAGGCGAAAGTCGTCCATGATTGGGCTAAGTACCAGAGCGGCCGGTCCCCGGACAGTCTAGAATCGAGGTTCATCACTAGCATTGAAAGTTATAGCAGTGTCATTCCAGGGGTTTATCTTCGCCACATGGCAAATTTCCGCGGAGCTTCGACGAGCCCGCTTGCGCCTGTTGTTAGAGGCAAAAGTCTCGAAGACTGTTAGTATCATATTATGTCCGTTGGCAGGATGTTGTTCCGCTTTATGGCCTACAAGACGATCCTCGCCACTTTTTGGCACCTGCCGGAGTATCAAACATGCCCTAAGGCTATGAGTCGGTATTGTATCCGGAGCACTATGGAGCTTACATGGCCCGTCGAGCCATTCTTCCAATACGGATTCCCGCCCTGGGGTGGGCTTTGGTTTCTTGGGGATTGGATCGGACGACTTACGCGAGTTTGCCCGTTTAGTTCGGACAAAGGTCTTGGTGAGAGTAGTACTATCCCAAAATTTTGTTTGGGTTTTCCAAGCGCTCTCCATCGCATAGTACTTCCGTACCATGATTGCCAAGTCCACGAAGCATACTACATCGCGGAAGTTTATAGCATTGAGGAGTCCTTCGTCTGTGTAGTTTTTGCAGAAGAGTGAGACCATGTTCTCCTCGCGGCAGTCCTTGACCTTGTTAAGCGCAAGGAGGAATCTGGCCCGGTAGTGATGTACGGTTTCCTGGGGCTCTTGCGTGATGCGGGAGAGACAGTTTAAGTCTAGGTAGGCATTGTTAGCAGAATCCGGATTTTGATCCGATCTAACGCCCAAGGGCGCGAGACGGTTCTGAGCTTAACAGCTCAAAATTCGAAGTGCTGCCCAATTTCTTCGGCCCAATGCCCGATTCTAAGTCCGGGACCTGGGTCATGTTTTCCTTTGAGTAGGTTTTCGGCTCAAGGAGCTCGGTGATCCGAACATAATTTGTCCTCAAAGTTCAGGGACAATCCGCGTATGGTTCCTCCACTATCGCTATCACATGGGTGGCCGGTAGGGACCTGATGTCCCTTCGATCGGGTTTAAGCCCAATCCGGTCATAGTCCGTAGCGACTCCCAGAGCGGCAATGCGATCCAAGAGTTCATTAAGGGAGGAGAGCTCCATTGGATCCATCTGTTCGGCAAGTTCCAAACTGATGCGAAGGTTATGATTGATTACCCAAGAGGCCATCGTCGGCGCTATTGCCGACAGGGCTGCCATGATAAAGCCGCCGAGCCGGAGCGTCTGGCCTACAGCCAGAGCTCCCTCCGAGGTAATGTCGTCCTTGGTGACGAGACGAGCCATCGAGCCTTGTGGCGACGACATAGAGGAACTCTCAATGAAAGCACCAATGTTGGTGTCAAAACCGGCGGATCTCGGGTAGGGGGTCCCGATCTGTGCATCAAGGCTGATGGTAACATGAAGCAAGGGACACAGATTTTACCCAGGTTCGGGCCCTCTCGATGGAGGTAAAACCCTACTTCCTGCTTGATTAATATTGATGATATGGGTAGTACAAGAGTAGATCTACCACGAGATCGTAGAGGCTAAACCCTAAGAGCTAGCCTATGGTGGTATGTTTGTAATTGTGATCGGCCTTCTAAGGACCAACCTCTCCGGTTTATATAGACACCGGGGAGGGCTAGGGTTTACATGGAGTCGGTTACAAGAAAGGAAAGATAATATCCGGATCGCCAAGCTTGCCTTCCACGCAAAGGAGAGTCCCATCCGGACACGGGCCGAAGTCTTGAGTCTTGTATCTTCACGCTTCAATAGTCCGGACGTTGTACACAGTTCGGCTATCCAGATATCCCCTAATCTAGGACTCCCTCAGTCGTCACAAACGTTTTTACTAATTGTGGAGCCAAAACGGACTCTGTATGAGTCAGATATCCATGTTTGATTAACACTGACCTGTAAGGCGATTCCAAGCAGCGATTCTGAGACTAGTTCTTGTGTAGTTGCACTTGATTTTTTTATTCTACTTAACTAAACATGTCCATATGAGATCTAATTACTTGTAGGGAAATGCAAGAGACCTTGGTTATAACGATGCGGAAGGTCCATCGCTGGGACTTTGTGTATGTTCTCGAAATGCGTTTCTCGAGTGCTCATTAAGAAAGTTTCCATACAAGTTTCTGAACGAACTCCTTAAGAAAAGTTCTCCAAAAGTTCCCTATGAAAGAATCCTTTGAAGCATCTGGTCGTCACAAACGTTTTGACTACTTGTGGAGCCAAAACTGACTCCGTATGAGTCAGATATCCATGTTTGATTAACCTTTGAAAAGCGATTCGAACAACGATTCTGAGACTAGTTCTTGTGTACTTGCACTCGATTTTTTCTATTCTACTTCACTAAACATCTCCATATGAGATCTAATTACTTTTAGGGAAATGCAAGACACCTCGGTTATGATGATGCACTAGGTCCTTCGCTAGGACTTTGTGTATGTTCTTGAAATGCGTTTGTCGAGTGCTCATTAAGAAAGTTTCTATACAAGTTTCTGAACGAACTCCTTCAGAAAAGTTCTCTGAAAGTTCCCTATGAAAGAATCCTTTGAAGCATCTTTTCGTCACAAACATTTTGACTACTTGTCAATCCAAAAATGACTCCGTATGAGTAAGATATCCATGTCTTAGTTAACACTGCGCAAAACTGATTCCGAACGACAGTTACATACTAGTTCTTGTGTAGTTGCACTCGATTTTTTCAATTCGACTTCACTAAACATCTCCATATGAGATCCAATTACTTCTAGAGAAATGCAAGAGACCTAGGTTATGATGATGCACTAGGTCCATAGCTGGCACTTTGTGTATGTTCTCGAAATGCGTTTGTCGAGTGCTCATTAAGAAAGTTTCTATACAAGTTTCTGAACGAACTCCTTAATAAAAGTTCTCCATAAGTTCCCTATGAAAGATTCCTTTGAAGCATCTGGTCATCACAAATGTTTTGACTACTTGTGGAGCCCAAACGGACTCCGTATGAGTCAGATATCCATGTTTCAGTTAACATTGCGCAAAACTGATTCCGAACGACAGTTACAGACTAGTCTTGTGTAGTTGCACTTGATTTTTCGATTGTACTTCACTAAAGATCTCCATATGAGTTCTAATTACTTGTAGGGCAATGCAAGAGACCTCGGTTATGATGATGCATTAGGTCCATCGCTGGGACTTTGTGTATGTTCTCGAAATGCGTTTGTTGAGTGCTCATTAAGAAAATTTCTATACAAGTTTCTGAACGAACTCCATAAGAAAAGTATTCCAAAAGTCCCTATGAAAGAATCCTTTAAAGCATCTGGTCGTCACAAACGTTTTGACTACTTGTGGAGCCAAAACAGACTCCATATGAGTCAGATATCCATGTTTCAGTTAACACTGCACAAAAGTGATTCGAATGACAGTTACAGACAAGTTCTTGTGTAGTTGCATTCTATTTTTCCAATTCGACTTCACTAAACATATCCATATGAGATCCAATTACTTGTAGGGAAATGCAAGAGACCTCGGTTATGATGTGCACTAGGTCCATAGCTGGGACTCTGTCTATGTTCTCGAAATGCGTTTGTCAAATGCTCATTAAGAAAGTTTCTATACTAGTTTCTGAACGAACTCCTTAAGAAAAGTTCTCCAAAAGTTCCCTATGAAAGAATCGTTTGAAGCATCTGGTCGTCACAAACGTTTTGACTACTTGTGGAGCAAAAACTGACTCCGTATGAGTCATATATCCATGTTTGAGTTAACACCGTGCAAAACTAATTCCGAACGACAGTTACAGACTAGTTCTTGTGTAGTTGCACTCGATTTTTTCTATACTACTTCACTAAACATCTCCATATGAGATCTAATTACTTGTAGGGAAATGCAAGGGACCTCGGTTATGATGATGCACTAGGTCAATAGCTGGGACTTTGTGTATGTTCTCGAAATGCGTTTGTTGAGTGCTCATTAAAAATATTCCAAAAGTCCCTATGAAAGAATCCTTTGAAGCATCTGGTCGTCACAAACGTTTTGACTACTTGTGGAGCCAAAACAGACGCCATATGAGTCGGATATCCATGTTTCAGTTAACACTGCGCAAAAGTGATTCGAACCACAGTTACAGACTAGTTCTTGTGTAGTTGCATTCTATTTTTCGAATTCGACTTCACTAAACATATCCATATGAGATCCAATTACTTGTATGGAAATGCAAGAGACCTCGGTTATGATCATGCACTAGGTCCATAGCTGGGACTTTGTCTATGTTCTCGAAATGCGTTTGTCAAATGCTCATTAAGAAAGTTTCTATACAAGTTTCTGAACGAACTCCTTAAGAAAAGTTCTCCAAAAGTTCCCTATGAAAGAATCCTTTGAAGCATCTGGTCGTCACAAACGTTTTGACTACTTGTGGAGCCAAAATGACTCCGTATGAGTCAGATATCCATGTTTGAGTTAACACCGCAAAAGCTGATTCGAGCAGCGATTCTGAGACTAGTTCTTGTGTAGTTGCACTCGATTTTTTCAATACTACTTCACTAAACATCTCCATATTAGATCTAATTACTTGTAGGGAAATGCAAGAGACCTCGGTTATGATGATGCACTAGGTCCATAGCTGGGACTTTGTGTATGTTCTCGAAATGTGTTTGTCGAGTGCTCATTAAGAAAGTTTCTATACAAGTTTCTTAACGAACTCCTTAAGAAAACTTCTCCAAAATTTCCCTATGAAAGAATCCTTTGAAGAATCTGGTCATCACAAATATTTTGACTACTTGTGGAGCCAAAACAGACTCCGTATGAGTAAGATATCCATGTTTCAGTTAACACTATGCAAAACTGATTCCGAACGACAGTTACAGACTAGTTCTTGTGTAGTTGCACTCGATTTTGTCCATTCTACTTCACTAAACATCTCCATATGAGATCCAATTACTTGTAGGGAAATGCAAGAGACCTCGGTTATGATGATGCACTAGGTCCATAGCTAGGACTTTGTGTATGTTCTCAAAATGCGTTTGTCGATTGCTCATTAAGAAAGTTTCTATACAAGTTTCTGAACGAAATCCTTGAAAAAAGTTCTCCAAAAGCTTCATATGAAAGAATATTTGAATCATCTGGTCGTCACACACGTTTTGACACCTTGTGGTGCCAAAACGGACTCCGTATGAGTCAGATATCCGTGTTTCAGTTAACACCGCGCAAAACTGATTCCGAACGACAGTTACAGACTAGTTCTTGTGTAGTTGCACTCGATTTTTTCCATTATACTTCACTAAACATCTCCATATGAGCTCCAATTACTTGTAGGGAAATGGAAGAGACCTCGGTTACGATGATGCACTAGGTCCATAGCTGGGACTTTGTGTATGTTCTCGAAATGCGTTTGTCTAGTGCTCATTAAGAAAGTTTCTATACAAGTTTCTGAACGAACTCCTCAAGAAATGTTCTCCAAAATTTCCCTATGAAACAATCCTTTGAAGCATCTGGTCGTCACAAACGTTTTGACTACTTGTGGAGCCAAAACGGACTCCATATGAGTTAGATATCCATGTTTGATTAACGGTGCATAAAAGCGATTACGAGCAGCGATTCTGAGACTAGTTCTTGTGTAGTTGCACTCAATTTTTTCGATTCTACTTCACTAAACATCTTCATATGAGATCCAATTACTTGTAGGGAAATGCAACAGACCTGGGTTATGATGATGCACTAGATCCATAGCTGGCAATTTGTGTATGTTCTCGAAATGCGTTTGTCGAGTGCTCATTAAGAAAGTTTCCATACAAGTTTCTGAACGAACTCCTTCAGAAAAGTTCTCCAAAAGTTCCCTATGACAGAATCCTTTGAAGCATCTGTTTGTCACAAATGTTTTGACTACTTGTGGAGCCAAAACAGACTCCGTATGAGTGAGATATCCATGTTTCAGTTAACACTGCGCAAAACTGATTCCGAACGATAGTTACAGACTAGTTCTTGTGTAGTTGCACTCGATTTTTTCCATTCTACTTCAGTAAACATCTTCATATGAGATCCAATTACTTGTAGGAAATGCAAGAGACTTAGGTTATGATGATGCACTAGATCCATAGCTGGGACTTTCTGTATGTTCTCGAAATGCGTTTGTCGAGTGCTCATTAAGAAAGTTTATATACAAGTTTCTGAACAAAATCCTTAAGAAAAGTTCTCTAAAAGCTCCCTATGAAAGAATTATTTGAAGCATCTGGTCGTCACAAACGTTTTGACTACTTGTGGAGCCAAAATAGACTCCGTATGAGTCAGATATCCATGTTTCAGTTAACATTGCGCAAAACTGATTCCGAACGACAGTTACAGAGTAGTTCTTGTGTAGTTGCACTCGATTTTTTCCATTCTACTTCACTAAACATCTCCATATGAGATCCAATTACTTGTAGGGAAATGCAAGTGACCTCGGTTATGATGATGCACTAGGTCCATAGCTGGGACTTTGTTTATGTTCTCGAAATGCGTTTGTCGAGTGCTCGTTAAGAAAGTTTCTATACAAGTTTCTGAACGAACTTGAGGGAGTCCTGGACTAGGGAGTCTCCGGATAGCCGGACTATCATCGCCGGCCGGACTCCAAGACTATGAAGATAGAAGATTGAAGACTTCGTCCCGTGTCCGGATGGGACTTTCCTTGGCGTGGAAGGCAAGCTTGGCAATACGGATACGTATATCTCCTATTGTAACCGACTCTGTGTAACCCTAGCCCTCTCCGGTGTCTATATAAACGGAGGGGTTTAGTCCATAGGACGAACAACCGTTACAACTATCATACCATAGGCTAGCTTCTAGGGTTTAGCCTCCTTGATCTCGTGGTAGATCCACTCTTGTACTACCCATATCATCAATATCAATCAAGCAGGAGTAGGGTTTTACCTCCATCGAGAGGGCCGAACACAGGTAAAACGTCGTGTCCCTTGTCTCCTGTTACCATCCGCCTAGATGCACAGTTCGGGACCCCCTACCCAAGATCCGCCGGTTTTGACACCGACATTTGTGCTTTCATTGAGAGTTCCTCTGTGTCATCACCGATAGGCTTGATGGTTCCTTCAATCAACAACAACGCAGTCCAGGGTGAGACTTTTCTCCCCGGACAGATCTTCGTGTTCGGCGGCTTTGCACTGTGGGCCAATTAAGCAGCCATCGGAGCAGATCGAAAGCTACGTCCCTGGCCATCAAGTCAGATTTGGAAGCCTAAACTTCACGGCTGACATCCGCAGAGACTTGATCTTTGATGGATTCGAGCCACAGCCGAGCGCGCCGCGCTCTCACGATGGGCATGATTTAGCTCTGCCACCGGACAGTACCCTGGAGGCCGCACATGAGTCCGCTCTGACCCATAGTTAGGAGCCGACCGCGCAGTTCAAGGACAGGTGGCTGGACACCGCCTCGGGGGCTGCAACTTCTACGGCGATGGAGCCAAATACTGACCTTGTCCTTTGCCAAGCTCGTGACTCCGAGGTGCCGGACTCCTCGCCGGACCCCTACCAATCGAATCCGATTGGGCGCAGATCATGGAGTTCACCGCTGCGGACATCTTTCAGCACTCACCCTTTGGCGACATCCTGAATTTGCTAAAGTATCTCTCGTTATCAGGAGGGCCCTGGCCGGACTGCGGTTAGGATGGTTGGGATGCGGACGACGAAGAAATTCAATACCCACCCACCACCCACTTTGTAGCCACTGTCGACGATCTAACCGACAAGCTAGACCACGACTCTGGAGACATCGACGGTATGGACGACGATGCCGGAGACGACCAAGAACCAGCGCCTACGGGGCACTGGAAGACCACCTCGTCATACGACATATACATGGTGGACATCCCAAAGGATGGGAACTGCGAAGAAGCAGCAGAGGCAGATTCCTCTAAGAAACAGCCCAAGCGCTGACGTCAGCGGCGCCGCTCTAAATCCCGCCATAGCAAGAATGGAGATTCCGGCACCGAAGATAACAACACCCCAGAGAGTGCCGAAGATAATCCCCTCCAGCAAGATTCAGCGCAGGAGGACGGAGAAGCCAGCCCTCACGAGAGAGCGGCAGACGAAGAGGTCGAGGATGATAACTACATGCCTCCCTCCGGAGACGAGGCAAGCCTCAACGACGACGAATTCGTCGTACCCGAGGATCCCATCGAACAAGAGCGTTTTAAACGCAGGCTAATGGCCATGGTGAACAGCCTAAAGAAAAAGCAGCAACAGCTTCGAGCTGATCAAGACCTGCTGGCCGATAGATGGACCGAAGTCCTCGCGGCCGAAGAGCATGAATTCGAACACCCCTCCAAAAGCTACCCAAAACGCAAGTTGCTCCCCCGATTAGAGGAGGAGGCATATAAACCCTCATCATCAGCGCACAATACGGCAGACCGACCACCTCGTGGCCGCGACAGAGAGGCATCTAGGCCCTCCACCAGAACCGTACCCCGGCACCGCTCGAAAAGCGTGAAGCCACGGGGGAATGCGTCGGACTTGCGAGACATATTGGAGGACAAGGCAAGACAATCAAGATCTATCTACGGATCACGTGGGCGCCCCACGATGCACGACAAGTACCGTCACGCCGGATACAGTAACTCCGGCCGGGCCGAACACAGTAGACAAAGCTCGCTTGAGCTACGTCGTGATATTGCCCAATATAGAGGTGCCGCACACCCACTATGCTTCACAGATGAAGTAATGGATCATCAAATCCCTGAAGGGTTTAAACCCGTGAACATTGAATCCTACGATGGCACAACAGACCCCGCAGTTTGGATCGAAGATTATCTCCTTCATATCCATATGGCCCGCGGTGACGATCTCCACGCCATCAAGTATCTCCCACTCAAGCTTAAAGGACCAGCTCGGCATTGGCTTAACAACTTGCCAGCAGAGGCAATTGGGTGTTGGGAGGACCTGGAAGCCGCATTCCTTGACAACTTCCAGGGCACATATGTGCGACCACCAGACGCCGATGACCTAAGCCACATAATTCAGCAGCCAGATGAATCGGCAAGACAGTTCTGGACATGGTTCTTAACAAAGAAAAATCAAATCATCGACTGTCCGGATGCAGAGGCCCTCGCAGCCTTCAAACATAACATCCGCGACGAGTGGCTGGCCCGGCACCTAGGACAGGAAAAGCCGAAATCCATGGCAGCCCTCACATCACTCATGACCCGCTTCTGTGCGGGGGAGGACAGCTGGCTAGCCCGCAGTAACAACCTCAGCAAAAATTCCGGCAGTCCGGACAACAAGGACCGCAATGGCAGGTCGTGTCGCAACAAAAACAAACGTCGCGTTAACAGCGATAACACTGAGGATACGGCAGTCAACGCCGGATTCAGAGGCTCTAAACCTGGTCAGCAGAAAAATCCATTCAAAAGAACTACTCCGGCTCCATCCAATTTGGACCGAATACTCAACCGCTCTTGCTAGATACATGGCACCCCCGAAAAGCCAGCTAATCACACCAACAGGGATTGTTGGGTATTCAAGCAGGCAGGCAAGTTAATTGCCGAAAACAATGACAAGGGGCTGCATAGCGATGACGAGGAAGAGACCCGGCTGCCGAACAGTAGAGGACAGAAGGGTTTACCCCCACAAGTGCGGACGGTAAACATGATATACGCAACCCACATACCCAAGAGGAGCGGAGGCGTGCACTTAGGGACGTATATGCGATGGAGCCAGTCGCCCCGAAGTTCAATCCATGGTCCTCTTGCCCGATCACTTTCGATCGAAGGACCACCCCACCAATATCCGCCATGGCGGATTCGCGCATTGGTTTTAGACCCAATCGTCGATGGATTTCACCTCACTAGAGTCCCGATGGGCGGCGGCGGCAACTGAACCTGCTTTACTGGGGACAAAGGCGCAAGATGAGCATAGACCCTCAAGGATTAAACCTACAAAGACGACCTTCAAAGCGTCATACCAGGTGTAGAGGCCAATTATGCGAGCTCACCACACCGAAGTGGTCTTGGATCCCGGATAACTTCGAAGCGAGGAGTTAATCTTTGATATAGTCCCGTTCGCAGCGGCTATCATGCTCTGCCGGACGGACGGACGCGTTTACAAAGTTCAACGCGGTGCCCGACACGCATACCTCAAGCTCAATATGCGGACCCTCGAGGAGTCATCACGGTCAGCGGAAACATCAACGCGCTCCTCCGAGCGGAGGAACACACAGCGGCTCTCGCGGCGGAAATCTGAGCAGCCTCTTAAGGCGATTCTTGAGTCCGGTCGTTAGCGGCCGGACACGCCAAACGCGCCGGAGTAACATACGTCAAGACCACAGCACGTTCGAGCACGCGCAGAGCAATGCGGCTAACCCCAGCCCTTGCATGATTGCAAGACCAGTCCTTCGCGTACATCATTACGCTCTGGAGATACCATGGGCATAGGGGGAGGGGCACGACCACGACAGGCCCAGAGTGCGGCTTAACCACACCAGGGGCTCCCAAGTATGTTGGTCTTTTCATTTTCTTTTTCTTACCCACAGGACTCCGTTCACCAGAGGCCTTGTCCGGCAGTAGACCTGCCGAACTCACGAAACAACAGCCAGGGAAGGAGAAAGGTTACGACAAACACTCAGGTGGTCTCCATTACGAGCATTAAATCTGTTTAATACACCATTCCGCAGCCTACCCCTGGAGGGGGACATGTTTAATAGTCCAGTCCCTTGCTTACCGCACTATTTGTATCGTTCTTCATTCATAGCAGTATTTCTGGAATAAACAATGCATCACTTTTCGCTTATAATTGCATTCCTTTCCTACATATATGTTCATTTATGACATTTTGCATCCGTACACTTTGGTACGACCGAATACACCAGGGGCTTATGTTCCCCGCATTATGGTGTGATAAGTCTGAACACTTTCACAAGTGCGGCACCCGAACTTATAGCATTATATGCATCGGCTCTGAATCATGTCTTGGGTCAATAGTTGGGTTTGCCCGGCTCCCATGTTTTGGTACCTTACGTTCCGTTCTATCGGCTAAGGTAGCACTGGGAGAACCACTGCGATTGCGCCCGGTTGAGCTGGGCGAGCGCCTCAGTGGAGAAAGCTAAAACTGACCATCATGATAAGGCGAGAGTTGGTCGCTGTTCGAGAGGTCTTTTCGAGTCCCTAAAGACTTATGCCGCTTAGAGCGAGGAACCGACTTTGTCCGGCCCAGGCGTGGATAGCGCCCCTAACTCGGTCTTCCGAATACTAGGGGCTTCGCCGAAATTTAAAATTATAGAATTCTATGGCTAAGTGATAGTGTTCAAGCATTATAAGTCTGGTTGCCTTGTTCTTCGTGTTGAGCGCCTCCCTAGATGGACCCAAAAACGGGAACAAGAGCGCTCAAGTTTATCCCAAACACCCCAGCACTCGCGGCATGGGGGCTGAAGCCGACGACTTGCCATCTCTCAGATTTGATAAACGGCCGCACAGAAGGTAATATTTTAAATTGATAAGCGTTGCTTAGCGCATATGAACAAAGTTTTCAGCGCACAGGATAACACATTGCGAGTCTACTCAAATATTACATCTTTGGAGCACTCATCCGCAATCTTGCGGGCACCCTTCAAGACACTCTTATAATACATTTTGGGCGTGCGATACTCCTTGCCCGCCGGCGGCGCGTCCGTCAGAAGCTTCTCAGCATCCAGCCTGCCCCAGTGCACTTTTGCATGGGCAAGGGCCCGACGGGCACCTTCAATGCAGGCGGAGCGCTTGATGACTTCCACCCAGGGACACGCATCCACCAGCCGCCGCACTAGGCGAAGTAGCTCCTGTGCATGGCCTCCTCGGCCCTGGCCGAACTATGAGGCCCTTCATGGCCTGTTCGGCAACCTTGTGGAGCTCGACCAGCTGCTTCAGCTGGTCGCTAAGGGGCACCGGATGTCCGGCCTCAGCATACTGAGACCAGAAGACCTTCTCCGTCGAGCTCCCCTCCTCTTCCGGTAGAACGCGGCAGCATTAGACACGTTGCGAGGCAGATCTGCAAACGCTCCTGGAGAGCTCCGAATTCGGGTAAGTAACAGGTAATTCACATTCACATGCTTGCTTTGCATGAAAAATGCCTTACCCGCCGCTATTTTCTTCACCGCCTCAATCTCCTGGAGGGCCTTATGGGCTTCGGCCTTAGCGGCTTTGGCACTCTCAAGAGCCGATGCAAGCTTGGACTCTCGAGTCTTCGAGTCGCGCTCCAACCTCTCATGCTTTTCCACAAGAACCTGGAGCTCTTGCTGCACCTACGCCACCCGCGCCTCCTGCTTCTCTCGCTCAGCTCGTTCCGCGGCCGCATTACGTTCGGCCGCGGACACGGCCTCCTTCAGGGTCGCCACCTCATTCGTGGCCCCTATAGTGCCCACGTTATCCTTGTTATTTCTCTTGCAACCAAAATCCTTTTCTATAAGGTACAAATTTAATACGGTGTTACTCACCTTCTTTGTCCTCGAGCTGCTTCTTGGCAAGGCCGAGCTTGTTCTCGGAACGCTCAAGGTTCTTCTTCAAAGCACCGACCTCCGTAGTCAGTGCGGTAGAGGTCAGCAACACAACCTGCAATCCCATATTGACATATTTTTTAGAACTCCTGCATATATCTTTTTAGATCCTCAGTCCGGCTTTTCTTTCTGAACACCGAACCGAGCATCAGGGGCTACTGTCTATGCGGTATTATATTACATATCTTAGATTTCTTACCTCAAAGCCTGTTAGAAGGCTGCTGCAGGCTTCGGTCAGCCCGCTCTTGGCGAGCTGAACCTTCTGAATCACCGCACTCATGATAGTGCGGTGTTCTTCCTCGATGGAAGCGCCGTTGAGCGCCTCCAACAAGTTGTCAGGCGCCTCCTGTTGGACGGAGGCCGCCGGTGTCACGGTCTTGCCCTTCTTACGAAGGGGCCGCCTGCCGGACTCTGGAACCACTGCTGGTTCTGGTGCAGAGTCCGGTGCAAAGTCCGGGAGGTTGCCCTATGGCACCTCCGGAGCCTCCCCCTCCATGTGGGTCCCCTCCTGGGATCCCACCTCGGCGTCATAAGCGTCACGAGGGGTGGAGGCAGTCGGAATGGAATCCACATCCGACGGAGCCAAGGACCCGCTCGAGGAAGCGGGAAGATCATCCTCGGCCGGACTACAGGTTGTATGCGGCATTAGAAGGACACCACGTGGCAAAAAAGAGAAATTATAAATCATTCAGGAATCCGGATACTTACGATCTTGCCAGGGGCTTGGCCCTTGAGGGCCACTCCTCGTCGCCGTCGCCGGCGTTGGCGGGCAGTCCGAAGGAAGGGTCCTTCCTTTCTTGGACCCTTCGGCCTCCCTCGTTGGGGAAGCCTTCCTCTTCTTCTCTCCCCCCTCTTGGGGAGAGGCCTCTCTCTCCTCCTCGTCTTCGGGGGAGGAGTCCGCCTCAGAGCCATCGGACGACGAGTCCGATATCACCTGGCGTCGGGAACTCCTTCGGGTTCCCGTGTCCTTCTTCTTGGCCTTCTTCTCCGGCACCACGTAAAGTGCCGGAACCAGCAGCCCCGTCAAATGGGTGTCCGCTGGATCTTCTAGAAGGGGAGCCGGACAATTAACCTGTCCGGACGTCTTCTGCCAGTCCTGTTAAAGGCATTGGGAGTTTTAGATCCTACATAGAGTCAAACTATGAAAGAAATGAGTGTCCCATAATGGATAACAAAGCTTACCTTGCCGGCCGGGCGCTTCGTGCTGAATCCGCGATCTTCAGTTGCGGATGCGGGGGCTTCTCCACCCTTGAACAGCACCCTCCAGGCAGCTTCATACGTCGTGTCGAAGAGCCGCTCCAGGTCGATCTTTGTGCGGATCAAACTCCCACAAATTGAAGGCCCGTTCTTTGGCGGGGAGAATCCGCGTGACGAGCATGACTGGATCACGTTGACAAGCTTAAGCTTCTTGTTCACGAGTGCAGAGCGGGATCGAGTCGGTCGGCTCCTCGAACTACCCCATAGCAAGCCCTTCTCTTTCCAGGAGGTGAGCTGCATGGGGATACCAGATCTGAACTCGGGGGCCGCCGCCCATTTAGGGTCATGCGGCTCGGTGATATAGAACCACCCCGATTGCCACCCTTTGACGGACTCCACGAAGGCACCCTCGAGCCAGATGACGTTGGGCATTTTGCCCACCATGGCGCCTCCGCACTCCCTTGGACGCCCTTCACCACCTTCGGCTTGACATTGAAGGTTTTTAGCCACAAGCCGAAGTGGGGCTGGATGCAGAGGAAGGCCTTGCACACGACGATAAACGCCGAGATGTTGAGGATGAAGTTTGGCGCCAGATCGTGGCAGTCCAGGTCATAGTAGTACACGAGCCCCCGGACAAAGGGATGAAGTGGGAAGCCCAGTCCGCGGAGGAAGTGGGGAAGGAATACGACCCTCTCATGAGGCCTGGGGGTGGGTATGAGCTGCCCCTCGTCGGGCAGCCGGTGCGCGATGTCGCTGGACAGGTATCCGGCGCCACGCAGCTTCTCGATGTGCCCCTCCATAATGGAGGAGGCCATCCACTTGCCTCCCGCTCCGAACATGGCTGGAGAAGGTTGAGGCGAGATGTGCGGACTTGGGCGCTGGAGCTCGAGTGTGCGGAGATGGATAAGCAAGGGAGGAAGAAGGCGTAGGTAAAAAAGGCGGATCCTTATCCCCTTATATATGGGCGGACGAAGACTATGCGTCCCCACCGGCCTGGTAAAACTCACTTATCTCCCAAGCGCCACAATCAATGGCGCGGTTGGGTTACCCACGTCCGTATTGATGGGAATCCCGGAATAAGGGGAACACGATCTCTGGTTCGACAAGACGTGCCAAGGAAACCGCTTCGCTAAACACGCTGAGGTGGTATAATAAAAACGATTCAAGTAAAGGCTTGGTAGTGGTGCGACGTCACGCCACAAAATACGTCAGGAGATTGAACTTGTGTACATATTATTATCTCTACGGTGGTACGTGGAATTTCTTTTGCAGAGCCGGACAATATCCTGGTGTTCACAATCTTCTACGAATTATTTGGAGGAGGAACCCGCCTTGCAATGCCGAAGAAAATATGCACGCCGGACTCATCGTCATTGAAGCCTGGTTCAGGGGCTACTGAGGAAGTCCTAGACTAGGGAGTGTCCGGATAGCCGGACTATCATCGCCGGCCGGACTCCAAGACTATGAAGATAGAAGATTGAAGACTTCGTCCCGTGTCCGGATGGGACTTTCCTTGGCGTGGAAGGCAAGCTTGGCAATATGGATACGTAGATCTCCTACCATTGTAACCGACTCTGTGTAACCCTAGCCCTCTCCGGTGTCTATATAAACCGGAGGGGTTTAGTCCGTAGGACGAACAACCATTACAACAATCATACCTTAGGCTAGCTTCTAGGGTTTAGCCTCCTTGATCTCGTGGTAGATCCACTCTTGTACTACCCATATCATCAATATCAATCAAGCAGGAGTAGGGTTTTACCTCCATCGAGAGGGCCCGAACCTGGGTAAAAACATCGTGTCCCTTGTCTCCTGTTACCATCCGCCTAGACGCACAGTTCGGGACCCCCTACCCGAGATCCGCCGGTTTTGACACCGATAGAACTCCTTAAGAAAAGTTCTCCAAAATTTCCCTATGAAAGAATCCTTCGAAGCATCTGGTCATCACAAACGTTTTTACTACTTGTGGAGCCAAAACGGACTCCGTATGAGTTAGATATCCATGTTTGATTAACCTTTGCATAAAACTGATTCGAGCAGCGATTCTGAGACTAGTTCTTGTGTAGTTGCACACAATTTTTTCGATTCTACTTCACTAAACATCATCATATGAGATCCAATTACTTGTAGGGAAATGCTAGAGACCTAGGTTATGATGATGCACTAGGTCCATAGCTAGCACTTTGTGTATGTTCTCGAAATGCGTTTGTCGAGTGCTCATTAAGAAAGTTTCCATACAAGTTTCTGAACGAACTCCTTAAGAAAAGTTCTCCAAAAGCTCCCTATGAAAGAATTATTTGAAGCATATGGTCATCACAAATGTTTTGACTACTTGTGGAGCCAAAACAGACTCCGTATGAGTCAGATATCCATGTTTGATTAACATTGCAAAACCGATTACGAGCAGCGATTCTGAGAGAAGTTCTTGTGTAGTTGCACTCGATTTTTTCCATTCTACTTCACTAAACATCTCCATATGAGATCCAATTACTTGTAGGGAAATGCAAGTGACCTCGGTTATGATGATGCACTAGGTCCATAGCTGGGACTTTGTTTATGTTCTCAAAATGCGTTTGTCGAGTGCTCATTAAGAAAGTTTCTATACAAGTTTCTGAACGAACTCCTTAAGAAAAGTTCTCCAAAATTTCCCTATGAAAGAATCCTTTGAAGCATCTGGTCGTCACAAACGTTTTTACTACTTGTGGAGCCAAAAAGGACTCCGTATGAGTTAGATATCCATGTTTGATTAACTTTGCATAAAACTGATTCAAGCAGCGATTCTGAGACTAGTTCTTGTGTAGTTGCACTCAATTTTTTCGATTCTACTTCACTAAACATCTTCATATGAGATCCAATTACTTGTAGGGAAATGCAACAGACCTAGGTTATGATGATGCACTATGTCTATAGCTGGCACTTTGTGTATATTCTCGAAATGCGTTTGTCGAGTGCTCATTAAGAAAGTTTCCATACAAGTTTCTGAACGAACTCCTTAAGAAAAGTTCTCCAAAAGTTCCCTATGACAGAATCCTTTGAAGCATCTGGTCGTCACAAACGTTTTAACTACTTGTGGAGCCAAAACGGACTCTGTATGAGTGAGATATCCATGTTTCAGTTAACACTGCGCAAAATTGATTCCGAACGACAGTTACATACTAGTTCTTGTGTAGTTGCACTCGATTTTTCCATTCTACTTCACTAAAAATCTTCATATGAGAACCAATTACTTGTAGGGAAATGTAAGAGACCTAGGTTATGATGATGCACTAGGTCCATAGCTGGGACTTTCTGTATGTTCTCGAAATGCGTTTGTCGAGTGCTCATTAAGAAAGTTTATATACAAGTTTCTGAACGAAATCCTTAAGAAAAGTTCTCCAAAAGCTCCCTATCAAAGAATTATTTGAAGCATCTGGTCGTCACAAATGTTTTGACTACTTGTGGAGCCAAAACAGACTCCATATGAGTTAGATATCCATGTTTCAGTTAACATTGCGCAAAACTAATTCCGAACGATAGTTACAGAGTAGTTCTTGTGTAGTTGCACTCGATTTTTTCCATTCTACTTCACTAAACATCTCCATATGAGATCCAATTACTAGTAGGGAATTGCAAGTGACCTCGGTTATGATGATGCACTAGGTCCATAGCTGGGACTTTGTTTATGTTCTCGAAATGCGTTTGTCGAGTGCTCATTAAGAAAGTTTCTATACAAGTTTCTGAACAAACTCCTTAAGAAAAGTTCTCCAAAAGTTCCCTATGAAAGAGTCCTTTGAAGCATCTGGTCGTCACAAATGTTTTGACTACTTGTGGAGCCAAAACGGACTCCGTATGAGTGAGATATCCATGTTTGATTAACCTTTGCACAAAAGCTGATTCGAGCAGCGATTCTGAGACTAGTTCTTGTGTAGTTGCACTCGATTTTTTCCATTCTACTTCACTAAACATCTTCATATGAGATCCAATTACTTGTAGGGAAATGCAAGAGACCTCGGTTATGATGATGCTCTAGGTCCATAGCTGGGACTTTGTGTATGCGCTCGAAATGTGTTTGTCGGGTGCTCATTAAGAAAGTTTCTATACAAGTTTCTGAAAGAACTCCTTAAGAAAAATACTACAAAAGTTCCCTATGAAAGATTCCTTTGAAGCATCTGGTCGTCACAAACGTTTTGACTACTTGTGGAGCCAAAACGGACTACGTATGAATCAGATATCCATGTTTCAGTTAACACTGCGCAAAACTGATACCGAACGATAGTTACAGACTAGTTCTTGTGTAGTTGCACTCAATTTTTCCATTCTACTTCACTAAACATCTTCGTATGAGATTCAATTACTTGTAGGGAAATGCAAGAGACCTAGGTTACGATGATGCACTAGGTCCATAGCTGGGACTTTTTGTATGTTCTCGAAATGCGTTTGTCAAGTGCTCATTAAGAAAGTTTCTATACAAGTTTCTGAACGAACTCCTTAAGAAAAGTTCTCCAAAATCTCCCTATGAAAGAAATATTTGAATCATCTAGTCGTCACAAACGTTTTGACTAATTGTGGAGCCAAAACGGACTAAGTATGAGTCAGATATCCATGTTTCAGTTAACACTGCATAAAGCGATTCGAGCAGCGATTCTGAGACTAGTTCTTGTGTAGTTGCACTCCATTTTTTCCATTATACTTCACTAAACATCTACATATGATATCCAATTACTTGTGGTGAAATGGAAGAGACCTCGGTTATGATGATGCACTAGGTCCATAGCTGGGACTTTGTGTATGTTCTCGAAATGCATTTGTCTAGTGCTCATTAAGAAAGTTTCTATACAAGTTTCTGAATGAACTCCTTAAGAAAAGTTCTCCAAAAGTTCCCTATGAAAGAATCCCTTGAAGCATATGGTCGTCACAAATTTTTGACTACTTGTGGTGCCGAAACTGACTCCGTATGAGCCAGATATCCATGTTTCAGTTAACTCTACGAAAAACTGATTCCGAACGACAGTTACAGACGAGTTCTTGTGTAGTTGCACTCAATTTTTTCTATTCTACTTCACTAAACACCTCCATATGAGATCTAATTACTTGTAGGAAAATGCAAGAGACCTCGATTATGATGATGCACTAGGTCCATCGCTGGGACTTTGTGCATGTTCTCGAAATGCGTTTGTCGAGTGCTCATTAAAAAAGTTTATATACAAGTTTCTGAACGAACTCCTTTAGAAAAGTATTCCAAAAGTTCCCTATCAAAGAATACTTTGAAGCATCTGGTCTTCAGAAACGTTTTGACTACTTGTGGAGCCAAAATGTACTCTGTATGAGTCAGATATCCATGTTTCAGTTAACACTGCGCAAAAGTCATTCGAACGACAGTTACAGACTAGTTCTTGTGTAGTTGCATTCTATTTTGTCCATTCTACTTAACTAAACATCTCCATATGAGATCCAATTACTTGTAGGGAAATGCAAGAGACCTTGGTTATGATGATGCACTTGGTCCATAGCAAGGACTTTGTGTATGTTCTCGAAATGCGTTTGTCGAGTGCTCATTAAGAAAGTCTCTATACAAGTTTCTGAACGAACTCCTTAAGAAAAGTTCTCGAAAAGTTCCCTATGAAAGATTACTTTGAAGCATCTGGTCATCACAAATGTTTTGACAACTTGTGGAGCCAAAACGGACTTCGTATGAGTCAGATATCCATGTTTTGATTAACATGCAAAAGCGGTTCGAGCAGCGATTCTGAGACTAGTTCTTGTGTAGTTGCACTCGATTTTTTCCATTCTACTTCACTAAACATCTCCATATGAGATCCAATTACTTGTAGGGAAATGAAAGAGACCTCGGTTATGATGATGCACTAGGTCCATAGCTGGGACTTTGTGTACGCTCTCGAAATGCGTTTGTCGAGTGCTCATTAAGAAAGTTTCTATACAAGTTTCTGAAAGAACTCCTTAAGAAAAATTCTACAAAAGTTCCCTATGAAATATTCCTTTGAAGCATCTGGTCGTCACAAATGTTTTGACTACTTGTGGAGCCAAAACGGACTCCGTATGAGTCAGATAGCCATGTTTCAGTTAACACTGCGCAAAACTGATTCCAAACGACAGTTACATACTAGTTCTTGTGTAGTTGCACTCAATTTTTCCACTCTACTTCACTAAACATCTTCATATGAGATCAATTACTTGTAGGGAAATACAAGAGACCTAGGTTATGATGATGCACTAGGTCCATAGCTGGGACTTTGTGTATGTTCTCGAAATGCGTTTGTCGAGTGCTCATTAAGAAAGGTTATATACAAGTTTCTGAACGAACTCCTTAAGAAGAGTTCTCCAAAAGTTCCCTATGACTGAATCCTTTGAAGCATCTGGTCGTCACAAACGTTTTGACTACTTGTGGAGCCAAAACGAACTACGTATGAGTCAGATATCCATGTTTGATAAACACTACATAAAGCGATTTCGAGCAGCGATTCTGAGACTAGTTCTTGTGTAGTTGCATTCGATTTTTTCCATTCTACTTCACTAAACTTCTTCATATGAGATGCAATTACTTGTAGGGAAATGCAAGAGACCTAGGTTATGATGATGCACTAGGTCCATAGCTGGGACTTTGTGTATGTTCTCGAAATGCGTTTGTCGAGTGCTCATTAAGAAAGTTCCAATACAAGTTTCTGAACGAACTCCTTAAGAAAAGTTCTCCAAAAGTTCCCTATGACAGAATCCTTTGAAGCATATGGTCGTCAAAAACGTTTTGACTACTTGTGGTGCGAAAACTAACTCCATATGAGTCAGATATCCATGTTTCAGATTATCCTTTGCAAAAACTGATTCGAGCAGCGATTCTGAGACTAGTTCTTGTGTAGTTGCACTTGATTTTTTCTATTCTACTTCACTAAACACCTCCATATGAGATCTAATTACTTGTAGTAAAATGCTAGAGACCTCGGTTATGTTGATGCACTAGGTTCATCGCTGGAACTTTGTGCATGTTCTCGAAATGCGTTTGTCGAGTGCTCATTAAGAAAGTTTCCTATGAAAGAATCCTTTGAAGCTTCTAGTCGTCACAAACGTTTTGACTACTTGTGGAGCCAAAAATTACTCCGTATGAGTCAGATATCCATGTTTCAATTAACATTTTGCAAATGTGATTCGAACGACAGTTACAAACTAGTTCTTGTGTAGTTGCATTCTATTTTTTCAATTCGACTTCACTAAACATCTCCATATGAGATCCAATTACTTGTAGGGAAATTCAAGAGACCTCGGTTATGATGATGCACTAGGTCCATAGCTGGGACTTTGTGTATGTTCTCGAAATTCGCTTGTCGAGTGCTCATTAAGAAAGTTTCTATACAAGTTTCTTAACGAACTCCTTAAGAAAAGTTCTCCAAAAGTTCCCTATGAAAGAATACTTTGAAGCATCTGGTCGTCACAAAAGTTTTTACTACTTGTGGAGCCAAAACGGACTCAGTATGAGTCACATATCCATGTTTCAGTTAACACTACGCAAAAGCGATTCGAGCAGCGATTCTGAGACTAGTTCTTGTGTAGTTGCACTCAATTTTTTCCATTCTAATTCACTAAACATCTTCATATGAGATACAATTACTTGTAGGGAAATTCAAGAGACCTAGGTTATGATGATGCACTAGGTCCATAGCTGGGACTTTGTGTATGTTCTCGAAATGCATTTGTCGAGTGCTCATTAAGAAACTTTCTATACAAGTTTCTGAAAGAACTCCTTAATAAAAGTTCTCCAAAAGTTCTATATGAAAGATTTCTTTGAAGCATCTGGTCGTCACAAACGTTTTCACTACTTGTGGAGCCAAAACCGACTCCGTATGAGTCAGATATCCATGTTTCAGTTAACACTGCGCAAAAGTGATTCCGAACGATAGTTATAAACTAGTTCTTGTGTAGTTGGACTCGATTTTTTCTATTATATTTCACTAAACATCTCCATATGATATCTAATTACTTGTAGGGAAATGCAAGAGACCTCGGTTATGATGATGCACTAGGTCCATCGTTGGGACTTCGTGTATGTTCTCGAAATGCGTTTGTCGAGTGCTCATTAAGAAAGTTTCTATACAAGTTTCTGAACGAAATCCTTAAGAAAAGTTCTCCAAAAGTTCCCTATGAAAGAATCCTTTGAAGCATCTACTCGTCACAAACGTTTTGACTACTTGTGGAGCCAAAAATTACTCCGTATGAG
The DNA here is from genome assembly GCA_021437245.1 of Aegilops speltoides. Classification (NCBI taxonomy): domain Eukaryota; kingdom Viridiplantae; phylum Streptophyta; class Magnoliopsida; order Poales; family Poaceae; genus Aegilops; species Aegilops speltoides. Next base: position 383,460,808 of record CM038143.1, read on the forward strand.
TCAGATATCCATGTTTCAATTAACATTGCGCAAATGTGATTCGAACGACAGTTACAAACTAGTTCTTCTGTAGTTGCATTCTATTTTTTCAATTCGACTTTACTAAACATCTCCATATGAGATCCAATTACTTGTAGGAAATTCAAGAGACCTCGGTTATGATGATGCACTAGGTCCATAGCTGGGACTTTGTGTATGTTCTCGAAATTCGCTTGTCGAGTGCTCATTAAGAAAGTTTCTATACAAGTTTCTTAACGAACTCCTTAAGAAAAGTTCTCCAAAAGTTCCCTATGAAAGAATACTTTAAAGCATCTGGTCGTCACAAAAGTTTTTACTACTTGTGGAGCCAAAACGGACTCAGTATGAGTCACATATCCATGTTTCAGTTAACACTACGCAAAATTGATACCGAACGACAGTTACAGACTAGTTCTTGTGTAGTTGCACTCAATTTTTTCCATTCTACTTCACTAAACATCTTCATATGAGATACAATTACTTGTAGGGAAATTCAATAGACCTAGGTTATGATGATGCACTAGGTCCATAGCTGGGACTTTGTGTATGTTCTCGAAATGCATTTGTCGAGTGCTCATTAAGAAACTTTCTATACAAGTTTCTGAAAGAACTCCTTAATAAAAGTTCTCCAAAAGTTCTATATGAAAGATCCTTTGAAGCATCTGGTCGTCACAAACGTTTTGACTACTTGTGGAGCCAAAACGGACTCCGTATGAGTCATATATCCATGTTTCAGTTAACCCTGCGCAAAAGTGATTCCGAACGGCAGTTATAAACTAGTTCTTGTGTAGTTGGACTCGATTTTTTCTATTATATTTCACTAAACATCTCCATATGATATCTAATTACATGTAGGGAAATGCAAGAGACCTCGGTTATGATGATGCACTAGGTCCATCGCTGGGACTTCGTGTATGTTCTCGAAATGCGTTTGTCGAGTGCTCATTAAGAAAGTTTCTATACAAGTTTCTGAACGAAATCCTTAAGAAAAGTTCTCCAAAAGTTCCCTATGAAAGAATCCTTTGAAGCATCTAGTCGTCACAAACGTTTTGACTACTTGTGGAGCCAAAAATTACTCCGTATGAGTCAGATATCCATGTTTCAATTAACATTGCGCAAATGTGATTCGAACGACAGTTACAAACTAGTTCTTGTGTAGTTGCATTCTATTTTTTCAATTCGACTTCACTAAACATCTCCATATGAGATCCAATTACTTGTAGGGAAATTCAAGAGACCTCGGTTATGATGATGCACTAGGTCCATAGCTGGGACTTTGTGTATGTTCTCGAAATTCGCTTGTCGAGTGCTCATTAAGAAAGTTTCTATACAAGTTTCTTAACGAACTCCTTAAGAAAAGTTCTCCAAAAGTTCCCTATGAAAGAATCCCTTGAAGCATATGGTCGTCACAAATGTTTTGACTACTTGTGGTGCCGAAACTGACTCCGTATGAGCCAGATATCCATGTTTCAGTTAACACTACGAAAAACTGATTCCGAACGACAGTTACAGACGAGTTCTTGTGTAGTTGCACTCAATTTTTTCTATTCTACTTCACTAAACACCTCCATATGAGATCTAATTACTTGTAGGAAAATGCAAGAGACCTCGGTTATGATGATGCACTAGGTCCATCGCTGGGACTTTGTACATGTTCTCGAAATGCGTTTGTCGAGTGCTCATTAAAAAAGTTTCTATACAAGTTTCTGAACGAACTCCTTTAGAAAAGTATTCCAAAAGTTCCCTATCAAAGAATACTTTGAAGCATCTGGTCTTCAGAAACGTTTTGACTACTTGTGGAGCCAAAATGTACTCTGTATGAGTCAGATATCCATGTTTCAGTTAACACTGCGCAAAAGTCATTCGAACGACAGTTACAGACTAGTTCTTGTGTAGTTGCATTCTATTTTGTCCATTCTACTTAACTAAACATCTCCATATGAGATCCAATTACTTGTAGGGAAATGCAAGAGACCTTGGTTATGATGATGCATTTGGTCCATAGCTAGGACTTTGTGTATGTTCTCGAAATGCGTTTGTCGAGTGCTCATTAAGAAAGTCTCTATACAAGTTTCTGAACGAACTCCTTAAGAAAAGTTCTCGAAAAGTTCCCTATGAAAGATTACTTTGAAGCATCTGGTCATCACAAATGTTTTGACTACTTGTGGAGCCAAAACGGACTCCGTATGAGTCAGATATCCATGTTTCAGTTAACACTGCGCAAAACTGGTTCCGTACGACAGTTACAGACTAGTTCTTGTGTAGTTGTACTCAATTTTTTCCATTCTACTTCACTAAACATCTCCATATGAGATCCAATTACTTGTAGGGAAATGAAAGAGACCTCGGTTATGATGATGCACTAGGTCCATAGCTGGGACTTTGTGTATGCTCTCGAAATGCGTTTGTCGAGTGCTCATTAAGAAAGTTTCTATACAAGTTTCTGAAAGAACTCCTTAAGAAAAATTCTACAAAAGTTCCCTATGAAAGATTCCTTTGAAGCATCTGGTCGTCACAAATGTTTTGACTACTTGTGGAGCCAAAACGGACTCCGTATGAGTCAGATAGCCATGTTTCAGTTAACACTGCGCAAAACTGATTCCAAACGACAGTTACATACTAGTTCTTGTGTAGTTGCACTCAATTTTTCCATTCTACTTCACTAAACATCTTCATATGAGATTCAATTACTTGTAGGGAAATACAAGAGACCTAGGTTATGATGATGCACTAGGTCCATAGCTGGGACTTTGTGTATGTTCTCGAAATGCGTTTGTCGAGTGCTCATTAAGAAAGGTTATATACAAGTTTCTGAACGAACTCCTTAAGAAGAGTTCTCCAAAAGTTCCCTATGACTGAATCCTTTGAAGCATCTGGTCGTCACAAACGTTTTGACTACTTGTGGAGCCAAAACGGACTACGTATGAGTCAGATATCCATGTTTGATTAACACTCACGCAAAACCGATTACGAGCAGCGATTCTGAGACTAGTTCTTGTGTAGTTGCACTCGTTTTTTCCATTCTACTTCACTAAACTTCTTCATATGAGATGCAATTACTTGTAGGGAAATGCAAGAGACCTAGGTTATGATGATGCACTAGGTCCATAACTGGGACTTTGTGTATGTTCTCGAAATGCGTTTGTCAAGTGCTCATTAGGAAAGTTCCAATACAAGTTTCTGAACGAACTCCTTAAGAAAAGTTCTCCAAAAGTTCCCTATGAAAGAATCCATTGAAGCATATGGTCGTCAAAAACATTTCTACTACTTGTGGTGCCAAAACTAACTCCGTATGAGTCAGATATCCATGTTTGATTATCATCTGCAAAACCGATTCGAGCAGCGATTCTGAGACTAGTTCTTGTGTAGTTGCACTTGATTTTTTTCTATTCTACTTCACTAAACACCTCCATATGAGATCTAATTACTTGTAGGAAAATGCTAGAGACCTCGGTTATGATGATGCACTAGGTCCATCGCTGGGACTTTGTGCATGTTCTCGAAATGCGTTTGTCGAGTGCTCATTAAGAAAGTTTCTATACAAGTTTCTGAACGAAATCCTTAAGAAAAGTTCTCCAAAAGTTCCCTATGAAAGAATCCTTTGAAGCATCTAGTCGTCACAAACGTTTTGACTACTTGTGGAGCCAAAAATTACTCCGTATGAGTCAGATATCCATGTTTCAATTAACATTGCGCAAATGTGATTCGAACGACAGTTACAAACTAGTTCTTGTGTAGTTGCATTCTATTTTTTCAATTCGACTTCACTAAACATCTCCATATGAGATCCAATTACTTGTAGGGAAATTCAAGAGACCTCGGTTATGATGATGCACTAGGTCCATAGCTGGGACTTTGTGTATGTTCTCGAAATTGCGTTTGTCGAGTGCTCATTAAGAAAGTTTCTATACAAGTTTCTTAACGAACTCCTTAAGAAAAGTTCTCCAAAAGTTCCCTATGAAAGAATACTTTGAAGCATCTGGTCGTCACAAAAGTTTTTACTACTTGTGGAGCCAAAACGGACTCAGTATGAGTCACATATCCATGTTTGATTAACACTACATAAAAGCGATTCGAAGCAGCGATTCTGAGACTAGTTCTTGTGTAGTTGCACTCAATTTTTTCCATTCTACTTCACTAAACATCTTCATATGAGATACAATTACTTGTAGGGAAATTCAAGAGACCTAGGTTATGATGATGCACTAGGTCCATAGCTGGGACTTTGTGTATGTTCTCGAAATGCATTTGTCGAGTGCTCATTAAGAAACTTTCTATACAAGTTTCTGAAAGAACTCCTTAATAAAAGTTCTCCAAAAGTTCTATATGAAAGATTTCTTTGAAGCATCTGGTCGTCACAAACGTTTTCACTACTTGTGGAGCCAAAACCGACTCCGTATGAGTCAGATATCCATGTTTCAGTTAACACTGCGCAAAAGTGATTCTGAACGACAGTTATAGACTAGTTCTTGTGTAGTTGCACTCGATTTTTTCTATTATATTTCACTAAACATCTCCATATGATATCTAATTACTTGTAGGGAAATGCAAGAGACCTCGGTTATGATGATGCACAAGGTCCATCGTTGGGACTTCGTGTATGTTCTCGAAATGCGTTTGTCCAGTGCTCATTAAGAAAGTTTCTATACAAGTTTCTGAATGAAATCCTTAAGAAAAGTTCTCCAAAAGTTCCCTATGAAAGAATCCTTTGAAGCATCTAGTCGTCACAAACGTTTTGACTACTTGTGGAGCCAAAAATTACTCCATATGAGTCAGATATCCATGTTTCAATTAACATTGCGCAAATGTGATTCGAACGACAGTTACAAACTAGTTCTTGTGTAGTTGCATTCTATTTTTTCAATTCGACTTCACTAAACATCTCCATATGAGATCCAATTACTTGTAGGGAAATTCAAGAGACCTCGGTTATGATGATGCACTAGGTCCATAGCTGGGACTTTGTGTATGTTCTCGAAATGCGTTTGTCTAGTGCTCATTAAGAAAGTTTCTATACAAGTTTCTTAACGAACTCCTTAAGAAAAGTTCTCCAAAAGTACCCTATGAAAGAATACTTTGAAGCATCTGGTCGTCACAAAAGTTTTTACTACTTGTGGAGCCAAAACGGACTCAGTATGAGTCATATATCCATGTTTCAGTTAACACTACGCAAAACTGATACCGAACGACAGTTATAGACTAGTTCTTGTGTAGTTGCACTCAATTTTTTCCATTCTACTTCACTAAACATCTTCATATGAGATACAATTACTTGTAGGGAAATTCAAGAGACCTAGGTTATGATGATGCACTAGGTCCATAGCTGGGACTTTGTGTATGTTCTCGAAATGCATTTGTCGAGTGCTCATTAAGAAAGTTTTTCTATACAAGTTTCCAAAAGTTCTATATGAAAGATTTCTTTGAAGCATCTGGTCGAACTCCTTAAGAAAAGTTCTCCAAAAGTCCGAACGATAGTTATAAACTAGTTCTTGTGTATGAAAGATTAAACATCTTTGAAGCATCTGGTGCGTCACAAACGTCCATTTGGGACTACTTGTGGAGCCAAAACAAGTTTCTGAACGAAATCCTTAAGACTCCAAAAGTTCCCTATGAGTCTTTGAAGATATCCATGTTTGGAGCCAAAATTAACCATATGAGTCGATAAAATGTTTGATTCGCAAATGTGCGATAGTTATAAACTAGTTCTTGTGTAGTTGCACTCGATTTTTCTATTCTACTTCACTAAACATCTCCATATGAGATCCAATTACTTGTAGGAAATGCAAGAGACCTCGGTTATGATGATGCACTAGGTCCATAGCTGGGACTTTGTGTATGTTCTCGAAATCGTTTGTCGAGTGCTCATTAAGAAAGTTTCTATACAAGTTTCTGAACGAACTCCTTAAGAAAAGTTCTCCAAAAGTTCCCTATGAAAGAATCCTTTGAAGCATCTGGTCGTCACAAGCGTTTTGACTACTTGTGGAGCCAAACGGACTCTAGTTCTTGTGTATGAGTCATGATATCCATGTTTCATGATTAACACTAGGACACGCAAAACCGATTCGAGCAAGCGAAAAGTTCTCCAAAAGTTCCTATGAAAGACTAGTTCTTGTGTAGTTGCACTCAATTTTTCCATTCTACTTCACTAAACATCTAAACATCTTCATATGAGATACAATTACTTGTAGGGAAATTCAAGAGACCTAGGTTATGATGATGCACTAGGTCCATAGCTGGGACTTTGTGTATGTTCTCGAAATGCATTTGTCGAGTGCTCATTAAGAAACTTTCTATACAAGTTTCTGAAAGAACTCCTTAATAAAAGTTCTCCAAAAGTTCTATATGAAAGATTTCTTTGAAGCATCTGGTCGTCACAAACGTTTTGACTACTTGTGGAGCCAAAACGGACTCCGTATGAGTCATATATCCATGTTTCAGTTAACACTGCGCAAAAGTGATTCCGAACGACAGTTATAAACTAGTTCTTGTGTAGTTGGACTCGATTTTTTCTATTATATTTCACTAAACATCTCCATATGATATCTAATTACTTGTAGGGAAATGCAAGAGACCTCGGTTATGATGATGCACTAGGTCCATCGCTGGGACTTCGTGTATGTTCTCGAAATGCGTTTGTCGAGTGCTCATTAAGAAAGTTTCTATACAAGTTTCTGAACGAAATCCTTAAGAAAAGTTCTCCAAAAGTTCCCTATGAAAGATTCCTTTGAAGCATCTAGTCGTCACAAACGTTTTGACTACTTGTGGAGCCAAAAATTACTCCGTATGAGTCAGATATCCATGTTTCAATTAACATTGCGCAAATGTGATTCGAACGACAGTTACAAACTAGTTCTTGTGTAGTTGCATTCTATTTTTTCAATTCGACTTCACTAAACATCTCCATATGAGATCCAATTACTTGTAGGGAAATTCAAGAGACCTCGGTTATGATGATGCACTAGGTCCATAGTTTGGACTTTGTGTATGTTCTCGAAATTCGCTTGTCGAGTGCTCATTAAGAAAGTTTCTATACAAGTTTCTTAACGAACTCCTTAAGAAAAGTTCTCCAAAAGTTCCCTATGAAAGAATACTTTGAAGCATCTGGTCGTCACAAAAGTTTTTACTACTTGTGGAGCCAAAACGGACTCAGTATGAGTCACATATCCATGTTTCAGTTAACACTACGCAAAACTGATACCGAACGACAGTTACAGACTAGTTCTTGTGTAGTTGCTCTCAATTTTTTCCATTCTACTTCACTAAACATCTTCATATGAGATACAATTACTTGTAGGGAAATTCAAGAGACCTAGGTTATGATGATGCACTAGGTCCATAGCTGGGACTTTGTGTATGTTCTCGAAATGCATTTGTCGAATGCTCATTAAGAAACTTTCTATACAAGTTTCTGACAGAACTCCTTAATAAAAGTTCTCCAAAAGTTCTATATGAAAGATTTCTTTGAAGCATCTGGTCGTCACAAACGTTTTGACTACTTGTGGAGCCAAAACGGACTCCGTATGAGTCCGATATCCATGTTTCAGTTAACACTGCACAAAAGTGATTCCGAACGACAGTTATAAACTAGTTCTTGTGTAGTTGGACTCGATTTTTTCTATTATATTTCACTAAACATCTCCATATGATATCTAATTACTTGTAGGGAAATGCAAGAGACCTCGGTTATGATGATGCACTAGGTCCATAGCTGGGACTTTGTGTATGTTCTCGAAATGCGTTTGTTGAGTGCTCATTAAGAAAGTTTCTATACAAGTTTCTGAACGAACTCCTTAAGAAAAGTTCTCCAAAAGTTCCCTATGAAAGAATCCTTTGAAGCATCTGGTCGTCACAAACGTTTTGACTACTTGTGGAGCCAAAACGGACTCCGTATGAGTCAGATATCCATGTTTCAGTTAACACTGCGCAAAACTGATTCCGAACGACAGTTATAGACTAGTTCTTGTGTAGTTGCACTCGATTTTTTCTATTCTACTTCACTAAACATCTCCATATGAGATCCAATTACTTGTAGGGAAATGCAAGAGACCTCGGTTATGATGATGCACTAGGTCCATAGCTGGGACTTTGTGTATGTTCTCGAAATGCGTTTGTCGAGTGCTCATTAAGAAAGTTTCTATACAAGTTTCTGAACGAACTCCTTAAGAAAAGTTCTCCAAAAGTTCCCTATGAAAGATTCCTTTGAAGCATCTGGTCGTCACAAACGTTTTGACTACTTGTGGAGCCAAAACGGACTCCGTATGAGTCAGATATCCATGTTTCAGTTAACACTGCGCAAAACTGATTCGAGCAGCGATTCTGAGACTAGTTCTTGTGTAGTTGCACTCAATTTTTCTATTCTACTTCACTAAACATCTCCATATGAGATCCAATTACTTGTAGGGAAATGCAAGAGACCTCGGTTATGATGATGCACTAGGTCCATCGCTGGGACTTTGTGTATGTTCTCGAAATGCGTTTGTCGAGTGCTCATTAAGAAAGTTTCTATACAAGTTTCTGAACGAACTCCTTAAGAAAAGTTCTCCAAAAGTTCCCTATGAAAGAATCCTTTGAAGCATCTGGTCGTCACAAACGTTTTGACTACTTGTGGAGCCAAACGGACTCGTATGAGTCAGATATCCATGTTTGATTAACACTTGCAAAACCGATTCGAGCAGCGATTCTGAGACTAGTTCTTGTGTAGTTGCACTCGATTTTTCCATTCTACTTCACTAAACATCTTCATATGAGATGCAATTACTTGTAGGGAAATGCAAGAGACCTAGGTTATGATGATGCACTAGGTCCATAGCTGGGACTTTGTGTATGTTCTCGAAATGCGTTTGTCGAGTGCTCATTAAGAAAGTTTCTATACAAGTTTCTGAATGAACTCCTTAAGAAAAGTTCTCCAAAAGTTCCCTATGAAAGAATCCTTTGAAGCATCTGGTCGTCACAAACGTTTTGACTACTTGTGGAGCCAAAACGGACTCCGTATGAGTCAGATATCCATGTTTGATTAACACTTAAAGCTGCGAACTTCAAAAGTGATTCGACACTGCGCAAAAGTGATTCCGAACGATAGTTATAGACTAGTTCTTGTGTAGTTGCACTCGATTTTTTCTATTCTACTTCACTAAACATCTCCATATGAGATCTAATTACTTGTAGGGAAATGCAAGAGACCTCGGTTATGATGATGCACTAGGTCCATAGCTGGGACTTTGTGTATGTTCTCGAAATGCGTTTGTCGAGTGCTCATTAAGAAAGTTTCTATACAAGTTTCTGAACGAACTCCTTAAGAAAAGTTCTCCAAAAGTTCCCTATGAAAGAATCCTTTGAAGCATCTGGTCGTCACAAACGTTTTGACTACTTGTGGAGCCAAAACGGACTCCGTATGAGTCAGATATCCATGTTTCAGTTAACACTGCGCAAAACTGATTCGAGCAGCGATTATAGACTAGTTCTTGTGTAGTTGCACTCAATTTTTTCTATTCTACTTCACTAAACATCTCCATATGAGATCCAATTACTTGTAGGGAAATGCAAGAGACCTCGGTTATGATGATGCACTAGGTCCATAGCTGGGACTTTGTGTATGTTCTCGAAATGCGTTTGTCGAGTGCTCATTAAGAAAGTTTCTATACAAGTTTCTGAACGAACTCCTTAAGAAAAGTTCTCCAAAAGTTCCCTATGAAAGAATCCTTTGAAGCATCTGGTCGTCACAAACGTTTTGACTACTTGTGGAGGCAAAAATGAATTCGTATGAGTTAGATATCCATGTTTCAGTTAACATTGCGCAAAAGTGATTCGAGCAGCGATTCTAGACTAGTTCTTGTGTAGTTGCACTCTATTTTTCCATTCTACTTCACTAAACATCTCCATATGAGATCCAATTACTTGTAGGGAAATGCAAGAGACCTCGGTTATGATGATGCACTAGGTCCATAGCTAGGACTTTGTGTATGTTCTCGAAATGCGTTTGTCGAGTGCTCATTAAGAAAGTTTCTATACAAGTTTTTGAACGAACTCCTTAAGAAAAGTTCTCCAAAAGTTCCCTATGAAAGAATCCTTTGAAGCATCTGGTCGTCACAAACGTTTTGACTACTTGTGGAGCCAAAACGGACTCCATATGAGTCAGATATCCATGTTTCAGTTAACACTGCGCAAAACTGATTCGAACAGCGATTCCGAGACTAGTTCTTGTGTAGTTGCACTCGATTTTTCCATTCTACTTCACTAAACATCTCCATAAGAGATCCAATTACTTGTAGGGAAATGCAAGTGACCTCGGTTATGATGATGCACTAGGTCCATAGCTGGGACTTTGTGTATGTTCTCGAAATGCGTTTGTCGAGTGCTCATTAAGAAAGTTTCTATACAAGTTTCTGAACGAACTCCTTAATAAAAGTTCTCCAAAAGTTCCCTATGAAAGGAATCTTTGAAGCATCTGGTAATCACAAACGTTTTGACTACTTGTGGAGACAAAACGGACTCCGGATGAGTCAGATATCCATGTTTCAGTTAACACTGCGCAAAACTGATTCCGAGCGACAGTTACAGACTAGTTCTTGTTTAGTTGCACTCAATTTTTTCTATCCTATTTCACTAAACATCTCCACATGAGATCTAATTACTTGTAGGGAAATGCAAGAGACCTCGGTTATGATGATGCACTAGGTCCATCGCTGGGACTTTGTGTATGTTCTCGAAATGCGTTTGTCGAGTGCTCATTAAGAAAGTTTCTATACAAGTTTCTGAACGAACTCCTTAAGAAAAGTTCTCCAAAAGTTCCCTATGAAAGAATCCTTTGAAGCATCTAGTCGTCACAAACGTTTTGACTACTTGTGGAGCCAAAACGGACTCCGTATGAGTCAGATATCCATGTTTCAGTTAACATTGCGCAAAACTGATTCGAACAACGATTATAAACTAGTTCTTGTGTAGTTGCACTCGATTTTTCCATTCTACTTCACTAAACATCTCCATATGAGATCCAATTACTTGTAGGGAAATGCAAGAGACCTCGGTTATGATGATGCACTAGGTCCATAGCTGGGACTTTGTGTATGTTCTCGAAATGCGTTTGTCGAGTGCTCATTAAGAAAGTTTCTATACAAGTTTCTGAACGAACTCCTTAAGAAAAGTTCTCCAAAAGTTCCCTATGAAAGAATCCTTTGAAGCATCTGGTCGTCACAAATGTTTTGACTACTTGTGGAGCCAAAACGGACTCCGTATGAGTCAGATATCCATGTTTCAGTTAACACTGCGCAAAACTGATTCGAATGACAATTATAGACTAGTTCTTGTGTAGTTGCACTCGATTTTTTCCATTCTACTTCACTAAACATCTCCATATGAGATCCAATTACTTGTAGGGAAATGCAAGAGACCTCGGTTATGATGATGCACTAGGTCCATAGCTGGGACTTTGTGTATGTTCTCGAAATGCGTTTGTCGAGTGCTCATTAAGAAAGTTTCTATACAAGTTTCGAAAGAACTCCTTAAGAAAAGTTCTCCAAAAGTTCCCTATGAAAGAATCCTTTGAAGCATCTGGTCGTCACAAACGTTTTGACTACTTGTGGAGCCAAACGGACTCGTATGAGTCGATATCCATGTTTTGATTAACATTGCAAAACTGATTCGAGCAGCGATTCTGAACTAGTTCTTGTGTAGTTGCACTCGATTTTTCCATTCTACTTCACTAAACATCTCCATATGAGATCCAATTACTTGTAGGTAAATGCAAGAGACCTCGGTTATGATGATGCACTAGGTCCATAGTTGGGACTTTGTGTATGTTCTCGAAATGCGTTTGTCGAGTGCTCATTAAGAAAGTTTCTATACAAGTTTCTGAATGAACTCCTTAAGAAAAGTTCTCCAAAAGTTCCCTATGAAAGAATCCTTTGAAGCATCTGGTCGTCACAAACGTTTTGACTACTTGTGGAGCCAAAACGGACTCCGTATGAGTCAGATATCCATGTTTGATTAACATTGTGCAAAAGTGATTCGAGCAGCGATTCTAGACTAGTTCTTGTGTAGTTGCACTCTATTTTTCCATTCTACTTCACTAAACATCTCCATATGAGATCCAATTACTTGTAGGAAATGCAAGAGACCTCGGTTATGATGATGCACTAGGTCCATAGCTGGGACTTTGTGTATGTTCTCGAAATGCGTTTGTCGAGTGCTCATTAAGAAAGTTTCTATACAAGTTTCTGAACGAACTCCTTAAGAAAAGTTCTCCAAAAGTTCCCTATAAAAGAATCCTTTGAAGCATCTGGTCGTCACAAACGTTTTGACTACTTGTGGAGCCAAAATGGACTCCGTATGAGTCAGATATCCATGTTTCAGTTAACACAGCGCAAAACTGATTCCGAACAACAGTTATAGACTAGTTCTTGTGTAGTTGCACTCGATTTTTTCTATTCTACTTCACTAAACATCTCCATATGAGATCCAATTACTTGTAGGTAAATTCAAGAGACCTCGGTTATGATGATGCACTAGGTCCATAGCTGGGACTTTGTGTATGTTCTCGAAATGCGTTTGTCGAGTGCTCATTAAGAAAGTTTCTATACAAGTTTCTGAATGAACTCCTTAAGAAAAATTCTCCAAAAGTTCCCTATGAAAGATTCCTTTGAAGCATCTGGTCGTCACAAATGTTTCGACTACTTGTGCAGCCAAAACAGACTCCATATGAGTCAGATATACATGTTTAAGTTAACACTGCGCAAAACTGATACCGAACGACAGTTACAGACTAGTTCTTGTGTAGTTGCACTCATTTTTTCCATTCTACTTCACTAAACATCTTCATATGAGATCCAATTACTTGTAGGGAAATGCAAGAGACCTAGGTTATGATGATGCACTAGGTCCATAGCTGGGACTTTGTGTATGTTCTCGAAATGCGATTGTCGAGTGCTCATTAAGAAAGTTTCTATACAAGTTTCTGAACGAACTCCTTAAGAAAAGTTCTCCAAAAGTTCCCTATGAAAGAATCCCTTGAAGCATCTGGTCGTCACAAACGTTTTGACTACTTGTGGAGCCAAAACGGACTCTGTATGAGTCAGATATCCATGTTTGATTAACACTGCATAAAACCGATTCGACTACAGCGATTCTGAGACTAGTTCTTGTGTAGTTGCACTCGATTTTTTATTCTACTTCACTAAACATCTCGATATGAGATCCAATTACTTGTAGGAAATGCAAGAGACCTCGGTTATGATGATGCACTAGGTCCATAGCTGGGACTTTGTGTATGTTCTCGAAATGCGTTTGTCGAGTGCTCATTAAGAAAGTTTCTATACAAGTTTCTGAATGAACTCCTTAAGAAAAGTTCTCCAAAAGTTCCCTATGAAAGAATCCTTTGAAGCATCTGGTCGTCACAAATGTTTTGACTACTTGTGGAGCCAAAATGGACTCCGTATGAGTCAGATATCCATGTTTCAGTTAACACTGCGCAAAACTGATTCGAACAACGATTTTACAGACTAGTTCTTGTGTAGTTGCACTCGATTTTTTCCATTCTACTTCACTAAACATCTCCATATGAGATCCAATTACTTGTAGGAAATGCAAGAGACCTAGGTTATGATGATGCACTAGGTCCATAGCTGGGACTTTGTGTATGTTCTCGAAATCGTTTGTCGAGTGCTCATTAAGAAAGTTTCTATACAAGTTTCTGAACGAACTCCTTAAGAAAAGTTCTCCAAAAGTTCCCTATGAAAGAATCCTTTGAAGCATCTGGTCGTCACAAACGTTTTGACTACTTGTGGAGCCAAAAGCGGACTCAGTATGAGTCGATATCCATGTTTGATTAACATTGCAAAAACCGATTCGAGCAGCGATTCTGAGACTAGTTCTTGTGTAGTTGCACTCGATTTTTCTATTCTACTTCACTAAACATCTCCATATGAGATCCAATTACTTGTAGGGAAATGCAAGAGACCTCGGTTATGATGATGCACTAGGTCCATAGCTGGGACTTTGTGTATGTTCTCGAAATCGTTTGTCGAGTGCTCATTAAGAAAGTTTCTATACAAGTTTCGAACGAACTCCTTAAGAAAAGTTCTCCAAAAGTTCCCTATGAAAGAATCCTTTGAAGCATCTGGTCGTCACAAACGTTTTGACTACTTGTGGAGCCAAAGCGGACTCCGTATGAGTCGAGATATCCATGTTTGATTAACACTGCATAAAACCGATTCGAGCAGCGATTCTGAGACTAGTTCTTGTGTAGTTGCACTCGATTTTTCTATTCTACTTCACTAAACATCTCCATATGAGATCCAATTACTTGTAGGAAATGCAAGAGACCTCGGTTATGATGATGCACTAGGTCCATAGCTGGGACTTTGTGTATGTTCTCGAAATCGTTTGTCGAGTGCTCATTAAGAAAGTTTCTATACAAGTTTCTGAACGAACTCCTTAAGAAAAGTTCTCCAAAAGTTCCCTATGAAAGAATCCTTTGAAGCATCTGGTCGTCACAAACGTTTTGACTACTTGTGGAGCCAAAATGACTCCGTATGAGTCGATATCCATGTTTGATTAACATTGCGCAAAACTGATTCGAGCAGCGATTCTGAGACTAGTTCTTGTGTAGTTGCATTCGATTTTTTCATTCTACTTCACTAAACATCTCCATATGAGATCCAATTACTTGTAGGAAATGCAAGAGACCTCGGTTATGATGATGCACTAGGTCCATAGCTGGGACTTTGTGTATGTTCTCGAAATGCGTTTGTCGAGTGCTCATTAAGAAAGTTTCTATACAAGTTTCGAACGAACTCCTTAAGAAAAGTTCTCCAAAAGTTCCTATGAAAGAATCCTTTGAAGCATCTGGTCGTCACAAACGTTTTGACTACTTGTGGAGCCAAAATGGACTCCGTATGAGTCGATATCCATGTTTGATTAACACTGCAAAACCGATTCGAGCAGCGATTCTGAGACTAGTTCTTGTGTAGTTGCACTCGATTTTTTCTATTCTACTTCACTAAACATCTCCATATGAGATCCAATTACTTGTAGGTAAATGCAAGAGACCTCGGTTATGATGATGCACTAGGTCCATAGCTGGGACTTTGTGTATGTTCTCGAAATCGTTTGTCGAGTGCTCATTAAGAAAGTTTCTATACAAGTTTCTGAATGAACTCCTTAAGAAAAGTTCTCCAAAAGTTCCTATGAAAGAATCCTTTGAAGCATCTGGTCGTCACAAATGTTTTGACTACTTGTGGAGCCAAAAGCGGACTCCGTATGAGTCGATATCCATGTTTAAGATTAACACTTGTTGCGTATGAGCAAAAGCTGATTCGAACAGCGATTCTGAGACTAGTTCTTGTGTAGTTGCACTCATTTTTTCATTCTACTTCACTAAACATCTCCATATGAGATCCAATTACTTGTAGGAAATGCAAGAGACCTCGGTTATGATGATGCACTAGGTCCATAGCTGGGACTTTGTGTATGTTCTCGAAATGCGTTTGTCGAGTGCTCATTAAGAAAGTTTCTATACAAGTTTCGAGCGAACTCCTTAAGAAAAGTTCTCCAAAAGTTCCTATGAAAGAATCCTTTGAAGCATCTGGTCGTCACAAACGTTTTGACTACTTGTGGAGCCAAAATGGACTCCGTATGAGTCGATATCCATGTTTGATTAACATTGCAAAAGTGATTCGAGCAGCGATTCTAGACTAGTTCTTGTGTAGTTGCATTCGATTTTTCTATTCTACTTCACTAAACATCTCCATATGAGATCCAATTACTTGTAGGTAAATTCAAGGGACCTCGGTTATGATGATGTACTAGGTCCATAGGTGGGACTTTGTGTATGTTCTCGAAATGCGTTTGTCGAGTGCTCATTAAGAAAGTTTCTATACAAGTTTCTGAATGAACTCCTTAAGAAAAATTCTCCAAAAGTTCCTTATGAAAGATTCCTTTGAAGCATCTGGTCGTCACAAATGTTTCGCTACTTGTGCAGCCAAAACAGACTCCATGTGAGTCGAGATATCCATGTTTCAGATTAACCTTTGCATAAACCGATTCGAGCAGCGATTCTGAGACTAGTTCTTGTGTAGTTGCACTCGATTTTTCCATTCTACTTCACTAAACATCTCCATATGAGATCCAATTACTTGTAGGAAATGCGAGAGACCTAGGTTATGATGATGCACTAGGTCCATAGCTGGGACTTTGTGTGTGTTCTTGAAATGCGTTTGTCGAGTGCTCATTAAGAAAGTTTCTATACAAGTTTCACTCCTTAAGAAAAGTTCTCCAAAAGTTCCCTATGAAAGAATCCTTTGAAGCATCTGGTCGTCACAAACGTTTTGACTACTTGTGGAGCCAAAATTGACTCGTATGAGTCGAGATATCCATGTTTGATTAACATTGTGCAAAACTGATTCGAGCAGCGATTCTGAGACTAGTTCTTGTGTAGTTGCACTCGATTTTTTCTATTCTACTTCACTAAACATCTCCATATGAGATCCAATTACTTGTAGGGAAATGCAAGAGACCTCGGTTATGATGATGCACTAGGTCCATAGCTGGGACTTTGTGTATGTTCTCGAAATGCGTTTGTCGAGTGCTCATTAAGAAAGTTTCTATACAAGTTTCGAACGAACTCCTTAAGAAAAGTTCTCCAAAAGTTCCTATGAAAGAATCCTTTGAAGCATCTGGTCGTCACAAACGTTTTGACTACTTGTGGAGCCAAAACGGACTCCGTATGAGTCAGATATCCATGTTTGATTAACATTGCAAAAGCTGATTCGAGCAGCGATTCTGAGACTAGTTCTTGTGTAGTTGCACTCGATTTTTCCATTCTACTTCACTAAACATCTCCATATGAGATCCAATTACTTGTAGGAAATGCAAGAGACCTCGGTTATGATGATGCACTAGGTCCATAGCTGGGACTTTGTGTATGTTCTCGAAATCGTTTGTCGAGTGCTCATTAAGAAAGTTTCTATACAAGTTTCTGAACGAACTCCTTAAGAAAAGTTCTCCAAAAGTTCCCTATGAAAGAATCCTTTGAAGCATCTGGTCGTCACAAACGTTTTGACTACTTGTGGAGCCAAAAGCGGACTCGTATGAGTCGAGATATCCATGTTTGATTAACTTTGCATAAAACCGATTCGAGCAGCGATTCTGAGACTAGTTCTTGTGTAGTTGCACTCGATTTTTCTATTCTACTTCACTAAACATCTCCATATGAGATCCAATTACTTGTAGGAAATGCAAGAGACCTCGGTTATGATGATGCACTAGGTCCATAGCTGGGACTTTGTGTATGTTCTCGAAATCGTTTGTCGAGTGCTCATTAAGAAAGTTTCTATACAAGTTTCGAACGAACTCCTTAAGAAAAGTTCTCCAAAAGTTCCCTATGAAAGAATCCTTTGAAGCATCTGGTCGTCACAAACGTTTTGACTACTTGTGGAGCCAAAAATGACTCCATATGAGTCGAGATATCCATGTTTGATTAACATTGCGCAAAAGCTGATTCGAGCAGCGATTCTGAGACTAGTTCTTGTGTAGTTGCACTCGATTTTTCCATTCTACTTCACTAAACATCTCCATATGAGATCCAATTACTTGTAGGAAATGCAAGAGACCTCGGTTATGATGATGCACCAGGTCCATCGCTGGGACTTTGTGTATGTTCTCGAAATGCGTTTGTTGAGTGCTCATTAAGAAAGTTTCTATACAAGTTTCTGAATGAACTCCTTAAGAAAAGTTCTCCAAAAGTTCCCTATAAATAATCTTTTGAAGCATCTGGTCATCACAAACGTTTTGAATACTTGTGGAGCCAAAAATGACTCCGTATGAGTCAGATATCCATGTTTCAGTTAACATTGTGCAAAAGTGATTCGAGCAGCGATTCTGAGACTAGTTCTTGTGTAGTTGCATTCTATTTTTCAATTCTACTTCACTAAACATCTCCATATGAGATCCAATTACTTGTAGGGAAATGCAAGAGACCTCGGTTATGATGATGCACTAGGTCCATAGCTGGGACTTTGTGTATGTTCTCGAAATGCGTTTGTCGAGTGCTCATTAAGAAAGTTTCTATACAAGTTTCTGAACGAACTCCTTAAGAAAAGTTCTCCAAAAGTTCCTATGAAAGAATCCTTTGAAGCATCTGGTCGTCACAAATGTTTTGACTACTTGTGGAGCCAAAAGCGGACTCCGTATGAGTCGAGATATCCATGTTTGATTAACACTGCAAAAGCTGATTCGAGCAGCGATTCTGAGACTAGTTCTTGTGTAGTTGCACTCGATTTTTCCATTCTACTTCACTAAACATCTCCATATGAGATCCAATTACTTGTAGGAAATGCAAGAGACCTCGGTTATGATGATGCACTAGGTCCATAGCTGGGACTTTGTGTATGTTCTCGAAATCGTTTGTCGAGTGCTCATTAAGAAAGTTTCTATACAAGTTTGAACGAACTCCTTAAGAAAAGTTCTCCAAAAGTTCCTATGAAAGAATCCTTTGAAGCATCTGGTCGTCACAAACGTTTTGACTACTTGTGGAGCCAAAATTGACTCCGTATGAGTCAGATATCCATGTTTGATTAACCTTTGCAAAAGCTGATTCGAGCAGCGATTCTGAGACTAGTTCTTGTGTAGTTGCACTCGATTTTTTCCATTCTACTTCACTAAACATCTCCATATGAGATCCAATTACTTGTAGGGAAATGCAAGAGACCTCGGTTATGATGATGCACTAGGTCCATAGCTGGGACTTTGTGTATGTTCTCGAAATGCGTTTGTCGAGTGCTCATTAAGAAAGTTTCTATACAAGTTTTGAACGAACTCCTTAAGAAAAGTTCTCCAAAAGTACCTATGAAAGAATCCTTTGAAGCATCTGGTCGTCACAAACGTTTTGACTACTTGTGGAGCCAAAAATGACTCCGTATGAGTCAGATATCCATGTTTGATTAACATTGCATAAAAGTGATTCGAGCAGCGATTCTGAGACTAGTTCTTGTGTAGTTGCATTCTATTTTTCCATTCTACTTCACTAAACATCTCCATATGAGATCCAATTACTTGTAGGAAATGCAAGAGACCTCGGTTATGATGATGCACTAGGTCCATAGCTGGGACTTTGTGTATGTTCTCGAAATGCGTTTGTCGAGTGCTCATTAAGAAAGTTTCTATACAAGTTTTTGAACGAACTCCTTAAGAAAAGTTCTCCAAAAGTTCCTATGAAAGAATCCTTTGAAGCATCTGGTCGTCACAAATGTTTTGACTACTTGTGGAGCCAAAGCGGACTCCGTATGAGTCGAGATATCCATGTTTGATTAACACTGCACAAAACCGATTCGAGCGCGATTCTGAGACTAGTTCTTGTGTAGTTGCACTCGATTTTTCTATTCTACTTCACTAAACATCTCCATATGAGATCCAATTACTTGTAGGAAATGCAAGAGACCTCGGTTATGATGATGCACTAGGTCCATAGCTGGGACTTTGTGTATGTTCTCGGAATGCGTTTGTCGAGTGCTCATTAAGAAAGTTTCTATACAAGTTTCTGATTAAACTCCTTAATAAAAGTTCTCCAAAAGTTCCCTATGAAAGAATCCTTTGAAGCATCTGGTCGTCACAAATGTTTTGACTACTTGTGGAGCCAAAAATGACTCCGTATGAGTTAGATATCCATGTTTCAGTTAACACTGCGCAAAACTGATTCCGAACGACAGTTACAGACTAGTTCTTGTGTAGTTGCACTCGATTTTTTCCATTCTACTTCACTAAACATCTCCATATGAGATCCAATTACTTGTAGGGAAATGCAAGAGACCTCGGTTATGATGATGCACTAGGTCCATAGCTGGGACTTTGTGTATGTTCTCGAAATCGTTTGTCGAGTGCTCATTAAGAAAGTTTCTATACAAGTTTCTGAGCGAACTCCTTAAGAAAAGTTCTCCAAAAGTTCCTATGAAAGAATCCTTTGAAGCATCTGGTCGTCACAAACGTTTTGACTACTTGTGGAGCCAAAATGACTCGTATGAGTCAGATATCCATGTTTTGATTAACATTGCGCAAAAGTGATTCGAGCAGCGATTCTGAGACTAGTTCTTGTGTAGTTGCATTCTATTTTTCAATTCAACTTCACTAAACATCTCCATATGAGATCCAATTATTTGTAGGGAAATGCAAGAGACCTCGGTTATGATGATGCACTAGATCCATAGCTGGGACTTTGTGTATGTTCTCGAAATGCGTTTGTCGAGTGCTCATTAAGAAAGTTTCTATACAAGTTTCTGAACGAACTCCTTAAGAAAAGTTCTCCAAAAGTTCCCTATGAAAGAATCCTTTGAAGCATCTGGTCGTCACAAACGTTTTGACTACTTGTGGAGCCAAAATTGACTCTGTATGAGTCAGATATCCATGTTTGATTAAACATTGCATAAAGCTGATTCGAGAAGCGATTCTGAGACTAGTTCTTGTGTAGTTGCACTCGATTTTTCTATTCTACTTCACTAAACATCTCCATATGAGATCCAATTACTTGTAGGGAAATGCAAGAGACCTCGGTTATGATGATGCACTAGGTCCATAGCTGGGACTTTGTGTATGTTCTCGAAATGCGTTTGTCGAGTGCTCATTAAGAAAGTTTCTATACAAGTTTCTGAACGAACTCCTTAAGAAAAGTTCTCCAAAAGTTCCCTATGAAAGAATCCTTTGAAGCATCTGGTCGTCACAAACGTTTTGACTACTTGTGGAGCCAAAATTGACTCTGTATGAGTCAGATATCCATGTTTCAGTTAACACTGCGCAAAACTGATTCCGAACGACAGTTACAGACTAGTTCTTGTGTAGTTGCACTCGATTTTTTCTATTCTACTTCACTAAACATCTCCATATGAGATATAATTACTTGTAGGGAAATTCAAGAGACCTCGGTTATGATGATGCACTAGGTCCATCGCTGGGACTTTGTGTATGTTCTCGAAATGCGTTTGTCGAGTGCTCATTAAGAAAGTTTCTATACAAGTTTCTGAACGAACTCCTTAAGAAAAGTTCTCCAAAATTTCCTATAAAAGAATCTTTCGAAGCATCTGGTCGTCACAAACGTTTTGACTACTTGTGGAGCCAAAAATGACTCCATATGAGTCAGATATCCATGTTTCAGTTAACATTGCGCAAAAGTGATTCGAGCAGCGATTCTGAGACTAGTTCTTGTGTAGTTGCATTCTATTTTTCAATTCAACTTCACTAAACATCTCCATATGAGATCCAATTACTTGTAGGGAAATGCAAGAGACCTAGGTTATGATGATGCACTAGGTCCATAGCTGGGACTTTGTGTATGTTCTCGAAATGCGTTTGTCGAGTGCTCATTAAGAAAGTTTCTATACAAGTTTCTGAACGAACTCCTTAAGAAAAGTTCTCCAAAAGTTCCCTATGAAAGAATCCTTTGAAGCATCTGGTCGTCACAAACGTTTTGACTACTTGTGGAGCCAAAAATGACTCCGTATGAGTCAGATATCCATGTTTCAGTTAACATTGCGCAAAAGTGATTCGAACGACAGTTACAGACTAGTTCTTGTGTAGTTGCATTCTATTTTTCAATTCAACTTCACTAAACATCTCCATATGAGATCCAATTACTTGTAGGGAAATGCAAGAGACCTCGGTTATGATGATGCACTAGGTCCATAGCTGGGACTTTGTGTATGTTCTCGAAATGCGTTTGTCGAGTGCTCATTAAGAAAGTTTCTATACAAGTTTTTGAACGAACTCCTTAAGAAAAGTTCTCCAAAAGTTCCTTATGAAAGAATCCTTTGAAGCATCTGGTCGTCACAAACGTTTTGACTACTTGTGGAGCCAAAATTGACTCTGTATGAGTCGATATCCATGTTTTTGATTAACCTGCAAAACCGATTCGAGCAGCGATTCTGAGACTAGTTCTTGTGTAGTTGCACTCGATTTTTTCTATTCTACTTCACTAAACATCTCCATATGAGATCTAATTACTTGTAGGGAAATTCAAGAGACCTCGGTTATGATGATGCACCAGGTCCATCGCTGGGACTTTGTGTATGTTCTCAAAATGCGTTTGTCGAGTGCTCATTAAGAAAGTTTCTATACAAGTTTCTGAACGAACTCCTTAAGAAAAGTTCTCCAAAAGTTTCCTATGAAAGAATCCTTTGAAGCATCTGGTCGTCACAAACGTTTTGACTACTTGTGGAGCCAAAATTGACTCCGTATGAGTCAGATATCCATGTTTTGATTAACCTTTGCGCAAAACCGATTCGAGCAGCGATTCTGAGACTAGTTCTTGTGTAGTTGCACTCGATTTTTCTATTCTACTTCACTAAACATCTCCATATGAGATCCAATTACTTGTAGGGAAATGCAAGAGACCTCGGTTATGATGATGCACTAGGTCCATAGCTGGGACTTTGTGTATGTTCTCGAAATGCGTTTGTCGAGTGCTCATTAAGAAAGTTTCTATACAAGTTTCTGAACGAACTCCTTAAGAAAAGTTCTCCAAAATTTCCTATAAAAGAATCTTTCGAAGCATCTGGTCGTCACAAACGTTTTGACTACTTGTGGAGCCAAAAATGACTCCGTATGAGTCAGATATCCATGTTTGATTAACATTCGCAAAAGTGATTGAGCAGCGATTCTGAGACTAGTTCTTGTGTAGTTGCATTCTATTTTTCAATTCAACTTCACTAAACATCTCCATATGAGATTCAATTACTTGTAGGGAAATGCAAGAGACCTCGGTTATGATGATGCACTAGGTCCATAGCTGGGACTTTGTGTATGTTCTCGAAATGCGTTTGTCGAGTGCTCATTAAGAAAGTTTCTATACAAGTTTCTGAACGAACTCCTTAAGAAAAGTTCTTCAAAAGTTCCCTATAAAAGAATCATTTGGAGCATCTGGTCGTCACAAATGTTTTGACTACATGTGGAGCCAAAACGGACTCCGTATGAGTCAGATATCCATGTTTTAGTTAACATTGCATAAAACCGATTCGAGCAGCGATTCTGAGACTAGTTCTTGTGTAGTTGCACTCGATTTTTCTATTCTACTTCACTAAACATCTCCATATGAGATCCAATTACTTGTAGGTAAATTCAAGAGACCTCGGTTATGATGATGCACTAGGTCCATAGCTGGGACTTTGTGTATGTTCTCGAAATGCGTTTGTCGAGTGCTCATTAAGAAAGTTTCTATACAAGTTTCTGAATGAACTCCTTAAGAAAAGTTCTCCAAAAGTTCCCTATGAAAGATTCCTTTGAAGCATCTGGTCGTCACAAATGTTTTGACTACTTGTGGAGCCAAAACGGACTCCGTATGAGTCAGATATCCATGTTTATGTTAACACTGCGCAAAACTGATTCCAAGCAGCGATTCTGAGACTAGTTCTTGTGTAGTTGCACTCAATTTTTTCCAATCTACTTCACTAAACATCTTCATATGAGATCCAATTACTTGTAGGGAAATGCAAGAGACCTAGGTTATGATGATGCACAAGGTCCATAGCTGGGACTTTGTGTATGTTCTCGAAATGCGATTGTCGAGTGCTCATTAAGAAAGTTTCTATACAAGTTTCTGAACGAACTCCTTAAGAAAAGTTCTCCAAAAGTTCCCTATGAAAGAATCCTTTGAAGCATCTGGTCGTCACAAACGTTTTGACTACTTGTGGAGCCAAAAATGACTCCGTATGAGTCAGATATCCATGTTTCAGTTAACATTGCGCAAAAGTGATTCGAGCAGCGATTCTGAGACTAGTTCTTGTGTAGTTGCATTCGATTTTTCTATTCTACTTCACTAAACATCTCCATATGAGATCCAATTACTTGTAGGAAATGCAAGAGACCTCGGTTATGATGATGCACTAGGTCCATAGCTGGGACTTTGTGTATGTTCTCGAAATCGTTTGTCGAGTGCTCATTAAGAAAGTTTCTATACAAGTTTCTGAATGAACTCCTTAAGAAAAGTTCTCCAAAAGTTCCTATGAAAGAATCCTTTGAAGCATCTGGTCGTCACAAACGTTTTGACTACTTGTGGAGCCAAAGCGGACTCCGTATGAGTCGAGATATCCATGTTTGATTAACACTGCAAAACCGATTCGAGCAGCGATTCTGAGACTAGTTCTTGTGTAGTTGCACTCGATTTTTCCATTCTACTTCACTAAACATCTCCATATGAGATCCAATTACTTGTAGGAAATGCAAGAGACCTCGGTTATGATGATGCACTAGGTCCATAGCTGGGACTTTGTGTATGTTCTCGAAATCGTTTGTCGAGTGCTCATTAAGAAAGTTTCTATACAAGTTTCTGAACGAACTCCTTAAGAAAAGTTCTCCAAAAGTTCCTATGAAAGAATCCTTTGAAGCATCTGTCGTCACAAACGTTTTGACTACTTGTGGAGCCAAAATGACTCCGTATGAGTCGGATATCCATGTTTGATTAACATTGCGCAAAAGTGATTCGAGCAGCGATTCTGAGACTAGTTCTTGTGTAGTTGCATTCTATTTTTCCATTCTACTTCACTAAACATCTCCATATGAGATCCAATTACTTGTAGGAAATGCAAGAGACCTCGGTTATGATGATGCACTAGGTCCATAGCTGGGACTTTGTGTATGTTCTCGAAATGCGTTTGTCGAGTGCTCATTAAGAAAGTTTCTATACAAGTTTCTGAGCGAACTCCTTAAGAAAAGTTCTCCAAAAGTTCCTATGAAAGAATCCTTTGAAGCATCTGGTCGTCACAAACGTTTTGACTACTTGTGGAGCCAAAAGCGGACTCCGTATGAGTCGGATATCCATGTTTGATTAACCTTTGCGCAAAAGCGATTCGAGCAGCGATTCTGAGACTAGTTCTTGTGTAGTTGCACTCGATTTTTCCATTCTACTTCACTAAACATCTCCATATGAGATCCAATTACTTGTAGGTAAATTCAAGAGACCTCGGTTATGATGATGCACTAGGTCCATAGCTGGGACTTTCTGTATGTTCTCGAAATGCGTTTGTCGAGTGCTCATTAAGAAAGTTTCTATACAAGTTTTTGAATGAACTCCTTAAGAAAAATTCTCCAAAAGTTCCCTATGAAAGATTCCTTTGAAGCATCTGGTCGTCACAAATGTTTTGACAACTTGTGGAGCCAAAACGGACTCCGTATGAGTCAGATATCCATGTTTCAGTTAACACTGCGCAAAACCGATTCGAGCAGCGATTCTGAGACTAGTTCTTGTGTAGTTGCACTCGATTTTTCCATTCTACTTCACTAAACATCTCCATATGAGATCCAATTACTTGTAGGAAATGCAAGAGACCTAGGTTATGATGATGCACTAGGTCCATAGCTGGGACTTTGTGTATGTTCTCGAAATGCGTTTGTCGAGTGCTCATTAAGAAAGTTTCTATACAAGTTTCGAACGAACTCCTTAAGAAAAGTTCTCCAAAAGTTCCTATGAAAGAATCCTTTGAAGCATCTGGTCGTCACAAATGTTTTGACTACTTGTGGAGCCAAAATGGACTCCGTATGAGTCGAGATATCCATGTTTGATTAACACTGCAAAACCGATTCGAGCAGCGATTCTGAGACTAGTTCTTGTGTAGTTGCACTCGATTTTTCCATTCTACTTCACTAAACATCTCCATATGAGATCCAATTACTTGTAGGAAATGCAAGAGACCTCGGTTATGATGATGCACTAGGTCCATAGCTGGGACTTTGTGTATGTTCTCGAAATGCGTTTGTCGAGTGCTCATTAAGAAAGTTTCTATACAAGTTTCTGAACGAACTCCTTAAGAAAAGTTCTCCAAAAGTTCCTATGAAAGAATCCTTTGAAGCATCTGGTCGTCACAAATGTTTTGACTACTTGTGGAGCCAAAAGCGGACTCCGTATGAGTCGAGATATCCATGTTTGATTAACACTGCATAAAACTGATTCGAGCAGCGATTCTGAGACTAGTTCTTGTGTAGTTGCACTCGATTTTTCCATTCTACTTCACTAAACATCTCCATATGAGATCCAATTACTTGTAGGAAATGCAAGAGACCTCGGTTATGATGATGCACTAGGTCCATAGCTGGGACTTTGTGTATGTTCTCGAAATCGTTTGTCGAGTGCTCATTAAGAAAGTTTCTATACAAGTTTCTGAATGAACTCCTTAAGAAAAGTTCTCCAAAAGTTCCTATGAAAGAATCCTTTGAAGCATCTGGTCGTCACAAATGTTTTGACTACTTGTGGAGCCAAAGCGGACTCCGTATGAGTCGAGATATCCATGTTTGATTAACTTTGCATAAAAGCTGATTCGAGCAGCGATTCTGAGACTAGTTCTTGTGTAGTTGCACTCGATTTTTCCATTCTACTTCACTAAACATCTCCATATGAGATCCAATTACTTGTAGGAAATGCAAGAGACCTCGGTTATGATGATGCACTAGGTCCATAGCTGGGACTTTGTGTATGTTCTCGAAATCGTTTGTCGAGTGCTCATTAAGAAAGTTTCTATACAAGTTTCTGAACGAACTCCTTAAGAAAAGTTCTCCAAAAGTTCCCTATGAAAGAATTCTTTGAAGCATCTGGTCGTCACAAACGTTTTGACTACTTGTGGAGCCAAAACGGACTCCGTATGAGTCGAGATATCCATGTTTGATTAACCTTTGCAAAAAGCGATTCGAGCAGCGATTCTGAGACTAGTTCTTGTGTAGTTGCACTCGATTTTTTCTATTCTACTTAACTAAACATCTCCATATGAGATCTAATTACTTGTAGGGAAATGCAAGAGACCTCGGTTATGATGATGCACTAGGTCCATCGCTGGGACTTTGTGTATGTTCTCGAAATGCGTTTGTCGAGTGCTCATTAAGAAAGTTTTTATACAAGTTTCTCAATGAACTCCTTAAGAAAAATTCTCCAAAAGTTCCCTATGAAAGATTCTTTTGAAGCATCTGGTCGTCACAAATGTTTCGACTACTTGTGCAGCCAAAATGGACTCCGTATGAGTCAGATATACATGTTTAAGTTAACACTGTGCAAAACCGATTCTGAACGATAGTTACAGACTAGTTCTTGTGTAGTTGCACTCGATTTTTCCATTCTACTTCACTAAACATCTTCATATGAGATCCAATTACTTGTAGGGAAATGCAAGAGACCTAGGTTATGATGATGCACTAGGTCCATAGCTGGGACTTTGTGTATGTTCTCGAAATGCGATTGTCGAGTGCTCATTAAGAAAGTTTCTATACAAGTTTCTGAACGAACTCCTTAAGAAAAGTTCTCCAAAAGTTCCCTATGAAAGAATCCTTTGAAGCATCTGGTCGTCACAAACGTTTTGACTACTTGTGGAGCCAAAACGGACTCCGTATGAGTCAGATATCCATGTTTGATTAACTTTGCAAAACCGATTCGAGCAGCGATTCTGAGACTAGTTCTTGTGTAGTTGCACTCGATTTTTCCATTCTACTTCACTAAACATCTCCATATGAGATCCAATTACTTGTAGGGAAATGCAAGAGACCTCGGTTATGATGATGCACTAGGTCCATAGCTGGGACTTTGTGTATGTTCTCGAAATGCGTTTGTCGAGTGCTCATTAAGAAAGTTTCTATACAAGTTTCTGAATGAACTCCTTAAGAAAAGTTCTCCAAAAGTTCCTATGAAAGATTCCTTTGAAGCATCTGGTCGTCACAAATGTTTTGACTACTTGTGGAGCCAAAGCGGACTCCGTATGAGTCGAGATATCCATGTTTGATTAACCTTTGCATAAAACGATTCGAGCAGCGATTCTGAGACTAGTTCTTGTGTAGTTGCACTCGATTTTTTCCATTCTACTTCACTAAACATCTCCATATGAGATCCAATTACTTGTAGGGAAATGCAAGAGACCTAGGTTATGATGATGCACTAGGTCCATAGCTGGGACTTTGTGTATGTTCTCGAAATGCGTTTGTCGAGTGCTCATTAAGAAAGTTTCTATACAAGTTTCTGAATGAACTCCTTAAGAAAAGTTCTCCAAAAGTTCCTTATGAAAGAATCCTTTGAAGCATCTGGTCGTCACAAATGTTTTGACTACTTGTGGAGCCAAAAGCGGACTCCGTATGAGTCGAGATATCCATGTTTGAGTTAACTTTGCATAAAAGCGATTCGAGCAGCGATTCTGAGACTAGTTCTTGTGTAGTTGCACTCATTTTTTTCCAATCTACTTCACTAAACATCTCCATATGAGATCCAATTACTTGTAGGGAAATGCAAGAGACCTCGGTTATGATGATGCACTAGGTCCATAGCTGGGACTTTGTGTATGTTCTCGAAATCGTTTGTCGAGTGCTCATTAAGAAAGTTTCTATACAAGTTTCGAACGAACTCCTTAAGAAAAGTTCTCCAAAAGTTCCTATGAAAGAATCCTTTGAAGCATCTGGTCGTCACAAACGTTTTGACTACTTGTGGAGCCAAAGCGGACTCCGTATGAGTCGATATCCATGTTTGATTAACCTTTGCAAAAACGATTCGAGCAGCGATTCTGAGACTAGTTCTTGTGTAGTTGCACTCGATTTTTCCATTCTACTTCACTAAACATCTCCATATGAGATCCAATTACTTGTAGGAAAATGCAAGAGACCTCGGTTATGATGATGCACTAGGTCCATAGCTGGGACTTTGTGTATGTTCTCGAAATGCGTTTGTCGAGTGCTCATTAAGAAAGTTTCTATACAAGTTTCTGAATGAACTCCTTAAGAAAAGTTCTCCAAAAGTTCCATATGAAAGAATCCATTGAAGCATCTGGTCGTCACAGACGTTTTGACTACTTGTGGAGCCAAAGCGGACTCGTATGAGTCGAGATATCCATGTTTGATTAACACTTTGCAAAACCGATTCGAGCAGCGATTCTGAGACTAGTTCTTGTGTAGTTGCACTCGATTTTTTCCATTCTACTTCACTAAACATCTCCATATGAGATCCAATTACTTGTAGGGAAATGCAAGAGACCTCGGTTATGATGATGCACTAGGTCCATAGCTGGGACTTTGTGTATGTTCTCGAAATGCGTTTGTCGAGTGCTCATTAAGAAAGTTTCTATACAAGTTTCTGAATGAACTCCTTAAGAAAAGTTCTCCAAAAGTTCCCTATGAAAGAATCCTTTGAAGCATCTGGTCGTCACAAATGTTTTGACTACTTGTGGAGCCAAAACGGACTCCGTATGAGTCAGATATCCATGTTTGATTAACTTTGCATAAAACCGATTCGAGCAGCGATTCTGAGACTAGTTCTTGTGTAGTTGCACTCGATTTTTTCCATTCTACTTCACTAAACATCTCCATATGAGATCCAATTACTTGTAGGGAAATGCAAGAGACCTCGGTTATGATGATGCACTAGGTCCATAGCTGGGACTTTGTGTATGTTCTCGAAATGCGTTTGTCGAGTGCTCATTAAGAAAGTTTCTATACAAGTTTCTGAACGAACTCCTTAAGAAAAGTTCTCCAAAAGTTCCTATGAAAGAATTCTTTGAATCATCTGGTCGTCACAAACGTTTTGACTACTTGTGGAGCCAAAATGGACTCTTATGAGTCGAGATATCCATGTTTGATTAACACTGCATAAAACCGATTCGAGCAGCGATTCTGAGACTAGTTCTTGTGTAGTTGCACTCGATTTTTCCATTCTACTTCACTAAACATCTCCATATGAGATCCAATTACTTGTAGGAAATGCAAGAGACCTCGGTTATGATGATGCACTAGGTCCATAGCTGGGACTTTGTGTATGTTCTCGAAATGCATTTGTCGAGTGCTCATTAAGAAAGTTTCTATACAAGTTTACGAGCGAACTCCTTAAGAAAAGTTCTCCAAAAGTTCCCTATGAAAGAATCCTTTGAAGCATCTGGTCGTCACAAATGTTTTGACTACTTGTGGAGCCAAAAGCGGACTCCGTATGAGTTAGATATCCATGTTTGATTAACCTGCATAAAACCGATTCGAGCAGCGATTCTGAGACTAGTTCTTGTGTAGTTGCACTCGATTTTTCTATTCTACTTCACTAAACATCTCCATATGAGATCTAATTACTTGTAGGAAATGCAAGAGACCTCGGTTATGATGATGCACTAGGTCCATAGCTGGGACTTTGTGTATGTTCTCGAAATCGTTTGTCGAGTGCTCATTAAGAAAGTTTCTATACAAGTTTCGAAGCGAACTCCTTAAGAAAAGTTCTCCAAAAGTTCCCTATGAAAGAATCCTTTGAAGCATCTGGTCGTCACAAATGTTTTGACTACTTGTGGAGCCAAAGCGGACTCCGTATGAGTCGAGATATCCATGTTTGATTAACATTGCACAAAAGTGATTCGAGCAGCGATTCTGAGACTAGTTCTTGTGTAGTTGCATTCGATTTTTCCATTCTACTTCACTAAACATCTCCATATGAGATCCAATTACTTGTAGGGAAATGCAAGAGACCTCGGTTATGATGATGCACTAGGTCCATAGCTGGGACTTTGTGTATGTTCTCGAAATGCGTTTGTCGAGTGCTCATTAAGAAAGTTTCTATACAAGTTTCTGAACGAACTCCTTAAGAAAAGTTCTCCAAAAGTTCCCTATGAAAGAATCCTTTGAAGCATCTGGTCGTCACAAACGTTTTGACTACTTGTGGAGCCAAAATGGACTCCGTATGAGTCAGATATCCATGTTTCAGTTAACACTGCGCAAAAGCTGATTCGAGCAGCGATTCAGACTAGTTCTTGTGTAGTTGCACTCGATTTTTCTATTCTACTTCACTAAACATCTCCATATGAGATCCAATTACTTGTAGGTAAATGCAAGAGACCTCGGTTATGATGATGCACTAGGTCCATAGCTGGGACTTTGTGTATGTTCTCGAAATGCGTTTGTCGAGTGCTCATTAAGAAAGTTTCTATACAAGTTTCTGAACGAACTCCTTAAGAAAAATTCTCCAAAAGTTCCCTATGAAAGATTCCTTTGAAGCATCTGGTCGTCACAAATGTTTCGACTACTTGTGCAGCCAAAATGGACTCCGTATGAGTCAGATATACATGTTTGATTAACCTTTTGCAAAAGCGATTCGAGCAGCGATTCTGAGACTAGTTCTTGTGTAGTTGCACTCATTTTTTCCATTCTACTTCACTAAACATCTTCATATGAGATCCAATTACTTGTAGGGAAATGCAAGAGACCTAGGTTATGATGATGCACTAGGTCCATAGCTGGGACTTTGTGTATGTTCTCGAAATGCGATTGTCGAGTGCTCATTAAGAAAGTTTCTATACAAGTTTCTGAACGAACTCCTTAAGAAAAGTTCTCCAAAAGTTCCCTATGAAAGAATCCCTTGAAGCATCTGGTCGTCACAAACGTTTTGACTACTTGTGGAGCCAAAACGGACTCCTTATGAGTCAGATATCCATGTTTCAGTTAACACTGCGCAAAACTGATTCCGAACGACAGTTACAGGCTAGTTCTTGTGTAGTTGCACTCGATTTTTTTGATTCTACTTCACTAAACATCTCCATAAGAGATCCAATTACTTGTAGGGAAATGCAAGTGACCTCGATTATGATGATGCACTAGGTCCATAGCTGGGACTTTGTGTATGTTCTCGAAATGCATTTGTCGAGTGCTCATTAAGAAAGTTTCTATACAAGTTTCTGAATGAACTCCTTAATAAAAGTTCTCCAAACGTTTCCTATGAAAGATTCCTTTGAAGCATCTGGTCGTCACAAATGTTTTGACTATTTGTGGAGCCAAAACGGACTCCGTATGAGTCAGATATCCATGTTTCAGTTAACACTGCGGCCCGATTCGAGCAGCGATTCTGAGACTAGTTCTTGTGTAGTTGTACTCGATTTTTTTATTCTACTTCACTAAACATCTCCATAAGAGATCCAATTACTTGTAGGGAAATGCAAGAGACCTCGGTTATGATGATGCACTAGGTCCATAGCTGGGACTTTGTGTATGTTCTCGAAATGCATTTGTCGAGTGCTCATTAAGAAAGTTTCTATACAAGTTTCTGAATGAACTCCTTAATAATAGTTCTCCAAAAGTTCCCTATGAAAGATTCCTTTGAAGCATCTGGTCGTCACAAACGTTTTGACTAATTGTGGATCCAAAACGGACTCCGTATGAGTCAGATATCCATGTTTGATTAACTTTGCAAAAGCGATTCGAGCGACGATTCTGAGACTAGTTCTTGTGTAGTTGCACTCGATTTTTTCTATTCTACTTCACTAAACATCTCCATGTGAGATCCAATTACTTGTAGGGAAATCCAAGAGACCTCGGTTATGATGATTCATTAGGTCCATAGCTGGGACTTTGTGTATGTTCTCAAAATGCGTTTGTCGAGTGCTCATTAAGAAAGTTTCTATACAAGTTTCTGAACGAACTCCTTAAGAAAAGTTCTTCAAAAGTTCCCTATGAAAGAATTCTTTGAAGCATCTGGTCGTCACAAACGTTTTGACTACTTGTGGAGCCAAAATGGACTCCTTATGAGTCAGATATCTATGTTTCAGTTAACACTACACAAAATTGATTCGAGCAGCGATTCTGAGACTAGTTCTTGTGTAGTTGCACTCGATTTTTTCTACTCTACTTCACTAAACATCTCCATATGAGATCTAATTACTTGTAGGGAAATTCAAGAGACCTCGGTTATGATGATGCACTAGGTCCATCGCTGGGACTTTGTGTATGTTCTCAAAATGCGTTCGTCGAGTGCTCATTAAGAAAGTTTTTATACAAGTTTCTGAACGAACTCCTTTAGAAAAGTTCTCCAAAAGTTCCCTATAAAAGAATCCTTTGAAGCATATGGTCGTCACAAACGTTTTCACTACTTGTGGAGCCAAAAATGACTCCGTATGAGTCAGATATCCATGTTTCAGTTAACATTGCACAAAAGTGATTCGAGCAGCGATTCTGAGACTAGTTCTTGTGTAGTTGCATTCTATTTTTTCAATTCAACTTCACTAAACATCTCCATATGAGATCCAATTACTTGTAGGGAAATGCAAGAGACCTCGGTTATGATGATGCACTATGTCCATAGCTGGGACTTTTATGTTCTCGAAATGCGTTTGTCGAGTGCTCATTAAGAAAGTTTCTATACAAGTTTCTGAACGAACTCCTTAAGAAAAGTTCTCCAAAAGTTCCCTATAAAAGAATCCTTTGAAGCATCTGGTCGTCACAAACGTTTTGACTACTTGTGGAGCCAAAACAGACTCCGTATGAGTCAGATATCCATGTTTGATTAACCTTTGCACAAAGCTGATTCGAGCAGCGATTTACACACTAGTTCTTGTGTAGTTGCACTCGATTTTTTCCATTCTACTTCACTAAACATCTTCATATGAGATGCAATTACTTGTAGGGAAATGCAAGAGACCTAGGTTATGATGATGCACTAGGTCCATAGCTGGGACTTTGTGTATGTTCTCGAAATGCGTTTGTCGAGTGCTAATTAAGAAAGTTTTTATACAAGTTTCTGAACGAACTCATGAAGAAAAGTTCTCCAAAAGCTCCCTATGAAAGAATTATTTGAAGCATATGGTCTTCACAAACGTTTTGACTAATTGTGGGGCCAAAACGGACTCCGTATGATTCAGATATCCATGTTTCAGTTAACACTGCGCAAAACTGATTCCGAACGACAGTTACAGACTAGTTCTTGTGTAGTTGCACTCGATTTTTTCCATTATACTTCCCTAAACATCTCCATATGAGCTCCAATTACTTGTAGGGAATTGTAAGAGACCTCAGTTATGATGATGCACTAGGTCCATAGCTGGGACTTTGTGTATGTTCTGGAAATGCGTTTGTCGAGTGCTAATTAAGAAAGTTTCTATACAAGTTTCTGAACGAACTTCTTAAGAAAAGTTCTCTAAAAGTTCCCTATGAAAGAATCCTTGGAAGCATCTGGTCGTCACAAACGTTTTGACTACTTGTGGAGCCAAAACGGACTCCGTATGAGTCAAATATCCATGTTTGATTAACCTTTGCAAAGCTGATTCCAAGCAGCGATTCTGAGACTAGTTCTTGTGTAGTTGCACTCGATTTTTTCTATTCTACTTCACAAAACATCTCCATATGAAATCCAATTACTTGTAGGAAATGCAAGAGACCTCGGTTATGATGATGCACTAGGTTGAGACTAGTTCTTGTGTAGTTGCACTCGATTTTTCCATTCTACTTCACTAAACATCTCCATATGAGATCCAATTACTTGTGGGAAATGCAAGAGACCTCGGTTATGATGATGCACTAGGTCCATAGCTGGGACTTTGTGTATGTTCTCGAAATGCGTTTGTCGAGTGCTCATTAAGAAAGTTTCTATACAAGTTTCGAATGAACTCCTTAAGAAAAGTTCTCCAAAAGTTCCCTATGAAAGAATCCTTTGAAGCATCTGGTCGTCACAAATGTTTGACTACTTGTGGAGCCAAAACGGACTCGTATGAGTCGGATATCCATGTTTGATTAACCTGCAAGTAAAAGCGATTCGAGCGAGCGATTCTGAGACTAGTTCTTGTGTAGTTGCACTCGATTTTTCCATTCTACTTCACTAAACATCTCCATATGAGATCCAATTACTTGTAGGGAAATGCAAGAGACCTCGGTTATGATGATGCACTAGGTTAGCTTGGGAGTGCCCTATTTAGTCCCCGCTTTACACAATGTACGCCTGCCCAAAGACTTCAAGGGTCCGCGCAAGGTGCCGAGTTACACCGCCGATTTATCTCCAGAAGCGTGGGTAGAGAGTTATGAGATGGCCATGGAGATGCTGGATGTGGATGAGGCCGCGTGTGCAAAGTACTTCACCATGATGCTTGAAGGCACGGCCCGTACTTGGTTGAAGAGCCTGCCGCCTAATTCTATCAGTTCATGGGCCCAGTTGCGGACCCGGTTTATCCAGAATTTCAAAGATACTTGTAAGCAGCCTATGTCTATAGTAGACTTGGCGGCTTGTGTTCAGGAGGACGGAGAGTCAACAACCCATTGGGTACGCCGCATTTCGGAAATCTTGCACTCGTCTGACAGGATCAATGCTGACTCTGCGATCTTAACCCTGGAGGGCAACTGCCGGTTTAAGCCTCTAAAGTTGAAGTTGGGGCGTATGAAGCGGTTTTGTAACGACATGGGAACTCTCATGGCCTCTTTAGTGAAGTATGCTGATTCTGATAGTACCAAGGATCCCGAGACCGACGATGATGAAGCAGGGAAGGGAAAGAAGAACAGCAGCTCCAAGGGGCATCAACACAAACCGGCGGGCCATGGGAACGGAGGCAAGCGTAAAGCAGATGGCAGCATGGACTTTGTGGCTAACACTAATGCGCAGGACAAGGGTCAGCGGCGCAGAGGTAAAGCAGCGAATCGTAGTGGAGCTCCGAATCCTAACCCGGATCGCTTAAACTATTTGTTGAATCAGCCTTGTCCAAAACACGGGACGAAGGAGGCGCCGGCTAACCACCTTTGGAAGGATTGTTATATTATGCAGGAATTTAAAAACTCTAATGCCTTCCGGTATGACCATGGGTCAGGTGGTGGCTCAGGATCCGGTTTCCATGGGCTGAGTCACGATGGAGCTTCCGGTTCAGGTTTCAATCAGGGCGGTCATAATAACCATAATAATCAGAGCAGTCAAGGAGGTTACAACCAGCAGCAGTAGCAGTAGCAGTCGGGTTATCAGAGCCATCCAAAACAGTTGAACAATGGGCAGTATCACGTTTTCACAACTAGCTTGGATAAGCGCGCCCGGAAACTTCACAAGCAAGCGGTGAACTCTGTTGAACCGGCCGTACCGCATTACTTACGCTGGTCGGAACAGCCTATCGTGTGGAGCAGGGAGGATCACCCCCCCCCCCGGGTTGACAATCCGGGCCAGTTCGCATTAGTGGTAGACCCTCAGGTGGGAGGTTATAAATTCACCAAGGTACCATGGATGGAGGGAGCAGTATTAACATCCTGTATTATGAGACATTCTCGCCGCATGGGGCTAATGAGACAAAAATCTCGAGACCGTCTAACACGGTGTTCCATGGTGTGGTGCACGCAAATCAGCGTATCCTGTTGGTAAGATATCCACGAGGTGGCTTTTGGGGACGAGCATGATTCCCGATCCGAAACACTAACCTTTGAGGTGGTGAAAATCCGGAGCCCGTATCAGGCCTTATTTGGGCGGCCGGCTTATGCCAAATTCATGGCACGACCTTGTTATATCTATTTGCAGCTCAAGATGCCGGGTCACAAAGGCACAATAACGGTTCATGGGAGCCGCAAGATTGCTTTGGAATGTGAGGAAGGTGATGCGGCCTATGCAGAGTCGGTTTGTGCCACGGAGGAGCTAAAATATTATAGGGACAATGTTGATCCGGCGGACATGACCCCTTTGAAGAAGCCGACTACGGAGCATGATTCAGATTGAAGTTCAAATCAGCGGCTGAGACCAAGCTTGTTGACTTCGTACCCGGCGATTCGTCCAAGCAATTCACTATCAGTGCCAACTTGGACCCTAAATAGGAAAGCGCGCTCATCGAGTTCATCCGTGAGAATCGGGACATTTTTGCATGGAAGCCTTCTGACATGCCAGGTGTACCGAGGGAACTCGCTGAGCACACTCTTAATGTTGATCCCAAGTATAAACCGGTAAAGCAGTTTCTCCGCCGGTTTAACGAAGAAAGGCGCAAAGCTATTGGAGAGGAGGTGGCTAGGCTCTTAGCAGCTGGTTTTATCATTGAAGTGTTCCATCCAAAGTGGCTTGTTAATCCGGTGCTGGTTCTTAAGAAAAATGGCACTTGGCATATGTGTGTGGATTGCACGGATCTTAACAAGGCTTGTCCAGCGGATCCTTTTGCCCTCCCCCGCATTGATCAGATTATTGATGCCACGGCGGGTTGTGAGCGTTTGAGTTTTTTGGATGCGTATTCTGGGTATCATCAGATCAAAATGGCGGTTAAGGACCAGGAGAAGATGGCGTTTATTACTCCCTTTGGAGCCTTCTGCTATGTATCTATGCCTTTTGGGCTCAAGAGCGCCCAAGCCACTTATCAATGGTGTGTACAGAACTGCCTGCATAAATAGATCGGCCGTAATGTGCACGCCTATGTGGATGATATTGTAGTCAAGTCAAGGCAGAAGGAGACGCTGATTGATGATTTGAAGGAAACCTTTGACAACTTGCGGGTTTATAAGATGATGCTTAACCCGGCCAAATGTGTCTTTGGTGTTCCGGCAGGCAAGTTACTGGGCTTTCTTGTGTCCAATAGAGGAATTGAGGCTAATCCGGAGAAGATTACGGCTATTACCTCCCTGGCTAAACCGAAGTGTATCAACGATGTTCAGCGTTTGGCGGGTCGGATTGCCGCGCTGAGCCGGTTTATCAGCCGCCTTGGAGAGAAGTCCATCCCTTTATACCAGATGCTGAAAAAGACAGATCAATTCATCTGGAGTCCGGCTGCTGATGAAGCGTTGGAGGACTTGAAGCGGCAATTAGCCAATCCGCCCATTCTTGCAGCTCCGATCGACAAGGAGCCGTTACTGCTATACGTAGCGGCCAATGCTCGCGCAGTTAGCGTGGCTATTGTGGTAGAGCGCAAGGAGGCAGGCAAGGAGTATCCGGTTCAGTGGCCGGTTTACTATGTCAGCGAGGTGCTTCTTGAATCCAAGCAAAGGTATCCGCATTGGCAGAAGCTGGTATATGGAGTTTTCATGGCAAGCCGGAAGTTGAAGCAGTATTTCCAAGGGCACCCCATCACAGTGGTCAGTTCGGCTCCCTTGGGAGATATCATACAGAACCGGGAGGTGACTGGCCAGATTTCCAAGTGGGCTATAGAACTTGGGCCGCACGGATTGAAGTACGTACCTCGGACGGTGGTGAAGTCTCAAGCACTTGTTGATTTCATCAATGATTGGACAGAATTGCAGGCACTAGAGGAGAAGCCGGATCACACATATTGGACTATCCATTTTGATGGATCAAGGCAATTGGAGGGCTCGGGGGCTGGAGTCGTATTAACTTCCCCACGAGGTGATAAGTTTTGTTATGTCCTCCGCTTAATTTTCCCTTGTACTAATAATGCAGCTGAGTATGAAGCCTTGCTCCATGGTCTCCGGATGGCTAAAGAGATGAATCTAAGTCGGGTTAAGTGCTTCGGTGACTCGGACCTCGTGGCTCAACAGGTGTCTGGCACTTGGGATTCTAAAGACCCACTCATGGCTGCATATCGTCGTGAGGTGGATATTGTTGCGGGTCACTTCAAGGGTTATCACGTGGATCACGTGGATCGTCGAAAAATGAAGCGGCGGACGCTTTAAGCCGGTTGGGCTCTCAGCGTAAACCGGTCCCGCCTAATGTCTTTCTTGATGTGTTGCACAACCCGTCGGTCAAGCTCCTGGGTGAAGCGGATTTGGCTATTCCTGATCCGGAGGTTCAATTGGTGGCAGCCCTGCATGTTATACCGGATTGGACAGTTCCTTATCTTGCGTACATGAACCGGGGAGAGTTGCCAGAGGATGAGACCCTAGTCAGGCAGATAGTCCGGCGATCCAAGTCTATGACCATTGTCAATGGCGAATTGCATCATTGCAGTGTATCAGGGGCGTTTCAACGCTGCGTCTCTCCTGAGGAAGGCTGTGAAATTTTACGCGAAATCCACGAAGGGGATTGTGGTCACCACGCCGGTTCAAAGTCTCTGGTGGCTAAGGTGTTTCGTCACGGATTTTACTAGTTGACGGCTCATGCTGATGCAGAGGACTTGGTTAAACGGTGTGATGGCTGTCAGAAATTTTCACGGCGTGCTCATGTGCCGGCTCAAGAGTTGAGGATGATTCCAATTACTTGGCTGTTTGCAACATGGGGGCTGGATATGGTCGGACCTTTTAAAAGGTCCAAGGATAAGAAAACCCACCTCTTGGTGGTAGTTGACAAATTTACCAAGTGGGTTGAAGCGGAGCCCGTTAGCAAGTGTGATGCAGCTACAGCGGTGAAGTTCATTAAAAAGGTGATTTTCCGGTTTGGCTTTCCACACAGTATCATTACTGACAATGGTACCAATTTGTCCAAAGGCGCTATGAAGGAATTCTGTGAGCATGAGCACATCCAACTTGACGTATCGTCAGTGGCTCACCCCCAGTCCAATGGGCAAGCAGAACGAGCTAATCAAGAGATCTTGTGTGGCATCAAACCCCGGCTTATGGTTCCATTGCAAAGAACACCGGGCTGTTGGGTTGAAGAGTTGTTGTCTGTGTTATGGAGTATCAATACTACGCCCAACCGATCTATAGGATACACGCCGTTTTTCATGGTCTACGGAGCAGAGGCGGTTCTCCCTAGTGATATCCGGCATGATTCGCCTCGTGTGGCGGCTTATGTTGAAGCGGACAATGAGACAGCACGGCAAGATGCTTTGGACCTATTGGATGAGGAGCGTGACATAGCAGCTGCCCGCTCGGCGATTTACCAACAGGATCTTCGTCGCTATCACAGTCGCCGGGTCAGAACCAGAGCTTTTCAAGAAGGAGATTTGGTGCTTCGACTCATCCAAGACCAGACGGATATACACAAGTTATCCCCACCTTGGGAGGGACCTTTCGTGGTCAGCAAGAATCTGCAAAATGGGTCATACTATCTGATTGATATTCGAGAGCATAAAGACTCACGCACATCAAAGGAGGAGACCAACAGGCCGTGGAACATAGCTCATCTTCAGCCTTACTACACTTGAGCCATTGGCTCTATCTATGTATATATTATGACAGTGTATATATTATCATTGATATAATAAAATCAGAGCCTCAGCTAAAGCGGGGTCTCTGTTCTTTCATATCATGTGTGGTTACATGGAGTTGTCCTGTCTTAAAGTGGCCTCCGGTTTACCACTTGAATTTTGTTCTTCAAAAAAGCTTTGTGATATCACTTGGGGGCTTGGTCGTGTCCGAACCAATGCAACACCTCTTGATAGGCGAAAGCCACCAGATCACTTGGGGACATGGTCAAGTCTGAACCAGGCACGCCTTTTGATCGGCCTAAGGCCACAGAATCACTTGGGGGCTTGGTCGAACCCGGACCATTGCCATGCCTTTTGATCGGCATAAATGCCACGGTTTCATTTGGGGACCTGGCTGACTTGAACCATCGCCACACCTATTGGGGGCTTGGTCCTGTCCGACCATGGTAACACCATCTGATCAGCTCAGTAAAGCATGATCTTGCAAACGGTTTTATTATTGCCTTTGCTTCCATATTTCTTTTATCACTATTCTTTGATTTTTGTTGTGTTTTCTTTAAACTGACAACACTTTTTAACCGGTTCAGTTGGCGGAATTCGGTTCATTTTTAATCCGGAGACAATGTGCCCGGTTTAACCTTCCTGTTAACATCATGGAGTAGTAGGGGGGCTTACAATGACCCAGCACGGTTTACATGGTAAGCCAGCATTTTAAAACACGGGAGTTGTTTTTCCCCTTTGACGGTAATGGTTTATAAAACCTCCGTTTCAAGCCTGGCTAAGCCCACTTCATGCCCAGCGATGGCAGGTATTTTGTATCGCATATTTGATTATATGTCTTAATTACATTGACTATATATATAGGTCATAAACTGGTTGGCGGTATAACCACCATCGCAGTTCAAGATTTTATGATTGCAGGAAATATAAATTAAGGATTTCAAGCAAAAGTGTCAGCACTTATGCATGAAGGCAGATTTATAAGGCAAAAGTATTGGCTATTCTATTACAAGGCAACGCGGTGCCCAAATAAGATCATTGTTCTTCTGGTGGATCATAATAAAAATAGCTATTTAAACCGGCTTCCGGTTCATGCCCGCTCACCGCCCCGGTCTGATGGTTGTGGGTTGTCCCGCGCAGCTTCAGCTTCCTCATCTCTATCCAT
Organism: Aegilops speltoides; assembly: GCA_021437245.1. Taxonomy (NCBI): domain Eukaryota; kingdom Viridiplantae; phylum Streptophyta; class Magnoliopsida; order Poales; family Poaceae; genus Aegilops; species Aegilops speltoides. The sequence continues at coordinate 383,501,692 of CM038143.1, forward strand.
TGGCTGGAAATCAACAGTGGTCCAGTCGATTCCCATTAAAGCTTGAAAGACAACCTCTTCATGGATCAGAGAAGACGGTTCAATATCAGGAGCGTAAGTATGCTTACGGATTGGAGGAATCAGATTCTCCGCTTCGGGAATTTGTGCAGCCACTCGTTTGTTCTGATCATTGTACTGAGCTTGATAATGCGACAAGTCTGCCTCTTCAGCCAATTGGCAAGCCAGAGGGCGCACTACATGGTTTATCGTCCTCAGATCATCTTCATTGAACTCTGAACCATCTTCCTTCAAACTGGGATAGCCTTGGGCTGCCTCAACAGGATCGAAATCCGGCACCCATGCTTTTGCCCGGATCAAGGCATTAATGGCTCCGGTTCGAGCAGCAGATTTTTTCAGTTCTTCAATCCGAGCAGGAAGCATTGACAACCTCTTGAGTATCTTGAATTAAAGTGGGTGCGGATTGTTATGAGATGCGATGGTGATGATCCGCTGCGCTCCGCATATCAAATTGTTCAATTAAGATGTAGGCAGCCTTCAGCTTCTTCCGAACATCTGACCCTAAGTGACCAATGCGTGTACCTGCAACATTACAGGAAAGATCACAAACCGGATCTATTATAAGAAGGCCAAAGTTATCAAAGAAACCAAAAGGAGCTTACCAAAGATAGCAGCGGTCATGGCATGCACTTGCCGCTTTATGGCGGTCAGCTCATCTACCACCGGTTTAAGGGCAGCTTCAGCATTTTCAGCTCTTTTTATTAAAGCGGCCTTCTCAGTGGCCCAATCAGCCCACTCCTTCTTGAAGCCCTCCTTCAGCTGTTCCATGACGCTCAAAGCACTGATTAATTCTTCCCTTGCTTTGTCGGTTTCGGCTTGTTGGGTTTTCAAATTTTCTTGCAGATCAGTAATCCGGTCCTCTTTGATCCTCACTTCAGCCTACATAAAGACAATGCTTGGCTTTAAACAAATTTGAGGTACAAGAATTGGAAGTACCAACCACATAACAAGTTATGTGCTTGATACTTGGGGGCTAATGGCTATTTGCTCAATTATGTTCTGATATTACAATCTCTATTGGAGTCCTGGTTTAACTATACTAAGTTGAACCGGCCCTTGGGGGCTACATTGATGGATTTCAAAGTATTGAGGACTATATTAAAGTCCTGGCTTGAAGAAGGTTACAAACCGGCACTTGGGGGCTAGGAGAATTAATAGAGTGGCAGTAATTAAAGAAAGAAGAAGCACAAGGAAGTTACCTCAAATTTTTCTTTCATCATCTTTACCAGACCAGCTTCATAGTCACGACTAGTATATAGCCGGTTCAAGTAACCAGAATGAAGGTCTTGGGCGTTCAGAGCAACATACGTCATCAGATCAACATCCCATTTGCCTTTGTTCATGGCAGAAAAATCTTCTTTGACAGTATGCTTAGCTAAAGCGACAAGATTCCCTGGTCCAAAGTGACCTACACCGGTAATTACAACGTCATCATCCTTGGACTCGCCGGTTTGCACTGGCGATATCGGTTTATCGGCAGGTTTGGAAGGACTGCAGGATCTTTCAATCCAGATGGGGCTGGAAGGCTGGTCAACAGGGACTGAAGTATTAATAGGCCTTTTCCCGGTGATAGCATCATCTTGCAAGGGAGGATCATTGGGAACATCTTCATGAACGAACGCTTCAAGATCTGGTGCTTTATCCTGTTCAGGGGCAGCATCCTCCTCGGCCGCTTTATCCAGGCGGGCTTTCTTGCTCGGTTTAGGTTTAGCCCTGAAAGTGAAACAAAGAATCAAGGAATAGCATAAGTTATAAAGCAATATACTAGAAGCATATGTTCAGCCTAGCTTACCCAAGAACCATTATCAGTGGTGGCAGCTGAGTGGCCGATGATTCACCAGAGGATGAATGAGAAGTAACCTGATAATCGGAGTCGAACGGATTAAGAGGTTGACGGATGAAACCCGCTTTAGGATAGAAATTAATAAAAAGGTTGGAGATCTCGGCGGCGTTTCGAACCGGACTGTTTCGTAAACCGGCGGAGGTAACTACCTGGCCGCTGTGCCGGGTTGTGCGGTGAGCTTCATGTTGCTGAGTCTTCATAAGAAATTCGGGATCCAAGTAAGCAAGAGGATGAGAACATTTAACTTTCCGGTTTGCCTGGCGAAGTTTTGACAAAGGCAAAGGATCTGAATCGGAAGAGAGAATAGTTACCTCGGCGACATCAGCATTACTGGCTTCAGCATCGTCCTGACAAGTATCATCATCAATAAGGCGTGTAAAAGAAGCCTAGTGAGTCAAGTTCTATCTCAAGGTCCGAGTTACCCACATCATCAGCAGCAGCCGGATCAGATGAAGCGGTGGTCTTGCTTTTTTGGGCTGGCCTCTTGACAACCTTAGTCTTTGGCCGGGTTGATCTCTCCGTTTTCTCTGGTTTTTCTTGTGGAAGCTTCTTGCTCCAAAAAGGATTATCACCTTGATTAGGCAGCAATTGATGTTAGACAGAAATAGCAATAACAGGTTCAGTAAAAAAATACAATCAAAATCTTCTTCTTTGGCGGTTTGTTGGTATACGTAGGGGGAGCAGGCCGGTTTGAGCGCAGAGGTGTTCCGGTTCGTTCAACATTTTCTTCACAGCCTCTGTGACTTCCTCATCTGAGAGCTGGATGTTAGTGTGTCGGAGTGGGTCATCAACGCTACCAGTATACTTGCACATTAAACCAAAGCGCCGGCTGAGAGGCAGTATGCTCCATGATATCCAACAGCGTGCGAGATCTATTCCTGTTAAACCATTAGCCATGAAGGCCCGAAGCTTGGATGGTTGCGGAGCGTATTTACTTCTCTCCTTGGCACTTAACCTTTGTGGGAAGGGGTGTGTGTTGCTGAGCCGCTCTGGACAAAAGCCAGGCAAAGGATTTTCATTATCATGGGAGGTATCTTTGCAGTAGAACCATGTTGAATTCCATTCCTTGGGGTGATTGTGTAGTCTGGCGTGGGGATAAGTGATTTCTTTCCTTTTCTGAATTGCCATACCGCCCAATTCGGTATTGGGACCATCAGTGAATTCTGTGCGGCGTAGGTGGAAACAGTCTCTAAACAATTCAACTGTGGGTTCCTCTTGAAGATATACCTCACAGAGCACTTGGAAGTGACATAAGTTGGTAACAGAGTTGGGGCCAGTGTCTTGCGGGCGGAGTTGAAAATTGGCTAACACATCCCGGTAAAATTTAGAACCGGGTGGCTTGAAGCCCGGGCTAAATGATCTGCAAAGATCACAACCTCTCCCTCTTGAGGTGTGGGAGGACATTCATCACCAAGGACCCTCCAGTGGATAGTATCTTTGCTGTCTAAAGCGCCGATCAAGACTAAATTATTCAATTGAGTTTCTGTGACGCGAGAAGGAACCCAGTTGCACTACTTGTTTGGCCATGGTGAGATCTACAAAAAAATAGGTGATTCCGGTTCAAGAATATATTGGATAAAAGAATGCACTGGTATGAACAATGCTAAACCGGAGGCAGTACATTTAAACCGGATTTCTATGAGGAGGCATAATATGACTAAAGAATTTTGGCGGTTCAACAAGGGGACTAATGGTATATACCAGTTTACTAACTTTTTCTATATTAAGTTAAACCGCCGGATCTAAACATTGAAGGTGATTGAGGTTGTGTAAGTGCACAGAAACAGGTTTCACATAATCTCTCTATAGTAATGGATCTACAGCCAGTTCAGAAAAAAAGGGGAAAATGTCCACAAGCTTGAAGCAGAACAGTATGGGTTCAAGAAGCAGGAAGATTGATGAGATCTATGGATTTGAGTATGAATCTACAGACTGATGTTAAAAGGCCACCGATAATCACAGTAGGGTTTCAAAGATCTATCCAGAGTCTCGGCATGAACATGAACAGTAAGCAAGAATAGCTGCAGAAACATGAAACCCTAGAACAGATCTAGATCCATAAAAGCAGAGATCTTACCGGAGCTCAGGGTGATGCGGAAGGGCACCGCGGTTCTCTGGTGCGGTCAGGGTGATGCAGCGGCCCAAGATGGTGCAGAGGTCAATGACGGTGGCGGAGCTTCGAGGTTGGCGACGCAAGGAAGACGAAGGGAAAGAGACGAAGAGAAAAAGCCGAAGAGAGAGAGACGAAGCGGAGAAAAGGAAATGACCCTTCGGTCTTGTTTATAAAGCAAAAGAAGTGTGTCAGGCGCGCGAATCCAGGAGCCACAAATTTCGGAAGTGGAGTTGTTGCCTTGGTTATCGCAGATCTATTAATAAAAGAAGGTGTCATAAATGTCAACCTCATGGTGACGTCATACCGGTTTACAGCAACCAGAGATGATGACGACACGGCGGTTCACCAATTACCAGAAGATGTTGAAGACAAAGATTTTTGTGAAGGATTGACATGAACCAGTTCAAATCAATCTGGGCCTAATGTTGGGGATATTGCTACTGGGCGTGAACTGGCCTACCCGGGCAGGGTTAACTTCATTAGTAGTGTAAAGGTGATTAATCCAAGTTGGGAGATGAAGGCCCAAGGCCTGTAGTCGGTTTAGAACCTGTAGCCGTAAACCGGTTTAATATGTAAACTTGTATTGTAAGTTAGGAATAGAGAGAGACCAACCCGGATACGAGTATGAACCGGTGTTGGGACTCCATGGACCAACGGGCATCACCGGTGTATATAAGGGGACGACCCGGTGGCGGTTCAAGGACAGACAACAACAACTCGAGGCCTAGGCGAAGCTTATTTGCTCCCTAGTCATCGAAACCACATCAATCCCATCACAACTAGATGTAGGCTTTTACCTTCATTGAAGGGGCCGAACTAGTATAAACACTTGTGTCTTTGTGTCCGCTTTAACCCCTTCAAGTTAACCCATAGCGATGGCTCCACGACTAAGTCCTCTCACAAGGACATCTGCCGTGACAAAACCACGACAAGGTCCATAGCTGGGACTTTGTGTATGTTCTTGAAATGCGTTTGTCGAGTGCTCACTAAGAAAGTTTCTATACAAGTTTCAGAATGAACTCCTTAAGAAAAGTTCTCCAAAAGTACCCTATGAAAGAATCCTTTGAAGCATCTAGTCGTCACAAACATTTTGACTACTTGTGCAGCCAAAAATGACTCCGTTTGAGTCAGATATCCATGTTTCAGTTAACACTGCGCAAAATTTATTCCGAATGACAGTTACAGAATAGTTCTTGTGTAGTTGCTCTCGATTTTTTCTATTCTACTTCACTAAACATCTCCATATGAGATCCAATTACTTGTAGGGAAATTGAAGTGACCTCGGTTATTATGATGCACTAGGTCCATAGCTGGGACTTTGTTTATGTTCTCAAAATGCGTTTGTCGAGTGCTCATTAAAAAGTTTCTATACAAGTTTCTGAACGAACTCCTTAAGAAAAGTTCTCATAAAGTTCCCTATGAAAGAATCCTTTGAAGCATCTGGTCGTCACAAACGTTTTGACTACTTGTGGAGCCAAAAATGACTCCGTATGAGTCAGATATCCATGTTTCAGTTAACATTGCGCAAAAGTGATTCGAATGATAGTTACAGACTAGTTGTTGTGTAGTTGCATTCTATTTTTTCAATTCGACTTCACTAAACATCTCCATATGAGATCCAATTACTTGTAGGGAAATGCAAGAGACCTCGGTTATGATGATGCACTAGGTCCATAGCTAGGACTTTGTGTATGTTCTCGAAATGCGTTTGTCGATTGCTCATTAAGAAAGTTTCTATACAAGTTTCTGAACGAACTCCTTCAGAAAAGTTCCCCAAAAGTTCCCTATGAAAGAATCCTTTGAAGCATCTGGTCGTCACAAACATTTTGACTACTTGTGGAGCAAAAACGGACTCCGTATGAGTCAGATATCCATATTTCTGTTAACACTACGCAAAACTGATTCCGAACGACAGTTACAGACTAGTTCTTGTGCAGTTGCACTCTATTTTTCCATTCTACTTCACTAAACATCTCAATATGAGATCCAATTGCTTGTAGGGAAATGCTAGAGACCTCAGTTATGATGATGCACTAGGTCCATAGCTGGGACTTTGTGTATGTTCTCGAAATGCGTTTGTCGAGTGCTCATTAAGAAAGTTTCTATACTAGTTTCTTAACGAACTCCTTAAGAAAAATTCTCCAAAAGTTCCCTATGAAAGATTCCTTTGAAGCATCTGGTCGTCTCAACTGTTTTGACTAATTGTGGAGCCAAAATAGAGTCCTTATGAGTCAGATATCCATGTTTCAGTTAACACTGCGCGAAACTGATACCGAACGACAAACAGACTAGTTCTTGTGTAGTTGCACTCAATTTTTTCCATTCTACTTCACTAAACATCTTCATATCAGATCCAATTACTTGTAGAAATGCAAGAGACCTAGGTTATGATGATGCACTCGGTCCATAGCTGGGACTTTGTGTATGTTCTCGAAATGTGTTTCTCGAGTGCTCATTAAGAAAGTTTCTATACAAGTTTCTGAACAAACTCCTTAAGAAAAGTTCTCCAAAAGTTCCCTATAAAAGATTCCTTTGAAGCATCTGGTTGTCACAAACATTTTGACTACTTGTGGAGCCAAAACGGACTCCGTTTGAGTCAAATATCCATGTTTACATTAACATTGCAGCAAAACCGATTCGAAGCGATTCTGAGACTAGTTCTTGTGTAGTTGCACTCAATTTTTTCTATTCTACTTCACTAAACATCTCCATGTGAGATCCAATTACTTGTAGGGAAATACAAGAGACCTCGGTTATGATGATGCACTAGGTCCATAGCTGGGACTTTGTGTATGTTCTCAAAATGCGTTTGTCGAGTGCTCATTAAGAAAGTTTCTATACAAGTTTCTGAACGAACTCCTTAAGAAAAGTTCTCCAAAAGTTCCCTATGAAAGAATCCTTTGAAGCATCTGGTCGTCACAAACGTTTTTACTACTTGTGAAGCCAAAAATGACTCCGTATGAGTCAGGTATCCATGTTTCAGTTAACTTTGCGCAAAAGTGATTCGAACGACAGTTACATACTAGTTCTTGTGTAGTAGCATTCTATTTTTACAATTCGACTTCACTAAACATCTCCATATAAGATCCAACTACTTGTAGGTAAATGCAAGAGACCTCGATTATGATGATGCACTAGGTCCATAGCTGGGACTTTGTGTATGTTCTCATAATGCGTTTGTCGAGTGCTCATTAAGAAAGTTTCTATACAAGTTTCTGAACGAACTAGTGAAAAAAAAGTTCTCCAAAAGTTCCATCTGGTCGTCACAAACATTTTGAATAATTGTGGAGCCAAAACGGACTCCGTATGAGTCAGATATCCATGTTTCAGTTAACACTGCGCGAAACTGATTCCGAACGATAGTTACAGACTAGTTTTTGTGTAGTTGCACTCGATTTTTGCCATTCTACTTCACTAAACATCTACATATGAGATCCAGTTACTTGTAGGGAAATGCAAGAGACCTCGGTTATGATGATGCACTAGGTACATAGCTGGGACTTTGTGTATGTTCTCGAAATGCGTTTGTCGAGTGCTCATTAAGAAAGTTTCTATACAAGTTTCTGAACGAACTCCTTAAGAAAAATTCTCGAAAAGTTCCCTATGAAAGATTCCTTTGAAGCATCTCTTCGTCACAACCGTTTTGACTACTTGTGGAGCCAAACAGACTCCGTATGAGTCAGATATTCATGTTTTGATTAACCTTTGCAAAACCGATTCGAGCAGCGATTACAAACTAGTTCTTGTGTAGTTGCACTCGATTTTTTCCATTATACTTCACTAAAAATATCCATATGAGCTCCAATTACTTGTAGGGAAATGCAAGAGACCTAGGTTATGATGATGCACTAGGTCCATAGCTGGGACTTTGTGTATGTTCTCGAAATGCGTTTGTCTAGTGCTCATTAAGAAAGTTTCTATACAAGTTTCTGAACGAACTCTTTAAAAAAAGTTCTCCATAAGTTCCCTATGAAATAATCCTTTGAAGCATCTGGACGTCACAAACGTTTTGACTACTTGTGGAGCCAAAACGGACTCCGTATGAGTCACATATCCATGTTTCAGTTAACAATGTGCAAAACTGATTCCGAACGACAGTTACAGACTAGTTCTTGTGTAGTTGCACTCGGTTTTTTCTATTCTACTTCACTAAACATCTCCATATGAGATCTAGTTACTTGTAGGGAAATGCAAGAGACCTCGGTTATAATGATGCACTAGGTCCATCTCTGGGACTTTGTGTATGTTCTCGAAATGCGTTTATCGAGTGCTCATTAAGAAAGTTTCTATACAAGTTTCTGAACGAACTCCTTAAGAAAAGTTCTCCAAAAGTTCCCTATGAAAGAATCCTTTGAAGCATCTGGTCGTCACAAACGTTTTTACTACTTGTGGAGCCAAAACTGACTCTTATGAGTCAGATATCCATGTTTCAGTTAACACTGTGCAAAACTGATTCCGAACGACAGTTACAGAATAGTTCTTGTGTAGTTTCATTCGATTTTTTCTATTCTACTTCACTAAACATCTCCATATGAGATCTAATCACTTGTAGGGAAATTCAAGAGACCTCGGTTATGATGATGCACTAGGTCCATCGCTGGGACTTTGTGTATGTTCTCGAAATGCGTTTGTCGAGTGCTCATTAAGAAAGTTTCTATACAAGTTTCTGAACGAACTCCTTAAGAAAAGTTCTCCAAAAGTTCCCTATAAAAGAATCCTTTGAAGCATCTGGCCATGACAAACATTTTGACTACTTGTGGAGCCAAACGGACTCCGTATGAGTCAGATATCCATGTTTGATTAACTTTGCAAAACCGATTCGAGCAGCGATTCTGAGACTAGTTCTTGTGTAGTTGCACTCGATTTTTTCCATTATGCTTCACCAAACATCTCTATATGAGCTCCAATTACTTGTAGGGAAATGGAAGAGACCTTGGTTATGATGATGCACTAGGTCCATAGCTGGGACTTTGTGTATGTTCTCAAAATGCGTTTGTCGAGTGCTCATTAAGAAAGTTTCTATACAAGTTTCTGAACGAACTGCTTTAGAAAAGTTCTCCAAAAGTTCCCTATGACAGAATCCCTTGAAGCATCTAGTTGTCACAAACGTTTTGACTACTTGTGGAGCCAAAACAGACTCCGTATGAGTCAGATATCCATGTTTCAGTTAACACTGCGCAAAACTGATTCCGAACGACAGTTACACACTACTTCTTGTGTAGTTCCACTCGATTTTTTCCATTCTACTTCACTAAACATCTTCATATGAGATCCAATTACTTGCAGGGAAATGCAAGAGACCTAGGTTATGATGATGCACTAGGTCCATAGCTGGGACTTTGTGTATGTTCTCGAAATGCATTTGTCGAGTGCTCAATAAGAAAGTTTCCATACAAGTTTCTGAACGAACTCCTTAAGAAAAGTTCTCCAAAAGCTCCCTATAAAGAATCGTTTGAAGCATCTGGTCGTCACAAACATTTTGACTACTTGTGGAGCCAAAACGGACTCCGTATGAGTCAGATATCCATGTTTCAGTTAACACTTGCAAAACTGATTCCGAACGACAGTTACAGACTAGTTCTTGTGTAGTTGCACTTGATTTTTCTATTCTACTTTACTAAACATATAGGGAAATGCAAGAGACCTCGGTTATGATGATGCACTAGGTCCATAGCTAGGACTTTGTGTATGTTCTCAAAATGCGTTTGTCGAGTGCTCATAAAGAAAGTTTCTATACAAGCTTCTGAACGAACTCCTTAAGAAAAGCTCTCCAAAAGTTCCCAATGAAAGAATCCTTTGAAGCATCTGGTCATCACAAACGTTTTGACTACTTGTGGAACCAAAACGGACTCCGTATGAGTCAGATATCCATGTTTCAGTTAACACTGCGCAAAACTGATTCCGAACGGCAGTTACAGACTAGTTCTTGTGTAGTTGCACTCCATTTTTTCTATTATACTTCACTAAACATCTCCATATGAGATCTAATTACTTGTAGGGAAATTCAAGAGACCCCGATTATGATGATGCACTAGGTCCATCGCTGGGACTTTGTGTATGTTCTCTAAATGCGGTTGCGAGTTTCTATACAAGTTTCTGAACGAACTCCTTTAGAAAAGTTCTCCAAAAGTTCCCTATGATAGAATCCCTTGAAGCATCTGGTTGTCACAAACGTTTTGACTACTTGTGGAGCCAAAACGGACTCCGTATGAGTCAGATATCCATGTTTCAGTTAACATTGCGCAAAACTGATTCCGAACGACAGTTACACACTAGTTCTTGTGTAATTGCACTCGATTTTTTCCATTCTTCTTCACTAAACATCTTCATATGAGATCCAATTAATTGCAAGGAAATGCAAGAGACCTAGGTTATGATGATGCACTAGGTCCATAGTTGGGACTTTGTGTATGTTCTCGAAATGCGTTTGTCGAGTGCTCATTAAGAAAGTTTCTATACAAGTTTCTGAACAAACTCCTTAAGAAAAGTACTCCAAAAGGTCCCTATGAAAGAATGCTTTGAAGCATCTGGTCGTCACAAACGTTTTGACTACTTGTGGAGCCAAAACGGACTCCGTATGAGTCAGATATCCATGTTTGATTAACTTTGCATAAAACCGATTCGAGCAGCGATTCTGAGACTAGTTCTTGTGTAGTTGCACTCGATTTTTTCTATACTACTTCACTAAACATCTCCATATGAGATCCAATTACTTGTAGGGAAATGCAAGAGACCTCGGTTATGTTGATGCACTAGGTCCATAGCTGGGACTTTGCGTATGTTCTCGAAATGCATTTGTCGAGTGCTCATTAAGAAAGTTTCTATACAAGTTTCTGAACGAACTCCGTAAGAAAAGTTCTCCAAAAGTTCCCTATGAAAGAATCCTTTGAAGCGTCTGGTCGTCACAAACATTTTGACTACTTGTGGAGCCAAAACGGACTCCGTATGAGTCAGATATCCATGTTTCAGTTAACACTGCGCAAAACTGATTCCGAACGATAGTTATAGACTAGTTCTTGTGTAGTTGCACTCGATTTTTTCCATTCTACTTCACTAAACATCTTCATATGAGATGCAATTACTTGTAGGGAAATGCAAGAGACCTAGGTTATGATGATGCACTAGGTCCATAGCTGGGACTTTGTGTATGTTCTTGAAATGCGTTTGTTGAGTGCTCATTAAGAAAGTTTCTATACAAGTTTCTGAACGAACTCCTTCAGAAAAGTTGTCCAAAAGCTCCCTATGAAAGAAATATTTGAAGCATCTGGTCGTCACAAACGTTTTGACTACTTGTGGAGCCAAAATGGACTCCGTATGAGCGAGATATCCATGTTTCAGTTAGCACTGCGCAAAACTGATTCCGAAAGACAGTTACAGACTAGTTCTTGTGTAGTTGCACTCGATTTTTTCCATTATACTTCAGTAAACATATCCATATGAGATCCAATTACTTGTAGGGAAATGGAAGAGACCTCGTTTATGATGATGCACTAGGTCCATAGCTGGGACTTTGTGTATGTTCTCGAAATGTGTTTGTCGAGTGCTCATTAAGAAAGTTTCTATACAAGTTTCTGAATGAACTCCTTAAGAAAAGTTCTCCAAAAGCTCCCTATGAAAGAATCCTTTGGAGCATCTGGTTTTCACAAACATTTTGACTACTTGTGGAGCCAAAACGGACTCCGTATGAGTCAGATATCCATGTTTGATTAACCTTTGCAAAACCGATTCGAGCAGCGATTCTGAGACTAGTTCTTGTGTAGTTGCACTCCATTTTTTCTATTATACTTCACTAAAAATCTCCATATTAGATCTAATTACTTGTAGGGAGATTCAAGAGACCCAGATTATGATGATGCACTAGGTCCATCGCTGGGACTTTGTGTATGTTCTCTAAATGCGGTTGTCGAGTGCTCATTAAGAAAGTTTGTATACAAGTTTCTGAACGAACTCCTTTATAAAAGTTCTCCAAAAGTTCCCTATGACAGAATCCCTTGAAGCATCTGGTTGTCACAAACGTTTTGACTACTTGTGGAGCCAAAACGGACTCCGTATGAGTCAGATATCCATGTTTGATTAACTTTGACATGGAAAACTCGATTCGAGCAGCGATTACACACTAGTTCTTGTGTAATTGCACTCGATTTTTTCCATTCTACTTCACTAAACATCTTCATATGAGATCCAATTACTTGCAAGGAAATGCAAGAGACCTAGGTTATGATGATGCACTAGGTCCATAGCTGGGACTTCGTGTATGTTCTCGAAATGCGTTTGTCGAGTGCTCATTAAGAAAGTTTCTATACAAGTTTCTGAACAAACTCCTTAAGAAAAGTACTCCAAAAGGTCCCTATGAAAGAATGCTTTGAAGCATCTGTTCGTCACAAACGTTTTGACTACTTGTGGAGCCGAAACCGACTCCGTATGAGTCAGATATCCATGTTTTAGTTAACCTTGCAAAAAACTGATTCGAGCAGCGATTCTGAGACTAGTTCTTGTGTAGTTGCACTCGATTTTTTCTATTCTACTTCACTAGACATCTCCATATGAGATCCAATTACTTGTAGGGAAATGCAAGAGACCTCGGTTATGTTGATGCACTAGGTCCATAGCTGGGACTTTGTGTATGTTCTCGAAATCGTTTGTCGAGTGCTCATTAAGAAAGTTTCTATACAAGTTTTCGAACGAACTCCTTAAGAAAAGTTCTCCAAAAGCTCCCTATGAAAGAATCCTTTGAAGCGTCTGGTTGTCACAAACATTTTGACTACTTGTGGAGCCAAAACGGATTCCGTATGAGTCAGATATCCATGTTTGATTAACATTTGCAAAACTGATTCGAGCGATAATTCTGAGACTAGTTCTTGTGTAGTTGCACTCGATTTTTTCCATTCTACTTCACTAAACATCTTCATATGAGATGCAATTACTTGTAGGGAAATGCAAGAGACCTAGGTTATGATGATGCACTAGGTCCATAGCTGGGACTTTGTGTATGTTCTCGAAATGCGTTTGTTGAGTGCTCATTAAGAAAGTTTCTATACAAGTTTCTGAATGAACTCCTTAAGAAAAGTTCTCCAAAAGCTCCCTATGAAAGAAATATTTGAAGCATCTGGTCGTCACAAACGTTTTGACTACTTGTGGAGCCAAAACGGACTCCGTATGAGTCAGATATCCATGTTTCAGTTAGCACTGCGCAAAACTGATTCCGAAAGACAGTTACAGACTAGTTCTTGTGTAGTTGCACTCGATTTTTTCCATTATACTTCACTAAACATATCCATATGAGATCCAATTACTTGTAGGGAAATGGAAGAGACCTCGTTTATGATGATGCACTAGGTCCATAGCTGGGACTTTGTGTATGTTCTCGAAATGCGTTTGTCGAGTGCTCATTAAGAAAGTTTCTATACAAGTTTCTGAAATAACTCCTTAAGAAAAGTTCTCCAAAAGCTCCCTATGAAAGAATCCTTTGAAGCATCTGGTCTTCACAAACATTTTGACTACTTGTGGAGCCAAAATGGACTCCGTATGAGTCAGATATCCATGTTTGAGTTAACACTGCGCAAAACTGATTCGAGCAGCGATTCTGAGACTAGTTCTTGTGTAGTTGCACTCGATTTTTTCTATTCATCTTCACTAAACATCTCCATATTAGATCCAATTACTTATAGGGAAATTCAAGAGACGTTGGTTATGATGATGCACTAGGTCCATAGCTGGGACTTTGTGTATATTCTCTTAATGCGTTTGTCGAGTGCTCATTAAGAAAGTTTCTATACAAGTTTCTGAACGAACTCTTTAAGAAAAGTTCTCTAACAATTCCCTATGAAAGAATCCTTTGAAGCATCTGGTTGTCACAAATGTTTTGCCTACTTGTGGAGCCAAAACGGACTCCGTATGAGTCAGATATCCATGTTTGATTAACATGCAAGCAAAATTGATTCGAGCAGCGATTCTGAGACTAGTTCTTGTGTAGTTGCACTCGATTTTTTCTATTATACTTCACTAAACATCTCCATATGAGATCTAATTACTTGTACGGAAATGCAAGAGACCTCGGTTATAATTATGCACTAGGTCCATCGCTGGAACTTTGTGTCTGTTCTCGAAATGCGTTTTTCGAGTGCTCGTTAAGAAATTTCTATACAATCTTCTGAACGATCTCCTTAAGAAAAGTTCTACAAAAGTTCCCTATGAAAGAATCCTTTGAAGCATCTGGTCATCACAAACGTTTTGACTAATTGTGAAGCCAAAAATGACTCCGTATGAGTCAGATATCCACGTTTCAGTTAACATTGCGCAAAAGTGTTCGAACGACAATTACAGACTAGTTCTTGTGTAGTTGCATTCTATTTTTTCAATTCGACTTCACTAAACATCTCCATATGAGATCCAATTACTTGTAGGGGAATGCAAGAGACTTCGTTTATGATGATGCACTAGGTCCATAGCTGGGACTTTGTGTATGTTCTCGAAATGTGTTTGTCGAGTGCTCATTTAGAAAGTTTCTATACAAGTTTCTGAACGAACTCCTTAAGAAAAGTTCTCCAAAAGATCCCTATGAAAGAATCCTTTGAAGCGTCTGGTTGTCACAAACATTTTGACTACTTGTGGAGCCAAAACGGACTCCGTATGAGTCGAGATATCCATGTTTGATTAACTTTGCATAAAAGCGATTCGAGCAGCGATTCTGAGACTAGTTCTTGTGTAGTTGCACTCCATTTTTTCCATTCTACTTCACTAAACATCTTCATATGAGATGCAATTACTTGTAGGGAAATGCAAGAGACCTAGGTTATGATGATGCACTAGGTCCATAGCTGGGACTTTGTGTATGTTCTCGAAATGCGTTTGTTGAGTGCTCATTAACAAAGTTTCTATACATGTTTCTGAATGAACTCCTTCAGAAAAGTTGTCCAAAAGCTCCCTATGAAAGAACTATTTGAAGCATATGGTCTTCACAAATGTTTTGACTACTTGTGGAGCCAAAACGAACTCCGTATGAGTCAGATATCCATGTTTCAGTTAGCACTACGCAAAATTGATTCCGAACGACTGTTACAGACTAGTTCTTGTGTAGTTGCACTCGATTTTTTCCGTTATACTTCACTAAACATATCCATATGAGACCCAATTACTTGTAGGGAAATGGAAGAGACCTGGTTTATGATGATGCACTAGGTCCATAGCTGGGACTGTGTGTATGTTCTCGAAATGCGTTTGTCGAGTGCTCATTAAGAAAGTTTCTATACAAGTTTATGAACGAACTCTTTAAGAAAAGTTCTCCCACAGCTCCCTATGAAGGAATCCTTTGAAGCATCTGGTCGTCACAAACATTTTGACTACTTGTGGATCCAAAACGGACTCCGTATGAGTCAGATATCCATGTTTTAGTTAACACAATGCAAAACTGATTCCGAACGACAGTTACAGACTAGTTCTTGTGTAGTTGCACTCGATTTTTTCTATTCTACTTCACTAAACATCTCCATATTAGATCCAATTACTTATAGGGAAATGCAATAGACCTCAGTTACGATCATGCACTAGGTCCATAGCTGGAACTTTGTGTATGTTCTCGAAATGCGTTTGTCGAGTGCTCATTAAGAAAGTTTCTATACAAGCTTCTGAACGAACTCCTTAAGAGAAGTTCTCCAAAAGTTCCCTATGAAAGAATCCTTTGAAGCATCTGGTCATCACAAACGCTTTGACTACTTGTGGAGCCAAAACGGACTCCGTATGAGTCAGATATCCATGTTTCAGTTAACACTGCGCAAAACTGATTCCGAACGACACTTACAGACTAGTTCTTGTGTAGTTGCACTCGATTTTTTCTATTATACTTCACTAAACATCTCCATATGAGATCTAATTACTTGTAGGGAAATTCAAGAGACCCCGGTTATGATGATGCACTAGGTCCATCGCTGGGACTTTGTGTATGTTCTCTAAATGCGGTTGTCGAGTGCTCATTAAGAAAGTTTCTATACAAGTTTCTGAACGAACTCCTTTAGAAAAGTTCTCCAAAAGTTCCTTATGACAGAATCCTTTGAAGCATCTGGGCATCACAAACATTTTGACTACTTGTGAAGCCAAAATGACTCCGTATGAGTCAAATATCCATGTTTCAGTTAACATTGCACAAAAGTGTTCGAACGACATTTACAGACTAGTTCTTGTGTAGTTGCATTCTATTTTTTCAATTCGACTTCACTAAACATCTCCATATGAGATCCAATTACTTGTAGGGGAATGCAAGAGACCACGGTTATGATGATGCACTAGGTCCATAGCTGGGACTTTGTGTATGTTCTCGAAATGTGTTTGTCGAGTGCTCAATAAGAAAGTTTCTATACAAGATTCTGAACGAACTCTTTAAGAAAAGTTTTCCAAAAGTTCCCTATGAAAGAATACTTTGAAGCGTCTGGTTGTCACAAACATTTTGACTACTTGTGGAGCCAAAATAGACTCCGTATGAGTCAGATATCCATGTTTCAGTTAACACTCCGCAAAACTGATTCCGAACGACAGTTACAGACTAGTTCTTGTGTAGTTGCACTCGATTTTTTCCATTCTACTTCACTAAACATCTTCATATGAGATGCAATTACTTGTAGGGAAATGCAAGAGACCTAGGTTATGATGATGCACTAGGTCCATAGCTGGGACTTTGTGTATGTTCTCGAAATGCGTTTGTTGAGTGCTCATTAAGAAAGTTTCTATACAAGTTTCTGAACGAACTCCTTCAGAAAAGTTGTCCAAAAGCTCCATATGAAAGAATTATTTGAAGCATCTGGTCTTCACAAACGTTTTGACTACTTGTGGAGCCAAAACGAACTCCGTATGAGTCAGATATTCATGTTTGATTAACCTTTGCATAAAATTGATTCGAGCAGCGATTCTGAGACTAGTTCTTGTGTAGTTGCACTCGATTTTTCCATTATACTTCACTAAACATATCCATATGAGACCCAATTACTTGTAGGGAAATGGAAGAGACCAGGTTTATGATAATGCACTAGGTCCATAGCTGGGACTTTGTGTATGTTCTCGAAATGCGTTTGTCGAGTGCTCATTAAGAAAGTTTCTATACAAGTTTCTGAACGAACTCTTTAAGAAAAGTTCTCCCATAGCTCCCTATGAAAGAATCCTTTGAAGCATCTGGTCGTCACAAACATTTTGACTACTTGTTGAGCCAAAACGGACTCCGTATGAGTCAGATATCCATGTTTCAGATTAACATCACAAGCAAAACTGATTCGAGCAGCGATTCTGAGACTAGTTCTTGTGTAGTTGCACTCGATTTTTTCTATTCTAGTTCATTAAGCATCTCCATATTAGATCCAATTACTTATAGGGAAATGCAAGAGACCTCAGTTATGATGATGCACTAGGTCCACCGCTGGAACTTTGTGTATGTTCTCGAAATGCGTTCATCGAGTGCTCATTTAGAAAGTTCTCCAAAAGTTCCCTATGAAAGATATCCATGTTTCAGTTAACACTGCGCAAAACTGATTCCGAAGGACACTTACAGACTAGTTCTTGTGTAGTTGCACTCAATTTTTTATATTATACTTCACTAAACATCTCCATATGAGTCTAATTACTTGTAGGGAAATTCAAGAGACCCCGGTTATGATGATACACTAGGTCCATCGCTGGGACTTTGTGTATGTTCTCTAAATGCGGTTGTCGAGTGCTCATTAAGAAAGTTTCTATACAAGTTTCTGAACGAACTCCTTTAGAAAATTTCTCCAAAAGTTCCCTATGACAGAATCCCTTGAAGCATCTGGTTGTCACAAACGTTTTGACTACTTGTGGAGCCAAAATGGACTCCGGATGAGTCAGATATCCATGTTTCAGTTAACACAACGCAAAACTGATTCCGAACGACAGTTACACACTAGTTCTTGTGTAGTTGCACTTGATTTTTTCCATTCTACTTCACTAAACATCTTCATATGAGATCCAATTACTTGCAGGGAAATGCAAGAGACCTAGGTTATGATGATGCACTAGGTCCATAGCTGGGACTCTGTGTATGTTCTCGAAATGCGTTTGTCGAGTGCTCATTAAGAAAGTTTCTATACAAGTTTCTGAATGAACTCCTTAAGAAAAGTTCTCCAAAATCTCCCTATGAAAGAATTATTTTAAGCATCTGGTCGTCACAAACGTTTTGACTACTTGTGGAGCCAAAACTGACTCCGTATGAGTCAGATATCCGTGTTTCAGTTAACACTTCACAAAACTGATTCCGAACAACAGTTACAGACTAGTTCTTGTGTAGTTGCATTCTATTTTTTCAATTTGACTTCACAAAACATCTCCATAAGAGATCCAATTACTTGTAGGGAAATGCAAGTGACCTTGGTTTTGATGATGCACTAGGTCCATAGCTGTGACTTTGTGTATGTTCTCGAAATGCGTTTGTCGAGTGCTCATTAAGAAAGTTTCTATACAAGTTTCTGAACGAACTCCTTAAGAAAAGTTCCCCAAAATCTCCCTATGAAAGAATTATTTGAAGCCAAAATGTTTTGACTACTTGTGGAGCCAAAATGGACTCCGTATGAGTCAGATATCCATGTTTCAATTAACACTGCGCAAAACTGATTTCGGACGACAGTTACAGACTAGTTCTCGTGTAGTTGCACTCGACTTTTTCGAATCTACTCCACTAAACATCTTCATAAGAGATCCAATTACTTGTAGGGAAATGCAAGTGACCTCAGTTATGATGATGCACTAGGTCCATCGCTGGGACTTTGTGTATGTGATCGAAATGCGTTTGTCGAGTGCTCATTAAGAAAGTTTCTATACAAGTTTCTGAACGAACTCCTTAAGAAAATTTCTCCAAAAGTTCCCTATGAAAGATTCCTTTGAAGGATCTGGTTGTCACAAAAGTTTTGACTACCTGTGGAGCCAAAACGGACTCCGTATGAGTCAGATATCCATGTTTCAGTTAACACTGCGCAAAACTGATACCGAACGATAGTTACAGACTAGTTCTTGTGTAGTTGCACTTAATTTTTTCCATACTACTTCAATAAACATCTTCATATGAGATCCAATTACCTGCAGGGAAATGCAAGAGACCTAGGTTATGATGATGCACTAGATCTATAGCTGGGACTTTGCGTATGTTCTCGAAATGCGTTTGTCGAGTGCTCATTAAGAAAGTTTCTATACAAGTTTTTGCACAAACTCCTTAAGAAAAGTTCTCCAAAAGTTCCCTATGAAAGAATCCTTTGAAGCATATGGTCGTCACAAATGTTTTGACTACTTGTGGAGCCAAAACGGACTCCGTATGAGTCAGATATCCATGTTTCAATTAAGACTGTGCAAAACTGATTCCAAACGAGAGTTACAGACTAGTTCTTGTGTAGTTGCACTCGACTTTTTCGAATCTACTTCACTAAACATCTCCATAAGAGATCCAATTACTTGTAGGGAAATGAAAGTGACCTCGGTTATGATGATGCACTAGATCCATAGCTGGGACTTTGTGTATGTTCTCGAAATGCGTTTGTCGAGTGCTCATTAAGAAAGTTTTTGTACAAGTTTCTGAACAAACTCCTTAATAAAAGTTCTCCAAAAGTTCCCTATGATAGATTCCTTTGAAGCATCTGGTCGTGAAAAACGCTTTGACTACTTGTGGCGCCAAAACGGACTCCGTATGAGTCAGATATCCATGTCTCAGTTAACACTGCGCAAAACTGATTCCGAACGACAGTTATAGAATAGTTCTTGTGTAGTTGCGGTTGATTTTTTCTATTCTACTTCACTAAACATCTCCATAAGAGAACCAATTACTTGTACGGAAATGCAAGTGACCTCAGTTATGATGATGCACTAGGTCCATAGCTGGGACTTTGTGTATGTTCTCGAAATGCGTTTGTCGAGTGCTCATTAAGAAAGTTTCTATACAAGTTTCTGAATGAACTCCTTAATAAAAGTTCTCCAAAAGTTCCCTATGAAAGATTCCTTTGAAGCATCTGGTCATCACAAATGTTTTGACTACTTGTGGAGCCAAAACGGACTCCGTATGAGTCAGATATCCATGTTTCAGATTAACACTGCGCAAAACCGATTTGAGCAGCGATTCTGAGACTAGTTCTTGTGTAGTTGCACTCGATTTTTTCCATTCTACTTCACTAAACATCTTCATATGAGATCCAATTACTTGTAGGGAAATGCAAGAGACCTAGGTTATGATGATGCACTAGGTCCATAGCTGGGACTTTGTGTATGTTCTCGAAATGCGTTTGTCGAGTGCTCATTAAGAAAGTTTCTATACAAGTTTCTGAATGAACTCCTTAATAAAAGTTCTCCAAAAGTTCCCTATGAAAGATTCCTTTGAAGCATCTGGTCATCACAAATGATTTGACTACTTGTGGAGCCAAAACGGACTCCGTATGAGTCAGATATCAATGTTTCAGTTAACACTGCGCAAAACTGATTCCGAACGACAGTTACAGACTAATTCTTGTGTAGTTGCACTCGATTTTTTCCATTCTACTTCACTAAACATCTTCATATGAGATGCATTACTTGTAGGGAAATGCAAGAGAACTAGGTTATGATGATTCACTAGGTCCATAGCTGGGACTTTGTGTATGTTCTCGAAATGCGTTTGTCGAGTGCTCATTAAGAAAGTTTCTATACAAGTTTCTGAATGAACTCCTTAAGAAAAGTTTTCCAAAATCTCCCTATGAAAGAATTATTTGAAGCATCTAGTCGTCACAAACGTTTTGACTACTTGTGGAGCCAAAACGGACTCCATATGAGTCAGATATCCATGTTTGAATGAACACTGCGCAAAACTGATTCCGAACGACAGTTAGAGACTAGTTCTTGTGTAGTTGCACTCGACTTTTTCGAATCAACTTCACTAAACATCTTCATAAGAGATCCAATTACTTGTAGGGAAATGCAAGTGACCTCAGTTATGATGATGCTAGGTCCATCGCTGGGACTTTGTGTATGTTCTCAAAATGCGTTTGTCGAGTGCTCATTAAGAAAGTTTTGGTAGAAGTTTCTGAACGAACTCCTTAATAAAGTTCTCCAAAAGTTCCCTATGAAAGATTCCTTTGAAGCATCTGGTCGTCACAAACGTTTTGACTACTTGTGGAGCCAAAACGGACTCCGTATGAGTCAGATATGCATGTTTCAGTTAACACTGCGCAAAACTGATTCTGAACAACAGTTATAGACTAGTTCTTGTGTAGTTGCACTTGATTTTTTCTATTCTACTTCACTAAACATCTCCATAAGAGATCCAATTACTTGTAGGGAAATCCAAGTGACCTCAGTTATGATGATGCACTAGGTCCATAGCTGGGACTTTGTGTATGTTCTCGAAATGCGTTTGTCGAGTGCTCATTAAGAAAGTTTCTATACAAGTTTTTAAACGAACTCGTTAAGAAAAGTTCTCCAAAAGTTCCCTATGAAAGAATCCTTTGAAGCATCTGGTCTTCACAAACGTTTTGACTACTTGTGGAGCCAAAACGGACTCCGTATGAGTTAGATATCCATGTTTGATTAACTTTGCACAAAACCGATTCGAGCAGCGATTCTGAGACTAGTTCTTGTGTAGTTGCACTCGATTTTTTCTATTCTACTTCACTAAACATCTTCATATGAGACCTAATTACTTGTAGGTAAATGCAAGAGACCTCGGTTATGATGATGCACTAGGTCCATCGTTGGGACTTTGTGTATGTTCTCGAAATGCGTTTGTCGAGTGCTCATTAAGAAAGTTTCTATACAAGTTTCTGAACGAACTCCTTAATAAAAGTTCTCCAAAAGTTCCCTATGAAAGATTCCTTTGAAGCATCTGGTCGTCACAAATAATTTGACTACTTGTGGAGCCAAAACGGACTCCGTATGAGTCAGATATCCATGTTTCAGTTAACACTGCACAAAACTGATTCCGAACGACAGTTACAGACTAATTCTTGTGTAGTTGCACTCGAATTTTTCATTCCACTTCACTAAACATATTCATATGAGATGCAATTACTTGTAGGGAAATGCAAAAGAACTTGGTTATGATGATGCACTAGGTCCATAGCTGGGACTTTGTGTATGTTCTCGAAATGCGTTTTCGAGTGCTCATTAAGAAAGTTTCTATACAAGTTTCTGAATGAACTCCTTAAGAAAAGTTCTCCAAAATCTTCCTATGAAAGAATTATTTGAAGCATCTGGTCGTCACAAACGTTTTGACTACTTGTGGAGCCAAAACGGACTCCGTATGAGTCAGATATCCATGTTTGAATGAACACTGTGCAAAACTGATTCCGAACGAAAGTTAGAGACTAGTTCTTGTGTAGTTGCACTCGACTTTTTCGAATCAACTTCACTAAACATCTTCATAAGAGATCCAATTACTTGTAGGGAAATGCAAGTGACCTCAGTTATGATGATGCTAGGTCCATCGCTGGGACTTTGTGTATGTTCTCAAAATGCGTTTGTCGAGTGCTCATTAAGAAAGTTTTATACAAGTTTCGAGCGAACTCCTTAATAAAGTTCTCCAAAAGTTCCCTATGAAAGATTCCTTTGAAGCATCTGGTCGTCACAAACGTTTTGACTACTTGTGGAGCCAAAACGGACTCCGTATGAGTCAGATATGCATGTTTCAGTTAACACTGCGTAAAACTGATTCCGAACAATAGTTATAGACTAGTTCTTGTGTAGTTGCACTCGATTTTTTCTATTCTACTTCACTAAACATCTCCATAAGAGATCCAATTACTTGTAGGGAAATCCAAGTGACCTCAGTTATGATGATGCACAAGGTCCATAGCTGGGACTTTGTGTATGCTCTCGAAATGCGTTTGTCAAGTGCTCATTAAGAAAGTTTCTATACAAGTTTCTGAACGAACTCCTTAAGAAAAGTTCTCCAAAACTTCCCTATGAAAGAATCCTTTGAAGCATCTGGTCGTCACAAACGGTTTGACTACTTGTGGAGCCAAAACGGACTCCGTATGAGTCAGATATCCATGTTTGATTAACAACCTTGCACAAAACCGATTCGAGCAGCGATTCTGAGACAAGTTCTTGTGTAGTTGCACTCGATTTTTTCTATTCTACTTCACTAAACATCTTCATATGAGACCTAATTACTTGTAGGTAAATGCAAGAGACCTCGGGTATGATGATGCACTAGGTCCATCGTTGGGACTTTGTGTATGTTCTCGAAATGCGTTTGTCGAGTGCTCATTAAGAAAGTTTCTATACAAGTTTCTGAACGAACTTCTTAATAAAAGTTCTCCAAAAGTTCCCTATGAAAGATTCCTTTGAATCATCTGGTCGTCACAAATAATTTTACTACTTGTGGAGCCAAAACGGACTCCGTATGAGTCAGATATCCATGTTTCAGTTAACACTGCACAAAACTGATTCCGAACGACAGTTACAGACTAATTCTTGTGTAGTTGCACTCGAATTTTTCATTCCACTTCACTAAACATATTCATATGAGATGCAATTACTTGTAGGGAAATGCAAAAGAACTTGGTTATGATGATGCACTAGGTCCATAGCTGGGACTTTGTGTATGTTCTCGAAAGTCGTTTGTCGAGTGCTCATTAAGAAAGTTTCTATACAAGTTTCTGAATGAACTCCTTAAGTAAAGTTCTCCAAAATCTCCCTATGAAAGTATTATTTGAAGCATATGGTCGTCACAAACGTTTTGACTACTTGTGGAGCCAAAACAAACTCCGTATGAGTCAGATATCCATGTTTCAGTTAACACTGCGCAAAACTGATTCCGAACGACAGTTACAGACTAGTTCTTGTGTAGTTGCACTCGTTTTTTCCAATTGTACTTCAATAAACATCTCCATATGATCTCCAATTACTTGTAGTTAAATGGAAGAGACGTTGGTTATGATGATGCACTAGGTCCATAGCTGGGACTTTGTGTATGTTCTCGAAATGCGTTTGTCGAGTGCTCATTAAGAAAATTTCTATACAAGTTTCTGAACGAACTCCTTAATAAAAGTTCTCCAAAAGTTCCCTATGAAAGATTCCTTTGAAGCATCTGGTTGTCACAAACGTTTTGACTACTTGTGGAGCCAAAACAGACTCCGTATGAGTCAGATATCCATGTTTCAGTTAACACTGCGCAAAACTGATTTCGAACGACAGTTACAGACTAGTTCTTGTGTAGTTGCACTCGTTTTTTCTATTCTACTTCACTAAACATCTCCATATGAGATCTAATTACTTGTAGGGAAATGCAGGAGACCTCGGTTATGATGATGCACTAGGTCCATCGTTGGGACTTTGTGTAAGTTCTTGAAATGCGTTTGTCGACTGCTCATTAAGAAAGTTTCTATACAAGTTTGCGATTGAACTCCTTAAGAAAAGTTCTCCAAAAGTTCCCTATGACGGAATCGTTTGAAGCATCTGACCGTCACAAACATTTTGACTACTTGTGGAGCCAAAACGGACTCCGTATGAGTCAGATATACATGTTTCAGTTAACACTGCGCAAAACTGATTCCGAACGACACTTACAGACTAGTTCTTGTGTAGTTGCACTCGATTTTTTCCATTCTACTTCAATAAACATCTTCATATGAGATGAAATTACTTGTAGGGAAATGCAAGAGACCTAGGTTATGATGATGCTCTAGGTCCATAGCTGGGACTTTGTGTATGTTCTCGAAATGCGTTTGTCGAGTGCTCATTAAGAAAGTTTCTATACAAGTTTCTGAACGAACTCCTTAAGAAAAGTTCTCCAAAAGGTCCCTATGAAAGAATCCTTTGAAGCATCTAGTTGTCACAAATGTTTTGACTACTTGTGGAGCCCAAACAGACTCCGTATGAGTCAGATATCCATGTTTCAGTTAACACTGCGCAACACTGATTCCGAACGACAGTTACAGACTAGTTCTTGTGTAGTTGCACTCGATTTTTTATATTCTACTTCACTAAACATCTCCATAAGAGATCCAATCACTTGTAGGGAAATGCAAGTGACCTCAGTTATGATGATACACTAGGTCCATAGCTGGGACTCTGTGTATGTTCTCGAAATGCGTTTGTCGAGTGCTCATTAAGAAAGTTTCTATACAATTTTCTGAACGAACACCTTAATAAAAGTTCTCCAAAAGTTCCCTATGAAAGATTCCGTTGAAGCATCTGGTCGTCAAAAACGTTTTGACTACTTGTGGAGCCAAAACGGACTCCGTATGATTCAGATATCCATGTTTCATTTAACACTACGCAAAACTGATTTCGAACGATAGTTACAGACTAGTTCTTGTGTAGTTGCACTCGATTTTTTCTATTCTACTTCACTAAACATCTCCATATGAGATCTAATTACTTGTAGGGAAATGCAAGAGACCTCGGTTATGATGATGCACTAGGTCCATCGTTGGGACTTTGTGTATGTTCTCAAAATGCGTTTGTCGAGTGCTCATTAAGAAAGTTTCTATACAAGTTTCTGAACGAACTCCTTAATAAAAGTTCTCAAAAAGTTCCCTATGAAAGATTCCTTTGAAGCATATAGTCATCGCAAATGATTTGACTACTTGTGGAGCCAAAACGGACTCCGTATGAGTCAGATATCCATGTTTGATTAACACTGCAAAACCGATTCGAGCAGCGATTCTGAGACTAGTTCTTGTGTAGTTGCACTCGATTTTTTCTATTCTACTTCACTAAACATCTCCATGTGAGATATAATTACTTGTAGAGAAATGCAAGAGACCTCGGTTATGATGATGCACTAGGTCCATCGTTGGGACTTTGTGTATGTTCTCGAAAT
Organism: Aegilops speltoides; assembly: GCA_021437245.1. Classification (NCBI taxonomy): domain Eukaryota; kingdom Viridiplantae; phylum Streptophyta; class Magnoliopsida; order Poales; family Poaceae; genus Aegilops; species Aegilops speltoides. The sequence continues at coordinate 383,527,480 of CM038143.1, forward strand.
GCGTTTGTCCAGTGCTCATTAAGAAAGTTTCGATACAAGTTTTCGAACGAACTCCTTAAAAAAAGTTCTCCAAAAGTTCCCTATGACAGAATCCTTTGAAACATGTGATCGTCACAAACGTTTTGGCTACTTGTTGGGCCAAAACGGACTCCGTATGAGTCGGATATCCTTGTTTCAGTTAACACTGCGCAAAACTAATTCCGAATGACACTTACAGACTTGTTCTTGTGTAGTTGCACTCGATTTTTTCCATTCTACTTCAATAAACATCTTCATATGAGATGCAATTACTTGTAGGGAAATGCAAGAGACCTAGGTTACGATGATGCACTAGGTCCATAGCTGGGACTTTGTGTATGTTCTCTAAATGCGTTTGTCGAGTGCTCATTAAGGAAGTTTCTATACAAGTTTCTGAATGAACTCCTTAAGAAAAGTTCTTCAAAAGCTCCCTATGAAAGAATTATTTGCAGCATCTGGTCGTCACAAACGTCTTGACTACTTGTGGAACCAAAACGGACTCCGTATGAGTCAGATATCCATGTTTGATTAACATGCGCAAAAAGCGATTCGAGCAGCGATTCTGAGACTAGTTCTTGTGTAGTTGCACTCGAATTTTTCGATTATACTTCAGTAAACATCACCATAAGAGATCCAATTACTTGTAGGCAAATGCAAGTGACCTCGGTTATGATGATGCACTAGGTCCATAGCAGGGACTTTGTGTATGTTCTCGAAATGCGTTTGTCGAGTGCTCATTAAGAAAGTTTCTATACAAGTTTCTAAACGAACTCCTTAATAAAAGTTCTCCAAAAGTTCCCTATGAAAGATTCCTTTGAAGCATCTGGTCGTCACAAATGTTTTGACTACTTGTGGAGCCAAAACATCCGTATGAGTCAGATATCCATGTTTGATTAACATCTGCAAGAAAACCGATTCGAGCAGCGATTCTGAGACTAGTTCTTGTGTAGTTGCACTCGATTTTTTATTCTACTTCACTAAACATCTCCATAAGAGATCCAATTACTTGTAGGGAAATGCAAGTGACCTCAGTTATGATGATGCACTAGGTCCATAGCTGGGACTTTGTGTATGTTCTCGAAATGCGTTTGTCGAGTGCTCATTAAGAAAGCTTCTATACAAGTTTCTGAACGAACACCTTAATAAAAGTTCTCCAAAAGTTCCCTATGATAGATTCTGTTGAAGCATCTGGTCGTCAAAAACGTTTTGACTACTTGTGGAGCCAAAACGGACTCCGTATGAGTCAGATATCCATGTTTTGATTAACTTTGCAGAAAAACTGATTTGAACGATATTCTGAGACTAGTTCTTGTGTAGTTGCACTCGATTTTTTCTATTCTACTTCACTAAACATCTCCATAAGAGATCCAATTACTTGTAGGGAAATGCAAGTGACCTCGGTTATGATGATGCACTAGGTCCATAGCTGGGACTTTGTGTATGTTCTCGAAATGCGTTTGTCGAGTGCTCATTAAGAAAGTTTCTATACAAGTTTCTGAACGAAATCCTTAATAAAAGTTCTCCAAAAGTTCCCTATGAAAGATTCCTTTGAAGCATCTGGTCGTCACAAATGTTTTGACTACTTGTGAAGCCAAAACGGACTCCGTATGAGTCAGATATCCATGTTTCAGTTAACACAGCACAAAACCGATTCGAGCAGCGATTCTGAGACTAGTTCTTGTGTAGTTGCACTCGATTTTTTCTATTCTACTTCACTAAACATCTCCATATGAGATCTTGTAGGGAAATGCAAGAGACCTCGGTTATGATGATGCACTAGGTCCATCGTTGGGACTTTGTGTATGTTCTCGAAATGCGTGTGTCGAGTGCTCATTAAGAGTGTTTCTATACAAGTTTTCCGAACGAACTCCTTAAGAAAAGTTCATCAAAAGTTCCCTATGATAGAATCCTTTGAAGCATCTGGTCATCACAAACGTTTTGACTACTTGTGGAGCCAAAGCGGACTCCCTATGAGTCAAATATCCATGTTTCAGTTAACACTGCGCAAAATTGATTCCGAACGACAGATACAGGCTAGTTCTTGTGTAGTTGCACTCGATTTTTTTCCATTCTACTTCAATAAACATCTTCATATGAGATGCAATTACTTGTAGGGAAATGCACGAGACCTAGTTTATGATGATGCACTAGGTCCGTAGCTGGGACTTTGTGTATGTTCTCGAAATGCGTTTGTCAAGTGCTCATTAAGAAAGTTTCTATACAAGTTTCTGAACGAAATCCTTAATAAAAGTTCTCCAAAAGTTCCGTATGAACGATTCCTTTGAAGCATCTGGTCGTCACAAATGATTTGACTACCTGTGGAGCCAAAACAGACTCCGTATGAGTCAGATATCCATGTTTCAGTTAACAGTGCGCAAAACTGATTTCGAACGACAGTTACAGACTAGTTCTTGTGTAGTTGCACTCGATTTTCTATTCTACTTTGTGTATGTTCTCGAAATGCGTTTGTCGAGTGCTCATTAAGAAAGTTTCTATACAAGTTTCTGAAATAACTCCTTAAGAAAAGTTCTTCAAAAGCTCCCTATGAAAGAATTATTTGCAGCATCTGGTCGTCACAAACGTCTTGACTACTTGTGGAGCCAAAACAGACTCCGTATGAGTCAGATATCCATGTTTCAGTTAACACTTCGCAAAACTGATTCCGAACGACAGTTACAGACTAGTTCTTGTGTAGTTGCACTCGATTTTTTCAATTAACTTCACTAAACATCTCCATAAGAGATCCAATTACTTGTAGGGAAATGCAAGTGACCGCGGTTATGATGATGCACTAGGTCCATAGCTAGGACTTTGTGCATGTTCTCGAAATGCGTTTGTCGAGTGCTCATTAAGAAAGTTTCTATACAAGTTTCTGAACGAACTCCTTAATAAAAGTTCTCCAAAAGTTCCCTATGAAAGATTCCTTTGAAGCATCTGGTCGTCACAAATGTTTTGACTACTTGTGAAGCCAAACGGACTCATTATGCGTCAGATATCCATGTTTCAGTTAACATAGCGCAAAACTGATATCGAACGACAGTTACAGACTAGTTCTTGTGTACTTGCACTCGATTTTTTCTATTCTACTTCACTAAACATCTCCATATGAGATCTAATTACTTGTAGGGAAATGCAAGAGACATCGGTTATGATGATGCACTAGGTCCATCGTTGGGACTTTGTGTATGTTCTCGAAATGCGTTTGTCGAGTGCTCATTAAGAAAGTTTCTATACAAGTTTCCGAACAAACTCCTTAATAAAAGTTCTCCAAAAGTTCCCTATGAAAGATTCCTTTGAAGCATCTGGTTGTCACAAATGATTTGACTACTTGTGGAGCCAAAACGGACTCCGTATGAGTCAGATATCCATGTTTCAGTTAACACTGCGCAAAACCGATTCGAGCAGCGATTCTGAGACTAGTTCTTGTGTAGTTGCACTCGATTTTTTCCATTCTACTTCAATAAACATCTTCATATGAGATGCAGTTACTTGAAGGGAAATGCAAGAGACCTAGTTTATGATGATGCACTAGGTCCGTAGCTGGGACTTTGTGTATGTTCTCGAAATGCGTTTGTCGAGTGCTCATTAAGAAAGTTTCTATACAAGTTTCTGAAATAACTCCTTAAGAAAAGTTCTTCAAAAGCTCCCTATGAAAGAATTATTTGCAGCATCTGGTCGTCACAAACGTCTTGACTACTTGTGGAGCCAAAACAGACTCCGTATGAGTTAGATATCCATGTTTCATTAACATCAGCAAAACCGATTCGAGCAGCGATTCTGAGACTAGTTCTTGTGTAGTTGCACTCGATTTTTTCTATTCTACTTCAATAAACATCTCCATAAGAGATCCAATTACTTGTAGGGAAATGCAAGTGACCTCAGTTATGATGATGCACTAGGTCCATAGCTGGGACTTTGTGTAGGTTCTCGAAATGCGTTTGTCGAGTGCTCATTAAGAAAGTTTCTATGCAAGTTTCTGAACGAAATCCTTAATAAAAGTTCTCCCGAAGTTCCATATGAAAGATTCCTTTGAAGCATCTAGTCGTCACAAACATTTTGACTACTTGTGGAGCCAAAATGGACTCCGTATGAGTCAGATATCCATGTTTCAGTTAACACTGCACAAAACTGATTTCGCACGACAGTTACAGACTAGTTTTTGTGTAGTTGCACTCGATTTTTTCTATTCTACTTTACTAAACATCTCCATATGAGATCTAATTACTTGTAGGGAAATGCAAGAGACCTCGGTTATGATGATGCACTAGGTCCATCATTGGGACTTTGTGTATGTTCTCGAAATGCGTTTGTCGAGTGCTCATTAAGAAAGTTTCTATACAAGTTTCTGAAATAACTCCTTAAGAAAAGTTCTTCAAAAGCTCCCTATGAAAGAATTATTTGCAGCATCTGGTCGTCACAAATGATTTGACTACTTGTGGAGCCAAAACGGACTCGTATGAGTCGATATCCATTTTCGATTAACATTGCATAAAACCGATTCCAAGCAGCGATTCTGAGACTAGTTCTTGTGTAGTTGCACTTGATTTTTTCAATTATACTTCACTAAACATCTCCATAGGAGATCCAATTACTTGTAGGGAAATGCAAGTGACCTCGTTATGATGATGCACTAGGTCCATATTGGGACTTTGTGTATGTTCTCGAAATCGTTTGTCGAGTGCTCATTAAGAAAGTTTCTATACAAGTTTCTGAACGAACTCCTTAATAAAAGTTCTCCAAAAGTTCCCTATGAAAGATTCCTTTGAAGCATCTGGTCGTCACAAATGATTTGACTACTTGTGGAGCCAAAACGGACTTCGTATGAGTTAGATATCCATGTTTGATTAACACTACATAAAACCGATTCGAGCAGCGATTCTGAGACTAGTTCTTGTGTAGTTGCACTCAATTTTTTCTATTCTACTTCACTAAACATCTCCATATGAGATCTAATTACTTGTAGGGAAATGCAAGAGACCTCGGTTATGATGATGCACTAGGTCCATCGTTGGGACTTTGTGTATGTTCTCGGAATGCGTTTGTCGAATGCTCATTAAGAAAGTTTCTATACAAGTTTCCGAACGAACTCCTTAAGAAAAGTTCTCCAAAAGTTCCCTATGAAAGAATCCTTTGAAGCATCTGGTTGTCACAAACATTTTGACTACTTGTGGAGCCAAAACGGACTCCGTATGAGTCAGATATCTATGTTTCAGTTAACACCGCACAAAACTGATTCGAGCAGCGATTCTGAGACTAGTTCTTGTGTAGTTGCACTCGATTTTTTCCATTCTACTTCAATAAACATCTTCATATGAGATGCAGTTACTTGTAGGGAAATGCAAGAGACCTAGTTTATGATGATGCACTAGGTCCGTAGCTGGGACTTTGTGTATGTTCTCGAAATGCGTTTGTCGAGTGCTCATTAAGAAAGTTTCTATACAAGTTTCTGAAATAACTCCTTAAGAAAAGTTCTTCAAAAGCTCCCTATGAAAGGATTATTTGCAGCATCTGGTCGTCACAAACGTCTTGACTACTTGTGGAGCCAAAACGGACTCCGTATGAGTCAGATATCCATGTTTCAGTTAACACTGCGCAAAACTGATTCCGAGACAGTTACAGACTAGTTCTTGTGTAGTTGCACTCGATTTTTTCTATTCTACTTCAATAAACATCTCCATAAGAGATCCAATTACTTGTAGGGAAATGCAAGTGACCTCAGTTATGATGATGCACTAGGTCCATAGCTGGGACTTTGTGTAGGTTCTCGAAATGCGTTTGTCGACTGCTCATTAAGAAAGTTTCTATGCAAGTTTCTGAACGAAATCCTTAATAAAAGTTCTCCAAAAGTCCCGTATGAAAGATTCCTTTAAAGCATCTGGTCGTCACAAACGTTTTGACTACTTGTGGAGCCAAAACGGACTCCGTATGAGTTAGATATCCATGTTTCAGTTAACACTACGCAAAACGATTCGAGCAGCGATTCTGAGACTACTTCTTGTGTAGTTGCACTCGATTTTTTCTATTCTACTTCACTAAACATCTCCATATGAGATCTAATTACTTGTAGGGAAATGCAAGAGACCTCGGTTATGATGATGCACTAGGTCCATCGTTGGGACTTTGTGTATGTTCTCGGAATGCGTTTGTCGAGTGCTCATTAAGAAAGTTTCTATACAAGTTTCCGAACGAACTCCTTAAGAAAAGGTCTCCAAAAGTTCCCTATGACAGAATCCTTTGAAGCATCTGGTCGTTACAAACGTTTTGACTACTTGTGGAGCCAAAAGCGGACTCCGTATGAGTCGATATCCATGTTTGATTAACATTGCAAAACCGATTCGAGCAGCGATTCTGAGACTAGTTCTTGTGTAGTTGCACTCGATTTTTCCATTCTACTTCAATAAACATCTTCATATGAGATCCAATTACTTGTAGGAAATGCAAGAGACCTAGTTTATGATGATGCACTAGGTCCATAGCTGGGACTTTGTGTATGTTCTCGAAATCGTTTGTCGAGTGCTCATTAAGAAAGTTTCTATACAAGTTTCTGAAATAACTCCTTAAGAAAAGTTCTTCAAAAGCTCCCTATGAAAGAATTATTTGCAGCATCTGGTCGTCACAAACGTCTTCACTACTTGTGGACCCAAAACAGACTCCGTATGAGTCAAATATCCATGTTTCGATTAACATCTGCATAAAACCGATTCGAGCAGCGATTCTGACTAGTTCTTGTGTAGTTGCACTTGATTTTTTCAATTATACTTCACTAAACATCTCCATAGGATATCCAATTACTTGTAGGGAAATGCAAGTGACCTCGGTTATGATGAAGCACTAGGTCCATAGCTGGGACTTTGTGTATGTTCTTGAAATGCGTTTGTCGAGTGTTCATTAAGAAAGTTTCTATACAAGTTTCTGAACGAACTCCTTAATAAAAGTTCTCCAAAAGTTCCCTATGAAAGATTCCTTTCAAGAATTTGGTCGTCACAAATGATTTGGCTACTTGTGGAGCCAAAACGGACTCTCTATGAGTTAGATATCCATGTTTCAGTTAACACTGCGCAAAACTGATTCCGAACGACAGTTACAGACTAGTTCTTGTGTAGTTGCACTCGATTTTTTCTATTCTACTTCACTAAACATCTCCATATGAGATCTAATTACTTGTAGGGAAATGCAAGAGACCTTAATTATGATGATGCACTAGGTCCATCTTTGGGACTTTGTGTATGTTCTCGAAATGCGTTTGTCGAGTGCTCATTAAGAAAGTTTCTATACAAGTTTCCGAACGAACTCCTTAAGAAAAGTTCTGCAAAAGTTCCCTATGAAAGAATCCTTTGAAGCATCTGGTCGTCACAAACATTTTGACTACTTGTGGAGCCAAAACGGACTCCGTATGAGTCAGATATCCATGTTTCAGTTAACACCGCACAAAACTGATTCGAGCAGCGATTCTGAGACTAGTTCTTGTGTAGTTGCACTCGATTTTTTCCATTCTACTTCAATAAACATCTTCATATGAGATGCAGTTACTTGTAGGGAAATGCAAGAGACCTAGTTTATGATGATGCACTAGGTCCGTAGCTGGGACTTTGTGTATGTTCTCGAAATGCGTTTGTCGAGTGCTCATTAAGAAAGTTTCTATACAAGTTTCTGAAATAACTCCTTAAGAAAAGTTCTTCAAAAGCTCCCTATGAAAGGATTATTTGCAGCATCTGGTCGTCACAAATGTCTTGACTACTTGTGGAGCCAAAACGGACTCCGTATGAGTCAGATATCCATGTTTTGATTAACCTGCATAAAACTGATTCGAGGCGATTCTGAGACTAGTTCTTGTGTAGTTGCACTCGATTTTTTCTATTCTACTTCAATAAACATCTCCATAAGAGGTCCAATTACTTGTAGGGAAATGCAAGTGACCTCAGTTATGATGATGCACTAGGTCCATAGCTGGGACTTTGTGTAGGTTCTCGAAATGCGTTTGTCGACTGCTCATTAAGAAAGTTTCTATGCAAGTTTCTGAACGAAATCCTTAATAAAAGTTCTCCAAAAGTCCCGTATGAAAGATCGTCACAAACGTTTTGACTACTTGTGGAGCCAAAACGGACTCCGTATGAGTTAGATATCCATGTTTCAGTTAACACTACGCAAAACTGATTCGAGCAGCGATTCTGAGACTACTTCTTGTGTAGTTGCACTCGATTTTTTCTATTCTACTTCACTAAACATCTCCATATGAGATCTAATTACTTGTAGGGAAATGCAAGAGACATCGGTTATGATGATGCACTAGGTCCATCGTTGGGACTTTGTGTATGTTCTCGGAATGCGTTTGTCGAGTGCTCATTAAGAAAGTTTCTATACAAGTTTCCAAACGAACTCCTTAAGAAAAGGTCTCCAAAAGTTCCCTATGACAGAATCCTTTGAAGCATCTGGTCGTTACAAACGTTTTGACTACTTGTGGAGCCAAAACGGACTCCGTATGAGTCAGATATCCATGTTTCAGTTAACATTGCGCAAAACTGATTCCGAACGACAGTTACAGACTAGTTCTTGTGTAGTTGCACTCGATTTTTTCCATTCTACTTCAATAAAAATCTTCATATGAGATGCAGTTACTTGTAGGGAAATGCAAGAGACCTAGTTTATGATGATGCACTAGGTCCGTAGCTGGGACTTTGTGTATGTTCTCGAAATGCGTTTGTCGAGTGCTCATTAAGAAAGTTTCTATACAAGTTTCTGAAATAACTCCTTAAGAAAAGTTCTTCAAAAGCTCCCTATGAAAGAATTATTTGCAGCATCTGGTCGTCACAAATGTCTTGACTACTTGTGGAGCCAAAACAGACTCCGTATGAGTCAGATATCCATTTTCGATTAAACACTGCGCAAAACCGATTCGAGCAACGATTCTGAGACTAGTTCTTGTGTCGTTGCACTCGATTTTTTCAATTATACTTCACTAAACATCTCCATAGGAGATCCAATTACTTGTAGGGAAATGCAAGTGACCTCGGTTATGATGATGCACTAGGTCCATAGCTGGGACTTTGTGTATGTTCTCGAAATGCATTTGTCGAGTGCTCATTAAGAAAGTTTCTATACAAGTTTCTGAACGAACTCCTTAATAAAAGTTCTCCAAAAGTTCCCTATGAAAGATTTCTTTGAAGCATCTGGTCGTCACAAATGATTTGACTACTTGTGGATCCAAAACGGACTCCGTATGAGGCAAATATCCATGTTTCAGTTAACACTGCACAAAACTGATTCCGAACGACAGTTACAGACTAGTTCTTGTGTAGTTGCACTCGATTTTTTCTATTCTACTTCACTAAACATCTCCATATGAGATCTAATTACTTGTAGGGAAATGCAAGAGACCTTGGTTATGATGATGCACTAGGTCCATCGTTGGGACTTTGTGTATGTTCTCGAAATGCGTTTGTCGAGTGCTCATTAAGAAAGTTTCTATACAAGTTTCCAAACAAACTCCTTAAGAAAAGTTCTGCAGAAGTTCCCTATGACAGAATCCTTTGAAGCATCTGGTCGTCATAAACATTTTGACTACTTGTGGAGCCAAAACGGACTATGTATGAGTCAGATATCCATGTTTCAGTTAACATTGCACAAAACTGATTCGAGCAGCGATTCTGAGACTAGTTCTTGTGTAGTTGCACTCGATTTTTTCCATTCTACTTCAATAAACATCTTCATATGAGATGAAGTTACTTGTAGGGAAATGCAAGAGACCTAGTTTATGATGATGCACTAGGTCCGTAGCTGGGACTTTGTGTATGTTCTCGAAATGCGTTTGTCGAGTGCTCATTAAGAAAGTTTCTATACAAGTTTCTGAAATAACTCCTTAAGAAAAGTTCTTCAAAAGCTCCCTATGAAAGAATTATTTGCAGCATCTGGTCGTCACAAACGTCTTGACTACTTGTGGAGCCAAAACAGACTCCGTATGAGTCAGATATCCATGTTTCAATTAACCTGCAAAACCGATTCGAGCAGCGATTCTGAGACTAGTTCTTGTGTCGTTGCACTCGATTTTTTCAATTATACTTCACTAAACATCTCCATAAGAGATCCAATTACTTGTAGGGAAATGCAGGTGACCTTAGTTATGATGATGCACTAGGTCCATAGCTGGGACTTTGTGTAGGTTCTCGAAATGCGTTTCTCGAGTGCTCATTAAGAAAGTTTCTATGCAAGTTTCTGAACGAAATCCTTAATAAAAGTTCTCCAAAAGTTCCCTATGAAAGATTTCTTTGAAGCATCTGGTCGTCACAAACGTTTTGACTACTTGTGGAGCCAAAACGGACTCCGTATGAGTCAGATATCCATGTTTCAGTTAACACTGCACAAAACTGATTTCGGACGACAGTTACAGACTAGTTTTTGTGTAGTTGCACTCGATTTTTTATATTCTACTTCTCTAAAAATCTCCATATGAGATCTAATTACTTGTAGGGAAATGCAAGAGACCTTGGTTATGATGATGCACTAGGTCCATCATTGGGACTTTGTGTATGTTCTCGAAATGCGTTTGTCGAGTGCTCATTAAGAAAGTTTCTATAGAAGTTTCTGAACGAACTCCTTAATAAAAGTTCTCCAAAAGTTCCATATGAAAGATTCCTTTGAAGCATCTGGTCGTCACAAATGATTTGACTACTTGTGGAGCCAAAACAGACTCCGTATGAGTCAGATATCCATGTTTCAGTTAACACTACGCAAAACTGATTCCGAACGACAGTTACAGACTACTTCTTGTGTAGTTGCACTCGATTTTTTCTATTCTACTTCACTAAACATCTCCACATGAGATCTAATTACTTGTGGGAAATGCAAGAGACCTCGGTTATGATGATGCACTAGGTCCATCGTTGGGACTTTGTGTATGTTCTCGGAATGCGTTTGTCGAGTGCTCATATAGAAAGTTTCTATACAAGTTTCCGAACGAACTTCTTAAGAAATGTTCTCCAAAAGTTCCCTATGACAGAATCCTTTGAAGCATCTAGTCGTTACAAACGTTTTGACTACTTGTGGAGCCAAAACGGACTCCGTATGAGTAGATATCCATGTTTCAGTTAACACTGCAAAAGCGATTCGAGCAGCGATTCTGAGACTAGTTCTTGTGTAGTTGCACTCGATTTTTTCCATTCTACTTCAATAAACATCTTCATATGAGATGCAGTTACTTGTAGGGAAATGCAAGAGACCTAGTTTATGATGATGCACTAGGTCCATAGCTGGGACTTTGTGTATGTTCTCGAAATGCGTTTGTCGAGTGCTCATTAAGAAAGTTTCTATACAAGTTTCTGAAATAACTCCTTAAGAAAAGTTCTTCAAAAGCTCCCTATGAAAGAATTATTTGCAGCATCTGGTCGTCACAAATGTCTTGACTACTTGTGGAGCCAAAACAGACTCCGTATGAGTCAGATATCCATTTGTCGATTAACCTCGCAAAAAGCGATTCGAGCAGCGATTCTATGACTAGTTCTTGTGTAGTTGCACTCGATTTTTTCAATTATACTTCACTAAACATCTCCATAAGAGATCCAATTACTTGTAGGGAAATGCAAGTGACCTCGGTTATGATGATGCACTAGGTCCATAGCTGGGACTTTGTGTATGTTCTCGAAATGCGTTTGTCGAGTGCTCATTAAGAAAGTTTCTATACAAGTTTCTGAACGAACTCCTTAATAAAAGTTCTCCAAAAGTTCCCTATGAAAGATTCCTTTGAAGCATCTGGTCGTCACAAATGATTTGACTACTTGTGGAGCCAAAACGGACTCCGTATGAGTCAGATATCCATGTTTCAGTTAACACTACGCAAAACTGATTCCGAACGACAGTTACAGACTACTTCTTGTGTAGTTGCACTCGATTTTTTCTATTCTACTTCACTAAACATCTCCATATGAGATCTAATTACTTGTAGGGAAATGCAAGAGACCTTGGTTATGATGATGCACTAGGTCCATCGTTGGGACTTTGTGTATGTTCTCGAAATGCGTTTGTCGAGTGCTCATTAAGAAAGTTTCTATACAAGTTTCTGAATGAACTCCTTAAGAAAAGTTCTCCAAAAGTTCCATATGAAAGATTCCTTTGAAGCATCTGGTCATCACAAATGATTTGACTACGTGTGGAGCCAAAACGGACTCCGTATGAGTCAGATATCCATGTTTCAGTTAACACTACGCAAAACTGATTACGAACGACAGTTACAAACTACTTCTTGTGTAGTTGCACTCGATTTTTTCTATTCTACTTCACTAAACATCTCCATATGAGATCTAATTACTTGTAGGGAAATGCAAGAGACCTCGGTTATGATGATGCACTAGGTCCATCGTTGGGACTTTGTGTATGTTCTCGGAATGCGTTTGTCGAGTGCTCGTTAAGAAAGTTTCTATACAAGTTTCCGAACAAACTCCTTAAGAAAAGTTCTCCAAAAGTTCCCTATGACAGAATCCTTTGAAGCATCTGTTCGTTACAAACGTTTTGACTACTTGTGGAGCCCAAACGGACTCCGTATGAGTCAGATATCCATGTTTCAGTTAACCTTTGCAAAAGCGATTCGAGCAGCGATTCTGAGACTAGTTCTTGTGTAGTTGCACTCGATTTTTTCCATTCTACTTCAATAAACATCTTCATATGAGATGCAGTTACTTGTAGGGAAATGCAAGAGACCTAGTTTATGATGATGCACTAGGTCCATAGCTGGGACTTTGTGTATGTTCTCGAAATGCGTTTGTCGAGTGCTCATTAAGAAAGTTTCTATACAAGTTTCTGAAATAACTCCTTAAGAAAAGTTCTTCAAAAGCTCCCTATGAAAAATTATTTGCAGCATCTGGTCGTCACAAATGTCTTGACTACTTGTGGAGCCAAAACAGACTCCGTATGAGTCAGATATCCATGTTTCAATTAACACTGCCCAAAAGCGATTCGAGCAGCGATTCTGAGACTAGTTCTTGTGTAGTTGCACTCGATTTTTTCTATTCTACTTCAATAAACATCTCCATAAGAGATCGAATTACTTGTAGGGAAATGCAAGTGACCTCAGTTATGATGATGCACTAGGTCCATAGCTGGGACTTTGTGTAGGTTCTCGAAATGTGTTTGTCGAGTGCTCATTAAGAAAGTTTCTAAGCAAGTTTCTGAACGAAATCCTTAATAAAAGTTCTCCAAAAGTTCCATATGAAAGATTCCTTTGAAGCATCTGGTCGTCACAAACGTTTTGACTACTTGTGGAGCCAAAACGGACTCCGTATGAGTCAGATATCCATGTTTCAGTTAACACTGCACAAAACTGATTTCGGACGACAGTTACAGACTAGTTTTTGTGTAGTTGCACTCGATTTTTTCTATTCTACTTCACTAAACATCTCCATATGAGATCTAATTACTAGTACGGAAATGCAAGAGTCCTCGGTTATGATGATGCACTAGGTCCATCATTGGGACTTTGTGTATGTTCTCGAAATGCGTCTGTCGAGTGCTCATTAAGAAAGTTTCTATACAAGTTTCTGAACGAACTCCTTAATAAAAGTTCTCCAGAAGTTCCATATGAAAGATTCCTTTGAAGCATCTGGTCATCACAAATGATTTGACTACTTGTGGAGCCAAAACGGACTCCGTATGAGTCAGATATCCATGTTTGATTAACACACGCAAAACCGATTCGAGCAGCGATTCTGAGACTACTTCTTGTGTAGTTGCACTCGATTTTTTCTATTCTACTTCACTAAACATCTCCATATGAGATCTAATTACTTGTAGGGAAATGCAAGAGACCTCGGTTATGATGATGCACTAGGTCCATCGTTGGGACTTTGTGTATGTTCTCGGAATGCGTTTGTCGAGTGCTCGTTAAGAAAGTTTCTATACAAGTTTCCGAACGAACTCCTTAAGAAAAGTTCTCCAAAAGTTCCCTATGACAGAATCCTTTGAAGCATCTGGTCGTTACAAACGTTTTGACTACTTGTGGAGCCAAAGCGGACTCCGTATGAGTCAGATATCCATGTTTGATTAACCTAAAAGTTCTCCAAAAGCATTCCTTTGAAAACTGATTCGAAGCAGCGATTCTGAGACTAGTTCTTGTGTAGTTGCACCTGATTTTTTCTATTCTACTTCACTAAACATCTCCATATGAGATCTAATTACTTGTAGGGAAATGCAAGAGACCTCGGTTATGATGATGCACTAGGTCCATAGCTGGGACTTTGTGTATGTTCTCGAAATGCGTTTGTCGAGTGCTCATTAAGAAAGTTTCTATACAAGTTTCCGAACGAACTCCTTAAGAAAAGTTCTCCAAAAGTTCCCTATGAAAGATTCCTTTGAAGCATCAGGTCATCACAAACGTTTTGACTACTTGTGGAGCCAAAACGGACTCCGTATGAGTCAGATATCCATGTTTGATTAACATTTGCAAAACCGATTCGAGCAGCGATTCTGAGACTAGTTTTTGTGTAGTTGCACTCGATTTTTTCCATTCTACTTCACTAAACATCTCCATATGAGATCTAATTACTTGTAGGGAAATGCAAGAGACCTTGGTTATGATGATGCACTAGGTCCATAGCTGGCATTTTGTGTATGTTCTCGAAATGGGTTTGTCGAGTGCTCGTTAAGAAAGTTTCTATACAAGTTTCTGAACGAACTCCTTAATAGAAGTTCTCCAAAAGATCCGTATGAAAGATGCCTTTGAAGCATCTGGTCGTCACAAATGTTTTGACTACTTGTGAAGCCAAAACGGACTCCGTATGAGTCAGATATCCATGTTTGATTAACATCAAGAAAACTTATTTGAGCAGCGATTACAAACTAGTTCTTGTGTAGTTGCACTCGATTTTTTCTATTCTACTTCACTAAACATCTCCATATGAGATCTAATTAATTGTAGGGAAATGCAAGAGACCTCGGTTATGATGATGCACTAGGTCCATTGTTGGGACTTTGTGTATGTTCTCGAAATGCGTTTGTCAAGTGCTCATTAAGAAAGTTTCTATACAAGTTTCTGAACGAACTCCTTAATAAAAGTTCTCCAAAAGTTCCCTATGAAAGATTTCTTTGAAGCATTTGGTCGTCACAAATGATTTGACTACTTGTGGAGCCAAAACGGACTCCGTATGAGTCAGATATCCATGTTTCATTAACCTTTGCAAAAACTGATTCGAGCAGCGCTACACACTAGTTCTTGTGTAGTTGCACTCGATTTTTTCAATTCTACTTCACTAAACATCTCCATATGAGATCTAGTTACTTGTAGGGAAATGCAAGAGACCTCGGTTATGATGATGCACTAGGTCCATCGTTGGGACTTGGTGTATGTTCTCGAAATGCGTTTGTCGAGTGCTCATTAAGAATGTTTCTATACAAGTTTCCGAACGAACTCCTTAAGAAAAGTTCTCCAAAAGTTCCCTATGACAGAATCCTTTGAAGCATCTGGTCGTCACAAACGTTTTTATTACTTGTGGAGCCAAAACGGACTCCGTATGAGTCAGTGAAATTGCGTTATATCGACTAGAGGGGGGGTGAATAGGCGATTTTTATGAAATTCTTCACTGAGGAATTTGTCGGTGAGGAAATTCCTTAGCGAAGAACTATTTGCAGCGGAATATGTACTCAGAGGTAAACATAACAGATTACACACATAGTCAGCATGATGAAGTGAAGACTAGAACAGAGTACAGGAAGCGTAAACAAAGGATAACAAGATGAAGACAAACAGACTGAAGAAATTGAACTGCGGAATTTGTGAAAGTCTTCAGTCAAAGTCTTCAAGCACAGATATGAACAACATACAACATGAATGAGGAAATGGATGAGTTGAGGAAATAGAACCGGTCGGTTGGTGAAGACAATGATTTGGTAAACCAGTTCCAACTGATGTCTCGGTTATACGTCTGGTTGGAGCGGTGAGTATTTAAACTCGAGGACACACAGATCCGGACACCCGATCTCGAGCGCAACTCAGACACCAGATCCTCACCGTATTCTCCTTGAACTAAGACCACGCAGGTCTCGTCCAATCACTCGTGGTAAGTCTTGGTGACTTCCAAACCTTCACAGACTTGGTCACTCGGTGATCCACAATTCCTCTTGGATGCTCTAGACCTTGACGCCTAACCGTCTGGAAGAAGCACGATCTTCAAAGGTAACAAGTGTCGGATCCACGCAGATCAATTTCTTGATGATGCTCAATCACTTGGGGTTTTGTGGGTTTGGTTTTGGGATTTTCCTCACTTGATGATTTTCGCTCAAAGTCCTCGGAGGATGGGTTGCTCTCAAATGACAAGTGTCAAGTTCTCTCGAGCAGCCAACCAACTATTGGTTGTAGGGGCGGCTGTTTATAGCCTAGGAGCAGCCCGACATGATAAGACATAAATGCCCTTCAATGATATGACCGTTAGGTGGATAAGATATTTTGGTCCGCCGCGGTAAAGACAAAGAACGGTCGGAAATTTGACTTTCAAAGTCCTCGGGGCTATCATGTTCCTCATTGTGTAGGCAATTCGCCTTTGGCGAATTCCTAACTCCTAGTCGAACAAAGTCATCGGTGACGGAAGAACTGCGTCTCATCCATCAAGAATTTGGTGAAGCTGTATGAGATTTCAATGGCTTCACTCGAAGGGATTGGTAGGTGTAGGATTTTGAGTTGAGCATCACATGGAAATTTTTCCTTAGTATTTCCTCGACCCCCTTTAACAAAGACGGTGTTTCCTATGACTCAAGAAAGAGAAAATGAAACTACGAAAACAAAAGTCTTCACGCTTCATATTCCTCGAATGAATATCAAGTCTTCGTGGTCACACCAATTTCTTCACTTTCAAAGTCTTCGAAAGTCTTCGAATATCAAAGTCTTGATTGAAGAACTTCATTTTAGGGTCGACTTTCTCTGTAAATATCAAACTCCTCATAGACTTATAGACCTGTGTACACTCATAAATGCATTAGTTACTTAACCTATAAGTCTTCAATACACCAAAATCACTGAGGGGCACTAGATGCACTTACAATCTCCCCCTTTTTGGTGATTGATGACAACATAGGTTAAGGTTTCAACGGGGATAAACATATGAGGTGTAAATACTGATATTGAGGAATTTGATTGCAAGATATAGAAGAACTCCCCCTGAATATGTGCATAATGAGGAATTTGCTTTTGAGGCAGTGCAAATTTGAAGAATTGAATCATGGAGAACTCCCCCTATATCTTGTAATGCATACACGCATTTGATATATATACTATGAAGAATTTGAAATGCATGGTGAAATATGGTGCCTGATGAGATTCAGCATGCATGCAATGATATTTAACGAGGAATAAGCATGCAGAATAGCACATCAAAAGTATCAGAGCTCAAATATCACATTCAGAGCTTAGTGCTTCAAAAACATCAGAGCATAATACGTATCAAAATCAGAGCATCAGAAGCACGATCAAGAGTATCAGAGCACAGTGCAAAGTCAGCACAATGCACCATTCAAAAGTATCAGGGCACCATCGGATTTAAGATTACAACTCGATCCAATAAAAGTTTTGGAAGAACGAGAGTTGTAACTTAATAAAAACGCCCATAGTATAAACCCGCTTGAAGACTAACTCAGATTTCTCCCCCTTTGTCATCAAATGACCAAAAGGATCGGCGAGGACTAACGCCTCAAGATATTCAAGTTGATGGAGGAGCGCTTGCCGTTGTCGGGGTTGGTTGTTGAAGTAGGGCCTGCCGCAGTTGTCTTCCAAATCTTCATATTCATCGGTTTAGCGATGAAGAATAAGAACCAGCCACCAAATCAGGAACTTTGACTCTCTTGAATTTCTTTGAGGTGGTGCAGACCAGTCATAAGCTCAAGACCCATAGTCTTCAATTCTTCCGGAATAGACATGATTAAGAACAGCCCAGTGCGGTTGAGGGTTTCATGAAGTTAGTCTTGGTTTTCTTCACCGCATTATGCGTTGAGGCTATATTGTGAAGAATTGCAGCAAATTGGCGCTTGACCCATTTTCGATTGCGATCAACCTTCCGATGAAGGCGAGGAGTAACTCACGATCGGTCATCACCCGGTTTGTGGCTTGAGGCTGTTGCTTGGTTGAGGTATTTGCGGCGGTGTCATGCGAGCGTAATCGTCATTGGTGGAGTAAGATGCAGCTTTGCTAAACCGACCATCCAATGGACGAGTGCCTTCATCAATTACAGCTGCTGCCTTGCCCTTGTCATCGATGATGAAATTGGTCGCTGAGGACTTCCATGGGCGGCAAGAAGCTGCCATGGTTGAGTGTCGACCTTATAGTTCGGTGAAGATCTTGCCCTTATGAATCTCATGATCCAAGGCGATATGGCTTCAGCTCAAAAGGTGACATTGCAATATTGGCGAGTCCTCATGAAGAAATCATGGAAGTTTGACGGAACGCCATGAATGATATTGAAAAGCATGTTCTTCATGATGACAACGATGTCTTCGTCATTTGAGTCGTGGCCTTTGATTGGACTCATTGTCTTCATCAAGATTCTATACGGTCCGAGGCACATACAGCAAATCCTTGACGAGGAATTTGGTTCGAGGAGCTTGGCCTGGCTTCAATGGCTTCATAAGCACTTGCATAAAGTGATCGAGACACTCACGTTCATTGTAGAGGCAACGAGCAGATTCATGGGGAGGATCAAGAGGAAGGACACGAAGCAATTCGATTCTTTGGTGCCTTGTAGTGAGTATTTTAGTCATCCAATCCAGAACCCATGAGTTGATGTCTTGAGATCTCGGTGATGTGCAGGTGGCATAGGCGAAGAATGAGTTCTTCATTCCACCACATATATCGGTGCAGAAATTTAGCAGCCTCGCATCGTGAAGAACACGAGTCTTGGCTCAAGCACGACGGTGATTCCATGTCCACATGAGAAATATGCTCATGGTCGAAGATCTTGTCTTTGTCAAACAGCATTGAGGAATAGAAATTTGCTTGTGTTGGAGTCCAGAAGCGTCTTTTCCTCATTCGAGCAGAGTCATAAGGATTGAAAGCGATGAAGAACACGTGCTCGTAAAAGAAGTCTTCACCTTGAATTTTGCTTGCTTGAGAATGGATTCTTTGGCTTGGGCAGAGGAATGTCGGTGATTTGCAAAGACAACCTCTGGAATCGCGAGCTCGGGTTCTTCAGTGAGGAATTTCTGGTTCCTCTCCTTGTGCAGTTTGAGGATCAAGATGGGTTCTTGGCGCTAGTGGCTGGAATCTCTTCGTTGACAGGCGATGTGGGATGAGTTTCTTCAGAGCCCATTTGAACAGTAGTAGCCGGTGACTGAGGAACTTGTTGAAGCGGAGTGAAGAGAGGAGTATTGTGGTGCTGACTTTCCCAAAAGTCATCGTTCATCACAGGTGTAGTGCACCCAATATCCACGTCTTCATCTTCTTTTTCAATTTCCTCAACACCTGCCTCTTCAGCTATGAACTGAAGCACGGGTGAGGAAGCAACAGGAGTTGAAGGGAAAGCTTCCACTTCAATTTCTTCATCAAGCTGTACTGAAGTAGCAACATATTGATTTTCTTCATCTGATCCGATTGGGATCGTGTATTCTTCTCCAAAGGGAACAATTTCCTTGGATGACATGGAGGAAATGGGAATGGCATCGATAGGATTTTCAATCGAGCTGGTCATTGGCTTCATTTTCTTCGCAGCCGAAGAATTTGACCTTGGTGATGCCTTCCTTTTCTTCACTCGCAGCTCGTTCGCAGCCTTTGTCTTCTTCACTTCATAGGCAGAAGGAAGAATTGGAGTTGGTGTTGGCGCAGGAGGAGCTGAGGATTGTGGTACAGTTTCTTTAGGCACAACTAGTGCAGTTGCCTTGTTTCCTTCAGATTCTTCAGCGCACCACTAGTGGATGCCACAGGAATTTCTTCAAGAATTGGAATGGAGTCATCAGCCACGGAACTTGTGTTTTCATCAAGACTGCTGAAAGTCATCAGTGATCTTGGCATGTTCTTCAAAGAGGTGAGCAGATTCTTGACCGAGGATTTTCTTGTTGCGATGGAGCTGTAACAGTTGACATTTTATTCGTCAGAGTGACAAATCTCACCTTGGCTCCTTGCCAGTCAGCATTGTTAAGCATGAAAATCCTTGCTGAGTGCTTGGATTTCTGATTGAGCTTTAAGAAGTTCTTCAGGAGTCAAGTTGATGATGTTTTTCCTCAGAAGCTTCTCCTTTCTGGCTTTTGCTCTCTTCAATTCACGAGCCTTTTCAAATTTCCATTTCTCTTCAGAGATGAAATGGTTTAGCATATGACTTTGACCAGGAGTCAGTGGTAGATCCGGAAGAGGAGTGTGTGGATCCTGATGCCACAGGTCAATGAAGTCAAGGATCTTCTTCGGATGCAAAAGCAGAGGCACACATGTTCTTTTGGCTCTAGCGGCCTTGGTCAGTCTGTCTCTGATGATTTCTTCAAGTTCTTCATCAGAGGCTTCATCATCAGAGGGAACCTTGAATGCAACCTGTTTCTTCTTTGGACTTGGCCGAGGACCGCGTCCAGCAGTTGCTTTTGTCTTCAGCAGAGTGGGGCTGTTGAGGACATTGGTGCGGTGAGGAACTTGTCAAACACGAAGCAATTGAGAAACCCCGAGTCCTTTGACAAGTAGCTAGATGCACAGTGTTGAGGACTTGGAGGAGCTGCCGAGGATTTTGCATGAGCAGCAGCAGATCGAGGAATTTGCCGTGAGGCGTGGGTGAGGAACTGGGCCGTGAGGGCGCTGACGGTGAAGCACTTGGCTTGCATGCAGAGCTTCTTTGGCATTGATTTCCTCGGCTTGACCGAGGGCTCAAGCAGCGGCAAGCAGCAGCAGAATCCTCATTGAATTTCCTCACCGCCTCCTTGGCTGTCTTGCCAATTTGGCTTGGCGCTGGACCATTCTTCAGAAAGTCTTCACCACTCTTGATGCTAGTGGGATCTGCGATTTGGCCAGGCGCCAAAGGAGCTCTTGGGCATGGAGGATTCAGAGCGAATTTCCTCATGTACTTAGGAGTGACATAGCGGTATTCTCGCCATTCTCGTGCCCATCTCCTTTCTATTCTCTGTATGCGCACTTTGCGCTGATTTTTGGTCTCCTTGCCAAATTTGGATTCATCAGGTGTGCAGTAGTCTTTGTATATTTCCTCAGATTCTCAAAGGCGGTCATGACTTCGGTTTCTTTCCTCCCTTCTGCGGTCTCTTGCCTTTCGCCATTTTCTTGGTGAGGAATTTGAACAATAGAGCACTGAAGAAGTATGCGATTAATTACCTGAAGTATACCACAATTGGGGCATTGAAGCGATTGGTACCAAGATTGGTAATTTTACGTGTCGATTACCAAGATAGGGGCGAGCCGTTGCAAAAAAGACTAAAAGTGCGTTTTATACGTATTGACGGTGTATCTGACCGGCAGGGCCCGCCCGTCAGGTGCCGACGTGGCATGTTTTTTGCAGAAAACCCCCTTATGTTGTATGTAATCACAAAAATGCCCATTTTTTGCGGGAAAAGGCTCCATGAGAGGCATTCTTTTTTGTTCACAATTTTCCACCACGGAATCTGGACCGGTTTGAAATTTTCCACCACTTGAACAAATAAATAACAGAAACAGAAAATAAGGCGCACAGGGAATCGAACCTGCGACATGCAGTGCAAAGGCGCCATGCACTAACCACCACGCCACAATAAGCAGCTCGCGTTTGAACACAGCGTCTCCTTTCTTATACCATGTCTGAGCGCTGGGCGGCCCACCGAGGCCTGCAATTTTTTCGATTCGCACTTTATCGCCTTTGTGTTTGGCTCGTTCGCTGCCCTATTCGTTTCATTTCTCTTATGCTTTTAGAATGCGCGGTGAACATTTTTTTTAATATACGCTGAACACTTTTCCTGCTTATAGTGAACATTTTTCAATGCACGATGAACCTTTCTTTACAAACGGTGAATATTTTCTTAATATAATAAACTTTTGTAATATCCGTTGAACATATTTGAAATGCAAATTGAACAATTTTGTACTATAGGAAGTTCAATTTTCTTACGATAAGGAACATTTTAATTAATTCGTGGTAACTTTTTTTGTAATTTATGGTGACATTTTATTAATACACGGTGAGTTTCAAGATTGTTATGGCGAATATTTCCTTAATACATGGTGAAATTTTTGTATTTCACAAAATGTTCAGTATGTATTAACACTTATTGTGTAAAGTCGATTTGCATTTCGAGAATCACTTGATTATTTTAATAAAAGTCGAAAAGTTTTAATACATTTCTAAAATTTATTATGATTACACAATTATTTTTAATACATGTTCTGCGCCATGTTTCTAAAATTTAATGCATTTAAAATTATATGTTCAACTTTTAATGCATTGATTGCAAGAATGATTAAGAAACCGGGGCAAAAAGTTCTTGAAACTCATCGTGTACCAAGAAAATGTTCACCATAAATTACAAAAAGTTCACGCAAGATTATGTAAAATGTTCATCATATCTTAAGAAAAACTTCAAGATATATTACAAAAATCTTGATTTGCATTTAAAATATGTTCAACGTTTATTATAATGGAGAAAATGTTAATTGTTTGTAAAGAAAAAGTTGACAACCTGTATTAAAAAATTGTGTAATCTAATAAATTTTAGAAATGCATTAAAACTGTTCAACGTTTATAAGAAATGCATTAAAACTTTTATAACAAATTTAGAAAATGTTCACCACAAATTACAAAAAGTTCACCGCGCATTTTAAAAGCATAAGAGAAATGAAACGAATAGTAACCGGGGTAACGAACGAGCCCAACACAAGCGGCAGTGAAGTGCGAATCGAAAAAAAAATGCAGGCCTCGGTGGGCCGGCGCAGCGCTTCCGACATTGTATAAAAAAGGGAACGCCTGTGTTCGAACGCGAGCTGCGTTGTGGCGTGGTGGTTAGCGCGTGGCGCCCTTGCACTGCAGGTCGCAGGTTCGATTCCTGCCGCGCCTGATTTTCTGTTTCTTTTATTTATTTGTTCAAGTGGCGAAAATTTCAAACCAGTCCAGATTCGGTGGTGGAAAATTGTGAACAAAAAAAAATGCCTCTCATGGAGCCTTTTTCCTGCAAAAAATTGGGCATTTTTGTGATTACATACAACGTAAGGGGGTTTTCTGCAAAAAACATGCCACGTCGGCACCTGACGGGCGGGCCCTACCGGTCAGATACATCATCAATACGTATAAAACACACTTTTAGTCTTTTTTGCAACGGCTCGCCCCTATCTTGGTACTGACACGTAAAAATTACCAATCTTGGTACCAATCTGCTTCCAATGCGTCAATTGTGGTACTTCTGTGCAATTAACTCCTGCAAATGAGTTAAGTTGATGAGAACCTAGTGATTCAGCAGCGGACATGAGTACCTGTGAACAGAGTGTAGGTGCGAGGAATTTGGAGAGGTCATATGCGTTCTCAGAAGATTTTTCAAAAGAAGCAAGTTTTGAGGAATTTGACCAGTCGAGCCTTGAGGAATTTCACTAAGCGTTTCATTTTAGGTTCCAGAGTTGTACAGATTGAAAATCCGCACAATTGAGGAATCTTGAAGAAATGAATGCTTAGGGAGATAAATCAAGAACATATAGTGTGTGAGGTGTTCATATGTGAAGATTTTGAAGAGTAAAACACCTTTGAAGATTTTCTAAAGATTTGAGAATCAACGCGAGTAATAAAAGTGACTTTTAATTACCCGAATGAAGAACACGATTTAACAGAGATGAACTGAGAGAAGTTCGTCACGTTAGATCTCCCACGCCCTAACTTGGCAGAGAGGAGACAGCTACTACGGCGGTGGAGTGAAGATTTCGCGACCGGTCGCGAAGTACGATGGCGATGAGGTCGAGGCAGAGAAGCTTTTCCTCACGGCGGCGATGGAGTAGCGGCGGCGCTAGGGTTTGAGGGAGCTCGGCGAGAGACAGCGATCGGCGGGGTAAATGAAGTGAGGAGGGTAAAGGGTATTTATAGCCACGGTGAAAAACTGTTCGCCAAGATTTTGGACGAACATGCCCTGCCCTCTCTCCTTCACGCTGACGTGTGTCACCCACGTCTTGTGCGAGATGAGATCGTGTAAGATCGTGGGTGATTAAACTAATACATCGTGGGATGCGAACGGTTTGAGCGGTAAAACCGAAAATTTTGGATAGGATTTGTTTAAAAGTGTCGTTCACAATTTCTTCATTGTCAAGGACCGGTGAAGACTTTGAGCGAAGTTTCAATCGTAACGCACATGAAGAATTTGTGAATAGATTGGATTGAGTATAGCATAGAGGGAAGGGTCCGATCACATTCACTTAGCGTAAATCGCAATTTGAAGAATTAGCAATAAGTGAATGTTTGTAGAGTACATAAACTCATATATATATATATATATATATATATATATATATATATATATATATATATATATATATAGCCAATGAAGAAAGACGACGGAAATGCTGAAGATTTTGCAAAGTTGAAGAATTTGAAAAAGTGAGGAATTTCAAAAATGAGGAAAAACTCAAATTGAAGATTTTCAACTTTTGTGGTGGCGTAGCCCACCGTATAAGAATGATGATTTCAGACACCGCGTACAATTGTCGTAGGGTTCTGAGAATCAAATTCTTCATTGATTTCTTCACACTTTAGAGTGTTATTTTTCATTGATCGAGGAACAACGTTTCTTCATGTGTTGCACATCTAAGTCATCAATTCTGCATAAGGGTTAGGATGTGTGTCCTTTTCAAAGAACATTCGAAGATTCTAAGATATTTAGCTCACACCGCAACTTGCTAAATCTCTTCTCATCCAAGGGCTTGGTGAAGATATCAGCCACTGTTCTTGATCTTCACATGCTCGATGGAGATGTCACCCTTCAACACATGATCACGAAGAAAATGATGGCGAATCTGGATGTGCTTAGTCTTGAGTGCTGAAGCGGGTTGTGAGCAATCTTGATGGCACTCTCAATGTCGCAGAGGAGAGGCACATTCTTCACGTTGACGACATAGTCCTTGAGGGTTTGCTTCATCCAAAGCAGTTGAGCAAACATGAGCCGGCAGAGCAATGTATTCAGCTTCAGCAGAAGAGCGGTGATCTGAAGTTCTATTTCTTCGAGGACCAACGGACCAAAGATCGTCCGAGGAAATGACAAGTGCCGATGTTGACTTGCGGTCCACACGATCACCAAGCATAGTCGAGTCGAATATCCAATGAGATCAAAAGCAGAGCCCTTGGGGTACCATAATCCTAGTGTTGGTGTGTGAGCTAGATATCGAAGAATATGCTTGATGACCTTATGGTGTGATTCCTTGGTGCAGCTTGAAATCGGGCACACATGCAAACACTAAGCATTATATCCGCCTAGATGCACAAGTACAATAAAGAACCAATCATGGAGTGGTATACCTTGTGATCAAGTCGTACCATTTTCATCGATGCATAGATGACCATTTGTGGGCATAGGAATTTTGACGCCTTTGCAATCTTGCATGCGAATTTCCTCGGTACATCTTTGAGGTATTTCTCTGAGATATGAATATGCCATTGCGCTCTCGGCGAATTTGAAGACCTAAGAAGAATTTCAACTCTCCCATCATAGACATTTGATATTCTTCACTCATCATATAGGCAAATTCATCACTATATCGTTGGTTAGTACAGCCAAAGATAATATCATCAACATATATTTGGCACACAAACAGTTCACCATCGATGATTTAGTAAATAAAGTAGGGTCAAGTGAACTGGTGTGAAGCCATTCTTCACGAAGAATTCCTTGATGTGTCATACCACGCCCGAGGGGCTTGCTTGAGGCCATAGAGAGCCTTATTTAGTCTGAAGACTTTGTTAGGATTCTTGGGATCTTCAAAACCTGGGGGTTGAGCAACAAATAGTTCTTCCTCAAGCTTACCATTGAGGAATGCACTTTTCACATCCATTTGATATAAGATGATATCATGATGGTTAGCATAGGCAAGTAAAATGCGAATAGCCTCAAGTCTAGCAACAGGTGCAAAAGTTTCATCGAAATCAATTCCTTCAACCTGTGTGTAGCCTTGAGCTACTAGTCGTGCCTTATTCCTCACCACAAGGCCATTTTCATCTTGCTTGTTGCGGTAGATCCACTTTGTGCCGATGATATTATGCTTGCGAGGATCCAGGCGGTTGACCAATTCCGGACATTGTTCAGCTCGAATCGATGTAATTCTTCTTGCATAGCCTGAATCCACGCCGGCTCCAGAAATGCTTCATCTACCTTAGTGGGCTCTGAGATAGAGACAAAAGCATAGTGCCCACAAAAGTTAGATAAGTGTGAAGCTTTTGAGCGGGTGAGAGGACTGTGCATCGATGTCATCGATGATCTTCTCAACTTGCACTTCTTTTGCAACACGTGGATGAGTGGGTTGTTCTTTGAGGATTTTGATCAGCATTTTCTTGAGACCATTTTCCTCATCATGTTCTTGGTGCATCATCTCGATGTTCTTCACGAACAGGAATGAATTCTTCAAACAGATTCTTGAGAGGGAATGACATCCTCGGTTTCCTTGAGCTTGATAGCATCTTGGTGCTGGTTCATCTAACACGAAGGTAGGTGCTCTCTTTGCGAGCCATTAGTTTCATCGAACCACACATCTCTGATGTCAACAATCTTGTGAAGAAAAATGTTGAAGACTCAGAGGTGTGCGAGTCCTTTCCGTAACCAAGCATAAAACCTTCATGTGCTTTTGGTGCAAATTTAGAGTTGTGGTGAGGATCTCTAATCCAACATTTAGCACCGAAGACTTTGAAATAACTCACATTGGGTTTCTTGTCAGTGAGGAGTTCATATGCAATCTTCTTGAAGAATTTGTGAAGATATACTCTGTTGATGATGTGGCAGGCAGTATCAATTGCATCAATCCAAAAACGCTGAGGCGTTTTGTATTCATCAAGCATAGTGCGAGCCATCTCAACAAGAGTTCTGTTCTTGCGCTCCACGACGCCATTTTTGCTGAGGAGTATAGGGAGCAGATAATTCATGAGTAATACCAAGTTCATCAAGATAGGCATCAAGACCAGAATTCTTGAACTCGGTTCCATTGTCACTTCTGATATGCTTGATCTTCACACCAAAGTTGGTTGAAGCCCTCGAGGAAAATCGTTTGAAGACTTCCTGCACTTCATGTTTGTAAGTAACAATGTGTACCCATGTATATCGAGAATAGTCATCAACAATGACAAAACCATATAGAGATGCATCATTAGTGATCGCTGAATAATGATTAGGTCCAAAGAGGTCCATGTGAAGCAATTGAATGGACGGGTAGTGGTCATGATAGTCTTTCTTTGGATGCTTGGCCTTGGTCATTTTTCCGGCTTCACATGCTCCGCATAAGTGATCCTTGAGGAATTTGACATTCTCAATGCCAATGACATGCTTCTTCTTCGCATAGCGTATTCAAATTCCTCATGCGTGCATGACCAAGTCGTCGATGCCATAGCCAGCCTTCGAAGCTTTTGCAAGTAGACACATGGCTGGTTGTGGTCTGTAGAGAAATCAACAATATCTGATCTCCTCTCCTAAAGCCTTGAAGACTTTGGAATTCTCGACTTCCATAATCACAACACGTTGATATTTGCCAAAGACAACAACCATATCAAGATCACAAAGCATTGAGACTGACATGAGATTGTATCCTAAGGATTCAACAAGCATGACTTTGTCCATGTGCTTATCCTTAGAGATAGCAACCTTACCAAGACCCAATACCTGACTTTTGCCTTTGTCAGCAAATATGATATGCTTCAGAGGTGACGGTGATAAAGGAGCATCCATCAATAGATTCTTGTCACCAGTCATGTGATTTGTACATCCACTATCAAGGACCCATTCAGTAGTTTTGGGTTGGTCATCCTGCAGATGAATTAGTGTAACTTACAATCTCATATGCTTCATCGGTGAAGAATATGATATCAAGTTCATCAGATGAATTTCATCAAGCAGTAAACAGATATAGCAGTATGAGGACGTGTGAAATGAAGGTTCATTTCATCATGATTCGCCTGCGTCCTTTCAGGCATTTTGTCAGGTCCCCAGCAAATTCTTCAGACGTTCGAGCACGCCGGAGACTGACCTCTAGAAGAGATTAGTTCTTTTTCTTCACCACCCACATCTGGAGGGGTGGCAAAGAGTTCATCATCCTGCGAGCACCATGTGAGAAAGGTGGCAAAGATGCCAAACCATTTCGTTTAGCATAGGAGGGGTTAGGGTAAGCATATGAATAAGCAGAGTAATTCTTCGAGGACTTATGAACATAGTGGTTTGAAGAATAATGCACATATTCATAGCCCTTAGCTTTACCCTGCGAGACAGATTTGTTAGCATGATGATAATCATGTGAGGACTTTGATCCAGTTGAGGAATTTGATCCTCGTGAAGAATTTGGTACATGTGAGAATTTGGATCCATATGAAGAATTTGGTCCATATGAAGAATTTGATCTGGGGTTCCTGTTCTTCACTGGTGGTGTCATGAGGACATTTACCTGAAGACTTTCAACACAGCTTTTGGGAACCCAGTCGAGCCTTGAGGAATTTCACTAAGCATTTCGTTTTAGGTTCCAGAGTTGTATAGATTGAAAATCCGCACAATTGAGGAATCTTGAAGAAATGAATGCTTAGGGAGATAAATCAAGAACATATAGTGTGTGAGGTGTTCATATGTGAAGATTTTGAAGAGTAAAACACCTTTGAAGATTTTCAGAAAGATTTGAGAATCAACGCGAGTAATAAAAGTGACTTTTAATTACCCGAATGAAGAACACGATTTAACAGAGATGAACTGTAGAGAAGTTAAATCACGTTAGATCTCCACACCCTAACTTGGCAGAGGGAGACAGCTACGGCGGCGGCGGAGTGAAGATTTCGCGACCGGCGCGAGTACGACGGCGATGAGGTCGAGGCGGTGAAGCTTTTCCTCACCGGCGGCGATGGAGAAGCGGCGACGCTAGGGTTTGAGGGAGCTCGGCGAGAGACAGCGATCGGCGGAGTAAATGAAGTGAGGAGGGTAAAGGGTATTTATAGCCACGGTGAAAAACTGTTCGCTCAAGATTTTGGACGAACATGCCCCCCCTCTCTCCTTCACGCGACGTGTGTCACCCACGCATCTTGTCGAGATGAGATCGTAAGATCGTGGGTGATTAAACTAATACATCATGGGATGCGGAGCGGTTTGAGTGGTAAAACCGAAAATTTTGGATAGGATTTGTTTAAAAGTGTCGTTTCGCAATTTCTTCAAATTGTCAAGGACCGGTGAAGACTTTGAGCAGTTTCAATCGAATGCACATGAAGAATTTGTGAATAGATTGGATTGAGTATAGCATAGAGGGAAGGGTCCGATCACATTCACTTAGCGTAAATCACAATTTGAAGAATTAGCAATAAGTGAATCTTGTAGAGGACATAAACTCATATATATATATATATATATATATATATATATATATATATATATATATATATATATATATATATATATATATATATATAGCCAATGAAGAAAGACGACGGAAATCTGAAGATTTTGCAAAGTTGAAGAATTTGAAAAGTGAGGAATTTCAAAATGAGGAAAAACTCAAATTGAAGATTTTCAACTTTTGTGGTGGCGTAGCCACCGTATAAGAATGATGATTTCAGACACCGCGTACAATTGTCGTAGGGTTCTGAGAATCAAATTCTTCATTGATTTCTTCACACTTTAGAGTGTTATTCTTCATTGATTGAGGAACAACGTTTCTTCATGTGTTGCACATCTAAGTCATCAATTCTGCATAAGGGTTAGGATGTGTGTCCTTTTCAAAGAACATTCGAAGATTCTAAGATATTTAGCTCACACCGCAACTTGCTAAATCTCTTCTCATCCAAGGGCTTGGTGAAGATATCATCCACTGTTCTTGATCTTCACATGCTCGATGGAGATGTCACCCTTCAACACATGATCACGAAGAAAATGATGGCGAATCTGGATGTGCTTAGTCTTGAGTGCTGAACGGGTTGTGAGCAATCTTGATGGCACTCTCATTGTCGCAGAGGAGAGGCACATTCTTCACGTTGACGCCATAGTTCTTGAGGGTTTGCTTCATCCAAAGCAGCTTGAGCACAGCATGAGCCAGCAGCAATGTATTCAGCTTCAGCAGATGAGCGGTGATATGCAGTTTTGTTTCTTCGAGGACCAACGGACCAAAGATCGTCGAGGAAATGACAAGTGCGGATGTTGACTTGCGGTCCACACGATCACCAGCATAGTCGAGTCGAATATCCAATGAGATCAAAAGCAGAGCCCTTGGGGTACCATAATCCTAGTGTTGGTGTGTGAGCTAGATATCAAGAATATGCTTCACAGCCTTATGGTGTGATTCCTTGGTGCAGCTTGAAATCGGGCACACATGCAAACACTAAGCATTATATCTGGCCTAGATGCACAAGTACAATAAAGAACCAATCATGGAGCGGTATACCTTGTGATCAAGTCGATACCATTTTCATCGATGCATAGATGACCATTTGTGGGCATAGGAATTTTGACGCCTTTGCAATCTTGCATGCGAATTTCCTCAGTACATCTTTGAGGTATTTCTCTTGAGATATGAATATGCCATTCTTGTCGATTTAATTTGAAGACCTAAGAAGAATTTCAACTCTCCCATCATAGACATTTGATATTCTTCACTCATCATATAGGCAAATTCATCACTATATCGTTGGTTAGTACAGCCAAAGATAATATCATCAACATATATTTGGCACACAAACAGTTCACCATCATATGATTTAGTAAATAAAGTAGGGTCAAGTGAACTGGTGTGAAGCCATTCTTCACGAAGAATTCCTTGATGTGTCATACCATGCCCGAGGGGCTTGCTTGAGGCCATAGAGAGCCTTATTTAGTCGAAGACTTTGTCAGATTCTTGGGATCTTTAAAACACAGGGGTTGAGCAACATATACTTCTTCATCAAGCTTACCATTGAGGAATGCACTTTTCACATCCATTTGATATAAGATAATATCATGATGGTTAGCATAGGCAAGTAAAATGCGAATAGCCTCAAGTCTAGCAACAGGTGCAAAAGTTTCATCGAAATCAATTCCTTCAACCTGTGTGTAGCCTTGAGCTACTAGTCGTGCCTTATTCCTCACCACAAGGCCATTTTCATCTTGCTTGTTGCGGTAGATCCACTTTATGCCGATGATATTATGCTTGCGAGGATCTGGGCGGTTGACCAATTCCCAGACATTGTTCAGCTCGAACTGATGTAATTCTTCTTGCATAGCCTGAATCCACTCCGTCTCCAGAAATGCTTCATCTACCTTAGTGGGCTCTGAGATAGAGACAAAAGCATAGTGCCCACAAAAGTTAGATAAGTGTGAAGCTTTTGAGCGGGTGAGAGGACGTGCAATCGATGTCATCGATGATCTTCTCAACTTGCACTTCTTTTGCAACACGTGGATGAGTGGGTTGTTCTTTGAGGATTTTGATCAGCATTTTCTTCAAAGACCATTTTCCTCATCATGTTCTTCAGTGCATCACTCGATGTTCTTCACGAACAGGAATGAATTCTTCAAAGCAGATTCTTCAAGAGGAATGACATCCTCGGTTTCCTTGAGCTTGATAGCATCTTGGTGCTGGTTCATCTAACATGAAGGTAGGTGCTCTCTTTAAGAGCCATTAGTTTCATCGAACCGCACATCTGATGTCAACAATCTTGTGAAGAACAATGTTGAAGACTCAGTAGGTGTGCGAGTCCTTTCCGTAACCAAGCATAAAACCTTCATGTGCTTTTGGTGAAAATTTAGAGTTGTGGTGAGGATCTCTAATCCAACATTTAGCAATCAAGACTTTGAAATAACTCACATTGGGTTTCTTGTCGTTGAGGAGTTCATATGCGTCTTCTTGAAGAATTTGTGAAGATATACTCTGTTGATGATGTGGCGAAGTATCAATTGCATCAATCCAAAACGCCGAGGCATTTTGTATTCATCAAGCATAGTGCGAGCCATCTCAACAAGAGTTACGTTCTTGCGCTCCATGATGCCATTTTTTGAGGAGTATAGGGAGCAGATAATTCATGAGTAATACCAAGTTCATCAAGATAGGCATCAAGACCAGAATTCTTGAACTCGGTTCCATTGTCACTTCGATATGCTTGATCTTCACACCAAAGTTGGTTGAAGCCCTCGAGGAAAATCGTTTGAAGACTTCCGCACTTCATGTTTGTAAGTAACAATGTGTACCCATGTATATCGAGAATAGTCATCAACAATGACAAAACCATATAGAGATGCATCATTAGTGACTGCTGAATAATGATTAGGTCCGAAGAGGTCCATGTGAAGCAATTCGAATGGACGGGTAGTGGTCATGATAGTCTTTGTTGGATGCTTGGCCTTGGTCATTTTTCCGGCTTCACATGCTCCGCATAAGTGATCCTTGAGGAATTTGACATTCTCAATGCCAATGACATGCTTCTTCTTTGCAAGCGTGTTCAAATTCCTCATGCCTACATGACCAAGTCGTCGATGCCATAGCCAGCCTTCTGAAGCTTTTGCAAGTAGACACATGGCTGGTTGTGGTCCTGTAGAGAAATCAACAATATCTGATCTCCTCTCCTAAAGCCTTGAAGACTTTGGAATTGTCGACTTCCATAATCACAACATAGCGATATTTGCCAAAGACAACAACCATATCAAGATCACAAAGCATTGAGATCGACATGAGATTGTATCCTAAGGATTCAACAAGCATGACTTTGTCCATGTGCTTATCCTTAGAGATAGCAACCTTACCAAGACCCAATACGACTTTTGCCTTTGTCGAGGGTGGAAAGAAAGTTAAAATTAAACTTGGGGGGCAAAATTTGGAAAAACCTTTGGTTTTGAAAGATTTTAGGGTAAGGATATAAAAGGAAATTCTTGAAGAAAAAAAGTGGTTTGAGAATAAATCAATTTAATTAAATTTAATTTTAAAATTTAAAAATTTTTATAATTTAAATATTAAATTTTTACCATTGGGAAATTTGAAATTTCGTGAAGAATTTGGTAATTTAAAAATAGAAAAATTTGAAGATTTTTTTTTTCTTTGGTGTGTATTTGAGGAATTTTAAAGCTTTAAAAACAAACCAACCTTTTGGGAAACCGAAAAATTTTTAGGATTTTTAAAACTTTTCTTTTGGGTTGAGTTGCTTTTAAAAGACATTGAAGAATTTAAGAATTTAAGCTTGGGAAATTTTCCAAAATAAATTTGAAGTTTCAATGTAATTTGAGAGAAAAACCTTTAAATTTTTTAAAAATTTTAAATTTAAATAATTTAAAAAATTTTATTAAATTGAAACCAAAATTTGACAAAGGAGAATTTGAAAAGTAGGGTTTCAAAAAGAAAATCTAAAGTTTAACTTGGGGGGAGACGTTTGGATTGAAAGTAAAATTTGGGGGGAACAAACCAAATTGCCCACCTTTGGTTTTTCCCCGGGAGGAAACGGGCCAGGTTAATCCCAAACAAACTGCATAAAGGGGTTAGGATGGTTTTTTCAAAAACATTGGGCAAGATTTTGCCCAAATCCTTCCTCTTCACGGGGCGGTGTTCACCCGTCGTTTGGATGAATTTCCCTTTAAAATGTTTTAAATTTAAATATACAATCTGGTTGAAAATTTATTTAACCAAAAATTTGATGGTTTTTGTTAAAATTTTCCGGAATTCTTATTTATCCAAGGGGGTTTTGACCAGAGAGCCAGAAAATTTTGTTTGATAAGGGGTTGAGTTACCCTTTTAAGGAAGGGCCAAATCCAAAATAAATCCATTTGGGGAATTACAATAAATGAATTTTGAGGCAAAACCCTTTAAATAATTTTTTTTTTATAATAAAAATTTAAAATTTTTATTTGCCTTTGAAAAAAACCAAAATTTTGGGAGATGCAAAGTTGAAAAAGGGGGAATTTGAAAAAAGTGA
Organism: Aegilops speltoides; assembly: GCA_021437245.1. Taxonomy (NCBI): domain Eukaryota; kingdom Viridiplantae; phylum Streptophyta; class Magnoliopsida; order Poales; family Poaceae; genus Aegilops; species Aegilops speltoides. Next base: position 383,561,478 of record CM038143.1, read on the forward strand.
AATTTCAAAAATGAGGGAAAAACCCCAAAATTGAAATTTTAAACTTTTGGGTTTTCCCTTAGTATGATTTAACACGCCGTGTAGGGGTTTAGGAATTTTAAATTCCCTTCTTGAAATTTTTCCCTAATTTTTATCCTTTTTTTAGACGGTTTCTTATTTTTTGGGACACTTTTCCCACAAATTTTGATAAAAGGGTAGGGTTGGCCTTTTCAAAGAACTTGAGTTCAAAATTTTGTAGAACATAAACCTTTTTATCCCGAAACCAAAGATTTAAAACCTTTGCTTTTTAATTAATTTGGGGAGATTCAACCCTTTGAAAAGATTTGATAATAGGGTTTCTTGGTTTAAGTCTGAGTCAAAATTTTGAAATATGATATGCTTCAGAGGTGACGGTGATAAAGGAGCATCCATCAATAGATTCTTGTCACCGGTCATGTGATTTGTACATCCACTATCAAGGACCCATTCAGAGTTTTGGGTTGGTCATCCTGCAGATGAATTAGTGTAACTTACAATCTCATATGCTTCATCGGTGAAGAATATGATATCAAGTTCATCGATGAATTTCATCAAGCAAAGAGCAGATATAGCAAGATGAGGACGTGTGAAATGAATTTTCATTTCATCATGATTCGCCTGCGTCCTTTCGAGCATTTTGTCGGGTCCCCAAGAAATTCTTCAGACGCTCGAGCACGCCCGGAGACCTGACTCGCAGAAGAGATTAGTTCTTTTCTTCACCACCCACATCGGAGGGTGGCAAAGAGTTCATCATCCTGCGAACACCATGTGAGAAAGGTGGCAAAGATGCCAAACCATTTCGTTTAGCATAGGAGGGGTTAGGGTAAGCATATGAATAAGCAGAGTAATTCTTCAAGGACTTATGAACATAGTGGTTTGAAGAATAATGCACATATTCATAGCCCTTAGCTTTACCCTGCGAGACAGATTTGTTAGCACGATGATAATCATGTGAGGACTTTGATCCAGTTGAGGAATTGTTCCTCGTGAAGAATTTGGTACATGTGAGAATTTGGATCCATATGAAGAATTTGGTCCATATGAAGAATTTGATCTGGGGTTCCTGTTCTTCACTGGTGGTGTAATGAGGACATTTACCTGAAGACTTTCAACACAGCTTTTGGGAACCCAGATTTTCTTCATAGGGGAACCGTTCCTGCAATTAGTGCCAACATATCTAGCAAATACTTCACCATTCTGATTTTTGAACAGTTTATAGTTGGAGTCAAATGACTCATCAGAAGAATGAGGAGATTCACATGTAAAGCCAGATAAGTTAGATGGATCAACTGGAGGTCCCTTTGCAGCAACCCATGAGGTTTTGGGATACTGCTCAGGTTTCCAATATGTTCCATCGGCATTCAGTTTCCTCTCAAAGGCAATACCCTCTTTCCTAGGGTTTGGTTGAGGATCTGCTTTTGAGCACATCACAAAGTGTCGATGCCCTTTGAGGCTTTTGTACATGCTGTCATGTACAATTCCTTCAGCCCTGCATTGTCAGTGATACTAGCAAGGTCCTTAGATGAGGAATTAGTGATAGCAGAGGCAGATGAAGAATTTGTAACATTTGAAGCATTTGAACATTCAGGTGAAGAAATAGCAGATTCACGTTCAATGCACTTTAAGCATGGAGGAACAAATTCTTCCTGAGAAGCGCTGATTTGTTGAGCTAGTAATGAATCGCGCTCCTTCTGAAGATCTTCATAACATACTCTTAGCTTTTCAAGATCTGCCTTTCTTTGAATAGCTTCAAGAGAAAGCTTCTCATTGTCTTGCTTTTCTTGAAGAAATTCATAAGAAAGTTTCTCATGATCGACAAGAGGAGTTATGATGACCTTGAAGGTTATCATACTTAGACTGAAGTCTCTGCAGATTTTCAGTCAGGGCTTTAGAGCGATCCATTTCTTCACCCAACATATCATCACTTTTATCTAGCATGTTTTGAACCTTTTCAAGAGCTCGTTGTTGTTTCACAGCAATTTTAGCAAGTTTAGAGTAGCTAGGCTTAAGATCCTCATCAGATTCATTTTCACTAGAATCAGAGGAGTTGTATTTGAGTACCTTAGCTGCTTTTGCCATGAAGCAATAGGTGGGAGCGTAGCCATCATTATCTTCATCAGGCTTGTTGGTAGAATCAGTTTCTTCAGTGTTGAAGATGGACTTCTTGACGAAAAAGTCAGTAGCAACGGCCAGACTCGCCACACCACACTCAGATTCTTCAGACTCCTCCTCTTCATCATTTTCCTCAGATTCAGCTTCAGAGTCCATTTCCTTGCCAATGAATGCCCGAGCTTTCTTGGAGCTGCCCTTCTTGTGAGATGAAGACTTTGATGGTTTTGAAGACGAGGATTTTGATGATTTCTTCTTCTTCTTCATTTCATCAGAACTGTAGTCCTTGTATTTCTTCTTCTTCATTTCCTTTTCCCACTGAGGACAATCTTGAATATAGTGACCAGGCTTCTTGCATTTGTGGCAAAGTCTTCTCTTGTAGTCACTGGATGAAGAATCACTTCCCCTTGAGGGTTTTCCAAAGCGACCACGTCTTGTGAATTTCTAGAATTTCTTCACAAGGAGAGCTAGATCCTGGCTCAGTTCTTCAGGATCACCAAGGCTACTACCAGAATCCTCACATTCAGAGTTAGACACAACCTTAGCCTTCAGGGCACATGGTTTGCCATAGTTTGAGCCATAGAGATCTCTCTTTTCAGCAAGCTGGAACTCGTGAGTGTTAAGCCTTTCGAGGATATCAGCAGGATCAAGTGACTTGTAGTCAGCACGCTCTTGTATCATTAGTCCCAGAGTATCAAATGAGGAATCAAGCGATCTTAGCAGTTTCTTCACAACTTCATGATCAGTGATGTCAGTGGCACCGAGGGCTTGAAGCTCATTTGAAATGTCAGTGAGACAATCGAAAGTTTGTTGGACATTTTCGTTGTCGAGTCTTTTGAAGCGGTTGAAGAGATTCCGAAGAACATCAACTCGAGAGTCACGCTGAGTTGAGACTCCTTCATTTACTTTGGACAGCCTATCCCAGATTAGCTTGGCAGTTTCCAAAGCACTCACTCTTCCATACTGTCCTTTGCTTAGATGGCCACAGATGATATTCTTTGCTTGAGAGTCGAGTTGTTTGAATCTCTTCACATCGAGAGCGGTCGGTGTTTCATGTGATGGGGACACCATTTTCCACAACATACCGTAGATCATTATCAATTGCCTCAAGATGCATTCGCATCTTGTTCTTCGATAGAGGGGTAGTCCATTCCATCAAAGGTAGGACACCCAGCCGAGACCTTGATCATACTGCGGTCGACATAACTAGAACTCCGGTGGTTAAACCAAAATCACACGTAACAAGGGAGTACCTTGCTCGATACCAATTGAAAGTCGTTATATCGACTAGAGGGGGTGAATAGGTGATTTTATGAAATTCTTCACCGAGGAATTTGCGGTGAGGAAATTCCTTAGCTAAGAACTATTTGCATCGGAATATGTACTCAGAGGTAAACATAACAGATTACACACATAGTCAAGATGATGAAGTGAAGACTAGAACAGAGTACGTGAAGCGTAAACATAGGATAACAAGATGAAGACAAACAGATCAAGAAATTGGGCGAGGAATTTGTGAAAGTCTTGATCAAAGTCTTCAAGCACAGATATGAACAACATACAACATGAATGAGGAAATGGATGAGTTGAGGAAATAGAACCGGTCGGTTGGTGAAGACAATGATTTGGTAAACCAGTTCCAACTGCTGTCTCGGTTATACGTCTGGTTGGAGCGGTGAGTATTTAAACACGAGGACACACAGTCCGGACACCCGTCTCGAGCAAGAACTCAGACACCCAGTCCTCACCATATTCTCCTTGAACTAAGACCACGCAGGTCTCGTCCAATCACTCATGGTAAGTCTTCAGGTGACTTCCAAACCTTCACAGACTTGGTCACTCGGCGATCCACAATTCCTCTTGGATGCTCTAGACCTTGACACCTAACCGTCTGGAAGAAGCACAGTCTTCAAAGTTAACAAGCGTCGGATCCACGAGGATCAATTTCTTGATGATGCTCAATCACTTGGGGTTTTGTGGGTTTGGTTTTGGGATTTTCCTCACTTGATGATTTTCGCTCAAAGTCCTCGGAGGATGGGTTGCTCTCAAATGACAAGTGTCAAGTTCTCTCGGAGCAGCCAACCAACTAGTGGTTGTAGGGGGCGGCTATTTATAGCCTAGGGAGCAGCCCGACATGATAAGACATAAATGCCCTTCAATGATATGACCGTTAGGTGGATAAGATATTTTGGTCCGCCGGTAAAGACAAAGAACGGTCGGAAATTTGACTTTCAAAGTCCTTAGGGCTATCATGTTCCTCCTTTGTGTAGGCAATTCACACTGGCAAATTCCTAACTCCTCGATCGAGCAAAGTCATCAAGTGACCGGAAGAACTGCGTCTCATCCATCAAGAATTTGACTGAATCGTATGAGATTTCAATGGCTTCACTCGAAGGGATTGGTAGGTGTAGGATTTTGAGTTGAGCATCACATGGAAATTTTTCCTTAGTATTTCCTCGACCCCTTTAACAAAGATGGTGTTTCCTATGACTCAAGAAAGAGAAAATGAAACTACGAAAACAAAAGTCTTCACGCTTCATATTCCTCGAATGAATATCAAGTCTTCGTGGTCACACCAATTTCTTCACTTTCAAAGTCTTCAGAAAGTCTTCAGGATATCAAAGTCTTTAGTTGAAGAACTTCATTTCTAGGGGTCGACTTTCTCTGTAAATATCAAACTCCTCATAGACTTATAGACCTGTGTACACTCACAAACGCATCAGTTACTTAACCTATAAGTCTTCAATACACCAAAATCACCGAGGGGCACTAGATGCACTTACGAAATGATATCCATGTTTGATTAACATCACAATAAAACTGATTCCGAACGATAGTTACAGACTAGTTCTTGTGTAGTTGCACTCGATTTTTTCTATTCTACTTCACTAAGCATCTCCATAAGAGATCCAATTACTTGTAGGGAAATGCCAGTGACCTCAGTTATGATGATGCACTAGGTCCATAGCTGGGACTTTGTGTATGTTCTTGAAATGCGTTTGTCGAGTGCTCATTAAGAAAGTTTCTATACGAGTTTCTGAACGAACTCCTTAATAGAAGTTCTCCAAAAGTTCCATATGAAAGATTCCTTTGAAGCATATGGTCATCACAAATGTTTTGACTACTTGTGGAGCCAAAACAGACTCCGTATGAGTCAGATATCCATGTTTCAGTTAACACTGTGCAAAACTGATTTCGAACGACAGTTACAAACTAGTTCTTGTGTGGTTGCACTCGATTTTTTCTATTCTACTTCACTAAACATCTCCATATGAGATCTAATTACTTGTAGGGAAATGCAAGAGACCTCGGTTATGATGATGCACTAGGTCAATTGTTGGGACTTCGTGTATGTTCTCGAAATGCGTTTGTCGAGTGCTCATTAAGAAAGTTTCTATACAAGTTTCTAAACGAACTCCTTAATAAAAGTTCTCCTAAAGTTCCCTATGAAAGATTCCTTTGAAGCATCTGGTCATCACAAATGATCTGACTACTTGTGGAGCCAAAACGGACTCCGTATGAGTCAGATATTCATGTTTCAGTTAACACTGCGCAAAACTGATTCCGAACGACAGTTACAGACTAGTTCTTGTGTAGTTGCACTCGATTTTTTAAATTCTACTTCACTAAACATCTCCATATGAGATCTAGTTACTTGTAGGGAAATGCAAGAGACCTCGGTTATGATGATGCACTAGGTCCATCGTTGGGACTTTGTGTATGTTCTCGAAATGCGTTTGTTGAGTGCTCATTAAGAAAGTTTCTATACAAGTTTCCGAACGAACTCCTTAAGAAAAGTTCTCCAAAAGTTCCCTATGATAGAATCCTTTGAAGCATCTGGTCGTCACAAATGTTTTGACTACTTGTGGAGCCAAAACGGACTCCGTATGAGTCAGATATCCATGTTTGATTAACATTGCAGAAAACCGATTCGAGAAGCGATTCTGAGACTAGTTCTTGTGTAGTTGCACTCGATTTTTTATATTCTACTTCACTAAACATCTCCATAAGAGATCCAATTACTTGTAGGGAAATGCAAGTGACCTCAGTTATGATGATGCACTAGGTCCATAGCTGGGACTTTGTGTATGTTCTCGAAATGCGTTTGTCGAGTGCTCATTAAGAAAGTTTCTATACGAGTTTCTGAACGAACTCCTTAATAGAAATTCTCCAAAAGTTCCATATGAAAGATTCTTTTGAAGCATCTGGTCGTCACAAATGTGTTGACTACTTGTGGAGCCAAAACGGACTCCGTATGAGTCAGATATCCATGTTTCAGTTAACTCTGCACAAAACTGATTTCGAACGACAATTACAAACTAGTTCTTGTGTAGTTGCACTCGATTTTTTCTATTCTACTTCACTAAACATCTCCATATGAGATCTAATTAGTTGTAGGCAAATGCAAGAGACCTCGGTTATGATGATGCACTAGGTCAATTGTTGGGACTTCGTGTATGTTCTCGAAATGCGTTTGTCGAGTGCTCATTAAGAAAGTTTCTATACAAGTTTCTGAACGAACTCCTTAATAAAAGTTCTCCTAAAGTTCCCTATGAAAGATTCCTTTGAAGCATGTGGTTGTCACAAATGGTCTGACTACTTGTGGAGCCAAAACGGACTCCGTATGAGTCAGATATTCATGTTTCGATTAACCTTTGCGCAAAACCGATTCGAGCAGCGATTCTGAGACTAGTTCTTGTGTAGTTGCACTCGATTTTTTCAATTCTACTTCACTAAACATCTCCATATGAGATCTAGTTACTTGTAGGGAAATGCAAGAGACCTCGGTTATGATGATGCACTAGGTCCATCGTTGGGACCTTGTGTATGTTCTCGAAATGCGTTTGTCGAGTGCTCATTAAGAAAGTTTCTATACAAGTTTTCGAACGAACTCCTTAAGAAAAGTTCTCCAAAAGTTCCCTATGATAGAATCCTTTGAAGCATCTGGTCGTCAAAAACGTTTTGACCAATTGTGGAGCCAAACGGACTCGTATGAGTCGATATCCATGTTTGATTAACACTACGTAAAACCGATTTCGAACAGCGATTCTGAGACTAGTTCTTGTGTAGTTGCACTCGATTTTTTCTATTCTACTGCACTAAACATCTCCATAAGAGATCCAATTACTTGTAGGGAAATGCAAGTGACCTCAGTTATGATGATGCACTAGGTCCATAGCTGGGACTTTGTGTATGTTCTCGAAATGCGTTTGTCGAGTGCTCATTAAGAAAGTTTCTATACAAGTTTCTGAACGAACTCCTTAATAGAAGTTCTCCAAAAGTTCCATATGAAAGATTCCTTTGAAGAATCTGGTCGTCACAAATGTTTTGACTACTTGTGGAGCCAAAACGGACTCCGTATGAGTCAGATATCCATGTTTCAGGTAACACTGCGCAAAACTGATTTCAAACGACAGTTACAAAGTAGTTCTTGTGTAGTTGCATTTGATTTTTTCTATTCTACTTCACTAAACATCTCCATATGAGATCTAATTACTTGTAGGGAAATGCAAGAGACCTCAGTTATGATGATGCACTAGGTCCATCGTTGGTACTTTGTGTATGTTCTCGAAATGCGTTTGTCGAGTGCTCATTAAGAAAGTTTCTATACAAGTTTCTGAACGAACTCCTTAATAAAAGTTCTCCAAAAGTTCCCTATGAAAGATTCCTTTGAAGCATCTGGTCGTTACAAATGACTTGACTACTTGTGGAGCCAAAACGGACTCCGTATGAGTGAGATATCCATGTTTGATTAACATTTGCAAAAACTGATTCCAAGCAGCGATTCTGAGACTAGTTCTTGTGTAGTTGCACTCGATGTTTTCAATTCTACTTCACTAAACATCTCCATATGATCTAATTACTTATAGGGAAATGCAAGAGACCTCGGTTATGATGATGCACTAGGTCCATCGTTGGGACTTTGTGTATGTTCTCGAAATGCATTTGTCGAGTGCTCATTAAGAAAGTTTCTATACAAGTTTCCGAATGAACTCCTTAAGAAAAGTTCTCCAAAAGTTCCCTATGACACAGTCCTTTGAAGCATCTAGTCGTCACAAACATTTTGACTACTTGTGGAGCCAAAACGGACTCCGTATGAGTCGATATCCATGTTTGATTAACATCTGCAGAAAACCGATTCGAGCAGCGATTCTGAGACTAGTTCTTGTGTAGTTGCACTCGGTTTTTTCCATTCTACTTCAATAAACATCTTCATATGAGATGCAATTACTTGTAGGGAAATGCAAGAGACCTAGTTTATTATGATGCACTAGGTCCGTAGCTGGGACTTTGTGTACGTTCTCGAAATGCGTTTGTCGAGTGCTCATTAAGAAAGCTTCTATACAAGTTTCTGAAATAACTCCTTAAGAAAAGTTCTTCAAAAGCCCCCTATGAAAGAATTATTTGCAGCACCTGGTCATCACAAACGTCTTGACTCCTTGTGGAGCCAAAATGGACTCCGTATGAGTCAGGTATCCATGTTTTAGTTAACACTGCGCAAAACTGATTCCGAACGACAGTTACAAACTAGTTCTTGTGTAGTTGCACTCGAATTTTTCGATTATACTTCACTAAACATCTCCATAAGAGATCCAATTAATTGTAGGGAAATGCAAGTGACCTCGGTTATGATGATGCACTAGGTCCATAGCTGGGACTTTGTGTATGTTCTCGAAATGCGTTTGTCGAGTGCTCATTAAGAAAGTTTCTATACAAGTTTCTGAACGAACTCCTTAATAAAAGTTCTCTAAAACTTCCCTATGACAGAATCCTTTGAAGTATCTGGTCGTCACAAACATTTTGACTACATGTGGAGCCAAAACAGACTCTGTATGAGTCAGATATCCATGTTTCAGTTAACACTGCACAAAACTGATTCCGAACGACACTTACACACTAGTTCTTGTGTAATTGCACTCGATTATTTCATTTCTACTTCACTAAACATCTCCATATGAGATCTAATTACTTGTAGGGAAATGCAAGAGACCTCGGTTATAATGAAGCACTAGCTCCATCGCTGGGACTTTGTGTATGTTCTCGAAATGCGTTTAGAGAGTGCTCAATAAGAAAGTTTCTATACAAGTTTCAGAATGAACTCCTTAATAAAAGTTCTCCAAAAGTTCCCTATGAAAGAATCCTTTGAAGCATCTGGTCGTCACAAACGTTTTGACTACTTGTGGAGCCAAAACTGACTCCGTATGTGTCAAATATCAATGTGTCAGTTAACACTGCGCAAAACTGATTCCGAACGACAGTTACAGACTAGTTCTTGTGTAGTTGCACTCGATTTTTTCTATTCTACTTCACTAAACATCTCCATATGAGATCTAACTACTTGTAGGGAAATGCAATAGACCTTAGTTATGATGATGCACTAGATCCATCGCTGGGACTTTGTGTATGTTCTCGAAACGCATTTGTCGAGTGCTCATTAAGAAAGTTTCTATACAAGTTTCTAAACGAACTCCTTAAGAAAAGTTCTCATAAAGTTCCCTATGAAAGAATACTTTGAAGCATCTTGTCGTCACAAACGTTTTGACTACTTGTGGAGCCAAAAATGACTCCGTATGAGTCAGATATCCATGTTTGAGTTAACATTGCGCAAAAGTGATTCGAACGACAGTTACGGACTACTTCTTGTGTAGTTGCATTCTATTTTTTCAATTTGACTTCACTAAACATCTCCATATGAGATCCAATTATTTGTAGGGAAATGCAAGAGACCTCGGTTATGATGATGCACCAGGTCCATAGCTGGGACTTTGTATATGTTCTCGAAATGCGTTTGTCGAGTGCTCATTAAGAAAGTTTCTATACAAGTTTTTGAACAAACTCCTTAAGAAAAGTTCTCCAAAATTTCCCTATGAAAGAATACTTTGAAGCATCTGGTCGTCACAAACATATTAAATACTTGTGGAGCCAAAACGGACTCCGTATGACTCAGATATCCATGTTTCAGTTAACACTGCGCAAAACTGATTCTGAACGACACTAACAGACTAGTTCTTGTGTAGTTGCACTCGATTTTTTCCATTCTACTTCAATAACATCTCCATATGAGATGCAATTACATGTAGGGAAATGCAAGAGACCTCGGTTATGATGATGCACTAGGTGCATAGCTGGGAATTTGTGTATGTTCTCGAAATGCGTTTGTCGAGTGCTCATTAAGAAACTTTCTATACAAGTTTCTGAACGAACTCCTTAAGAAAAATTCTCCAAAAGTTCCCGATGAAAGATTCCTTTGAAGCATCTGGTCATGACAAAAGTTTTGACTACTTGCGGAGCCAAAACAGACTCCAAATGAGTCAGATATCCATGTTTCAGTTAACACGGCGCAAAACTCATACCGAACGACGGTTACAGACTAGTTCTTGTGTAGTTGCACTCAATTTTTTCCATTCTACTTCACTAAACATCTTCATATGAGATCCAATTACTTGTAGGGAAATGCAAGAGACCTGGGTTATGATGATGCACTAGGTCCATAGCTGGGACTTTGTGTATGTTCTCGAAATGCTTTTGTCGAGTGCTCATTAAGAAAGTTTCTATACAAGTTTCTGAACGAACTCCTTCATAAAAGTTCTCCAAAGGATCCCTATGAAAGATTCTTTTGAAGAATCTGGTCGTCCCAAATGTTTTGACTACTTGTGGAGCCAAAACGGACTCCGTATGAGTCAGATATCCATGTTTCAGTTAACACTGCACAAAACTGATTTGAGCAGCGATTCTGAGACTAGTTCTTGTGTAGTTGCACTCAATTTTTTCAATTCTACTTCACTAAACATCTCCATATGAGATCTCATTACTTGTAGGGAAATGCAAGAGACCTCGGTTATGATGATGCACTAGGTCCATCGTTGGGACTTTGTGTATGTTCTCGAAATGCGTTTGTCGTGTGCTCATTAAGAAATTTCTATACAAGTTTCACTACTGGAAACAGGGAATTTGCCATCAGTCAGCTCTTTGCCATCTGCCAGCTGATGGCAAAGAATGTCTTTGCCATCTGCTTCTAAAAAACAGATGGCAAAGAACTTACAGACGGCAAAGAACATGGTTTCCATCAGCCAATTCTTTGCCATCTACTAGTGGATGGCAAATAATGGCAAAGAGGTTGGCAAATCCTGTGGCCGTCAACGGGTAACGGCGTACCAGCCCCACCTCTTTGCCATCTGCCAGCAGACGGCAAAGAGATGGGTTATTTTTTCCAGGTAAAAAAAAGAACTTTGGGGTTATCCCCTCCCTCTCTCCCCTCCTCTCCCTCCCTCCCACGCATCTCACCCGCCGCCGCCCAAGCACCCCGCCGCCCCACCACCCCACCACCCCGCCGCCCGCGCCCCACCACCCCGCCGCCGCACCCAGCACCCCGCCCTCCCTCCCTCCCTCCCTAGCAGCAGATCTACCCTCCCCTCCCCTCTCTCGCGCTGGAAACCCCTCCTCCCCTGGGCAGGCCATGGCGGCGCCGGCGGCCAGATGACTCCCTCCTCCCCCCCTCCCCTCCACTCCCCTCCCGTCACCAGGAGAGGAGAGGAGAGGAGAGGAGAGGGATATCCTGCACGCAGGCCATGGCGGCGGCGAGATCCGCTCGGGGACAGGAGGACCATGGCCTGCTCTTCGTCAAGGAGACCGATGCCATGGAGCTGCTCCTCAAGGTCCGACCCTAGTGAGTTCAATCTATTGGTTCCGCCATTCTTCCCTTCCCTATCTCCCTCTACTAAGGCAAACCAGTGTTCTAGCAGCAACGGCGCAGTAAGTCATTGCGCCGGCGATACGGAGAAGTTCCACATTGTGAGCTTACAAGACAACCAACAGGCAGATTTATCGCAAGGCTTGACCTCGTCGCTTGGGCAGCCCCAGCTCCATCAGAAGTGGATCCATCAAGAAACCAAATGACACTGTGCTCTGTCTTTCCGGGGTGCTCGCTAACACTATGTCCGCACACTTCAAAGAGTTACAAGCAGTTCTCGCCACGGAAGATCTTTTGGAGTGCACTCCGCACATCAAAGTTGGAACCCATCCATCAATTGGAATACCAACCGCAAGTTCGTGGCTGCTTGAAAGGTCTGCGGAGTTACCGCCAATTTGCGGGATTCTTGTATATCTCAGAAGGTGTGCTCTTCCAATCGCTGATGGGTTTTACGTCGACAAGTTACCGTTGCGCATCCTGTTCGATGGTACCGGCACGACAAAACTTGATGCTAGCTTTGTGGCTGGAGAACAAGAGATGGACCAGAAGGGGATATTTTGGAAAGAATGGCTGTTAGTATTTGTCCTTCTGAGAGCCTTATAGTAGCCAGCAATGCCAAATGTGGAGCTAATTCTTGTGGTAGTACAATGCTGCTCCCTCCTCATGATACCGAGAAACATTCAAAATACTTGCAGTTTGGGGTTGCAAGCAACTCTAGACATAGAATGGATGGTGGAATGAGACAAGACCAAAGACTGAACAGTGGAGGTTTTAGCTATGATGGTGGTGCCATTGTGCCTGAGCAGACCGATATGTACGATTTGGGAGTTCCAAAGCTGCAGGGTGGATTCAATTCTAGCAGCTGCAACTTTGATGGTCTTTTCAATTCCACGATAAAAGTGGGAGCTTCCTCCGCGTGCTGCGCTACCAGTATTTTTTGTTTTCAGTGTGAAAACTCCAAATTTTTCACATTGTTAGCCAGACCCTCAAACTATGTTGACGAACCTTTAGTCTCTATTTTGTACGCTCATGGAGATTTTAGCTGGGTACATTTGCATCAAAATATATCTTATATATGTTGTGGACTATTGTTACCTGTTGATAATGCTACTACAGAAAATATGTGAACGCCATCCTAGGACAGAGAAAGAGGCACTATGGACTAGGGATTACTTGCTGGCTACCAACAACTGAAAATATGAGACATGGATTGACATGGAAACAAGGTATTATAAATTCCGTACTCCCATATAGTATAGAAAAAGATTAGTCGGCCTTTCCTTCTTGAGCTTATTTTCTTTATGGTTCATGTGCAGAGAAAGAAGAAACAAAAATAAGCATTATAGACTAGATGATGAGAACAGTGGTTTCTCTCAATTGCAATATGCTTAGTTGATGGTGCATGCTCTGGGACATACCAAAGCTAAAGTGATGTTCAGTACACATGGAAAGTGACTTGATGGAAGTCAACGACATGGTAACAGGGTGATTGGATTTTGTGTTCTTTTGCGCAGTTCATTTATATGTTCATTTCAAATCAGTTAGCAATGACATTCAAAGTGGAAGGAAGATGAAACAACTTATGATTTCTAAGTAGGAGTATATATTATTTCCAGGCTTTGATTTTACTTTTTTTGGCTTTAATGGGTCCTACCAGTGTGCATTGGGAAAAAATTATTTCAATCTAAGTGGCAACAGGTTCCAACGTGTATATGTATTATGTGCTAACACACATAAGTCCTCAAGTATATCATCCATCATGTCACTAACTTCCTGTCCATGACACACCCATGCTGCTGCATGTTGTTAGCACATTGAACTCCTTCCATGACTAACTTAACTCCTGAAGCTGTGGCCTACTCTATTGCCAGTTTCATAGAGTATGATCCTTTTTGGCCCTTTTTATGAAGTTGGCTATACTATCCTTGAGCTTAGTTTTATTTGGGAGGGAGAGAGAGAGGAAGAAAGGTTGATGACCCACCATCCAACAGCCAACCCTACCAAACTTGGAAATGATAATATTAGGCATTCTATTCCAAGTTAGAAGTACAATAAAACAGCAACATTGTCTATTCATTTGCCTACTTGAATACTAAACAAGATTACTTCCTCAATTTTAACCAGGCATGATGATTCACGAATTTATATATGGGGAAAATTCGTTAGCTTCTTGATGTATTGCTATAATTGTTTTTTACGTATAAGATCTGTTAGATATAATCTTCATATTGTATATATACACGTACTTAAAAAGTACAAAATAAAGGAATTTCCATAGTAGCTTAGTCAAGAGAAAGAACAAGAACTAATTCAACAATATATTACTCCCATCGTCTTTGTTAGATATAATCTTCACATTGTATATATACACGTACTTAAAAAGTACAAAATAAAGTAATTTCCAAAGTAGCTTAGTCAAGAGAAAGAACAAGAAATAATTAAACAATATTACTCCCTTCGTCTGGATTTTTTTAGTGTTAGATACATCCATTTGAGTGACAAATAATTTGGGATGGGGGAAGTATCAGGAAAGACAGATTACGACAGTGTACAAAATGGAACACCCATGTGCTACAAAATGACATGTCCGCATCAATTATGTACTAATACCAAATACTCCCTCCGTTCCTAAATATAGATCTTTTTAAAGGTTCCAACAGAGACTACATACGAATCAAAATGAGTGAATCTAAATTCTAAAATATGTATATATACATCCGTATGTGTTCGTATTGGAATCTCTACACGCACTTATATTTAGGAACGGAGGGAGTAGATTTTAGAACTCAATTCTCATAGACAAAGCAAGAACCTTCGATGACTAATGCTTACAAAATTATTCTTCTATGCAATATGATGAAGATAGTCCATACTTCAATAACTATATCAAAAGAACTACACATTGTATATATACACATTCTACTAGTCTTCTAACTTTCTTCTTTCCCATTTTACAGATTTGCTTAAGATCACGGAAGCTTGGGTTGATGGAGTGCTTGTATTTAGTTTTTGTTTTGACCTTGTGAAACTTGCTACCTATGCTGTGTAATATTGATGAAACTATGTATATGTACGGATGAAACTTGCTACTATTGGTAACATGTATTGGATATATGTGTTCAGGACTATTGGTAATATGTGTTGAATATGCTATATTGGTCATATAAATATATTTGTGTTTGATTTTCTGTGAAAATGAATTGATATAAGAAAAAACAAAATTAAATGGGGCAATATAGTCACTTTGCCATCTGCTGGCATATGGCAAAGAGCTTTGCCATCAGCTGGCAGATGGCAAAGAGGCCACGTGTCATCTACATTTAAAATTTGGGCTGGCCTATTTGGGCTCTTTGCCAGCTGCCAGCAGATGGCAAAGAGCTTTGCCATCTGCTGGCAGACGACAAAGCATGCAGCCTTTGCCATCTGCTGGCAGACGACAAAGTATGCCGTTAGCCTTCTAACGGGGCTAACCCCGTTAAGAGGCTTTGCCATCTGCCAGCTGATGGCAAAGGCACAGGCTCTTTGCCATCAGCCAGCAGATGGCAAAGAAGCCTTTACCGGTAGGGTTTCAGACAAACTGTTTGCCATCTGCTGGCAGATGGCAAAGCCTTTGCCATCCGCCGACCATGCCTTTACCATCTGCCATGGCAGATGGCAAAGTGCCAGATTCCAGTAGTGTTTCTAAACGAACTACTTAAGAAAAGTTCTCCAAAAGTTCCCTATGAAAGAATCATTTGGAGCATCTGGTCGTCACAAACGTTTTGACTACTTGTGGAGCCAAAACTGACTCCGTATGAGTCAGACATCCATGTTTCAGTTAACACTGCGCAAAACTGATTTCGAACGACAGTTACAGACTAGTTCTTGTGTAGTTGCACTTGATTTTTCCTATTCTACTTCACTAAACATCTCCATATGAGATCTAATTACTTGTAGGGAAATGCAAGAGACCTCGGTTTTGATGATGCCCTAGGTCCATCGCTGGGACTTTGTGTATGTTCTCGAAATGCGTTTGTCGAGTGCTCATTAAGAAAGTTTCTGTACAAGTTTCTGAACAAACTTCTTAAGAAAAGTTCTCCAAAAGTTACCTATAAAAGAATCCTTTGAAGCATCTGGTCGTGACAAACGTTTTGACTACTTGTGGAGCCAAAAATGACTCCGTATGATTCAGATATCCATGTTTCAGTTAACATTGCGCAAAAGTGATTCGAACGGCAGTTACAGAATAGTTCTTGTGTAGTTGCATTCTATTTTTTCAATTCGACTTCACTAAACATCTCCATATGAGATCCAATTACTTGTAGGGAAATGTAAGAGACCTCGGTTATGATGATGCACTAGGTCCATAGCTGCGACTTTGTGTATGTTCTCGAAATGCGTTTGTCGAGTGCTCATTAAGAAAGTTTCTATACAAGTTTCTGAACGAACTCCTTAAGAAAAGTTCTCCAAAAGTTCCCTATAAAAGAATCCTTTGAAGAATATGGTCGTCACAAACGTTTTGACTACTTGTGGAGCCAAAACGGACTCCATATGAGTCAGATATGCATGTTTCAGTTAACACTGCGCAAAACTGATTCCGAACGACAGTTACAGACTAGTTCTTGTGTAGTTGCACTCAATTTTTTCTATTCTACTTCACTAAACATCTCAATATGAGATCCAATTACTTGTAGTTAAATGCAAGAGACCTCGGTTATGATGATGCACTAGGTCCATAGCTGGGACTTTGTGTATGTTCTCGAAATGCGTTTGTCGAGTGCTCATTAAGAAAAATTCCCCAAAAGTTCCCTATGAAAGCTTCCTTTGAAGCATCTGGTCGTCACAAATGTTTCGACTACTTGTGGAGCCAAAATGGACTCCGTATGAGTCAGATATACATGTTTCAGTTAACACTGTGCAAAACTGATACCGAACGACAGTTACAGACTAGTTCTTGTGTAGTTGCACTCAATTTTTTCCATTCTACTTCACGAAACATCTTCATATGAGATTCAATTACTTGTAGGGAAATGCAAGAGACCTAGGTTATGATGAAGCACTAGGGCCATAGCTGGGAGTTTGTGTATGTTCTCGAAATGCGTTTGTCGAGTGCTCATTAAGAAAGTTTCTATACAAGTTTCTAAATGAACTCCTTAAGAAAAGTTCTCCAAAAGTTCCCTATGAAAGAATCCCTTGAAGCATCTGGTCATCACAAACGTTTTTACTACTAGTGGAGCCAAAATGGACTCCGTATGAGTCAGATATCCATTTTTCAGTTAACACTGCAAAAACCGATTCGAACAGCGATTCTGAGACTAGTTCTTGTGTAGTTGCACTTGATTTTTTCTATTCTACTTCACTAAACATCTCCATATGAGCTCCAGTTACTTGTAGGGAAATGGAAGAGACCTCCGTTATGATGATGCACTAGGTCCATACCTGGGACTTTGTGTATGTTCTTGAAATGTGTTTGTCGACTGCTCCTGAAGAAAACTTTTCTTAAGGAGTTAACACTGCACAAAACTGATTCCGAACGACAGTTACAGACTAGTGTATGTTCTTGAAATCCATATGAGTCATATATCCATGTTTCAGTTAACACTGCACAAAACTGATTCCGAACGACAGTTACAGACTAGTTCTTGTGTACTTGCACTCGATTTTTTCCATTCTACTTCACTAAACATCTACATATGAGATCCAGTTACTTGTAGGGAAATGCAAGAGACCTCAGTTATGATGATGCACTAGGTCCATAGCTGGGACTTTGTGTATGTTCTCGAAATGCGTTTGTTGAGTGCTCATTAAGAAAGTTTCTATACAAGTTTCTGAACGAACTCCTTAAGAAAAGTTCTCTAAAAGTTCCCTATAAAAGAATCCTTTAAAGAATCTGGTCGTCACAAACATTTTGACTACTTGTGGAGCCAAAACGGACTTTGTATGAGTCAGATATCCATGTTTCAGTTAACACTGCGCAAAATTGATTCCGAACGACAGTTACAAACTAGTTCTTGTGTGGTTGCAATCGATTTTTTCCATTATACTTCACTAAACATCTCCATATGAGATCCAATTACTTGTAGGGAAATGCAAGAGACCTCGGTTATGATGATGCACTAGGTCCATAGTTGGGACTTTGTGTATGTGCTTGAAATGCGTTTGTCGAGTGCTCATTAAGAAAGTTTCTATACAAGTTTCTGAACGAACTTCTTAAGAAAAATTCTCCAAAAGTTCCCTATGAAAGATTCCTTTGAAGCATCTGGTCGTCCCAAACATTTTGACTACTTGTGGAGCCAAAACAGACTTCGTATGAGTCAGATATCCATGTTTCAGTTAACACTGCGCAAAACTGATACCGAACGACACTTACAGACTAGTTCTTGTGTAGTTGCACTCAATTTCTTCCATTCTACTTTACTAAACATCTTCATATGAGATCCAATTACTTGTAGGGAAATGCAAGAGACTTACGTTATGATGATGCACTAGGTCCATAGCTGGGACTTTGTGTATGTTCTCGAAATGCGTTTGTTGAGTGCTCATTAAGAAAGTTTCTATACAAGTTTCTGAAAGAACTCCTTAAGAAAAGTTCTCCAAAAGTTCCCTATAAAAGAATCCTTTGAAGCATCTGGTCGTCACAAACATTTTGACTACTTGTGGAGCAAAAACGGACTCCGTATGAGTCAGATATCCATGTTTCAGTTGACACTGCGCAAACTTGATTCCGAACGACAGCTACAAACTAGTTCTTGTGTGGTTGCACCTGATTTTTTCCATTATACTTCACTAAACAACTCCATATGAGCTCCAATTACTTGTAGGGAAATGGAAGAGGCCTCGGTTATGATGATACACTAGGTCCATAGCTGGGAGTTTGTGTATGTTCACGAAATGTGTTTGTCGAGTGCTCATTAAAAAAAGTTTCTATACAAGTTTCTGAACGAACTCCTTAAATAAAGTTCTCTAAAAGTTCCCTATGAAAGAATCCTTTGAAGCATTTGGTCGTCACAAACGTTTTGACTACTTGTGGAGCCAAAACGGACTCCGTATGAGTCTGATATCCATGTTTCAGTTAACACTGCGCTAAACTGATTCCGAACGACAGTTACAGACTAGTTCTTGTGTAGTTGCACTTGATTTTTTCTATTCTACTTCACTAAACATCTCCATATGAGATCTAATTAATTGTAGGGAAATGCAAGAGACCTCGGTTATAATGACGCACTAGGTCCATCGCTGGAACTTTGTGTCTGTTCTCGAAATGCGTTTATCGAGTGCTCGTTAAGAAATTTTCTATACAAGTTTCTGAACGAACTCCTTAAGAAAAGTTCTCCAAAAGATCCTATGAAAAAATACTTTGAAGCATCTGGTCGTCACAAACGTTTTGACTACTTGTGGAGCGAAAAATGACTCCGTATGAGTCAGATATCCATGTTTCAGTTAACACTACGCAAAAGTGATTCGAACGAAAGCTATAGACTAGTTCTTGTGTAGTTGCAGTCGATTTTTTCTATTCTACTTCACTAAAAATCTCCATAAGAGATCTAGAAACTTGTAGGGAAATGCAAGAGACCTCGGTTATGATGATGGACTAGGTCCATAGCTGGGACTTTGTGTATGTACTCAAAATGCGTTTGTCGATTGCTCATTAAGAAAGTTTCTATACAAGTTTCTGAACGAACTCCTTAAGAAAAGTTCTCCATAAGTTCCCTATGAAAGAATCCTTTGAAGCATCTGGTCGTCACAAACGTTTTGACTACTTGTGGAGCCAAACGGAACTCTGTACGACTCAGATATCCATGTTTCAGTTAACACTGCGCAAAACTGATTCCGAACGAGAGTTACAGAATAGTTATTATGTAGTTGCACTCGATTTGTTCTATTCTACTTCACTAAACATCTCCATATGAGATCTAATTACTTGTAGGTAAATGCAAGAGACCTCGGTTATAATGATGCACTTGGTCCATCGCTGGGACTTTGTGTATGTTCTCGAAATGCGTTTGTCGAGTGCTCATTAAGAAAGTTTCTATACAAGTTTCTGAATGAACTCCTAAAGAAAAGTTCTCCAAAAGTTGCCTATGAAAGAATCCTTTGAAGCATCTCGTCATCACAAACTTTTTGACTACTTGTGGAGCCAAAAATGACTCCGTATGAGTCAGATATCCATGTTTCAGATAACACTGTGCAAAACTAATTCCGAACGACAGTTACTGAATAGTTCTTGTGTAGTTGCACTCGATTTTTTCTATTATACTTCACTAAACATCTCCATATGAGAAATAATTACTTGTAGGAAATGCAAGAGACCTCGGTTATGATGATGCACTAGGTCCATGTAACGCCCCGAGACCGACACTTCAGAAGACTTCCAGCTACTCCGAGTTTCGTCGTGTGATTTATTTGTTTGATGCATTCATCTTTGCATCTTTTGCATTGCATCATGTCATCATGCCATCTTTTCATTATTTTTTAAAAACTCTACTAAATAAATCGTATGGATTTTTTCGATCCATTTAAATCGAGGGAATTCACGTGGTGATTCTCTTTATAATATATCCTCCCGATATTAGTGGAGCTATTATAAAATATATTCCATTCATTTGGAATTAACCAAAACACACTTGAAAAATCCCCACTCCCTTTCTACTTCAAGTTTGGTCCCCAAACTTTGTCAACATTTGTTTTCCCATTTATCGAGGCTCCTCCTAAATTCTCAACATTTTTGGTTACTCCTAAAACCTCGTCCTAGTTCAAACCCATTTGAATCAAATTCAAATGAGTTTGAACTATTATTGTTTGATCTGGACCTTTCTAATTTTCTTGGACCAAGCATATTTTTTTGTGAGTCCAAGAAAATTAACCACATGCCCAAATCTTTCCCCTAACCTCTCTTTCTTTTCTTTCTTTTCTCTGTTCTGTTTTATTTTTTCTTTAGGGAGAGAGAGAGAGCCTGCACCAGCTAGCCTCTTGGGCCTATCCAACCAGCCGGCCCAAGGCCCAGCCGCGCCCCTCTAACCCTAGGCGCTCTCTTGCTCGATCCAACCTCTCTCCCTCGACTCCCTCCAGCGCCGTCGCAGCGCCCGATCCCCATCTCCCTCTCGCCTCTCACCTCGCGCGATCCCCTCTCCGTTTCCCCTCGCCGCCTCCTCCCTCCACCGGCGCCATCCGTCCCTGTCGCCCGAGCGCTCAAGGGGAGCCACTCCTCGAGCTCGTTGCCACTGCCTCCTCCCTCCCCCGCGCCTCACCTTCGACCATTGCCTCCCGCGGTGCCCTTTGACCTTGCTGCCGGCCGAGCCCGAAGCTCCGCCACCGCTCCTCGTCGCCGGAGTCCCGCTGCTCTGCCTCCCTGCTTCGTCCGCCGTGCCGTCCGGCCGCCGTGCCGTCATGCTGCAGCGCCACTGGCCTCGACCTCCGCCTCCGCCCAAAGCCTCGCCCATGGCCCCGCCTCTCCTTCACGCAGCTCTGCACGCCGCCCCGCCTCCGAGTTCGTCGCCACCGACAGCAAGGGCACCCGGCTGAATCCTCTCGTCGCCCGCGACCTCCTCCTCCCGGCTCTGCTCGGGTCTGTCGAGGCCCATCGCCTCCCGATCCGGCGACCTGCGCCCAGGTCGGCCCTCCTTCGCCCGGATCCTGCCGGACCAGCTTCCCGTGACTTCCTTTGCCTCCGATCCGATCGCTCACCACCGCCTTTCCCCGCTGCTCTAAGACACTAGGTCGGCCGCCCGCTCGCCCGTCGTTCTGCTTCGTTGGAGCAGAGAACCAGCGCCGCCCTTCATGCCCATCGTGCCGTGCTCGTTGCATGCCAAGTCGATCCGTGGATTTTGTCAAGAGTTCCACCGACCGTGCACGCCTTGTGGATTCGCCGAGTACATCTACTGCCTTCTTCGGAATCACCAAGAACGCCAAGTACCCCTACGAACCGTGTACGACTACCGGCGCCGAAGTCCGCGAGTACCACTACATTTGCGATGTACATCTACACCAAGACTGGACCGACAAGTACCGCGAGAACATTTGTACCTCTACCGTCGCCGTGTACAACTACTTCCACTACGGCACGAGTACCACTACTTCCCTCGACGACTCGAACCGCTCCGAAAACGCACGCTTCGAAGGTATAACCCGAGACGACCGCGATGAGATGGCCTTGCATGTATGAGATGCTCGAGTTTTGCACCATGACCGAATTGTCTTTGCATGTTCCTCTATTGCCATGCCACTAACCCATGGGAACCCGGTAGTCGGGAGCACCCCACCATCTTTTGCATGTTCCGCACATCCGCACACTTGCTCTTTTGCACCGGTATCATCAATGAGTTATCGGATCATCGGATTGTTGCCGTGGCACCATTTCCTTTTCGCCGCCGTGGCACCTTTTTCGTTTCGCCGCCGTGGCACCCTTTTTGTTCCGCCATGGCGACAAATGCCTCGTAACATGCTCAAGTCAACATTTTCATAAAACTGCTTAAAACTTGTGCATGTCATCCGCATCATGATAACAACATTTAAATGCTTAAAATTGTTGTTTGCTTTAATTGCTAAATAACATGAGGATTTTCCGGATGTGTTGTTTGTGTTTCCGGCCTCATTTAAACTTGCCTAAATAGTTGGTTTATTTATGCTTCACCTCTTGCCATGTTTAACAACATTTAACATTGTTGGGTACATAACCGAGAGAGAACTAAATAATTGATGTGGTGTTTCGTCAATATGCAACTCCGTTGCATATTGAGCTCCACTTAATTTGTAAGATTGTTTGTGCACTTTGCCATGCCATGCTATTTAAACCGGACATGCATCATACTTGTTTGCGCATCATGACATGTTTATGTGATGGTTGTTTACCATGTTGTTTCTTTCTTTCCGGGTGCTTCCTCTTGTTAGCTTCGGTTTTGTTCCGGAGTTGTGAGGATCCGTTCGACTTTGTCCATTTGTCTTCTTCATGGAGTCGTTCTTCTTCCTTGCGGGATCCCAGGCAAGATGATCATACCCTCGAAATCACTACTATCTTTGCTATGCTAGTTTGCTCGCTCTTTTGCTATGCCAATGCTGCGATGCCTACCATTTGCTTGTCAGCCCCCCAAATTGCCATGTCAAACCTCTAACCTTTGACACCATTCCTAGCAAACCGTTGATTGGCTATGTTACCGCTTTGCTCAGCCCCTCTTATAGCGTTGTTAGTTGTAGGTGAAGATTGAAGTTTGTTCCTTGTTGGAACATGGAGATGTTGTTCCTTGTTGGAACATGTTTACTTGTTGGGATATCACAATATCTCTTATATTATTAATGCATCTATATATTTGGTAAAGGGTGGAAGGCTCGGCCTTATGCAGTGTTTTGTTCCACTCTTGCCGCCCTAGTTTCCGTCATACGGTGTTATGTTCCCGGATTTTGCGTTCCTTACGCGGTCGGGTGATTTATGGGACCCCCGACAGTTCGCTTTGAATAAAACTTGTCCAAAGAAGGCCCAACCTTGGTTTTACCATTTGCCTCACCTAGCCCTTTTTTTCCCTTGGGTTTCGGAGCCCGAGGGTCATCTTTATTTTAGCCCCCGGGCGGTGCTCCTTCGAGTGTTGGTCCAACTCGAGCGATGTCCGCGCCCCTGGCAACCAGGGTCTATGCCAACCCGACGTCTGGCTCATCCGGTGTGCCCCGAGAACGAGATATGTGCAGCTCCTATCGGGATTTGTCGGCACAGCGGAGGCTTTGCTGGCCTTGTTTTACCATTGTCGAAATGTCTTGATGTACCGGATACCGAGTCGATCGGAGTGTCTTGGGTGAAGGTCTATTCCTTCGATGATCGCGAGAGCTTGTCATGGGCTAAGTTGGGACACCCTGCAGGGTATAAACTTTCGAGAGCCGTGCCCGCGGTTATGTGGCAGATGGGAATTTGTTAATGTCCGGTTGTAGAAAACCTGAAGTTGACCTTAATTAAAATACATCAACCGTGTGTGTTACCGTGATGGTCTCTTTCCGTGAGTCCGGAAGTGAACACGATGTTGGAGTTATGCTTGACGTAGGTTTCTATAGGATCACTTCTTGATCATACTTTTATCGACCGTGCTTTGCCTTCTCTTCTCGCTCTCATTTGCGTATGTTAGCCACCATTTATGCTAGTCGCTGTCTGCAGCTCCACCTCATGCCTTTACCTTACCCATGAGCTTAAATAGTCTTGATCTCATGGTGCGAGATTGCTGAGTCCCGTGGCTCACGGATACTTCAAAACCAGTTTGCGGTGCCTATGTTACCGAAAGGTGGACGCAACCAAGCTCAAGGAGGAGCTCGATGAAGATCTTGTCCCTTGTGTTGTTTCGTTCTAGTTGATCGAGAGTGGAGCCCAGTTGGGGTCGATCGGGACCTTTGTCGCATTTGAGGTTCTTCTTTTATTTTGGTTCCGTAGTCGGACCTTGATTGTATCTGGATGATGTAATGCTTTATTCATGTAATTGTGTGAAGTGGCGATTGTAAGCCAACTATGTATCTCTTTCCCTTATGTATTACATGGGTTGTGTGAAGATTACCTCACTTGCGACATTGCTTTCAATGCGGTTATGCCTCTAAGTCGTGCTTCGACACGTGGGAGATATAGCCGCATCGAGGGCGTTACAGTCCATCGCTGGGACTTTGTGTATGTTCTCGAAATACGTTTGTCGAGTGCTCATTAAGAAAGTTTCTATACAAGTTTCTGAACGAACTCCTTAAGAAAAGTTCTCCAAAAGTTCCCTATGAAAGAATCCTTTGAAGCATCTGGCCGTCACAAACGTTTTGACTACTTGTGAAGCCAAAAATGACTCCGTATGAGTCAGATATCCATGTTTCAGTTAACATTGCGCAAAAGTGATTCGAACAACAGTTATAGACTAGTTCTTGTGTAGTTGCATTTTATTTTTTCAATTCGACTTCACTAAACATCTCCATATGAGATCCAATTACTTGTAGGGAAATGCAAGAGACCTCGGTTATGATGATGCACTAGGTCCATAGCTGGGACTTTGTGTATGTTCTCGAAATGCGTTTGTCGAGTGCTCATTAAGAAAGTTTCTATACAAGTTTCTGAAAGAACTCCTTAAGAAAAGTTCTCCAAAAGTTCCCTATAAAAGAATCCTTTGAAGCATCTGGTTATCACAAACATTTTGACTACTTGTGGCGCAAAAACGGACTCCATATGAGTCAGATATCCATGTTTCAGTTAACACTGCACAAAATTGATTCCGAACGACAGCTACAAACTAGTTCTTGTGTGGTTGCACTTGATTTTTTCCATTATACTTCACTAAACTGTAAGTGCATCTAGTGCCCCTTAGTGATTTTGGTGTATTGAAGACTTATAGGTTAAGTAAATGATGCGTTTGTGAGTGTACACAGGTCTATAAGTCTATGAGGAGTTTGATATTTACAGAGAAAGTCGACCCCTAAAAATGAAGTTTTTCAACTGAAGACTTTGAAATTCTGAAGAATTTCTGAAGACTTTGAAAGTGAAGAAATTGGTGTGACCGTGAAGACTTGATATTCATTCGAGGAATATGAAGCGTGAAGACTTTTGTTTTCGAAGTTTCATTTTCTCTTTCTTGAGTCATAGGAAACACCGTACTGTTAAAGGGGGTCGAGGAAATACTAAGGAAAAATTTCCATGTGATGCTCAACTCAAAATCCTACACCTACCAATCCCTTCGAGTGAAGCCATTGGAAATCTCATACAGATTCAGTCAAATTCATCGATGTGATGAGACGCAGTTCTTACATTCATCAAGACTTTGCTCGGCGAGGAGTTAGGAATTCGCCAGTCTTGAATTGCCTACGATGAGGAACATGATAGCCCCGAGGACTTTGAGAGTCAAATTTCCGACCGTTCTTTGTCTTTGCTTGGCGGCGGACCAAAATATCTTATCCACCTAACGGTCATATCATTGAAGGGCATTTATGTCTTATCATGTCGGGCTGCTCCCTAGGCTATAAATAGCGCCCCCTACAACCACTAGTTGGTTGGCTGCTCGAGAGAACTCGACACTTGTCATTTGAGAGCAACCCATCCTCCGAGGACTTTGGCGAAAATCATCAAGTGAGGAAAATCCCAAAACCAAACCCACAAACCCCAAGTGATTGAGCATCATTGAAGAAATTGATCTGCGTGGATCCGACGCTTGTTACCTTTGAAGATCTGTGCTTCTTCCAGACGGTTAGGCGTCAAGGTCTAGAGAATCCAAGAGGAATTGTGGATCGCCGAGTGACCAAGTCTGTGAAGGTTTGGAAGTCACCAAGACTTACCACGAGTGATTGGACGAGGCCTGCGTGGTCTTAGTTCAAGGAGAATACGGTGAGGATTGGGTGTCTGAGTTGCGGCTCGTAGGCTGGGTGTCGGGCTGTGTGTCCTCGAGTTTAAATACTCAGCCGCTCCAACCAGACGTACAACTGAGACAGCAGTTGGAACTGGTCTACCAAATCATTGTCTTCACCAACTAACTGGTTCTATTTCCTCAACTCATTCATTTCCTCATTCTGTGTTGCATATTGTTCATATCTGTGCTTGAAGACTTTGACTGAAGACTTTCACAAATTCCTCACTTCAATTTCTTCAGTCTGTTTGTCTTCATCTTGTTATCCTGTGTTTACGCTTCCCGTACTCTGTTCTTAGTCTTCATTTCATCATGCTGACTATGTGTGTATCCTATTATGTTTACCTCTGAGTACATATTCCGCTGCAAATAGTTCTTCGCCAAGGAATTTCCTCACCGGCAAATTCCTCAGTGAAGAATTTCAT
Organism: Aegilops speltoides; assembly: GCA_021437245.1. Classification (NCBI taxonomy): domain Eukaryota; kingdom Viridiplantae; phylum Streptophyta; class Magnoliopsida; order Poales; family Poaceae; genus Aegilops; species Aegilops speltoides. The sequence goes on from CM038143.1 coordinate 383,588,036, forward strand.
AAAAATCGCCTATTCACCCCCCCTCTAGTCGATATAACGCACTTTTAATTGGTATCAGAGCAAGGTACTCCCTTGTTCTGTGTGATTTTGGTTTAACCACCTGGAGTTCTAGTTATGTCGACCGCAGGTATGATCGAGGTCTCGGCTGGGTGTCCTACCTTTGATGGAACGGACTACCCCTACTGGAAGAACAAGATGCGAATGCATCTTGAGGCAATTGATAATGATCTCTGGTATGTTGTGGAAAATGGTGTCCCCGCTCCTTTGAAACACCGACCGCTACCGATGTGAAGAGATTCAAACAACTCGACTCTCAAGCGAAGAATATCATCTGTGGCCATCCGAGCAAAGGCAGTATGGAAGAGTGAGTGCTTTGGAAACCGCTAAGCTTATCGGGATAGGCTGTCCAAAGTAAATGAAGGAGTTTCAACTCAGCGTGACTCTCGAGTTGATGTTCTTCGGAATCTCTTCAACCGCTTCAAAAGACTCGACAACGAAAATGTCCAACAAACCTTTGATCGCCTCACTGACATCTCAAATGAGCTTCAAGCCCTCGGTGCCACTGACATCACTGATCATGAAGTTGTGAAGAAACTGCTGAGATCGCTTGATTCCTCATTTGATACTCTGGGACTGATGATACAAGAACGTGCTGACTACAAGTCGCTTGATCCTGCTGATATCCTCGAAAGGCTTAATACTCACGAGTTCTAGCTTGCTGAAAAGAGAGATCTCTATGGCTCAAACTATGGCAAACCACGTGCCCTGAAGGCAAAGGTTGTGTCTGACTCTGAATGTGAGGATTCTGGTAGTAGCCTTGGTGATCCTGAAGAACTGAGCCAGGATCTAGCTCTCCTTGTGAAGAAATTCCAGAAGATCACAAGACGTGGTCGTTGGAAAATCCTCAAGAGGAAATGATTCTTCATCCGGTGACTACAAGAGAAGACTTTGCCACAAATGCAAGAAGCATGGTCACTATATTCAAGATTGTCCTCTGTGGGAAAAGGAAATGAAGAAGAAGAAATACAAGGACTACATTTCTGATGATATGAAGAAGAAGAAGAAATCATCAAAATCTTCGTCTTCAAAACCATCAAAGTCTTCATCTCACAAGAAGGGCAGCTCCAAGAAAGCTCGGGCATTCATTGGCAAGGAAATGGACTCTGAAGCTGAATCGAGGAAAATGATGAAGAGGAGGAGTGCGAAGAATCTGAGTGCAGTGTGGCGAGTCTAGCCGTTGCTCTCGCTTTCATCGCAAGTCCATCTTCAACATTGAAGAAACTGACTCCACCGACAAGCATCCTGAAGATAATGATGGCTACGCTCCCACCTATTGCTTCATGGCAAAAGGAGCTAAGGTACTCAAATACAACTCCTCTGACTCTAGTGAAAATGAATCTGATGAGGATCTAAAGCCCAGCTACTCGAAACTTGCTAAAATTGCCGTGAAACAACAACGGGCTCTTGAAAAGGTTCAAAACATGCTAGATAAAAGTGATGATATGTTGGGTGAAGAAATGGATCGCACTAAAGCCACGATTGAAAATCTTGAGACTTGGTCTAAGTATGATAACCTTCAAGGTCATCATAACTCTCTCTTGTCTGATCATGAGAAACTTTCTTATGAATTTCTTCAAGAAAAGCAAGACAATGAGAAGCTTTCTCTTGAAGCTATTCAAAGAAAGGCAGATCTTGAAAAGCTAAGAGTATGTTATGAAGATCTTCAGAAGGAGCGCGATTCATTACTAGCTCAACAAATCAGCTCCTCTCAGGAAGAATTTGTTCCTCCAAGCTTAAAGTGCATTGAACATGAATCTGCAAATTCTTCACCTGAATGTTCAAATGCTTCAACTGTTACAAATTCTTCATCTGCCTCTGCTATTACTAATTCCTCATCTAAGGACTTTGCTAGTATCACTGACAATGCAGGGCTGAAGGAATTGTACATGACAGGCATGTACAAAAGCCTCAAAGGGCATCGAGACACTTTGTGATGTGCTCAAAAGCAGATCCTCAACGAAACCCTAGGAAAGAGGGTATTGCCTTTGAGAGGAAACTCAACACCGATGGAACATATTGAAGCGTGAGCGATATCCCAAAACCTCATGGGTTGCTGCAAAGGGACCTCCAGTTGATCCATCTAACTTGCGGCTTTACATGTGAATCTCCTCATTCTTACGATGAGTCATTTGACTCAACTATAAACTGTTCAAAAATCAGAATGGTGAAGTATTTGCTAGATATGTTGGCACAAACTGCAGGAACGGTTCCCCTATGAAGAAAATCTGGTTCCCAAAAGTTGTGTTGAAAGTCTTCAGGTGAATGTCCTCATGACACCACCTGTGAAGAACAGGAACCCAGATCAAATTCTTCATACGGACCAAACTCTTCATATAGATCCAAATCCTCATATGGACCAAATTCTTCACGAGGATCAAATTCCTCAACTGGATCAAAGTCCTCATATGATTATCAGTGTGCTAACAAATCTGTCTCGCAGGGCAAAGCTAAGGGCTATGAATATGTGCATTATTCTTCAAACCACTATGTTCATAAGTCCTCGAAGAATTACTCTGCTTATTCATATGCATACCCTAACCTCTCTCATGCTAAGCGAAATGGTTTGGCATCTTTGTCACCTTTCCCACATGGTGCTCGCAGGATGATGAACTCTTTGCCACCCCTCCAGATGTGGGTGGTGAAGAAAAAGAACTAATCTCTTCTGCAGGGTCAGGTCTCCGGGCGTGCTCTAACGTCTGAAGAATTTTTTGAGGATCGACAAAATGCTCGAAAGGGCGCAGCGAATCATGATGAAATGAACTTTCATTTCACACGTCCTCCTCTTGCTATACTGTTTCTTTGCTTGATGAAATTCATCGATGAACTTGATATCATATTCTTCATCGATGAAGCATATGAGATTGTAAGTTATACTAATTCATCTGCAGGATGATCAACCCAAAACCACCGAATGGGTCCTCGATAGTGGATGTACAAATCACATGATTGGTAACAAGAATCTATTGATGGATGCTCCTTTATCACCGTCACCTCTGAAGCATATCATATTTCTTGACAAAGGCAAAAGTCGTATTGGGTCTTGGTAAGGTTGCTATCTCTAAGGATAAGCACATGGACAAAGTCATGCTTGTTGAGTCCTTAGGATACAATCTCATGTCAGTCTCAATGCTTTGTGATCTTGATATGGTTGTTGTCTTTGGCAAATATCGCTGTGTTGTGATTATGGAAGCTAACAATTCCAAAGTCTTCGAAGGCTTTAGGAGAGGAGACCTGTACATTGTTGATTTCTCTATAGGACCACAACCAGCCATGTGTCTACTTGCAAAAGCTTCAGAAGGCTGGCTATGGCATCGACGACTTGGTCATGCAGGCATGAGGAATTTGAACACGCTTGCGAAGAAGAAGCATGTCATTGGCATTGAGAATGTCAAATTCCTCAAGGATCACTTATGCGGAGCATGTGAAGCCGAAAAAATGACCAAGGCCAAGCACCCAGCGAAGACTATCATGACCACTACCCGTCCATTCAAATTGCTTCACATGGACCTCTTCGGACCGAATCATTATTCAGCAGTCACTAATGATGCATCTCTATATGGTTTTGTCATTGTTGATGATTATTCTCGATACACATGGGTACACATTGTCACTTACAAACATGAAGTGCGGAAGTCTTCAAGCGATTTTCCTCGAGGGCTTCAACCAACTTTGGTGTGAAGATCAAGCATATCGAAGTGACAATGGGCCGAGTTCAAGAATTCTGGTCTCGATGCCTATCTTGATGAACTTGGTATTACTCATGAATTATCTGCTCCCTATACTCCTCGGTGAGAATGGCGTCGTGGGCGCAAGAACAGAACTCTTGTTGAGATGGCTCGCACTATGCTTGATGAATACAAAACGCCTCGGCGTTTTGGATTGATGCAATTGATCTTGCTCGCCACATCATCAATAGAGTATATCTTCACAAATTCTTCAAGAAGACGCCTATGAACTCCTCACGACAAGAAACCCAATGTGAGTTATTTCAAAGTCTTGATTGCTAAATGTTGGATTAGAGATCCTCACCACAATTCTAAATTTGCACCGAAAGCACATGAGGGTTTTATGCTTGGTTCTGGAAGGACTCGCACACCTCTGAGTCTTCAACATTGTTCTTCACAAGATTGTTGACCTTTGTAGATGTGCGGTTCGATGAAACTAATGGCTGCAAAGAGAGCACCTACCTTCGTGTTAGATGAACCAGCACCGAGGATGCTATCAAACTCAAGGCAGCGAGGATGTCATTCCTCTTGAAGAATCTCTTTGAAGAATTCATTCCTGTTTGTGAAGAACGTCGAGCTGATGCATCTGAAGAACATGATGAGGAAAATGGTGCTGAAGAAAATGCTGATCAAAATCCTCAGTGTCAACCAACTCATCCACGCGTTGCAAAAGAAGTGCAAGTGGAGAAGATCATCGATGACATTAGCGCACCAGGTCCTCTCACCCGCTCAAAAGCCTCACACTTATCTAACTTTTGTGGGCACTATGCTTTTGTCTCTATCTCAGAGCCCACTAAGGTAGGTGAAGCATTTCTGGAGCCGGAGTGGATTCAGGCTATGCAAGAAGAATTACATCAGTTCGAGTTGAACAATGTCTGGGAATTGGTCAATCGCCCAGATCCTCGCAAGCATAATATCATTGGCACAAAGTGGATCTACCGCAAAAAGCAAGATGAAAATGGCCTTGTTGTGAGAAATAAGGCACGACTAGTAGCTCAAGGCTACACATAGGTTTTGAAGATCCCAAGAATCCTGACAAAGTCTTAAGACTCAATAAGGCTCTCTATGGCCTCAAGCAAGCACCACGGGCGTGGTATGACACACTGAAGGAATTCTTCGTGAAGAATGGCTTCACACCCGGTTCACTCGACCCTACTCTATTTACTAAATCATATGATGGTGAACTGTTTGTGTGCCAAATATATGTTGATGATATTATCTTTGGCTGTACTAACCAACGATATAGTGATGAATTTGCCTATATGATGAGTGAAGAATATCAAATGTCTATGATGGGAGAATTGAAATTCTTCTTAGGTCTTCAAATTAAATCGCAGCGCAATGGCATATTCATATCTCGGAGAAATACCTCAAAGATGTCTTGAGGAAATTAGGCATGCAAGATTGCAAAGGCGTCAAAATTCCTATGCCCACAAATGGCCATCTATGCCTCGATGAAAATGGTATTGATTTGATCACAAGGTATACCGCTCCATGATTGGTTCTTTATTGTACCTATGTGCATCTAGGCCAGATATAATGCTTAGTGTTTGCATGTGTGCCCGATTTCAAGCTGCAGAAGGAATCACACCATAAGGCTGTGAAGCATATTCTTGATATCTAGCTCACACACCAACACTAGGACTATGGTACCCCAAGGGCTCTGCTTTTGATCTCATTGGATATTACGACTCGACTATCTTTGGTGATCGTGTGGACCGCAAGTCAACATCGGCACTTGTCATTTCCTCGGACGATCTTTGGTGCATTGGTCCTCGAAGAAAGCAGAGCTGCGTATCACTTTGTCAACTGCTGAAGCTGAATACATTCTGCTGGCTCATGCTATGCTCAAGCTGCTTTGGATGAAGCAAACCCTCAAGGACTATGGCGTCAATGTGAAGAATGTGCCTCTCCTCTGCGACAATGAGAGTGCCATCAAGATTGCTCACAACCCAGTTCAGCAGACTCGAAGACTAAGCACATCCAGATTCGTCATCATTTTCTTCGTGATCATGTCTTTGAAGGGTGATATCTCCATCGATCATGTGAAGCGAAGAACAGCTAGCTGATATCTTCACCAAGCCCTTGGATGAGAAGAAATTTAGCAAGTTGCGGTGTGAGCTAAATATCTTAGAATCTTGAATGTTCTTTGAAAAGGACACACATCCTAACCCTTATGCATAATTGATGACTTAGATGTGCAACACATGAAGAAGCGTTTTCTTCAATCAATGAAGAATAACATTCTAAGTGTGAAGAAATTAATGAAGAATTTGATTCTCGAGAACCCTCGACAATTGTGCGCGGTGTCTGAAATCATCATTCTTATCTGATGGGCTACACCACCACAAAAGTTGAAAATCTTCAATTTGAGTTTTTCCTCATTTTGAAATTCCTCAGTTTTCAAATTCTTCAACTTTGCAAAATCTTCAATGTTTCCGCTATATATATATATATATATATATATATATATATATGAATTTATGTCCTCTATAGCATTCACTTATTGCTATTTCTTCAAGTTGCGATTTACGCTAAGTGAATGTGATCGGACCCTTCCCTCTATGCTATACTCAATCCAATCTATTCACAAATTCTTCATATGCGTTACGATTGAAACTCGTTCAAAGTCTTTGGTCCTTGACAGTGAAGAAATTGCGAACGAAACTTTTAAACAAATCTTATCCAAGTTTTCGGTTTTAGCGCTCAAACCATTCCGCATCCCACGATGTATTAGTTTAATCACCCACGATCTTACAAGATCTCATCTGCACAGTACGTGGGTGACACATGTCGCGTGAAGGAGAAAGGGCAGGGGCACGTTCGTCCCAAAATCTTCGGGCGAATAGTTTTTCACGGTGGCTATAAATACCCCCCTACCCTCACTTCATTTACTCCGCTCGATCGCTATCTCTCGCTCGAGCTCTCCTCAAACCCTAGCGCCGCTACTCCATCGCCGCCGGTGAGGAAAAGCTTCACTGCCTCGACCTCATTGCCGTCGTAATCGCGCCGGTCGCGGAAATCTTCACTCCGCCGCTGCCGTAACCGTCTCCCTCTGCCAAGTTAGGGCGTGGGAGATCTAACGTGACGAACTTCGCTATAGTTCACTCCTGTTCGTCGTGTTCTTCAGTTCGGGTAATTAAAAGTCACTTTTATTACTCGCGTTGATTCTCAAATCTTACTGAAAATCTTCAAATGTGTTTTTGCTCTTCAAATCTTCACATATGAACACCTCACACACTATATGCTCTTGATTTATCTCTCTAAGCATTCATTTCTTCAAGATTCCTCAATTGTGCGGATTTTCAATCTGTACAACTCTGGAACCTAAGACGAAACGCTTAGTGAAATTCCTCAAGGCTCAACTGGTCAAATTCCTCAAAACTTGTTCCTTTTGAAAAATCTTACGAGAACATATGACCTCTCCAAATTCCTCGCACCTACACTGTTCACGGTACTCATGTCATTGTTGAATCACTAGGTTCTCATCAACTTAACTCATTTGCAGCGTTCCTCGAAGAAAAACTGCATACTTCTTGAGTGCTCTATTGTTCAAATTCCTCACTGAAGAAAATGGCGGAAGGCAAGAGACCACGAAGGGAGGAAAGAAACCGAAGTCATGACTGCTTTTGAGATTCGAGGAAATATACAAAGACTATCGCACTTTTGATGAATCCAAGTTTGGCAAGGAGACCAAAAATCAGCGCAAAGTCTTGTCTGAGGATAGAAAGAAGATGGGCACGAGAATGGAGGAATACCGCTATGTCACTCCCAAGTACATGAGGAAATTCGCTTTAAACCCTCCATGCCCAAGAGCTCCTTGGCACTGCCAAGTCGTTGATCCCACTAGCATCAAGAGTGGTGAAGACTTTCCTGAAGAATGGTCCAGGCGTCAAGCCAAATTGGCAAGACAGGCCAAGGAGGCAGTGAGGAAATTCAATGAGGATTCAGCTGCTGCTGCTGCTGCTGCTGAGCCCTCGGTCAAGCTGATGAAATCAATGCCGAAGAAGCCTGCTCGCAAGCCAAGTGCTTCACCGTCAGCGCCCTCACGGCCCAGTTCCTCAGCCGCACCCTCACGGCAAATTCCTCAGACTGCTGTTGCTCATTCAAAATCCTCAGCAGCTCCCTCCAAGTCCTCAACTCCTGTGCACCTGGCTACATGTCAAAGGACTCAGGGTTTCTCAATTGCTTCTGGTGTCTCAACAAGTTCCTCAGCTGCACCAATGTCCTCAACAGGCCCCACTCTGCTAAAGACAAAAGCAACAGCTGGACGTGGTCCTCGGCCAAGTCTAAAGAAGAAACAAGTTGCATTCAATGTGCCTTCTGATGATGAAGCATCTGATGAAGAACTTGAAGAAATCATCAGAGACAGACTGACCAAGGCCGCTAGAGCCAAAAGAACAAGTGTGCCTCTGCTTCTGGATCCAAAGAAGATCCTTGACTTCATTGACCTGTGGCATCAGGATCCAAACACTCCTATACCGGATCTGCCACTGACTGCTGGTCAAAGTCATATGCTTAACCATTTCATCGCTGAAGAGAAATGGAAATTTGAAAAGGCTCGTGAATTGAAGAGAGCAAAAGTCAGAAAGGAGAAGCTTCTGAGGAAGAACTTAGTCAACTTGACTCCTGAAGAACTTCTCAAAGCTCAATCTGAAATCCAAGCCCTCAGCAAGGATTTCGAAGCTTACAATGCTGAATGGCAAGGAGCCAAGGTGAGATTCGTCAATCTGACGAAGAAAATGTCAACTATTGCAGCTCCATCGCAACACAAAATCCTCCGGCTGAAGACTCTGCTCAGCCTCTTTGAAGAACATGCCAAGATCGCTGCGATGACTTGCAGCGTCTTGATGAGAACACAAGTTCGGGGTTGATGACTCCATTCCATTCTTGAAGAAATTCCTGGGGCATCCACTAGCGGTGCGCTGAAGAATCTGAAGGAAATAGGGCAAGCTATGCACCGATTCTACTCAAGAAACTGTACCACAATCCTCAGCTCCTCCTGCACCAACACCAACTCCAATTCTTCCTTACGCCTATGAAGTGAAGAAGACAAAGGCTGCGAAGCGAGCTGCGGTGAAGAAGAGGAAGGCATCACTGCGTCAAATTCTTGACTGCGAAGAAAATGAAGCCAATGACCAGCTCGATTGAAAATCCTATTGATGCCATTCAATTTCCTCCATGTCGTCCAAGGAGATTGTTCCTTATGGAGAAGATTACAAGATCCCAAGCGGATCGATGAAGAAAATCAATCTGTTGCTACCTCGTAACAGCTTGATGAAGAAATTGAAGTGGAAGCTTTCCTTCAACCCAGTTGTTTCCTCACCCATGCCTCGGTTCACGGTGAAGAGGCAGGTGTTGAGAAAATTGAAAAAGAAGGCGAAGGCGTGGATATTGGGTGCACTACACGGTGATGAGCGATGACTTTTGGGAAAGTCGGCATCCCAATACTCCTCTCTTCACTCCGCTTCAACAAGTTCCTCTGTCCCGGCTACAATTGTTCAAATGGGCTCTGAAGAAACTCATCCCACTTCATCGTAAATGAAGAAATTCCAGCCACTATTTGAAGAACCCATCTTGATCCTCAAACTGCACAAGGAGAGGAACCAGAAATTCCTCAACCTGAAGAACCTGAGATCGCGATTCCTGAGGTTGTGCTGCAAATCACAGATATTCCTCTATCCAAGCCAAAGAATTCGTTCTCAAGCAAGCAAAAATTCAAGGCTAAAGACTTCTTTTCTGAGCACGTGTTCTTCACTGCTTATAATCCATATGACTCTGCTCGAATGAGGAAAAGACGCTTCTGGACTCCAACACAAGCAATTTCTATTCCTCAGTGCTGTTTGACAAGGACAAGATCTTCGACCATGAGCATATTCCTCATGTGGATATGGAATCACTACCGTGCTTCGAGCCAGTACTCCGTGTTCTTCACGATGCAGGGCTGCTGAATTTCTGCACTGATATATGTGACTGGAATGAAGAACTCATTCTTCAGTTCTATGCCACCCTGCACATCACCGGAGATGCTGAAGACATCAACTCATGGGTATTGGATTGGATGACAGAGAATACTCACTACAAGGCACCAGCAACAGAATTGCTTCGTGTCCTTCCTCTTGATCCTCCCCATGAATCTGCACGTTGCATCTACAATGACCAAGAATTGTCTGATCACTTTATGCAAGTGCTTATGAAGCCACTGAAGCGTGTCAAGCCCTCGAACCAAATTCCTCGTCAAGGATTTCTTTGTATGTGCCTCGGACTGTTTATAGAATCTTAACGAAGACAATGAGTCCCATAAAAGGCCACGACTCAAATGAAGATGTCGTAGGCATCATGAAGAACATGCTTTTCAATATCATTCATGGCGTTCCTGTCAACTTCCATGATTTCTTCATGAGGACTCGGCCAATGTTGCAATGTCACCTTTTGAGCTGAAGCCATATCGCCTTGGATCATGAGATTCATAAGGGCAAGATCTTCTTTGAACTACAAGGTGACACTTTGAATCATGGCAGCTACTTGCGCCCATTGAAGTCCTCAGCGACCGGTTTCATCATCTGATGATAAGGGCAAGGCAGCAGCTGTAATTGATGAAGGCACTCGTCCATTGGATGGTCAATTTCGCAAAGCTGCATCTTACTCCACCAATGACGATTCTGCAACGCATGACACTACCGCAAATACCTCAACCAAGCAACAGCCTCAAGCAACTGCACCCAGGGTGATGACTGATCGTGAGTTACTCCTCGGTCTTCATCGGAAGGTTGAGCATAATCGAAATGGGTGAAGCGCCAATTTGCTGCAATTCTTCACAATATGACCTCAACGCATAATGCGGTGAAGAAAACCAATATTACCTTCATGAAACCCTCAACACTTTTGGGCTGTTCTTAATCATGTATATTCCGCGGAAGAATTGAAGACTATGGGTCTTCAGGAAGCTTTTGACTGGTCTGCACCACCTCCGAAGAAATTCAAGAGAGGCAAAGTTCCTGATCTGGTGGCCAGCTCTTATTCTTCATCGCGTGAAACTGATGAATATGAAGATTTAGATGACACTGCGGCAGGCCCTACTTCAACAAACAACCCCGACAACACTGGCGCTCCTCCATCAACTTGAATATCTTCAGGGGCGTTAGTCCTCAATTTCGATCCTTTTGGTCATTTGATGACAAAGGGGGAGAAATCTGAGTTAGTCTTCAAGCGGGTTTATACTATGGGCGTTCTTTTTAAGTTACAACTCTCGTTCTTCCGAAACTTTTATTGGATCGAGTTGTAATCTTAAGTCCGATGGTGCCCTGATACTTTTGAACGGTGCATTGTCTTTGTGACTGCGTGCTCTAATACTTTGATGTGTGATTTTGCATGCTTATTCCTCGTTAATATCATTGCACGCATGCTGAATCTCATCAGGCACCATATTTCATCATGCATTTCAAATTCTTCATAATACATATCAAATGCGTGTATGAATTACAAGATATAGGGGGAGATCTCCATGATTAAACTCTTCAAAATGTGCATTGCCTCAAAAGCAAATTCCTCATTATGCACACATTTAGGGGGAGTTCTTCTATATCTTGCAATCAAATTCCTCAATATCAGTATTTACACTTCATATGTTTATCCCCGTTGAAAACTTAACCTATGTTGTCATCAATCACAAAAAAGGGGTAGATTGTAAGTGCATCTAGTGCCCCTTAGTGATTTTGGTGTATTGAAGACTTATAGGTTAAATGGCTGATCGCTTGTGAGTGTACACAGGTCTATAAGTCTATGAGGAGTTTGATATTTACAGAGAAAGTCGACCCCTAAAAATGAAGTTCTTCAACCGAAGACTTTGAAATTCTGAAGACTTTCTGAAGACTTTGAAAGTGAAGAAATTGGTGTGACCGTGAAGACTTGATATTCATTCGAGGAATATGAAGCGTGAAGACTTTTGTTTTCAAAGTTTCATTTTCTCTTTCTTGAGTCATAGGAAACACCGTACTGTTAAAGGGGGTCGAGGAAATACTAAGGAAAAATTTCCATGTGATGCTCAACTCAAAATCCTACACCTACCAATCCCTTTGAGTGAAGCCATTGGAAATCTCATACTGATTCGATCAAATTCATCGATGATGAGACGCTTGTTCTTACAGTCTTGAGGACTTCTTTCGATCGAGAGTTAGGAATTCGCCAGTCTGAATTGCCTACGATGAGGAACATGATAGCCACGAGGACTTTGAGAGTCAAATTTCCGACCGTTCTTTGTCTTTTGGCCGGCGGACCAAAATATCTTATCCACCTAACGGTCATATCATTGAAGGGCATTTATGTCTTATCATGTCGGGCTGCTCCCTAGGCTATAAATAGCCGCCCCCTACAACCACTAGTTGGTTGGCTGCTCCGAGAGAACTCGACACTTGTCATTTGAGAGCAACCCATCCTCCGAGGACTTTGAGCGAAAATCATCAAGTGAGGAAAATCCCAAAACCAAACCCACAAACCCCAAGTGATTGAGCTTCACTGAAGAAATTGATCCTGCGTGGATCCGACGCTTGTTACCTTTGAAGACTGTGCTTCTTCCATACGGTTAGGCGTCAAGGTCTAGAGCATCCTAGAGGAATTGTGGATCGCCGAGTGACCAAGTCTGTGAAGGTTTGGAAGTCACCTGAAGACTTACCACGAGTGATTGGACGAGGCCTGCGTGGTCTTAGTTCAAGGAGAATACGGTGAGGACTGGGTGTCTGAGTTGTGGCTCGAGGCGGGTGTCCGGACTGTGTGTCCTCGAGTTTAAATACTCGGCCGCTCCAACCAGACGTATAACCGAGACAGCAGATTGGAACTGGTCTACCAAATCATTGTCTTCACCAACTGATTGGTTCTATTTCCTCAACTCATTCATTTCCTCATTACATGTTGCATATTGTTCATATCTGTGCTTGAAGACTTTGACTGAAGACTTTCACAAATTCCTCAGTTCAATTTCTTCAGTCTGTTTGTCTTCATCTTGTTATCCTGTGTTTACGCTTCCCGTACACTGTTCTTAGTCTTCATTTCATCATGCTGACTATGTGTGTATCCTGTTATGTTTACCTCTGAGTACATATTCCGCTGCAAATAGTTCTTCGCCAAGGAATTTCCTCACCGGCAAATTCCTCAGTGAAGAATTTCATAAAAATAACCTATTCACCCCCCCTCTAGTCGATATAATGCACTTTCATAAACAACTCCATATGAGCTCCAATTACTTGTAGGGAAATGGAATAGACCTCGGTTATGATGATGCACTAGGTCCATAGCTGGGAGTTTGTGTATGTTCACGAAATGTGTTTGTCGAGTGCTCATTAAGAAAGTTTCTATACAAGTTTCTGAATGAACTCTTTAAATAAAGTTCTCTAAAAGTTCCCTATGAAAGAATCCTTTGAAGCATCTGGTCGTCACAAATGTTATGAATACTTGTGGAACCAAAACGGACTCCGTATGAGTCTGATATCCATGTTTGATTAACATTGCAAAAGCGATTCGAGCGCGATTCTGAGACTAGTTCTTGTGTAGTTGCACTCGATTCTTTCTATTCTACTTCACTAAACATCTCCATATGAGATCTTATTACTTGTAGGGAAATGCAAGAGACCTCGGTTATAATGATGCACTAGGTCCATCGCTGGAACTTTGTGTCTGTTCTCGAAATGTGTTTATCGAGTGCTCATTAAGAAAGTTTCTATACAAGTTTCTGAACGAACTCCTTAAGAAAAGTTCTCCAAAAGTTCCTATGAAAAAAATCCTTTGAAGCATCTGGTCTTCACAAATGTTTTGACTACTTGTGGAGCCAAAAATGACTCCGTATGAGTCAGATGTCCATGTTTCAGTTAACACTACGCAAAAGTGATTCGAACGAAAGTTACAGACTAGTTCTTGTGTAGTTTCACTCCATTTTTTCTATTCTACTTCACTAAAAATCTCCATAAGAGATCTAATTACTTGTAGGGAAATGCAAGAGACCTCGGTTATGATGATGCACTAGGTCCATAGTGGGACTTTGTGTATGTTCTCGAAATGCGTTTGTCGAGTGCTCATTAAGAAAGTTTCTATACAAGTTTTTGAACGAACTCCTTAAGAAAAGTTCTCCATAAGTTCCCTATGAGAGAATCCTTTGAAGCATCTGGTCGTCACAAACGTTTTGACTACTTGTGGAGCCAAAACGGACTCTGTATGAGTCAGATATCCATGTTTGATTAACCATATGAGATCTAATTACTTGTAAAATGCGATTCGAGCAGCGATTCTGAGTGAATAGTTATTGTGTAGTTGCACTCAATTTTTTCTATTCTACTTCACTAAACATCTCCATATGAGATCTAATTACTTGTAGGGAAATGCAAGAGACCTCGGTTATGATGATGCACTTGGTCCATCGCTGGGACTTTGTGTATGTTCTCGAAATGCGTTTGTCGAGTGCTCATTAAGAAAGTTTTATACAAGTTTCTGAACGAATTCCTTAAGAAAAGTTGTCTAAAAGTTCCCTATGAAAGAATCCTTTGAAGCATCTGGTCATCACAAACGTTTTGACTACTTGTGGAGCCAAAAATCACTCCGCATGAGTCAGATATCCATGTTTCAGTTAACATTGCGCAAAAGTGATTCGAACGACAATTACAGACTAGTTCTTGTGTAGTTGCATTCTATTTTTTCAATTCGACTTCACTAAACATCTCCATATGAGATCCAATTACTTGTAGGGAAATGCAAGAGACCTCAGTTATGATGATGCGCTAGGTCCATAGCTGGGACTTTGTGTATGTTCTCGAAATGCGTTTGTCGAGTGCTCATTAAGAAAGTTTCTATACAAGTTTCTGAACGAACTCCTTAAGAAAAGTTCTCCAAAAGTTCCCGATGAAAGAATCCTTTGAAGCATCTGGTCGTCACTAACGTTTTAACTACTTCTAGAGCCAAAACGGACTCTGTATGAGTCAGATATCCATGTTTGATTAACTTTGCAAAGCTGATTCGAGCAGCGATTCTGAGACTAGTTCTTGTGTAGTTGCACTCAATTTTTTCCATTCTACTTCACTAAACATCTCCATATGAGATCCAATTACTTGTAGGGAAATGCAAGAGACCTCGGTTATGATGATGCAATAGGTCCATAGCTGGGACTTTGTGTATGTTCTCGAAATGCGTTTGTGGAGTGCTCATTAAGAAAGTTTCTATAAAAGTTTCTGAACGAACTCTGTAAGAAAAGTTCTCCAAAAGTTCCCTATGAATGAATCCTTTGAAGCATCTGGTCGTCACAAACATTTTGACTACTTGTGGAGCCAAAACGGACTCCTTATGAGTCAGATATGCATGTTTCAGTTAACACTGCCCAAAACTGATTCCGAACGACAGTTACAAACTAGTTCTTGCATAGTTGCACTCAATTTTTTCCATTATACTTCACTAAACATCTTCATATGAGATGTAATTACTTGTAGGGAAATGCTAGAGACCTTGTGTATGTTCTCGAAATGCGTTTGTCGAGTGCTCATTCAGAAAAGTTTCTATACAAGTTTCTGAACGAACTCCTTAAGAAAAGTCCTATAAAAGTTGCCTATTAAAGAATCCTTTGAAGCATCTGGTCGTCACAAACGTTTTGACTACTTGAGGAGCCAAAAATGACTCTGTATGAGTTAGATATCCATGTTTTAGTTAACATTGTGGAAAACTAATTCGGAACGACAGTTACAGAATAATTCTTGTGTAGTTGCACTCGATTTTTTCTATGCTACTTCACTAAACATCTCGATATGAGATCTAATTACTTGTAGGGAAATGCAAGAGACCTCGGTTATGATGATGCACTAGGACCATAGCTGGGACTTTGTGTATGTTCTCGAAATGCGTTTGTCAAGTGCTCATTAAGAAAGTTTCTATACAAGTTTCTGAAAGAACTCCTTAAGAAAAGTTCTCCAAAAGTTCCCTATGAAAGAATCCTTTGAAGCATCTGGTCGTCACAAACGTTTTAACTACTTGTGGAGCCAAAATGGACTCCGTATGAGTCAGATGTCCATGTTTGATTAACTTTGCAAAACCGATTCGAGCAGCGATTCTGAGACTAGTTCTTGTGTAGTTGCATTCTATTTTTTCCATTCTACTTCACTAAACATCTCCATATGAGATCTAATTACTTTTAGGGAGATGCAAGAGACCTCGGTTATGGTTATGCACTAGGTCCATCGCTGGGACTTTGTGTATATTCTCGAAATGCGTTTGTCGAGTGCTCATTAAGAAAGTTTCTATACAAGTTTCTGAATGAACTCCTTAAGAAAAGTTCTCCAAAATTTTCCTATGAAACAATCCTTTGAAGCATCTGGTCGTCACAAACGTTTTGACTACTTGTGGAGCCAAAAATGACTCCGTATGAGTCAGATATCCATGTTTCAGTTAACATTGCGCAAAAGTGATTCGAACGACAGTTACAGACTAGTTCTTGTATAGTTGAATTCTATTATTTCAATTCGACATCACTAAACATCTCCACATGAGATCCAATTACTTGTAGGGAAATGCAAGCGACCTCGGTTATGATGATGCACTAGGTCCATAGCAGGGACTTTGTATGTATGTTCTCGAAATGCGTTTGTCGAGTGCTCATTAAGAAAGTTTCTATACAAGTTTCTGAACGAACTCCTTAAGAAAAGTTCTCCAAAAGTTCCCGATGAAAGAATCCTTTGAAGCATCTGGTCATCACAAACATCTTGACTACTTGTGGAGATAAAACGGACTCCGTATGATTCAGATATCCATGTTTCAGTTAACACTGCGCAAAACTGATTCCGAACGAGTTACACACTAGTACTTGCGTAGTTCCACTCGATTTTTTCCATTCTACTTCACTAAACATCTCCATATGAGATACAATTACTAGTAGGGAAATGCAAGAGATCTCGGTTATGATGATGCACTAGGTCCATAGCTGGGACTTTGTGTATGTTCTCAAAATGCGCGTGTCGAGTGCTCATTAAGAAAGTTTCTATACAAGTTTCTGAACGAACTCCTTAAGAAAAATTCTCCAAAAGTTCCCTATGAAAGATTCCTTTGAAGCATCTGGTCGTCACAAACTTTTTGACTACTTGTGGAGCCAAAACAGACTTTTTATGAGTCAGATATCCATGTTTCAGTTAACACTGCGCAAAACTGATACCGAACGACAGTTACAGACTAGTTTTGTGTAGTTGCACTCAATTTTTTCCATTCTACTTCACTAAACATCTTCATATGAGATCCAATTACTTGTAGGGAAATGCAAGAGACCTAGATTATGATGATGCACTAGGTCCATAGCTGGGACATTGTGTATGTTTTCGAAATGCGTTTGTGGAGTGCTCAGTAAGAAGGTTTCTATACTAGTTTATGAACGAACACCTTAAGAAAAGTTCTCCAAAAGTTCCGTATAAAAGAATCCTTTGAAGCATCTAGTCGTCACAAACGTTTTGAGTACTTGTGGAGCCAAAACAGACTTCGTATGAGTCAGATATCCATGTTTCAGTTAAAACTGCGCAAAACTGATTCCGAACAAGAGTTACAGACTAGTTCTTGTGTAGTTGCACTCGATTTTTTCTATTCTACTTCACTAAACATCTCCATATGAGATCCAATTACTTGTAGGGAAATGCAAGAGACCTCGGTTATGATGATGCACTAGGTCCATCGCTGGGACTTTGTGTATGTTCTCAAAATGCGTTTATCGAGTGCTCATCAAGAAAGTTTCTATACAAGTTTCTGAACGAACTCCTTATGAAAAGTTCTCCAAAAGTTCTTTATGAAATAATCCTTTGAAGCATCTGGTCGTCACAAATGTTTTTACTACTTGTGGAGCCAAAAATGACTCCGTATGAGTCAGATATCCATGTTTCAGTTAACATTGCGCAAAAGTGATTCGAACAACAGTTATAGACTAGTTCTTGTGTAGTTGCATTCTATTTTTTCAATTTGACTTCACTAAACATCTCCATATGAAATCCAATTACTTGTTGGGAAATGCAAGAGAACTAGGTTATGATGATGCACTAGGTCCATAGCTGGGACCTTGTGTATGTTCTCGAAATGCGTTTGTCAAGTGCTCATTAAGAAAGTTTCTATACAAGTTTCTGAACGAACTCCTTAAGAAAAGTTCTCCAAAAGTTCCCTATGAAAGAAATTTTTGAGACATTTGGTCGTCACAAACATTTTGACTACTTGTGGAGCCAAAACGGACTCCGTATGAGTCAGATATCCATGTTTGATTAACCTTTGCATAAAACTAATTCCAAGCAGCGATTCTGAGACTAGTTCTTGTGTAGTTGCCCTCGATTTTTTCTATTCTATTTCACTAAACATCTCCATATGAGATTGAATTACTTGTAGGGAAATGCAAGAGACCTCGGTTATGATGTTGCACTAGGTCCATAGCTGGGACTTTGTGTATGTTCTCGAAATGCATTTGTCGAGTGCTCATTTGGAAAGTTTCTATACAAGTTTCTTAACGAACTCCTTAAGAAAAATTCTCCAAAAGTTCCATATGAAAGATTCCTTTGAAGCATATGGTTGTCACAAATGATTTGACTACTTGTGGAGCCAAAACGAACTCTGTATGAGTCAGATATCCATGTTTCAGTTAACACTGCGCAAAACTGATACAGAACGACAATTACAGACTAGTTCTCGTGTAGTTGCACTCAATTTTTTCCATTCTACTTCACTAAACATCTTCATATGAGATCCAATTACTTGTAGGGAAATGCAAAAGACCCAGGTTATGATGATGCACTAGGTCCATAGCTGGGACTTTGTGTATGTTCTCGAAATGCATTTGTCGAGTGCTCATTAAGAAAGTTTCTATACAAGTTTCTGAACAAACTCCTTGAGAAATGTTCTCCAAAAGTTCCCTATGAAAGAATCCTTTGAATCATCTGGTCTTCACAAAAATTTTGACAAGTTGTGGAGCCAAAACGGACTCTGTATGAGTCAGATATCCAAGTTTCAGTTAACACTGCGCAAAACTGATTCCGAACGACAGTTACAGACTAGTTCTTGTGTAGTTGCACTCGATTTTTTCTATTCTACTTCACTAAACATCTCCATATGAGATCCAATTACTTGTAGGGAAATGCAAGAGACCTCGGTTATGATGATGCACTAGGTCCATAGCTGGGACTTTGTGTATGTTCTTGAAATGCGTTTGTCGAGTGCTCATTAAGAAAGTTTCTATACAAGTTTCTTAACGAACTCCTTAAGAAAATTTCTCCAAAAGTTCCCTATGAAAGATTCCTTTGAAGCATCTGGTCGTCACAAACGTTTTGACTACTTGTGGAGCCGAAATGGACTCCGTATGAGTCAGTTATCCATGTTTCAATTAACACTGCGCAAAACTGATTCCGGACGACAGTTACAAACTAGTTCTTGTGTAGTTGACTCGATTTTTTCCATTCTACTTCACTAAACATCTTCATATGAGATCCAATTACTTGCAGGGAAATGCAAGAGACCTATGTTATGATGATGCACTAGGTCCATAGCTGGGACTTTGTATATGTTCTCGAAATACGTTTGTCGAGTGCTCATTAAGAAAGTTTCTATACAAGTTTCTGAACGAACTCCTTAAGAAAAGTTCTCCGAAAGCTCCCTATAAAAGAATTATTTGAAGCATCTGGTCGTCACAAACGTTTTGACTACTTGTGGAGCCAAAATGGACTCCGTATGAGTAAGATATCCATGTTTCAGTTAACACTACGCAAAACTGATTCTGAACGACAGTTAAAAACTAGTTCTTGTGTAGTTGCACTCAATTTTTTGATTCTACTTCACTAAACATATCTATAAGAGATCCAATTACTTGAAGGGAAATGCAAGTGACCTCGGTTATGATGATGCACTAGGTCCATAGTTGGGACTTTGTGTATGTTCTCGAAATGCGTTTGTCGAGTGCTCATTAAGAAAGTTTCTACACAAGTTTCTGAACGAACTCCTTAATAAAAGTTCTCCAAAAGTTCAATATGAAAGATTTCTTTGAAGCATCTGGTCGTCACAAATGTTTTGACTACTTGTGGAGCCAAAACGGACTCGTCTGAGTCAGATATCCGTGTTTCAGTTAACACTGCGCAAAACTGATTCCGAACGACAGTTACAGACTAATTTTTGTGTAGTTGCACTTGATTTTTCCATTCTACTTCACTAAACGTCTTCATATGAGATGCAATTACTTGTAGGGAAATGCAAGAGAACTAGGTTATGATGATGCACTAGGTCCATAGCTGGGACTTTGTATATGTTCTCGAAATGCGTTTGTCGTTTGCTCATTAAGAAAGTTTCTATACAAGTTTCTAAACGTAGTGCTTAAGAAAAGTTCTCCTAAAGCTCCATATGAAAGAATTATTTGAATCATCTGGTCGTCACAAACGTTTTGACTACTTGTGGAGCCAAAACGAACTCCGTATGAGTCAGATATCCATGTTTCAGTTAACAGTGCGCAAAACTGGTTCCGAACGACAGTTACAGACTAGTTCTTGTGTAGTTGCACTCGATTTTTTCTATTCTACTTCACTAAACATCTCTATATGAGATCTAATTACTTGCAGGGAAATTCAAGAGACTTCGGTTATGACGATGCACTAGGTCCATCGCTGGGACTTTGTGTATGTTCTCGAAATGCGTTTGTCGAGTGCTGATTAAGAAAGTTTCTATACAAGTTTCTGAATGAACTCCTTTAGGAAAGTTCTCCAAAAGTTCCCTATGACAGAATCCCTTGAAGCATCTGGTCGTCACGAACGTTTTGACTACTTGTGGAGCCAAAACGGACTCCGTATGAGTCAGATATCCATGTTTGATTAACAACTGCAAAACCGATTCGAGCAGCGATTCTGAGACTAGTTCTTGTGTAGTTGACTCGATTTTTCATTCTACTTCACTAAACATCTTCATCTGAGATCCAATTACTTGTAGGGAAATGCAAGAGACCTAGGTTATGATGATGCACTAGGTCCATAGCTGGGACATTGTGTATGTTCATGAAATGCGTTTGTCGAGTGCTCATTAAGGAAGCTTCTATACAAGTTTCTGAACGAATTTCTTAAGAAAAGTTCTCCAAACGCTCCATATGAAAGAATTATTTGAATTATATGGTCGTCACAAATGTTTTGACTACTGGTGGAGCCAAAACGGACTCCGTATGAGTCAGATATCCATGTTTCAGTTAACACTGTGCAAAACTCATTCCGAACGACAGTTACAGACTAGTTCTTGTGTAGTTGGACTCGATTTTTTGATTCTAATTCACTAAACATATCCATAAGAGAGACAATTACTTGTAGGGAAATGCAAGTGACCTCAGTTATGATGATGCACTAGGTCCATAGCTGGGACTTTGGGTATGTTCAAGAAATGCGTTTGTTGAGTGCTCATTAAGAAAGTTTCTATACAAGTTTCTGAACAAACTCCTTAATAAAAGTTCTCCAAAAGTTCTCTATGAAAGATTCCTTTGAAGCATCTGGTCGTCACAAATGTTTTGACTACTTGTCGAGCCAAAACGGACTCCGTATGAGTTAGATATCCATGTTTCAGTTAACACTGCGCAAAACTGATTCCGAACGACAGTTACAGACTAATTCTTGTGTAGATGCAATTACTTGTAGGGAAATACAAGACAACTAGGTTATGATGATGCACTAGGTCCATAGCTGGGACTTTGTGTATGTTCTCGAAATGCGTTTGTCGAGTGCTCATTAAGAAAGTTTCTATACAAGTTTTTGAACGAACTCCTTAAGAAAAGTTCTCCAAAAGCTCCCTATAAAAGAATTATTTGAAGCATTTGGTCGTCACAAACGTTTTGACTACTTGTGGAGCCAAAACGGACTCCTTATGAGGCAGATATCCATGTTTCATGTAACACTGCGCAAAACTGGTTCCGAACGACAGTTACAAACTAGTTCTTGTGTAGTTGCACTTTATTTTTTCCATTATGCTTCACTAAACATCTCCATATGAGCTCCAATTACTTGTAGGCAAATGCAAGAGACCTCGGTTATGATGATGCACTAGGTCCATAGCTGGGACTTTGTGTATGTTCTCGAAATGTGTTTGTCGAGTGCTCATTAAGAATGTTTCTATACAAGTTTCTGTACGAACTCCTTAAGAAAAGTTCTCCAAAAGTTGCCTATGAAACGTTTTGACTACTTGTGGAGCCAAAACGGACTCCTTATGAGGCAGATATCCATGTTTCATGTAACACTGCGCAAAACTGGTTCCGGACGACAGTTACAAACTAGTTCTTGTGTAGTTGCACTTTATTTTTCCATTATGCTTCACTAAACATCTCCATATGAGTTGAATCCTTTGAAGCATCTGGTCGTCACAAACGTTTTGAATACTTGTGGAGCCAAAACGGACTCCGTATGAGTCAGATATCCATGTTTGATTAACACTGCGCAAAACTGATACCGAGCAGCGATTCTGAGACTAGTTCTTGTGTAGTTGCACTCAATTTGTTCCATTCTACTTCACTAAACATATTCATATGAGATCCAATTACTTGTAGGGAAATGCAAGAGACCTAGGTTATAATGATGCACTAGATCCATAGCTGGGACTTTGTGTATGTTCTCGAAATGCGTTTGTCGAGTGCTCATTAAGAAAGTTTCTATACAAGTTTCTGAACGAACTCCTTAAGAAGAGTTCTACAAAAGTTCCCTATGACAGAATCCTTTGAAGTATCTGGTCGTCACAAACGTTTTGACTACTTGTGGAGCCAAAACTGACTCCGTATGAGTCAGATATCCATGTTTCAAATAACACTGCGCAAAACTGATTCCGAGCGACAGTAACAGAATAGTTCTTGTGTAGTTGCACTCGATTTTTTCTATTGTACTTCACTAAACATCTCCATATGAGATACTTGTAGGGAAATGCAAAAGAACTTGGTTATGATGATGCACTAGGTCCATCGCTGGGACTTTGTGTATGTTCTCGAAATGTGTTTGTCGAGTGCTCATTAAGAAACTTTCTATACAAGTTTCTGAATGAACTCCTTAATGAAAGTTCTCCAAAAGTTCCCTATGAAAGAATCCTTTGAAGCATCTGGTCATCACAAACGTTTTGACTACTTGTGGAGCCAAAAATGACTCTGTATGAGTCAGATATCCATGTTTCAGTTAACATTGCGCAAAAGTGATTGAGCAGCGATTCTGATGACTAGTTCTTGTGTAGTTGCATTCTATTTTTTCAATTCGACTTCACTAAACATCTCCATATGAGATCCAATTACTTGTAGGGAAATGCAAGAGACCTCGGTTATGATGATGCACTATGTCCATAGATGGGACTTTGTGTATGTTCTCGAAATTCGTTTGTCGAGTGTTCATTAAGAAATTTTCTATACAAGTTTCTGAACGAACTCCTTAAGAAAACTTCTCCAAAAGTTCCCTATGAAACGATCCTTTGAAGCATCTGGTCGTAACAAACATTTTGACTACTTGTGGAGCCAAAACGGACTCCGTATGAGTCAGATATCCATGTTTCAGTTAACACTGCGCAAAACTGATTCCGAACGACAGTTACATACTAGTTCTTGTGTAGTTGCACTCGCTTTTTTCCATTCTACTTCACTAAACATCTCCATATGAGATCCAATTACTTGTAGAGAAATGCAAGAGACCTCAATTATGATGATGCACTAGGGCCATAGCTGGGAGTTTCTGTATGTTCTCGAAATGCATTTGTTGAGTGCTCATTAGGAAAGTTTCTATACAAGTTTCTGAACAAACTCCTTATGAAAAATTCTTCAAAAGTTCCCTATGATAGATTCCTTTGAAGCATCTGGTCATCACAAACGTTTTGACTACTTGTGAAGCCAAAACAGATTCCGTATGAGTCAGATATCCATGTTTCAGTTAACACTGGGCAAAACTGATACCGAACGACAGTTACAGACTGGTTCTTGTGTAGTTGCACTCAATTTTTTCCATTCTACTTCACTAAACATATTCATATGAGATCCAATTACTTGTAGGGTAATGCAAGAGACCTAGGTTATGATGATGCACTAGGTCCATAGCTGGGACTTTGTGTATGTTCTTGAAATGCATTTGTCGAGTGCTCATTAAGAAAGTTTCTATACAAGTTTCTGAACGAACTCCTTAAGAAAAGTTCTTCAAAAGCTGCCTATGAAAGAATCCTTTGAAGCATCTGGTCGTCACAAACGTTTTGAATACTTGTGGAGCCAAAACGGACTCCGTATGAGTCAGATATCCATGTTTCAGTTAACACCGTGCAAAACTGATACCGAACGACAGTTACAGACTGGTTCTTGTGTAGTTGCACTCAATTTGTTCCATTATACTTCACTAAACATATTCATATGAGATCCAATTACTTGTAGGGAAATGCAAGAGACCTAGGTTATAATGATGCACTAGATCCATAGCTGGGACTTTGTGTATGTTCTCGAAATGCGTTTGTCGAGTGCTCATTAAGAAAGTTTCTATACAAGTTTCTGAACGAACTCCTTAAGAAGAGTTCTCCAAAAGTTCCCTATGACAGAATCCTTTGAAGTATCTGGTCGTCACAAATGTTTTGACTACTTGTAGAGCCAAAACTGACTCCGTATGAGTCAGATATCCATGTTTCAAATAACACTGCGCAAAACTGATTCCGAGCGACAGTTACAGAATAGTTCTTGTGTAGTTGCACTCGATTTTTTCTATTGTACTTCACTAAACAAATCCATATGAGATACTTGTAGGGAAATGCAAAAGACCTCGGTTATGATGATGCACTAGGTCCATCGCTGGGACTTTGTGTATGTTCTCGAAATGCGTTTGTCGAGTGCTCATTAAGAAACTTTCTATACAAGTTTCTGAATGAACTCCTTAATGAAAGTTCTCCAAAAGTTCCCTATGAAAGAATCCTTTGAAGCATCTGGTCATCACAAATGTTTTGACTACTTGTGGAGCCAAAAATGACTCTGTAAGAGTCAGATATCCATGTTTCAGTTAACATTGCGCAAAAGTGATTCGAACGACAGTTACAGACTAGTTCTTGTGTAGTTGCATTCTATTTTTTCAATTCAACTTCACTAAACATCTCCATATGAGATCCAATTACTTGTAGGGAAATTCAAGAGACCTCGGTTATGATGATGCACTATGTCCATAGATGGGACTTTGTGTATGTTCTCGAAATTCGTTTGTCGAGTGCTCATTAAGAAATTTTCTATACAAGTTTCTGAACGAACTCCTTAAGAAAAGTTCTCCAAAAGTTCCCTATGAAATGATCCTTTGAAGAATCTGGTCGTAACAAACATTTTGACTACTTGTGGAGCCAAAACGGACTCTGTATGTGTCGGGGGTTGGATGCGACATATGCCAACGCGTGGCTTATCATGGTGGGGGCGAGTAGAACGTCGCCGGTGCCTGGAAACGGGATGAGGCGAAGACATGCACGCCGGCGAATCTTACCCAGCTTCGGGGCTCTCCGAGGAGATAACACCCCTACTGCTGCTCTGCGGGGTCTCCGCATGATCACTATGGGATGATAGTACAAAGGTGCTCCTCGAGCTGTTTGGGGGCAGGGAGGAGCAAGCCTAGCTCTTTCCCCTCTTGCTATGTGTCTAAACCTGTCTAAGGCCGAACCCTTTGCATGGGTGCCCCGTGGGGTTTATATAGGCTTACCCCCCGGGGGTACAATGGTAATCCGACTGGGCGTGGTCCCCAGCCGTCAGTCTCTCTTGCAGCTGCCCTCCCTGCCGGCTTCTGGGGCCCGCCGACTAGCGGGCCCCGCGGACAGGCAGGACACTGTGCAGCACTCCTGATGATGCAGGCTTGGTCATGGGGTCGTGGGAACAGTGCCGCCGTCTGCCAGGCGATCACTGTCGCCACACCCCATCCAATCTGGTTTATGGCTTGTGGGGCCCTGGCCGGGAGGCGGCCGACTCTGGAAAGGCCGGCTCTCGCAGGGCCGTCTTCGGGCTCTCCGGCCGTCTTCTTCTATCTCACTGACAGGGGGCCCGGCGATCTCTGGGCCGTACGCGCCGCCGTCGTGGGCACAGTGCCTTGTGCACTGTGGCTGAGGTCAGGGGAGGCATGGCAACAGTGCCGCGCCTCACCGGAGATCTCCTGGCGACGCGGCAAACTGTAGCCATGCCTTCCTCCCGTGGATCCTGAGGGGACGGCCACGTCAGGGCGGTACCCCGCATCGGTCTTCGTGAAAGGTCGCGGGCCGACTCTCAGAGTTGGCCCCTT
This sequence comes from Aegilops speltoides, assembly GCA_021437245.1. Classification (NCBI taxonomy): domain Eukaryota; kingdom Viridiplantae; phylum Streptophyta; class Magnoliopsida; order Poales; family Poaceae; genus Aegilops; species Aegilops speltoides. The sequence continues at coordinate 383,614,062 of CM038143.1, forward strand.
GAGAGGTCGCAAGCCCGGAGTCGGCTTGTTTCAGAGTCGCCGTCTGAGGACTCCGCTTCTTGAAGGTCGCCGGTGGGACTCGGCCTTCTCAAGGTCGCTGCTGGGACTCGGCTTCTCAAGGTCGCCCGGTGGGACTCGGTGAGGGGCGCGGCCTGCCCCGATGTCTTGAAAGATCTTGGGTCCTGGGTCAGCCTCCCCATGGCCCATTACACCGACAGTAGTCCCCGAAGCTGGCGAAGCCCGGCGGGCGCCGCCTCGTGGGGCTTCGGCAGTTTCAGTTGTTGCGGTGCCGACTCTGAGATTCGGCTGCCGCGTCTCTGGGCCGCCTTGCCGGAGTCGGCCTGGCCCCGCGAAGGAGCCGCCGCTCGCAAGTCGTGGCGGGAAACCGGCGGCGTATCGATTACGCCTCCCTGCCATCAATGAGACGGTCCTGTCGCGTGGCGCCACGTGGAGGCGATAGCTGTCTCGCCCGCGCGCGGACGGACGGCCGCTAGGTGGGCTCGCCATTACGCGCCTCGGCTCCGGCGGATCCGCCGCGCCGAGGGCGGTTGGCATCCCCACGCCGTTCTGCGGGCGATAACCGTGGGGTTAATCATGGGCGTCGTGGGGCCGTGGGCGCAGATTAATCCCCACGCCGCCCCTCGGCTTCTCAGCCCGTTAGGCGATAAATAGCAGAGGGGAGCGGCGGCAAAGCACGCCGCACTCCTCCCCGCTCTCTTGCCCTTCTTCTTCCTTCGCCCCGCACCGTTGCTTTCTTCCTCGCGGCGAGCACAGGTGCTCCTCCTCGCCGGCGATGAGCTCTTCTTCCGTCGCGCCCCCCACCTCGCGCTCCGGCGTATGGGACGGCTCGGACGTGGATGCAGAGGACATTGAGTTCCTTCACAAAACCCGCCGCCTCCCGAGTGCGGACTTGGTGCAGGCCCGTCCCGCGCCGGCGGGAGAGATCCGGCCCGCGCCGGCGGCGGGCGAGCGGGTCATCTTCCGCTCGCATCTCATGCGCGGGATGGGGCTCCCGGCGAGCGGGTTCCTCCGCTCCTTCCTCGCGTTTCATAGCCTGCAGCGGCACCACCTCACCCCCAACGCGGTGGTGCTTCTCTCCGCCGCCACCCCTGTGCGAAGGCTACATCGGGCGTTCTCCCACCCTCGAGCTGTGGGGAGTTCTTCTCCTCGGCTCGGCACTCAGGCGCTGCCGCACGCCAAAGACAAGGCGGCACCTACGTCGCGGTGCGGCGCACGACGGCCGACAACCCCTTTCCGCCCATCCCGCTGGTGAAATCGGTGAAGATGTGGCAGAAGACGTACTTCTACGTGAAGAACGTCTCCACCGATGGCGACTGGGTCAACTTGCCGCCCTTCGACCCCGAGCCGCTGATTGGCCGGCCGCCCAGCTGGTCCCATCGGTCGAAGTCGCTTTCAACCTCCGGAGTCGGCGCCGTAGCGCGCCTCCGAGTCATGACGCAGTCGGAGGGGCTCGTCGCCTCCGATCTCCTGGCCGCCTTCGTGGCGCGCCGGGTACTCCCGCTCCAAGGCCGGCCCCACCTCATCTGTCAGATGAGCGGCCGACATGATCCAAGCCGGCTGTGCACGAAGGACATGCCGCGTGGAGAAGTGGCGAATATGGTGAACCTCATCGCCCACTGCGGGTTCACGGACGAGTGGTAGTTCGGCAAGGAGCCGTACTCGTGTGACAACCCCCCTCCAGAGGTAAGTTGCTTCCGTCTGTATTTCGATCTCGCTTGCATCCGACTTCAAGTTCTGATCTCGTTGACATCTTGTGAGCAGAACCCTCTCATGGCGCTCGCAGCCGGCGCCACAAGAGAGTCAGGCGACCACGCCCCGATCATGAGGTCAGCGACGCCGACGACCCGACTTGGGGGCAGCAAGGCTGAGGCCGACGCCGAAGGCGGCGTAGAGGAGGAAGACGGCGGCCTCAGACCGTCGGCGACCTTCGCCGACTGGCCCGAGGGCGACACCGAGGCGGAAGTCATCCCGCGCCGTCAGCCGAGAGCCGGCCCCTCCAACCAGGCTGGCGTAAAGAGGCGTCACGCCGGGCCGAGTGCGCCCGGCGGCAGGTCGAAGAAGCCCAAGGGAACCGCCGCCGCGACCAAGCGGGAGGAGGCGGCCGCGAAGGCCAACCGCTTCCGGAAGGAAGTGAGAAGGCCACCACTAGTTTCTTCGTAAGTCTCATACCCCTTATTTCTTTTCTGGATTTTGCTTTAATCTTTCTGACTTCCCCCCCTCTTCTCCAGCGCCCCCCTTTCCCTTGAGAGAGCCGCCGTTCCCTCCTTCATGGGGTCGGGGGCGACGTCCGCCAACACACGACAGATTGACCCCGCCGCCGACCTCCGGGAGGCGACGGCACGGAACGCGCAAGAGAAGCGCGCGGAGGAGGAGGCCGGCCGCCTGGAGAGGGCGGAGGCCGAGAAGGCGGCCGCCAACGCCCAGCGGCACCTGGAGGAGGCCATGGCCGCGGACGCGGCGAAGCGGGATGCTGAGGAGGCCGTTCGCCGCCGAGCGGCAATGCTCGTTCCCCCGCTGTCGTCAGCACTACCGCCCCCTGAGTTCACGGGGCAGACCGGGGAGGTCGGCGCCGCAAACCCTCTCGCGGAGGACGGTGGTGACGCCTCGGGCTCGGATACTCACGCGCCGCCTCCGCCGCCTCCGCCGCCTCCGTCTCCGAGGCCGCACGGCAAGCAGCCGGCGGACCCGCAGGATCCGCCGACTGCAGACGATGCCGACACGTGGCTGCTTCTTCAGGTCGCCGCGCTAACACGCCGCCGGATTGAGAGGACGAGCTCGGCGCCCCGAGCTCGGGAGGCTGACGCCGCCAGCATGGCGAACCTGGACGCTGAAGCCTCCAGTGCCGCGCCCACTGGCTGGGTGCGCGAAGGCGGCACCGGCCCGCTTAACCAGGCCCTTCTGGACGTTCAGTCCAAGTTGCGCAAAGAAGGCGAGGCCCTCCAACTTTACACCAAGACGCATCTGGCCCTGCGTACCTCCGTCCGGGTATGCTTCATTTTTTCTTTTTTGGTCTCTTGTCTTTTTCTGTGGGGGCGCGCCAGCGCACCCACTGGGTGTAGTCCCCGAGTTCGGAGTCGGCTGCTGAGCAGGCGGCTCGGAACTCCTTCTAGCGAGCTCCGAAGACTGACTTTACTTTGCCGGCCTTGCAGGAGTACCACAACCTCCGCGCTACTGCCTTCAACCGCAATGTTGAGGAGCTGAGAAGCGGATCACGATCCTGGCGGACGGTCGAGGTGAGCCAATTCTTCCTTCTTCGCGGGGGCGCGCTGGCGCACCCGTGGGCTGTAGTCCCCGAGATTCGGGCCGACTGCTGAGCAGTCGGGCCGGATCTCCCCGGCGACCTTCCTTCTCTCTTCTCATAAGGCGCTTGGCTACCATGGCTGTAGTCCCCGAGATTCTGGCCGACTGCTGAGCAGTCGGGCCAGATCTCCCCGGCGACCTTCCTTGTTTCTTCTCCGCGGGGGCGCGCTGGCACGCCCGCGGGCTGTAGTCCCCTAGATTCGAGCCGACTGCTGAGCACTCGGCCCGGATCTCCCCGGCGACCTTCCTTGTTGACGGTGCTTTGTCTTTTTTCGAGCTTCAGGCGCCAATGCCGCCCTTCAGGAGCAGCTGGATGAGGCCAATACCGCCCGTCGCGCTAAGGAGGAGGAGTGCGACAAACTCATCCAAGAGCGCGACCTGCTGGCGACGCAGCTGGCCGAGCAGAAGGAACTGCTCCGGAAGGCGCAGGAGGACGCCAAGTCGCGGGAGGATGCCCTCATAGCCGAGTTCGAGGTCGAGCGCTCCGCCTGGACCGATCGGGAGGCGATGCTGACCTCCGGCTACCACGAGCTTGAGGACATCGTCGATGGTAATTCTTTTTTCTCCTCTTTGGTCTTCAGACTCTGCGCCGAGCTGATTTTGGGTTTTTCTGACTGTCTTCCTTTCCTGTCTTTGGCAGACTTCTTTCCGCCACTCGCAGCCGTCCCTCCGCCATCGAGGCGGCTCGGGAGGAGCGGAGGCGAAAGGTAATTACCTGCCGCCAACCAGACCAACCATCGGCGAGCAGCTTCGAGTATCGCTCGTCCGCCTCGCTCATTGTTGCGCCGTCTCAACGCGCCGGCGCCCAAGTCGTTGCCGCTCAGGCCGGAGGTGCCGTCTCTCAAGACCGCCAATCGGACGGCCGACTGGCTGGAGGTCGCCGTTGGTCGCTTCGAAGCTTGGAGGGGCTCCTCGGCCCGTGCCGGAGCACGCCGGGCCTTGGAGTTCGTCAAAGGGTGGTACCCTGGGCTGGACCTGGACCGTCTGGCCGCGTTCCGGTCAGAAGCCCAGGCCGAGCTCGAGGTCGTGGAAGGCGCCCTTGTCGAGCGCGCGGCGGCCATCGCCGAGTACACGGACACCAGTGTCTTTGTGCCCGAGCGGACCGACGGCGGCGAGGAGGTTCCGCCGGAGTGGTTCGGGATGCACCCGGGGTACGAGGAGGACTCGGCGGAGGTGATCGGCTCCAGCGCCGAGGAAGAGGACGAGTCGGAGGGCGGAAGTGAAGAGGAGGAGCCAGAGGGCGAGGCAGGCGGCCAGCCCCAGCCTGATCGCGCCTCCAGCAACGAGCCACAGAAGGACAAGGCGACTGTCGCTGGAGGTGACCAAGCCGAGACCGCCCAGCCGGCTGCCCCAACCTCCGACACCGCCGTCACCTCCGACCCTCCGGCTCCGGAGGCTGCCCCCTAGAATGCTTCAGCTTTACCTGTCTCTTTTGTTCTTTAAAAAACTTGTCAGTTGCGAACAATTCCACCCGCGGGGTGTATTCGGCCAAGGGCCTTATGTAAATATTTATCAAATTTCCACCTTTCCTTGCTTCGGTTCTTTAGACTGTTTTTCCTTTGCCGCCTTCCTTCGGTTGCTGCCTTGCCGACTGGGCAGCCGCTCTGCGGACTGCCGCCGGGCCAAGTGCTCAGCTACTTTAGGGAGGCAAGTACTTAGTCGTTTAGAATATCCTAGCAAGTTTGGCTGAAAATCGACAGGCCGACTCTCGAAAGTCGGCCGTCCTTGATAAAGGTTGAGACTATGAGCCGATCGCTTTCATGAGTCGGCTCAAGAGGGGAGATCTGGAGCCGGCTTGGGCTATGCGTAGCTCTTAAGTCCTTAGCCATTTTTCATGTGTGCTTCGCTTTTTCCGTCCCCCGCTATCGGCGATCGCCGCTCATGAGCTGCGGCTTTCAGCGGGAGACGGCTTTTTGCACAAAGACATTACTTGTCCGACCTCGGGGAGCATTTCATAGCACAAAGGCGGGAAGTCCCGGGCGACTAGTCGGACCAGTGCGATAAAGATGATGAAAAGGAGAAAGCATTTTGGAAGCGTGATCCATATCATACAAATAATCAAAAAGGCAGTCCCCGAGCTCGCCTCGGGGGGCCTAAGGTCTTAGTACTTAATACAGAAGGGGGTAGCGTGATACATACTGCATCAACTGTAAAATCTTCAAGATTTGCATTCCACGGGCGCCTGTCTTTGTCGGAGTCGTCCCTCTTGCGTGCTCGAGGCTTCGGCGCCGATCAAATAGTAGGCGCCATTCCCTAGCACCTTGTCGATGATGAAGGACCTTCCAAAGGCGCCGACAACTTGCTTTGGCGGCTGTTCTCTCGAATCAGCCGGAGCACAAGGTCGCCTCTTGAATGATCTTGGCTTGACCTTGCGGTTGTAGTATCGGCGCAGACTCTGCTGGTAGATGCCGGACCGACTGAGTGCCAACAGTCGGCCCTCTTCCAGCAGATCGACACCATCTTGGCGTGCTTCTTCAGCCTCCTCTTGATGTACATGGAGACTCGTGGAGAGTCGAATTGTATATCCGTTGGGATGACGGCTTCGGCACCGTAGACGAGGAAGAACGGCGTGAAGCCGGTTGACCTGTTCGGGGTTGTGCGTAGACTCCAGAGGACGGCAGGCAGCTCTTCCACCCAACAGCCGGCCGAGCGCTCGAGTGGTTCGACCAATCGAGGCTTGATGCCGGACAGGATGAGGCCGTTGGCTCGTTCCACCTGGCCGTTTGACTGCGGATGGGCAACGGACGCTAGGTCCAGGCGGATGCCCTGCGTCGCGCAGAAACGAGCCAAGGCGCCTTTGGCAAAGTTGGTGCCGTTATCTGTGATGATGCTGTGCGGTATGCCGCATCGCACCGTGATGTCGGCAATGAAGGTCACCATGTGGCCCGTTTAATTTCTTGATGGGCTTTGCTTCTACCCACTTGGTGAACTTGTCCACTGCGACAAGCAAATGAGTTAGGCCGCCTCGGGCCGTCTTGAAAGTCCCACCATGTCCAGGCCCCAAACTGCGAAGGGCCAGACGATGGGGATTGTCTTCAGTGCGGAAGCTGGCTGAAGGGGCTTGGAGCGGGACAACTGGCATCCCTTGCACTTCTTGACTAGTTCTTTAGCTTCTTCCAGGGCAGTCGGCCAAAAGAAACCGTGCCGAAAGGCTTTGGCCACGAGCGCTCTTGAAGCCGCATGGTGGCCGCACTCGCCCTGATGGATGTCTCTGAGGATCGCTTGGCCTTGTTCTGATTCCACGCAGTGCTGGTGGACACCAGTAACGCTGTGCCTAACTAACTCTCTGTTGACTATGGTGTAGGCTGCCGCTCGGTGCTGTACTTGCCGAGCCAGAATCTCGTCTGCTGGTAACTCCTTGTTTACTAGGAACTTGAGGATGGGCCGCGCCCATGAAGGTGCTGCTATTTCTTCAACTGCCACCACAGCGACTTGGACAAGGGCGGCTGGGCTGGAAGGCGGCGGGTTGGACTCTGCTGCCGCTTGCTGAGTTGAGGGAATCTCTGGGCCGACTGGGGCAGCTCCCGGGCCGACTGACACAATCCCGGTCAGACTCTCAAGTCCCCGGCCGACCGGGCGCAGTCCCCGGCCGACAGCGCATCCCTGCCGTGGCGCAGTCCCCGGCCGACCGGGCGAGCCCCGGCCGACTGTGGCTTTCTTGAGGTCGCTTGCTGGGGTCTTGGAGTCGGATCCGACTATCTCTGGCGGAGCCGGCACGAAAATGGAGTCGGATTCTGCTGAAGGCTTGATAGACGGCTTGAGGAGGCGCTCAAGGGCGACGCCAGAAGGTATCGCATGGCGAGTGGAGCCGACTCGCGCCAATGCGCTCGCTTGATCATTGTCGCTTTTGGCACGTGGAGGAATTCGCATCCTTCAAAATATCCGCTGAGTTGCTGCACCAAGAAGCGGTAGCTTCGCCATGTTTGCATCTTTGGCGCCCCATCGCCGGATGATTGCCGAACCACCAAGTCGGAGTCGCCATAGCACGTGATCCGCGAATGCCGAAGTTCTTTGGCAAGCCGGAGCCCGTGGATGAGCGCTTCATATTCGGGCGACGTTGTTGGAGGCGGCGAAGTGGATTTGCAGACGATTTGAGCTTGCTGCCTTTGGGGAGGTGAGGACGACGCGGCCCGAGGGCGGAGCGCATCTTGGAGCCGTCGAAATGCGATCGCCAATGGTAGAGTCGGCGAAGCGGCAAGTATTGAGTCTCGGCCCAATCGACGAGGAAGTCGGCTAAGCGCCTGCGACTTGATGGCGTAAAAGCGAGGTTGGTAGTAAATGGTATAAGGGCTAGATCGATAGCCCACTTGGCCACTCGGCCGGAGGCATCTCGACTTCGATGATCTCGGCGAGTGAGCGGTGCAAACCACAAGTGATTGGATGCTCTTGAAAGTAGGGCTTCAGCTTCTTGGCGCGAAGTGCACGCCGAACACATCTTCTAGTAGTGAGGGTAGTTCTGCTTGGAGGTCGACAAGACTCGCTCAGGTAATACACTGGTCTCTCGGACCGGAGCGCTTTGCCTTCCTCCTTATGCTCGACTACAATAACTGTGTTGACTACCCGGTTGGTAGCGGCAATGTATAAGAGCATGGGCTCTTTGGGAGTCGGAGCCGCCAACACAGGGGAGTCGCCAAGATCTTCTTGCTTGGAGAAATGCCTCATCGCTTTGTGGTTCCACTCAAAAAGTGGTCTTCTTCATCAATTGATACAATGGCGAGCTTTCTCGCCAACCGATCGATGAATCGGCTTATTGAAGCCAAGCACCGGTGAATTTCTGCACATCCAGCGATCGGCCGGGTACCTCCATCCTCTCAATGGCCTTGATCTTCACAGGTTGCACTCTATGCCGCTGCTCGAGACCAAAACCGAGGAGCTGGCCGGCTGGGACTCCGAACACGCACTTCTCTGGGTTGAGCTTGATCTGGAATCGGCGCAGATTCTCAAAGGTCTCTTTGAGGTCTTCTAGCAGCGTCCCACGCTTCTCCATCTTTACCACCACATCATCTACGTAAACATGGGCGTTTCTGCCGAGTTGCTTGAGGAGGCACTTCTGCATGCAACGCTGAAAGGTAGCGCCGGCATTCCTTAAGCCGAACGTCATCGTCAGGTAGCATAAGGCTCCAAACGGCGTGATGAATGCGGTCTTCAGTCTGTCTGCTGGATTCAGCTTGATCTGATGATATCCTGAGTACGCATCCAAGAAGCTCAACAGCTCGCATCCGGCTGTGGAGTCTATCACTTGATCGATCCTTGGCAAAGCAAACGGGTCCTTCGGGCAGGCTTTGTTGAGGCTGGTGTAGTCGATGCACATCCGCCACTGCTTATTCTTCTTCAATACCAGCACAGGGTTGGCCAACCACTCCGGAAAAAACACCTCCATGATGAAGCCGGCTGCCAGGAGCCGGGCTATCTCTTCTCCCACTACTCTTCTCTTCTCTTCTGATAGGCGGCGCAAGGGCTGCCTGACGGGCTTCACATCCGGCCTGACGTGTAGCTTGTGCTCGGCGAATTCCGTCGGTACACCCGGCATGTCCTTGGGGGACCATGCGAAGATGTCCCGATTCTCACGGAGGAAATCGACGAGCTCGCCTTCCTATTTGCTGTCAAGGCCAGTGCCCATGACAGCGTACCTCTCTGGATGCTCCGGGTCCAAGGGTATCTTCTTGGTTTCTTTAGCCGGCTTGAATGATCCTTCTGCCTCCGACTGCTTGGGGTCGGGCGACATCTCCGGCTGCTTCCCAGCCATCGCCACGACACGATCAAGGAGCCGCTTCTCGGCCGCGATCACCAAAGACTCGGCCAACCGACTGCTCTCGGCCGCACAGGCGGACGACTTCTTGTAGTCGCCGGCAATGGTCAGGATCCCCTTGGAACTCGGCATCTTCATCTTGAGGTAGGCAAAGTGGGGAACCGCCATGAACTTGGCCAAAGCCGGCCGACCTAGCAGCGCGTGGTACGGGCTTTCCAAATCCACCACCTCGAACCAGACTGGCTCTCAGCGGAAGTGATCTTTGTCTCCGAAGAGGACGTCTATCAGAATCTTGCCAATCGGCGAACAGGAGAGGCCGGGTACGATTCCATGGAACACGGTGCGGCCGCTCTGCAGCTGCCTCCGCCTGATTCCGAGCTTCTCCATGGTGTCCTTGTACATGATGTTTATGCTGCTGCCTCCGTCTATCAGGACCCGCGAGAAGCGGGCGGCCCGCCTATCAGTGGCCAAGGTTGCTCCAAGAACCAAGGCGTAAGAGCCCGGACTCGGCATCACCTCTGGGTGATCTGCCCGACTCCAGCTGATAGGCTTCTCGGACCAATGCATGTACTCGGGAGCTTCTGCTGCCACTGCGTTGACTTCTTGCTGCTGTTGGCGCCTGCTGCGCCGATCATCTGCCAGACTGGTGAACACTACGTATGCACCGTGCTCTTCTGGGAACTCGTCTTGGACCGCGCCGACTGGCCGAGCAGCCGGCTGCGGAGGCGGCGGAGGCGGCGGAGGGGCGAGGCCGTCCCCCTTAGCGATCCTGACAAGCCAGTGGCACTTTCTGGTGGTGTGGTTTGACGGCTTCGCGCCGCTGTGAAACTTGCAGGGACCATCCAGAGTCTGCTCATAGGAGAAGGCCGGCAACCAATTGGACTTGCCGCCCTTCTGCCGCTTGACTGGAGGCTGCCCCTCCGGTTGTTGATCTTCTACTGCCGCGACTTGCCGACTGTTGGAAGTCGGCTGGGGGGCTTTGCGCTTGTTGTCATTCTGTTGCCGTCGCCGGCTGGCGTCTCCGGCCGGGGTTCTGGGAGCCTGGGGAGTCACTTTGCCAGCCGCGTTGACTTGGATCTCCGTCTTCATAGAGGAGTCGACCGTGGCGTACTTGTCTTCTATGATCAGCAGTTCGTCGAGGGTTTCGGGCTCGTCGCAGAGGAGCTTGTGCTTGAGGAGGGTGCCCTCTCGGCACCCTGCCGTGAAGTACTCAATGGCCTGCACCTCGTGCACGCCCTCGCAGGAGTTTCGGAGTTCGCCCCAGCGCGTGAGGTAGTCGCGCGTCGACTCTTCGGGGCCTTGCACGCACAAGGAGAGCTGGCGCGGCTTGGGAGGTCGCTTGTACGTGCTGGTGAAGTTGCGAATGAAGGCTTCAGTGAAGTCGACCCAGCTGTTGATGCTGCGGGGCTTCAGGCTGTTCAGCCATGTCCGGGCCGTGCCCTGGAGCATGAGGGGAACATATTTTACGGCAACCCGCTTGTTGCCGTTGGCGATGTTGACGGCTGTGGAGTAGTCTATCAACCAATCCTCCGGCTTCACGGAGCCGGTGTACTTGGGCGTATCTCGGGGGAGCGTGAACCCTTTGGGGAAGGGCTCATCTCTGATGCGGGGCCCGAAGCAAGGCGGACCCAGCTCATCTTCTTCTTCTAACGCCAGGGATCTGTGGAGTCGGTCGATCCGGTGGCGGGCGTCGTTCTCTCCAACTCCCTCTCGGCGGCCAAGGCGACCTCCGAGAGTTGGATGCTCAACAGGCGGCGGAGAGACTCGCCGTTCTCTTCGGGGCGGGGGAGGCAGATAATCATCTCGCCGCTCCACTGCTCTAGGGCGGCCGTCTTGGTCGCGCTCGATGGTGATGCGAGTCCGGCTGTGGCTCATAGCCGGCTCCTTCTCTTTCCTCCAGCGGACTCCGCCAGTCGGCGTCCGGGAGGTCGCGCCTTGATCTCGGCGAGGGGGTAAGTCGTCATTCTGCTGCTGCTGCTGCGCGTCGGTGCGGCCGCCTGCCGCGTTCTGCGCAGCAACCGCATCGAGGAGCTGCTGGACTCGCTCCATTATTACTCGGCGCTCTTCGCCTTCGAGGTTCCTTAGCTCTTCGGTCGCCGCTTGGGCGGCACGGATGTTCTCCGCAGGGTGGCGATACGGGGCGCCGCCCAACAGATTGGCGAGGAGGCTGCGCGCGCTCTCGGACCGCACCGAGACGGCTCGGCCCGGTCGGAGCCGGCGAGCCGCTTACAAAGACGGTCCATCTCGCGCTGGTATGTTTTCGGACAAGCGCCTCATGCTTGCTAACTTCTTGGCGCCTTCGATGATCAAGGCGGCGTTTTTCCAAGATCTCGCGTCCGCGCCCTTCGATGGGCGCGACAGGTCTGCGCAGGGCCGCAGGCAGCGGGTCCTGGGCGTTTTCGCCGGAGTGCTCGCTGTGGCCGATGACGAGTACCTCCGTGACGGCGCTTCCGTCGCTCTCCTCGTACGGAAGCGGCTCGTCATAGACCACCACGTTGGTGGGGAAGATATCGAGCGATACAGCGTCGGAGTCGACCAGCGTCGGGTCGGAGGAGCCTACGGACTCCAAGTCTACAGCGGGCTCACCGGCGACTTGAAGTTGGTCAAGGAGGCCCGCGAGAAGGTTCTCGGGGCCACCCGCGCCTGCGCTCGGCGCGGGTTCGTCGGAGAGGCGCACCTCACCGATGAGTTCGGGCGAGGCCTTCATGGCGCGCAGCGGCTTCGGCGCCATGCAATTGTGTCGATGCAGACTCCATCTCGGCGAAGCCGGGCTAGCTGCGCCGCCAGGAGGAACAGGTTCCGTCGTAACAGATCTCCGGACGACGGTGCACCTCGCCCCATGGTGGGCGCCAAATGTCGGGGTTGATGCGACATATGCCAACGGGTGGCTTATCATGGTGGGGGCGAGTAGAACGTCGCCGGTGCTCGAAACGGATGAGGCGAAGACATGCACGCCGCGAATCTTACCCAGCTTGGGCTCTCCGAGGATAACACCCCTATCGCTGCTCTGCTGGGTCTCCGCATGATCACTATGGGATGATAGTACAAAGGTGCTCTCGAGCTGTTTGGGGCGTGGAGGAGCAAGGCTAGCTCTTTTCCCTCTTGCTATGTGTCTAAACCTCGTCTAAGGTCGAACCTTTGCATGGGTGCCCGGTGGGTTTATATAGGCTTACCCCGGGGGTACAATGGTAATCCGATCGGGCGTGGTCCCCAGCCGCGATCTCTCTTGCAGCTGCCCTCCTCGCCGGCCACGGGGCCGCTGATCTGGGGCCTCATGGACAGCAGACATCTTGCAACACTCGATGACGCAGGCTTGGTCATGGGGTCGTGGGAACAGTGCCACCGTCTGCCAGGCGATCACTGTCGCCACACCCCGTCCAATCTGGTTTATGGCTTGTGGGGCCCTGGCCGGGAGGCGGCCGACTCTGGAAAGGCCGGCTCTCGCAGGGCCGTCTTCGGGCTCTCCCGCCGTCTTCTTCTATCTCACTGACAGGGGGCCCGGTGATCTCTGGGCCGTACGCGCCGCCATCGTGGGCACAGTGCCTTGTGCACTGTGGCTGAGGTCAGTTGAGGCATGGCAACAGTGCCGCGCCTCACCGGAGATCTCCTGGCGACGCGGCTCACTATAGCCATGCCTTCCTCCCGTGGATCCTGAGGGGACGGCCACGTCGGGGCGGTACCCCGCATCGGTCTTCGTGAAAGGTCGCGGGCCGACTCTCAGAGTCGGCCCCTTGAGAGGTCGCAAGCCCGGAGTCGGCTTGTTTCAGAGTCGCCGTCTGAGGACTCCGCTTCTTCGAAGGTCGCCAGCTGGGACTCGGCCTTCTCGAAGGTCGCCTGCTGGGACTCGGCCTTCTCGAAGGTCGCCAGCTGGGACTCGGCTGAGGGGTGCGGCCTGCCCCGATGTCTTGAAAGATCTTGGGTCCTGGGTCACCTACCCATGGCCCATTACACCGACAAGATGAGTCGATATCCATGTTTGATTAACACTGCGCAAAACCGATTCCAAGCAGCGATTCTGAGACTAGTTCTTGTGTAGTTGCACTCGCTTTTTTCCATTCTACTTCACTAAACATCTCCATATGAGATCCAATTACTTGTAGGGAAATGCAAGAGACCTCAGTTATGATGATGCACTAGGGCCATAGCTGGGACTTTCTGTATGTTCTCGAAATGCATTTGTTGAGTGCTCATTAGGAAAGTTTCTATACAAGTTTCTGAACGAACTCCTTATGAAACATTCTTCAAAAGTTCCCTATGATAGATTCCTTTGAAGCATCTGGTCGTCACAAACGTTTTGACTACTTGTGAAGCCAAAAAAGATTCCGTATGAGTCAGATATCCATGTTTCAGTTAACACTGGGCAAAACTGATACCGAACTATAGTTACAGACTGGTTCTTGTGTAGTTGCACTCAATTTTTTCCATTCTACTTCACTAAACATATTCATATGAGATCCAATTACTTGTAGGGTAATGCAAGAGACCTAGGTTATGATGATGCACTAGGTCCATAGCTGGGACTTTGTGTATGTTCTTGAAATGCGTTTGTCGAGTGCTCATTAAGAAAGTTTTGATACAAGTTTCTGAACGAACTCCTTAAGAAAAGTTCTCCAAAAGTTGCCTATGAAAGAATCCTTCGAAGCATCTGGTCGTCACAAACGTTTTGAATACTTGTGGATCCAAAACGGACTCTATATGAGTCAGATATCCATGTTTTAGTTAACACCGCGCAAAACAGATACCGAATGACAGTTACAGACTGGTTCTTGTGTAGTTGCACTCAATTTTTTCCATTCTACTTCACTAAACATATTCATATGAGATCCAATTACTTGTAGGGAAATGCAAGAGACCTAGGTTATAATGATGCACTAGATCCATAGCTGGGACTTTGTGTATGTTCTCGAAATGCGTTTGTCGAATGCTCATTAAGAAAGTTTCTATACAAGTTTCTGAACGAACTCCTTAAGAAGAGTTCTCCAAAAGTTCCCTATGACAGAATCCTTTGAAGTATCTGGTCGTCACAAACATTTTGACTACTTGTGGAGCCAAAACTGACTCCGTATCAGTCAGATATCCATGTTTCAAATAACACTGCACAAAACTGATTCCGAGCGACAGTTACAGAATAGTTCTTGTGTAGTTGCACTCGATTTTTTCTATTCTACTTCACTAAACATCTCCATATGAGATACTTGTAGGGAAATGCAAAAGACCTCGGTTATGATAATGCACTAGGTCCATCGCTGGTGTCGTGGGGGAAACGAGCACCTATGGGGCAGGGGGCCCCTTCTCGGTCCGGCAGGGAGCGGAGGGCGCACGAAGAGCAGATCGAGGTCGAGCGCGCGGCGGATTTTACCCAGCTTCGGAGCTCTCCGGAGAGATAAAACTCCTACTGCTGCTTTGTGTTTCTATTCAGCTCTTTCTCAATAGCGTAGGTGTGCTGTGGTGTTGAATGAGTTGAATCAACCGAACCCCTTCTACGTGCGCATGGGCCTCCTTTTTATAGTCTAAAGGGGTCACCGACAGGTGGCAACGCAGAAAGAGGGGGAAAAAGGTAAAAACGCGGGTTGGTACAACTGCTACCAACAGTGCCCCCTACCTAACTCTGACGGCAGGGGACAAGGGCATTTAATGCCCGTCCGGTCGCCCCAACAGTGCAGGAACCGACCGTTAGGGGCGCCACCGATCGCCACGATGGCCTCCTTGTCATCTTCACTTGCCATGTCGTGCCGCTAGGCTGCACAGCTACCCGCCACATGCCCCAGGAGCGATCCTGCGGCGACACGTCGTGGGATGCGCTGGAGTGTGGATGCAGAGTGGTGGCTTCGCCGCGGCAAGCACCTTGCCGCGGTCGCTGTCTTGTCGCACCCGCAAGCATGCCGCTCGTCGGGTCTTGCCGGGACGCGTGGCGCGTCGCGGCAAGTCTCTTTGACATGCCTTAGTTGGCCTTCCTGGCAAGCTCCTCTTGTCGGGGTCTTGTTCTTCCCGGCAAGCTCCTCTTGCCGGGGTCTTGTCCTTCCCGGCAAGCTCCTCTTGTCGGGGCCTTGTCTTCAAAGTTAACACTTTGTTCTTGAATGGTAGTAATATGAATAGTGGAGGGTCTTGGCGGACGCCCGGCAAGCCTTGCCGCGGGACGCTGCGACTGCCCGTGCACAAGTTCGGGGTACTAAGGTACCCCTACTTTAGTACACCGACAGGAGCCCCCGGGCCTGGGCCATACACGGTGCCGAAGGCTGTTGGGCAGCCCAAAACAGGCACGGGCATGCGCGGCCTGGGTCCAAACCAAATCAACTCCGTACCCACCGTGTCCTCCCGTAACGGTACGCATCAATCGCGGCGTCGTGGGAGACGTGGGTGGCATGTGCGACTTTCGAGGCGCCCACCCCCGTGATCACGGGGCGGGGCGAGGTCACCTCATCCGTCGCCTCGGTTTTGCATCCCCGCCATGCGGCTCCCATGCGCTTGGGGTCGCGGACGGTGGAAGTGGGGAACTGGGCCGTCGCGAGCGGGGGCAGCGGGCCGGCCCCCACTCCCTGCTCTTCCTTTGCCTTGATTCGCTGAGCGGGGCGGCCGAGCCCCCACCTCGCTCCTTAAAAAGAGCGGAAGGGGAGCGCAGAAGCCCGCACTCTCTTATCTCCTCCTTTCTTCAGCTTCTGCTCCCCTTTCTCTCATTTACCATGGAGAAAGGGAACCCCGGACCTTCATCGCTGGCGGCGAGGGTCGCCGCCAGACAGCGCGCCCCTCCCTATCCCGCGCCTGTGGTGGCAGAGCCAGCCATAAGGGGAAGAGGGAGGGGACGAGGTCGTGGATGAGGTCGAGGACGAGGTCGAGGCGCTCGGGGAAGAGGTGGACGGGGTGGCGCGCCATCTCTGCCTCCGCCGGCGGTTCTTCTCCCCGCGGAGGTCCACACAGGGGACGACCCTTGCGATTTCTTCGTCAGGCTGCGCCGGGCGCCTCGTCGTCGCCTCCGGCTTCCAGCTCCGTTTGCGAGCGCGATGGAGTCGAATCCATCCGAGACGCTGAGACTGCACATGAGGGGCTGTGGGATCAGCGGCACGCGAGTCCGCGTTGTATTCCCAGCCTCTAATGTGATGTATCTTGATCGTGGGTGGAAGACGTTCGCCCGTATCCACAGCCTGATGGCGGGGTTTACTCTCCATTTTAAGTTAATGGAGGGCGACCTCCTCTCTGTCAAGGTCTTCGGGGACTCCGGCACTCGGGCGAAGTGCTGCGTGGACAGCTCCTCCGACAGCGAAGATTCCCCCTCGAGCGAGAGTGACGAGGAGGAGAGCGACAGCGACGACGAGGGTAGCGGGCGGCGGGATGGCGGGCCCGACTAGGCGTCGGGCGTCGCGTCGCGCGTCACCGGCGACCCCATCATCCGTGTCGCCGGCTCCTTGAACTCCCCGGGGTCGTCTCCTTGGGCGGCTGGCGTAGGGAGGCTGCGGAAGGGGAAGAGGGCTGGCGACAAGGCCGTCAAGTCGGAGTACGAGGGCGTAGTGCCCTCGACAGCGTGCTGACGTCCTGCCGCCCCGTCTTCGAGCCCCACTTCCGGCGCTGCCATCACCGTCCATCCTTTGGACGGCCCCCAGGATGTTCTCTTGGTGTCTTCTGGCACCCGTAGCTCACCTAGGCGCCTCTTTTGCCCTTTTCGCCTCCTTGACCTACCTCCTGAAAAGGGGGACAGGAAAGGGATTACGTGCATCTTATCTTTTTAATTTGTAAGCCTTCGGGCCTTAGCTGCATTTAAAACTTGTAATCCTCGCTTTCATGTTTTTCATCCTCTATGGACTGTACTTGAGTGGGATGTTTTTTAATGAAAAGGGGACGTTTGCCGGGTCTTTTGTCTTGCGGGTTGAACCCACGTCAAGGAGCTAATCCTTGGTATCCCTCGGACAGACATTTCATCTCCCGGCAACAGGCCCTGCCGCCTCCCCACGTTACTCGACTTTTCTCACGCCTTTGACGGAGGCGGGAACGAGGTGGGTGCGGCCTTCCCGTCTCATCCCTTGTATGTTTTTACCCTACGCTTTTAGGGAACTTGCCGGTGCTAACACGCTTGCCGCGAGCGCTGAGTGCGGAACATCAGCAGCCTGCTGGCGGTGTTGCCTCCGGCGAGAAACCTCGTCGGGGCTAGTTGCAGCACGCTTTTATTGTTGAGCGGACTCGAAACAAAGTAAGGCCGCAACTTAGCCACGAGCCGGTTCCTCCGCGCACAGGTTTTCCATACAAGGCACGGCAGTTTTCGGGAAGAAACGTGGTTTCGCATTCCCCAGTCCATAAGAGGATGCATGATGAGGGACGAAAGACTTATCTGATATAGTAGCCCCCGGCAACTCTGGCTTGCCGCAGATGAATCTTGGTATTCGCGGCCCCCGGCAACACTGGCTTGCCGGGGTCCAGGTGCCGGCGCGCCCTTCTTCTTCTTCCTTGTGGTTGTTATTTTAGTTATGAGAACAACTTAGTCAGTGCCATAACAAGTTACTTTCGTAATATAACTTTGTCCTGGGCAACGCTTGCTATGTTATATCCTTTACTATGTTACATCCCTTGTATGTTTTTACCCTACGCTTCGAGGGAACTTGCCGGCGCAAGCACACTTGCTGAGTGCGAAACATCAGCAGCCTGCTGGCGGTGTTGCCTCCGGCAAGAAACCTTGTCGGGGCTAGTTGCAGCGCACTTGTATTGTTGAGCGGACTCGAAACAAATCAAGGGCGCAACTTAGCCACGAGTCGGTTCCTCCGTGCACAGGTTTTCCATACAAGGCACGGTCGTTCAAGGAGTATAACTTTGAAAAATTTGAAACTGACTGTGCTCAAACTTTGGCAACTTAGCTTTTCTGTCTTCTGCGTCCCGGCAAGGCTGTACTTGTTTGAACGACGCCCGGTCCACACCTTCATCCTTTCCCTCTTGAAGCTTCTGGTGTTAACTTTGCGGCTATGGTAGCGGCGCAAAGCTTGCCGGTAGCGAGCAGCTCGTACCGCAGCCTGAAGATGATCTTCCTCGAGGAGCAGCGCGTCATCTTGCCGCTGTTGCTCTTGCTCTAGCTCATCATAAGCGAGCACTCGAGGCGACCCGTATACGAGGGGAAAGGGGCCGAGAATGTCGAGCCCCCAGACCAAAAAATGGGCAGGATAAAGGGATTGTTTGGAGAGCTTGAGCTGGTTGATGTATCTGTTTGGAGTGGAACTGGCACGCTTCACACTTGGTTACTTGTGCAGTTGCATCCTGGAGGGCTGCCAGCCAGAAGAAACCTTGCCGGAAGGCTTTGCCGGCAAGTGCTCTTGCGCCAATGTGGTGACCACATATGCCTCCGTGTATCTCCGCCAACAGCTCTTGTCCTTCTTCCCGGGAAATGCACTTCAATTTCACTCCGTTGAATCTTCTTCTGTACAGTATGTCATCGACAAACTGGTACATACTTGATTGCCGGGCTACTCTCTCCGCTTCTTCTTGCTCTTCGGAAGTTCTCCGTTCAAGGAAATGGACGATCTCTTTGTGCCCATGCCGGAGCTTGTGGCTCGACGACAAGGACTAAAGGCGCAAATGCTGCTGCGGGAACATCCGCTTCTACGGCAAGAATCTGGGATCCTGCCGGAGCGTGATGCTCCCCGGCAAGCGTGTCGGGACCTGACTTGTCGGGAGCGTCTGCTTCAACAAAACAAACCCTAGGGCTTGTCGAGCGCATGCTCCTCAGCATTTTTTGTGTTGATCCTGGGGACCTTCTTGGCGGCGGCTTCGGGGAGCTCTGCCGGAAAGTAGTCGCCCAGAACCAACTTTCTCTTTTTGCTCTGTCCAGCTGATGATGTCACAGATGGTTGAGTCAGCTTGAGCACAAAAATCCCTGGTTCCACAGGCAACTTAAGTGCGGCACATTTTGACAGGCCATCTGCAATGTCATTCTGAGCTCTTGGAACATGTTCCATCTGCAGGCCGTCAAAATGTTCTTCTAGCTTCCTCACTTCATCGATGTATGCTTCCATCAATGGACTCTGATAATCTTTGTTTACTTGGCGGACGACAAGCTGCGAGTCACCCCTGACAATGAGTTTCTTAATCCCAAGCTCTGCTGCTATTCTGAGTCCGGCAAGCAAGCCTTCATACTCTGCAGTATTGTTTGTTGCTTGCTCCTTGGGAAAGTGCATTTGGACTACGTACTTGAGGTGCTCTCCGGTGGGGGCGACAAGTAGTACGCCCGCACCGGCGCCTTGCAGCGAGAAGGCACCATCAAAGTACATGATCCATCCTTTGCTTGCTTCCTTGACGGGGATGCTCCTCTCCGGAGTTTCTTCATCAGGTGTTGGCGTCCATTTTGCTATGAATTCTGCCAATGCTCGGCTCTGAATAGTTGAAGTACTTTCAAACTTGAGGCCGAAGCTTGACAATTCCAGTGCTCACTCGACGATGCTGCCTGTTGCTTCTGGATTCTGCAGTATCCTCTTCAACGGAAAGCGAGTGACAACTGTGATCTCATGCGCTTGAAAGTAATGGCGCAGCTTCCTCGAGGCCATGAGAAGGCGAAAAGCAACTTCGCGACACCGAGTACCTTGATCTAGCCCCGCAAAGGGCCGACGACAAAGTAAACTGGGCACTGCACCATCTTCTTCTGTTTCTCCTCTTGTGGCTGCGCAGATCCATCCTTGCCGAAACCAGAACTTGTTGGGGAAGCCCCCTGCTTGTCGCTGGACTCGCTTGCCGCGGTCGCTGGCTCATCATCTGCCTCCCTCTCCGCAACTAACGCAGCACTAACCACTTGATTGGTTGCCGCCAGATATAGCAGCAACTTCTCTTGTGGCTTAGGTGCGACAAGTGTTGGAGTAGAGGATAGGTATCTCTTCAAGTCCTGCAGTGCAGCCTCCGCTTCCGGAGTCCATTTCATTGGACCTGCCCTTTTCAAAATTCTGAAAAACGGCAGGGCGCGTTCAGCAGACTTAGAGATGAACCTACTGAGAGCAGCAACACAGCCGGCAAGTCTTCGCACATCCTTGACGCGCTTCGGTGCTTCGATCTGTTCAATGGCTTTGATCTTGTCGGGATTGGCTTCGATCCCCCGCTGAGATACGAAGAATCCGAGAAGCTTGCCGGAAGGAACTCCAAACACGCACTTCTCGGGGTTCAACTTGAGATTGATCTTGCGCAGATTTGTGAAGGTCTCGTCCAAATCTTGGATCAAAGTTGCCCTGTCTCTGCTCTTGACCACTATGTCATCCATGTAAGCTTCTACATTTCTGTGCAGCTGTGGCTCAAAAGCATGACTGACTACTCTTGCAAATGTTGAACCGACATTCTTTATTCCGAAAGGCATCCGTACAAAGCAGTACGTGCCACATGGGGTAATGAATGCGGTTTTCTCTTCATCCTCTTCTGCCATGAAGATCTGATGATATCCTGAGTAAGCATCAAGGAATGAAAGCAGATCACATCCTGCTGTGGAGTCGACAATCTGGTCAATGCGCGGCAAGGGAAATGGATCCTTGGGACAAGCTTTATTAACATCAGTGAAGTCAATACAAAGCCTCCACTTCCCGTTTTCTTTGCGCACGACTACTGGATTGGCTAACCACGTTGGATGGAGTACTCCTCGGATCAGGCCTGCTGCTTCCAATTTCTTGATCTCCTCTGCAATGAACTCTTGACGCTCTACTGCTTGTTTTCTGACTCTCTGCTTGACGGGCCGCGCGTGAGGGCAGACGGCAAGGTGGTGCTTAATTACTTTCCTGGGAACACCGGGATGTCAGATGGTTGCCATGCAAACACATCGACATTCGCCCGCAGGAAAGCAACGAGCGCGCTTTCCTATTTAGGATCAAGCGTGGCACTGATGGTGAAGGTACCACCAGTGCCGTCCTCCTTGGTGGCCACTTTCTTGGTCTCAGGTGTCGCTGTCTTTGGTTTCTTGCACTTGCCGGTGGAGCTCGATTGTGCGTCCTCGACGGTAGAGCAGCACTCCGAAGAGGTGCGCTTGCCGGAGTGGGCATCAGAGCTACTCTTGCCGGACTTGATCTTCTTCTTCCCCCGGGAGCTTCAGCGGCAAGTGGTTTGCGTTCTGCTGCGGCTGCTGCTTCCCGGTAGATCTTGTCGGTACAGATAAGTGCATCTTTCTTGTCGCCATGGACAGAAATAACACTTATCAGACCAGGCATCTTGAGCACATTGTAAGCGTAGTGAGAGGCTGCCATGAACTTGGCAAGCGCTGGACGGCCTAGTATCCCATTGTAGGGCAATGGGAAATCAGCAACGTCAAATGTAACTCTCTCTGTCCTGAAATTCAGCTCGCTGCCAAAAGTTACTGGCAGTGTGATCTTCCCCTTCGGCTTGCTCCTTCCCGGATTTATTCCTTGAAAGGTGCCGGTCTCTTCGAGCTCGCTGTCGGGGATCTGGAGCTTCTTGAGCACCGCGGAAGAGATCAGATTCAGGCCGGCCCCGCCGTCAACCAGCATCTTTGTGACCTTGAGGTTGCGGATGGTTGGCGAAACCAACATCGGCAAGCACCCGACCGCAGTGATGCGATCAGGGTGATCCTCAACATCGAAGATGATGGGCGTGCTGGACCACTTCAGGGGTTTGCGCGACTCGACGGACGGTTCTGCTGCGTTCACTTCCCGCACCCACTGTTTGAGTTGGCGGTGTGAGGTGTGCAGAGAAGCACCGCCGTCGACGCACAAAACCTTCGTTTCCTTCTGAAACTCCTGCTCGTCGGTCTCATCCTCATCCATCTCATCATCCTCATCTTCGTCTTCGTCCTTGTCGCGGCCACGGGGAGGTCTGTCTCCTTGCCGCTGCTTGGCCTTGCCGCGGCGCCCTCCCCGGACGGGACGCTTCTTGCCGGATCCCCCGCCACCTTCCTGGGCCTTCCCCTTGTCGCGGCGCTCGTATTCAGCTTTCTGTAGCTCTGCCATCTGCTCAACCTTCTTGCACGCTTGGAGGTCGTGGCCCTTGGTGCGGTGGATCTTGCAATACTGCTTGTCGGAGCCATCCTGCTTGTCGGCGGCTACCACAGCCTCGCCGGAGTCGCCAGCTTTGGCCTTCTCGGAACCGCCTCCGTTGCCGGACTGCTCGACAACTAGCACATCCTTAGCCTTTCTCTTTCTGTTATTCCGCCTCCGGTTCTTCTTTGCCGGAGGGGCGTCCTCACTGTCAGATTCTTCGGCTCCTGCGTTTTCTCCGGGGAGTCTCCTCCTCCTCAAAGACGCACACTTGTCGGCGAGCATATAGCTCACGACATCTCTAATCTTGCACATCGCCATCTCCTCCCTCATCCTGCGCGTTACGACGTTCGATGGAACACGCCGATAACCGCGCGGGGTGGACATCCGGGATGTTGCGCTGCACTGGCTGAATCTCTGTATGTACTTGCGCAGGGTTCTCCTTCCTTCGGGCGGCGCAGATGAAGGTTGCTCTCCTGGCCATGGGGCTTGTGGCGCTGTGAAGGCGCCGACAAACTGATGGCACAGTCCGCCCACGAAGAGATGGAGTTGTCCGGCAAGTGCATGAGCCAAGATCGGCGTTGGGCTTGAGCACCAGCGGAAGTAGTTGGCGAGATCTTCTCGTCGCGCTTCGCAGCTCGTGACTGCGATGGTGTAGACGCCGAGGAACTCGACGGATGTATCCCGCCATCGTACTTCTCGCACGCGTCGGCTTGAAGTTCTTGGTACTGGGCCACTGGACTTGCCGCAGCTCACGGGTGAACGCAGGGCAACCTACCGCGTACGGCAAGTCGCCTGGTTCCCCTGGCGCATGCATATCAACAGTGGGCCCAGTGCGCTGGTCAGATTGACGTCGCGTTTCTCTTCTGCGCTCGATGCGAGTGAGAGCGTCTTCGTGTCGTCGTTCCCGAAGAAGTTGGCGTTGATCGCGGCGAGCTCGCGGGTCCGACGACGCAGTGGAGTCGGTGTCGAGGTTGGCCCGGCGAGTCGGCGATCTTGGCCTTCGGGGCGGGGAGTGCACGGTAGTGGCACCCCCAGTGGTCTTGTCTGCGTCGGCTTGCGCCTGGGCGTCTTGCCGGGGCTTCGACGTGCTCGGTTGCCGGGGCTTGTCGCCGTTGGCGAAGCCAATGAGGCTATAAATGGCGGCCCTCTAGTCGTCGATCTTGTCCGCGCCGAGGGTAATCGAGTATAGTGGGCTCGGGCGGCGCTTCCTCCGAGTCTTGGGTGGTGGTGGTGAGCGACGCGAGGTGCGGGACATGCTCAAACTCCTAACTGTGTTAGAAGGAGCAACATCTCGCCCAGGCGACCGCACTACGCTCGTGCCAGCGTGTTGACGTGTATGTTGGCCTTGAGCGTCCCGCGACCCACCAGCTTGGCCTTGTTCCAACGCGAGTACGGTGCTAGGAGCGCCGTGGCGTTGTCGATCCTGCACCTCCTGGGAGGGGTGCGGTGGATGTGCAGACGCTGAACCTTGCGGGGCCTTGTCCTTGGACCGGGTGACGATGTGAGTCCCCCCACCGGCGCCTGCTCCTCCGCCGGCGTCCACCCCACCGCCCGTTTGCTCCGGTGGCGGTAGGATAGTTGCAGACGGAGCGGCCACCTCCGAAGCCTTCTTCTTCGGTGGCATGTCGATGAAGATGCTGATGTAGCACGCGCAGAGACCGGATCAGGTTCGCACAACCTCGACGCCCCCTACCTGGCGTGGGGGAAACGAGCACCTATGGGGCAGGGGGGCCCCTTCTCGGTCCGGCAGGGAGCAGAGGGCGCACAAAGAGTAGATCGAGGTCGAGCGCGCGGGGGATTTTACCCAGCTTCGGAGCTCTCCGGAGAGATAAAACTCCTACTGCTGCTTTGTGTTTCTATTCTGCTCTTTCTCAAGAGCGTAGGTGTGTTGTGGTGTTGAATGAGTCGAATCAACTGAACCCCTTCTACGTGCGCATGGGCCTCCTTTTTATAGTCTAAAGGGGTCACCGACAGGTGGCAACGCAGAAAGAGGGGTAAAAAGGTAAAAACGCAGGTTGGTACAACTGCTACCAATAGTGCCCCCTACCTAACTCTGATGGCAGAGGACAAGGGCATTTAATGCCCGTCCGGTCGCCCCAACAGTGTAGGAAACGACCGTTAGGGGCGCCACCGATCGCCACGATGGCCTCCTTGTCATCTTCACTTGCCACGTCGCGCCGCTAGGCTACACAGCTACCCGCCACGTGCCCCAGGAGCGATCCTGCGGCGACACGTCGTGGGATGCGCTGGAGCGTGGATGCATAGTGGTGGCTTCGCCGCGGCAAGCAGCTTGCCGCGGTCGCTGTCTTGTCGCACCCGCAAGCTTGCCGCTCGTCGGGTCTTGCCGAGACGCGTGGCGCGTCGCGGCAAGTCTCTTTGACATGCCTTAGTTGGCCTTCCAGGCAAGCTCCTCTTGCCGGGGTCTTGTTCTTCCCGGCAAGCTCCTCTTGCCGGGGTCTTGTCCTTCCCGGCAAGCTCCTCTTGTCGGGGCCTTGTCTTCAAAGTTAACACTTTGTTCTTGAATGGCAGTAATATGAATAGTGGAGGGTCTTGGCGGACGCCCGGAAAGCCTTGCCGCGGGACGCTGCGACTGCCCGTGCACAAGTTCGGGGTACTAAGGTACCCCTACTTTAGTACACCGACACTGGGACTTTGTGTATGTTCTCGAAATGTGTTTGTCGAGTGCTCAATAAGAAAGTTTCTATACAAGTTTCTGAATGAACTCCTTAATGAAAGTTCTCCAAAAGTTCCCTATGAAAGAATCCTTTGAAGCATCTGGTCATCACAAACGTTTTGACTACTTGTGGAGCCAAAAATGACTCTGTATGAGTCAGATATCCATGTTTCAGTTAACATTGCGCAAAAGTGATTCGAACGACAGTTACAGACTAGTTCTTGTGTAGTTGCATTCTATTTTTTCGACTTCACTAAACATCTCCATATGAGATCCAATTACTTGTAGGGAAATGCAAGAGACCTCGGTTATGATGATGCACTATGTCCATAGCTAGGACTTTGTGTACGTTCTCGAAATTCGTTTGTCGAGTGCTCATTAAGAAATTTTCTATACAAGTTTCTGAACGAACTCCTTAAGAAAAGTTCTCCAAAAGTTCCCCATGAAAGAATCCTTTAAAGCATCTGGTCATCTCAAACATTTGACTACTTGCGGAGCCAAAACGGACTCCGTATGAGTCAGATATCCATGTTTCAGATTAACATCTGCATAAAACTTATTACGAGCAGCGATTCTGAGACTAGTTCTTGTGTAGTTGCACTCGATTTTTTCCATTCTACTTCACTAAACATCTCCATATGAGATCCAATTACTTGTAGGGAAATGCAAGAGAACTCGGCTATGATGATGCACTAGGGCCATAGCTGGGACTTTCTGTATGTTCTCGAAATGTGTTTGTCGAGTGCTCATTAAGAAAGTTTCTATACAAGTTTCTGAACGAACTTCTTATGAAAAATTCTCCAAAAGTTCCCTATGATAGATTCCTTTGAAGCATCTGGTCGTCACAAACATCTTGACTACTTGTGAAGCCATAACAAATTCCGTATGAGTCAGATATCCATGTTTCAGTTAACACTGGGCAAAACTGATACCGAACGACAGTTACAGACTGGTTCTTGTGTAGTTGCACTCAATTTTTTCCATTCTAATTCACTAAACATATTTATATAAGATCCAATTACTTGTAGGGAAATGCAAGAGACCTAGGTTATGATGATGGACTAGGTCCATAGCTGGGACTTTGTGTACGTTCTCGAAATGCGTTTGTCGAGTGCTCATTAAGAAAGTTTCTATACAAGTTTCTGAATGAACTCCTTAAAAAGAGTTCTCCAAAAGTTCCCTATGACAGAATCCTTTGAAGTATATGGTCGTCACAAATGTTTGACTACTTGTGGAGCCAAAACTGACTCCGTATGAGTCAGATATACATGTTTCTTCGGTTAACACTGCGCAAAACTAATTCCGAACAAAAATTACAGACTAGTTCTTGTGTAGTTGCACTCGATTTTCTCCATTCTACTTCACTAAACATCTCCATATGAGATCCAATTACTTGTAAGGAAATGCAAGAGACCTCGGTTATGATGATGCACTAAGTCCATAACTGGGACTTTGTGTATGTTCTCGAAATGCGTTTGTCGAGTGCTCATTAAGAAAGTTTCTATACAAGTTTCTGAACAACTCCTAATGAAAAGTTCTCCAAAAGTTCCCTATGAAAGAGTCCTTTGAAGCATCTGGTCATCACAAACGTTTTGACTACTTGTGGAGCCAAAACGGACTCCGGATGAGTCGGATATCCATGTTTGATTAACCTTTGCATAAAACTAATTCGAGCAGCGATTCTGAGACTAGTTCTTGTGTAGTTACACTCTATTTTTTCCATTCTACTTCACTAAACATCTCCATATGAGATCCAATTACTTGTAGGGGAATGCAAGAGACCTCACTTATGATGATGCACTAGGTCCATAGCTGGGACTTTGTGTATGTTCTCGAAATGCGTTTGTTGAGTGTTCATTAAGAAAGTTTCTGTACAAGTTTTTGAACGAACTCCTTCAGAAAAGTTCTCCAAATGTTCCCTATGAAAGAATCCTTTGAAGCATCTGGTCGTCACAAACGTTTTGACTACTTGTGGAACCAAAATGGACTCCGTATCAGTCAGATATGCATGTTTCAGTTAACACTACGCAAAACTGATTCTGAACGACAATTACAGACTAGTTGTTGTGTAGTTGCACTCGATTTTTTCCATTCTATTTCACTAAACATCTCCATATGAGATCCAATTACTTTTAGGGGAATGCAAGAGACCTCAGTTATGATGATGCACTAGGTCTATAGCTGGGACTTTGTGTATGTTCCTGAAATGCCTTTGTCGAGTGCTCATTAAGAACGTTTCTATACAAGTTTCTAAACGAACTCCTTAAGAAAAGTTCTCCAAAATTAACCTATGAAAGTATCCTTTGAAGCATCTGGTCGTCGAATATTTTGACTACTTGTGGAGCGAAAACAGACTCCGTATGAGTCACATATCCATGTTTGATTAACATTGCATAAAACCGATTCGAGCAGCGATTCTGAGACTAGTTCTTGTGTAGTTGCATTCTATTTTTTCAATTCTACTTCACTAAAAATCTCCATATGAGATCCAATTACTTGTAGGGAAATGCAAGAGGCCTCATTCACGATGATGCACTAGGTCCATAGCTGGGACTTTGTGTATGTTCTCGAAATTCGTTGGTCGAGTGCTCATTAAGAAAGGTTCTATACAAGTTTCTGAATGAACTCCTTAAGAAAAGTTTTCCAAAAGTTCCCTATGAAAGAATCCTTTGAAGCATCTGGTTGTCACAAACTTTTTGACAACTTGTGGAGCCAAAACGGACTCTGTATGAGTCAGATATCCATGTTTGATTAACATTTGCAAGAAAACTGATTCGAACAGCGATTACAAACTAGTTCTTGTGTAGTTGCACTCGATTTTTCCATCTACTTCACTAAACATCTCCATATGAGATCCAATTACTTGTAGGAAATTCAAGAGACCTCGGTTATGATGATGCACTAGGTCCATAGGTGGGACTTTGTGTATGTTCTAGAAATCGTTTGTCAAGTGCTTATTAAGAAAGTTTCTATACAAGTTTCGAAGCGAACTCCTTAAGAAAAGTTCTCCAAAAGTTCCCTATGAAAGATTCCTTTGAAGCATCTGGTCGTCACTAGCGTTTTGTCTACTTGTGGAGCCAAAACAGACTACGAATGAGTGAGATATCCATGTTTCAGTTAACACTGCGCAAAACTGATTCCGAACGACAGTTACAAACTAGTTATTGTGTAGTTGCATTCTATTTTTTCCGTTCTACTTCACTAAACATCTCCATATGAGATCCAATTACTTGTAGGGAGATGCAAGAGACCTCGGTTATGACGATGCACTAGGTCCATAGCTAGGACTTTGTGTATGTTCTCGAAATGCGTTTGTCGAGTGCTCATTAAGAAAGTTTCTATACAAGTTTCTGAACAAACTCCTTTAGAAAAGTTCTCCAGAAGTTCCCTATGAAAGAATCCTTTGAAGCATTTGGTCGTCACAAACATTTTGACTATTTGTGGAGCCAAAACGGACTCCGTATGAGTGAGATATACTTGTTTCAGTTAACGCTGCGCAAAACTAATTCCGAATGACAGTTACAGACTAGTTCTTGTGTAGTTGCACTCGATTTTTTCCATTCTACTTCACTAAACATCTCCATATGAGATCCAATTACTTGTAGGGGAATGCAAGAGATCTCGGTTATGATGATGCACTAGGTCCATTGCTGGGACTTTGTGTATGTTCTCGAAATGTGTTTGTCGAGTGCTCATTCAGAAAGTTTCTATACAAGATTCTGAACGAACACCTTAAGAAAAGTTATCCAAAAGTTCCCTATGAAAGAATGCTTTCAAGCATCCGGTCGTCACAAACATTTTGACTACTTGTGGAGCCAAAACGGACTCCGTATGAATGAGATATACATGTTTGATTAACATCTGCATAAAACTAATTTGAGCAGCGATTCTGAGACTAGTTCTTGTGTAGTTGCACTCGATTTTTTCCATTCTACTTCACTGAACATCTCCATATGAGATCCAATTACTTGTAGGGGAATGCAAGAGACCTCGGTTATGATGATGCACTAGGTCCATAGCTGGGACTTTGTGTATGTTCTCGAAATGCATTTGTCGAGTGCTCATTAAGAAAGTTTCTATACAAGTTTCTGAACGAACTCCTTAAGAAAAGTTCTCCAAAATTCCCTATGAAAGAATCCTTTGAAGCAGTTGGTCGTCAAAAACGTTTTGACTATTTCTAGAGCCAAAACGGACTCCGTATAAGTCAGATATCCATATTTGATTAACACGCAGCAAAACCGATTCGAGCAGCGATTCTGAGACTAGTTCTTGTGTAGTTGCACTCGATTTTTTCCATTCTACTTCACTAAACATCTCCATATGAGATCCAATTACTTGTAGGGGAATGCAAGAGACCTCACTTATGATGATGCACTAGGTCCATAGCTGGGACTTTGTGTACGTTCTCGAAATGCGTTTGTTGAGTGTTCATTAAGAAAGTTTCTGTACAAGTTTTTGAACGAACTCCTTCAGAAAAGTTCTCCAAATGTTCCCTATGAAAGAATCCTTTGAAGCATCTGGTCGTCAGTAATGTTTTGACTACTTGTGGAACCAAAATGGACTCCGTATCAGTCAGATATGCATGTTTCAGTTAACACTACGCAAAACTGATTCTGAACGACAATTACAGACTAGTTGTTGTGTAGTTGCACTCGATTTTTTCCATTCTATTTCAGTAAACATCTCCATATGAGATCCAATTACTTTTAGGGGAATGCAAGAGACCTCAGTTATGATGATGCACTAGGTCTATAGTTGGGACTTTGTGTATGTTCCTGAAATGCCTTTGTCGAGTGCTCATTAAGAACGTTTCTATACAAGTTTCTAAACGAACTCCTTAAGAAAAGTTCTCCAAAATTAACCTATGAAAGTATCCTTTGAAGCATCTGGTCGTCGAATATTTTGACTACTTGTGGAGCGAAAACAGACTCCGTATGAGTCACATATCCATGTTTCAGATTAACTCAAGCAAAACCGATTCGAGAAGCGATTCTGAGACTAGTTCTTGTGTAGTTGCATTCTATTTTTTCAATTCTACTTCACTAAAAATCTCCATATGAGATCCAATTACTTGTAGGGAAATGCAAGAGGCCTCATTCACGATGATGCACTAGGTCCATAGCTGGGACTTTGTGTATGTTCTCGAAATTCGTTGGTCGAGTGCTCATTAAGAAAGTTTCTATACAAGTTTCTGAATGAACTCCTTAAGAAAAGTTCTCCAAAAGTTCCCTATGAAAGAATCCTTTGAAGCATCTGGTTGTCACAAACTTTTTGACAACTTGTGGAGCCAAAATGGACTCCGTATGAGTCAGATATCCATGTTTCAGTTAACACTGCGCAAAACTGATTCCGAACGATAGTTACAAACTAGTTCTTGTGTAGTTGCACTCGATTTTTTCCATCTACTTCACTAAACATCTCCATATGAGATCCAATTACTTGTAGGGAAATTCAAGAGACCTCAGTTATGATGATGCACTAGGTCCATAGGTGGGACTTTGTGTATGTTCTAGAAATGCGTTTGTCAAGTGCTTATTAAGAAAGTTTCTATACAAGTTTCTGAACGAACTCCTTAAGAAAAGTTCTCCAAAAGTTCCCTATGAAATAATCCTTTGAAGCATCTGGTCGTCACTAGCGTTTTGTCTACTTGTGGAGCCAAAACAGACTACGAATGAGTGAGATATCCATGTTTCAGTTAACACTGCGCAAAACTGATTCCGAACGACAGTTACAGACTAGTTATTGTGTAGTTGCATTCTATTTTTTCCGTTCTACTTCACTAAACATCTCCATATGAGATCCAATTACTTGTAGGGAGATGCAAGAGACCTCGGTTATGATGATGCACTAGGTCCATAGCTGGGACTTTGTGTATGTTCTCGAAATGCGTTTGTCGAGTGCTCATTAAGAAAGTTTCTATACAAGTTTCTGAACAAACTCCTTTAGAAAAGTTCTCTAGAAGTTCCCTATGAAAGAATCCTTTGAAGCATTTGGTCGTCACAAACATTTTGACTATTTGTGGAGCCAAAACGGACTCCGTATGAGTGAGATATACTTGTTTTGATTAACACTGCATAAAACTAATTCGAATGCGATTCTGAGACTAGTTCTTGTGTAGTTGCACTCGATTTTTTCCATTCTACTTCACTAAACATCTCCATATGAGATCCAATTACTTGTAGGGGAATGCAAGAGATCTCGGTTATGATGATGCACTAGGTCCATTGCTGGGACTTTGTGTATGTTCTCGAAATGCGTTTGTCGAGTGCTCATTCAGAAAGTTTCTATACAAGATTCTGAACGAACACCTTAAGAAAAGTTATCCAAAAGTTCCCTATGAAAGAATGCTTTCAAGCATCTGGTCGTCACAAACATTTTGACTACTTGTGTAGCCAAAACGGACTCCGTATGAGTAAGATATACATGTTTCAGTTAACACTGCGCAAAACTAATTTCGAACGACAGTTACAGACTAGTTCTTGTGTAGCTGCACTCGATTTTTTCCATTCTACTTCACTGAACATCTCCATAGGAGATCCAATTACTTGTAGGGGAATTCAAGAGACCTCGGTTATGATGATGCACTAGGTCCATAGCTGGGACTTTGTGTATGTTCTCGAAATGCGTTTGTCGAGTGCTTATTAAGAAAGTTTCTACACAAGTTTCTGAACAACTCCTTAAGAAAAGTTCTCCAAAAGTTCCTATGAAAGAATACTTTGAAGCATCTGGTCATCAAAAATGTTTTGACTACTTGTGGAGCCAAACGGACTCCGATGAGTTAGATATCCATGTTTGATTAACACTGCAATAAAACTAATTCGAGCAGCGATTCTGAGACTAGTTCTTGTGTAGTTGCACTTTATTTTTCCATTCTACTTCACTAAACATCTCCATATGAGATCCAATTACTTGTAGGAAATGCAAGAGACCTCGGTTATGATGATGCACTAGGTCCATAGCTGGGACTTTGTGTATGTTCTCGAAATCGTTTGTCGAGTGCTCATTAAGAAAGTTTCTATACAAGTTTCGAACGAACTCCTTAAGAAAAGTTCTCAAAAGTTCCTATGAAAGAATCCTTTGAAGCATCTGGTCGTCACAAACGTTTTGACTACTTGTGGAGCCAAAACGGACTCCGTATGAGTTAGATATCCATGTTTCAGTTAACACTGCGCAAAACTGATTCCAAACGACAGTTACAGACTAGTTCTTGTGTAGTTGCACTCGATTTTTTCCATTCTACTTCACTAAACATCTCCATATGAGATCCAATTACTTGTAGGGAAATGCAAGAGACCTCGGTTATGATGATGCACTAGGTCCATAGCTAGGACTTTGTGTATGTTCTCGAAATGCGTTTGTCGAGTGCTCATTAAGAAAGTTTCTATACAAGTTTCTGAACGAACTCCTTAAGAAAAGTTCTCCAAAAGTTCCCTATGAAAGAATACTTTGAAGCATCTGGTCGTCACAGACATTTTGACTACTTGTGGAGCCAAAACGGACACTGTATGAGTCAGATATCCATGTTTCAGATTAACCTGCAGCAAAAACTGATTCGAACGAGCAGCGATTCTGAGACTAGTTCTTGTGTAGTTGCATTTTATTTTTCCATTCTACTTCACTAAAATCTCCATATGAGATCCAATTACTTGTAGGGAAATGCAAGAGACCTCTATTATGATGATGCACTAGATTCATAGCTGGGACTTTGTGTTTGTTCTCGAAATGCGTTTGTCGAGTGCTCATTAAGAAAGTTTCGATACAAGTTTCTGAATGAACTCCTTAAGAAAAGTTCTCCAAAAGTTCCCTATGAAAGAATCCCTTGAAGCATCTGGTCGTCACAAAGCTTTTGACTACTTGTGGAGCCAAAACGGACTCTGTATGAGTCAGATATCCATGTTTCAGTTAACACTGTGCAAAACTGATTCGAGCAGCGATTCTAAACTAGTTCTTGTGTAGTTGCACTCGATTTTTTCCATTCTACTTCACTAAACATCTCCATATGAGA
This sequence comes from Aegilops speltoides, assembly GCA_021437245.1. NCBI lineage: Eukaryota > Viridiplantae > Streptophyta > Magnoliopsida > Poales > Poaceae > Aegilops > Aegilops speltoides. Next base: position 383,646,743 of record CM038143.1, read on the forward strand.
TCCAATTACTTGTAGGGAAATTCATGAGACCTCGGTTATAATGATGCACTAGGTCCATAGGTGGGACTTTGTGTATGTTCTAGAAATGCGTTTGTCAAGTGCTTATTAAGAAAGTTTCTATACAAGTTTCTGAACGAACTCCTTAAGAAAAGTTCTCCAAAAGTTCCCTATGAAAGATTCCTTTGAAGCATCTGGTCGTCACTAGCGTTTTGTCTACTTGTGGAGCCAAAACAGACTACGAATGAGTGAGATATCCATGTTTCAGTTAACACTGCGCAAAACTGATTCCGAACGACAGTTACAGACTAGTTATTGTGTAGTTGCATTCTATTTTTTCCGTTCTACTTCACTAAACATCTCCATATGAGATCCAATTACTTGTAGGGAGATGCAAGAGACCTCGGTTATGACGATGCACTAGGTCCATAGCTGGGACTTTGTGTATGTTCTCGAAATCGTTTGTCGAGTGCTCATTAAGAAAGTTTCTATACAAGTTTCTGAACAAACTCCTTAGAAAAGTTCTCCAAAAGTTCCCTATGAAAGAATCCTTTGAAGCATTTGGTCGTCACAAACATTTTGACTACTTGTGGAGCCAAAACGGACTCGTATGAGTGAGATATACATGTTTGATTAACGCTGCAAAACTAATTCGAATAGCGATTCTGAGACTAGTTCTTGTGTAGTTGCACTCGATTTTTCCATTCTACTTCACTAAACATCTCCATATGAGATCCTGCAAAAATTACTTAGTTCTTGTGTAGGAATCACTAAACATCTCCATATGAGATCCAATTACTTGTAGGGAATGCAAGTTCGGTTATGATGATGCACTAGGTCCATTGCTGGGACTTTGTGTATGTTCTCGAAATGTGTTTGTCGAGTGCTCATTCAGAAAGTTTCTATACAAGATTCTGAACGAACACCTTAAGAAAAGTTATCCAAAAGTTCCCTATGAAAGAATTCTTTCAAGCATCCGGTCGTCACAAACATTTTGACTACTTGTGGAGCCAAAACGGACTCCGTATGAATGAGATATACATGTTTCAGTTAACACTGCGCAAAACTAATTTCGAACGACAGTTACAGACTAGTTCTTGTGTAGTTGCACTCGATTTTTTCCATTCTACTTCACTGAACATCTCCATATGAGATCCAATTACTTGTAGGGGAATGCAAGAGACCTCAGTTATGATGATGCACTAGGTCCATAGCTGGGACTTTGTGTATGTTCTCGAAATGCATTTGTCGAGTGCTCATTAAGAAAGTTTCTATACAAGTTTCTGAACGAACTCCTTAAGAAAAGTTCTCCAAAATTCCCTATGAAAGAATCCTTTGAAGCATTGGTCGTCACAAACGTTTTGACTATTTGTGGAGCCAAACGGACTCCGTATGAGTCGAGATATCCATGTTTGAGTTAACACTGCGCAAAACCGATTCGAGCAGCGATTCTGAGACTAGTTCTTGTGTAGTTGCACTCGATTTTTTCCATTCTACTTCACTAAACATCTCCATATGAGATCCAATTACTTGTAGGGAAATGCAAGAGACCTCACTTATGATGATGCACTAGGTCCATAGCTGGGACTTTGTGTATGTTCTCGAAATGCGTTTGTTGATTGTTCATTAAGAAAGTTTCTGTACAAGTTTTTGAACGAACTCCTTCAGAAAAGTTCTCCAAATGTTCCCTATGAAAGAATCCTTTGAAGCATCTGGTCGTCACAAATGTTTTGACTACTTGTGGAACCAAAATGGACTCCGTGAGTCGAGATATCCATGTTTGATTAACACTCAAGCAAACTGATTCGACGACAATTACAGACTAGTTCTTGTGTAGTTGCACTCGATTTTTCCATTCTACTTCACTAAACATCTCCATATGAGATCCAATTACTTTTAGGGAATGCAAGAGACCTCGGTTATGATGATGCACTAGGTCCATAGTTGGGACTTTGTGTATGTTCTCGAAATGCCTTTGTCGAGTGCTCATTAAGAAAGTTTCTATACAAGTTTCTAAACGAACTCCTTAAGAAAAGTTCTCCAAAATTAACCTATGAAAGAATCCTTTGAAGCATCTGGTCGTCACAAATATTTTGACTACTTGTGGAGCCAAAACAGACTCCGTATGAGTCAGATATCCATGTTTTGATTAACCTTTGCAAAACCGATTCGAGCAGCGATTCTGAGACTAGTTCTTGTGTAGTTGCATTCTATTTTTTCCATTCTAATTCACTAAACGTGTCCATATGAGATCCAATTTACTTGTAGGGAAATGGAAGAGACCTCATTTATGATGATGCACTAGGTCCATAGCTGGGACTTTGTGTATGTTCTCGAAATGCGTTTGTCGAGTGCTCATTAAGAAAGTTTCTATACAAGTTTCTGAATGAACTCCTTAAGAAAAGTTCTCCAAAAGTTCCCTATGAAAGAATTCTTTGAAGCATTTGGTCATCACAAATGTTTTGACTACTTGTGGAGCCAAAACGGACTCCGTATGAGTCAGATATCCATGTTTGATTAACCTTTGCAGAAAACCGATTCGAGCGATAGTTACAAACTAGTTCTTGTGTAGTTGCACTCGATTTTTCCATTCTACTTCACTAAACATCTCCATATGAGATCCAATTAATTGTAGGGAAATGCAAGAGACCTCGGTTATGATGATGCACTAGGTCCATAGGTGGGACTTTGTGTATGTTCTCGAAATGCGTTTGTCCAGTGCTCATTAAGAAACTTTCTATACAAGTTTCTGAACGAACTCCTTAAGAAAAGGTCTCCAAAAGTTCCCTATGAAATAATCCTTTGAAGCATCTGGTCGTCACAAGCGTTTTGACTACTTGTGGAGCCAAAACAGACTACGAATGAGTGAGATATCCATGTTTGATTAACATCAAGCAAAACCGATTCGAGCAGCGATTCATGAGACTAGTTATTGTGTAGTTGCATTCTATTTTTTCCGTTCTACTTCACTAAACATCTCCATATGAGATCCAATTACTTGTAGGGAGATGCAAGAGACCTCGGTTATGATGATGCACTAGGTCCATAGCTGGGACTTTGTGTATGTTCTCGAAATGCGTTTGTCGAGTGCTCATTAAGAAAGTTTCTATACAAGTTTCTGAACAAACTCCTTTAGAAAAGTTCTCTAGAAGTTCCCTATGAAAGAATCCTTTGAAGCATTTGGTCGTCACAAACATTTTGACTATTTGTGGAGCCAAAACGGACTCCGTATGAGTGAGATATACTTGTTTGATTAAATTGCATAAAACTAATTCGAATAGCGATTCTGAGACTAGTTCTTGTGTAGTTGCACTCGATTTTTTCCATTCTACTTCACTAAACATCTCCATATGAGATCCAATTACTTGTAGGGGAATGCAAGAGATCTCGGTTATGATGATGCACTAGGTCCATTCTTTGGGACTTTGTGTATGTTCTCAAAGCGTTTGCCGAGTGCTCATTCAGAAAGTTTCTATACAAGATTCTGAACGAACACCTTAAGAAAAGTTATCCAAACGTTCCCTATGAAAGAATGCTTTCAAGCATCTGGTCGTCACAAACATTTTGACTACTTGTGTAGCCAAAACGGACTCCGTATGAGTGAGATATACATGTTTCAGTTAACACTGCGCAAAACTAATTTCGAACGACAGTTACAGACTAGTTCTTGTGTAGCTGCACTCGATTTTTTCCATTCTACTTCACTGAACATCTCCATATGAGATCCAATTACTTGTAGGGGAATGCAAGAGACCTCGGTTATGATGATGCACTAGGTCCATAGCTGGGACTTTGTGTATGTTCTCGAAATGCGTTTGTCGAGTGCTTATTAAGAAAGTTTCTACACAAGTTTCTGAACAACTCCTTAAGAAAAGTTCTACAAAAGTTCCCTATGAAAGAATACTTTGAAGCAACTGGTCATCACAAATGTTTTGACTACTTGTGGAGACAAAACGGACTCCGGATGAGTCAGATATCCATGTTTGATTAACTTTGCATAAAACTAATTCGAGCAGCGATTCTGACTAGTTCTTGTGTAGTTGCACTTTATTTTTTCCATTCTACTTCACTAAACATCTACATATGAGATCCAATTACTTGTAGGGAAATGCAAGTGACCTCGGTTATGATGATGCACTAGGTCCATAGCTGGGACTCTGTTTATGTTCTCGAAATGCGTTTGTCGAGTGCTCATTAAGAAAGTTTCTATACAAGTTTCTGAACGAACTCCTTAAGAAAAGTTCTCCAGAAGTTCCTATGAAAGAATCCTTTGAAGCATCTGGTCGTCACAAACGTTTTGACTACTTGTGGAGCCAAAACGAACTCCGTATGAGTTAGATATCCATCTTTCAGTTAACACTGCGCAAAACTGGTTCCAAACGACAGTCACAGACTAGTTCTTGTGTAGTTGCACTCAATTTTTTCCATTCTACTTCACTAAACATCTCCATATGAGATCGAATTACTTGTAGGGAAATGCAAGAGACCTCAGTTATGATGATGCACTAGGTCCATAGCTAGGATTTTGTGTATGTTCTCGAAATGCGTTTGTCGAGTGCTCATTAAGAAAGTTTCTATACAAGTTTCTGAACGAACTCCTTAAGAAAAAGTTCTCCAAAAGTTACCTATGAGAGAATACTTTGAGGCATCTGGTCGTCACAAACATTTTGACTACTTGTGGAGCCAAAACGGACTCCGTATGAGTCAGATATCCATGATTCAGTTAACACTGCGCAAAACTGATTCCGAACGATAGTTACAGACTAGTTCTTGTGTAGTTGCATTTTATTTTTTCCATTCTACTTCACTAAACATCTCCATATGAGATCCAAATACTTGTAGGGAAATGCAAGAGACCTCGGTCATGATGATGCACTAGGTCCATAGCTGAGACTTTGTGTATGTTCTCGAAATGCGTTTGTCGAGTGCTCATTATGAAAGTTTCTATACAAGTTTCTGAACAAACTCCTTAAGAAAAGTTCTCCTAAAGTTCCCTATGAAAGAATACTTTGAAGCATCTGGTCGTCACAAACAATTTGACTACTTCTGGAGCCTAAACGGACTCCGTATGAGTCGGATATCCATGTTTCAGTTAACACTGTGCAAAACTGATTCCGAACGACAGCTACACAGTAGTTCTTGTGTTGTTGCACTCGAGTTTTTCCATTCTACTTCACTAAAAATCTCCATATGAGATCCAATTACTTGTAGGGGAATGCAAGTGACCTCGGTTCTGATGATGCACTAGGTCCATAGCTGGGACTTTGTGTATGTTCTCGAAATGCGTTTCTTGAGTGCTCACTAAGAAAGTTTCTATACAAGTTTCTGAACGAAATCCTTAAGAAAAGTTCTCCAAAAGTTCCTTATGACAAAATCCTTTGAAGCATCTGGTCGTCACAAACGTTTTGACTACTTGTGGAACCAAAATGGACTCCGTATGAGTCAGATATCCATGTTTCAGTTAACACTACGCAAAACTGATTTCGAACGACAGTTACAGACTAGTTCTTGTGTAGTTGCACTCGATTTTTTCCATTATATTTCACTAAACATCACCACATGAGATCCAATTACTTGTAGGGGAATTCAAGGGCCCTCGGTTATGATGATGCACTAGGTCCATCCCTGGGAGTTTGTGTATGTTCTCGAAATGCATTTGTCGAGTGCTCATTAAGAAAGTTTCTATACAAGTTTCTAAACGAACTCCTTAAGAAAAGATGTCTCCAAAATTAACCTATGAAATTATTCATTGAAGAATCTGGTCGTCACAAACGTTTTGACTATTTTTGGAGCCAAAACAGACTCCGTATGAGTCAGATATCCATGTTTCAGTTAACACGGCGCAAAACTGATTCCAAACGACAGTTACAGACTAGTTATTGTTCAGTTGCATTCTATATTTTCCATTCTGCTTCACTAAACATCTCCATATGAGATCCAATTACTTGTAGAGAGATGTAAGAGACCTCGGTTATGATGATGCACTAGGTCCATAGCTGGGACTTTGTGTATGTTCTCGAAATGAATTTGTCGAGTGCTCATTAAGAAAGTTTCTATACAAGTTTCTAAATGAACACCTTAAGAAAAGTTCTCCAAAAGTTCTCTATGAAAGAATATTTTGAAGCATCTGGTCATCACAAACATTTTGACTACTTGTGGAGCCAAAACGGACTCCGTATGAGTGAGATATACATGTTTCAGTTAACACTGGGCAAAACTAATTCCGAACAACAGTTACAGACTAGTTCTTGTGTAGTTGCACTCAATTTTTTCCATTCTACTTCACTAAACATCTCCATATGAGATCCAATTACTCGTAGGGGAATGCAAGAGACCTAGGTTATGATGATGCACTAGGTCAATAGCTGTGACTTTGTGTATGTTCTCGAAATGCGTTTGTCGAGTGCTCATTAAGAAAGTTTCTATACAAGTTTCTGAACGAACACCTTAAGAAAAGTTCTCCAAAAGTTCCCTATGAAAGAATACGTTGAAGCATCTGGTCGTCAAAAACATGTTGACTACTTGTGGAGCCAAAACGGACTCCGTATGAGTGAGATATACATGTTTCAGTTAACACTGTGCAAAACTAATTCCGAACGACAGTTATAGACTAGTTCTTGTGTAGTTGCACTCGATTTTTCCGATTCTACTTCACTAAACATCTCCATATGAGATCCAATTACTTGTAGGGGAATGCAAGAGACTTCGGTTATGATGATGCACTAGGTCCATAGCTGGGACTTTGTGTATGTTCTCGAAATGCGTTTGTCGAGTGCTCATTAAGAAAGTTCTATACAAGTTTCTGAACGAACACCTTAAGAAAAGTTATCCAAAAGTTCCCTATGAAAGAATGCTTTCAAGCATCTGGTCGTCCCAAACAATTTGACTAGTTGTGGAGCCAAAACGGACTCCGTATGAGTGAGATATACATGTTTCAGTTAACACTGCGCAAAACTAATTCCGAACGACAGTTACAGACTAGTTCTTGTGTAGTTGCACTCTATTTTTTCCATTCTACTTCACTAAACATCTCCATATGAGATGCAATTACTTGTAGGGAAATGCAAGTGACCTCGGTTATGATGATGCACTAGGTCCATCGCTGGGACTTTGTGTATGTTCTCGAAATGCGTTTGTCGAATGCTCATTAAGAAACTTTCTATAAAAGTTTCTGAATGAACTCCTTAAGAAAAGTTCTCCAAAAGTTCCCTATTAAAGAATCGTTTGAAGCATCTGGTCGTCACAAATGTTAGGACTACTTGTGGAGCCAAAACGTACTATGTATGAGTCAGATATCCATGTTTCAGTTAACACTGCGCAAAACTGATTCCGAACGACAGTTACATACTAGTTCTTCTGTAGTTGCACTCAATTTTTCTATTCTACTTCACTAAACATCTCCATATGAGATCCAATTACTTGTAGGGAAATGCAAGAGACCTCGGTTATGATGATGCACTACGTCCATAGCTGGGACTTTGTGTATGTTCTCGAAATGCGTTTGTCGAGTGCTCATTAAGAATTTTTCTATACAAGTTTCTGAATGAACTCCTTAAGAAAAGTTCTCGAAAAGTTCCCTATGAAAGACTCCTTTGAAGCAACTGGTCATCACAAACGTTTTGCTACTTGTGGAGCCAAAATGGACTCCGTATGAGTCAGATATCCATGTTTCAGTTAACACCGCGCAAAACTGATTCCGAACGACAGCTACAGACTAGTTCTTGTGTAGTTGCACTCGATTTTTTCCATTCTACTTCACTAAACATCTCCATATGAGATCCAATTACTTGTAGGGGAATGCATGAGACCTCGGTTATGATGATGCACTAGGTCCATAGCTGGGACTTTGTGTATGTTCTCGAAATGCGTTTGTTGAGTGCTCATTAAGAAAGTTTCTATACAAGTTTCTGAGCGAGCTCGTTAAGAAAAGTTCTACAAAAGCTCCCTATGACAGAATCCTTTGAAGCATCTGGTCGTCACAAACGTTTTGCCAACTTGTGGAACCAAAATGGACTCCGTATGAGTCAGATATCCATGTTTCAGTTAACACTGTGCAAAACTAATTCCGAACGACAGTTATAGACCAGTTCTTGTGTAGTTGCTCTCGATTTCTTCCATTCTACTTCACTAAACATCTCCATAAGAGATCAAATTACTTTTAGGGGAATGCAAGAGACCTCGGTTATGATGATGCACAAGGTCCATAGCTGGGACTTTGTGTATGTTCTCGAAATTCGTTTGTCGAGTGCTCATTAAGAAAGTTTCTATACAAGTTTCTGAATGAACTCCTTAAGAAAAGTTCTCCAAAAGTTCCTCTATGAAAGAATCCTTTGAAGCATATGGTTGTCACAAATGTTTTGACTACTTGTGGAGCCAAACGGACTCCGGATGAGTGAGATTTCCATGTTTTAGTTAACACTGCGCAAAACTGATTCCGAACGACAGTTACAGACTAGTTCTTGTGTAGTTGCATTCTATTTTTTCCATTATACTTCACTAAACATCTCCATATGAGATCCAATTAATTGTAGGGAAATGCAAGAGACCTCAGTTATGATGATGCACTACGTCCATAGCTGGGACTTTGTGTATGTTCTCGAAATGCGTTTGTCGAGTGCTCATTAAGAAAGTTTCTGTACAAGTTTTTGAATGAACTCCTTAAGAAAAGTTCTCCAAAAGTTCCCTATGAAAGAATCCTTTGAAGCATATGGTCATCATAAATGTTTTGACTACTTGTGGAGCCAAAACGGACTCCGTATGAGTCAGATATCCATGTGTAAGTTAACACTGTGCAAAACTGATTCCGAACGACAGTTACATACTAGTTCTTGTGTAGTTGCACTCAATTTTTTCTATTCTACTTCACTAAACATCTCCATATGAGATCCAATTACTTGTAGGGAAATGCAAGAGACCTCGGTTATGATGATGCACTAGGTCCATAGCTGGGACTTTGTGTATGTTCTCGAAATGCGTTTGTCGAGTGCTCATTAAGAAAGTTTCTATACAAGTTTCTGAATGAACTCCTTAAGAAAAGTTCTCCAAAAGTTCCCTATGAAAGAATCCTTTGAAGCATCTGGTCGTCACAAACGTTTTGACTACTTATGGAGCCAAAACGGACTCCGTATGAGTCAAATATCCATGTTTCAGATTAACATTGCAGAAAACCGATTCGAGCAGCGATTCTGAGACTAGTTCTTGTGTAGTTGCACTCGATTTTTTCCATTCTACTTCACTAAACATCTCCATATGAGATCCAATTACTTGTAGGGGAATGCAAGAGACCTCGGTTATGATGATGCACTAGGTCCATAGCTGGGACTTTGTGTATGTTCTCGAAATGCGTTTGTCGAGTGCTTATTAAGAACGTTTCTACACAAGTTTCTGAACGAACTCCTTAAAAAGTTCTCCAAAAGTTCCCTATGAAAGAATACTTTGAAGCATCTGGTCGTCACAAATGTTTTGACTACTTCTGGAGCCAAAACGGACTCTGTATGAGTCAGATATGCATGTTTCAATTAACACTGCGCAAAACTGATTCCGAACGACAGTTACAGACTAGTTCTTGTGTTGTTGCACTCGATTTTTTTCCATTCTATTTCACTAAACATCTCCATATGAGATCCAATTACTTGTATGGAAATGCAAGAGAATTTGGTATTGATGATGCACTAGGTCCATAGCTGGGACTTTGTTTATGTTCTCGAAATGCGTTTGTCGAGTGCTCATTAAGAAAGTTTCTATACAACTTTCTAAACGAACTCGTTAAGAAAAGTTCTACAAAATTAACCTATGAAAGTATTCTTTGAAGCATATGGTCGACACAAACGTTTTGACTACTTGTGGAGCCAAAATAGACTTCGTATGAGTCAGATTTCCATGTTTGATTAACCTTTGCAAGAAACCGATTCGAGCAGCGATTATAGACTAGTTCTTGTGTAGTTGCATTCTATTTTTTCAATTCTACTTCTCTAAACATCTCCATATGAGATCCAATTACTTGTAGGGAAATGCAAGAGATATTAGTTATGATGATGCACTAGGTCCATAGCTGGGACTTTGTGTATGTTCTCGAAATGCGTTTGTCGTGTGCTCATTAAGAAAGTTTCTATACATGTTTCTGAACGAACTCCTTAAGAAAAGTTCTCCAAAAGTTCCCTATGAAAGAATCATTTGAAGCATCTGGTCATCAAAATGTTTTGACTACTTCTGGAGCCAAAACGGACTCCGTATGAGTCAGATATCCATGTTTCAGTTAACACTGCGCAAAACTGATTCCGAACGACAGTTACATACCAGTCCTTGTGTAGTTGCACTCGATTTTTTCCATTCTACTTCACTAAACATCTCCATATGAGATCCAATTACTTGTAGGGAAATGCAAGAGACCTCGGTTATGATGATGCACTAGGTCCATAGCTGGGACTTTGTGTATGTTCTCGAAATGCATTTGTCAAGTGCTCATTAAGAAAGTTTCTATACAAGTTTCTGAACGAACACCTTAAGAAAAGTTATCCAAAAGTTCCCTATGAAAGAATCCTTTGAAGCATCTGGTCGTCACAAACATTTTGACTATTTGTGGAGCCAAAATGGACTCCGTATGAGTGAGATATACTTGTTTTAGTTAACACTGCGCAAAACTAATTTCGAATGACAGTTACAGACTAGTTCTTGTGTAGTTGCACTCGATTTTTTCGTTCTACTTCACTAAACATCTCCATATGAGATCCAATTACTTGTAGGGAATGCAAGAGATCTCGGTTATGATGATGCACTAGGTCCATAGCTGGGACTTTGTGTATGTTCTCGAAATGCGTTTGTCTAGTGCTCATTCAGAAAGTTTCTATACAAGTTTCTGAACGAACACCTTAAGAAAAGTTATCCAAAAGTTCCCTATGAAAGAAGGCTTTCAAGCATCTGGTCGTCACAAACATTTTGACTACTTGTGGAGCCAAAACGGATTCCGTATGAGTGAGATATACATGTTTCAGTTAACACTGCGCAAAACTAATTTCGAACGACAGTTACAGACTAGTTCTTGTGTAGTTGCACTCGATTTTTTCCATTCTACTTCACTGAACATCTCCATATGAGATCCAATTACTTGTAGGGGAATGCAAGAGACCTCGGTTATGATGATGCACTAGGTCCATAGCTGGGACTTTGTGTATGTTCTCGAAATGCGTTTGTCGAGTGCTTATTAAGAACGTTTCTACACAAGTTTCTGAACAACTCCTTAAGAAAAGTTCTACAAAAGTTCCCTATGAAAGAATACTTTGAAGCAACTGGTCATCACAAATGTTTTGACTACTTGTGGAGTCAAAACGGACTCTGGATGAGTCAGATATCCATGTTTGATTAACCTGCATAAAACTAATTCGAGCAGCGATTCTGAGACTAGTTCTTGTGTAGTTGCACTTTATTTTTTCCATTCTACCTCACTAAACATCTCCATATGAGATCCAATTACTTGTACGGAAATGCAAGTGACCTCGGTTATGATGATGCACTAGGTCCATAGCTGGGACTTTGTTTATGTTCTCGAAATGCGTTTGTCGAGTGCTCATTAAGAAAGTTTCTATACTAGTTTCTGAACGAACTCCTTAAGAAAAGTTCTCCAAAAGTTCCTATGAAAGAATCCTTTGAAGCATCTGGTCGTCACAAATGTTTTGACTACTTGTGGAGCCAAAACGGACTCCGTATGAGTCAGATATCCATGTTTCAGTTAACACTGCGCAAAACTGGTTCCAAACGACAGTCACAGACTAGTTCTTGTGTAGTTGCACTCGATTTTTTCCATTCTACTTCACTAAACATCTCCATATGAGATCGAATTACTTGTAGGGAAATGCAAGAGACCTCAGTTATGATGATGCACTAGGTCCATTGCTAGGATTTTGTGTATGTTCTCGAAATCCTTTGTCGAGTGCTCATTAAGAAAGTTTCTATACAAGTTTCTGAACGAACTCCTTAAGAAAAGTTCTCCAAAAGTTACCTATGAGAGAATACTTTGAGGCATCTGGTCGTCACAAACATTTTGACCACTTGTGGAGCCAAAACGGACTCCATATGAGTCAGATATCCATGATTCAGTTAACACTGCGCAAAACTGATTCTGAACGATAGTTACATACTAGTTCTTGTGTAGTTGCATTTTATTTTTTCCATTCTACTTCACTAAACTTCTCCATATGAGATCCAAATACTTGTAGGGAAATGCAAGAGACCTCAGTCATGATGATGCACTAGGTCCATAGCTGAGACTTTGTGTATGTTCTCGAAATGCGTTTGTCGAGTGCTCATTATGAAAGTTTCTATACAAGTTTCTGAACGAACTCCTCAAGAAAAGTTCTCCTAAAGTTCCCTATGAAAGAATCCTTTGAAGCATCTAGTCGTCACAAATGATTTGACTACTTCTGGAGCCTAAACGGAGTCCGTATGAGTCAGATATCCATGTTTCAGTTAACACTGCGCAAAACTGATTCCGAACGACAACTACACATTAGTTCTTGTGTTGTTGCACTCGAGTTTTTCCATTCTTCTTCACTAAACATCTCCATATGAGATCCAGTTACTTGTAGGGGAATGCAAGTGACCTCGGTTCTGATGATGCACTAGGTCCATAGCTGGGACTTTGTGTATGTTCTTGAAATGCGATTGTTGAGTGCTCATTAAGAAAGTTTCTATACAAGTTTCTGAACGAAATCCTTAAGAAAATTTCTCCAAAAGTTCCCTATGACAGAATCCTTTGAAGCATCTGGTCGTCACAAACGTTTTGACTACTTGTGGAACCAAAACAGACTCCGTATGAGTCAAATATCCATGTTTCAGTTAACACTACGCAAAACTGATTTCGAACGACAGTTACAGACTAGTTCTTGTGTAGTTGCACTCGATTTTTTCCATTATATTTCACTAAACATCACCACATGATATCCAATTACTTGTAGGGGAATGCAAGAGACCTCGGTTATGATGATGCACTAGGTCCATCGCTGGGACTTTGTGTATGTTCTCGAAATGCGTTTGTCGAGTGCTCATTAAGAAAGTTTCTATACAAGTTTCTAAACGAACTCCTTAAGAAAAGTTCTCCAAAATTAACCTATGAAATTATTCTTTGAAGAATCTGGTCGTCACAAACGTTTTGACTATTTGTGGAGCCAAAACAGACTCCGTATGAGTCAGATATCCATGTTTCAGTTAACACGGCGCAAAACTGATTCCAAACGACAATTACAGACTAGTTATTGTGTAGTTACATTCTATTTTTTCCATTCTGCTTCACTAAACATCTCCATATGTGATCCAATTACTTGTAGAGTGACTTAAGAGACCTCGGTTATGATGATGCACTAGGTCCATAGCTGGGACTTTGTGTATGTTCTCGAAATGAATTTGTCGATTGCTCATTAAGAAAGTTTCTATACCAGTTTCTGAATGAACACCTTAAGAGAAGTTCTCCAAAAGTTCCCTATGAAAGAATTGTTTGAAGCATCTCGTCGTCACAAACATTTTGACTACTTGTGGAGCCAAAACGGACTCCGTATGAGTGAGATATACATGTTTCAGTTAACACTGGGCAAAACTAATTCCGAACGACAGTTACAGACTAGTTCTTGTGTAGTTGCACTCAATTTTTTCCATTCTATGTAACGCCCCGGATCCGATGCGCCAGGTGTCTGCCAGTTATTCGCCGTCATTGCCATGTCATTAGCTTGCGTGTTGCACTTTGCCATGTCATCATATGCATTTCATATCATGTCATCATGTGCATCGCATTGGCATACGTGTTCGTCTCTTGCATCCGAGCATTTTCCCCGTTGTCCATTTTGCAATCCGGCACTCCTATGTCCTCCGGCGTCCCCTTCTTCTCTTCTGTTGTGAGCGGTTTTTAAACTTTCTTGGAATGACCCGAGGTTTGCCAAGCGGCCTTGGTATAGCACCGGTAGACCGCCTGTCATGTTTCATGCCATTTGGAGGTCGTTTGATACTCCAACGCTTAACCGGGTAACCGTAAAGGCCTCTTTTGTTTGCAGCCCAACACCCCTTCCAAAGTGGCCCAAAACCCGCCAAACTCCCCTCCATGCTCTCGGTCGTTCGATCACGATCGCGTGGCCGAAAACCGCACCTCATTTGGACTCTCCTAGCTCCCTCCACCTATAAAAACGTCTCCCCCTCTCCATTTCCGGATCATTTCCCCCCTAACCCTAAAAATTCCCCTCTCCGCCGCCGGACGTCCGCCCGCGCCGGACGCGTCCATCGGCCGCGTCACCCCGACGAATCAGGGGCTGCCACGTCGCTGCGCTGCCTCCAACCGCCGCCTGCCGCGTGGCCACTGTCGTGGTTCTAAGTCTGACAGTAGAGTGGGGGGTAGGTATGGAGAGGCAAGGTCCTAGCTATGGAGAGGTTGTGAACACAAGCGATGTACGAGTTCAGGCCCTTCTCGGAGGAAGTAAAAGCCCTACGTCTCGGAGCCTAGGGGCGGTCGAGTGGTTTATGTGTGTAAGTATTACAAGAGTGCGAACCCCTCTGTCTGTGGAGGGAGGTGGCTTATATAGAGTGCGCCAGGACCCCAGCCAGCCCACATAATGGAGAGGTTAAAGTACATTAAGCCTGGGGCGTTACTGGTAACGCCCCTCATAAAGTGCCTTAACTATCATTAAGTCTATTCAATTACAGGCCGTTGCGTTGTGGAGTGCCTTCTGACCTTCTGGTGGTCGAGTGTATCTTCATGGTTGAGTGAACCTCCATGGTCGAGTGAACCTCCATGGTTGAGTCCTTCTAGTCAGTCGAGTGGGTTCCTCGTTGGTCGACTGGAAGGTGATTTCTTCTAAGGGTATCCTTGGGTAGGACGTTTAGGTCAGGCCTATGACCCTACCCTAGGTACATGAATCCATCATTAGCCCCCGAATGGATCGAGGCTTGAATGAGGAAGGAGTTAATGCTATTCCGATTGAACTTTGGCATGTTGGTTATGTGTCTTCTTCGATCAAGATTTTCTTTTGTTGATAACGAGCAACTTTTCTTCAGTCGACTCAATCCATTCTTGTTCTTTCCTCGAGTGATCTTTTATACTTTGCCGGCTCCCGAGCGACGGATCGCAGGAAATCTCGCCCCAGGCAGACCGATCTGCCGTTCGCGGATTTCGCGGGATACAAAATTTGGGGAAGCGCGCGAAGCGGAACGGACCGCGGCGCTCGGATGGGACAGGACATGGATGCCTCGATCTCCGCGCCTCTTTTTCCGCCACGTATCGTGTCAATGCAACTGTTTCGGGA
This sequence comes from Aegilops speltoides, assembly GCA_021437245.1. Classification (NCBI taxonomy): domain Eukaryota; kingdom Viridiplantae; phylum Streptophyta; class Magnoliopsida; order Poales; family Poaceae; genus Aegilops; species Aegilops speltoides. The sequence goes on from CM038143.1 coordinate 383,662,018, forward strand.
TATGATTGGATCGTCCGGGTCCACCTGTCATCCACTCGGAAGGGATGCTATAAATGCGACTTGTGAGGGCTTCTGCACAGTACCCCGTTCTTCCTCCTCTGCTCTCTTCATCTCCGCCCAACGCAACTGCTGTTGCCCCCGCAACTCTCTCTCTTGCGCGCTTCGCCGGTGGCCATGGGCAAGGAGAAGACGGCGGCGCTGGAGCGTGTGAAGAAGGCGTCGGCAGCGGAGAAGGCGTCGGCGGCTGAGAAGGCGAAGGGGAGATCCACCAGCCGCGGTGGGTCTTCGTCGAGATCCCGCTTGCCGAAGGGCTGGGTCCAGGGAGATTGGATCTAGTCGACCATCAGGGAGAAGGATCTCCTCGACATGGCCGACGACGGGCTAATCCCTCATGGCGCCGCAAGGCTTCCTGGCAAAGAGTGGCAGCCTCAACCGGAGGAGGGTGAGTGTGTGCTCCTGGCCACCCATGTTGATAGAGGATTTTCCCTGCCGCCGAGTGTTTTCTTTCGTGGCTTTTTGAACTTCTTTGGAGCCCAGCTCCACCATTTTACCCCAAACTCCATCGCGTATCTTGCTGCATTTGTATCCATGTGTGAAAACTTCCTGGGCTGTCGACCGCACTAGGGATTGTTCAAGCACATCTTCACATGTCGTTCTCAGACTGTGAAGAAGGCGAGTCCAGGAGATGAGAAAACCCAAGTGGTCCAGATGTGCGGGGGCCTAGAAATCCAAGTGAGGAATAAGAGCACCTTCCCAGCTATGTCTTTTCCCGAGTCGGTCAGGGGCTGGCAGTCGACCTGGTTTTACTGCCAGAATGAGCTGACGCCGGGTCAGTCGAGTGGACTCCCTCCATTCACCATGAGTCGAGTGAACAAACCCTCCTCCCTGAAGGTGGTTCCGGAGGAGAGAGCTGATTTGAAGATGTTGATGGACCGCGTGGTGCAGTTGGTTCGGGACGGCGTGACTGGCATGGACCTTCTGGAGGTTTTCCTTTGGAGGCGAATCCAGCCCCTTCGGGTTCGGAGCCTTGCATGTGGTTGTATCGGAACCAAGACGAGACTCGAGTCCACCGGAAGCGATCGACAACGCCATAGTGGAAAGGTGGATGGCGCGATCATCGGAAACAAGGACAATCCTCGTGGATCCGGAGGATTTCTCCACTCGACCATCACAGCGTTCAGATAAGGTACATTTACTCTGTTTTCCATCGATGTATGCATTGAGCGTGTTTCAGATGTCCCGCAATTTGGTCGATTGAGCTCGCCTTGGCGTTTTCCAGGCCCTTACCGAGCTGTACTCAATGCCCAACGGAGCTCAGCTCGGCGAGGAGGAGAAGCCAGCGGGGTGAGAGCCAAGAAGAGTGGGATTCTTACGCTGCGAGGATGATGATGACGGCGGCGGCGATGATGAGGATGAAGTAGAGGAGGAGGAAGAGGAGGTTGCACCACCACGCTCGGAAAGGCGGTCAAAACTTGTTCATGACCCTTCGACTGAACGCGGTAAGGGAGTTGCGATTGTCTCATGATCGACCAAGCGCCTCAGACCGCTTCTCGGTGCCGGCGAGAAGGCGCCAAGCGATCAAAGGTAGCCTCGTCGAGGCCAACCAAGCCTCTCGCCAAAAATGAAGGTGTCCATCCCCACCATATCGTGGTAAACATATCACTTAAGTCTTCTGTTTTGTACAAGCTTTATCTCGGTTGATACTTGAATTAATCGACCGACTCTTTGGAACTTTCTGCGACTTACGAAACCTCAGGCAAGGCCGAGGACCATGAGATGGAGGACGCGGCGACCTCAAATCCTAGTACTGTATCCTTAATTCTGTTCTTAGTCGACTGACTCATAGTTTCTAACTTTGATTCTTTTCTGAAGCTCCAACCAATGACATTATCACCCTTCCTGATGACGATGATGAGGATGAGGAACCATTGAGGTATAGGAGGAGCAGGAAGGCATCCACTGGCAAAGCAGCCCAAGATGTGACGGCGCCCAAGACTGTTGCAACGGAGGGGGAGGCCAGCACTCGACATACCGTGTCCTTCACGGTGCCGATGACGAGTGCTCGACCCACTTCTTCGAGTGCTGGGCAGCCTTCGCTCTTCGCCACGCACCACGTCCCGGAGGACCAAGCTAGTGCTGCTAAGGAGGTGATACGCCAAGCAGGGATCATGATGGAGCAGGTGAAGATCGTCCGGGATGCAAGCCAAGCGGCTTATGATGCCAGCTCCGCTCTTCATGAAAGAATCTGAAGCAGCTTGGTCGTCAAAACGTTTTGACTATTTCTAGAGCCAAACGACTCGATGAGTCGATATCCATGTTTCAGTTAACACCACAAGAAAACTGATTCAACTACGCTACATGTATCTAGTTCTGTGTAGTTGCACTCTATTTTTTCCATTCTACTTCACTAAACATCTCCATATGAGATCCAATTACTTGTAGGGAAATGCAAGAGACCTCACTTTATGATGATGCACTAGGTCCATAGCTGGGACTTTGTGTATGTTCTCGAAATGCTTTGTCGATTGTTCATTAAGAAAGTTTCTCAGACAAGTTTTGAACGAACTCTTCGAAAAGTTCTCCAAATGTTCCTATGAAAGAATCCTTTGAAGCATCTGGTCGCTGAATTTTTACTTGTGGAGCCAAAATGACTCAGAGTAAGTGATATCCATGTTTCTTAACATCGCAAAAACTGATTCAACGACAATTACGCATAGTTCTTGTGTAGTTGCACTTTATTTTTCATTCTATTTCACTAAACATCTCCATATGAGATCCAATTACTTTTAGGGAATGCAAGAGACCTCGCTTATGATGATGCACTAGGTCTATAGTTGGGACTTTGTATGTTCTCTAAATGCCTTTGTTTAGTGCCTATTAAGAATCCTTTATAAAGTTTCTAAACGAACTTCCCAAAAATCTCATAATATCCAATATTTGATTTTATTCTATTCTGTGTATATCTATTTTCAATTCTACTTCACTAAACATCTCCATATGAGATCCAATTACTTGTAGGAAATGCAAGAGACCTCATTATGATGATGCACTAGGTCCATAGCTGGGACTTTGTGTATGTTCTCAAATTGCTTGTAGTGCTCATTAAGAAAGTTTTATACAAGTTTCTCAATGAACTCTTAAGAAAAGTTCTCCAAAGTTCCCTATGAAAGAATCCTTGAAGCATATGGTTGTCACAAACTTTTGACTACTCGTGGAGCCAAAATGGACTCAGATGAGTCGATATCCATGTTTCAATAACACTGCAAAACTCGATTCCAACGATAGTTACAAACTAGTTCTTGTGTAGTTGCACTGATTTTTCCATTCTACTTCACTAAACATCTCCATATGAGATCCAATTACTTGTAGGGAAATGCAAGAGACTCGCTTATGATGATGCACTAGGTCCATAGGTGGACTTTGTGTATGTTCTAAATGCGCTTGTCAAGTGCTCATTAAGAAAGTTTCTATACAAGTTTCTAATCTAACTCCTTAAGAAAAGTTCTCCAAAGTTCCTATGAAATAACTTTGAAGCATCTGGTCGTTACCAAAGTTGACTACTTGTGGAGCCAAACAGACTACTTAATGAGTGAGATATCCATGTTTCAGCTTAACATCACAAGAAACCCGATTCTTAAACCATAGCCATGCATTATTGTGTAGTTGCATTCTATTTTTTCCGTTTACTTCACTAAACATCTCCATATGAGATCCAATTACTTGTAGGAGATGCAAGAGACCTGTTATGATGATGCACTAGGTCCATAGTGGGACTTTGTGTATGTTCTCAAATGCTTTGTCGAGTGCTCATTAAGAAAGTTTCTATACAAGTTTCTCGAACAAACTCCTTTAGAAAAGTTCTCTAGAAGTTCCTCTATGAAAGAATCCTTGAAGCATTTGGTCGTCACAAACATTTTGACTATTTGTGGAGCCAAAACGGACTCAGATGAGTGAGATATACTTGTTTCAGCTTAACGCCACGCAAAAACTAATTCAATGACAAGCTATGCATTAGTTCTTGTGTAGTTGCACTGATTTTTTCCATTCTACTTCACTAAACATCTCCATATGAGATCCAATTACTTGTAGGGGAATGCAAGAGATCTTCGTTATGATGATGCACTAGGTCCATTGTCGACTTTGTGTATGTTCTCAAATGCGTTTGTCGAGTGCTCATTCGAAAGTTTCTATACAAGATTCCGAATCTAACACCTTAAGAAAAGTTATCCAAAAGTTCCCTATGAAAGAATTTTTCAAGCATCTGGTCGTCACAAACATTTTGACTACTGTGTAGCGCCAAACGACTCAGATGAGTAAGATATACATGTTTCAGCTTAACACCGCAAAACTAATTTCGAACGACAGCCATGATTAGTTCTTGTGTAGCTGCACTGATTTTTTCCATTCTACTTCACTCAACATCTCCATAGAGATCCAATTACTTGTAGGGGAATGCAAGAGACTCCTGTTATGATGATGCACTAGGTCCATAGTCGGGACTTTGTGTATGTTCTCAAATGCGTTGTTTAGTGCTTATTAAGAAAGTTTCTACACAAGTTTCTAACAACTCTAAGAAAAGTTCTACAAAAGTTCCCTATGAAAGAATACTTTGAAGCAACTGGTCATCACAAATGTTTTGACTACTTTGGAGACAAACGGACTTGATGAGTCGATATCCATGTTTAACATCACAAGAAAACTAATTCGAACTACGCTATGCACTAGTTCTTGTGTAGTTGCACTTTATTTTTCCATTCTACTCACTAAACATCTACATATGAGATCCAATTACTTGTAGGAAATGCAAGTGACCTCGGTTATGATGATGCACTAGGTCCATAGCGGGACTCGCTTATGTTCTCAAATGCGCTTGTCGAGTGCTCATTAAGAAAGTTTCTATACAAGTTTCTGAACGAACTCCCTAAGAAAAGTTCTCCAAGTTCCTATGAAAGAATCCTTTGAAGCATCTGGTCACACAAACGCTTTTGACTACTTGTGGAGCCAAACGAATCTCGTATGAGTTAGATATCCATCTTTCGCTAACATCACAAGAAAAACTGATTCCAAACGATAAATACATGATCAGTTCTGTGTAGTTGCACTCGATTTTTTCCATTCTACTTCACTAAACATCTCCATATGAGATCAATTACTTGTAGGGAAATGCAAGAGACCAGTTATGATGATGCACTAGGTCCATAGCTAGGATTTTGTGTATGTTCTAAATGCGCTTTGTCGAGTGCTCATTAAGAAAGTTTCTATAAGTTTTGAACTAACTCCTTAAGAAAAAGTTCTCCAAAAGTTACCTATGAGAGAATACTTTGAGGCATCCGTCACACAAACATTTTGACTACTTGTGGAGCCAAACGGACCAGATGAGTCGATATCCATGATTCAGCTTAACATCAAGCAAAACTGATTCCGAACGATAGTTACAGACTAGTTCTTGTGTAGTTGCATTTTATTTTTTCCATTCTACTTCACTAAACATCTCCATATGAGATCCAAATACTTGTAGGGAAATGCAAGAGACCTCGGTCATGATGATGCACTAGGTCCATAGTCGAGACTTTGTGTATGTTCTCTAAATGCGCTTGTCGAAAGTGCTCATTATGAAAGTTTTATACAAGTTTCTCGAACAACTCTTAAGAAAAGTTCTCCTAAAGTTCCTATGAAAGAATACTTTGAAGCATCTGGTCGCACAAACGATTTGACTACTGAGCCTAAACGGATCGTGATGAGTCGGATATCCATGTTTCAGCTTAACACCAGTAAATCGATTCCGAATCTACGCTACACAAGAGTTCTGTTGTCAGACCAGTTTTTCCATTCTACTTCACTAAAAATCTCCATATGAGATCCAATTACTTGTAGGGAATGCAAGTGACCTCGGTTCTATGATGCACTAGGTCCATAGCGGACTTTGTGTATGTTCTCAAATGCGTTTTTTGAGTGCTCATAAGAAAGTTTCTATACAAGTTTTCGAACTAAATCCTTAAGAAAAGTTCTCCAAAAGTTCCTTATGAAGAATCCTTGAAGCATCTGTCGCACAAACGCTTTGACTACTTGTGGAACCAAATGGACTCAGATGAGTCGATATCCATGTTTCATTAACACTACGCAAAACTGATTTCGAACGACAGTTACTGACTAGTTCTTGTGTAGTTGCACTCGATTTTTTCCATTATATTTCACTAAACATCACCACATGAGATCCAATTACTTGTAGGGGAATCAAGGGCCCTCGTTATGATGATGCACTAGGTCCATCCCTCGAGTTTGTGTATGTTCTCGAAATGCATTTGTTTAGTGCTCATTAAGAAAGTTTCTATACAAGTTTCTAAACGAACTCCTTAAGAAAAGATGTCTCCAAAATTAACCTATGAAATTATTCATTGAAGAATCTGGTCGCACAAACGCTTTTGACTATTTTTGAGCCAAACAGACCAGATGAGTCGATATCCATGTTTCAGCTTAACGGCGCAAAAACATTCCAAACGACACATGATTAGTTATTGTTCAGTTGCATTCTATTTTTTCCATTCTACTTCACTAAACATCTCCATATGAGATCCAATTACTTGTAGAGAGATGCAAGAGACCCTGTTATGATGATGCACTAGGTCCATAGCTGACTTGTGTATGTTCTAAATGAATTTGTCGAGTGCTCATTAAGAAAGTTTCTATACAAGTTTCTAAATGAACACCTTAAGAAAAGTTCTCCAAAAGTTCTCTATGAAAGAATATTTTGAAGCATCCGTCATCACAAACATTTTGACTACTTGTGGAGCCAAACGGACTCAGATGAGTGAGATATACATGTTTCAGTTAACACTGGGCAAAACTAATTCCGAACAACAGTTACTGACTAGTTCTTGTGTAGTTGCACTCAATTTTTTCCATTCTACTTCACTAAACATCTCCATATGAGATCCAATTACTGAGGGGAATGCAAGAGACCTAGGTTATGATGATGCACTAGGTCATAGTCTGGACTTTGTGTATGTTCTCAAATGCTTTGTCGAAAGTGCTCATTAAGAAAGTTTCTATACAAGTTTCGAACTAACACCTTAAGAAAAGTTCTCCAAAAGTTCCCTATGAAAGAATATTGAAGCATCCGTCACAAAAACATGTTGACTACTTGTGGAGCCAAACGACTCAGATGAGTGAGATATACATGTTTCAGCTTAACACTCGCAAAACTAATTCGAACTACGCTATAGACTAGTTCTTGTGTAGTTGCACTCGATTTTTCCGATTCTACTTCACTAAACATCTCCATATGAGATCCAATTACTTGTAGGAATGCAAGAGACTTCGTTATGATGATGCACTAGGTCCATAGTGGGACTTTGTGTATGTTCTCGAATGCGCTTGTCGAGTGCTCATTAAGAAAGTTCTATACAAGTTTCGAACTAACACCTTAAGAAAAGTTATCCAAAAGTTCCCTATGAAAGAATGCTTTCAAGCATCTGGTCGTCCCAAACATTTGACTAGTGTGGAGCCAAAACGACTCTCAGATGAGTGAGATATACATGTTTAGCTTAACATCACAAGAAAACTAATTCCTAACGATACATGATTAGTTCTTGTGTAGTTGACTTATTTTTTCCATTCTACTTCACTAAACATCTCCATATGAGATGCAATTACTTGTAGGAAATGCAAGGACCTCGTTATGATGATGCACTAGGTCCATCGCCGACTTTGTGTATGTTCTCGAAATGCGTTGTCGATGCTCATTAAGAAACTTTTATAAAAGTTTCAATGAACTCCTAAGAAAAGTTCTCCAAAAGTTCCCTATTAAAGAATCGCTTGAAGCATCTGGTCGTCACAAATGTTAGGACTACTTGGAGCCAAAACGACTATGTATGAGTCGATATCCATGTTTCAGCTTAACATCGAAAACCGATTCCAACGACGCTATATACTAGTTCTTCAGTAGTTGCACTCAATTTTCTATTCTACTTCACTAAACATCTCCATATGAGATCCAATTACTTGTAGGGAAATGCAAGAGACCCTTATGATGATGCACTACGTCCATAGCTGGGACTTTGTGTATGTTCTAAATGCGCTTGTCGAGTGCTCATTAAGAATTTTTCTATACAAGTTTCAATGAACTCCTTAAGAAAAGTTCTCAAAAGTTCCCTATGAAAGACTCCTTTGAAGCACTGGTCATCACAAACGTTTTACTTGTGGAGCCAAAATGGACTCAGATGAGTCGATATCCATGTTTCAGCTTAACATCACAAGAAAACCGATTCAACTACAGCCATGATTAGTTCTGTGTAGTTGCACTGATTTTTTCCATTCTACTTCACTAAACATCTCCATATGAGATCCAATTACTTGTAGGGAAATGCATGAGACCTCGTTATGATGATGCACTAGGTCCATAGTCGACTTGTGTATGTTCTCTAAATGCGCTTGTTGAGTGCTCATTAAGAAAGTTTCTATACAAGTTTCTTAAGTCATAAGAAAAGTTCCAAAAGCTCCCTATGAAGAATCCTTTGAAGCATCTGGTCGTCACAAACGCTTTTGCCAACTTGTGGAACCAAAATGGACTCAGATGAGTCGATATCCATGTTTCAGCTTAACACTGCGCAAAACTAATTCCAATGACAGCTATAGACCGTTTGTGTAGTTGCCTTTATTTCTTCCATTCTACTTCACTAAACATCTCCATAAGAGATCAAATTTTTTAGGGAATGCAAGAGACCGGTTATGATGATGCACAAGGTCCATAGCTGACTTTGTGTATGTTCTCAAATTGCTTGTCGAGTGCTCATTAAGAAAGTTTCTATACAAGTTTCTCAATGAACTCCTTAAGAAAAGTTCTCCAAAAGTTCCTCTATGAAAGAATCCTTGAAGCATATGGTTGTCACAAATGTTTTGACTACTTGTGGAGCCAAACGGACTCCGGATGAGTGAGATTTCCATGTTTTAGTTAACACTTCGCAAAACTGATTCCGAACGACAGTTACAGACTAGTTCTTGTGTAGTTGCATTCTATTTTTTCCATTATACTTCACTAAACATCTCCATATGAGATCCAATTAATTGTAGGGAAATGCAAGAGACCTCAGTTATGATGATGCACTACGCATAGCTGGGACTTTGTGTATGTTCTAAATGCGCTTGTTTCGAGTGCTCATTAAGAAAGTTTCAGACAAGTTTTTGAATGAACTCTTAAGAAAAGTTCTCAAAAGTTCCTATGAAAGAATCCTTGAAGCATATGGTCATCATAAATGTTTTGACTACTTTGGAGCCAAACGGACTCAGATGAGTCGATATCCATGTTTCAGTTAACACTGCGCAAAACTGATTCCGAACGACAGTTACATACTAGTTCTTCTGTAGTTGCACTCAATTTTTCTATTCTACTTCACTAAACATCTCCATATGAGATCCAATTACTTGTAGGGAAATGCAAGAGACCTCGTTATGATGATGCACTAGGTCCATAGCTGGGACTTTGTGTATGTTCTCAAATGCGCTTGTCGAGTGCTCATTAAGAAAGTTTCTATACAAGTTTCGAATGAACTCCTAAGAAAAGTTCTCCAAAAGTTCCCTATGAAAGAATCCTTTGAAGCATCTGGTCGTCACAAACGCTTTTGACTACTTCGAGCCAAACGGACTCAGATGAGTCAAATATCCATGTTTCGCTAACATCACAAGAAAACCGATTCGAATCTACGCTATGCACTAGTTCTTGTGTAGTTGCACTTGATTTTTTCCATTCTACTTCACTAAACATCTCCATATGAGATCCAATTACTTGTAGGAAATGCAAGAGACCTCGTTATGATGATGCACTAGGTCCATAGTGGGACTTTGTGTATGTTCTCAAATGCGCTTGTCGAAAGTGCTCATTAAGAAAGTTTCATACAAGTTTCGAACGAACTCCTTAAAAAAAGTTCTCCAAAAGTTCTATGAAAGAATACTTGAAGCATCTGGTCGTCACAAATGTTTTGACTACTCGAGCCAAAACGGACTCGATGAGTCGATATGCATGTTTCAATTAACACTACAAAACTGATTCCAACTACGCATGCACTAGTTCTTGTGTTGTTGCACTCGATTTTTTTCCATTCTATTTCACTAAACATCTCCATATGAGATCCAATTACTTGTATGGAAATGCAAGAGAATTTGGTATTGATGATGCACTAGGTCCATAGCTGGACTTTGTTTATGTTCTCGAAATGCGCTTTGTCGAGTGCTCATTAAGAAAGTTTCTATACAACTAAACGAACTCTAAAAAAGTTCTCCAAAATTAACCTATGAAAGTATTCTTGAAGCATATGGTCGACACAAACGTTTTGACTACTTGTGGAGCCAAAATAGACTTCAGATGAGTCGATTTCCATGTTTCTTAATAATCACAAAAACCGATTCAACTACGCTTATAGACTAGTTCTTGTGTAGTTGCATTCTATTTTTTCAATTCTACTTTCTAAACATCTCCATATGAGATCCAATTACTTGTAGGGAAATGCAAGAGATATTAGTTATGATGATGCACTAGGTCCATAGCTGACTTGTGTATGTTCTAAATGCGCTTTGTCGGTGCTCATTAAGAAAGTTTTATACATGTTTCGAACTAACTCTAAGAAAAGTTCTCCAAAAGTTCCTATGAAAGAATCATTTGAAGCATCTGGTCATCAAAATGTTTTGACTACTTCTGAGCCAAACGGACTCAGATGAGTCGATATCCATGTTTCATTAACATCACAAAATCGATTCCAACGCATACTACATACTACCTTGTGTAGTTGCACTCGATTTTTTCCATTCTACTTCACTAAACATCTCCATATGAGATCCAATTACTTGTAGGAAATGCAAGAGACCTGGTTATGATGATGCACTAGGTCCATAGCTGACTTTGTGTATGTTCTCAAATGCATTTGTCAAGTGCTCATTAAGAAAGTTTCTATACAAGTTTCGAACTAACACCTTAAGAAAAGTTATCCAAAAGTTCCCTATGAAAGAATCCTTTGAAGCATCTGGTCGTCACAAACATTTTGACTATTTGTGGAGCCAAATGGACTCGATGAGTGAGATATACTTGTTTCAGTTAACATCACAAGAAAACTAATTTCAATGACAAGCTACAGATTAGTTCTGTGTAGTTGCACTTTATTTTATCGTTTCACTACTAAACATCTCCATATGAGATCCAATTACTTGTAGGGAATGCAAGAGATCTCGTTATGATGATGCACTAGGTCCATAGCGGGACTTTGTGTATGTTCTCGAAATGCGTTGTCAGTGCTCATTCAGAAAGTTTCTATACAAGTTTCTCGAACTAACCCAAGAAAAGTTATCCAAAAGTTCCTTATGAAAGAAGGCTTTCCATCTGGTCGTCACAAACATTTTGACTACTTGTGGAGCCAAAACGGATTCCGTATGAGTGAGATATACATGTTTCAGCTTAACACAAGAAAACTAATTTCGAACGACAAGTTGCACATTAGTTCTTGTGTAGTTGCACTGATTTTTTCCATTCTACTTCACTAAACATCTCCATATGAGATCCAATTACTTGTAGGGAAATGCAAGAGACCTCGTTATGATGATGCACTAGGTCCATAGCTGGGACTTTGTGTATGTTCTAAATGCGCTTGTCGAGTGCTTATTAAGAACGCTTTCTACACAAGTTTCTCAACAACTCCTTAAGAAAAGTTCTAAAAGTCCCTATGAAAGAATACTTTGAAGCAACTGGTCATCACAAATGTTTTGACTACTTGTGGAGTCAAACGACTCGATGAGTCGATATCCATGTTTCGCTTAACACACAAGAAAACTAATTCAACGAACGCCATGCATCAGTTCTTGTGTAGTTGCACTTTATTTTTTCCATTCTACCTCACTAAACATCTCCATATGAGATCCAATTACTTGTAGGAAATGCAAGTGACCTTGTTATGATGATGCACTAGGTCCATAGTGGGACTTTGTTTATGTTCTCAAATGCGCTTGTCGAGTGCTCATTAAGAAAGTTTCTATACTAGTTTCGAACTAACTCTTAAGAAAAGTTCTCCAAAAGTTCTATGAAAGAATCCTTTGAAGCATCTGTCGTCACAAATGTTTTGACTACTTGTGGAGCCAAACGACTCAGATGAGTCGATATCCATGTTTCCTTAACATCACAAGAAAAATCGGTTCCAAACGACAACACAGACTAGTTCTTGTGTAGTTGCACTCGATTTTTTCCATTCTACTTCACTAAACATCTCCATATGAGATCAATTACTTGTAGGGAAATGCAAGAGACCCTGTTATGATGATGCACTAGGTCCATTGCTAGATTTTGTGTATGTTCTCAAATCCTTTGTCGAGTGCTCATTAAGAAAGTTTCTATACAAGTTTCGAACTAACTCCTTAAGAAAAGTTCTCCAAAAGCCTATGAGAATACTTTGAGGCATCTGGTCGTCACAAACATTTTGACCACTTGTGGAGCCAAACGACCAGATGAGTCGATATCCATGATTCAGTTAACATCACAAGAAAACTGATTCCAACGATAGTTACATACTAGTTCTTGTGTAGTTGCATTTTATTTTTTCCATTCTACTTCACTAAACTTCTCCATATGAGATCCAAATACTTGTAGGAAATGCAAGAGACCCTACCATGATGATGCACTAGGTCCATAGTGAGACTTTGTGTATGTTCTCAAATGCTTGTTTAGTGCTCATTATGAAAGTTTCTATACAAGTTTCTCGAACTAACTCCTCAATCAATCTAATGAACTTTATATGTAACTTGACTAGAATTTCGTGTAGATCATCTTGGTGCTCTTTAACTTGCTGTTTAACAACTTGAACATAAAGTTTATTCAGTTCTGGACCAATTTCGAAATATGCATATGAGGACTTACACCGAATTGTTATATGTTGTTTCCGCCTCATTTAAACTTGCCTTGATGTGTGCTCTTGTTTGCATCATCTTTTGCCATGAGTAGCTTCATGTAGCTTGGTCATGCATCATGCTTGTTGTGCATCATGTCTTGTTCATGGGTGGTGTGTTTACTATGTTGTGTGCTTCTTCTCGATAGTTCCGCTTCGCTGCGATCGTGAGGATTCGCTCGCTCACGCAGGTGGTTCGTCTTCGTGGTTTCATCTTCTTCATGGACTCGTTCTTCTTCATTGCGGGATTTCGTGCAAGATGACCGCTACCCCGATCTCACTACTATCATTGCTATGCTAGTTGCTTCGTTTCTATCGCTATGCTGCGCTACCTATTACCTGCTTATCAAGCCATCCCATATTGCCATGAACCTCTAACCTTTGACACTTTTCCTATGCAAACCGTTGTTTGGCTATGCTATCGCTTTTGCTCAGCCCTCTTATAGCGCTGCTAGTTGCGGTGAAGTTGAAGATTTCTTCATGGTGGACAGGATTTTGTTGGGATATCACAATATCTCTTATATTATTAATGCATCTATATACTTGGTAAAGGGTGGAAGGCTCGCCTTATGCCCGGTGTTTTGTTCCAATCTTGCCACTCTAGTTTCCGCCATACCGTGTTATGTTCCCGGATTTTATGCTCCTTACGCGGTCGGGTGATTTATGGGACCCCCGACAATTCGCTTTGAATAAAACTTGTCCAAGAAGGCCCAACATTGACTTTTACCATTTGCCTCACCACCACCTACCTTTTTCCTTGGGAGTCGCTCTCTCGAGGGTCATCTTTATTTTAGCCCCCGGCCGTTGCTGTCTAAGTGTTGGTCCAAACCGAAGCGATGTCCGCTACCTGGCAACCAGGTCTATGCCAACCCGACGTCTGCTCATCCGTGTGCCCTAAGAACGAGATATGTGCAGCTCCTATCGGGATTTGTCGCACAGTGGGGAGGCTTTGCTGGTCTTCTTTACCATTGTCGAAATGTCTTGTAAACCGAGATTCCGAGACTCGATCGGGTCTTCCCGGAGAAGGTCTATTCTTCGTTGATCGCGAGAGCTTGTCATGGGCTGTTGGGACACCCGCAGGTATAAACTTTCGAGAGCCGTGCCATGTTATGTGGCAGATGGGAATTTGTTAATGTCCGTTGTAGATAACTTGACACCATATCCGAATTAAAACGCATCAATCGCGTGTGTAGCCGTGATGGTCTCTTCTCGCGGAGTCCGGAAGTGAACACGGTTTCGGGTTATGTTTGACGAAGTAGGTGTTCAGATCACCTCTTGATCATTGCTAGCTTCACGACTGCTCCGCTTTGTTTCTCTTCTCGCCTCATTTGCGTATGTTAGCCACCATACATTGCTTAGTCGCTGCTGCAACCTCACCACTTTACCCCTTCCTATCCCATTGCTTTGCTAGTCTTGATACCCATGGTAATGGGATTGTTGAGTCCTCGTGGCTCACCAGATACTTCCAAAACCAGTTTGCAGTGTGCCTATGTTATCGAAAGCAGGTGACGAACCAAGCTCAAGGAGGAGCTCGATGAAGATCTTGCCCTTTGTGTTGTTTCGCTCTAGTTGATCAAGAGTGGAGCCCAGTTGGGGTCGATCGGGATCTTTGTCGATTTGGGGTTCTCCATTTATTTTGGTTCCGTAGTCGCACCTTGATTGTATCTGGATGATCTAATGCTTTATTCATGTATTTGTGTGAAGTGGCGATTGTAAGCCAACTATGTATCTCTTTCCTTATGTATTACTTGGGTTGTGTGAAGATTACCTCACTTGCGACATTGCTTTCAATGCGGTTATGCCTCTAAGTCGTGCTTCGACACGGGAGATATAGCCGCATCGAGGGCGCTATGTTGGTAATCGAGCCATCCCCACCTTAGGAGCCCCAACGCTTGATCGCTTTTTTTAGCGGCCGAGTTGTGTCTAGAAAATGTTTTGAGTCATTTAGGATTATATATATCGGAGAGTTAGGAATTCTTTTTACTCCCAGTCCTTTCGTCGCTGTGGTAAGGCATCCCGACGAGAGTTTTGACTCTTTCTTCTCAAATTTCACTAAATTTTTTTTTAGGATCACGCTGGTATCTTGGAATCGTCCGATGGTTTTATGATGAGAACATTGTCTTGGTGCCTCCCCGTCAGGGTTTAGTGGAAGTGTCCCGGGAGTTGAGCTCGAGGTGTTGTCGCCATAATTTTATCGTGGCAGTTCTCGAATACCGAGTTTAGTACGCCGACATCGAAAATCTCTTTTATGTAGTTGTTGGTGAGATAACCTCGATAACCCAAGATCGAGGTGAGTACGGAGTATTGCCATAACTTGTATAACGGATGCTTTTTGAAGGTTGAGGTAGACGATTTCCGAAGATTTCTTGGTTATGTGTTGACGGATGGATACAGCTGGATGTAGTGATTGTTAGTTTGGGTGAGATATATTGCTTCCCCTGTATCCCCAACACCAGATTGCATAACCAGAAAGTTTCGGGAGTTTTATAGGTGGGAATTCAAGTAGCTCCTAGAATATCTTTTCGACGGATGCATGATATGAGATTGGGTAAATCTCTATCATATGTATTTGTTCTGGCTTATTCTGCAAGCCAGTCCTTTGTTTTTGTTTTGAGTTGTGGTATTCGTGTTGCTTCAATGTCAAGTGTTGATTCCATACCTTTCTGAAATGGTGTTCTCATACTCCGATGTGAATACCAATCCTTCTCGACAATCGAGATTGTCATGTCTATCCTTTTCAACCGGCGTGTTTCTCTTCAAGTGGATCCGATCACTTCAACATCAGCAAGACCAATTATCATTTCTTCTCAACGGTGTTTGTTTCATCCGCTCCAAGTTGCCTTTGTTTTTTCCCGCCCACCCACCCTTTTTCCTCAAGGACTAAGATTTCTTTACCAAGTATCCTTTTATTTTTGTGAAGTTTCTCCATTCTTTTCCATCAATGTTCTTACCCGTGGTTCTCAAGAAGATGTTCTACTAGTTCCTCATTCCTCATTCCTTTCTCTTCTCCGTGGATTCAAGTCAAGTTTTGTTGATCATACCTTTTTCCTCATTCCAATGTCTTCCCATTCCAAAGGCACCTCATTATCATTCTACTTCTCGCTATTTGTTATTCCGAGTGCTCAAGATATCTCAAAGATTCGTGTTTCCACTCTGCATTCGCTCAAGCTCTTTCGAGATTGGTATCTCATTCAAGTCATTTAATTCAACCGTGCAATCTCTTTAATATCATTCTCAGCGGTGTTTCCTTTTGAGTGGGCCCTAACCCATGTGTCTTTTCCTGTGATCTTACCCGACTCTTCTAATTATTCCGGAGTTATTCTTAAATGCTTTTCAAGTGTGACATAAGAATGGATTCCATCACCACATGCCTTCTCCAAGATTGTTTTCAAATTATTTTCATCTTTGGCTCAACCTTTCCTCTTTTAATTCTCCGGAGTATCTCAACAATTCATGGTGGTTATCATCATCATTCTCAACATTTGAAGACCAAGAAGAGTTTCTCTTTAGTCTTGCTCTATTCTCTTCAAGATTCATGGTTCTAGCTTCATGCTATCCTCATAATTGTTTTGATTGTGACAATTCTTTTCTTACCATCAGGAGCATTTCATGAGTTGTTTCCATTTCTTTCCTTCGAGGCCATCATGTCATAATTCTTCATTCTCAGCGTGTAGCTATCGTTCTCCAAATCTTACCGGTGGTTCGTTCAAGATTTCACCTCTTTCGTTATCATTTAATTCATTCGTTCTTTCCAATCCTACCGGTGGTTCGTTGAAGACCTTCCCAAGCTTGCGCCATATCTATCTTAATCCTTTCTACGGAATAAGTAGTATGCCAAATCCATTGCTAGCCATCAATTTAATTGATGAGGGATAAACATAATGTAATTCTTATTCTTGTTTCATCGAGTAAATTCAATTCCTTATTCCGGAGGTTCATCAAAAATTCTTGGTTTCAATTGCTCATCCTTCTTTTTCGGAGTTCCAAGTTCTCTCGGTTATATAATCGCGAAGCTCCATCTAAATCATTGCAAGGCTTCACCTTGTGTTTTCAACTTCTCTTTCTTTTCATCATCATTCTATTACCGGAGTTCTTCATGGAGGCTCTAAATGGTGGGTCGTCAAGGATTCTTTTCATTCTTCAATTGTTCTTCAAGATTTCGCTCGAAGTTATGACCCGCCAAGCTATACTCTAAAATTAAACATGGTGCTCAACATATATTTTGTTTTGAGGAGTTCAAGCATTCTTCTTCGTGCATCCCGAAGTGCAATTCTTTCTACCTTATCTTTTGAGATGGTGTTATATCATTCTTGACAATTTCCTTCATGTTTCATGATTCATATTGTTGTCAAGAATGAGGTATTTTAAATCCATCAGCCTCTTCATTGGAGTTATCTCAGATATATTTCACCTAAAGCCTTCCATTGGGAATGTTGCTATTTGTGGTGATTACGCATGACCCAAGCTCGCTTTTATCCTCGGTGGAAGAAGCTTTCTCTCTTCCGTGGCGGTTGTCACCTCATAATTTTGAGATGTTTGCCATAAGCCCACAACAAGCTTGTGCTTCTAGTTGTTGATTTTCCAACAACTCCGTTCGATTCTTCTTTGCAAGGATGCTTTCCAAATTCAATTGTGGAAGAAGATGTCATTTTCTTCTCCGTTCTTTTATTCCAATGATCTATCTTCTTTTCGTTCTTCCGGAGGCATGGTGATGTTGCTCTCTTCACTAATCATCTCGAATTGTGAGGATCATGTTCTTTTCTTGATTATCCATTTAACCGGAGTGTTGTGTCATCTCTTCCATATCTTTTCATCTCATCAAGTTTTCTTCTCTTTTCTACCGAAGTGCTGTCCAAATTCTGCCATTCTTGTTCCTTGGCTATCTCATTATACCGATGTGGTCATATTCTTTTCGTTCGTGAAGCTCTTACTTCCATGTCTTTCAACCTTCAAATTCTCGTAATACTCCTTGTTCATCTTTTCTACCGGTTTGCTTGCAATCTCGTTCATCTCTGTTGTACTCTTTCTTTTAAATTGCTCAACCTATCAAGGTTCGTGGTTTCACTCGGTTGTCAAAGAAGCAACTTAGTTTACCTCTTATCTTCCTCTTCCTTTTCCCTCCGGTGCCATCCTAGATCTCGGGACGAGATCCTCTCGTAGTGGAGTGTTGTAACGCCCCGGATCCGATGCGCCAGGTGTCTGCCAGTTATTCGCCGTCATTGCCATGTCATGTGCTTGCGTGTTGCACTTTGCCATGTCATCATATGCATTTCATATCATGTCATCATGTGCATCGCATTGGCATACGTGTTCGTCTCTTGCATCCGAGCATTTTCCCGTTGTCTGCTTTTGCAATCCCAAGACTCCTATGTCCTCCGGCGCCCCTTCTTCTCTTCTGTTGTGAGCGGGTATTAAACTTTCTCGAATGGTTCGAGGTTTGCCTAAGCGGCCTTGGTATAGCACCGTAGACCGCCTGTCAAGTTTCGTGCCATTTGGAGGTCGTTTGATACTCCAACGGTTAACCGGGTAACCGTAAAGGCCTCTTTTGTTTGCAGCCCAACACCCCTTCCAAAGTGGCCCAAAACCCGCCAAACTCCCATCCATGCTCTCGGTCGTTCGATCACGATCGCGTGGCCGAAAACCGCACCTCATTTGGACTCTCCTAGCTCCCTCCACCTATAAAAACGTCTCCTCCTCTCCATTTCCGGATCATTTCCCCCTAACCCTAAAAATTCCCCTCTCCGCCGCCGGACGTGTCCGGCCATACGGACGCTATCCACCGGCGCCACACCTCGACGAATCAGGGCTGCCACGCTGGGCGCTTCTCTCCTCCAACTGGCCGCCAGGGTGGCTAGGGCACACACATGGGCTCATGAGTTCAGTGGGGCCTGCCTGGTTGCTCCACACACCATTGCTGGCCACACACACACAGGCCACGGACTGGCCACCACGGTCGCTGCTGATTACCACACTGGCCTCTGCTCATTGCCCGCCACACAAGAATACTGAAGGCCCACACACGACCAGCTCCTCCCACTGGCGAAGCCTCCTCCGCCTGACCATTGCCGCCTCCGGCCCCGCCTCAGAAGGCACGGCCGCCTCGGCCTCACAACCTCCCGCGGAGCTTCGCCACCTCGCCAAGGCTGCTTCTCACTGGCGCCACGCTGCTGCCTGTCAGATCCGGTCTGGCGGACGGATCCGCCGCCCTGAGCTCCTCCGGCCTTCCCGAGCTCCGGCCACCTCCTCCCGCACCTCCGGGCTAACTCCGGCCGATCTCTAGCGAGATCCGCGTGCATCAATATCCGTGCTAAAGGTTGACTTCCAAATCTGCTAAGTTCCTGCTTCGTGTTATTTTCATGCCATGTTCATGCTATCGCATCTCTCGCATCCGTAGTCTGCTTTTGTGCGTATAATATGTCAAATTGTTCGTCTCGACGAGTAGACCATTTCATTCCATTGCATCATTTTCATTTGAGCTCATCTTGATGCCCGAAATGCTGTTGGAAGAGTGCATGTTGATGTTAATCTGCTGAAACTGTTATAACTTGCTCATTTATCATTTTTGCCATGATTGATGTGTGCATCCTATGAGTATGAGATCTACATGAATGTTGTTCTATGCCATGCCATCTTTCCAGGGGTTCCAACCATTTATTTTTGTGAGTTGTGTGCTGAGTGTATCAAGCTTGCTAAGTAGGGTAGTTGCTGTTGCTGATTTCCTGTCAGATTCTTTTATATTTTGTTGCTATGTTAACATGCTTCCACTAATCATTCTATGCATAATCTGGAGATGTCCTATAAACATGTTTTGATCTATATGTCATGCTCTATCCATTCATGCCCTTGGTTGCAATTATAGCCTGCTGGAACATGTTCATATCTTGCTCCAAAGTTGCTTGAAAATGTTGTTTGTCAGCCTGTTAACATTAAGTTCACTTGTTCCCATGTGTTTTCCTAGTGATCCATGCACCCTATGACCTTGCTCTTGCCATGCTTAGCTTCATAAACATGCCTTCTTACTGTTGGTTGCCTTGCCATGCCATGTATTGCTCTGTGGTGAGTGGTTCAAGCTCACGAACATGCCTACTTATCGTTGTTTCTGCCATGTTTGAATCTGTAATATAACTTGCCATGTTTACATGGGTGCCATCATATTTTCCGTGCCTTTTTGGCTTATGGTCAGTAAGGGACTTTTGATCTATGCAATTATTAGATTCATGCCATGCCTTTGTTTGCCATGATATGTTCCTGTAACATGTTGGTTGATAGCTCTCAACATTGCAACCTGATGTTATTTCTGCTAAAGTCTGAAACTGTTATGATTTGCAATATCTCCATGTCATTTTGAGCATGTTCTAGTGATTTCTGGAGATAGCTCAGTGTTCATGTTTTGTTATGCTTTATATGTACTTCATGCCCATGCCTTTTGTTCTTATGTTGGAGTGTTGTAGCTTATTGTTTTGATGCTTGCAATATGCCTAGTTGCTGTTATGGACAGATTGTTGTTATGAATTGTATAGAGTGTATGTGTTGCAACCGCTGTTCGCTTTTGAGTGTGCTCTATATGAAACTTGCTTGATTGTGCATGTAGCTTCATATTATCATGTTGCATCCTTGTTTTGGTGTGTTTGCTTGATGTTTGGGTGCATTTTGCATCGATGCCATGTTTAACTTGTTTTGCTCATATCTTCTAGGCAGAGTCTCAATCTAATGAACTTTATATGTAACTTGACTAGAATTTCGTGTAGATCATCTTGGTGCTCTTTAACTTGCTGTTTAACAACTTGAACATAAAGTTTATTCAGTTCTGGACCAATTTCGAAATATGCATATGAGGACTTACCGGAATTGTTATATGTTGTTTCCGGCCTCATTTAAACTTGCCTTGATGTGTGCTCTTGTTTGCATCATCTTTTGCCATGAGTAGCTTCATGTAGCTTGGTCATGCATCATGCTTGTTGTGCATCATGTCTTGTTCATGGGTGGTGTGTTTACTATGTTGTGTGCTTCTTCTCGATAGTTCCCGCTTTGCTATGATCGTGAGGATTCGCTCGCTCACGTGTGGTTCGTCTTCGTGGTTTCATCTTCTTCATGGACTCGTTCTTCTTCATTATGGATTTCGTGCAAGATGACCGCTACCTCGATCTCACTACTATCATTGCTATGCTAGTTGCTTCGTTTCTATCGCTATGCTGCGCTACCTATTACCTGCTTATCAAGCCATCCCATATTGCCATGAACCTCTAACCTTTGACACTTTTCCTATGCAAACCGTTGTTTGGCTATGCTATCGCTTTTGCTCAGCCCCTCTTATAGCGCTGTTAGTTGCGTGAAGTTGAAGATTTCTTCATGGTGGACAGGATTTTGCTGGGATATCACAATATCTCTTATATTATTAATGCATCTATATACTTGGTAAAGGGTGGAAGGCTCGGCCTTATGCCCGGTGTTTTGTTCCAATCTTGCCGCCTCTAGTTTCCGCCATACCGTGTTATGTTCCCGGATTTTATGCTCCTTACGGTCGGGTGATTTATGGGACCCCCGACAATTCGCTTTGAATAAAACTTGTCCAAAGAAGGCCCAACATTGACTTTTACCATTTGCCTCACCACCACCTACCTTTTCCCTTGGGAGTCGCTCTCTCGAGGGTCATCTTTATTTTAGCCCCCGGCCGCTGCTTGTCTAAGTGCTGGTCCAAACCGAAGCGATGTCCGCGCCTGGCAACCAGGGTCTATGCCAACCCGACGTCCGCTCATCCGGTGTGCCCTAAGAACGAGATATGTGCAGCTCCTATCGGGATTTGTCGGCACAGCGGAGGCTTTGCTGGTCTTCTTTTACCATTGTCGAAATGTCTTGTAAACCGAGATTCCGAGACCGATCGGGTCTTCCCGGAGAAGGTCTATTCTTCGCTGATCGCGAGAGCTTGTCATGGGTTGTTGGGACACCCCGCAGGTATAAACTTTCGAGAGCCGTGCCCGCGGTTATGTGGCGATGGGAATTTGTTAATGTCCGGTTGTAGATAACTTGACACCATATCCAATTAAAACGCATCAACCGCTGTGTAGCCGTGATGGTCTCTTCTCGCGGAGTCCGGAAGTGAACACGGTTTCGGGTTATGTTTGACGAAGTAGGTGTTCAGATCACCTCTTGATCATTGCTAGCTTCACGACTGCTCCGCTTTGTTTCTCTTCTCGCCTCATTTGCGTATGTTAGCCACCATACATTGCTTAGTCGCTGCTGCAACCTCACCACTTTACCCCTTCCTATCCCATTAAGCTTTGCTAGTCTTGATACCCATGGTAATGGGATTGTTGAGTCCTCGTGGCTCACCAGATACTTCCAAAACCAGTTTGCGGTGCCTATGTTATCGAAAGCAGGTGACGAACTAAGCTCAAGGAGGAGCTCGATGAAGATCTTGCCCTTTGTGTTGTTTCGCTCTAGTTGATCAAGAGTGGAGCCCAGCTTGGGGTCGATCGGGATCTTTGTCGATTTGGGGTTCTCCATTTATTTTGGTTCCGTAGTCGCACCTTGATTGTATCTGGATGATCTAATGCTTTATTCATGTATTTGTGTGAAGTGGCGATTGTAAGCCAACTATGTATCTCTTTCCCTTATGTATTACTTGGTTGTGTGAAGATTACCTCACTTATGACATTGCTTTCAATGCGGTTATGCCTCTAAGTCGTGCTTTCGACACGGGAGATATAGCCGCATCGAGGCGCTAAGTTGGTAATCGAGCCATCCCCACCTTAGGAGCCCCACCGCTGATCGCTTTTTTAGCGCCGAGTTGTGTCTAGAAAAATGTTTTGAGTCATTTAGGATTATATATATCGGAGAGTTAGGAATTCTTTTTACTCCCCAGTCCCTTCGTCGCTGTGGTAAGGCATCCTGACGTAGAGTTTTGACTCTTCTCTTCTCAAATTTCACTAAATTTTTTTTTTAGGATCACGCGGTATCTTGGAATCGTTCCGATGGTTTTATGATGAGAACATTGTCTTGGTGCCTCCTGTCAGGGGTTTAGTGGAAGTGTCCCGGGGAGTTGAGCTCTGAGGTGTTGTCGTCATAATTTTATCGTGGCAGTTCTGGAATACCTGAGTTTAGTACGCCGACATCGAAAATCTCTTTTATGTAGTTGTTGGTGAGATAACTCGATAACCCAAAGATCGAGGTGAGTACGGAGTATTGCCATAACTTGTATAACGGATGCTTTTTGAAGGTTGAGGTAGACGATTTCAAGATTTCTTGGTTATGTGTTGACGGATGGATACAAATGGATGTAGTGATTGTTAGTTTGGGTGAGATATATTGCTTCCTCAGATCCCCAACACCAGATTGCATAACCGTAAAGTTTCGGAGTTTTATAGGTGGGAATTCAAGTAGCTCCTAGAATATCTTTTCGACGGATGCATGATATGAGATTGTAAATCTCTATCATATGTATTTGTTCGCTTATTCTCGCAAGCCAGTCCTTTGTTTTTGTTTTGAGTTGTGGTATTCGTGTTGCTTCAATGTCAAGTGTTGATTCCATACCTTTCTCGAAATGGTGTTCTCATATTCGATGTGAATACTAATCCTTCTCGACAATCGAGATTGTCATGTCTATCCTTTTCAACCGGCGTGTTTCTCTTCAAGTGGATCCGATCACTTCAACATCAGCAAGACCAATTATCATTTCTTCTCAACGGTGTTTGTTTCATCCGTCTCCAAGTTGCCTTTGTTTTTTCCCGCCCACCCACCCTTTTTCCTCAAGGACTAAGATTTCTTTACCAAGTATCCTTTTATTTTTGTGAAGTTTCTCCATTCTTTTCCATCAATGTTCTTACCCGGTGGTTCTCAAGAAGATGTTCTACTAGTTCCTCATTCCTCATTCCTTTCTCTTCTCCGGTGGATTCAAGTCAAGTTTTGTTGATCATACCTTTTTCCTCATTCCAATGTCTTCCCATTCCAGTGCACCTCATTATCATTCTACTTCTCGCTATTTGTTATTCCGGAGTGCTCAAGATATCTCGAAGATTCGTGTTTCCACTCTGCATTCGTTCAAGCTCTTTCGAGATTGGTATCTCATTCAAGTCATTTAATTCAACCGGTGCAATCTCTCTTTAATATCATTCTCAGCGGTGTTTCCTTTTGAGTGGGCCCTAACCCATGTGTCTTTTCCTGTGATCTTACCCGACTCTTCTAATTATTCCGAGTTATTCTTAAATGCTTTTCAAGTGTGACATAAGAATGGATTCCATCACCACATGCCTTCTCCAAGATTGTTTTCAAATTATTTTCATCTTTGGCTCAACCTTTCCTCTTTTAATTCTCCGGAGTATCTCAACAATTCATGGTGGTTATCATCATCATTCTCAACATTTGAAGACCAAGAAGAGTTTCTCTTTAGTCTTGCTCTATTCTCTTCAAGATTCATGGTTCTAGCTTCATGCTATCCTCATAATTGTTTTGATTGTGACAATTCTTTTCTTACCATCAGGAGCATTTCATGAGTTGTTTCCATTTCTTTCCTTCGAGGCCATCATGTCATAATTCTTCATTCTCAGCGTGTAGCTATCGTTCTCCAAATCTTACCGGTGGTTCGTTCAAGATTTCACCTCTTTCGTTATCATTTAATTCATTCGTTCTTTCCAATCCTACCGGTGGTTCGTTGAAGACCTTCCCAAGCTTGCGCCATATCTATCTTAATCCTTTCTACGGAATAAGTAGTATGCCAAATCCATTGCTAGCCATCAATTTAATTGATGAGGGATAAACATAATGTAATTCTTATTCTTGTTTCATCGAGTAAATTCAATTCCTTATTCCGGAGGTTCATCAAAATTCTTGGTTTCAATTGCTCATCCTTCTTTTCGGAGTTCCAAGTTCTCTCTTGTTATATAATCGCTAAGCTCCATCTAAATCATTGCAAGGCTTCACCTTGTGTTTTCAACTTCTCTTTCTTTTCATCATCATTCTATTACCGGAGTTCTTCATGGAGGCTCTAAATGGTGGGTCGTCAAGGATTCTTTTCATTCTTCAATTGTTCTTCAAGATTTCGCTCGAAGTTATGACCCGCCAAGCTATACTCTAAAATTAAACATGGTGCTCAACATATATTTTGTTTTGAGGAGTTCAAGCATTCTTCTTCGTGCATCCCAAGTGCAATTCTTTCTACCTTATCTTTTGAGATGGTGTTATATCATTCTTGACAATTTCCTTCATGTTTCATGATTCATATTGTTGTCAAGAATGAGGTATTTTAAATCCATCAGTCTCTTCATTGAGTTATCTCAGGATATATTTCACCTAAAGCCTTCCATTGGGAATGTTGCTATTTGTGGTGATTACGCATGACCCAAGCTCGCTTTTTTATCCTCGTGGAAGAAGCTTTTTCTTCCGTGGCGGTTGTCACCTCATAATTTTGAGATGTTTGCCATAAGCCCACAACAAGCTTGTGCTTCTAGTTGTTGATTTTCCAACAACTCCGCTCGATTCTTCTTTGCAAGGATGCTTTCCAAATTCAATTGTGGAAGAAGATGTCATTTTCTTCTCCGCTCTTTTATTCCAATGATCTATCTTCTTTTCGCTCTTCCGGAGGCATGGTGATGTTGCTCTCTTCACTAATCATCTCGAATTGTGAGGATCATGTTCTTTTCTTGATTATCCATTTAACCGAGTGTTGTGTCATCTCTTCCATATCTTTTCATCTCATCAAGTTTTTTCTCTTTTCACCAAGTGCTGTCCAAATTCTGCCATTCTTGTTCCTTGGCTATCTCATTATACCGATGTGGTCATATTCTTTCGCTCGTGAAGCTCTTACTTCCATGTCTTTCAACCTTCAAATTCTCGTAATACTCCTTGTTCATCTTTTCTACCGGTTTGTTTGCAATCTCGCTCATCTCTGTTGTACTCTTTCTTTTAAATTGCTCAACCTATCAAGGTTCGTGGTTTCACTCGGTTGTCAAAGAAGCAACTTAGTTTACCTCTTATCTTCCTCTTCCTTTTCCTCCGGTGCCATCCTAGATCTCGGACGAGATCCTCTCAGAGTGGAGTGTTGTAACGCCCGGATCCGATGCGCTGTGTGTCTCGCCAGCTTATTCGCCGTCATTGCCATGTCATGTGCTTATGTGTTGCACTTTGCCATGTCATCATATGCATTTCATATCATGTCATCATGTGCATCGCATTGGCATACGTGTTCGCTCTCTTGCATCCGAGCATTTTCCCGTTGTCCGCTTTTGCAATCCAAGACTCCTATGTCCTCCGGCGCCCCCTTCTCTCTCTTCTGTTGTGAGCGGGTATTAAACTTTCTCGAATGGTTCGAGGTTTGCTAAGCGGCCTTGGTATAGCACCGTAGACCGCCTGTCAAGTTTCGTGCCATTTGGAGGTCGTTTGATACTCCAACGGTTAACCGGTAAACCAGAAGGCCTCTTTGTTTGCAGCCCAACACCCTTCCAAAGTGGCCCAAAACCCGCTAAACTCCCATCCATGTTTCTCGGTCGCTCGATCACGATCAAGTGGCCAAAACCGCACCTCATTTGGACTCTCCTAGCTCCCTCCACCTATAAAACGCTCCTCCTCTCCATTTCCTGATCATTTCCCTAACCCTAAAATTCCTCTCCGCCACGGACGTGTCGCTTGGCCGGACGCTGCCCACGGCCGCGCACACCCCGACGAATCAGGGTTGCCACGCTGGCGCGCCGCCTCTCTCCTCCAACCGCCGCTGGGTAGCACTCATCACACACATGGGTTCATGAGCCTGGCGGGGCTCCGCCGGCTTGTTGGCCGCGCATCATTGCCGCCACATGGCTGCCGTTAGCACCTGACTCGCTGGCCACTGTCTGCCTGACCTACCACACACGCCATTGGGCCTCGCTCACCGCAAGAATACCTTGAAGGCCGCCACATGACTCAGTCCTCCCGCCGGCGAGCCTCCTCCGCCCGATCATTGCCGCCTCGGCCTCCCGGCCTCGCCGCTGGCTCAAGGCACAACCTCCTCGCCGGAGTTTCGCCACCTGGCCAAGGCTCGCTTCTCGCCGGCGCCGCCACGCCACGCTCAAGGCTGATCCGGTCGGGCCGGACTGATCCGCCGGCCCGAGCTCCTCCGGCCTTCCCGAGCTCCGGCCACTCTCCTCCGCACCTCCGGCGCTAACTCCGCCGATTCTAGCGAGATCGCGTGCATCAATATCCGTGCTAAAGGTTGACTTCCAAATCTGCTAAGTTCCTGCTTCGTGTTATTTTCATGCTATGTTCATGCTATCGCATCTCGCATCCGTAGCTCCGCTTTGTGCGATAATATGTCAAATTGTTCGTCTCGACGAGTAGACCATTTCATTCCATTGCATCATTTTCATTTGAGCTCATCTTGATGCCCAAATGCTGTTGGAAGAGTGCATGTTGATGTTAATCAATAAACTGTTATAACTTGCTCATTTATCATTTTTGCCATGATTGATGTGTGCATCCTATGAGTATGAGATCTACATGAATGTTGTTCTATGCCATGCCATCTTTCCAGGGTTCCAACCATTTATTTTTGTGAGTTGTGTGCTGAGTGTATCAAGCTTGCTAAGTAGGGTAGTTGTTGTTGTTGATTTCTGTCGATTCTTTTATATTTTGTTGCTATGTTAACATGCTTCCACTAATCATTCTATGCATAACTGAGATGTCCTATAAACATGTTTTGATCTATATGTCATGCTCTATCCATTCATGCCCTTGGTTGCAATTATAGCCTGCTGGAACATGTTCATATCTTGCTCCAAAGTTGCTTGAAAATGTTGTTTGTCACTGTTAACATTAAGTTCACTTGTTCCCATGTGTTTTCCTAGTGATCCATGCACCCTATGACCTTGTTCTTGCCATGCTTAGCTTCATAAACATGCCTTCTTACTGTTGGTTGCCTTGCCATGCCATGTATTGCTCTGTGGTGAGTGGTTCAAGCTCACTAACATGCCTACTTATCGTTGTTTCGCCATGTTTGAATCAGAATATAACTTGCCATGTTTACATGGGTGCCATCATATTTTCCGTGCCTTTTTGGCTTATGGTCAGAAGGGACTTTTGATCTATGCAATTATTAGATTCATGCCATGCCTTTGTTTGCCATGATATGTTCCTGTAACATGTTGGTTGATAGCTCTCAACATTGCAACCTCGATGTTATTTCGCTAAAGTCCAAACTGTTATGATTTGCAATATCTCCATGTCATTTTGAGCATGTTCTAGTGATTTCGGAGATAGCTCAGTGTTCATGTTTTGTTATGCTTTATATGTACTTCATGCCCATGCCTTTTGTTCTTATGTTGGAGTGTTGTAGCTTATTGTTTTGATGCTTGCAATATGCCTAGTTGTTTATGGATGATTGTTGTTATGAATTGTATAGAGTGTATGTGTTGCAACCGCTGTTCGCTTTTGAGTGTGCTCTATATGAAACTTGCTTGATTGTGCATGTAGCTTCATATTATCATGTTGCATCCTTGTTTTGGTGTGTTTGCTTGATGTTTGGGTGCATTTTGCATCGATGCCATGTTTAACTTGTTTTGCTCATATCTTCTAGGCCGTAGCTCCAATCTAATGAACTTTATATGTAACTTGACTAGAATTTCGTGTAGATCATCTTGGTGCTCTTTAACTTGCTGCTTAACAACTTGAACATAACGTTTATTCAGTTCTGGACCAATTTCGAAATATGCATATGAGGACTTACCGGAATTGTTATATGTTGTTTCCGGCCTCATTTAAACTTGCCTTGATGTGTGCTCTTGTTTGCATCATCTTTTGCCATGAGTAGCTTCATGTAGCTTGGTCATGCATCATGCTTGTTGTGCATCATGTCTTGTTCATGGGTGGTGTGTTTACTATGTTGTGTGCTTCTTCTCGATAGTTCCCGCTTCGCTATGATCGTGAGGATTCGCTCGCTCACGTGTGGTTCGCCTTCGTGGTTTCATTTTCTTCATGGACTCGTTCTTCTTCCTTATGGATTTCGTGCAAGATGACCGCTACCTGGATCTCACTACTATCATTGCTATGCTAGTTGCTTCGTTTCTATCGCTATGTCTGCGCTACCTATTACCTGCTCATCAAGCCATCCCATATTGCCATGAACCTCTAACCTTTGACACTTTTCCTATGCAAACCGTTGTTTGGCTATGTTATCGCTTTTGCTCAGCCCTCTTATAGCGCTGCTAGTTGCGGTGAAGTTGAAGATTTCTTCATGGTGGACAGGATTTTGTTGGGATATCACAATATCTCTTATATTATTAATGCATCTATATACTTGGTAAAGGGTGGAAGGCTCGGCCTTATGCCCGTGTTTTGTTCCACTCTTGCCGCCTCTAGTTTCCGCTATACCGTGTTATGTTCCTGGATTTTATGCCTTTACGCTGTCGGGTGATTTATGGGACCCCCGACAATTCGCTTTGAATAAAACTTGTCCAAAGAAGGCCCAACATTGACTTTTACCATTTGCCTCACCACCACCTACCTTTTCCTTGGGAGTCACTCTCTCAAGGTCATCTTTATTTTAGCCCCGGCCGTGCTTGTCTAAGTGTTGGTCCAAACCGAGCGATGTCCGCTACTGGAAAACTGTGGTCTATGCCAACCCGACGTCTGCTCATCCGGTGTGCCCTAAGAACGAGATATGTGCAGCTCCTATCGGGATTTGTCGGCACAGGGAGGCTTTGCTGGTCTTCTTTACCATTGTCGAAATGTCTTGTAAACCGAGATTCCGAGACCGATCGGGTCTTCCGGGAGAAGGTCTATTCCTTCGCTGATCGCGAGAGCTTGTCATTTGTTGTTGGGACACCCTGCAGGGTATAAACTTTCGAGAGCCGTGCTCATGTTATGTGGCAGATGGGAATTTGTTAATGTCCAGCTTGTAGATAACTTAACACCAGATCCAATTAAAACGCATCAACCGCGGTGTAGCCGTGATGGTCTCTTCTTGGCGGAGTCCGGAAGTGAACACGGTTTCGGGTTATGTTTGACGAAGTAGGTGTTCAGATCACCTCTTGATCATTGCTAGCTTCACGACTGCTCCACTTGTTTCTCTTCTCGCCTCATTTATGTATGTTAGCCACCATACATTGCTTAGTCGCTGTGCAACCTCACCACTTTACCCCTTCCTTTCCCATTAAGCTTTGCTAGTCTTGATACCCATGGTAATGGGATTGCTGAGTCCTCGTGGCTCACCAGATACTTCCAAAACCAGTTTGGTGTGCCTATGTTACCGAAAGGGTGATTTAACTAAGCTCAAGGAGGAGCTCGATGAAGATCTTCCCTTTGTGTTGTTTCGCTCTAGTTGATCAAGAGTGGAGCCCAGCTGGGGTCGATCAGGATCTTTGTCGCATTTGGGGTTCTCCTTTTATTTTGGTTCCGTAGTCGCACCTTGAGTGTATCTCGATGATGTAATGCTTTATTCATGTATTTGTGTGAAGTGGCGATTGTAAGCCAACTATGTATCTCTTTCCTTATGTATTACTTGGGTTGTGTGAAGATTACCTCACTTATGACATTGCTTTCAATGCGTTATGCTCTAAGTCGTGCTTCACACGGGAGATATAGCCGCATCGAGGATGCTACATTCTACTTCACTAAACATCTCCATATGAGATCCAGCTTACTCGAGGGGAATGCAAGAGACCTCGTTATGATGATGCACTAGGTCAATAGCTGGGACTTTGTGTATGTTCTCGAAATGCGCTTTGTCGAGTGCTCATTAAGAAGGGTATAAACTTTCGAGAGCCGTGCCGCGGTTATGTGGCAGATGGGAATTTGTTAATGTCGGTTGTAGATAACTTGACACCATATCCGAATTAAAAGCGCATCAACGCGTGTGTAGCCGTGATGGTCTCTTCTCGTGGTCCGGGAAGTGAACACGGTTACGGGTTATGTTTGGCGTAAGTAGGTGTTCAGGATCACCTCTTGATCATTGCTAGCTTCACGACCGTTCGCTTGTTTCTCTTCTCGCTCTCATTTGCGTATGTTAGCCACCATACATTGCTTAGTCGCTGCTGCAACCTCACCACTTTACCCCTTCCTATCCCATTAAGCTTTGCTAGTCTTGATACCCATGGTAATGGGATTCTTGAGTCCTCGTGGCTCACGGATACTTCAAAACCAGTTTGCGGTGCCTATGTTACCGGCGGTGGCGCAACCAAGCTCAAGGAGGAGCTCGATGAAGATCTTGCCCTTTGTGTTGTTTCGTTCTAGTTGATCAGTAGTGGAGCCCAGTTGGGGTCGATCGGGGATCTTTGTCGCATTTGGGGTTCTCCATTTATTTTGGTTCCGTAGTCGCACCTTGATTGTATCTGGATGATCTAATGCTTTATTCATGTATTTGTGTGAAGTGGCGATTGTAAGCCAACTATGTATCTCTTTCCCTTATGTATTACTTGGGTTGTGTGAAGATTACCTCACTTGCGACATTGCTTTCAATGCGGTTATGCCTCTAAGTCGTGCCCGACCGTGGGAGATATAGCCGCATCGAGGCGTTCAAGTTGGTAATCAGAGCCATCCCCGACCTTAGGAGCCCCACTGCTTGATCGTTTTTTTAGCGGCCGAGTTGTGTCTAGAAAAATGTTTTGAGTCATTTAGGATTATATATATCGGAGAGTTAGGAATTCTTTTTACTCCCCAGTCCCTTCGTCGCTGTGGTAAGGCATCCTGACGTAGAGTTTTGACTCTTCTCTTCTCAAATTTCACTAAATTTTTTTTTAGGATCACGCGGTATCTTGGAATCGTTCCGATGGTTTTATGATGAGAACATTGTCTTGGTGCCTCCTGTCAGGGGTTTAGTGGAAGTGTCCCGGGGAGTTGAGCTCTGAGGTGTTGTCGTCATAATTTTATCGTGGCAGTTCTGGAATACCTGAGTTTAGTACGCCGACATCGAAAATCTCTTTTATGTAGTTGTTGGTGAGATAACCCCGATAACCCAGTACTGAGGTGAGTACGGGAGTATTGCCATAACTTGTATAACGGATGCTTTTTGAAGGTTGAGGTAGACGATTTCCGAAGATTTCTTGGTTATGTGTTGACGGATGGATACAGCTGGATGTAGTGATTGTTAGTTTGGGTGAGATATATTGCTTCCCCTGTATCCCCAACACCAGATTGCATAACCAGAAAGTTTCGGGAGTTTTATAGGTGGGAATTCAAGTAGCTCCTAGAATATCTTTTCGACGGATGCATGATATGAGATTGGGTAAATCTCTATCATATGTATTTGTTACGGCTTATTCGCAAGCCAGTCCTTTGTTTTGTTTTGAGTTGTGGTATTCGTGTTGCTTCAATGTCAAGTGTTGATTCCATACCTTTCGAAATGGTGTTCTCATACTCCGATGTGAATACCAATCCTTCTCGACAATCGAGATTGTCATGTCTATCCTTTTCACCGGCGTGTTTCTCTTCAAGTGGATCCGATCACTTCAACATCAGCAAGACCAATTATCATTTCTTCTCAGCGGTGTTTGTTTCATCCGTCTCCAAGTTGCCTTTGTTTTTCCGCCCACCCACCCTTTTTCCTCAAGGACTAAGATTTCTTTACCAAGTATCCTTTTATTTTTGTGAAGTTTCTCCATTCTTTTCCATCAATGTTCTTACCCGGTGGTTCTCAAGAAGATGTTCTACTAGTTCCTCATTCCTCATTCCTTTCTCTTCTCCGGTGGATTCAAGTCAAGTTTTGTTGATCATACCTTTTTCCTCATTCCAATGTCTTCCCATTCCAGTGCACCTCATTATCATTCTACTTCTCGCTATTTGTTATTCCGGAGTGCTCAAGATATCTCAAAGATTCGTGTTTCCACTCTGCATTCGTTCAAGCTCTTTCGAGATTGGTATCTCATTCAAGTCATTTAATTCAACCGGTGCAATCTCTCTTTAATATCATTCTCAGCGGTGTTTCCTTTTGAGTGGGCCCTAACCCACAGGTCTTTTCCCAGGATCTTACCTGACTCTTCTAATTATTCCGGAGTTATTCTTAAATGCTTTTCAAGTGTGACATAAGAATGGATTCCATCAGTCACATGCCTTCTCCAAGATTGTTTTCAAATTATTTTCATCTTTGGCTCAACCTTTCCTCTTTTAATTCTCCCGGAGTATCTCAACAATTCATGGTGGTTATCATCATCATTCTCAACATTTGAAGACCGAAGAAGAGTTTCTCTTTAGTCTTGCTCTATTCTCTTCAAGATTCATGGTTCTAGCTTCATGCTATCCTCATAATTGTTTTGATTGTGACAATTCTTTTCTTACCATCAGGAGCATTTCATGAGTTGTTTCCATTTCTTTCCTTCGAGGCCATCATGTCATAATTCTTCATTCTCAGCGTGTAGCTATCGTTCTCCAAATCTTACCGGTGGTTCGTTCAAGATTTCACCTCTTTCGTTATCATTTAATTCATTCGTTCTTTCCAATCCTACCGGTGGTTCGTTGAAGACCTTCCCAAGCTTGCGCCATATCTATCTTAATCCTTTCTCACGGAATAAGTAGTATGCCAAATCCATTGCTAGCCATCAATTTAATTGATGAGGGATAAACATAATGTAATTCTTATTCTTGTTTCATCGAGTAAATTCAATTCCTTATTCGGAGGTTCATCAAAATTCTTGGTTTCAATTGCTCATCCTTCTTTTTGGAGTTCCAAGTTCTCTCGGTTATATAATCATGAGCTCCATCTAAATCATTGCAAGGCTTCACCTTGTGTTTTCAACTTCTCTTTCTTTTCATCATCATTCTATTACCGGAGTTCTTCATGGAGGCTCTAAATGGTGGGTCGTCAAGGATTCTTTTCATTCTTCAATTGTTCTTCAAGATTTCGCTCGAAGTTATGACCCGCCAAGCTATACTCTAAAATTAAACATGGTGCTCAACATATATTTTGTTTTGAGGAGTTCAAGCATTCTTCTTCGTGCATCCCGAAGTGCAATTCTTTCTACCTTATCTTTTGAGATGGTGTTATATCATTCTTGACAATTTCCTTCATGTTTCATGATTCATATTGTTGTCAAGAATGAGGTATTTTAAATCCATCAGTCTCTTCATTGGAGTTATCTCGGGATATATTTCACCTAAAGCCTTCCATTGGGAATGTTGCTATTTGTGGTGATTACGCATGACCCAAGCTCGCTCTTTATCCTCGGTGGAAGAAGCTTTCTCTCTTCCGTGGCCGGTTGTCACCTCATAATTTTGAGATGTTTGCCATAAGCCCACAACAAGCTTGTGCTTCTAGTTGTTGATTTTCCAACAACTCCGTTCGATTCTTCTTTGCAAGGATGCTTTCCAAATTCAATTGTGGAAGAAGATGTCATTTTCTTCTCCGTTCTTTTATTCCAATGATCTATCTTCTTTTCGTTCTTCAGGAGGCATGGTGATGTTGCTCTCTTCACTAATCATCTCGAATTGTGAGGATCATGTTCTTTTCTTGATTATCCATTTACTTAGGAGTGTTGTGTCATCTCTTCCATATCTTTTCATCTCATCAAGTTTTCTTCTCTTTTCTACGAAGTCTGTCCAAATTCTGCCATTCTTGTTCCTTGGCTATCTCATTATACCGATGTGGTCATATTCTTTTAGTTAGTGAAGCTCTTACTTCCATGTCTTTCAACCTTCAAATTCTCGTAATACTCCTTGTTCATCTTTTCTACGGTTTGCTTGCAATCTCGTTCATCTCTGTTGTACTCTTTCTTTTAAATTGCTCAACCTATCAAGGTTCGTGGTTTCACTCGGTTGTCAAAAAGCAACTTAGTTTACCTCTTATCTTCCTCTTCCTTTTCCCTCGGTGCCATCCTAGATCTCGGGGCGAGATCCTCTCTAAATAGTGGAGTGTTATAGCGCCCGGATCCGATCGCCCAGTGTCGCGATTATTCGCCGTCATTGCCATGTCATGTGCTTGCGTGTTGCACTTTGCCATGTCATCATATGCATTTCATATCATGTCATCATGTGCATCGCATTGGCATACGTGTTCGTCTCTTGCATCCGAGCATTTTCCCCGTTGTCCGTTTTGCAATCCGGCACTCCTATGTCCTCCGGCGTCCCCTTCTTCTCTTCTGTTGTGAGCGGGTATTAAACTTTCTCGAAATGGCCCGAGGTTTGCCAAGCGGCCTTGGTATAGCACCGGTAGACCGCCTGTCAAGTTTCGTGCCATTTGGAGGTCGTTTGATACTCCAACGGTTAACCGGGTAACCGTAAAGGCCTCTTTTGTTTGCAGCCCAACACCCCTTCCAAAGTGGCCCAAAACCCGCCAAACTCCCATCCATGCTCTCGGTCGTTCGATCACGATCGCGTGGCCGAAAACCGCACCTCATTTGGACTCTCCTAGCTCCCTCCACCTATAAAACGTCTCCTCCTCTCCATTTAGGATCATTTCCCCTAACCTAAAATTCCCTCTCTCGCGCGGGCGTGTCCGCCGCGCCGGGCAAATCCACCGGCGCGTCACCCGGCAATCGAGGCTGCCACGTCGGCGCGCCGCCCTCTCCTCCAACCGCCGCTTTGCCGTGTAGCCGCGCGCGCCGCCGCGAACCCGCGAGCCAGGCGAGCCCGCCGAGCCGTTCGCCGCCGCCCGCCAGCGCCCGCGCGCCGCCGCCGTTCGCCGCCGGACCTCGCCGCCCGGTCGCTGCCGACCTCGCCGCCCCGCCGCCTTGCCCGCTCTGCCCGCCGCCGCGGCCGCCAGCGCCGCCGCGCGCCGACCAGCTCCTCCGCCGGCGAGCCTCCTCCGCCCGGCCGCCGTCGCCTCCCGGCCTCCTGCCCGCAGCTTCGCCGCCGCCTCGGCCTCGCGCCGAACCTCCCTGCCGGGCTTCGCCACCCGCGCGGCTGCTTCCCCTTGGCGCCGCCCGCTGCCCCGCGTCGAGATCGGTCGGGCGGACGGATCCGGCCGGCCCCGAGCTCCTCCGGCCTTCCCCGAGCTCCGGCCACCTCCTCCCGCACCTCCGGCGCCAACTCCGGCCGATCTCTAGCGAGATCCGCGTGCATCAATATCCGTGCCAAAGGTTGACTTCCCCCCCGAAATCTGCTAAGTTCCCGTTTCTGTGTTATTTTCATGCCATGTTCATGCTATCGCATCTCTGCATCCGTAGCTCCGTTTTGTGCGTATAATATGTCAAATTGTTCGTCTCGACGAGTAGACCATTTCATTCCATTGCATCATTTTCATTTGAGCTCATCTTGATGCCCGAAATGCTGTTGGAAGAGTGCATGTTGATGTTAATCTGCTTTGGCTGTTATAACTTGCTCATTTATCATTTTGCCATGATTGATGTGTGCATCCTATGAGTATGAGATCTACATGAATGTTGTTCTATGCCATGCCATCTTTCGGGGTTCCAACCATTTATTTTTGTGAGTTGTGTGCTGAGTGTATCAAGCTTGCTAAGTAGGGTAGTTCTTTGTTCTTTGATTTCTGTCAGATTCTGTTATATTTTGTTGCTATGTTAACATGCTTCCACTAATCATTCTATGCATAATCTGGAGATGTCCTATAAACATGTTTTGATCTACATGTCATGCTCTATCCATTCATGCCCTTGGTTGCAATTATAGCCTGCTGGAACATGTTCATATCTTGCTCCAAAGTTGCTTGAAAATGTTGTTTGTCAGCCTGTTAACATTAAGTTCACTTGTTCCCATGTGTTTTCCTAGTGATCCATGCACCCTATGACCTTGCTCTTGCCATGCTTAGCTTCATAAACATGCCTTCTTACTGTTGGTTGCCTTGCCATGCCATGTATTACTCTGTGGTGAGTGATTCAAGCTCACGAACATGCCTACTTATCGTTGTTTCTGCCATGTTTGAATCTGTAATATAACTTGCCATGTTTACATGGGTGCCATCATATTTTCCGTGCCTTTTTGGCTTATGGTCGATAAGGGACTTTTGATCTATGCAATTATTAGATTCATGCCATGCCTTTGTTTGCCATGATATGTTCTGTAACATGTTGGTTGATAGCTCTCAACATTGCAACTTTGATGTTATTTACGCTAAAAGTCTGGCTGTTATGATTTGCAATATCTCCATGTCATTTTGAGCATGTTCTAGTGATTTCTGGAGATAGCTCAGTGTTCATGTTTTGTTATGCTTTATATGTACTTCATGCCCATGCCTTTTGTTCTTATGTTGGAGTGTTGTAGCTTATTGTTTTGATGCTTGCAATATGCCTAGTTGCTGTTATGGACAGATTGTTGTTATGAATTGTATAGAGTGTATGTGTTGCACCGTTGCTCCGTTTTGAGTGTGCTCTATATGAAACTTGCTTGATTGTGCATGTAGCTTCATATTATCATGTTGCATCCTTGTTTTGGTGTGTTTGCTTGATGTTTGGGTGCATTTTGCATCGATGCCATGTTTAACTTGTTTTGCTCATATCTTCTAGGCCGTAGCTCCGAATCTAATGAACTTTATATGTAACTTGACTAGAATTTCGTGTAGATCATCTTGGTGCTCTTTAACTTGCTGTTTAACAACTTGAACATAAAGTTTATTCAGTTCTGGACCAATTTCGAAATATGCATATGAGGACTTACCGGAATTGTTATATGTTGTTTCCGGCCTCATTTAAACTTGCCTTGATGTGTGCTCTTGTTTGCATCATCTTTTGCCATGAGTAGCTTCATGTAGCTTGGTCATGCATCATGCTTGTTGTGCATCATGTCTTGTTCATGGGTGGTGTGTTTACTATGTTGTGTGCTTCTTCTCGATAGTTCCCGTTTCGTTGCGATCGTGAGGATTCGTTCGTCTACGTGTGGTTCGTCTTCGTGGTTTCATCTTCTTCATGGACTCGTTCTTCTTCATTGCGGGATTTCAGGCAAGATGACCGCTACCCTGGATCTCACTACTATCATTGCTATGCTAGTTGCTTCGTTCTATCGCTATGCTGCGCTACCTATTACCTGTTTATCAAGCCATCCCATATTGCCATGAACCTCTAACCTTTGACACTTTTCCTATGCAAACCGTTGTTTGGCTATGCTACTGCTTTTGCTCAGCCCCTCTTATAGCGTTGCTAGTTGCAGGTGAAGTTGAAGATTTCTTCATGGTGGACAGGATTTTGGTTGGGATATCACAATATCTCTTATATTATTAATGCATCTATATACTTGGTAAAGGGTGGAAGGCTCGGCCTTATGCAGTGTTTTGTTCCAATCTTGCCGCCCTAGTTTCCGTCATACGGTGTTATGTTCCCGGATTTTGCGTTCCTTCTGCGGTCGGGTGATTTATGGGACCCCCGACAATTCGCTTTGAATAAAACTTGTCCAGCAAGGCCCAACATTGACTTTTACCATTTGCCTCACCACCACCTACCTTTTCCTTGGGAGTCGCTCTCTCGAGGTCATCTTTATTTAGCCCCGGGCGATTGCTTGTCTAAGTCTGGTCCAAACCAAAGCGATGTCCGCGCCCCAGGCAACGGTCTATGCCAACCCGACGTCTGGCTCATCGGTGTGCCCTAAGAGCGAGATATGTGCAGCTCCTATCGGGATTTGTCGGCTGTGGGAGGCTTTGCTGGTCTTCTTTTACCATTGTCGAAATGTCTTGTAAACCGAGATTCGAGACTGATCGGGTCTTCTGGGAGAAGGTCTATTCCTTCGTTGATCGCGAGAGCTTGTCATGGGCTAAGTTGGGACACCCTGCAGGGTATAAACTTTCGAGAGCCGTGCAGCGGTTATGTGGCAGATGGGAATTTGTTAATGTCGGTTGTAGATAACTTGACACCATATCCGAATTAAAGCGCATCAACGCGTGTGTAGCCGTGATGGTCTCTTCTCGTGAGTCCGGAAGTGAACACGGTTTACGGGTTATGTTTGGCGTAAGTAGGTGTTCAGGATCACCTCTTGATCATTGCTAGCTTCACGACCGTTCCGCTTGTTTCTCTTCTCGCTCTCATTTGCGTATGTTAGCCACCATACATTGCTTAGTCGCTGCTGCAACCTCACCACTTTACCCTTCCTATCCCATTAAGCTTTGCTAGTCTTGATACCCATGGTAATGGGATTCTTTGAGTCCTCGTGGCTCACGGATACTTCAAAACCAGTTTGCGGTGCCTATGTTACCGGCGGTGGCGCAACCAAGCTCAAGGAGGAGCTCGATGAAGATCTTGCCCTTTGTGTTGTTTCGTTCTAGTTGATCGATGAGTGGAGCCCGGTTGGGGTCGATCGGGGATCTTTATGCATTTGGGGTTCTCCATTTATTTTGGTTCGTAGTCGCACCTTGATTGTATCTGGATGATCTAATGCTTTATTCATGTATTTGTGTGAAGTGGCGATTGTAAGCCAACTATGTATCTCTTTCCTTATGTATTACTTGGGTTGTGTGAAGATTACCTCACTTGCGACATTGCTTTCAATGCGGTTATGCCTCTAAGTCGTGCCCGACCGTGGGAGATATAGCCGCATCGAGGCGTTACAAGTTGGTAATCGAGCCATCCCGACCTTAGGAGCCCCTTTGCTTGATCGTTTTTTAGCGGCGAGTTGTGTCTAGAAAAATGTTTTGAGTCATTTAGGATTATATATATCGGAGAGTTAGGAATTCTTTTTACTCCCGGTCCCTTAAATCGCTGTGGTAAGGCATCTGGCGTAGAGTTTTGACTCTTCTCTTCTCAAATTTCACTAAATTTTTTTTAGGATCACGCGGTATCTTGGAATCGTTCGATGGTTTTATGATGAGAACATTGTCTTGGTGCCTCTGTCGGGGTTTAGTGGAAGTGTCGGGGAGTTGAGCTACGAGGTGTTGTCGTCATAATTTTATCGTGGCAGTTCGGAATACACTGAGTTTAATCGCCGACATCGAAAATCTCTTTTATGTAGTTGTTGGTGAGATAACCCGATAACCCGATCTTGAGGTGAGTCGGGAGTATTGCCATAACTTGTATAACGGATGCTTTTGAAGGTTGAGGTAGGCGATTTCGAAGATTTCTTGGTTATGTGTTGACGGATGGATACTGGTGGATGTAGTGATTGTTAGTTTGGGTGAGATATATTGCTTCCTGTATCCCCAACACCAGTTGCATAACGAGAAAGTTTGGGAGTTTTATAGGTGGGAATTCAAGTAGCTCCTAGAATATCTTTTCGACGGATGCATGATATGAGATTGGGTAAATCTCTATCATATGTATTTGTTACGGCTTATTCGCAAGCCAGTCCTTTGTTTTGTTTTGAGTTGTGGTATTCGTGTTGCTTCAATGTCAAGTGTTGATTCCATACCTTTACGAAATGGTGTTCTCATACTCGATGTGAATACCAATCCTTCTCGACAATCGAGATTGTCATGTCTATCCTTTTCAACGGCGTGTTTCTCTTCAAGTGGATCCGATCACTTCAACATCAGCAAGACCAATTATCATTTCTTCTCAGCGGTGTTTGTTTCATCCGTCTCCAAGTTGCCTTTGTTTTTCCGCCCACCACCCTTTTCCTCAAGGACTAAGATTTCTTTACCAAGTATCCTTTTATTTTTGTGAAGTTTCTCCATTCTTTTCCATCAATGTTCTTACCGGTGGTTCTCAAGAAGATGTTCTACTAGTTCCTCATTCCTCATTCCTTTCTCTTCTCCGGTGGATTCAAGTCAAGTTTTGTTGATCATACCTTTTCCTCATTCAATGTCTTCCCATTCCGGTGCACCTCATTATCATTCTACTTCTCGCTATTTGTTATTCCGGAGTGCTCAAGATATCTCGAAGATTCGTGTTTCCACTCTGCATTCGTTCAAGCTCTTTCGAGATTGGTATCTCATTCAAGTCATTTAATTCAACCGGTGCAATCTCTCTTTAATATCATTCTCAGCGGTGTTTCCTTTTGAGTGGGCCCTAACCCACAGGTCTTTTCCCAGGATCTTACCTGACTCTTCTAATTATTCCGGAGTTATTCTTAAATGCTTTTCAAGTGTGACATAAGAATGGATTCCATCGATCACATGCCTTCTCCAAGATTGTTTTCAAATTATTTTCATCTTTGGCTCAACCTTTCCTCTTTTAATTCTCCGGAGTATCTCAACAATTCATGGTGGTTATCATCATCATTCTCAACATTTGAAGACCGAAGAAGAGTTTCTCTTTAGTCTTGCTCTATTCTCTTCAAGATTCATGGTTCTAGCTTCATGCTATCCTCATAATTGTTTTGATTGTGACAATTCTTTTCTTACCATCGAGGAGCATTTCATGAGTTGTTTCCATTTCTTTCCTTGAGGCCATCATGTCATAATTCTTCATTCTCAGCGTGTAGCTATCGTTCTCCAAATCTTACGGTGGTTCGTTCAAGATTTCACCTCTTTCGTTATCATTTAATTCATTCGTTCTTTCCAATCCTACGGTGGTTCGTTGAAGACCTTCCCAAGCTTGCGCCATATCTATCTTAATCCTTTCTACGGAATAAGTAGTATGCCAAATCCATTGCTAGCCATCAATTTAATTGATGAGGATAAACATAATGTAATTCTTATTCTTGTTTCATCGAGTAAATTCAATTCCTTATTCGGAGGTTCATCAAAATTCTTGGTTTCAATTGCTCATCCTTCTTTTTGGAGTTCCAAGTTCTCTCGGTTATATAATCATGAGCTCCATCTAAATCATTGCAAGGCTTCACCTTGTGTTTTCAACTTCTCTTTCTTTTCATCATCATTCTATTACGGAGTTCTTCATGGAGGCTCTAAATGGTGGGTCGTCAAGGATTCTTTTCATTCTTCAATTGTTCTTCAAGATTTCGCTCGAAGTTATGACCGTAAGCTATACTCTAAAATTAAACATGGTGCTCAACATATATTTTGTTTTGAGGAGTTCAAGCATTCTTCTTCGTGCATCCCGAAGTGCAATTCTTTCTACCTTATCTTTTGAGATGGTGTTATATCATTCTTGACAATTTCCTTCATGTTTCATGATTCATATTGTTGTCAAGAATGAGGTATTTTAAATCCATCAGTCTCTTCATTGGAGTTATCTCAGGATATATTTCACCTAAAGCCTTCCATTGGGAATGTTGCTATTTGTGGTGATTACGCATGACCCAAGCTCGCTCTTTATCCTCGGTGGAAGAAGCTTTCTCTCTTCCGTGGCCGGTTGTCACCTCATAATTTTGAGATGTTTGCCATAAGCCCACAACAAGCTTGTGCTTCTAGTTGTTGATTTTCCAACAACTCCGTTCGATTCTTCTTTGCAAGGATGCTTTCCAAATTCAATTGTGGAAGAAGATGTCATTTTCTTCTCCGTTCTTTTATTCCAATGATCTATCTTCTTTTCGTTCTTCCGGAGGCATGGTGATGTTGCTCTCTTCACTAATCATCTCGAATTGTGAGGATCATGTTCTTTTCTTGATTATCCATTTACTTAGGAGTGTTGTGTCATCTCTTCCATATCTTTTCATCTCATCAAGTTTTCTTCTCTTTTCTACGAAGTGCTGTCCAAATTCTGCCATTCTTGTTCCTTGGCTATCTCATTATACCGATGTGGTCATATTCTTTTAGTTAAGTGAAGCTCTTACTTCCATGTCTTTCAACCTTCAAATTCTCGTAATACTCCTTGTTCATCTTTTCTACGGTTTGCTTGCAATCTCGTTCATCTCTGTTGTACTCTTTCTTTTAAATTGCTCAACCTATCAAGGTTCGTGGTTTCACTTTCGGTTGTCAAAAAGCAACTTAGTTTACCTCTTATCTTCCTCTTCCTTTTCCCTCGGTGCCATCCTAGATCTCGGGGCGAGATCCTCTAAATAGTGGAGTGTTATGCGCCCGGATCCGTCGCCAGTGTACGCGATTATTCGCCGTCATTGCCATGTCATGTGCTTGCGTGTTGCACTTTGCCATGTCATCATATGCATTTCATATCATGTCATCATGTGCATCGCATTGGCATACGTGTTCGTCTCTTGCATCCGAGCATTTTCCCCGTTGTCCGTTTTGCAATCCGGCACTCCTATGTCCTCCGGCGTCCCCTTCTTCTCTTCTGTTGTGAGCGGGTATTAAACTTTCTCGAAATGGCCGAGGTTTGCCAGCGGCCTTGGTATAGCACCGATGAACCGCTGTCAAGTTTCGTGCCATTTGGAGGTCGTTTGATACTCAGCGGTTAACAGGGTAACAGTAAAGGCCTCTTTGTTTGCAGCCCAACACCTTCCAAAGTGGCCCAAAACCCGCCAAACTCCCATCCATGCTCTCGATCGTTCGATCACGATCGCGTGGCGAAAACCGCACCTCATTTGGACTCTCCTAGCTCCCTCCACCTATAAAAGCGTCTCCTCCTCTCCATTTAGGATCATTTCCCCTAACCTAAAATTCCCTCTCCGCGCGGGCGTGTCACCCGCGCGGGCAAATCCACCGGCGCGTCACCCGGCAATCGGGGCTGCCTGCGTCGCGCGCCGCCCTCTCCTCCAACCGCCGCTTTGCCGTGTAGCCTGTAGCACCGCCGCGCGCCGCGAAACCAGCGAACCCGCCGTTCCCGTTCGCCGCCCCCCGCGCCAGCGCCGCCGCCGCCGCCGTTCGCCGCGGACCTCGCCCGCCCGGTCATTGCCGACCTCGCCGCCCGCGCCGCCGCCCTCTCTGCCCGCCGCGCAGCGCCCAGCGCCGCCCGCGCCGACCAGCTCCTCCCGCGGCGAGCCTCCTCCGCCCGACCGCCGTCGCCTCCGGCCTCCTGCCCGCGCTTCGCCGCCGCCTCGGCCTCGCCGAACCTCCCCTGCCGGGCTTCGCCACCCGCGCGGCTGCTTCCCCTTGGCGCCGCCGCCGCGCTGCCCGCGTCGAGATCCGGTCGGGCGGACGGATCCGGCGGCCCGAGCTCCTCCGGCCTTCCCGAGCTCCGGCCACCTCCTCCGCACCTCCGGCGCCAACTCCGGCCGATCTCTAGCGAGATCGCGTGCATCAATATCCGTGCCAAGGTTGACTTCCCCGAAATCTGCTAAGTTCCGTTTACGTGTTATTTTCATGCCATGTTCATGCTATCGCATCTCTGCATCCGTAGCTCCGTTTTGTGCGTATAATATGTCAAATTGTTCGTCTCGGCAGAGTAGACCATTTCATTCCATTGCATCATTTTCATTTGAGCTCATCTTGATGCCCGAAATGCTGTTGGAAGAGTGCATGTTGATGTTAATCTCTTTGGCTGTTATAACTTGCTCATTTATCATTTTGCCATGATTGATGTGTGCATCCTATGAGTATGAGATCTACATGAATGTTGTTCTATGCCATGCCATCTTTCGGGGTTCCAACCATTTATTTTTGTGAGTTGTGTGCTGAGTGTATCAAGCTTGCTAAGTAGGGTAATT
The DNA here is from genome assembly GCA_021437245.1 of Aegilops speltoides. Lineage (NCBI taxonomy): Eukaryota > Viridiplantae > Streptophyta > Magnoliopsida > Poales > Poaceae > Aegilops > Aegilops speltoides. The sequence goes on from CM038143.1 coordinate 383,706,144, forward strand.
CTTTGTTCTTGATTTCTGTCAGATTCTTTTATATTTTGTTGCTATGTTAACATGCTTCCACTAATCATTCTATGCATAATCTGGAGATGTCCTATAAACATGTTTTGATCTATATGTCATGCTCTATCCATTCATGCCCTTGGTTGCAATTATAGCCTGCTGGAACATGTTCATATCTTGCTCCAAAGTTGCTTGAAAATGTTGTTTGTCAGCCTGTTAACATTAAGTTCACTTGTTCCCATGTGTTTTCCTAGTGATCCATGCACCCTATGACCTTGCTCTTGCCATGCTTAGCTTCATAAACATGCCTTCTTACTGTTGGTTGCCTTGCCATGCCATGTATTGCTCTGTGGTGAGTGGTTCAAGCTCACGAACATGCCTACTTATCGTTGTTTACGCCATGTTTGAATCGTAATATAACTTGCCATGTTTACATGGGTGCCATCATATTTTCCGTGCCTTTTTGGCTTATGGTCGATAAGGGACTTTTGATCTATGCAATTATTAGATTCATGCCATGCCTTTGTTTGCCATGATATGTTCCTGTAACATGTTGGTTGATAGCTCTCAACATTGCAACTTTGATGTTATTTACGCTAAAAGTCTGAAGCTGTTATGATTTGCAATATCTCCATGTCATTTTGAGCATGTTCTAGTGATTTACGGAGATAGCTCAGTGTTCATGTTTTGTTATGCTTTATATGTACTTCATGCCCATGCCTTTTGTTCTTATGTTGGAGTGTTGTAGCTTATTGTTTTGATGCTTGCAATATGCCTAATTCTTTGTTATGGATGATTGTTGTTATGAATTGTATAGAGTGTATGTGTTGCACCGTTGCTCCGTTTTGAGTGTGCTCTATATGAAACTTGCTTGATTGTGCATGTAGCTTCATATTATCATGTTGCATCCTTGTTTTGGTGTGTTTGCTTGATGTTTGGGTGCATTTTGCATCGATGCCATGTTTAACTTGTTTTGCTCATATCTTCTAGGCCGTAGCTCCGAATCTAATGAACTTTATATGTAACTTGACTAGAATTTCGTGTAGATCATCTTGGTGCTCTTTAACTTGCTGTTTAACAACTTGAACATAACGTTTATTCAGTTCTGGACCAATTTCGAAATATGCATATGAGGACTTACCGGAATTGTTATATGTTGTTTCCGGCCTCATTTAAACTTGCCTTGATGTGTGCTCTTGTTTGCATCATCTTTTGCCATGAGTAGCTTCATGTAGCTTGGTCATGCATCATGCTTGTTGTGCATCATGTCTTGTTCATGGGTGGTGTGTTTACTATGTTGTGTGCTTCTTCTCGATAGTTCCCGCTTCGTTGCGATCGTGAGGATTCGTTCGTCTACGTGTGGTTCGTCTTCGTGGTTTCATTTTCTTCATGGACTCGTTCTTCTTCCTTGCGGGATTTCAGGCAAGATGACCGCTACTGGATCTCACTACTATCATTGCTATGCTAGTTGCTTCGTTCTATCGCTATCTTTGCGCTACCTATTACTGTTCATCAAGCCATCCCATATTGCCATGAACCTCTAACCTTTGACACTTTTCCTATGCAAACCGTTGTTTGGCTATATTCTTGCTTTTGCTCAGCCCTCTTATAGCGTTGCTAGTTGCGGTGAAGTTGAAGATTTCTTCATGGTGGACAGGATTTTGGTTGGGATATCACAATATCTCTTATATTATTAATGCATCTATATACTTGGTAAAGGGTGGAAGGCTCGGCCTTATGCAGTGTTTTGTTCCACTCTTGCCGCCCTAGTTTCCGTCATACGGTGTTATGTTCCTGGATTTTGCGTTCCTTACTGCGGTCGGGTGATTTATGGGACCCCCGACAATTCGCTTTGAATAAAACTTGTCCAGCAAGGCCCAACATTGACTTTTACCATTTGCCTCACCACCACCTACCTTTTCCTTGGGAGTCACTCTCTCGAAGGTCATCTTTATTTTAGCCCCGGGCGATTGCTTGTCTAAGTCTGGTCCAAACCAGCGATGTCCGGCGCCCCACAGGAAACCAGGGTCTATACCAACCCGACGTCTGGCTCATCCGGTGTGCCCTAAGAGCGAGATATGTGCAGCTCCTATCGGGATTTGTCGGCTGGTGGGAGGCTTTGCTGGTCTTCTTTACCATTGTCGAAATGTCTTGTAAACCGAGATTCGAGACTGATCGGGTCTTCTGGGAGAAGGTCTATTCCTTCGTTGATCGCGAGCTTGTCATTTGCTAAGTTGGGACACCCTGCGAGGGTATAAACTTTCGAGAGCCGTGCTCATGGTTATGTGGCAGATGGGAATTTGTTAATGTCGGTTGTAGATAACTTAACACGGATCCGAATTAAAGCGCATCAACGCGTGTGTAGCCGTGATGGTCTCTTCTTGGCGGTCCGGAAGTGAACACGGTTTACAGGTTATGTTTGGCGTAAGTAGGTGTTAGGATCACCTCTTGATCATTGCTAGCTTCACGACCGTTCCACTTGTTTCTCTTCTCGCTCTCATTTGCGTACATTCTAATTCACTAAACATCTCCATATGAGATCCAATTACTTGTAGGGAAATTCAAGTGACCTCGGTGATGATGATGCACTAGGTCCATTGCTAGGACTTTGTTTATGTTCTCGAAATGCGTTTGTCGAGTGCTCATTAAGAAAGTATCTATACAGGTTTCTGAACAAACTCCTTAAGAAAAGTTCTGCAAACGTTCCCTATGAAAGAATCCTTTGAAGCATCTGGTCGTCACAAACGTTTTGACTACTTGTGGAGCCAAAACGGACTCCGTATGAGTCAGATATCCATGTTTCAGTTAACACTGCGCAAAACTGATTCCAAACGACAGTCACAGACTAGTGTTTGTGTAGTTGCACTCGATTTGTCCATTCTACTTCACTAAACATCTCCATATGAGATCGAATTACTTATAGGGAAATGCAAGAGACCTCGGTTATGATGATGCACTAGGTCCATAGCTGGGACTTTGTGTATGTTCTCGAAATGCGTTTGTCGAGTGCAAATTAAGAAAGTTTCTATACAAGTTTCTGAACGAACTCCTTAAGAAAAGTTCTCCAAAAGTTCCGTATGAAAGAAATCCTTCGAAGAATCTGGTCGTCACAAATGTTTTGACTACTTGTGGGGCCAAACGAACTCCGGATGAGTGAGATATCCATGTTTCAGTTAACACTGCGCAAAACTGATTCCGAACGACAGTTACAGACTAGTTCTTGTGTAGTTGCATTCTATTTTTTCCATTCTACTTCACTAAACATCTCGATATGAGATCCAATTACTTGTAGGGAAATGCAAGAGACCTCGGTTATGTTGATGCACTAGGTCCACAGCTGGGACTTTGTGTATGTTCTCGAAATGCGTTTGTCGAGTGCTCATTAAGAAAGTTTCCATACAAGTTTCTGAATGAACTCCTTAAGAAAAGTTCTCCAAAAGTTCCCTATGAAAGAATCCTTTAAGAATCTGGTCGTCACAAACGTTTTGACAACTTCTGGGGCCAAAACGGACTCCGTATAAGTCAGATGTCCATGTTTCAGTTAACACCGCGCAAAACTGATTCCGAACGATAGTTATAGACTAGTTCTTGTGTAGTTGCAGTCGAATTTTTCCATTCTACTTGACTAAACATCTCCATATGGGATCCAATTACTTGTAGGGAAATGCAATAGACCTCGGTTATGATGATGCACTAGGTCGATTGCTGGGACTTTGTGTATTTTCTCGAAATGCGTTTGTCGAGTGCTCATTAAGAAAGTTTCTATACAAGTTTCTGAACGAACTCCTTAAGAAAAGTTCACAAAAAGTAACTTATGAAAGAATCCTTTGAAGCATCTGGTCATCACAAACGTTTTGACTACTTGTGGAGCCAAAGCAGGACTCCGTGTTGTCGAGATATCCATGTTTGATTAACCTGCATAAAACTTATTCGAGCAGCGATTCTGAGACTAGTTCTTGTGTAGCTGCATTCTATTTTTTGAATTCTACTTCACTAAACATCTCCATATGAGATCCAATTACTTGTAGGGAGATTCAAGAGACCTCAGTTATGATGATGCAGTAGGTCCATAGCTGGGACTTTGTGTATGTTCTGGAAATGCGTTTGTCGAGTGCTCATTAAGAAAGTTTCTATACAAGTTTCTGAAAAAACTCCTTAAGAAAAGTTCTCCAAAAGTTCCCTATGAAAGAATCCTTTGAAGCATCTAGTCGTCACAAACGTTTTGACTACTTCTGGAGCCAAAACGGACTCCGTAAGAGTCAGATATCCATGTTTGATTAACCTTTGCAAAACCGATTCGAGCAGCGATTCTGAGACTAGTTCTGTGTAGTTGCACTCGATTTTTTCCATTCTACTTCACTAAACATCTCCATATGAGATCCAATTACTTGTAGGGGAATGCAAGAGACCTCGGTTATGATGATGCACTAGGTCCGTAGCTGGGACTTTGTGTATGTTCTCGAAATGCGATTGTTTAGTGCTCATTAAGAAAGTTTCTATACAAGTTTCTTAATGTACTCCTTAAGAAAATTTCTCCAAAAGTTCCCTATAAAAGAATCCTTTGAAGCATCTGGTCGTCACAAACGTTTTGACTACTTGTGGAACCTAAATGGACTCTGTATGAGTTAGATATCCATGTTTGATTAACTTTGCACAAAATTGATTCGAATAGCGATTCTGAGACTAGTTCTTGTGTAGTTGCATTCTATTTTTTCCATTCTACTTCACTAAACATCTCCATATGAGATCCAATTACTTGTAGGGAAATGCAAGAGACCTCGGTTATGATGATACACTAGGTCCATAGCTGGGACTTTGTGTATGTTCTCAAAATCGTTTGTTGAGTGCTCATTAAGAAAGTTTCTATACAAGTTTTGAATGAACTCCTTAAGAAAAGTTCTCCAAAAGTTCCCTATGAAAGAATCCTTTGAAGCATCTAGTAGTCACAAATGTTTTGACTACTTGTGGAGCCAAGCGGACTCCATATGAGTCGAGATATCCATGTTTGATTAATCTGCATAAAACTGATTCGAGCAGCGATTACATACTAGTTCTTGTGTAGTTGCACTCAATTTTTTCTATTCTACTTCACTAAACATCTCCATATGAGATCTAATTACTTGTAGGGAAACGCAAGAGACCTCAGTTATGATGATGCACTAGGTCCATAGCTAGGAATTTGTGTATGTTCTCGAAATGCGTTTGTCGAGTGCTCATTAAGAAAGTTTCTATACAAGTTTCTGAACGAACTCCTTAAGAAAAGTTCTCCAATTGTTCCCTATGAAAGAACTGTTTGAAGCATCTGGTCGTCACAAATGTTTTGACTACTTCTGGAGCCGAAACGGACTCCGAATGAGTCAGATATCCATGTTTGATTAACCTTTGCAAAACCGATTCGAGCAGCGATTCTGAGACTAGTTCTTCTGTAGTTGCACTCGATTTTTTCCATTCTACTTCACTAAACATCTCCATATGAGATCCAATTACTTGTAGGGGAATGCAAGAGACATCGGTTATGATGATGCACTAGGTCCATGTCGGTGTACTAAGGTAGGGGTACCTCAGTACCCCAACTTGTGCACGGGCACCCATGACTCCCATGTTGGATCCACCAAATGCTTGCCGGAGACCATTCCTGCCCCATACCAAGCCATTCAAGAACAAAGTGTACAAGACAGAAGCTTAAGACCCGGCAAGAGGAGCTTGCCGGAAGGCCGTCGGGCCCAAGACTACATCACTCACGCAAGTCCTGGCGAGAGGAGCTGCATGGGAGACTAGAAGATCACATCACAAAAGACATGCCTCGGCGCTATGCACGTCCGGCAAGGGCCAGGGGCGGCAAGTTATAGAGCCCGACAAGCCCGGGCGGCAAGATCAAGACCCGGCAAGGTACTTGCCGGAGAGCTGCGCTGCGTGCCGCACTCCAGCTCATCGCCAGCGTCGCCTTTAGCCTTCTCCGAGGCGCATGGCGGGTGGGCATGTCTTTGCATGAGGGTGCGGTGGCACTCCACAGTGGTGGCTCCATCGCCGTGGCAAACGGAGACGCAAGGGCGGGAGCTTTTGGGGCGGCGGCGACGGGCATTTAATGCTCTTGTCCCCTCTGTCAAAAGTAGGTAGAATCCTTGTTCATGCCTTTGTAGCTGCTTTGTTCCCACTGTTCCAACTACCACCTCTTTTACATTTTACCCCTCTACCCTATGTTGACACTGTCGGTGACCCTTGCCCTATAAAGGAGGCCCATGCACAGCGTAGGAGAGGTTCGACCATTCGCAACTCTCGCGAGACTCGACTCTTTCACGACTAGACGCTCGGGGTAGCTGCTCTCCAGGTTCCCGGCGCAATACAACCTAAGCAGCGATGAGGGTTTCTACGCGACCATCGCGGCCCGAAGCTGGGTAAAAACCGCGCCGCGCGCATCGCCTCGATCTGCTCTCTGTGCATCCTCCGCCCTCGTACCGAACACACGAAGGGGCCGTCCCCGGCGGCCCCATAGGTGTCGTCGTACCCATCGCGCAACGACATCTTTGGCGCGCCAGGTAGGGGGCGTCGAGGTTGTGCGGACCTGATCCGGCGTTCGCGCGGCCGCGCTCTTCATCAACCTCTCCAGTTTCGTCAGCGACTTCATCGACAACCGCGCTATGGCCCCGAAGACGAGGGCCTCAAGGGTCGCAGACCCGTCTGCGTCTCACCCGCCGCCACCGGAGCCGGCGGTGGGCGTAAGAGACGCCCGGCGAAGGGTGGACACCGGCGAGGGTACTCGCGGCGCCACGAGATCGAGGGCGAAGCGGGACGACAGCGCCGGCCTCCGTGACCCGCGTCCATCTCGGCAAGACAGCGACCCAGCAGCGCCATACCACGGAGGTGGTATCCGTCTGCTGGGCCGGACGCGCCGGAGGCTCATGGATGTTCGACCCCGTCGAGACACGGCAAAGCGAAAGCGCCGAGAGACCTGCTCCTTCTAACACTGTTGAAGCCCAGCGCGTCCGCTCCCGCACCGCTTCGCTCCGCTTCCCTCCACTCTGCGAAGCGCTCACAAAGCGCAAATGCTCTCGACTTCCCAGCGGCGGACAAGGCCGAGGCTGGAGGCCACCATCGAGCCTGGTTGCCTTCGCCAACAACGACCGTCAGCAGCAGCTGCGGCCTCACGGCGCGACAAGCTGAAGGGCGAAGGCCAGCAACAACAGACCGCGAAGTGCGACCACCGTGCACTCCCCGCCGTGAAGCGAAGACGCCGCCCGCGGAACAACGCCGGCAGCGGCTCCACGGCGTCGTCGGACCCGCTGGCTCGTCGGGATCAACGCCGAGTCCTCGGCGGCGGCGACAAAAGACGCTTCGAACTACGATCGGCGCCGCCAGAGACTTCGGCGGCGATCGACCAGAGGGCCGGAGCACTGTCGACGCGCGCGTCGCCCGGCGAGCCAGCGACTTGTCGTCGTGGCGAGCTGCCTGCGTTCACCGTGAGCTGCGACGCGTCGGTGGCCCAGCATGAAGAATTTCAAGCCCGGCGTGCGGAGAAGTACGGCGGCAAAGCGCACCTCGGAATTCCTCGGTGTCTACACTATCGCGTGCGAGCTGCGGGCGCGACGAGAAGATTTTGGCGAACTACTTCCGCTTTCGTGCTTAGGCGAGCGTTCGTTCTTGGCTTATGCACTTGCGGAGGGCTCCATTTCTTCTGGGCGGACCTTTGCCATCGGTTTCAGGGCGCCTTTCTTTGGCGGCCACAAACCCCACGGCCAGAGAGTGATCTCCATATTACGGCCCGAAGGAAGGAGAATCCTGCGCGCAAGTACATCCAGCGCTTCAGCCGTGTAAAGCACAACATCCACGGCGTCCACCGTGCTGCGGTTATCGGTCGTTCCACGAGCGTCGCGAAACGCCGCATGCGTGAAAGATGGCGATGACCAAGATCCGGGATGTCGTGAGCTTTATGCTCTGGCTGATAAATCGCGACGCTGCGGAAGAGGAGGAGGCTCCCGGGAGGACGCTGGCGCAGGAGGAAGCGACTCCGCAGCGCCGCCCACAAGGAAGGAAGCGCCGGCGAACTTTCGAGAAGAAGAACAAGGAGCAGGTGCTTGCCGTCGAAAAGTCCGGCAAGGAAGCTCCCGCCAAGCAAACACAGGTGGCAACTCCGGCAAGGAGCTTGCCCTGTGGCGACAGCCGACAAGCGTGGCGGTCGGCAAGCAATCTTGCAAAATCCACCGCACCAAGGGCCACGACCTCTACAACTGCAAGCGCGTCGACTACCTCGTCGAACAGCAAAAAGCCGAGTACGAGAGGCGCGACAAGGAAAGGGCCCAAGGTGGCGGGGGAGAACCGAGCAAGAAGCGGCCGTTCATTGGTCGGGGAGGACCCCCCGGCAAGGCCAAGCGGCGACAAGGTGATCGACCCTCTCGGAGCCGCGACAAGGATGAAGAAGACGGCGACGAGGATATGGAGGATGAGGATGACAGTGAACAGGAGTTCCAGAAGGCCACGGAGGTCCTGTGCGTCGACGGTGGCGCCTCGTTGCACGCCTCCCACCGCCAACTAAAGCAGTGGGCACGTGAGGTGAATGCAGCAGAGCCGCCCATGGAGTCGCGCAGGCTCCTCAAATGGTCCAGCACGCCCGTCATTTTTAATCTTGAGGATCACCCCGACCGCACCACCGCGGTCGGGTGTTTGCCGATCTTTGGTATCACCCACCATCCGCAACCTCAAGGTCACCAAGATGTTGGTTGTGGCGGGGCGGGCTGAACTTGATCTCCTCTGCTGTGATCAAGAAACTCCAAATCCCAGATGGCGAGCTCGAAGAGACCGGTTCCTTCCAAGGAATCAACCCGGGAAGGAGCAAGCCCAAGGGAAAAATCACCTTGCCGGTGACCTTTGGCGGGGAGGTCAACTTTAGGACCGGCGCGTCACTTTCGGCGTCGCCGATATTCGTTGCCATCTGGCGGGATACTCGGCCGTCTGCTCTCGCCAAGTTCATGGCAGCTTCCCATTCGCCTAGCGTGCTCAAGATGCGGGGCGATAAGCGTCATCACTGTCCATAGCGACAAGAAAAGCGCGCTTATCTGTACCGACAAGATCTACGGGACGCGGCAGCAGCCGCCGACAAGGATGCACTTGCGCTGAAGCTCCGGGGAAAGAAGACGAAGACCAAGTCCGGCAAGCGCTCGGGACCTACTCCGCAATAGCACCCTTCGAGTGTTGCGCTGCTGTCGAGGGCGCCCGTCGAGCTCCGCCGGCAAGGGTAAAAGGGAATGGCTGCTCCGCCGGCGACCAAGAAGGTGTCGCCAAGGAGGGCGCACTTGGTGGTACCTTCACCATCGATTGCCACGCTCGGCGACAAATAGGAAGCGCTTTCGTTGCCTTCCTGCGGGCGAATGTCGATGTGTTTGCATGGCAATCATCGACATCCCGGTGTTCCTAGGAAGGTAATTGAGCACAAGCTTGCCGTTTGCCCTCATCTTGTGACCCGTCAAGCAAAAAGTAAGGAAGCAAGCCGTGGGCGCCAAGAGTTCATCGGCGAAGAAATCAAGAAGCTAGAGGCAGCGAGGCCTAGTTAGAGGTGTGATCCATCCGGCGTGGTTAGCAAACCCGATCGTCGTGCGCAAGGCCAGCGGAAATGGAGGCTGTGTATAGACTTCACCGATGTGAATAAAGCATGCCCCAAGGATCCATTCCCTTGCGCGCATTGACAGATTGTTGACTCCACGGCGGATGTGAGCTACTCGCTTTCTTGATGCATATTGAGGCTATCACCGGATCTTCATGGCCAAGGAGGATGAAGAGAAGACTGCGTTTATCACTCCATGTGGCACCTATTGCTTCATCGCATGCCATTTGGACTGAAAAATGCAGGATCAACATTCGCAAGGGTAGTGTATCTGCTTTTGAGCCACAGATCCACGTAAATGTAGAAGCTTACATGGATGACATCGTGGTAAAGAGCAAAACAAGGATACACTGATTCAAGATTTGGAAGAGACATTCGAACCTGCGCAAGATACAGCTAAAGTTGAACCCGAGAAGTGCGTCTTTGGGGTCCCCTCCGCAAGCTTCTCGGGTTCTTCGTGTCCTGAGAGAGGATCGAAGCCAACCCGACAAGATCAAGGCCATTGAGCAGATCCAAGCCCCAAAGCGGGTCAAGGATGTCGAGAAGGCTCGCAGGTTGTGTGGCTGCCCTCGGCAGAGTTCATTTCAAAGTCTGCTGAGCGCGCCTTCCTTCTTCAAAATCCTTAAGAAGGCGGGGCCCATGAAGTGGACTCGAAGCGGAGGCGTGCTGCAAGACTTGAAACGTTACATCCTCCACCCGAGTGCTTATCGCACCTAAACCACAAGAGAAGTTGCTGCTGTACCTAGCGGCGACCAACCAAGTGGTTAGTGCTGCTGCTGGTAGCGGAGAGGAGTCCGACGAGGAGGCTGCATCTCCGGCAAGTGAGTCGGCGACAAGCGAGTCTTGCCCGGCAAGCTCGACCCGACAAGGACAAGTCTGCGCAGGAACAGGATGAGGTGCGGAAAAAGATGGTGCAGCGCCCAGTGTATTTTGTAAGCTCCCTTCTCCAGGGGGCTAGGTCAAGATACTCTGGTGTGCAAAAGTTGCTTTTCGGCCTCCTCATGGCCTCGAGAAAGCTGCGCCATTACTTCCAAGCACACGAGATAACAGTGGTCACTCGCTTCCCGCTGAAAAGAATATTGCACAACCCAGAGGCAACAGGCAGGATCGTTGAGTGGGCACTAGAATTGTCAAGCTTTGGACTCAAGTTTGAAAGTACTTCAACCATACAGAGCCGGGCATTGGCAGAATTTATAGCAGAATGGACCCCAACACCTGATGACGAAGTTCAAGAAACGAGTACACCCGTGCAAGAAGCAACAAGTGAATGGGTAATGTACTTTGATGGTGCCTTCTCGCTGCAAGGCGCCGGTGCCGGCGTCGTACTCATCAGCGCCAACGGAGAGCACCTCAAATCGTCATCGGATGCACTTCCCAAGAGAGCAAGCGACAAACAACACTTGCCGAATATGAAGGTTTGCTTGCGGCCTCGGGATTGCGGCGAACTTGGGATCAAGAAGTTGATTGTCTTGGGGAGATTCTCGATTGGTGGTCGGCAAGTTAGCAAGAGCTATCGAGCCCTTTGATGGAAGCTTATGTAGATGAAGTGAGGAAGCTTGAGGAGCACTTTGAGGGTTTGCGGATGGAGCATGTCGAGAGCTCAAAATGAAATCGCAGATGGCCTTTCAAAGTGCGCTTCAATGAAGTTACTGTGGGACCAGGGACCTTCTTACTCAAGTTGACTCAACCCTCCGTCACACCATCAATTGGGCAAACCAAGAAGAGAAAGTTGATCGCCGGCGACTACTTGCCGGCGGATCTCCCTGAGACCGCCGCCAAAGTCCCCAAGGTCAACGGTCAGGACGCTGAGGAACAGTTTGCTCCTGCCGATCCTCGGATCTGTGCGATCGAAGCAAGTGTTCCCGACAAGCTTTGCCCCGGCAAGCTTGCCGGGGGACCTTCGGCTCCGACAGAACCAGAGATCTTTGCCGTAGAAGCCGAGGTTCCCGCAGCGGCCCTCATGCCTTTAGTCCTTGCCGTCGAGCCCCGAGCTCCGGCATGGGCGCAGCAGATCGTCCGTTTCCTGCAAACTGGAGAACTTCCCGACGACCCTGAAGAAATAGAAAGGGTAACCAGACAGTCAAGTATGTACCGGTTAAGTGGACAACGAACTGCATGTAAGAAAAACTCAACGGTGTCGATTGAAGTGCATCTCCGGGGAAGATGGATGAAGCTGCTTGGCGAAATACATGGAGGCATATCGGCCACCACATTGGCGCAAGGGCACTTGCGGAAAGCTTTCGGCAAGGGTTCTTTGGCAAGAAGCCCTCCAAGATGCAGCGGCACTAGTAACCAAGTGTGAAGCGTGCGATTCCATGCAAAGCAAATTCATCGGCCAGCTCAAGCTCTCCAAACAATCCCTTTATCTGGCCCTTCTCGATGCAGGGGCTCGACATCCTCGGCCCTTCCCCGTCTTTGTCGGGGCTTTGAGTACTTATGCGTAGCAATCGACAAGTTCACAAAGTGGCGGAAGTGGAGCCAGTGAGAAAGGTGACGGCACAGTCAGCGGTCAAGTTCTTCAAGTCGATTGTATGCCGTTTCGGGATCCCTAACCGGATTATCACCGACAACGGTACACAATTCACTAGCCGCACCTTCATGCAATACGTCCAAGACCTTGGCGCCAAGGTCTGTTTCCGCTTCATTGCTCACCCAAGGAGCAGCGGTCAAGCGAAAGGGCCAATGCTGAAGTGTTGCGCGGACTCAAGACAAGAACTTTCGACGAAGCTTCGCAAGTGCGGAAGAAATTGGATAGAGGAGCTGCGGCGGCTCTTTGGTCAATCGAGCGACACCAATCGAGCCACCGGACAGACACCCTTTGCTCTAGTCTATGGGCGAAGCAGTTCTCCCCACGGAACTTCGTATACGGATCTCCTCGAGTGCTCGCTTATGATGAGCTTGAGCAAGAGCAAGCTGCGACAAGATGGCGCATTGCTCCTCGAGGAGGGGCGTCTCGAACTCTTTGACGAGCTGCTCGATACCAGCAAGCCTTGCGCCGCTACCATAGCCGCAAGGTCAAAGCCGAGTCTCGAGGAAGGCGACCTTGTTCTTGGCGTGTTCAGTCCGCCAAGAATTCCAACAAGTTGGCCTTGAAGTGGGAAGGCCCTTATCGGGTGAGACAAGTCACGAGGCCCGGCGCTGTCCGACTCGAGACCGAAGAAGGCTTGCCAGTGAGTAATTCCTGGAACATAGAGCATCTTCGCAAGTTTTACCCGTAAGGCGCGGTTGCCGTGATCCGCTCCGGCAACCACCTTTTGTACAAAAGCTTTGCCGCAGTTGCATGTAACCCTTTGTACAAAGCCGGGCGTAGACCCCGTGCAGCAATAAAGTTTCCGTGTTTTGCGATTATTTGCCTTTTCCCATGCTCTTCTTTGCTATTTGCATGAGTTATTTGGCATCTTTCGTACGGCACGCATATCCGGCAAGCAATAGCACGCCGAAGGGCCATACGCTTTTTCCTTCTTCTCTTTCCTTGTCTCTTAAGCAAAAGAAACATTCCTCGTGCACAAGTTTGCCGGGGGGGAAGGGAGTGGAGGATCAACCAAGTGCTCTTCAAGGAAGAGAAGCTTGCCGGAGAGAAGCTCAAAGTTTTAAAACTTTTAAAGTTGCCTTCCTTGAACAAACCTCACTTCGTATGGAAAACTTGTGCTCGGAGGAACCTACCCGTGGATAGCCGCACCCTCATCTTGTTTTCAAGTGTGCTCAACGATTTAAGTGGGCCGCGGCAAAGTGTTGCGCCCTTGTTTCGTTTCGAGCCCGCTCGGCAAGATAGGTGCATTGCGGCAAGCCATGGCGAGGTTGCTTGCCGGCAAGACCTTGGCTAGCAGGCTGCTTCGAGTTTGACACTCAGCACTCGCAGCAAGGGCTCCTTGCCGGCAAAACTCCTAGAAGCATAAAGTTAAAACGTGCGAAGTTGAGAATCAAGGCAAGGGAGATGACACTGCGTCTGCCGATCAGAATAAAGGTAATATCTTACAAGGAATAACTTGTCGCGATGACTAATGAGTTCATAGCGACACTGCGCAAACTAACAAAGGAAATAAAGATAAAGAGGCCTAGTCTCGCGGTCGCCCTCCATCCGGGATCTTGTTCACCTTGGCGATGATGTGGGCGACCTGCTCTTTTTCAAAGCCTCCATGTCGCGTCGGCCGGCAAGCTACGAAGGACATTGGAGAGGTTTATACTGGGGTTGCGCGATATCGATCTTCGTCGCCACGCGCTCCATGGTTCCCACGACTTTGGTGGCGCGCCTCCTCGGCGAGCTGCTGCGAGGATCTTCTCCGCAGATTTGCAAGAGCTGGCGCGACCCCGAAGAAGAGATCGAGCTTGGCGGCTGTGGCGAGGTTTGGATCCGGGAGTAGATGAGATGCTCGGCTTCAGCTCAGCGCTGGTCAATGGCGGACGCGAAGACACCAAGTCCTCGGTCCATATCTCGACAATGCGACGGAAATCCTCGGCAACCGTTGGCGCCGGACGCTAGGATCGCTCCTCGCGGAGCTCCTCCTTGACTTGGTTTCGGTCCGGGCGGCATCGGCGAGTCCTTGCGCCAGAAATTTTCGCTCAAGATCTGGGCGGAGTCCTTGGCAGCCTTCAGCTCGTCGCCTTTCTCGAGAGACGCGCTGGAGCTCGAGTTGGTGTGGGTGTATTCTCGCGCTCCGTGGTGGCGCGGCGATCTTCTCGAGTCTACCTTCAACAGCTCCTCCGATTCGCGACCTTGGCGGCGAGATCTTCCTTGGCGGCCTCCGCGCCGCCTTGTGGCGCTTTCGCTTCCTTCAACTCCCCGCCAAGGGCTTGCTCCCGAACGGCGAGGTCTTCCTCGTGGGCGTCGAGGGCAACCTTTCGCTGGTTGAGCTCCCCTTCTCGCCGGGACAGCTCCACTCCGGCGAGCCGTTGCTGCTCTTCGGCCTCGGCCTTCTCCAGCAGCCACTCTTCATACTGCCCGGCGAGCTGCTCGCGCTTCTCTGCCACCTCGCGGAGAGCAGCCTGATTGGCGGCGCGGAGCTCCGCCGCGCGCTTCTCCATCTCCTCGGCGGCCTTGGCGGCAAGGGCCTCCCGAGAAGCGAGCTTCGCCTGTTTGGCCCGGTAAAGGGCCAGGAGCTGGTGGAGCAGCTTCTCCTCATCGGACCCGCCGCTCCCGCCGGGCCCCTCGACGACCTTCAAACCCGCGGAGGCAAGGATCTCCCCGTCGAAGGCCTCGCCCTCCGCGGGAGCTCGCGACGAGGAACCCCACGGCATCTGGATGAAGACGCCGTTGGGGCTTCCAAGTAGTAGCCGGGCCGTTCCTCTCCGGCGGAGGGTCGGCGACCGGCGCAGCACTTGACGCCCGCAGCCTCCGGGCCAGTGGTGCGGTCGCCGTCCCCCTCTCCGGCCGCGGCGTCTGCAGCCGAGGCGGTCTCGGGCACATGTGGCTCGGCGGCTCCGCCGCGTCCTCGGCAACGAGGCGTCGTCGTCGCCACCCAAGACGTCTTCCTCCTCCTCAATGGCGGCCTCCGTCTCCATCTGCTTTCGGGGGAGGGAGGATCTAGAAAAGCAAAAGCAAAAAAAGGGGTTCAAGCAAATATCCAAAAAAAGCGGCGCCAAGAAAACAAATTAGAAGAACTTACCTTGGCGGACATCTTCAGTGGCGGGCTCTCTTGCCGAGGAACCGTCCCTTGCCGGAGTAGCCGCCCTCGTCGGGCCGCTCGCCCTTGGCGGAGTACCCGCCCTTGGCGGGACGCTCTCCCTTGCCGGGGAGTCCAACCTTGGCGGGGATGGAGGGACCGCCCGGCTCCTCGAGGCAACCTCGGGTGCTCCTCCGCTGCGGCTCCATCTCTGCGCAAGTCAAGACAAACACATCAAGATGTTGGAACAAGATGAAGCTTTGAGCGTGACAGCGAAGGTGCGGGGCCCAGACGTCTGTTGGGGGCTCGCTGGGGCTGCTCCTCGGGACGGCCTTTCGGGTCCGGCAAGCTTGCCTCCGGCACGTCCCGTCGCCTCGTGGGCGGGTCATCCGCGACCGACCACGGGCACCTTGGCTCTCTTCGCCGCCCGTTCGGTCAAAGTCTGAAATCAACACAAAACGAGATTAGCCACAACAATAACCAAGGCGAAATTTAAGAAGATGAGGATTTGGTACTCACTCCTGTTCTTCCTCGTCGTCCTCGCTTAAAGCGGAGAAGTCATCTCGCACTGGGTGGCGTCGGCGTGAGAGGGAGGCGGAGGCCCTCTCGGGCGCTTGGCGGCCCTCGGGGCTGGGGGCTGCGAAGATCCAGCCCCTGCAGCGGCCGGGGCCCGAGAAGCGGGCGGAGCCGCCGCTCCGCTCGAAGAAGACCCCTGTCCACCCGGCGCCGGCCTGCGAGGCGCCCTTGCCGTGGCCTGCGCGCGGGTCGCTTCCGCCATGTCTGGTGCGTCGGTCGCCCTCGGCGCGACTTGACTCCCCCGGGAAGCTTGCGCTGCCCGGCGAGCCGGTAGTTGCCGGGGGGCTTGCGTACTCGCTTCCGTCGCCGCCTTGCGGAGGCGCTTCAGCGGGAACGCAGGGCTCGCCGGGCGGGATGTTTCCGACGACGAGGAGAGGTCGTCGTCGTAAAGGTCCGTGGACCCGCCGGCATCTTCGGCGGCCGCGGCATCCTCCACCTCCTCCTCGCCGGCTGGCTCGCCAGGCCCAGCGCCCTGCGCTGCGACCCCTTTTCCCCTGGCGTCTCCGCTCCCTCCGGCGACTCCGCTCCATGAGGCGCCTCGGCTCCCTCCGGCGGCACCACCACTTGCCGCGACTTCAGCCGCGATTCCGGGGATCCCAGAGTGCCTCAGAGAGGGGACCCCGGCGAGCGTGCCGGGAGGAAGCCGCAGCAGTCTGCAGATCTCCGCCGCCTCCGCTTGGTAGGATTCCTCCGCAGCCTCCGCCTCCTCGAGCGTACAACCGAACTTCCCTGCCGCCGCGGCTGCGGCGGCCTCTTCGGCCCGAGAAGCTATGTACGCGAGCTCCTCGTCCGTGGTGTCCCGTGTCAGCCCCCGGATCTCGTCCTTGTTCTTCGCTACCTCTTGAGGTGTCGAAGAAGTCGAGGACGTCTGCTTGCTTCAGGCGGGATCCTGGCGCTCCATGCCGTGTGAGTCGCCGCAGCATCATGGCGACGAGGCGATCGAGCTGCGTTGTTGCGAGGGCACCCCCGGGGAGCTGAACCATTCGGATGGGCGGGTCAGATTTGAAGAGTTCCGGACCATCCCCTCGGCTCAGCGTCGTGAAGTTGGAGTTCAGCCGGTCGCAGCCTCATTATATCCTGCGCGCCCGAACTCCCGGCCGGCCTTTTCTGTCTTGGAGAGGCGTCTGGCGGCGGAGGAAGTCGGCACCTCTGCCGCAATGGACAGCCCCGCTTAGCCGGAGACGAAGGATCCGGATGAGGCGACATCGAGCTTGGCGTCCTCGAATCCAGCTCACTCCAATCTCGCCACGCGCAATGGGCATTGTCTTGTGGGCTTGATGAAGGCTGCGGCTCGTCTTGACGATCCAGCACCACTCTGCGCCACTCTTCCCACTTGACGCGGAGCTCCCGGCAAGTCGACCTCTTCAAGTTGAGACGGAACACCCAAGAAATCCCTCCGGAGAGGGGGGAGACTCTGCTCTCGGAGTAAAGAAATGCCTGAACAGAGCTACATTTGGGTATATCCCTATGAAGTTTTCGCACATATGTGCGAAAACCGCCATTGTGAGGACGGCGTTGGGGGTGAAATCAAGGAGGTGGAAGCCGTATGTGTTCATGATGTCACAGAAGAATTCAGAAAAAGGAGGACAAAGACCGTAGTGGAAGAAAGGTGCGAAGAAATAGTACCCGCCAGGATAGTTGTCCATGGTGGCGGCCGGATGAGCCCTGGTCCGAGGATGCGCCGAGGTCCTCTTGGCCCAGAACAAGAAATACTTGGCCTAGAGTTCTTGCACGCCGAGCCGCGGCGGGAAGACGACGTTCTCCCTCCGCATCTGGGCAAGCTCTTCCGCTTGCTCGGATTTCTCCTTCTTAGCCTTCTCCGCCTTCTCCTTCCCCTTCCTGGTCTTCGGGGCCATGGCGGAGGCGGCGAGGGAAGGAGGGCGAAGAATCCGACGGCGCCCATGACGAAAAGAAACAGCGGAGGAGATGCGGAGGCGGAGCGTGAAGAGGGTTTTCTGGCGGAAGAAGAAGAAGCAATGAAAGCGATGGAGGGGAACCGCGCTGCTTCCTCTGTTTTTATGGGGAAGTGGGGCGTTCGCTCTTCCCGATAAGGGCGTGGGCACGTCCCATCCACGATACCGCAATCAGCGTCTTTGTTGCGGAGAGGCGGCGAGGCGGAGAAGTGGGTTCGACGCGCCATGGGCCCGGCGTGCCCGTGCCTTTATCTTGGGCACAGCCCAACAGCGCTTCGGCACCGTGTATAGCCGAGCCGGGGCTCTGTCGGTGTACTAAGGTAGGGGTACCTCGGTACCCCAACTTGTGCATCGGCAACCGCAACTCCCGCATTTGGATCCACCAAATGCTTGCGGAGACCATTCTGCCCCATACCAAGCCATTCAAGAACAAAGTGTACAAGACGAAGCTTAAGACCCGGCAAGAGGAGCTTGCCGGGAAGGCCAATCGGGCCCAAGACTACATCACTCACGCAAGTCCTGGCGAGAGGAGCTCGCCGGGAGACTAGAAGATCACATCACAAAAGACATGCCTCGGCGCTATGCACGTCCGGCAAGGGCCCGGGGCGGCAAGTTATAGAGCCCGACAAGCCCCGGGCCGGCAAGATCAAGACCCGGCAAGGTACTTGCCGGAGAGCTGCGCTGCGTGCCGCACTCCAGCTCATCGCCTTGCAGCGTCGCCTTTAGCCTTCTCGAGAGCAGCGTGGCGGGTGGCTGTGCTGCATGAGGGTGCGGTGGCACTCCACGGTGGTGGCTCCATCGCCGTGGCAAGCGGAGACGCAAGGCGGGAGCTTTTGGGGCGGCAATGACAGGCATTTAATGCTCTTGTCCCCTCTGTCAAAAGTAGGTAGAATCCTTTGTTCATGCCTTTGTGGCTGCCTTTGTTCCCACTTGTTCCAACTACCACCTCTTTTACATTTTTACCCCTCTACCCTACGTTGACACCTGTCGGTGACCCCTTGCCCTATAAAAGGAGGCCCATGCACAACGTAGGAGAGGTTCCGACCATTCGCAACTCTCGCGAGACTCGACTCTTTCACGACTCGCACGCTCGGGGTAGCTGCTCTCCAGGTTCCCGAAGCGCAATACAACACAAAGCAGCAGTAGGGTTTTACGCGACCATCGCGGCCCGAAGCTGGGTAAAAACCGCGCCGCGCGCGTCGCCTCGATCTGCTCTCTGTGCATCCTCCGCCCTCGTACCGAACACACGAAGGGGCCGTCCCCGGCGGCCCCATAGGTGTCGTCGTACCCATCGCGCAACGACAGTCCATAGCTGGGACTTTGTGTATGTTCTCGGAATGCGTTTGTTGAGTGCTCATTAAGAAAGTTTCTATACAAGTTTCTGAACGAACTACTTAGGAAAAGTTCTCCAAAAGTTCCCTATGAAAGAATACTTTGAAGCATCTCATCGTCACAAACGTTTTGACTACTTGTGGAGCCAAAACATACTCCAGATGAGTGAGATATCGATGTTTCAGTTAGCACTAAGCAAAATTAATTCTCAACGACAGTTACAGACTAGTTCTTGTGTAGTTGTACCCGATTTTTTCCATTCCACTTCACTAAAATCTCCATATGAGATCCAATTACTTGTAGGGGAATGCAAGAGACCTCGGTTATGTTGATGCACTAGGTCCATAGCTGGGACTTTGTGTATGTTCTCGAAATGCGTTTGTCGAGTGCTCATTAAGAAAGTTTCTATACAAGTTTCTGAACGAGCTCCTTAAGAAAAGTTCTCCAAAAGTTCCCTATGAAAGAATCCTTTGAAGAATCTAGTTGTGAAAAACGGTTTGACTACTTGTGGAGCCAAAACAGACTCCGTATGAGTCAGATAACCATGTTTGATTAACCTTTGCACAAAAACCGATTCGAGCAGCGATTACATACTAGTTCTTGTGTAGTTGCACTCAATTTTTTCCATTCCACTTCACTAAACATCTCCATATGAGATCCAATTACTTTTAGGGAAATGCAAGAGAACTCGGTTATGATGATGCACTAGGTCCATAGCTGGGACTTAGTGTATGTTCTCGAAATGCGTTTGTCGAGTGCTCATTAAGAAAGTTTCTATACAAGTTTCTGAATGAACTCCTTAAGAAAAGTTCTCCAAAAGTTCCCTATGAAAGAATCCTTTGAAGCATCTGGTCATCGCGAATGTTTTGACTACTTGTGGGGCCAAAATGAACTCCGTATGAGTCAGATATCCATGTTTCAGTTAACACTGCAAAAACTGATTCCAAACGACAGTTACAGACTAGTTCTTGTGTAGTTGCACTCGAATTTTTCCATTCTACTTCACTAAACATCTCCATATGAGATCCAATTACTTGTAGGGAAATGCAAGAGACCTCGGTTATGATGATGCAATAGGTCCATAGCTGGGACTTTGTGTATGTTCTCGAAATGCATTTGTTGAGTGCTCATTAAGAAAGTTTCTATATAAGTTTCTGAACGAACTCCTTAAGAAAAGTTCTCAAAAATTAACATATGAAAGAATCCTTTGAAGCATCTGGTCGTCACAAATGTTTTGACTACTTGTGGAGCCAAAACAGGATCCGTATGAGTCAGATATCCATGTTTCAGTTAACACTGCGCAAAACTGATTTCGGACAACAGTTATAGACTAGTTCTTGTGTAGTTGCATTCTATTTTTTCAATTCTACTTCACTAAACATCTCCATATGATATCCAATTACTTGTAGGGAGATTCAAGAGACCTCAGTTTTGATGATGCACTAGGTCCATAGCTGGGACTTTGTGTACGTTCTCGAAATGCGTTTTTCGAGTGCTCATTAAGAAAGTTTCTATACAAGTTTCTGAACGAACTCCTTAAGAAAAGTTCTCCAAAAGTTCCCTATGAAAGAATCCTTTGAAGAATCTGGTCGTCACAAACGTTTTGACTACTTGTGGAGGCAAAACGGATTCCGGATGAGTGAGATATCCATGTTTCAGTTAACACTGCGCAAAACTGATTTGAACGATAGTTACAGACTAGTTCATCTGTAGTTGCATTCTATTTTTTCCATTCTACTTCACTAAACATCTCCATATGAGATCCAATTACTTGTAGGGAAATGCAAGAGACCTCTATTATGATGATGCACTAGGTCCATAGCTGGGACTTTGTGTATGTTCTCGAAATGCGTTTGTCAAGTGCTCATTAAGAAAGTTTCTATACAAATTTCTAAACGATCTCCTTGAGAAAAGTTCTCCCAAAGTTCCCTATGTAAGAATCCTTTTAAACATCTGGTCATCACAAACATTTTGACTACTTGTGGAGCCAAAATGGACTCCGTATGAGTCAGATGTCCATGTTTCAGTTAACACTGCGCAAAACTGATTCCGAACGAGAGTTACAGACTAGTTCTTGTGTAGTTGCACTCGATTTTTTCCATTCTACTTCACTAAACATCTCCATATGAGATGCAATTACTTGTAGGGAAATTAAAGAGACCTTGGTTATGATGATACACTTGGTCCATAGCTGGAACTTTGTGTATGTTCTCAAAATGCGTTTGTCGAGCGCTCATTAAGAAAGTTTCTATACAAGTTTCTGAACGAACTCCTTAAGAAAAGTTCTCCAAAAGTTCCCTATGAAAGAATCCTTTGAAGCATACGGTCGTCACAAACGTTTTGACTACTCGTGGAGCCAATACGGACTCCGTATGAGTCAGATATCCATGTTTACATTAACTTTGCATAAAACCGATTCCAAGCAGCGATTCTGAGACTAGTTCTTGTGTAGTTGCACTCGATTTTTTCCATTCTACTTGACTAAACATCTCCATATGAGATCCAATTACTTGAAAGGAAATGCAAGAGACCTCAGTTATGATGATGCACTAGGTGCATAGCTGGGACTTTGTGTATGTTCTTGAAATGCGTTTGTCGAGTGGTCATTAAGAAAGTTTCTATACAAGTTTCTGAACGAACTCCTTAAGAAAAGTACTCCAGAAGTTCCCTATGAAAAGTCCTTTGAAGCATCTAGTCGTCACAAACGTTTTGACTACTTGTGGAGCCAAAACGGACTCCGTATGAGTCAGATGTCCATGTTTCAGTTAACACTACGCAAAACTGATTCCGAACTGCAGTTACAGACCAGTTCTTGTGTAGTTGCACTCGATTTTTTCCATTCTACTTCACTAAACATCTCCATATGAGATCCAATTACTATTAGGGAAATGCAAAAGACCTTGATTACGATGATGCACTAGGTCCATAGCTGGGACTTTGTGTATGTTCTCGAAATGTGTTTGTCGAGCGCTCATTAAGAAAGTTTCTATACAAGTTTCTAAAAGAACTCCTTAAGAAAAGTTCTCCAAAAGTTCCCTATGAAATAATACTTTGAAGCATATGGTAGTCACAAACGTTTTGACTACTTGTGGAGCCAAAACGGACTCCGTATGAGTGAGATATCCATGTTTGATTAACCTTTGCATAAAAACCGATTCCAAGCAGCGATTCTGAGACTAGTTCTTGTGTAGTTGCACTCGATTTTTCCATTCCACTTCACTAAACATCTCCATATGAGATCCAATTACTTGTAGGGAAATGCAAGAGACCTCGGTTATGATGATGCGCTAGGTCCATAGCTGGGACTTTGTGTATGTTCTTGAAATGCGTTTGTCGAGTGCTCATTAAGAAAGTTTCTATACAAGTTTCTGAACGAACTCCTTAAGAAAATTTCTTGAAAAGTTCCCTATGTAAGAATCCTTTGAAGCATCTGGTCGTTACAAACATTTTGACTACTTGTGGAGCCAAAATAGGCTCCATATGAGTCAGATAACCATGTTTCAATTAACACTGCGCAAAATTGATTCCGAACGACAGTTACAGACTAGTTCTTGTGTAGTTGCATTCTATTATTTCAATTCTACTTCACTAAACATCTCCATATGAGATCCAATTACTTGTAGGGAGATGCAAGAGACCTCAGTTATGATGATGCACTAGGTCCATAGGTGGGACTTTGTGTATGTTCTAGATATGCATTTGTCGAGTGCTCATTAAGAAAGTTTCTATACAAGTTTCTGAAGGAACTCCTTAAGAAAAGTTCACCAAAAGTTCCCTATAAAAGAATCCTTTGAAGCATCTAGTCGTCACAAACGTTTTGACTACTTCTGGAGCCAAAACAGACTACGTATGAGTCGAGATATCCATGTTTTAGTTAACCTTTGCGCAAAAGCTGATTCGAGCAGCGATCCTGAGACTTGTGTTTGTGTAGTTGCACTCGATTTTTCCATTCTACTTCACTAAACATCTCCATATGAGATCCAATTACATGTAGGGGAATTCAAGAGACCTCGGTTATGATGATGCACTAGGTCCATAGCTGGGACTTTGTGTATGTTCTCGAAATCGTTTGTTGAGTGCTCATTAAGAAAGTTTCTATACAAGTTTTCGAGCGAACTACTCAGAAAAGTTCTCCAAAAGTTCCCTATGAAAGAATCCTTTGAAGCATCTCATCGTCACAAGCGTTTTGACTACTTGTGGAGCCAAAAATACTCCGGATGAGTGAGATATCCATGTTTCAATTAACCTGCAAAACTAATTCGAGCAGCGATTCTGAGACTAGTTCTTGTGTAGTTGCACCCGATTTTTTCCATTCAACTTCACTAAACATCTCCATATGAGATCCAATTACTTGTAGGGGAAGGCAAGAGACCTCGGTTATGTTGATGCACTAGGTCCATAGCTGGGACTTTGTGTATGTTCTCGAAATGCGTTTGTCGAGTGCTCAATAAGAAAGTTTCTATACAAGTTTCTGAACGAACTCCTTAAGAAAAGTTCTCCAAAAGTTCCCTATGAAAGAATCCTTTGAAAAATCTGGTTGTCAAAGACATATCGACTACTTGTGGAGCCAAAACGGACTCCGTATGAGTCAGATAACCATGTTTCAGTTAGCACTGCGCAAAACTGATTCCGAACGACAGTTACATACTAGTTCTTGTGTAGTTGCCCTCGATTTTTTCCATTCCACTTCACTAAACATCTCCATATGAGATCCAATTACTTTTAGGGAAATGCAAGAGAACTCGGTTATGACGATGCACTACGTCCATAGCTGGGACTTAGTGTATCTTCTCGAAATGCGTTTGTCGATTGCTCATTAAGAAAGTTTCTATACAAGTTTCTGAACGAACTTCTTAAGAAAAGTTCTCCAAAAGTTCCCTATAAAAGAATCCTTTGAAGCATCTGGTCGTCACAAATGTTTTGACTACTTGTGGGGCCAAAACGGACTCCGTATGAGTCAGATATCCATGTTTGATTAACCTTTGCAAAAACTGATTCCAAGCAGCGATTCTGACTAGTTCTTGTGTAGTTGCACTCGAATTTTTCCATTCTACTTCACTAAACATCTCCATATGAGATCCAATTACTTGTAGGGAAATGCAAGAGACCTCGGTTATGATGATACAATAGGTCCATAGCTGGGACTTTGTGTATGTTCTCGAAATGCATTTGTCGAGTGCTCATTAAGAAAGTTTCTATATAAGTTTCTGAACGAACTCCTTAAAAAATTTCTCAAAAAGTAATATATCAAAGAATCCTTTGAAGCATCGGGTCGTCACAAATGTTTTATATACTTGTGGAGCCAAAACAGGCTCCGTATGAGTCAGATATCCATGTTTCAGTTAACACTGTGCAAAACTGATTTCGGACAACAGTTATAGACTAGTTTTTGTGTAGTTGCATTCTATTTTTTCAATTCTACTTCACTAAACATCTCCATATGATATCCAATTACTTGTAGGGAGTTGAAAGAGACCTCAGTTATGATGATGCACTAGGTCCATAGCTGGGACTTTGTGTACGTTCTTGAAATGCGTTTCTCGAGTGCTCATTAAGAAAGTTTCTATACAAGTTTCTGAACGAACTCCTTAAGAAAAGTACTCCAGAAGTTCCCTATGAAAACTCCTTTGAAGCATCTAGTTGCCACAAACGTTTTGACTACTTGTGGAGCCAAAGCGGACTCCGTATGAGTCGAGATGTCCATGTTTGATTAACACTGCAGCAAAAGCGATTCGAGCAGCGATTCTGAGACTAGTTCTTGTGTAGTTGCACTCGATTTTTCCATTCTACTTCACAAAACATCTCCATATGAGATCCAATTACTTGTAGGAAATGCAAAAGACCTTGATTATGATGATGCACTAGGTCCATAGCTGAGACTTTGTGTATGTTCTCGAAATCGTTTGTCGGTGCTCATTAAGAAAGTTTCTATACAAGTTTCGAAAGAACTCCTTAAGAAAAGTTCTCCAAAAGTTCCCTATGAAATAATCCTTTGAAGCATATGGTAGTGCAAACGTTTTGACTACTTGTGGAGCCAAAAGCGGACTCGTATGAGTCGAGATATCCATGTTTGATTAACCTTTGCATAAAGCTGATTCCAAACAACGATTATAGACTAGTTCTTGTGTAGTTGCACTCGATTTTTTCCATTCTACTTCACTAAACATCTCCATATGAGATCCAATTACTTGTAGGAAATGCAAGAGACCTTGGTTATGATGATGCACTAGGTCCATAGCTGGGACTTTGTGTATGTTCTTGAAATCGTTTGTCGAGTGCTCATTAAGAAAGTTTCTATACAAGTTTACGAGCGAACTCCTTAAGAAAAGTTCTCCAAAAGTTCCCTATGAAAGAATCATTTGAAGCATCTGGTCGTCACAAACATTTTGACTACTTGTGGAGCCAAAACGGACTCCGTATGAGTCACATATCCATGTTTGATTAACACTTTGCAAAAGCGATTCAAGCAGCGATTCTGAGACTAGTTCTTGTGTAGTTGCACTCGAATTTTTCCATTCTACTTCACTAAACATCTCCATATGAGATCCAATTACTTGTAGGGAAATGCAAGAGACCTCGGTTATGATGATGCACTAGGTCCATAGCTGGGACTTTGTGTATGTTCTCGAAATGCGTTTGTCGAGTGCTCATTAAGAAAGTTTCTATACAAGTTTTCGAACGAACTCCTTAAGAAAAGTTCTCAAAAGTTCCCTATGAAAGAATCCTTTGAAGCATCTAGTCATCACAAACATTTTGACTACTTTTGGAGCCAAAGCGGACTCCGTATGAGTCGATATCCATGTTTTAGTTAACACAAGCAAAACTGATTCGAGCAGCGATTCGGACTAGTTCTTCTGTAGTTGCATTCTATTTTTTTCCATTCTACTTCACTAAACATCTCCATATGAGATCCAATTACTTGTAGGGAAATTCAAGAGACCTCGGTTATGATGATGCACTAGGTCCATAGCTGGGACTTTGTGTATGTTCTCGAAATGCGTTTGTTGAGTGCTCATTAAGAAAGTTTCTATACAAGTTTCTGAATGAACTCCTTAAGAAAAGTTCTCCAAAAGTTCCCTATGAAAGAATCCTTTGAAGCAAATGGTCGTCACAAACATTTTGACTACTTGTGGAGCCAAAATGGACTCCGTATGAGTGAGATATCCATGTTTGATTAACACTGCAGAAAACTGATTCGAACGATTCTATGACTAGTTCTTGTGTAGTTGCAGCTCGATTTTTCCATTCTACTTCACTAAACATCTCCATATGAGATCCAATTACTTGTAGGAAATGCAAGAGACCTCGGTTATGATGATGCACTAGGTCCATAGCTGGGACTTTGTGTATGTTCTCGAAATGCGTTTGTCAAGTGCTCATTAAGAAAGTTTCTATACAAGTTTCTAAACGAACTCCTTAAGAAAAGTTCTCCAAAAGTAACCTATGAAAGAATTCTTTGAAGCATCTGGTCGTCACAAACGTTTTGACTACTTGTGGAGCCAAAATGGACTCCGTATGAGTCGATATCCATGTTTCAGATTAACCTTCACAAAAGCGATTCGAGCAGCGATTCTGAGACTAGTTCTTGTGTAGTTGCACTCTATTTTTCCATTCTACTTCACTAAACATCTCCATATGAGATCCAATTACTTGTAGGAAATGCAAGAGACCTCGGTTATCATGATGCACTAGGTCCATAGCTTGGACTTTGTGTATGTTCTCGAAATGCGTTTGTCGAGTGCTCATTAAGAAAGTTTCTATACAAGTTTCTGAACGAACTCCTTAAGAAAAGTTCTCCAAAAGTTCCCTATGAAAGAATCCTTTGAAGCATCTGGTCGTCACAAACATTTTGACTACTTGTGGAGCCAAAACGGACTCCATATGAGATAGATATCCTTGTTTCAGTTAACACTGCGGAAAACTGATTCCGAACGACACTTACAGACTAGTTCTTGTGTAGTTGCACTCGATTTTTCCATTCTACTTCACTAAACATCTCCATATGAGATCCAATTACTTGTAGGGAAATGCAAGAGACCTCGGTTATGATGATGCACTAGGTCCATAGCTGGGACTTTGTGTATGTTCTTGAAATGCGTTTGTCGAGTGCTCATTAAGAAAGTTTCTATACAAGTTTCTGAACGAACTCCTTAAGAAAAGTTCTCCAAAAGTTCCCTATGAAAGAATACTTTGAAGCATCTAGTCGTCACAAACGTTTTGACTACTTGTGGAGCCAAACGGACTCCGGATGAGTGAGATATCCATGTTTCAGTTAACACTGCGCAAAACTGATTCGAGAAGCGATTCTATGCACTAGTTCTTGTGTAGTTGCATTCTATTTTTCCATTCTACTTCACTAAACATCTCCATATGAGATCCAATTACTTGTAGGGAAATGCAAGAGACCTCGGTTATGATGATGCACTAGGTCCATAGCTGGGACTTTGTGTATGTTCTCGAAATGCGTTTGTCGAGTGCTCATTAAGAAAGTTTCTATACAAGTTTCAAAAAGAACTCCTTAAGAAAAGTTCTCCAAAAGTTCCCTATGAAAGAATCCTTTGAAGCATCAGGTCGTCACAGACGTTTTGACTACTTGTGGAGCCAAAACAGACTTCGTATGAGTCAGATATCCATGTTTCAGTTAACACTACGCAAAACTGATTCAAGCAGCGATTCTGAGACTAGTTCTTGTGTAGTTGCACTCGATTTTTCCATTCTACTTCACTAAACATCTCCATATGAGATCCAATTACTTGTAGGAAATGCAAGAGACCTCGGTTATGATGATGCACTAGGTCCATAGCTGGGACTTTGTGTATGTTCTGAAATGCATTTGTCGAGTGCTCATTAAGAAAGTTTCTATACAAGTTTCGAAGGAACTCCTTAAGAAAAGTTCTCCAAAAGTTCCTATGAAAGAATCCTTTGAAGCATCTGGTCGTCACAAACATTTTGACTACTTGTGGAGCCAAAATAGACTCCGTATGAGTCAGATATCCATGTTTCAGTTAACACTGCGCAAAACTGATTCGAGCAGTGATACACTAGTTCTTGTGTAGTTGCATTCTATTTTTTCCATTCTACTTCACTAAACATCTCCATATGAGATCCAATTACTTGTAGGGAAATGCAAGAGACCTCGGTTATGATGATGCACTAGGTCCATAGCTGGGACTTTGTGTATGTTCTCGAAATGCATTTGTCGAGTGCTCATTAAGAAAGTTTCTATACAAGTTTCTGAACGAACTCCTTAAGAAAAGTTCTCCAAAAGTTCCCTATGAAAGAATCCTTTGAAGCATCTAGTCGTCACAAACGTTTTGACTACTTGTGGAGCCAAAAAGGACTCACGTATGAGTCAGATATCCATGTTTTAGTTAACACTGCGCAAAACTGATTCGAACAGCCATTTTTAGACTAGTTCTTGTGTAGTTGCACTCGATTTTTTCCATTCTACTTCACTAAACATCTCCATATGAGATCCAATTACTTGTAGGGAAATTCAAGAGACCTCGGTTATGATGATGCACTAGGTCCATAGCTGGGACTTTGTGTATGTTCTCGAAATGCGTTTGTTGAGTGCTCATTAAGAAAGTTTCTATACAAGTTTCTGAACGAACTACTCAGGAAAAGTTCTCCAAAAGTTCCCTATGAAAGAATCCTTTGAAGCATCTCATCGTCACAAACGTTTTGACTACTTGTGGAGCCAAAAAATACTCCAGATGAGTGAGATATCCATGTTTCAATTAACACTGCGCAAAACTAATTCCGAACGACAGTTACAGACTAGTTCTTGTGTAGTTGCACCCGATTTTTTCCATTCAACTTCACTAAACATCTCCATATGAGATCCAATTACTTGTAGGGGAAGGCAAGAGACCTCGGTTATGTTGATGCACTAGGTCCATAGCTGGGACTTTGTGTATGTTCTCGAAATGCGTTTGTCGAGTGCTCAATAAGAAAGTTTCTATACAAGTTTCTGAACGAACTCCTTAAGAAAAGTTCTCCAAAAGTTCCCTATGAAAGAATCCTTTGAAAAATCTGGTTGTCAAAGACATATCGACTACTTGTGGAGCCAAAACGGACTCCGATGAGTCGATAACCATGTTTCAGATTAACACACAAGCAAAACCGATTCGAGCAGCGATTACATACTAGTTCTTGTGTAGTTGCACTCGATTTTTTCCATTCCACTTCACTAAACATCTCCATATGAGATCCAATTACTTTTAGGGAAATGCAAGAGAACTCGGTTATGACGATGCACTACGTCCATAGCTGGGACTTAGTGTATCTTCTCGAAATGCGTTTGTCGATTGCTCATTAAGAAAGTTTCTATACAAGTTTCTGAACGAACTTCTTAAGAAAAGTTCTCCAAAAGTTCCCTATAAAAGAATCCTTTGAAGCATCTGGTCGTCACAAATGTTTTGACTACTTGTGGGGCCAAAACGGACTCCGTATGAGTCAGATATCCATGTTTCAGTTAACACTGCAAAAACTGATTCCAAACGACAGTTACCGACTAGTTCTTGTGTAGTTGCACTCGAATTTTTCCATTCTACTTCACTAAACATCTCCATATGAGATCCAATTACTTGTAGGGAAATGCAAGAGACCTCGGTTATGATGATACAATAGGTCCATAGCTGGGACTTTGTGTATGTTCTCGAAATGCATTTGTCGAGTGCTCATTAAGAAAGTTTCTATATAAGTTTCTGAACGAACTCCTTAAAAAAATTTCTCAAAAAGTAATATATCAAAGAATCCTTTGAAGCATCGGGTCGTCACAAATGTTTTATATACTTGTGGAGCCAAAACAGGCTCCGTATGAGTCAGATATCCATGTTTCAGTTAACACTGTGCAAAACTGATTTCGGACAACAGTTATAGACTAGTTTTTGTGTAGTTGCATTCTATTTTTTCAATTCTACTTCACTAAACATCTCCATATGATATCCAATTACTTGTAGGGAGTT
This sequence comes from Aegilops speltoides, assembly GCA_021437245.1. NCBI lineage: Eukaryota > Viridiplantae > Streptophyta > Magnoliopsida > Poales > Poaceae > Aegilops > Aegilops speltoides. Next base: position 383,736,130 of record CM038143.1, read on the forward strand.
GAAAGAGACCTCAGTTATGATGATGCACTAGGTCCATAGCTGGGACTTTGTGTACGTTCTTGAAATGCGTTTCTCGAGTGCTCATTAAGAAAGTTTCTATACAAGTTTCTGAACGAACTCCTTAAGAAAAGTACTCCAGAAGTTCCCTATGAAAACTCCTTTGAAGCATCTAGTTGCCACAAACGTTTTGACTACTTGTGGAGCCAAAACGGACTCCGTATGAGTCAGATGTCCATGTTTGATTAACATCACAAGAAATTCGAGCAACGATTCTGAGACAGTTCTTGTGTAGTTGCACTCGATTTTTTTCCATTCTACTTCACAAAACATCTCCATATGAGATCCAATTACTTGTAGGGAAATGCAAAAGACCTTGATTATGATGATGCACTAGGTCCATAGCTGAGACTTTGTGTATGTTCTCGAAATGCGTTTGTCGAGCGCTCATTAAGAAAGTTTCTATACAAGTTTCTGAAAGAACTCCTTAAGAAAAGTTCTCCAAAAGTTCCCTATGAAATAATCCTTTGAAGCATATGGTAGTCGCAAACGTTTTGACTACTTGTGGAGCCAAAACGGACTCCGTATGAGTCAGATATCCATGTTTCAGTTAACACTGCGCAAAACTGATTCCAAACAACAGTTATAGACTAGTTCTTGTGTAGTTGCACTCGATTTTTTCCATTCTACTTCACTAAACATCTCCATATGAGATCCAATTACTTGTAGGAAATGCAAGAGACCTTGGTTATGATGATGCACTAGGTCCATAGCTGGGACTTTGTGTATGTTCTTGAAATGCGTTTGTCGAGTCCTCATTAAGAAAGTTTCTATACAAGTTTCTGAACGAACTCCTTAAGAAAAGTTCTCCAAAAGTTCCCTATGAAAGAATCATTTGAAGCATCTGGTCGTCACAAACATTTTGACTACTTGTGGAGCCAAAACGGACTCCGTATGAGTCACATATCCATGTTTCAGTTAACACTGCAAAAACTGATTCCGAACGACAGTTACAGACTAGTTCATGTGTAGTTGCACTCGAATTTTTCCATTCTACTTCACTAAACATCTCCATATGAGATCCAATAACTTGTAGGGAAATGCAAGAAACCTCAGTTATGATGATGCACTAGGTCCATAGCTGGGACTTTGTTTATGTTCTCGAAATGCGTTTGTCGAGTCCTCATTAAGAAAGTTTCTATACAAGTTTCTGAACGAACTCCTTAAGAAAAGTTCTCCAAAAGTTCCCTATGAAAGAATCCTTGGAAGCATCTAGTCATCACAAACATTTTGACTACTTTTGGAGCCAAAACGGACTCCGTATGAGTCAGATATCCATGTTTTAGTTAACACTGCGCAAAACTGATTCCGAACGACAGTTACGGACTAGTTCTTGTGTAGTTGCACTCGATTTTTTCCATTCTACTTCACTAAACATCTCCATATGAGATCCAATTACTTGTAGGGGAATTCAGGAGACCTCGGTTATGATGATGCACTAGGTCGATAGCTGGGACTTTGTGTATGTTCTCGAAATGCGTTTGTTGAGTGCTCATTAAGAAAGTTTCTATACAAGTTTCTGAATGAACTCCTGAAGAAAATTTCTCCAAAAGTTCCCTATGAAAGAATCCTTTGAAGCAAATGGTCGTAACAAACATTTTTACTACTTGTGGAACCAAAATGGACTCCGTATGAGTCAGATATCCATGTTTCAGTTAACACTGCGCAAAACTGATTCCGAACGACAGTTACAGACTAGTTCTTGTGTATTTGCAGCCGATTTTATCCATTCTATTTCACTAAACATCTCCATATGAGATACAATTACTTGTAGGGGAATGCAAGAGAACTCGGTTATGATGATGCACTTGGTCTATAGCTGGGACTTTGTGTATGTTCTCGAAATGTGTTTGTCGTGTGCTCATTAAGAAAGTTTCTATACAAGTTTCTAAACGAAATCCTTAAGAAAAGTTTTCCAAAATTAACCTATGAAAGTATTCTTTGAAGCATGTGGTCGTCACAAACGTTTTGACTACTTGTGGAGCCAAAACCGACTCCGTATGAGTCAGATATCCATGTTTCAGTTAACACTGCACAAAACTGATTCCGAACGACAGTTACAGACTAGTTCTTGTGTAGTTGCACTCTATTTTTTCCATTCTAATTCACTAAACATCTCCATGTGAGATCCAATCACTTGTAGGGAAATGCAAGTGACCTCGGTTATGATGATGCACTAGGTCCATAGCTTGGACTTTGTTTATGTTCTCGAAATGCGTTTGTCAAGTCCTCATTAAGTAAGTTTCTATACAAGTTTATGAACGAACTCCTAAAGAAAAGTTCTCCAAAAGTTCCCTATGAAAGAATCCTTTGAAACATCTGGTCATCACAAACATTTTTACTACTTGTGGAGACAAAACAGACTCCGTATGAGTTAGATATCCATGTTTTAGTTAACACTGCGCAAAACTGATTCTGAACGACAGTCACAGACTAGTGTTTGTGTAGTTGCACTCGATTTTTTCCATTATACTTCAGTAAACATCTCCATATGAGATCAAATTACTTGTAGGGAAATGCAAGAGACCTCGGTTATGATGATGCACTTGGTCCATAGCTGGGACTTTGTGTATGTTCTCAAAATGCGTTTTTCGAGTGCTCATTAAGAAAGTTTCTATACAAGTTTCTGAACGAACTCCTTGAGAAAAGTTCTCCAAAAGTTCCCTATGAAAGAATCCTTTGAAGCATCTGGTCGCCACAAACGTTTTGACTACTTGTGGAGCCAAACGGACTCCGGATGAGTGAGATATCCATGTTTGATTAACCTGCATAAAACTGATTCGAGCAGCGATTACACACTAGGTCTTGTGTAGTTGCATTCTATTTTTTCCATTCTACTTCACTAAAAATCTCCATATGAGATACAGTTACTTGTAGGGAATTGCAAGAGACCTCGGTTATGATGATGCACTAGGTCCATAGATGGGACTTTGTGTATGTTCTCGAAATGCGTTTGTTGAGTGCTCATTAAGAAAGTTTCTATACAAGTTTCTGAACAAACTCCTTAGGAAAAGTTCTCCAAAAGTTCCCTATGAAAGAATCCTTGGAAGCATCTGGTCGTCACAAACGTTTTGACTACTTGTGAAGCCAAAACTGACTCCGGATGAGTGAGATATCCATGTTTGATTAACACTCATAAAACTAATTCGAGCAGCGATTCTGAGACTAGTTCTTGTGTAGTTGCACCCGATTTTTTCCATTCAAATTCACTAAACATCTCCATATGATATCCAATTACTTGTAGTCGAATGCAACAGACCTCGGTTATGTTGATGCACTAGGTCCATAGCTGGGACTTTGTGTATATTCTCGAAATGCATTTGTCGAGTGCTCATTAAGAAAGTTTCTATACAAGTTTCTGAAGGAACTGCTTAAGAAAAGTTCTCAAAAAGTAACATATGAAAGAATCCTTTGAAGCATCTGGTCGTCATAAATGTTTTGACTGCTTGTGGAGCCAGAACGGACTCCGTATGAGTCAGATATCCATGTTTGATTAACACTACATAAAACCGATTCGAGCAGCGATTCTGACCTAGTTCTTATGTAGTTGCACTCGATTTTTTCCAATCTACTTCACTAAACATCTCCATATGAGATCCAATTACCTGTAGGTAAATTCAAGTAACCTCGGTTATTATGATGCACTAGGTCCATAGCTGGGACTTTGTTTATGTTCTCGAAATGCGTTTGCCGACTGCTCATTAAGAAAGTTTGTATACAAGTTTCTAAACGAACTCCTTAAGAAAAGTTCTCCAAACGTTCCCTATAAAAGAATCCTTTGAAGCATCTGGTCGTCACAACCGTTTTCACTATTTGTGGAGCCAAAACGGACTCCGTATGAGCCAGATATCCATGTTTCGATTAACATCTGCAAAAGCGATTCGAGCAGCGATTCTGACCTACTTCTTGTGTAGTTGCACTCGAATTTTTTTCATTCTACTTCACTAAACATCCCCATATGAGATACAATTACTTGTAGGGAAATTCAGGTGACCTTGTTTATTATGATGCACTATGTCCATAGCTGGGACTTTGTTTATGTTCTCGAAATGCGTTTGTCGAGTGCTCATTAAGAAAGTTTCTATACAAGTTTCTGAACTAACTCCTTTTTAAAAGTTCTCCAAAAGTTCCCTATGACAGAATCCTTTGAAGCATCTGGTCCTCACAAACGTTTTGACTACTTATGGAGCCAAAACGGACTCCGGATGAGTGAGATATCCATGTTTCACTTAACACTGTGCAAAACTGATTCGAACGACAGTTACAGACTAGTTCATGTGTAGTTGCATTCTATTTTTTCCATTCTACTTCACTAAACATCTCCATATGAGATCCAATTACTTGTAGGGAGATGCAAGAGACCTCTGTTATGATGATGCACTAGGTCCATAGCTGGGACTTTGGGTATGTTCTCGAAATGCGTTTGTCGAGTGCTCATTAAGAAAAGTTTCTATACAAGTTTCTAAACGAACTCCTTAAGAGAAGTTCTCCAAAAGTTCCCTATGAAAGAATCCTTTGAAGCATCTGGTCGTCACCTAAGTTTTGACTACTTGTGGAGCCAAACCGGACTCCGTATGAGTTAGATGTCCATGTTTCAGTTAACACTACGCAAAACTAATTCTGAACGACAGTTACAGACTAGTTCTTGTGTAGTTGCACTTGATTTTTTCCATTCTACCTAACTAAACATCTCCATAGGAGATCCAATTACTTGTAGGGAAATGCAAGAGATATTGGTTATGATGATGCACTAGGTACATAGCTGGGACTTTGTGTATGTTCTCGAAATGCGTTTGTTGAGCGCTCATTAAGAAATTTTCTATACAAGTTTTTGAACGAACTCCTTAAGAAAAGTTCATCAAAAGTTCCCTATGAAAGAATCCTTTGAAGCACATGGTCGTCACAAACGTATTGACTACTTGTGGAGCCAAAACGGACTCCGTATGAGTCAGATATCCATGTTTGATTAACCTTTGCATAAAATTGATTCCAAGCAGCGATTCTGAGACTAGTTCTTGTGTAGTTGCACTCGATTTTTCCATTCTACTTCACTAAACATCTCCATATGGGATCCAATTACTTGTAGGGAAATGCAAGAGACCTCGGTTATGATGATGCACCAGGTCCATAGCTGGGACTTTGTGTATGTTCTCGAAATGCGTTTGTCGAGCGCTCATTAAGAAATTTTCTATACAAGTTTCTGAACGAACTCCTTAAGAAAAGTTCTCCAAAAGTTCCCTATGAAAAATCCTTTGAAGCATCTGGTCATCATAAACGCTTTGACTACTTGTGGAGCCAAAACGGACTCCGTATGAGTCAGATATCCATGTTTCAGATTAACATCTGCAGAAAACCGATTCGAGCAGCGATTCTGACCTAGTTCTTGTGTAGTTGCACTCGATTTTTTCCAATCTACTTCACTAAACATCTCCATATGAGATCCAATTACCTGTAGGTAAATTCAAGTGACCTCGGTTATTATGATGCACTAGGTTCATAGCTGGGACTTTGTTTATGTTCTCAAAATGCGTTTGCCGAGTGCTCATTAAGAAAGTTTCTATACAAGTTTCTGAACGAACTCCTTAAGAAAAGTTCTCCAAAAGTTCCCTATAAAAGAATACTTTGAAGCATCTGGTTGTCTCAAACGTTTTGACTACTTGTGGAGCCAAAACGGACTCCGTATGAGCCAGATATCCATGTTTGATTAACCTCTGCATAAAACCGATTCGAGCAGCGATTCTGACCTAGTTCTTGTGTAGTTGCACTCGATTTTTTCCATTCTACTTCACTAAACATCTCCATATGAGATCCAATTACTTGTAGGGAAATTCAAGTGACCTTGTTTATGATGATGCACTAGGTCCATAGCTGGGACTTTGTTTATGTTCTCGAAATTCGTTTGTCTGCGCTCATTAAGAAAGTTTCTATACAAGTTTCTGAACGAACTCCTTAAGGAAAGTTCTCCAAAAGTTCCCTATGAAAGAATCCTTTGAAGCATATGGTCGTCACAAATGTTTTGACTACTTTTCGAGCCAAAACAGACTCCGTATGAGTCAGATATCCATTTTTAAGTTAACCTTTGCACAAAACCGATTCGAGCAGCGATTCTGAGACTAGTTCTTGTGTAGTTGCACTCGATTTTTTCCATTCTACTTCACTAAACATCTCCACATGAGATCCAATTAATTGTAGGGAAATGCAAGAGACCTCGGTTATGATGATGCACTAGGTCCATAGCTGGGACTTTGTGTATGTTCTCGAAATGCATTTGTCGAGTGCTCATTAAGAAAGTTTCTATACAAGTTTCTGAACGAACTCCTGAAGAAAAGTTCTCCAAAAGTTCCCTATGAAAAATCCTTTGAAGCATCTGGTCGTCACAAACATTTTGACTACTTGTGGAGCCAAAACGGACTCCGTATGAGTCACATGTCCATATTACAGTTAACACTGCAAAAGTGATTCCGAACGACAGTTACATCCTAGTTCTTGTGTAGTTACACTCGATTTTTTCCATTCTACTTCACTAATCATCTCCATATGAGGTCCAATTACTTGTAGGGAAATTCAAGTGACCTCGGTTATTTAGATGCACTAGGTCCATAGCTGGGACTTTATTTATGTTCTCGAAATGCTTTTGTCGAATGCTCATTAAAAAGTTTCTATACAAGTTTCTGAATGAACTCCATAAGAAAAGTTCTCCAAAAGTTCCCTCTGAAAGAATCCTTCGAAGCATCTGGTCGTCACGAACATTTTTACTACTTGTGGAGCCAAAACGGACTCCGAATGACTGAGATATCCATGTTTCACTTAACACTGCGCAAAACTGATTCGAACGACAGTTACAGACTAGTTCATATGTAGTTGCATTCTATTTTTCCCATTCTACTTCACTAAACATCTCCATATGAGATCCAATTACTTGTAGGGAAATGCAAGAGATCTCTGTTATGATGATGCACTAGGTCCATAGCTGGGACTTTGGGTATGTTCTCGAAATGCGTTTGTCAAGTGCTCATTAAGAAAGTTTCTATACAAGTTTCTAAACGAACTCCTAAAGAAAAGTTCTCCAAAAGTTCCCTATGAAAGAATCTTTTGAAGCATCTGGTCGTCACGAACGTTTTGAATACTTGTGGAGCCAAAACGGACTCCGTATGAGTCAGATATCCATGTTTCAGTTAACACTACACAAAACTGATTCCGAACGACAGTTACAGACTAGTTCTTGTGTAGTTGCACTCGATTTTTTCCATTCTACTTCACTAAACATCTCCATATGAGATCCACTTACTTGTAGGGATAGGCAAGAGACATTGGTTATGATTATGCACTAGGTCTATAGCTGGGACTTTGTGTAAGTTCTCGAAATTCATTTGTCGAGCGCTCATTAAGAAAGTTTCTATACAAGTTTCTGAACGAACTACTTAAGAAAAGTTCTCCAAAAGTTCCCTATGAAAAATCCTTCGAAGCATCTGGTCGTCACAAACGTTTTGACTACTTGTGGAGCCAAAACTAACTCTGTATGAGCCAGATATCCATGTTTCGATTAACTTTGCATGGCTGATTCGAGCAGCGATTCTGACCTAGTTCTTGTGTAGTTGCACTCGATTTTTTCCATTCTACTTCACTAAACATCTCCATATGAGATCCAATTACTTGTAGGGAAATTGAAGTGACCTCGGTTATTATGATGCACTAGGTCCATAGCTGGGACTTTGTTTATGTTCTCGAAATGCGTTTGTTGAGTGCTCATTAAGAAAGTTTCTATACAAGTTTCTGAACGAACTCCTTAAGAAAAGTTCTCCAAATGTTCCCTATGAAAGAATCCTTTGAAGCATCTGGTCGTCACAAATGTTTTGACTACTTGTGGAGCCAAAACGGACTCCGTATGAGTCCGATGTCCATGTTTCAGTTAACACTGCGTGCAAAACTGATTCCGAACGACAGTTACACACTAGTTCTTGTGTAGTTGCATTCTATTTTTTCAACTCTACTTCACTAAACATATCCATATGAGATCCAATTACTTGTAGGGAAATGAAAGATACCTCAGTTATGATGATGCACTAGGTCCATAGCTGGGCCTTTGTGTATGTTCTCGAAATGCATTTCTCGAGTGCTCATTAAGAAAGTTTCTATACAAGTTTCTGAACGAAACTCCTTAAGAAAAGTTCTCCAAAAGTTCCCTATGAAGAATCCTTTGAAACATCTGGTTGTCACAACGGTTTTGACTACTTGTGGAGCCAAAACAGACTCTGTATGACCCAGATATCCATGTTTCAGTTAACACTGCGCAAAACTGATTCCGAACAACAGCCTAGTTTTTGTGTAGTTGCACTCGATTTTTTCCATTCTATTTCACTAAGCATTTGCATATGAGATCCAATTACTTGTAGGGAAATTCAAGTGACCTCGGTTATTATGATGCACTAGGTCCATAGCTGAGACTTTGTGTATGTTCTTGAAATGCGTTTGTCGAGTGCTCATTAAGAAAGTTTCTATACAAGTTTCTGAACAAACTCCTTAAGAAAAGTTCTCCAAAAGTTCCCTATGAAAGAATCCTTTGAAGCATCTGGTCGTCACAAACGTTTTGACTACTTGTGGAGCCAAAACAGACTCCGGATGAGTGAGATATCCATGTTTCAGTTAACACTGCGCAAAACTGATTCGAACGACAGTTACAGACTAGTTCATGTGTAGTTGCATTCTATTTTTTCCATTCTACTTCAGTAAACATCTCCATATGATATCCAATTACTTGTAGGGAAATGAAAGAGATCTCTGTTATGATGATGCACTAGGTCCATAGCTGGGACTTTGTGTATGTTCTCGAAATACGTTTGTCAAGTGCTCATTAAGAAAATTTCTATACAAGTTTCTAAACGAACTCCTTAAGAAAAGTTCTCCAAAAGTTCCCTATGAAAGAATCCTTTGAAGCATCTGGGCGTCTCAAATGTTTTGACTACATGTGGTGCCCAAACGGACTCAGTATGAGTTAGATAACCATATTTCAGTTAACACTGCGCAAAATTGATTCCGAACGACAGTTACACACTAGTTCTTGTGTAGTTGCACTCGATTTTTTCCATTCTACTTCACTAACAATCTCCATATGGGATCCAATTACTTGTAGGGAAATGCAAGAGACCTTGGTTATGATGATGCACTAGGTCCATAGCTGGGAGTTTGTGTATGTTCTCGAAATTCTTTTGTCGAGCACTCATTAAGAAAGTTTCTATACAAGTTTCTGAACGAACTCCTTAAGAAAACTTTTCCAAAAGTTCCCTATGAAAAAACTGATTCCGAACGACAGTTACAGACTAGTTCTTGTGTAGTTGCACTCTATTTTTTCCATTTTACTTCACTAACAATCTCCATATAAGATCCAATTACTTGTAGGGAAATGCAAGAGACCTTGGTTATGATGATGCACTAGGTCCATAGTTGGGACTTTGTGTATGTTCTCGAAATTCTTTTGTCGAGCACTCATTAAGAAAGTTTCTATACAAGTTTCTGAACGAACTCCTTAAGAAAACTTTTCCAAAAGTTCCCTATGAAAAAATCCTTTAAAGCATATAGTCGTCACAAACGTTTTGACTATTTGTGGAGCCAAAGCAGACTCCGTAAGAGTCAATCATCCATGTTTCAGTTAACACTGCGCAAAACTGATTCTAAATGACAGTTACAGACTAGTTCTTGTGTAGTTGCACTCGATTTTTTCCATTCTACTTCGCTAAACATCTCCATATGAGATCCAATTACTTGTAGGGAAATTCAAGTGACCTAGGTTATTATGATGCACTATGTCCATAGCTGGGACTTTGTTTATGTTCTCAAAATCCGTTTGTCGAGTGCTCATTAAGAAAGTTTCTATAGAAGTTTCTGAACGAACTCCTTAAGAAAAGTTCTACAAAATATCCCTATGAAAAAATCCTTTGAAGCATTTGGTCGTCACAAACGTTTTGACTACTTGTGGAGCCAAAAATTACTCCGTATGAGCCAGATATCCATGTTTCAGTTAACACTGCGCAAAACTGATTACGAACGATAGTTACAGCCTAGATCTTGTGTAGTTGCACTCGATTTTTTTACATTCTACTTCACTAAACATCTCCATATGAGATCCAACTACTTGTAGGGAAATTCAAGTGACCTCGGTTATTATGATGCACTAGGTCCATAGCTGGGACTTTGTGTATGTTCTCGAAATGCGTTTGTCGAGTGCTCATTAAGAAAGTTTGTATACAAGTTTCTGAACGAACTCCTTAAGAAAAGTTCCCTCTGAAAGAATCCTTTGAAGCATCTGGTCGTCACAAACGTTTTTACAACTTGTGGAGCCAAAACGAACTCCGTATGTGTCAGATATCAATGTTTCAGTTAACAGTGCGCAAAACTGATTCCGAACGACAGTTACAGACTAGTTCTTGTGTAGTTGCGCTCGATTTTTTCAATTCTAATTCACTAAACATCTCCATATGAGATCCAATAACTTGTAGGGAAATGCAACAGACCTCAGTTATTATGATGCACTAGGTCCAGAGCTGAGACTTTGTGTATGTTCTCGAAATGCGTTTGTGGAGTGCTCATTAAGAAACTTTCTATACAAGTTTCTGAACGAACTCCTTAAGAAAAGTTTTCCAAAAGTTTCCTATGAAAGAATTCTTTGAAGCATCTGGTGGTCACAAATGTTTTGACTACTTGTGGAGCCAAAACGGACTCCGTATGAGTCAGATATCCATGTTTGATTAACATTGCAAAAACCGATTCGAATGCGATTCTGAGACTAGTTCTTGTGTAGTTGCGCCCGATTTTTTCCATTCTACTTCACTAAACATCTCCATATGTGATCCAATTACTTGTAGGGAAATGCAAGAGACCTCGTTTATGATGATGCACTAGGTCCATAGCTGGGACTTTGTGTATGTTCTCAAAATGTGTTTGTCAAGTGCTCATTAAGAAACTTTCTATACAAGTTTCTGAAGGAACTCCTTAAGAAAAGTTCTCCAAAAGTTCCCTATGAAAGAATACTTTCAATCATATGCTCGTCACAAACGTTTTGACTACTTGTGGAGCAAAAACAGACTCCATATGAGTCAGATATCCATGTTTCAGTTAACACTACGCAAAACTAATTCCGAACGACCATTACAGACTAGTTCTTGTGTAGTTGCGCTCGATTTTTTCCATTCTACTTCACTAAACATCTCCATATGAGATCCAAGTACTTGTAGGGAAATGCAAGAGACCTCGGTTATGATGATGCACTAGGTCCATAGCTGGTACTTTGTGTATGTTCTTAAAATGCGTTTGTCGAGCGCTCATTAAGAAAGTTTCTATACAAGTTTCTGAACAAACTCCTTAAGAAAAGTTCTCCAAAAGTTCCCTATGAAAAATCCTTTGAAGCATATGGTCGTCACAAACGTTTTGACTACTTTTGGAGCGAAAACGGACTCCGTATGACTCAGATATCCATATTTCAGTTAACACTGCGCAAAACTTATTCCGAACGACAGTTAGAGACTAGTTCTTGTGTAGTTGTGCTCGATTCTTTCCATTCTACTTCACTAAACATCTCCATATGAGATCCAATTACTTGTAGGGAAATGCAAGAGACCTTGGTTATGATGATGCACTAGGTCCATAGCTGGGACTTAGTGTATGTTTCTCGAAATGCGTTTGTCCAGTGCTCATTAAGAAACTTTCTATACAAGTTTCTAAAGGAATTCCTTAAGAAAAGTTCTCCAAAAGTTTCCTATGAAAGAATCCTTTGAAGCATATGGTCGTCACTAACATTTTGACTACTTGTGGAGAAAAAATAGACTCCGTATGAGTCAGATATCCATGTTTCAGTTAACACTGCGCAAAACTGATTCTGAACGACCGTTACAGACTAGTTCTTGTGTAGTTGCGCTCGATTTTTTTTGATTCTACTTCACTAAACATCTCCATATGAGATACAAGTACTTGTAGGGAAATGCAAGAGACCTTGGTTATGATGATGCACTAGGTCCATAGCTGGTACTTTGTGTATGTTCTTAAAATGCGTTTGTCGAGCGCTCATTAAGAAAGTTTCTATACAAGTTTCTGAACAAACTCCTTAAGAAAAGTTCTCCAAAACTTCCCTATGAAAAATCCTTTGAAGCATATGGTTGTCACAAATGTTTTGACTACTTGTGGAGCAAAAACGGACCCCGTATGACTCAGATATCCATGTTTCAGTTAACACTGCGCAAAACTTATTCCGAACGACCGTCACAGACTAGTTCTTGTGTAGTTGTGCTCGATTTTTTCCATTCTACTTCACTAAACATCTCCATATGAGATCCAATTACTTGTAGGGAAATGCAAGAGACCTTGGTTATGATGATGCACTAGGTCCATAGCTGGGACTTTGTATATGTTCTCGAAATTCCTTTGTCGAGCGCTCATTAAGAAAGTTTCTATACAAGTTTCTGAACGAACTCCTTAAGAAAACTTTTCCAAAAGTTCACTATGAAAAAACTGATTCCGAACGACAGTTACAGACTAGTTCTTGTGTAGTTGCACTCGATTTTTTCCATTCTACTTCACTAACAATCTCCATATGAGATCTAATTACTTGTAGGGAAATGCAAGAGACCTTGGTAATGATGATGCACTAGGTCCATGTGACGCCCCCGATTCAATCGTACACTAATCATGCACGCAAAGGTGTACGATCAAGATCATGGACTCACGGGAAGATATCACAACACAACTCTGAAACATAGATAAGTCATACAAGCATCATAATACAAGCCAGGGGCCTCGAGGGCTCGAATACAAGTGCTCGATCATAGACGAGTCAGCGGAAGCAACAATATCTGAGTACAGACATAAGTTAAACAAGTTTGCCTTAAGAAGGCTAGCACAAACTGGGATACAGATCGAAAGAGGCGCATGCCTCCTGCCTGGGATCCTCCTAACTACTCCCGGTCGTCTTCAGCGGGCTGCACGTAGTAGTAGGCACCTCCAGCGTAGTAGGAGGCGTAAATCGACGGTGGCGTCGCCACAGGCTCAACATCTGGTTGCGACAACCAGAAAGAAGGAAAGGGGGAAAAAGGGGGGAGAAAGCAACCGTGAGTACTCATCCAAAGTACTCGCAAGCAAGGAACTACACTACATATGCATGGGTATATGTGTAAGGAGGCCATATCGATGGGGTGAAGCTGCAGAATGCCGAATAAGAGGGGGATAGCTAGTCCTATCGAAGACTACGCTTCTGGCAGCCTCCGTCTTGCAGCATATAGAAGAGAGTAGATTGAAGTCCTCCAAGTAGCATCTCCAAGCAGCATCTCCAAGTAGCATCTCCAGTAGCATCGCATAGCATAATCCTACCCGGCAATCCTCCCCTCGTTGCCCTGTGGAAGTGCGATCACCGGGTTGTCTGTGGAACTTGGAAGGGTGTGTTTTATTAAGTATCCAGTTATAGTTGTCATAAGGTCAAGGTACAACTCTGGGTCGTCCTTTTACCGAGGGACACAGCTATTCGAATAGATAAACTTCCCTGCAGGGGTGCACCACATAACCCAACACGCTCGATCCCATTTGGCCGGACACACTTTCCTGGGTCATGCCCGGCCTCGGAAGATCAACACGTCGCAGCCCCACCTAGGCCTAACAGAGAGGTCAAGACGCCGGTCTAACTCCTATGGCGCAGTGCAGGCCCATCGCCCATTGCACACACTGACGTTGCGTGGGCGGCGAAAGCGAACTAGCCCCTAATACAAGAGCAGCTTACGTTCCAATCCGGTAGCGCCGCCTTCGACGACGTCTAGAAGGCTTCGGTGATACCACGACGTCGGGATACCCATAAATACTCCGCGTAGATGGTTAGTGCGTATAGACCAAATGGCGGACTCAGATCAAATACCTAGATCTCGTTAAGCGTGTTAAGTATCCATGACGCCGAGCAGGCCAGCCCACTGTCTCCTAGGTGGTCTCAACCTGCCTGCCGCTCCGCCACAAAGTAATGATCGGGGCCGTCGGGAACCCAGGCCCACCTCTACCGGGATGGAGCCACCGTCCTTTCAGCCCCCTCATCGAGAATCACTTGCGGGTACTCAATGAGCTGACCGACTTTAGTCACCATCTCAGTATAGTATGTATGTATGTATAGTATATACCCGTGATCACCTCCCAAGTGATCACGGCCCGATAGTATAGCAAGGCGATCGACAAGAATGTAGGGCCAATGATGATAAACTAGCATCCTATACTAAGCATTTAGGATTGCAGGTAAGGTATCAACAGATGTAGCAACAATGTCAGGCTATGCATCAGAATAGGATCAACGGAAAGCAGTAACATGCTACAATACTCTAATGCAAGCAGTATAGAGGAGAATAGGCGATATCTGATGATCAAGGGGGGGGGCTTGCCTGGTTGCTTTGGCAAGAAGGAGGGGTCGTCAACTCCATAGTCGTACTGGGCAGCAGCAGCGTCGGTCTCGTAGTCTATCGGAGAGAAGAGGGGGGAAGAAACAGTGAATACCATGCAAACAGATGCATATCTATGCATGACAAGACAAGTAATGATGCTAGGTGTGCCCAATCGCGGTAGTAGGTGATACCGGCGAAGGGGGAAAACATCCGGGAAAGTATTCCCGGTGTTCCGCATTTTCGGACCGGTGAACCGGATGGGGAAAGTTGCGTTTTCGGTATGCTAGGGGTGTGTGGCGATTTAGCAGGCGGCGAACGGATTCGTCTCGTCGTTCGAGCAACTTTCATGTAGAAAGTATTTTCATCTGAGCTACAGTTTATTTTATTTTAATTTTAAAAGATTTAAATCATTTTTAGGATTTATTTAACTATTTAATTCTAACATTATCTAGAATAGTGTTTGCCGAAGTCATCATGACATCAGCATGACATCAGCAGTCAACAGGGAGTTGACCTGACAAGTGGGTCCCGTTCGTCATTGTCTGTTTAGTCTAATTAGTCTTTATTTAAACTAACTAGTTAATTAGATTAATTAAACATGATTAATTAACTCAATTAACTCATTAATTAATTAATTATATATTTATTGTTTTAATTAATTTTTAATTTAATTTTTTTAACTAAAACGTTCTGGGCAGGGGCCCACTTGTCATAGGCCCTGGGGCCTTTTGAGTGTGTCTGTGTTCTGGCGCAAACCGAATGGGCAGGGCGCTGGGCATGCGCGCCGATCGGGGAACCCGGAGTCGGCCTCGGCACGGCAGTGGCCTTGCTTGCACGGCGAGGCGCCGGCGAGGCAGAGCGCAGCGGTGGGGCAGCGAACAGCGGAGGGCTGCGAGAGGAGGTGAGGCGTGGGGCGCTTCTGAGCGATGAGTGCAGCCAGCAGAGCGGTGGCTGCAGGTCGGGACGCAGGCGCCGGGGTGGTCTTGGCGTGTCGCGCCACCAAGGCGTCTGGCGTCGGGGTGACCACGGGCGCGGAAGCCAAAGCGGCGGTGTGGCGCGGACAG
This sequence comes from Aegilops speltoides, assembly GCA_021437245.1. Classification (NCBI taxonomy): domain Eukaryota; kingdom Viridiplantae; phylum Streptophyta; class Magnoliopsida; order Poales; family Poaceae; genus Aegilops; species Aegilops speltoides. The sequence continues at coordinate 383,751,647 of CM038143.1, forward strand.
CGAGGTGGCTATGGGCGCCAGGCGGCGGTGGCGTGGCGTCGGCGCGGTGGCGCGTCGTGGGGAAGAGGAGAGAAGCGAGCTCACGGCTGGTCGTAAGGACTAGGCGTGGGCGTGAGGAGGGAGACGGGACGGCCAGCGACGGGAGGCGATCCGATGGGGAGGAGGAAGCAGCCGGCGTGTTGGTCTTTAGCGGCAGCGTCGAGCGAAGAGGACGGCGGCGGCGTCGTGGGCAGCGTCCGGTGAAGAGAAGGGCGAGGACGAGCGACGGAGCCAGCAGGACGGACGGGGCGGTGGGGCGAAGTTCGGGCGCCGAGCGGCGGCGGCGTCGAGCGCCCCGATCCAATTATGGATCGAGGGAAGGGGGAGTGGGGAGTGGGGGAACGTGGGGCGACGGGGGGAGTGGTGCGTGGGGGCTAGGGTTTCAGGGGTGAGGCCATATAGGCCAGGGGGGTTGTGGGGTGGGCCGGCCGGGTAGCGGCCTGGTGGGCCGAAGCCCAGCGGGGGGGTCTACTTTTCCCTTTTTTGTTAGTTTTGTTTTCTGTTTTGTATTTTCTTTTCTTTTCTTTATTTTCCTTTTCTGTTTTAATTCAATTTAAAATATTTATGCATTTTATAAAACTGTATCTTCTACACCATAATTATCTATGTAATATTTAGTACAAACCGAACATTTTTATTTTAATGTTTGAAAACTTTTATTGTTTGCTTGATTTTGAATTGAAGTTGAATCGGTTTCGAACTAACGCGAGATTAGCATCAGTAATCGAGGTGACGTGGCATCATTGGCAGAGGTTACTGTAGCTTGATTATCCGGGCGTCAAAATTCTCCTCCACTACAAGAAATCTCGTCCCGAGATTTAAGAGGGTCTAAGGGGGAAACGTTTGTTTACAAAATTCTAACGAATCTTCTCGGTCTTGGTTGCTCCTCTCAAAGTGGTCGATCCATTATATTGATGTCTTCATTTTTCTGCTTCAGGTCATCAAGATGAAGTCGACATCCTTTCCTTGGGGGTTCCATCATACTTACGAAAGAATAAGAAGTTATTCCGGGAGAACGAACCTCTACAAGGTTGACTATCTGGTCGATAACATCGGGGAAGGTGGCGGAAAGTAACTCTCGAATTGAAACTTAAGTAAATATCGAGAGGAAGTAATGAGGTTTCATTGGAAGTTTCGAGCGAGCAGGCAACCGTTTGCTGCCTGAACAGGGCTTGAAAAGGGCTCAAAGCAATCGGGACTAAGTATTGCGTCCGGTAACAGATTTGATGATCTCTCGGAAGGTGGCTCATGAATTACATACGAGTCCATGCGAGAGGAATAACTTTGGGAACAGGGGGTGTATAGGAGAGTCAGGTTTCGATCATGTGGAACTGTGGGTTATGGGCCCACCATGTGGGTTAAAAGTAGGAAGGGCGGAGACGTCTTGCGTGATCATGCAAGAAAGGCATGTCAGAGGATAGCCTGTCGATTATGTTGGCAACAACGTCGATACCAAGGGCGAGGGACGAAGTGAACCATTTTCCTGCTCGTTGAACGAGGCGGACCAATAGGCAAAGTTCTCGTCCATTGGTGGTGACTGGAATGCTATCGACAATTTCAACAGGGTCTTACTGACAGAGTTGTACACCGAGGTGTTTGCACAAGCAGAGAATTATTACTGCCTATATCATATAGATCATAGAAATGGTCTAAACAAACCAATGGAAAGGGAAAAGTGTCTATCAGATTTAATCAGAACGATGGAAAGAAAAATGTGTTTACACATATAATTCAGGGGTATATCCTTCCCATGGACAAGCAGAGAGCATGATATCCATGACAGGATATAACATAGGAAACCATTTAGGTTATGGGAGAGGAATTTTCATGGCATTATCCATACAATGGTGTTTGAATAATTGATAATGAAAATTTAGCATTATGCTCCAAATGTTTTTATTGAAGATCGGAGTACCACAGACAAGCTTCGAGATAGCATGGACATGGTCTTCAAGCAAAGGTCGTACTTTTGATACATGAAGGATTCATCAGGAACAACTTGTAGAATAAGTCTTACTGTTTCCTCATGGAAGAATGGATAACCTTGCTAATAAGGAAACTATAACAGCAGGTCATCCGGCCAGGTGTGCTGGGCATGCCATCACCTTACCGGGTCTTATAAAGACCAATGTTAAAACTCCTGGAAATATGTTCAAACCATCATATCTGACCCGAGATTTAGATCTGATTGGTATCAGGATACCTCAGACTCGGGATGTCTGAGAAGAAAAGGTGCAATACAAATTGACGAGATGACATTGTAAGATTCTCGGAAGATGAACTATGAAGTGATTTCCGTTAACAAGAGTTCATCATTAACCCAAGGAGAGGTCAAGGAGGTGGCTGATGAACTCAATGACAATTCATCGAGATTTCCAAAAGATGGATTTCCACAATTAAGTGAACAAGGAGATAACATTTGTCAGATCAAATGATATAAGGAAGTATGCTCGAGGAAAACATACACAATTAAACATTGGTTGAAAGGTGTACCCGATATATGGGTTGGGTTGCACGACCAATGTCAGAATGGTGATTCAATAATCAATAGTCTAAGAATGAACGGCCGACCATTAACTTCAAAGCCATAGGGTTGCTAGAAGTGCAGAATCCAAACAACACCGTTCACTTGTTGGTACCCCGGTTGGAATCAACACGAGGACCAAGAAAGAATGGTGATGGTGAGAAGTATCACTGTACCAAGAATTTTTAAGAGGTGGTGAATTTCCCATGACATTCTTGACATAGAAGATAGCAATACTCCAAGGTAAAGAAGAACAAATGCTGGGGAGCAAGGATCTCAAGGTATACACAAAACACGAAAAAGTTTGTGTTGAACGGAAGGCAATAAAGTGGTCTATGATAACACAAATCATCGAGGGAAGGATGGTATTTCCCATCATGAATTCAATTGGTATCCTGGAAGACCTCAGAATGTTGATGATGATCATGACACATTTGTCGAGAGGTTTCGAGAAGATGTAACTGATCGGTGATGACATCAAGTCAACGGAAATGATGAAGCCAAAAGTCATTGGGACCATGGGTACGACACAAACTCGAAATCAAGCTTGCTGTTCAAGGACAAACGATATGGCGAGGAAGATCGATTGTAAGATTAGCTCACCGTCGAAATTTGTGCTTCGAGAAGAAGGACCCGGTAGCACAGTTAAAATTAGCACAATGATATAGCCAATCAGGCTAGGAATGACTTGAAGGATTATTAAACTCGTAAGCAATGAAAATTACTTAGAGTTATTGAATCGAAGTGCAGAATCGATTCACTTACCGGTGTTCTCGAGTGAAATAACTCAGAACCCGAGGGAAATCTAAAATCGGTGAGAAGCAATAATAGATGAAGACTCATAGGAAGCAACACAGTTCGTTGATATTCTCGAGATACTGGAGGGTATTGCTCGAAGGAAGATTGACATAGGGGTTGCGGAGAGGTATTGATCCGCAGAAGACAAGTGTTTTTACTTGCTTGAGAAATGGGATCAAGTAGAAAATATGGTCGGCACCATGATTGCAAAGGATCAATTCACAGATACCAGATGATATTATATCAAGGCAATAGTTATTATTACAAGAAGCTTCCATGATAGGATCTACATCGTGTCCATGGGCATGAACACAAGTTCAAGGTCGACTCCCACTTCTTCAATGTATAACCTTCCATTCTCTTCTCGCCTTCAACGAAATTGTGTGTTGAAATTTTATCGACATAACACTAGTAGAGTATGACCCGTAGTAGTTTCGGGTTCACACAGTTTAGAGAAGGCATATGTCCAACCCATCGGGCCTCTTAGGAACATATACCACAAACTTGAGAGTAAATAACACAAGCTCGATAGCGAGCATGGTTGACAAAGCAGGGATACAATTTACCAAAGGCGGTATACATCCTAGGAAAGGCTCAAGGTTATTGAATATGAAGGACATTGTCGGATAAAATCCAACAAAGGATCTGGGGTGAGTATCGGCACACAACCAGAGGAAGAAGCAAGGAAATTACATTGGATTATAGAAACAACTGAATAACTTAGAGCTCAATTGCTAAGGAATTATGATTTACAAAGTGAAGGATCAGAAGAAGATGCTCTGATCAAGGATGGATAAGTTCAATAGACTTAGGGGCACAATCGACGACAATTTAATTGGCGAGAACCAGCTCATGATTAAAAGCAGCGTCGAGCGGAAGGATGAATTCTGGGATCTGTTTGAGGATTCCAAGCATTCGCAACAAATCGAATCAACGGACTCAAAATGACAATGACAATGGATGTCAACAAGATTACTAGACTTATGGGATTAACCATAATGCAAGCAATCAAGAATTTCAAGAGCAATAGGATGCTCAAGATTTACGGAAGATCGAATAGTATTTCAAAGACTTTTGTGAAACATCTGAACAACTGGGGATGAGCGGATACTCGGAAAGTGCGAGAAATTTTTCTTAGGGGTATTCAGGTGGCAAAGAACTGCAAGGCAGTAGGCACAAAATATTCGTGGTATCTTGTAATAAAAAGATCATTGCGAATAAAAGTAAGCACGACAGGTGTAAGTATTTATCCATAGGGATATTTCGGTGGAAGGGAATTGCAAAAGCAACAGGCACAAGGTCTCGAGAGAAAATCGGAGAGTATCTCCGAAATCTTCTGGTGCAGCCGGCGATCATCTGGACTGAAGGGGCTCTCTGGGAGAAAGTATTATCGAGAACCTAGAGTCCGAGTTAATAAAATCGTTTAACCCGAATAGAAGAGATGTCAGAGTCCTAGAGTATAGGTCGAGGAATAAAAGATCCTACTACCACCCAATGGCGACGTGTGCCCGTAAGACACACAGCCATGTTAGTAAAAGTTTTTGCAACGTCTAGACTCGACTTCGGCCAAGGAGTGTGGAAGGGGATTCTACAGCGCAATGGCTCGATACCAACTTGACGCCCCGATTCAATCGTACACTAATCATGCACGCAAAGGTGTACGATCAAGATCAGGGACTCACGGGAAGATATCACAACACAACTCTAAAACATAAATAAGTCATACAAGCATCATAATACAAGCCGGGGGCCTCGAGGGCTCGAATACAAGTGCTCGATCGAGGCGAGTCAGCGGAAGCAACAATATCTGAGTACGACATAAGTTAAACAAGTTTGCCTTAAGAAGGCTAGCACAAACTGGGATCAGATCGAAGAGGCGCATGCCTCCTGCCGGGATCCTCCTAACTACTCCTGGTCATCGTCGGCTGCTGCGTAGTTGTAGGCACCTCCGGTAGTAGTAGGAGGCGTCGTCGACGGTGGCGTCGCTTCGGGCTCAAAGCATCTGGTTGCGACAACCGTAAAGAAGGAAAGGGGAAAAGGAGGAGAAAGCAACCATGAGTACTCATCCAAAGTACTCGCAAGCGTGGAACTACACTACATATGCATGGGTATATGTGTAAGGAGGCCATATCGATTGGACCTGAACTGCAGAATGCCGAGAATAAGAGGGGATAGCTAGTCCTATCAAGACTACGCTCGCAGCCTCCGATCTTCAAACATGTAGAAGAGAGTAGATTGAAGTCCTCCAAGTAGCATCTCCAAGTAGCATCTCCAGTAGCATCGCATAGCATAATCCTACCCGGCAATCCTCCCCTCGTTGCCCTGTGGAAGAGCGATCACCGGGTTGTCTGTGGAACTTGGAAGGGTGTGTTTTATTAAGTATCCGGTTTTAGTTGTCATAAGGTCAAGGTACAACTCCGGGTCGTCCTTTTACCGAGGGACACGGCTATTCGAATAGATAAACTTCCCTGCAGGGGTGCACCACATAACCCAACACGCTCGATCCCATTTGGCCGGACACACTTTCCTGGGTCATGCCCGGCCTCGGAAGATCAACACGTCGCAGCCCCACCTAGGCCTAATAGAGAGGTCAGCACGCCGGTCTAACTCCTATGGCGCAGGGGTCTGGGCCCATCGCCCATTGCACACCTGCATGTTGCGTGGGCGGCCGAAAGCAGAACTAGCCCCCTAATACAAGAGCAAGCTTACGTTCCAATCCGGCGTGCGCCGCTCAGTCGCTGACGTCTAGAAGGCTTCGGCTGATACCACAACGTCGGGATACCCATAACTACTCCCGCGTAGATGGTTAGTGCGTATAGACCAAATGGCCAGACTCAGATCAAATACCCAGATCTCGTTAAGCGTGTTAAGTATCCATGACGCCGAACAGGCGAGCCCACCTGTCTCCTAGGTGGTCTCAACCTGCCCTGTCGTTCCGCCACAAAGTAATGTGATCGGGGCCGTCGGGAACCCAGGCCCACCTCTACCGGGATGGAGCCACCGTCCTTTCGGCCCCTCATCGAGAATCACTTGCGGGTACTCAATGAGTTGACCCGACTTTAGTCACCATCTGTATAGTATGTATGTATGTATAGTATATACCGTGATCACCTCCCAAGTGATCACGGCCCGATAGTATAGCAAGGCGATCGACAAGAATGTAGGGCCAATGATGATAAACTAGCATCCTATACTAAGCATTTAGGATTGCAGGTAAGGTATCAACAGATGTAGCAACAATGTCAGGCTATGCATCAGAATAGGATCAGCGGAAAGCAGTAACATGCTACAATACTCTAATGCAAGCAGTATAGAGGAGAATAGGCGATATCTGGTGATCAAGGGGGGGGCTTGCCAGGTTGCTCTGGCAAGGAGGGGTCGTCAACTCCGTAGTCGTACTAGGCAGTAGCAGCGTCGGTCTCGTAGTCTATCGGAGAGAAGAGGGGGGAGGAAACAATGAATACCATGCCAACAGATGCATATCGATGCATGACAAGACATGTAACGATGCTAGGTGTGCCCAATCGCGATAGTAGGTGATACCGACGAAAGGGGAAAACATCCGGGAAAGTATTCCCGGTGTTCCGTGTTTTCGGACCGGTGAACCGGAGGGGGAAAGTTGCGTTTTCGGACCGTGTGTGGCGGATGAACGGGCGGCGTAACCGGATTCGTCTCGTCGTTCTGAGCAACTTTCATGTAGAAAGTATTTTCATCTGAGCTACGGTTTATTTTATTTTAATTTTAAAAGATTTAAATCATTTTTAGGATTTATTTAACTATTTAATTCTAACATTATCCAGAATAGTGTTTGCCGACGTCATCATGACGTCAGCATGACATTAGCAGTCAACAGGGAGTTGACCTCACGTGTGGGTCCCGTTCGTCATTGTCTATTTAGTCTAATTAGTCTTTATTTAAACTAACTAGTTAATTAGATTAATTAAACATGCTTAATTAACTCAATTAACTCATTAATTAATTAATTAATTAATTATTGTTTTAATTAATTTTTAATTTAATTTTTGTTAACTAAAACGTTCTGGGCAGGGGCCCACTTGTCATAGGCCCGGGGGCCTTTTGGTGTGCTGAGTTTCTGGCAACCCGAACGGGCAGGGCGCTGGCGCATGGGCGCCGATCGGGGAACCCGGAGCTGGCCTCGGCACACTGGCCAAGGCTGGCTTGGCGGGCGAGGCGCCGGTGAGGCAGAAGCAGCAGCATGGTGGGGCAGCGAACGGCGGAGGGCTGCGAGAGGAGGTGAGGCAGCGGGGCGCAAGCTGCAGGCGATAATAGTGCAGCAGGCAGAGGGTGGCTGCAGGTCGGGACGTTTGCAGCGCCGGGTGTGTCGTGTCTTGTGGCCAATGGCGTGCATCGTCGGGGTGACCACGGGCGCGGAAGCCAAACGGCGCTGGTGGGCGCGGAGAGCGCGGTGGACATGGGCGCGCGGGGCGATGGCCGGTGCGTCGGCCGCTGTGAGCGCGTCGTGGGGGGAAGAGAGAGGAAGCGGGGCTCACAGCGGGTCGTAAGGACTAGGCAGCGGGCGTGAGGAGGGAGACGGGGACGGCCGGCGACGGGGAGGCAGTCCGATGGGGAGGAGGAAGCAGGCCGGCGTGTTGGTCTTTGGCGACGGCGTCGAGCGAAGAGGATGGCGGCGGCGTGCGTGGATGGTGTCCGGCGAAGAGAGGGGCGAGGACGAGCGACGGGAGCCGGCAGGGACAGACGGAGGGCCTTGCGGGCGCTGGGTTGGCGCCGAGCGGCGGCGGCGTCAGCGCCCGATCACCTCTGAGCGGGGAAGGGGAGTGGGAAGTGGGGGAACATGGGGCGACGGGGGGGAGTGGTGCGTGGGGGCTAGGGTTTCAGGGGTGAGGCCATATAGGCCAGGGGGTTTGTGGGGTGGTCCGGCCGGGTAGCGGCCTGGTGGGCCGAAGCCCAGCGGGGGGGAGGGTCCGCTTTTCCCTTTTTTGTTAGTTTTGTTTTCTGTTTTGTATTTTCTTTTCTTTTCTTTATTTTCCTTTTCTGTTTTTATTCAATTTAAAATATTTATGCATTTTATAAAACTGTATCTTCTACACCATAATTATCTATGTAATATTTAGTACAAACCGAACATTTTTATTTTAATGTTTGAAAACTTTTATTGTTTGCTTGATTTTGAATTGAAGTTGAATCGGTTTCGAACTAACGGGAGATTAGCATCAGTAATCGAGGTGACGTGGCATCATTGGCAGAGGTTACTGTAGCTTGATTATCCGGGTGTCACAGTCCATAGCTGGGACTTTGTGTATGTTCTCGAAATTCTTTTGTCGAGCGCTCATTAAGAAAGTTTCTATACAAGTTTCTGAACGAACTCCTTAAGAAAACTTTTCCAAAAGTTCCCGATGAAAAAATCCTTTGAAGCATATAGTCGTCACAAACGTTTTGACTATTTGTGGAGCCAAACCAGACTCTGTAAGAGTCAATCATCCATGTTTCAGTTAACATTGCGCAAAACTGATTCTGAACAACAGTTACAGACTAGTTCTTGTGTAGTTGCACTCGATTTTTTCCATTCTACTTCACTAAACATATCCATATGAGATCCAATTACTTGTAGGGAAATTCAAGTGACCTAGGTTATTATGATGCACTATGTCCATAGCTGGGACTTTGTTTATGTTCTCGAAATGCGTTTGTCAAGTGCTCATTAAGAAAGTTTCTATACAAGTTTCTGAACGAACTCCTTAAGAAAAGTTCTACAAAATATCCCTATGAAAGAATCCTTTGACGCATCTGGTCGTCACAAATGTTTTGACTACTTGTGGAGCCAAAAATTACTCCGTATGAGCCAGGTATCCATGTTTCAGTTAACACTGCGCAAAACTGATTACGAACGATAGTTACAGCCTAGATCTTGTGTACTTGCACTCGATTTTTTACATTCTACTTCACTAAACATCTCCATATGAGATCCAATTACTTGTAGGGAAATTCAAGTGACCTCAGTTATTATGATGCACTAGGTCCATAGCTGGGACTTTGTGTATGTTCTCAAAATGCGTTTGTCGAGTGCTCATTAAGAAAGTTTGTATACAAGTTTCTGAACGAACTCCTTAAGAAAAGTTCTCCAAAAGTTCCCTATGAAAGAATCCTTTGAAGCATCTGGTGGTCACAAACGTTTTGACTACTTGTGGAGCCAAAACAGACTCCGTATGAGTCAGATATCCATGTTTGATTAACCTTTGCAAAAACCGATTCGAGCAGCGATTATAGACTAGTTCTTGTGTAGTTGCGCTCGATTTTTTCCATTCTACTTCACTAAACATCTCCATATGAGATCCAATTACTTGTAGGGAAATGCAAGAGACCTCGTTTATGATGATGCACTAGGTCCATAGCTGGGACTTTGTGTATGTTCTCGAAATGCGTTTGTCGAGTGCTCATTAAGAAACTTTCTATACAAGTTTCTAAACGAACTCCTTAAGAAAAGTTCTCCAAAAGTTCCCTATGAGAGAATCCTTTGAATCATATGGTCGTCACAAACGTTTTGACTACATGTGGATCAAAAACAGACTCCGTATGAGTCAGATATCCATGTTTCAGTTAACACTGCGCAAAACTGATTCCGAACGACCATTACAGACTAGTTCTTGTGTAGTTGCGCTCGATTTTTTCCATTCTACTTCACTAAACATCTCCATATGAGATCCAACTACATGTAGGGAAATGCAAGAGACCTCGGTTATGATGATGCACTAGGTCCATAGCTGGTACTTTGTGTGTGTTCTTAAAATGCGATTGTCGAGCGCTCATTAAGAAAGTTTCTATACAAGTTTCTGAACAAACTCCGTAAGAAAAGTTCTCCAAAAGTTCCCTATGAAAAATCCTTTGAAGCATATGTTCGTCACAAACGTTTTGACTACTTGTGGAGCAAAAACGGACTCCGTATGACTCAGATATCCATATTTCAGTTAACACTGCGCAAAACTTATTCCGAACAAAAGTTACAGACTAGTTCTAGTGTAGTTGTGCTCGATTTTTTCCATTCTACTACACTAAACATCTCCATATGAGATCCAACTACTTGTAGGGAAATGCAAGAGACCTTGGTTATGATGATGCACTAGGTCCATAGCTGGGACTTTGTGTATGTTCTCGAAATGCGTTTGTCTGGTGCTCATTAAGAAACTTTCTATACAAGTTTCTGAACGAATTCCTTAAGAAAAGTTCTCCAAATGTTTCCTATGAAAGAACCCTTTGAAGCATATGGTCGTCACAAACATTTTGACTTATTGTGGAGCAAAAATAGACTCCGTATGAGTCAGATATCCATGTTTCAGTTAACACTGCGCAAAACTGATTCCGAACAACCGTTACAGACTAGTTCTTGTGTAGTTGCGCTCGATTTTTTCCATTCTACTTCACTAAACATCTCCATATGAGATCCAAGTACTTGTAGGGAAATGCAAGAGACCTTGGTTATGATGATGCACTAGGTCCATAGCTGGGACATTGTGTATGTTCTCGAAATGCGTTTGTTGAGTGCTCATTAAGAAAGTTTCTATACAAGTTTCTGAACGAACTCCTTAAGAAAAGTTCTCCAAAAGTTCCCTATGAAAAATCCATTGAAGCATCTGGTCATCACAAACGTTTTGACTACTTGTGGAGCCAAAACGGACTCCGTATGAGTCAGATATCCATGTTTCAGTTAACACTGCGCAAAACTAATTCCGAACGACAGTTACAGACTAGTTCTTGTGTAGTTGCACTCGATTTTTTCCATTCTACTTCACAAAACATCTCCATATGAGATTCAATTATTTGTAAGGTAATGCAAGAGACCTTGGTTATGATGATGCACTAGGTCCATAGCTGGGACGTTGTGTATGTTCTCGAAGTGCGTTTGTCGAGTGCTCATTAAGAAAGTTTCTATACAAGTTTCTGAACGACAGTCATATATCCATGTTTCAGTTAACACTGCACAAAACTGATTCCGAACGACAGTTACAGCCTAGTTCTTGTGTAGTTGCACTCGATTTTTTCCATTCTACTTCACTAAACATCTCCATACGAGATCCAATTACTTGTAGGGATATTCAAGAGAACTCGTTTATGATGATGCACTAGGTCCATAGCTGGGACTTTGTGTCTGTTCTCGAAATGCGTTTGTCGAGTGCTCATTAAGAAACTTTCTATACAAGTTTCTGAACGAACTCCTTAAGTAAAGTGCTGCAAAAGTTCCCTATGAAAGAATCCTTTGAAGCATCTGGTGGTCATAAACGTTTTGACTACTTGTGGAGCCTAAACGGACTCTGTATGAGTCATATATCCATGTTTCAGTTAACACTGCGCAAAACTGATTCCGAATGACAGTTACACACTAGTTCTTGTGTAGTTGCGCTCGATTTTTTCCATTGTACTTCACTAAACATCTCCAGATGAGATCTAATTACTTGTAGGGAAATGCAAGATACCTCGGTTATGATGATGCACTAGGTCCATAGCTGGGACTTTGTGTATGTTCTCGAAATGCGTTTGTCGAGCGCTCATTAAGAAAGTTTCTATAGAAGTTTCTGAACGAACTCCTTAAGAAAAGTTGTCCAAAAGTTCCCATTGAAAGAATCCTTTGAAGCGTATGGTTGTCGCAAACGTTTTGACTACTTGTGGAGCAAAAACGGATTCCGTATGAGTCAGATATCCATGTTTGATTAACGGTCGCAAAAGCGATTCGAGCAGCGATTCTGACCTAGTTCTTGTGTAGTTGCACTCGATTTTTTCCATTCTACTTCACTAAACATCTCCATACGAGATCCAATTACTTGTAGGGAAATTCAAGAGAACTCGTTTATGATGATGCACTAGGTCCATAGTTGGGACTTTGTGTCTGTTCTCGAAATGCGTTTGTCGAGTGCTCATTAAGAAACTTTCTATACAAGTTTCTGAACGAACTCCTTAAGAAAAGTGCTGCAAAAGTTCCCTATGAAAGAATCCTTTGAAGCATCTGGTGGTCATAAACGTTTTGACTACTTGTGGAGCCAAAACGGACTCCGTATGAGTCATATATCCATGTTTCAGTTAACACTGCGCAAAACTGATTCCGAATGACAGTTACACACTAGTTCTTGTGTAGTTGCGCTCGATTTTTTCCATTGTACTTCACTAAACATCTCCAGATGAGATCTAATTACTTGTACGGAAATGCAAGATACCTCGGTTATGATGATGCACTAGGTCCATAGCTGGGACTTTGTGTATGTTCTCGAAATGCGTTTGTCGAGCGCTCATTAAGAAAGTTTCTATAGAAGTTTCTGAACGAACTCCTTAAGAAAAGTTCTCCAAAAGTTCCCATTGACAGAATCCTTTGAAGTGTATGGTTGTCACAAACGTTTTGAATACTTGTGGAGCAAAAACGGATTCCGTATGAGTCAGATATCCATGTTTGATTAACGATGCAAAACCGATTCGAGCAGCGATTCTGAGACTAGTTCTTGTGTAGTTGCGCATGATTTTTTCCATTCTACTTCACTAAACATCTCCATATGAGATCCAATAACCTGTAGGGAAATGCAAGAGACCTCGGTTATGATGATGCACTAGGTCCAGAGCTGAGACTTTGTGTATGTTCTCAAAATGCGTTTGTCGAGTGCTGATTAAGAAAGTTTCTATACAAGTTTCTGAACGAACTCCTTAAGAAAAGTTCTCCAAAAGTTCCTTATGAAACAATCCTCTGAAGCATCTGGTCGTCACAAACGTTTTGACTAATTGTGGAGGCAAAACGGACTCCGTATGAGTCAGATATCCATATTTCAGTTAACACTGCGCAAAACTGATTCCGAACGACAGTTACAGCCTAGTTCTTGTGTAGTTGCACTCGATTTTTTCCATTCTACTTCACTAAACATCTCCATATGAGATCCAATTACTTGTAGGGAATTGCAAGAGATCTCTTTTATGATGATGCACTAGGTTCATAGCTGGGACTTTGTGTATGTTCTCGAAATACGTTTGTCGAGTGCTCATTAAGAAACTTTCTATACAAGTTTCTGAACGAACTCCTTAAAAAAAGTTCTCCAAAACTTCCCTATGAAAGAATCCTTTGAAGCATCTGGTGGTCACAAACATTTTGACTACTTGTGGAGCCAAAACGGACTCCGTATGAGTCACATATCCATGTTTCAGTTAACACTGCGCAAAACTGATTCCGAATGACAGTTACACACTAGTTCTTGTGTAGTTGCACTCGATTTTTTCCATTCTACTTCACTAAACATCTCCATGTGATATCCAATTACTTGTAGGGAAAGGCAAGAGACCTCGTTTATGATGATGCACTAGGTCCATAGCTGGGACTTTGTGTATGTTCTCGAAATGCGTTTGTCGAGCGCTCATTAAGAAAGTTTTTATACAAGTTTCTGAACGAACTCCTTAAGAAAAGTTCTCCAAAAGTTCCCTATGAAAGAATCCTTCAAAGCATATGGTCGTCACAAACATTTTGACTACTTGTGGAGCAAAAACGGACTCCGTATGAGTCAGATATCCATGTTTCAGTTAACACTGCGCAAAACTGATTTCGAACGACCGTTACAGACTAGTTCTTTTGTAGTTGCGCTCGATTTTTTCCATTCTACTTCACTAAACATATCCATATGAGATCCAATTACTTGTAGGGAAATGCAAGAGACCTTGGTTATGATGATGCACTAGGTCCATAGCTGGGACTTTGTGTATGTTCTTGAAATGCGTTTGTCGAGTGCTCATTAAGAAAGTTTCTATACAAGTTTGTGCACGAACTCCTTAAGAAAAGTTCTCCAAAAGTTCCCTATGAAAAATCCTTTGAAGCATCTGGTCGTCACAAATGTTTTGACTACTTGTGGAGCCAAAACGGACTCCGTATGAGTCAGATATCCATGTTTCATTTAACACTGCGCAAAACTGATTCCGAACAAAAGTTACAGACTAGTTCTTGTGTAGTTGTGCTCGATTTTTTCCATTCTACTTCACTAAACATCTCCAAATGAGATCCAATTACTTGTAGGGTAATGAAAGACACCTTGGTTATGATGATGCACTAGGTCCATAGCTGGCACTTTGTGTATGTTCTCGAAATGCGTTTGTTGAGCGCTCATTAAGAAAGTTTCTATACAAGTTTCTGAATGAACTCCTTAAGAAAAGTTCTCCAAAAGTTCCCTATGAAAGAATCCTTGGAAGCATCTGGTGGTCACAAACGTTTTGACTACTTGTGGAGCCAAAACGGACTCCGTATGATTCATATATCCATGTTTCAGTTAACACTGCGCAAAACTGATTCCGAATGACAGTTACACACTAGTTTTTGTGTAGTTGCACTCGATTTTTTCCATTCTACTTCACTAAACATCTCCATATGAGATCCAATTACTTGTAGGGAAATGCAAGAGACCTCGGTTATGATGATGCACTAGTTCCATAGCTGGTACTTTGTGTATGTTCTTAAAATGCGTTTGTCGAGCGCTCATTAAAAAACTTTCTATACAAGTTTCTGAACGAACTTCTTAAGAAAAGTTCTCCAAAAGTTCCCTATGAAAAATCCTTTGAAGCATATGGTTGTCACAAACATTTTGACTACTTGTGGAGCGAAAACGCACTCCGTATAGTCAGATATCCATGTTTCAGTTAACACTGTGCAAAATTGATTCCGAACGACCGTTACACACTAGTTCTTGTGTAGTTGCGCTCGATATTTTCCATTCCACTTCACTAAACATCTCCATATGAGATCCAATTACTTGTAGGGAAATGCAAGAGACCTTGGTTACGATGATGCACTAGGTCCATAGCTGGTACTTTGTGTATGTTCTTAAAATGCGTTTGTCGAGGGCTCATTAAGAAAGTTTCTATACAAGTTTCTGAACGAACTTCTTAAGAAATGTTCTCCAAAAGTTCCCTATGAAAAATCCTTTGAAGCATATGGTCGTCACAAACGTTTTAACTACTTGTGGAGCAAAAACGGACTCCGTATGAGTCATATATCCATGTTTCAGTTATCACTGCGCAAAACTAATTGCGAACGACAGTTACAGACTAGTTCTTGTGTAGTTGCGCTCAATTTTTTCCATTCTACTTCACTAAACATCTCCATATGAGATCCAATTACTTGTAGGGAAATGCAAGAGACCTTGGTTATGATGATGCACTAGGTCCATAGCTGGGACTTTGTGTATGTTCTCGAAATGCGTTTGTCGAGTGCTCATTAAGAAAGTTTGTTTACAAGTTTGTGAACGAACTCCTTAAGCAAAGTTCTCCAAAAGTTCCCTATGAAAAATTATTTGAAGCATCTGGTCGTCACAAACATTTTGACTACTTGTGCAGCCAAAACGGACTCCGTTTGAGTCAGATATCCATGTTTGATTAACCTTTGCAAAACTGATTCGAGCAGCGATTCTGAGACAAGTTCTTGTGTAGTTGCACCCGATTTTTTCCATTCTACTTCACTACACATCTCCATATGAGATCCAATTACTTATAGGGTAATGATAGAGACCTTGGTTATGATGATGCACTAGGTCCATAGCTGGCACTTTGTGTATGTTCTCGAAATGTGTTTGTCGAGCGCTCATTACGGAAGTTACTATACAAGTTTCTAAATGAACTCCTTAAGAAAACTTCTCCAAAAGTTCCCTATGAAAGAATCCTTTGAAGAATCTGGTGGTCACAAACGTTTTGACTACTTGTGGAGCCAAAACGGACTCCGTATGATTCAGATATCCATGTTTCAGTTAACACTGCGCAAAACTGATTCCGAACGACCATTACAGACTAGTTCTTGTGTAGTTGCGCTCGATTTTTTCCATTCTACTTCACTAAACATCTCCATATGAGATCCAATTACTTGTAGGGAAATGCAAGAGACCTTGGTTATGATGATGCACTAGGTCCATAGCTGGGACTTTGTGTATGTTCTCGAAATGCGTTTGTCGAGTGCTCATTAAGAAAGTTTCTTTACAAGTTTGTGAACGAACTCCTTAAGAAAAGTTCTCCAAAAGTTCCCTATGAAAAATTGTTTGAAGCATCTGGTCGTCACAAACGTTTTGACTACTTTTTCAGCCAAAACGGACTCCGTTTGAGTCAGATATCGATGTTTCAGTTAACACTGCGCAAAACTGATTTCGAACGACAGTTACAGACAAGTTCTTGTGTAGTTGCACCCGATTTTTTCCATTCTACTTCACTAAACATCTCCATATGAGATCCAATTACTTGTAGGGTAATGAAAGATACCTTGGTTATGATGATGCACTAGGTCCATAGCTGGCACTTTGTGTATGTTCTCGAAATGTGTTTGTCGAGCGCTCATTAAGGAAGTTTCTATACAAGTTTCTAAATGAACTCCTTAAGAAAACTTCTCCAAAAGTTCCCTATGAAAGAATCCTTTGAAGAATCTGGTGGTCACAAACGTTTTGACTACTTTTGGAGCCAAAACGGACTCCGTATGATTCAGATATCCATGTTTCAGTTAACACTGCGCAAAACTGATTCCGAATGACCGTTACAGACTAGTTCTTGTGTAGTTGCGCTCGATTTTTTCCATTCTACTTCACTAAACATCTCCATATGAGATCCACTTACTTGTAGGGAAATGCAAGAGACCTCGGTTATGATCATGCACTAGGTCCATAGCTGGTACTTTGTGTATGTTCTCGAAATGCGTTTGTCGAGCGCTCATTAAGAAAGTTTCTATACAAGTTCTGAACGAACTCCTTAAGAAAAGTTCTCCAAAAGTTCCCTATGAAAAATCCTTTGAAGCATCTGGTCGTCACAAACGTTTTGACTACTTGTGGAGCCAAAACAGACTCCACATGAGACAGATATCCATGTTTCAGTTAACACTGCGCAAAACTGATTCCGAACGAGAGTTACAGACTAGTTATTGTGTAGTTGCACTCGATTTTTTCCATTCTACTTCACTAATCATCTCCATATGAGATCCAATTACTTGAGGGGAAGTTCAAGAGACCTTGGTTATGATGATGCACTAGGTCCATAGCAGGGACTTTGTGTATGTTCTCAAAATGCGTTTGTCGAGTGCTCATTAAGAAAGTTTCTATACAAGTTTCTGAACGAACTCCTTAAGAAAAGTTCTCCAAAAGTTCCCTATGAAAGAATTATTTGAAGCATATGGTCATCACAAACAATTTGACTACTTGTGGAGCCAAAACGGACTCCGTATCAGTCAGATATCCATGTTTCAGTTAAGACTGCGCAAAACTGATTCCGAATGACAGTTACACACTAGTTCTTGTGTAGTTGCACTCGAGTTTTTTCCATTCTACTTCACTAAACATCTCCATATGACATCAAATTACTTGTAGGGAAATGCAAGAGACCTCGGTTATGATGATGCACAAGGTCCATAGCTGGGACTTTGTGTATGTTCTTGAAATGCGTTTGTCGAGCGCTCATTAAGAAAGTTTCTATACAAGTTTCTGAACAAACTCATTAAGAAAAGTTCTCCAAAAGATCCCTATGAAAGAATCCTTTGAAGAATATGGTCGTCACAAACATTTTGACTATTTGTGGAGCCAAAACAGACTCCGTAAGAGTCAATTATCCATGTTTGAGTTAACACTGCGCAAAACTGATTCAGAACGACCATTATAGACTAGTTCTTGTGTAGTTGCGTTCGATTTTTTCCATTCAACTTCACTAAACATCCCCATATGAGATCCAATTACTTGTAGGGTAATGAAAGAGACCTCGGTTATGATGATGCACTAGGTCCATAGCTGGTACTTTGTGTATGTTCTTAAAATGCGTTTGTCGAGCGCTCGTTAAAAAACTTTCTATACAAGTTTCTGAACGAACTCCTTAAGAAAAGTTCTCCAAAAGTTCCCTATGAAAAATCCTTGGAAGCATATGGTCGTCACAAACATTTTGACTACTTGTGGAGCAAAAACGGACTCCGTATAGTCAGATATCCATGTTTGATTAACTTTGTGCAAAAGCTGATTCGAACGATCGATTCTGAGACTAGTTCTTGTGTAGTTGCTCGATATTTTCCATTCTACTTCACTAAACATCTCCATATGAGATCCAATTACTTGTAGGGAAATGCAAGAGACCTCGGTTATGATGATGCACTAGGTCCATAGCTGGTACTTTGTGTATGTTCTTAAAATGCGTTTGTCGAGGGCTCATTAAGAAAGTTTCTATACTAGTTTCTGAACGGACTCCTTAAGAAAAGTTCTCCAAAAGTTCCCTATGAAAAATCCTTTGAAGCATATGGTCGTCACAAACGTTTTGACTACTGGTGGAGCAAAAACGGACTCCGTACGAGTCAGATATCCATGTTTCAGTTAACACTGCGCAAAACTAATTCGAGCAGCGATTCTGAGACTAGTTCTTGTGTAGTTGCTTTCGATTTTTCCATTCTACTTCACTAAACATCTACATATTAGATCCAATTACTTGTAGGGAAATGCAAGAGACCTTGGTTATGATGATGCACTAGGTCCATAGCTGGGACTTTGTGTATGTTCTCGAAATACGTTTGTCGAGTGCTCATTAAGAAAGTTTCTTTACAAGTTTGTGAACGAACTCCTTAAGAAAAGTTCTCCAAAAGTTCCCTATGAAAAATTGTTTGAAGCATCTGGTCGTCACAAACGTTTTGAATACTTGTGCAGCCAAAACGGACTCCGTTTGAGTCAGATATCCATGTTTGATTAACAACTGCAAAACCGATTCGAGCAGCGATTCTGAGACAAGTTCTTGTGTAGTTGCACCCGATTTTTTCCATTCTACTTCACTAAACATCTCCATATGAGATCCAATTACTTGTAGGGTAATGAAAGAGACCTTGGTTACGATGATGCACTAGGTCCATAGCTGGCACTTTGTGTTTGTTCTTGAAATGTGTTTGTCGAGCGCTCATTAAGGAAGTTTCTATACAAGTTTCTAAATGAACTCCTTAAGAAAACTTCTCCAAAAGTTCCCTATGAAAGAATCCTTTGAAGAATCTGGTGGTCACAAACGTTTTGACTACTTGTGGAGCCAAAATAGACTCTGTATGATTCAGATATCCATGTTTCAGTTAACACTGCGCAAAACTGATTCCGAACGACCGTTACAGACTAGTTCTTGTGTAGTTGCGCTCGATTTTTTCCATTCTACTTCACTAAACATCTCCATATGAGATCCAATTACTTGTAGGGAAATGCAAGAGACCTCGGTTATGATGATGCACTAGGTCCATAGCTGGTACTTTGTGTATGTTCTCGAAATGCGTTTGTCGAGCGCTCATTAAGAAAGTTTCTATACAAGTTCTGAACGAACTCCTGAAGAAAAGTTCTCCAAAAGTTCCCTATGAAAAATCCTATGAAGCATCTGGTCATCACAAACGTTTTGACTACTTGTGGAGCCAAAACAGACTCCACATGAGTCAGATATCCATGTTTGATTTAGCATTGCAGAAAACCGATTCGAGCAGCGATTCTGAGACTAGTTATTGTGTAGTTGCACTCGATTTTTTCCATTCTACTTCACTAATCATCTCCATATGAGATCCAATTACTTGAGGGGAAATTCAAGAGACCTTGGTTTTGATGATGCACTAGGTCCATAGCAGGGACTTTGTGTATGTTCTCAAAATGCGTTTGTCGAGTGCTCATTAAGAAAGTTTCTATACAAGTTTCTGAACGAACTCCTTAATAAAAGTTCTCCAAAAGTTCCCTATGAAAGAATTCTGTGAAGCATCTGGTCATCCCAAACAATTTGACTACTTGTGGAGCCAAAACGGACTCCGTATGAGTCAGATATCCATGTTTCAGTTAAGACTGCGCAAAACTGATTCCGAATGACAGTTACACACTAGTTCTTGTGTAGTTGCACTCGAGTTTTTTCCATTCTACTTCACTAAAAATCTCCATATGACATCCAATTAGTTGTAGGGAAATGCAAGAGACCTCGGTTATGATGATGCACTACGTCCATAGCTGGGACTTTGTGTATGTTCTTGAAATGCGTTTGTCGAGCGCTCATTAAGAATGTTTCTATACAAGTTTCTGAACAAACTCATTAAGAAAAGTTCTCCAAAAGATCCCTATGAAAGAATCCTTTGAAGAATATGGTCGTCACAAACATTTTGACTATTTGTGTAGCCAAAACAGACTCCGTAAGAGTCAATTATCCATGTTTGAGTTAACACTGCGCAAAACTGATTCAGAACGACCATTACAGACTAGTTCTTGTGTAGTTGCGTTCGATTTTTTCCATTCTACTTCACTAAACATCTCCATATGAGATCCAATTAATTGTAGGCTAATGAAAGAGACCTCGGTTATGATGATGCACTAGGTCCATAGCTGGAACTTTGTGTGTGTTCTTAAAATGCGTTTGTCGAGCGCTCATTAAAAAACTTTCTATACAAGTTTCTGTACGAACTCCTTAAGAAAAGTTCTACAAAAGTTCCCTATGAAAAATCCTTTGAAGCATATGGTCGTCACAAACATTTTGACTACTTGTGGAGCAAAAACGGACTCCGTATGAGTCAGATATCCATGTTTCAGTTAACACTGTGCAAAACTGATTCCAAACGACTGTTACAGACTAGTTCTTGTGTAGTTGAGCTTGATTTTTTCCATTCTACTTCACTAAACATCTCCATATGAGATCCAATTACTTGTCGGGAAATTCAAGAGACCTTGGTTATGATGATGCACTAGGTCCATAGCTGGTACTTTGTAATGCGTTTGTCGAGCGCTCATTAAGAAAGTTTCTATACAAGTTTCTGAACGAACTCCTTAAGAAAAGTTCTCCAAAACTTCCCTATGAAAAATCCTTCGGAGCATATGGTCGTCACAAACATTTTGACCACTTGTGGAGCAAAAACGGACTCAGTATAGTCACATATCCATGTTTCAGTTAACACTGTGCAAAACTGATTCTGAACGACCGTTACAAACTAGTTCTTGTGTAGTTGCGCTCGATATTTTCCATTCTACTTCACTAAACATCTCCTTATGAGATCCAATTACTTGTTGGGAAATGCAAGAGACCTCGGTTATGATGATGCACTAGGTCCATAGCTGGTACTTTGTGTATGTTCTTAAAATGCGATTGTCGAGGGCTCATTAAGAAAGTTTCTATACAAGTTTCTGAACGAACTCCTTCAGAAAAGTTCTCCAAAAGTTCCCTATGAAAAATCCTTTGAAGCATATGGTCGTCACAAACGTTTTGACTACTTGTGGAGCAAAAACGGACTCCGTATGAGTCAGATATCCATGTTTGATTAACATTGCATAAAACTAATTCGAGCAGCGATTCTGAGACTAGTTCTTGTGTAGTTGCGCTCAATTTTTTCCATTCTACTTCACTAAACATCTCCATATGAGATCCAATTACTTGTAGGGAAATGCAAAAGACCTTGGTTATGATGATGCACTAGGTCCATAGCTGGGACTTTGTGTATGTTCTCGAAATGCGTTTGTCGAGTGCTCATTAAGAAAGTTTCTTTACAAGTTTGTGAACGAACTCCTTAAGAAAAGTTCTCCTAAAGTTCCCTATGAAAAATTGTTTGAAGCATCTGGTCGTCACAAACATTTTGACTACTTGTGCAGCCAAAACGGACTCCGTTTGAGTCAGATATCCATGTTTGATTAACCTTTGCGCAAAAACTGATTCGAGCAGCGATTCTGGACAAGTTCTTGTGTAGTTGCACCCGATTTTTTCCATTCTACTTCACTAAACATCTCCATATGAGATCCAATTACTTGTAGGGTAATGAAAGAGACCTTGGTTATGATGATGCACTAGGTCCATAGCTGGCACTTTGTGTATGTTCTCGAAATGTGTTTGTCGAGCGCTCATTAAGGAAGTTTCTATACAAGTTTCTAAATGAACTCCTTAAGAAAACTTCTCCAAAAGTTCCCTATGAAAGAATCCTTTGAAGAATCTGGTGGTCACAAATGTTTTGACTACTTGTGGAGCCAAAACGGACTCCGTATGATTCAGATATCCATGTTTCAGTTAACACTGCGAAAAACTGATTCCGAACGACCGTTACAGACTAGTTCTTGTGTAGTTGCGCTCGATTTTTTCCATTCTACTTCACTAAACATCTCCATATGAGATCAAATTACTTGTAGGGAAATGCAAGAGACCTCGGTTATGATGATGCACTAGGTCCATAGCTGGTTCTTTGTGTATGTTCTCGAAATGCGTTTGTCGAGCGCTCATTAAGAAAGTTTCTATACAAGTTCTGAATGAACTCCTTAAGAAAAGTTCTCCAAAAGTTCCCTGTGAAAAATCCTTTGAAGCATCTGGTCGTCACAAACGTTTTAACTACTTGTGGAGCCAAAACAGACTCCACATGAGTCAGATATCCATGTTTTAGTTAACACTACGCAAAACTGATTCCGAACGACAGTTATAGACTAGTTATTGTGTAGTTGCACTGGATTTTTTCCATTCTACTTCACTAAACATCTCCATATGAGATCCAATTACTTGAGGGGAAATTCAAGAGACCTTGGTTATGATGATGCACTAGGTCCATAGCAGGGACTTTGTGTATGTTCTCAAAATGTGTTTGTCGAGTGCGCATTAAGAAAGTTTCTATACAAGTTTCTGAACGAACTCCTTAAGAAAAGTTCTCCAAAAGTTCCCTATGAAAGAATTCTTTGAAGCATCTGGTCATCACAAACAATTTGACTACTTGTGGAGCCAAAACGGACTCCGTATGAGTCAGATATCCATGTTTCAGTTAAGTCTACCAAAACTGATTCCGAATGACAGTTACACACTAGTTCTTGTGTAGTTGCACTCGATTTTTTTCCATTCTACTTCACTAAACATCTCCATATGACATCCAATTACTTGTAGGGAAATGCAAGAGACCTCGGTTATGATGATGCACTAGGTCCATAGCTGGGACTTTGTGTATGTTCTTGAAATGCGTTTGTCGAGCGCTCATTAAGAAAGTTTCTATACAAGTTTCTGAACAAACTCATTAAGAAAAGTTCTCCAAAAGATCCCTATGAAAGAATCCTTTGAAGCATATGGTCGTCACAAACATTTTGACTATTTGTGGAGCCAAAACAGACTCCGTAAGAGTCAATTATCCATGTTTGAGTTAACACTGCGCAAAACTGATTCAGAACGACCATTACAGACTTGTTCTTGTGTAGTTGCATTCGATTTTTTCCATTCTACTTCACTAAACATCTCCATATGAGATCCAATTACTTGTAGGAAAATGCAAGAGACCTCCGTTATGATGATGCACTAGGTCCATAGCTGGGACTTTGTGTATGTTCTTGAAATGCGTTTGTCGAGTGCTCATTAAGAAAGTTTCTTCCCGCCCTGCTGGAAACAGAGTTGTACCATGTAGTAGAGCTTGTCCTGAGTGGGGGATATAAGCACTGCACCAGCCCCCGCGCCCCGCCGCGAGAATGCACCATCAAAGTACATGACCCAGCCATCTGGTGGCTCACTTCCTGGGGAGAGAGACAAATCCTCGCCTGCCTTGAGCCCAGGTGCCTCCGTCCATTCTGCCACGAAATCAGCAAGTGTGGCTCCCTTGACGACCCTGGTTGTGCTGAACTCCAACTAAAATGCATGCAGCTCGATGTTCCACTCAGCGACTCACCCAGCGGAGTTGGGGCTCCTGAGTACCCTTTCCAATGGGTAGGCCGAGATGACCTTGATGGGGTGACCTTGAAAGTAGTGCTGCAGCTTGCGCGAGGCCACCAAGAGTGCGAGCAAGAGCTTCTGAGGCATGGGGTATCGTTCCCTTGCATCCCGCAGCACCGTGCTGACAAAGTACACCGGATGCTCGACGAGGGTGGGCGTGCTAACGCGGCCTGTGTCCTCCGGAGGTTGGGGCGCTTCCTGAGATGATGGAGCCCCCAGAGCCTGGTTTCTTGGTGCGGACTCTTCAGCCCTGGGGGCGTCTTCCTGCCGAGCTTGGTCCCCTGCTATCACTGTTGTGGTCCTCGCTAGGCCTTCCTGGTCTTGTGTCGCTACAGCTAAGGCCGCAGCTGGGCGTGATGCAGCCTTAGCCTGGCGTTCCTCCCAAACCGCAACCAGGGCTGCGCTGGCAGAGTAGGGAGTGGCGGCAAGGTAGAGCACCAGGGACTCCAGAGGGCGCTGCGCCACCATCACGGGAGGGCTGGTCAAATATTTCTTGAGGTCTTGAAATGCTTGGTCGGCCCCCTGTGTCCACTCAAACGGGCCCTTCATCATCAGCTTGAAGAATGGTAGGGCGCGCTCCCCCAGCTTGGAGATGAAGTGTCCTAACGCAGTTATGTGACCGACGAGCTTCTACATTTCTCTTAGGGTTCGCGGCGGACTCATGTCTTCGATTGCCCTGACCTTCTCCGGATTGGCCTCGATCCCACTGTGGGACACGAGGAAACCCAGCAGCTTGCCGGAAGGGACGCCGAACACGCACTTCTCCGGGTTGAGTCGCAGGTCCACCTGGTGGAGGCTCACAAAGGTCTCCTCCACGTCTTGGATCAAGGTTCTTGCCTCCCGAGACCTCACCACAATGTCTTCGACGTAAGCCTCGGCATTTTTTTCGAGCTGTCGGCCCAAAGCAATGTGCATCAACCGCTGGAAGGTCACGCCCGCGTTGCGCAACCCGAACGGCACGAGGTGTAGCAGTACACTCCACATGGGGTTAGGAAGGTTGTCTTCTCCATGTCTTCCACCGCCATCTTGATTTGGTGATATCCCGAAAATGCATCCAGGAAACACAGTAGGTCGCACTCGGCGGTGGAGTCGATGATCTGGTCGATGTGAGGAAGCGGGAATGGATCTTGAGGGCAGGTGTCGGTGTCAAAACCGGCAGATCTCGGGTAGGGGGTCCCGATCTGTGCGTCAAGGCTGATGGTAACAGGAAGCAAGGGACACAGATGTTTACCCAGGTTCGGGCCCTCTTGATGGAGGTAAAACCCTACTTCCTGCTTGATTAATATTGATCATATGGGTAGTACAAGAGTAGATCTACCACGAGATCGTAGAGGCTAAACCCTAGAAGCTAGCCTATGATGGTATGATTGTAATTGTGATCGGCCTTCTAAGGACCAACCTCTCTGGCTTATATAGACACCGGAGAGGGCTAGGGTTTACATGGAGTCGGTTACAAGGAAGAAAACACAATATCCAAACCAAGCTTGCCTTCCACGCAAAGGAGAGTCCCATCCGGACACGGGCCGAAGTTTTGAGTCTTGTATCTCCACGCTTCAATAGTCCGGACGATGTATACAGTTCGGCTTTCCGGATACCCCCTAATCCAGGACTCCCTCAGTAGCCCCTGAACCAGGCTTCAATGACAATGAGTCCGGCGCGCAGTCTTGTCTTCGGCATTGCAAGGCGGGTTCCATCTCCGAATACTCCAAAGTGATTATCGAACACTTGAATCGTGTCCGGATCCACAAAATGATCTTCGCTTGCCACCGCAGAGAGAATGATATTTCACAAATGCAATCTGCTGACAACTTTTTTGACAACGCGATGTGTCATCACGGTTGGGTCATTATTCGAACCGTTTTCCTATACAACCATCCACGGCGCATATTGCGAGGCGGTTTCTCTCACACGTCTTGTCAAAGCAGAGATCGTGTCCCCTTATCACGGGATTCTCATCAATACGGGTATGGGTAATCCCACCACGCCATCAATCATGGCGCTTGGGAAGCAAGCGATTCCCAACGGGCAAGTGGGGAGGCGCACCGCTCTCGGCGCCTCTATAAAGGGATAATATTTCCCCATTTTTGCCCATGCCTTCTTCCTCGTTTGCCCACTCTTGCCCCCTCGAGCTCCAGCGCCCAAGCCCAAGTCTTCTCCGCACAGCTAAACATGTCCGGAGCAGGAGGCAAGTGGGTGGTGTCGGTGTCAAAACCGGCGGATCTCGGGTAGGGGGTCCCGAACTGTGCGTCTAGGCGGATGGTAATAGGAGACAAGGGACACGATGTTTTACCAGTTGGGCCCTCTCGATGGAGGTAAAACCCTACTCCGCTTGATTGATATTGATGATATGGGTAGTACAAGAGTGGATCTACCACGAGATCAAGGAGGCTAAACCTAGAAGCTAGCCTATGGTATGATTGTTGTAATGGTTGTTAGTCCCACGGACTAAAACCCTCCGGTTTATATAGACACCGGAGAGGGCTAGGGTTACATGAGTCGGTTACAATGGTAGGAGATCTACGTATCCAGATTGCCAAGCTTGCCTTCCACGCCAAGGAAAGTCCCATCCGGACACGGGACGAAGTCTTCAATCTTCTATCTTCATAGTCTTGGAGTCCGGCCGATGATGATAGTCCGGCTATCCGAACACCCCCTAGTCCAGGATTCCCTCAGTAGCCCCTGAACCAGGCTTCAATGACGATGAGTCCGGCGTGCATATTGTCTTCGGCATTGCAAGGCGGGTTCCTCCTCTAAATAACTCGTAGAAGATTGTGAACACCAGGATAGTGTCCGGCTCTGCAAAATAAATTCCACGTACCACCGTAGAGAGAATAATATGTACACAAGTTCAATCTGCTGACGTATTTTGTGGCGTGACGTCGCACCACTACCAAGACTTTACTTGAATCGTTTTTATTATACCACCTCGGTAGCGTTTAGCGGCGGTTTCTTGGCACGTCTTGTCGAGCAGAGATCGTGTTCCCTTTATTCCGGATTCCCATCAATACGGACGTGGGTAACCCAACGCGCCATTGATTGTGGCGCTTGGGAGATAAGCGAGTTTTACCGGGCGGTGGGGACGCATAGTCTTCGTCGCCCATATATAAGGGATAAGGATCCGCCTTTTTACCCACGCCTTCTTCCTCCCTTGCTTATCCATCTCCGCAAGACTCGAGCTCCAGCGCCCAAGTCCGTACATCTCGCCTCAACCTTCTCCAGCCATGTCCAGGCGGGAGGCAGTGGATGGCCTCCTCCGTTCTGGAGGGGCACATCGAGAAGCTGCAGCGCGGATACTGTCCGGCGACATCGCGCACCGGCTGCCCGACGAGGCAGCTCATCCCCACCCCAGGCCTCATGAGAGGGTCGTATTCCTTCCCCACTTCCTCCGCGGACTGGGCTTCCCACTTCATCCCTTCGTCCGGGGGCTCATGTACTACTACGGCCTGGACTTCCATGATCTGGCGCCAAACTTCATCCTCAACATCTCGGCGTTTATCGTTGTGTGCGAGGCCTTCCTCTGCATCCAGCCCCACTTCGGCTTGTGGCTAAAAACCTTCAATGTCAAGCCGAAGGTGGTGAAGGGCGTCCAAGCAGAGTGCGGATGCGCCATGGTGGGCAAAATGCCCAACGTCATCTGGCTCGAGGGTGCCTTCGTGGAGTCCGTCAAAGGGTGGCAATCGGGGTGGTTCTATATCACCGAGCCACGTGACCTTAAATGGGCGGCGGCCCCCGAGTTCAGATCTGGTATCCCCATGCAGCTCACCTCCTGGAAAGAGAAGGGCTTGCTATGGGGTAGTTCGAGGAGCCGACGGACTCGATCCTGTCTCTCTGCACTCGTGAACAAGAAGCTTAAGCTTGTCAGCGTGATCCAGTCATGCTCGTCCGCCGGATTCTCCCCGCCAAAGAACGGGCCTTCAATTTGTGGGAGTTTGATCCGCACAAGATCGGACCTGGCGGGCTCTTGACACGACGTCTGAAGCTGCACGGAGGGTGCTGTTCAAGGGCGGAGAAGCCCCCGCATCCGCAACTGAAGATCGCGGATTCAGCGAGAAGCGCCCGGCCGGCGAGGTAAGCTTTGTTATCCTTTATGGGACACTCATTTCTTTCATAGTTTGACTCTATGTGGGATCTAAAACTCCCAATGCCTTTAACAGGACTGGCAGAAGACGTCCGGACATGTTAACTGTCTGGCTCCTCTTCCAGAAGATCCAGCGGACACCCGTTTGACGGGGCTGCTGGTTCCGGCACTTTACGTGGTGCCGGAGAAGAAGGCCAAGAAGAAGGCCACGGGAACCCGAAGGAGTTCCCGGCGCCAGGTGATATCGGACTCGTCATCCGATGGCTCCGAGGTGGACTCCTCCCCCGAAGACGAGGAGGAGAGAGAGGCCTCTCCCCATGAGGGGGGGAGAGAAGAAGAGGAAGTCTTCCCCAATGAGGGAGGCCGAAGGGTCCAAGAAGGGAAGGACCCTTCCTCCGGACTGCCCCGCCAACGCCGGCGACAGCGACGAGGAGTGGCCCTCAAGGGCCAAGCCCCTGGCAAGATCGTAATTACCCGGATTCCTGAATGATTTATAATTTCTCTTTTTTGCCACGTGGTGTCCTTCTAATACCGCATACAACCTGTAGTCCGGCCGAGGACGATCTTCCTGCTTCCTCGAGCGGGTCCTTGGCTCCATTGGATGTGGATTCCATTCCGACTGCCTCCACCCCTCGTGACGCTGATGACGACGAGGTGGGATCCCAGGAGGGGACCCACCCGGAGGGGGAGGCTCCGGAGGTGCCACGGGGCAACCTCCCAGACTATGCACCGGACTTCGCACCGGAACCAGTAGTGGTTCCGGAGTCTGGCAGGCGGCCCCTTCGAAGAAGGAAAGACCGTGACACCGGCTGCCTCCGCCCAACCGAGGCGCGGACAACTTGTTGGAGGCGCCAGCGGTGCTTCCATCAGGAAGAACACCACACTATCATGAGTGCGGTGATTCGGAAGGTTCACTTCGCCAAGAGCGGGCTGACTGAAGCTCTGCAGCAGCCTTCTAACGAGCTTTGAGGTAAGAAATCTAAGATATGTAATATAATACCGCATAGACGGTAGCCCACGATGCTCGGTTCGGTGTTGGAAAGAAAAGCGGATGAGGATCTAAAAAGATATCGCAGGAGTTCTAAAAAATATGTCAATATGGGATTGCAGGTCTGTCTTTGCTAACCTCGGACCGATCATGCGGAGGTCAGTGCTTTGAAGCAGAACCTCGAGCGGTCCGAGAACGAGCTCGTCCTTGCCAAGAAGCAACTCGAGGACAAAGAAGGTGAGTAACACCATATTAAATTTGTACCTTACAGAAAAGGATTTTGGTTGCAAGAGAAATAACAAGGATAACGTGGGCACTGCAGGGGCCACGAACGAGGTGGCGACCCTGAAGGAGGCCGTGTCTGCGGCCGAATGTAATGCGGCCGCGGACCGAGCTGAGCGAGAGAAGCAGGAGGCGCAGGTGGCGGAGGTGCAGCAAGAGCTTCAGGTGTAAGTGCATCTAGTGCCACCCCCAGTTGGTTTTGGAGTATTGACGACAAAGTTGGTTGAGGGACTAATGCGTTTGTGAGAATTGCAGGATAATGCAGGTAGTGTCCCTCATTGATTCGGTTTACCTACCGGAGATGACCCCTAAAAATGTATGAAGACATTGAAGACAATGGTGGTATGAGAAGATATTCATATTGAAGACTATGATATGAGAAGACATTGCGTGAAGACTTTGGAGCGTGAAGACTGTGTGTTTTCGTAGTTTCCTTTCTTTTCTTCTTTGTTGAGTCATAGGAACCACCGTACTGTTAAGTGGGGTCCAAGTGAACTAAGTCAGAGTGACTGAAGTGATGCTCAACCCAAATCATATGTCTTTGAGCGAAGACAACGAGAGCAAATCTTATCCAGAGCTGGATGAGTCAGCTTTGCTTGTAGCCCAAGTAAAGTTGCCGCGTGTGTTTGAAATCTGACCGTTGGAACACGTGTCAGTTCCTTAGTGACCCAGGGTCATTTTGGACAAATCAGGTCGGGTTGCCTAGTGGCTATAAATAGCCCACCCTTACACCATAAATTGGTGGCTGCTTAGAGTTTGTGCACGGCTTTTGTCGTTTGAGAGCAACCCACCTCGAAGCATTTGAGAGTGAGAAATCCTTGCGAGGACAAAGCCCAAACACCCAGAGCCAAAGAGTGTTAGGCATCACTGAAGTCTTTACATGCATGTGACACGAAGACTTATTACACTTGAGGACTGTGAATCCTCCGGCCGGTTAGCCGTCGCGTTACGAGCATCCAAGAGTCATTGTGGATTGCGGTGAGCGAAGTCTGTGAAGGTTTGGAAGTCTCCTTGAAGACTTACAGAGTGATTGGGCGAGGACTGGGTGTCCTTAGCTCAAGGGAATAAGGTGAAGACACGGTCTTACGAGTTAAATCTTAGCCTCCCTAACCAGACGTCACAGTTGTCACAAAGAATCGAACTGGTCCACCAAATCCTGTGTCTTCAACAAGCAACTGGTTCTATCCCTTCCAACCTTACTTAAGTTTGTCTTCATGAAGTCATTGCTTGTCTATGTATCTGTTTGACTTTATTGCTTGACTACTATTGTTGATTGGCTTCATACTATCTTCCAACTTGATCCTTACTACCTGACTGCTATTAGTCCTGTACTTTCACATCATGACATGCTTGACTATGGCTTGTTTAGGGTAGTTTATCTTCCGCTGCATATCAATTAGGTTGTTTCTGTTGTTTGTCTTCGAAACTACCAAGTTTTGAAGACTTTCATAAAAATCGCCTATTCACCCCCCCCTCTAGTCGATACTAGCACTTTCAATTGGTATCAGAGCAAGGTACTCCCTTGTTATGTGTGATTCGGTTTAACCACCTGGAGTTTTAGCTATGTCGACTGCAGGATTGAGGAACATCTCATGTCCCACCTTTGACGGTCATGAGTATCCCCGATGGAAGGCCATGATGAAGACGCTTCTCATGTCCAAGGATAGCGAACTATGGACCGTCACTGAGATTGGACTCACTGATCTATGCAAGATGGCGAAGTGATGGCATTATAAGTACACTCTATTGAACCTCACGGCGAAGGGCGTCATCTGCGTCATCATCGTCTGAAATCACATCAGGAATGTTATGCACCTCAATCACGCGAAGCTAATCTGGGACCGGCTTTCTGATGTATATGAAGGTCATCGCACTCGTCATGATCAGCCGTTTGAGGACTACAGGGAATCTCTCAAGAAAATGACCTTTACCCCTGAACCATCCTCATCCTTATCATGCCACATGGCAAGGGGTGATAAGGTAACTGAATGTTATCTCTCTAAATCCAGTGATGATGAATCAAGTGATGAATTTGGGCCCAGTTATGATAAGCTTGCTTCCCTTGCCACTAAACAACAAAGAATCTTGGAAAAGGTTCAAGACATGCTTAGTAAGAGCGATGATATGTTGGGTGCTGAAATGGATCAGCCAAAAGCTTTGGCTGATAGTCTTCAGAGACTACATGCTAAGTTTGACGCCCTTCAAGATCAACATAATGCTCTCTTATCTGATCATGAGAAGCTCTCTTCTAAATGTCTTCAAAGAAAGCTAGACCTTGAAAAGATAAGAGTGGATTATGAAGATCTTCAGAAGGAGCGAGATTCACTTCGCGCTCAACAGATCAGTTCCGCTCAGGAAGGATTTGAACCACCATGTGTAAAATGCATTGGCGTGATAATGCTACATCATTCTTTGAATGTTCCATCGCTGCTCTGTTTCATTGTCTTCACCTACTGATATGGTCACTAGCCCCTCTGCGCGAGGATAGCATCGCTGTTGTTGATGAAAATGCTATGTTGAAGACATTGCTTGAAACAGGATGTAAAAAAGTTTGAAGGACATCGGACTCTGCGATGTCCTCAAAAGCGGATTCTGAACCAAAACCCTAGGAAAGAGGGTGTTGGGTTGAAAGGAAAATGAATGTTGATGGCTCGTCTTTGGAAGCCTAAGCGGTACCCCAAAACCACATGGGTTCTTTGCAAAGGAACCTTGAGAGATCCATCTACCCTATCCGGCTTTACTGTGCTAATCCTATTATCATTGATGAATCCTTTGATGCAAACTATAAGCTGTTCAAAAATCAGAATGGTGAAGTGTTTGCCAGGTACATCGGTATTAACTACAGGAATGGACCACCTATGAAGAAGATCTGGGTACCTAAGCGGTACATTGAGAATCTTCCTGTGAATGTCGTCATGACACCACCTAGGAAGAAGACAAACCCCAGACCTATGGCTTCATATGGCCCAAAGGCTTCATACAAATACAGGACTCACATGAGTCACCCTAACGCCAATGTTTTGCAGGGAAATCATGCTCAGACTTATGAATATGAGCGTGTATCTTCGAATCGCTATGTTCATAGGACTAAGAACTTTTCTGCTTATTCATATGAGTATCATTCATCTCCTGCAAGGCTATTTGCTAGGGCTCCAAAGCCAAAATTCTCAAATGCTGCACTTAGACTCATTGCTTCTAAGCCCCCACTGAAAATGTGGGTGGCAAAGAAGAACTAACTCTCTTTTGCAGAAAATGGTCTCCAGCCAGCAATCAATGGCGCCTGATACTATTGCTGGGGACCTAAAACTCACTGAGGACGCATGATAAAATATCATTCTATATGCTTCACATCTGAATTTCTCATCAGTCAATGTCCTAACCTTGATATAAGCTGTGACTGTCCCGATATGTATCAACTGCATATGCTTCACAACACTTGTGTGAAGCCTATCCTCCTAACTGCACTGTAGGGTACATCACCTAAAGCTTCAGAATGGATTATGGACAGTGGATGCACAAATCATATGACTTGTGATCGAAGTCTTCTCATGGACTCAACTTTACGTCCATCCGACAAAAGTCACATCACATTTGCTGACACTGGTAAAAGCAAAGTATTGGGTCTAGGTAGAGTTGCAATCTCAAAGGATCAACACATGGATAAAGTGATGCTTGTTGAATCCTTGGTTTCAACAATATACATCTCAATGCTTTGTGACTTAAACATGATTGTGATATTTGGAAAATATCGTTGCCTTGTACTAATGGAATCTGACAAATCTCTAGTCTTTGAAGGATATCGAAAAGATGATCTATACATGGTAGATTTCTCAGCAGGACCACAGCTTGCTGTTTGTCTTCTCACAAAAGCTTCAGAATGCTGGCTCTAGCATCGAAGGCTGGGACATGCTGGCATGAGGAACTTACACTCACTCATCAAGAAGAAGCATGTCATTGGCATCGAGGATGTCAAGTTCAAAAAGGATCATCTGTGTGGTGCCTGTGAAGCTGGAAAGATGACAAGGGCAAAGCACCCCTCGAAGACAATCATGACAACATCTCAACCCTTCGAGCTGTTACACATGGACTTATTTGGACCCACGCTTTACTCCACCCTCACAACAACTGCCTGTCTCTATGGCTTCGTCATTGTTGATGACTACTCAAGATACACATGGGTTCATATAATTCTGTACAAGACTGAAGTGCAAGATGTCTTCAGACGCTTTGCAAATCGAGCTATGAACAACTATGGTGTGAAGATCAAGCACATCAGAAGTGATAATGGCACTGAATTCAAGAACACTGGACTTGATTTGTATCTGGATACAATGGGAATCACTCATGTGTTCTCTGCTCCATACACACCTCAGCAAAATGACATCGTTGAGCGCAAGAACAGAACCCTCATTGAGATGGCTCGAACAATGCTAGATGAGTACATGACACCAAGAAAGTTCTGGCCCGAAGCTATTGATACAGCATGTCATATCATCAACCGTGTATACATTCATAAGCTTCTGAACAAAACATCATATGAGCTGCTTACTGGCAAGAAGCCAAACGTCAGTTACTTCAGAGTATTTGGAGCAAGATGCTGGATAAAGGATCCCCATCACAAGTCAAAATGTGCACCTAAGGCTCATGAAGGCTTCATGCTTGGCTATGGAAAGGATTCACACTCCTACAGAGTCTTCAACCTTTATCTCTATAAGATTGTTGAAACAGTGGATGTGAAATTTGATATAACCAATGGTTCACAGAGAGAGATTCTGCCAAGCACACTGGATGAAGCTCCTTCAAATGAGGCAATCAAGCTGATGGGAACTGGTGAAATCATGCCCTCTGAAGCACAGCCTGAAGAAGAACTTATCATCTCTGCACCAAATCAACCTGAAGACAATGCTCAGTCCGAAGACAATCCTCCCAATGATGACAATGAACAACCAGAGCAAAATCTTTGTCCTGTTCACCCTCGTGTTGCAAATGAAGTTCAAATAGAGAGGATAATTGACAGCATCAATGCACCTGGTCCACTCACTCGTTCAAGAGCAACTCAGCTAGCAAACTTCTGTGGGCACTTTCATTTGTATCAATATCAGAACCAAAGAAAGTTGCTGAAGCTTTTATGTAACCTGAATGGATTCAAGCCATGCAAGAAGAACTTCAATAGTTCAAACTGAATAATGTCTGGGAACTTGTCAAGCGACCTGATCCGCGCAAGCATAACATTATTGGAACAAAATGGATATATCGAAACAAGCAAGATGAGCATGGTCAAGTCGTCATAAACAAAGCACGTCTTGTGGCTCAAGGATACACTCAAGTTGAAGGAATTGACTTCGATGAAACATGTGCTCCAGTTGCTAGGCTTGAAGCTATTCGCATACTACTAGCCTACACAAATCATCACAATATCTTGCTATATCAAATGGATGTGAAGAGTGCATTTCTCAATGGCAAGATTGAAGAAGAAGTATATGTCGCACAACCACCTGGCTTTGAAGATCCAAAACATCCTGATATGGTGTACAAGCTAAACAAGGCACTGTATGGCCTCAAACAAGCCCCTCGTGCCTGGTATGATACAATCAAAGACTTCCTGAAGATCAAAGGCTTCAAACCTGGATCCCTCGATCCCACTCTCTTCACGAAGACATATGATGGTGAACTGTTTGTGTGCCAAATATATGTGGATGACATAATCTTCGGATGCACCAACCAGAAGTACAGTGATGAGTTTGGGTACATGATGCAAGAGCAATATCAAATGTCCAAGATGGGTGAGCTGAAGTTCTTCCTTGGTCTTCAAATTAAATCAGAGGAATGTCATCTTCATATCTCAAGAGAAATACCTCAAAGACTGTCGAAGAAGTTTGGAATGGAAGGCGCAAAGGCTACACGACGCCAATGCCGATAAGCACCATCTTGGTCCCGACGACAATGGTAAAGAGTTCGATCAAAAGCGTATATCGCTCCATGATTGGTTCTTTGCTTTATTTATGTGCATCTAGGCGGATATTATGCTTAGTGTTTGCATGTGTGCTCGGTACCAAGAGGCACCAAAGGAATCGCATCACTTAGGCGTGAAGCGAATTCTTCGATATTTGGCTTACACCCCAACACTCGGATTATGGTATCCCAAGGGCTCAAGATTCGATTTGGTTGGATTCTCGATGCTGATTGTCTTTGGTGACAAGGTGAATCGCAAGTCTACTTCGGCACATGCCATTTTCTTGGTCGATCACTTGTCTGCATTGGTCTTGAAGAAGCGTAGCGTGTATCACTCTCAAGCTGCTGAATCTGAATACATTCTTCTTTGGATCTGTTGTGCTCAGCTTCTATGGATGAAGCAAACTCTCAAGGATTATGGCATCAACCTGCAACAAGTACCTCTCTTCTGCGACAACGAGAGTGCCATCAAGATAGCCAACAATCCAGTCCAACACTCAAAGACAAAGCACATTGAAATTCGTCATCACTTTCTCAGAGATCATGTTATGAAGAAAGATATCGATATCATTCACGTCAACACTGATGAGCAACTGGCAGATATCTTCACAAAGCCCTTGGATGAGAAAAGGTTTTGCAAGTTACGGTGTGAGCTAAATATCTTAGAATCCTCTAATGTCCTGTGATCAGGCACACATCCTAACACTTATGCATGTTGATGACTTAGATGTGCAACACACAAAGTAATGTATATCTTCAATCAATGAAGATTTACACTCGAGTGTGAATATATTAACATGGAATTTGACTTGAGCGCCATGATAATTGTGTGCCGTGTGCAGGTCTAATACTTCCTATCGATGGGTAACACCACCACCAACTTTTCTTATGCAAGTGTTTCATTCAAGGCGTTATATTGCAATGACTTAGCATTTGGTTTGTCTTGGTTTCAATTTGTCTTCATGACTTTCAGCACTATGATGATTTGATTGCTTTTTTGATATATATATATATATATATATATATATATATATATATATATATATATATATACTAGTGTTATGTCCTCAACAGCATTCACTTATAGCTATGTCTTCAAGATTGGATCTTTTGAACTAAGTGAATGTGATCGGACCCTAACCTCTCTATGCTTCCTATCTCAAAATCTATCTATCCAAATCATATGCATTATGTTGAAACTGTCGAATGTCTTCTCTGCGTCCTAGTCAGCAGAAGGCAAAGAGACAAACATTAAATCTGTGTTTAATGCCTTATCTTTACTGTTGAAATCCGGAGAAGCCAGAACAACTCTCCGACATGCCTGGCGGGCGTGGGAACGTGGGACAACCCTGAGGGTGTTGCATGTTCGCCACGTGCCCCTCAGATGTGAACCGCCAGGGGCACCAGCGTAATTGTGCTGTGTCTCTCACCTACTTATAAATACATGTCCCCTTGCGGTAAAGAAATACTTCTTCCACCTATCCACCTCTGTGAAAACCCTAGCGCCACCGCTAGCTCGAGATGACGCCGGCGACGAAGCACTTAGCGGCCGCGACTTCTCCGACGCCGTCCTCACGCTGGCCGCGGACATCGTCCTCTCCGCCGTCGCCGTAGGTGTCCTCCGTCGCCAAGTTAGGGCACGGTGGGCTGAACTGCTCGGTCTCCTATTCTTCTACATCTAGCAGTTCTTCGTGCGGTAATTATAACTCTATTTTTACCACCTTTTTGATCTTCAAGATTCATCCTGTTTACCGAAAGTAGTTTCTGTCTATTCAAAGCTAGATCTATTTCGTCTGCATCTCATACTGGTTAGTCGATTCTCTTAGATTTCTACTAGTTTGATTCCTCACTTGTACTTATTCACGGATTGGTACAAATCTGGAACCAACTCATCTATATAAGTGAATGTCTTCGCAACATGAGATCAATGTCTTCAAAGCGATTTATCTTCAAAATCTTACGAGAATGCATATGACCTCTTCCCTTCCCTCGCATCTCTAATCTTTGTCACAGTACATGTCCGTGGGAGAATCCTTGGTTCTCATAGTGCGATTCGTTTGCGAGAATACTTACGACATCATATAAATTCTCCTGAAGCAGTTCACCTTAACCCGCAAGCATAAATATCTTAAGCCTTTGAACGTATTGAAGCCTTTCAGCTTAAAGTTCATGGCAACAGAAAAATCAGCAAGGAAGGGTGGCAGACAGCGCAGAAGTGGCACATCTAAAGATCTGCCTGATGACTTAGCAGAACTGTACAAGACAGATCCTGAAGAGAATTATCATCAAAGGAAGACGCGAACCCAATGGATTCGACGCTATTGGGCTGAGGAGTGGTTCAAGTACAGATTTGTGACAAAGGAATATGCAGAGAAGCATGCCATCAAGAGCCCATGGGGTGATATCCTCTATCAAGGGCTTCAACCCAAGAGCCGAGCTGAAGCCATTGAACAAGGCTTCTATCCATGCATGGTCCGTGGGCCACAGCCAGCGAATGCAGATCCCACTTCACTTCTATGGTGTCATGAAGATTCACTCTTCAAGCGCAACTATCGAGTTCTTTGTGGCTTCGCCAAGGAGAACAAGAAGTCCTTGGGTTTGGACTTCAATCCAGTCCCTCTGCTCCCGTCTTGATGGCTCCGTGAAGCTAATCCCAATGTCATTGGCCCCTATGCCAACCTTGACGGCCTCATCACCTATATCATGGTCCAAGGCACGAGTAGATCATTCTCGACGATGGTGCCGACTCGATAAACCCTGCTCCTCCTCCTCCAAAGCGCGAAGCAAAAAGAAGTCAAAGGCTTCAACCTCACCGCAAAGCCACCTCGAAGACTTTGTGTGTGAAGCCAGCCGCCACTTGCACCTCCCGAAGCGAGTGTGCAATCTGAAGATCTGTCCGTGTCTCCGGGAGAACGGACAAGAAAAAGCAGCTTGTTAGACCATCTGATCAGCGAGCTTTGACTCCTGCTGCCATTCTGCATGAAGAACCCATTGATCTATCAAGTGATGAAGATCTTGCGGATGATGCCCTTGAGCAGCTGATCAAGAGCAAAGAAGAAGCAGAAATCTTCAGCAACCTGCCTCTGTTTGATGTGGCCATCATTCACAATTTCATTGATGAGTGGTTCGACACTCCCAACGTCAGCTTTGAAGATTTACAGCTCCCAGTTGACCTCAGTGTCGCCTTCAATGGCGCCATTGCTTCTGAGCTAGCTCTTGCTCTGCGCATCGTTGAGCTCAAAAACAAGATTGATTTTGAGAAGGCTCAATTCAAGAAGCATGTGGCCAATCTGAGTGTTCAAGACGTCCGCAACTTCAAGATCATGCTCCATGAGCTCAAAGAAGCTTTTCTGAAGAAACGCCAAGAAGCTCAGGGCTCTCGAGAACGCATGAAGCTTTTGGCTGATAAGTGTGTGCTTGCCTACAATGAGGCTGAGAAGCGCAAGTCCCTTGGCCATCCAGGCATTGACCCCAGGATGGCTGCAAAGAGGAAGAAGAAGCACTCTGCTAAACAGCCTGAGCCATCACGCCAAGAAGCCCCTCGCATTATCTTCCCGAGCAGCATGACTGGCTCGAAGACAAAGGTCACCACAACCGCTTCAGAACAGAAGAAGACAAAGGCTGCCGAGGCTGATGCGAGAAAGCGAAAGAATACTGAAGCTTCTGATGCTGCTCCCTCCAAGAAGAAGCGCAAGACCAAGAAGACCAGGGCTGCTTCCACAGAGCCCTTAGTCGTTGAACCCATTTTCGTGGTCCGCCCTATGTCTGTTCATCAAGAAAGAAGGATGGTTTTCCATGAGCCTGCTACCACAGAGGCTCATGTGACTGAAGATATTCCAGCAGCAGAACCCAACGCTGCTGAAGACATTGGTCAAGATGACAATGTAAATGATGATGAAGTTCTTCCTCAGATCGAACATCAAGTGGTATCATCGCCTGTTCATACGAACAGCGAAATCATCAGCATTGGTCGTCCATTGACGCCAATTGCTAAGGATGCTTCGTGGGCTGATCACCCACAACAACAACAAGACACCCCCAGTACTCCCCAACAACAACAACAAGCTACACCCCCAGTGCAAGAAGAGGATGAAGACTTTCAGGCTCAGCCAAGTCCATCTCCTAATTTGAAGCTAGCGCTTCGCAGGCTTCGAAGAGGACAAAGGCCTGAAGTCCCTCTGTCAAGCGTTCCTGAAGGAGAAGTGCAACGTTCACCTGTTGCACGGCAAGTATTCTCTTAACCAGCTCCAACAGTGAACATCTCCATGTCTGAAGCACATGCTGCTGAAGACATTCCGGCTACATCAGCCGAAGAAAAATAAGAAGAACTACGTGTACCAACTCCCCCTGCTATTGAAGAAGAAGAAGTTTGTGTACCAACACCCCCAGCGATTGAAGAAGAGGCAGTTCATGATTTGAACATGCATGTGCCCGACCCTCCTGTTCGTCAAGAGGAGGTTGAAAATGTTGAGGCTGCCACCACCAACGCCAATGAAGCCAATGACGTGGTCATGGCTAACGCCAATGTGGAGCCTGCACCAACTGGTGTGCCTGAAGCAAGTGTGGGCACAAAACCTGAAACCAATGAGGTTGCCACACCTGAAGCCAATGAAAATGCTGCACCTGAAGCTCATGAGACTGCTGCACCTGACGCCAATGAGGAGGCTGCACCTGACGCAAATATGACAACTGCTCCTGAAGCACCTGTTGTGCAGCCTGAACCCTCTGATGTTGCCCCTGCTCCTGTTCCGCCACCAAGGCCTCACACTATTGAGCAAGCATACGATCACGGTTAGCTTGTCACTGTTCGATGGCCCGTTCTGGTGCCTCCGCCTGCTGCCTCAGGACCGCAATTTGACTATCATGTTGAGCATCGGCCTCAGGTCCAGAAGCCAAAGCCGAGATTGCCAAGGTTTCCAGGTACTGCCAACTCCCCTGGGTCCTTCAATGCCAATGGCTTCAAGAGCCACAATACCTTCTTTGACAGCGCCAAGAACCCCTACTCCAAGCCAAGGATTTCATCAGATCGGTTCTGGAGCTATCAGCAGAGAAGCTATTACTCATGCGTGCTATATGATTAAGGGCGCATTTTCCCTCATATACATCTTGACACTGAAGCTATTGCTGGACTGCCATGCTTGGAAGAAGCACTTGATTGTTTTCGCGATGCTGGTCTGCTCCATTTTGTGACAAACAAGGAACATTGGAATGAAGAGCTATTGCTTCAATTCTATGCCACTCTGCACATTCGCGGCTATAACAGAGACATCAAGACTTGGGTTCTCGAGTGGATGACTGGCAATGTTCATCATGAAGCCAAAGCTATGGACATCATCGAGCTTACTGGGCTAGCCACTCCTGGAGAACTGTATGAGCCTAACTATCAGCTACACCGCAATGCTGTGGAGAGCATCTTTCATAAGCCAGAACCCAACATGAGCCAGATGCTGAGCATGATGAAGCCCTTGCCATCTGATGCTGAGTATCCCACACATTTCTTTGTTGAAGACCTTGAGTATCTGCCTCGCACCATATACCATATCATCAGGCAAACTCTATGGCCAGTCAAGGGACACTCATCATCGGCCAAGCTTGAAGGAGCCATGAAGACTTTGGTCTTCTATATTCTTAATGGCATCGGCTTCAACACTGTGAATTCTTCATCGAAACTTGTCGCTTCGGATCGACTGTTTGGTGCGAAGTTTTATGCTCCCGGTCATGCGCCTCATCAGCGACACTCATCATCAATTATCAGCCCTCGCCGCAATCACATCATATTTCGCCCGAGGTTGATATGTCGAGTTGATCTTGTATACTCGACCTGCCAAGATGCCACTTTGTCTTCAGAACATTGAGCACCAAAGCTTCACTCAGCCTATTGAAGGTGTTCATGCAGCAACACGATTCTATCCACTTCTTTGGTAACACTGCGCCTCCAGAGTGCCAACTAAAGCCACTGAAAGCACCATTGCGCAAAGGCCTTGGAAGTGTTCTCGTGTTTTTAATGACCGAGAGCTTCTTGTGGCTCTTCATCAGAAGCAGGATAAGCATCATTTCTGGCTCAAGCGCCAAATGCAAAGCCTCTTGGTGGATGTCAATCGCATTCGCAACCTTGCCACCAAGAATGCCTTTGTTGCTCAGGAAACTTGCCGAAGATCATGGAAGAGTCGACCTTTCGGTCTTTGAAGTTGATCTTCAAGATGATGGCTTCAATGAAAGATTCGATTCGACTCCACTCCTCCAAGGATCGCTACCTGCGTCGAACTCGCATCTCTTGAAGACTCGAATATTCCTCTTCGTGGCAAGCGATTAATGCGAGTGATCGATGATGAAGATGACGCTACTTCACCACCTCCAACTACTACAGCGCGCATCGACACTGCACCAAGCTCGTCTGCACTGCCAACCAACAACGACAACCTTGCTGCTTCACCTACTCATGATGACGAGTAGATGCTCTATGTCTTCAAACCTTTTTGGTCATTACTGACAAAAGGGGGAGAAGCGTATGAGTTGATAGTCTTCAAGCGGGTTCATATGGGCGGTTGCATTATATTTTGCTGCGTGCTTACAACTCTTGCATCTTGAAACTTTTGGTTCTTTGAGTTGTAACACCTAAACTTGATGGTCGGCTGCTACTTCTGCTACTTATTTGCTTTGCGATGATAAATTCCGCATGTGCGATGATAACTTCCGCACTTAGATCATTCTGCAGACGTCCATTTTTCATTATGCATGTCATTCTTATTGCTATATCATTTCATGCATGATGAATTATCTTCATAAGTTGAAGTGGATCTCCACAAGTACAACCTGCCATGTGCATTTGCATTCCAAAAGCAAATTACTTATATGCACATCTTCAGGGGGAGCCCTTGCAACTTATGAAGACAAATTTCTATCCTTACAATTTCACATACTTTATCCCCGTTGAGAACTTCAACCAGTTTGTCATCAATCACCAAAAAGGGGGAGATTGTAAGTGCATCTAGTGCCACCCCCAGTTGGTTTTGGAGTATTGACGACAAAGTTGGTTGAGGGACTAATGCGTTTGTGAGAATTGCAGGATAATGCAGGTAGTGTCCCTCATTGATTCGGTTTACCTACCGGAGATGACCCCTAAAAATGTATGAAGACATTGAAGACAATGGTGGTATGAGAAGATATTCATATT
This sequence comes from Aegilops speltoides, assembly GCA_021437245.1. Taxonomy (NCBI): domain Eukaryota; kingdom Viridiplantae; phylum Streptophyta; class Magnoliopsida; order Poales; family Poaceae; genus Aegilops; species Aegilops speltoides. The sequence continues at coordinate 383,794,119 of CM038143.1, forward strand.
GAAGACTATGATATGAGAAGACATTGCGTGAAGACTTTGGAGCGTGAAGACTGTGTGTTTTCGTAGTTTCCTTTCTTTTCTTCTTTGTTGAGTCATAGGAACCACCGTACTGTTAAGTGGGGTCCAAGTGAACTAAGTCGAGTGGTCAAGTGATGCTCAACCCAAATCATATGTCTTTGGCGAAGACAATGAGAGAAAATCTTATCCAGAGTGGATGAGTCAGCTTTGCTTGTAGCCCAAGTAAAGTTGCGCGTGTGTTTGAAATCGACCGTTGGAACACGTGTCGGTTCCTTAGTGACCAGGGTCATTTTGGACAAATCAGGTCGGGTTGCCTAGTGGCTATAAATAGCCCACCCCTACACCATAAATTGGTGGCTGCTTAGAGTTTGTGCGGCTTTTGTGGTTTGAGAGCAACCCACCTCGAAGCATTTGAGAGTGAAATCCTTGCGAGGACAAAGCCCAAACACCCGAGCCAAAGAGTGTTAGGCATCACTTGAAGTCTTTACATGCTGTGTGACACTGAAGACTTATTACACTTGAGGATGTGAATCCTCCGGCCGGTTAGCCGTCGCGTTACGAGCATCCAAGAGTCATTGTGGATTGCGGTGAGCGAAGTCTGTGAAGGTTTGAAGTCTCCTTGAAGACTTACGAGTGATTGGGCGAGGACTGGGTGTCCTTAGCTCAAGGGAATAAGGTGAAGACACGGTCTTCTCGGTTAAATCTTAGCCTCCCTAACGGACGTCACGGTTGTCACAAAGCTGGAACTGGTCCACCAAATCCTGTGTCTTCAACAAGCAACTGGTTCTATCCCTTCCAACCTTACTTAAGTTTGTCTTCATGAAGTCATTGCTTGTCTGTGTATCTGTTTGATTTCATTGCTTGACTACTATTGTTGATTGGCTTCATACTATCTTCCAACTTGATCCTTACTACCTGACTGCTATTAGTCTTGTACTTTCACATCATGACATGCTTGACTATGGCTTGTTCAGGGTAGTTTATCTTCCGCTGCATATCAATTAGGTTGTTTCTGTTGTTTGTCTTTGAAACTACCAAGTTTTGAAGACTTTCATAAAAATCGCCTACTTACCCCCCCTCTAGTCGATACTAGCACTTTCACCAGGCTTTTGTGGAAAAGCATGAGAGGTTGGAGCGCGACTCGAAGACTCGAGAGTCCGAGCTTGCATCGGTTCTTGAGAGTGCCAAAGCCGCTAAGGCCGAAGCCCATAAGGCCCTCCAGGAGATTGAGGCGGTGAATAAAATAGCGGTGGGTAAGGCATTTTTCATGCAAAGCAAGCATGTGAATGTGAATTACCTGTTACTTACCCGAATTCGGAGCTCTCCAGGGGCGTTTGCAGATCTGCCTTGCAACGTGTCCGATGCTGCCGCATTCTACCGGGCGAGGAGGGAGCTCGGCGGAGAAGGTCTTCGGTCTCGATATCTTGAGGCGGACATCAGTGCCCTTAGCGACCAAATGAAGCGCTGGTCGAGCTCCACAAGGTTGCCGAACAGGCCATGAAGGGCCTCATAGTTGGTGTGGCCCGAGGAGGCCATGCCAGGAGCTACTTCGCTGGTCTGCGGCGGCTGGTGGATCGTGTCCACGGGTGGAAGTCATCAAGCGCTCACTTTGCATTGAAGGTGCCGTCGGGCCTTGCCCGTGCAAAAGTGCCTTGGGCAGGCTGGATCTTGAAGCTTCGACAGACGCGCGCGGCGCGGCAAGGAGTATTGCACGCGAAATCTATTATAAGAGTGTCTGAAGGGTGCCGCAAGATTGCGGATGAGTGCTCCAAAGATGTAATATTTGAGTAGACTCGCAATGTGTTATCCTGTGCGCTGAAAACTTTGTTCATATGCGCTAAGCAATGCTTATCAATTTAAAATATTACCTTTTGTGCGGCCGTTTATCAAATCGAGAGATGGCAAGTCGTAAACTTCACCCCCATGCCATGATTTTTGGGGTGTTCGGGATAAACTTGAGCGCTCTTGTTCCCATTTTTGGGTAGGGAGGCGCTCAACACGACGAACAAGGCAGCCGGACTTATAATGCTTGAACACTCTCACTTAGCCATAGAATTCTATAATTTTAAATTTCGGTGAAGCCCCTAGTATTCGGAGGACCGAGTTCGGGGCGCTATCAACGCCTGGGCCAGACAAAGCCGGTTCCTCGCTCTAAGCGGCATAAGCCTTTAGGGACTCGAAAAGACCTCTCGAACAGCGACCAGCTCTCGCCTTATCATGACGGTCAGTTTTAGCTTTCTCCACTGAGGCGCTCGCCCAGCTCAACCGGGGCGCAATCGCAGTGGTTCTCCCAGTGCTACCTTAGCCGATAGAGCGGGCGAAGGTGCCAAAACATGGGGCAGCCGCAAACCCAACTATTGACCCAAGACATGATTGAGCCGATGCATATAATGCCATAAGTTCGGGGTGCCGCACTTGTGAAAGTGTTCGGACTTATCACACCATAATGTGGGGAACATAAGCCCCTGGTGTATTCGGCCATACCAAAGTGTACGGATGCAAAATGCCATAAATGAACATATATGTAGGAAAGGAATGCAATTATAAGCGAAAAGTGATGCATTGTTTATTCCAGAAATACTGCTATGAATGTAGAATGATACAAATAGTGCGGTAAGCAAGGGACTGGACTATTAAACATGTCCCCCTCCAGGGGTAGGCTGCGGAATGGTGTATTAAACAGATTTAATGCTCGTAATGGAGACCACCTGAGTGCTCGTCGTAGCCTTTCTCCTTCCCTGGTTGTTGCATCGTGAGTTCGGCAATGTCTACTGCCGGACAAGGCCTCTGGTGAACGGAGTCCTGTAGGTAAGAAAAATGAAAAATGAAAATACCAACGTACTTGGGAGCCCCTGGTGTGGTTAAGCCACACTCTGGGCCTGTCGTGGTCATGCCCCTCCCCCTATACCCATGGTATCTCCAGAGCGTAATGATGTACGCGAAGGACTGGTCTTGCAATCATGCAAGGGCTGGGGTTGGGGCCGCATTGCTACGCGTGCTCGGAACGTTCCAGGTGGTCTTGACATATGTTACTCCGGGCGCGTTTGGCCGTGTCCGGTCGCTTAACGGCCGGACTCGAGAATTGCATTAAGTGGCTGCTCTGTACTTTTGCCGCGAGAGCCGCTGTGTGTTCCTCCGTTCGGAGGGAGCGTTCAGTGTTTCCGTTGACCGTGATGACTCCTCGAGGGCCTGGCATCTTGAGCTTGAGGTATGCGTAATGCGGCACCGCGTTGAACTTTGCAAATGCAGTCCGTCCGAGCAGAGCATCATAGCCGCTGCAGAATGGGACTATATCGAAGATTAACTCCTCGCTTCGGAAGTTATCTGGGGATCCAAAGACCACTTCCAGTGTGACTGAGCCTGTACACTTGGCCTCTACACCTGGTATGACGCCTTTGAAGGTCGTCTTTGTAGGTTTAATCCTTGAGGGGTCTATGCCCATCTTGCGACTTGTATCCCGGTAAAGCAGGTTCGAGTTCTTTGCCGCCGTCCATCAGGACTCTAGTGAGGTGAAATCCGCCGATGATTGGATCTAAAACCAACGCGGCGAATCCGCCATGGCGGATCTTGGTGGGTGGTCCTTCGATCGAAAGTGATCGGGCAAGAGGACCATGGATTGAACTTGGGCGTGGCTCCATCGCATATCGTCCCTAAGTGCACGCTTCGCTCCCTCTTTGGTATGTGGGTTGCGTATATCATGTTTACCGTCCGCACTTGTGGGGGGAAACCCTTCTATCCTCTACTGTTCGGCGGCCGGGTCTCTTCCTCGTCATTGTTATGCAACCCCTTGTCATTGTTTTCAGCAATTAACTTGCCTGCCTGCTTGAATACCCAACAATCCCTGTTGGTGTGATTAGCTGGCTTTTCGGGGGTGCCATGTATCTGGCAAGAGCGGTCGAGTATTCGGTCCAAATTGGACGGACCCGGAGTAGTTATTTTGAATGACTTTTTCCGCTGACCGAGTTTAGAGCCTCTGAATCCGGCGTTGACTGCTGTATCCTTAGTGTTATCGCTGTTAACGCGGCGTTTTTTTTTGTTGCGACGTGACCTGCCATTGCGGTCCTTGTTGTCCGAACTGCCGGAATTTTTGCTGAGGTTGTTACTGCGGGCTAGCCAGCTGTCCTCCCCCGCACAGAAGCGGGTCATGAGTGATGTGAGGGCTGCCATGGATTTCGGCTTTTCCTGTCCTAGGTGCCGGGCCAGCCACTCGTCGCGGATGTTATGTTTGAAGGCTGCGAGGGCCTCTGCATCCGGACAGTCGACGATTTGATTTTTCTTTTTTAAGAACCATGTCCAGAACTGCCTGGCCGATTCATCTGGCTGCTGAATTATGTGGCTTAGGTCATCGGCGTCTGGTGGTCGCACATATGTGCCCTGGAAGTTGTCAAGGAATGCGGCTTCCAGGTCCTCCCAACACCCAATTGACTCTGCTGGCAAGCTGTTAAGCCAATGCCGAGCTGGTCCTTTAAGCTTGAGTGGGAGATACTTGATGGCGTGGAGATCGTCACCGCGGGCCATATGGATATGAAGGAGATAATCTTCGATCCAAACCGCGGGGTCCGTTGTGCCATCGTAGGATTCAATGTTCACGGGTTTAAACCCTTCAGTGATTTGATGATCCATTACTTCATCTATGAAGCATAGTGGGTGTGCGGCACCTCTATATTGGGCAATATCACAACGTAGCACAAGCGAGCTTTGTCTACTGTGTTCGGCCCAGCCGGAGTTACTGTATCCGGCGCGACGGTACTCGTCTTGCATCGTGGGGCGCCCACGTGATCCGTAGATAGATCTTGATTGTGTTGCCTTGTCCTCCAATATGTCTCGCAAGTCCGGGCATTCCCCCGTGGCTTCGCGCTTTTTGAGCGGTGCCGGGGTACGGTTCTGGTGGAGGGCCTAGATGCCTCTCTGTCGTGGCCACGAGGTGGTCGGTCTGCCGTATTGTGCCCTGGTGATGAGGGTTTATATGCCTCCTCCTCTAATTGGGGGAGCAACTTGCGTTTTCGGTAGCTTTTGGAGGGGCGTTAGAATTCATGCTCTTCGGCCGCGAGGACTTCGGTCCATCTGTCGGCCAGCAGGTCTTGATCAGCTCGAAGTGTTGCTGCTTTTTCTTTAGGCTGTTTGCGTGGCCATTAGCCTGCGTTTAAAACGCTCTTGTTCTGACGGGATCCTCGGGTATGACGAATTCGTCCGTCGTTGAGGCTTGCCTCGTCTCCGGAGGGAGGCATGTAGTTATCATCCTCGACCTCTTAAATGCCGCGCTCTCGTGAGGGCTGGCTTCTCGTCCTCCCACGCTGAATCTTCTTTGGAGGGATTATCTTCGACACACTGGGGTGTTATTATCTCCGTGCGAAATCTCCATTCTTGCTGTGGCGGGATTTAGAGCGGCGCCATCGACGCCGGGCGCTGGGCTGTTTCTTACGTGAATCTGCCTCCGCTGCTTCTTCGTCGTTCCCATCCTTTGGGATGTCCACCATGTATATGTCGTGATGGAGGTGGTCTTCCGGTGCCCGTAGGCACTGGTTCTGAGTCGTCTCCGACATCGTCGCCCATACCGTCGATGTCTTGAGTCGTAGTCTAGCATGTCGGTTAGATCGTCGACAGTGGCTACAAAGTGGGTGGTGGGTGGGTATTGAATTTCTTCGTCGTCCGCATCCCAACCATCCTGACCGCAGTCCAGCTAGGGCCCTCCTGATAACGAGAGAAACTTTAGCAAATTCAGGATGTCGCCAAAGGGTGAGTGCTGAAAGATGTCCGCAGTGGTGAACTCCATGATCGGCGCCCAATCGGATTCGATTGGTAGTGGCGCCGGAGGTTCGGAGTCCGGCGAGGAGTCCGGCACCTCGGAGTCACGAGCTTTGCAAAGGACAAGGTCAATATTCGGCTCCATCACCGTAGAAGTTGCAGCCCCCGAGGCGGTGTCCAGCCACCTGTCCTCGATCTGCGCGGTCGGCTCCAAACTATGGGTCAGAGCGGACTCATGTGCGGCCTCCAGGGTACTGTCCGGCGGCAGAGCTAAATCATGCCCATCGTGACAGTGCGGCGCGCTCGGCTGTGGCTCGATTCCATCGAAGATCAAGTCTCCGCGGATGTCAGCCGTGAAGTTTAGGCTTGCAAATCTGACCTGATGGCCAGGGGCGTAGCTTTCGATCTGCTCCAGATGGCCAAGCGAATTGGCCCGCAGTGCAAAGCCGCCGAACACGAAGATCTGTCCGGGGAGAAAAGTCTCACCCTGGACTGCGTCGTTGTTGATGATCGAAGGAGCCATCAAGCCTATTGGTGACGACACAGAGGAACTCTCAATGAAAGCACCAATGTCGGTGTCAAAACCGGCGGATCTCGGGTAGGGGGTCCCGAACTGTGCGTCTAGGCGGATGGTAACAGGAGACAAGGGACACGATGTTTTTACCCAGGTTCGGGCCCTCTCGATGGAGGTAAAACCCTACTCCTGCTTGATTGATATTGATGATATGGGTAGTACAAGAGTGGATCTACCACGAGATCAAGGAGGCTAAACCCTAGAAGCTAGCCTATGGTATGATTGTTGTAATGGTTGTTCGTCCTACGGACTAAAACCCTCCGGTTTATATAGACATCGGAGAGGGCTAGGGTTACACAGAGTCGGTTACAATGGTAGGAGATCTACGTATCCGTATTGCCAAGCTTGCCTTCCACGCCAAGGAAAGTCCCATCCGGACACGGGACGAAGTCTTCAATCTTCTATCTTCATAGTCTTGGAGTCCGACCGATGATGATAGTCCGGCTATCCGGACACCCCCTAGTCTAGGACTCCCTCAGGTGGCTTCCACCGTCAAGGAGAAGCACATCACAAATCTTCGGGCGGCCGGATACTTGGCCGCAGACATAGAGCACCGGCTACCAGACGCCGGGCAGGTCATTCTGACCCCAGGACCCCACGAGAGGGTCGTATTTGTCGCCCACTTCGTCCATGGACTGGGATTTCCACTCCATCCCTTCGTCCGCGGGCTCATGTTCTACTACGGGCTAGATTTTCATGATCTAGCCCCGAATTTCGTCCTCAACAACTCGGCGTTCATCGTCGTATGCGAGGCCTTCCTCCGCATCCGGCCTCATTTGGCCTATGGCTGCAAACCTTCTGCGTGAAGCTGAAGATTGTAAGCGTCCAACAAGCGGAGTGCGGAGGGGCCATGGTGGGCAAGATGCCTAACGTCACTTGGCTAGATGGTTCCTTTGCGGAGACCGTAAAAGGGTGGCAATCGAGGTGGTTCTACATCACCGAGCCACGCGGCGCCAACTGGGCGGCGGCCCCCGAGTTCCGATCCGGAGCCCCCATGCGGCTCACCTCCTGGGAAAAGAAGGGCCTGTCCTGGGGCGAATCTACGGAGCTGACCGGACTCCAGACCTACATCAAAAGCATGAAGGACAAGAACATCAAGCTTGTCAACATGATCCAGGTCATGCTCGTTCGCCGGATTCTGCCGTGCCAAAAGCGAGCATTCAATCTGTGGGAGTTCGTCCCGGCCGAACACCAGATGCTCCAGAAGCTCTACGACATGACGCACAAAGGCGCATCGAAGGTGTTGTTCAAGGCCTCCTAAGTACCTCCTCCCACACCCGAGGACCGCGGGCTTCATGCTGCACGGCCTCCTAGTCAGGTGAGTTCTCAGACTACCACCGGATTCGGTTCTTCCCAATATATTCATGGGAGAGCCTTAAGTAGTTATGCATATTTGTTCAGGATTATGTGGAGATAGCGGAGCAGGTTTACTGTCTGGCTCCGCTGCCAGAAGGCCCAGCCAATGCTCTCCTGACGAAGATGCTGGTCCCGGCACCGTACAAGGTGCCAGAGAAGAAGGCCAAAAAGAGGGCCCCGGGGACCCGAAAGGGTCTCCGTCGTAAGGTTGTGCCAGAGGCCTTGTTCGAAGACGACGAGGCGCACTCCTCCCACGAAGGGGAGGAAGAATAAGAAGAAGACGCCCCATCCGGAAAGGATGAGGGGCCCGGGGAGGCGGACCAGGGGGCCGGAAAAGGCCCTCGCTGCAAGGCCATCATACCCACGTCGTCCGATGACGATGAGACAGATTCCTCCCACGGAGGTGGGAGGAAGCAAGAAGAAACTCTACCTCCCCGCACTAGGGAGGAGAAAAAGAGAAAAGCCGCCGCGGAGGGGGAGGCTGCGGCGTCCAAGAAGGGGAGGGTGTCCCTTCCAGACTACTCTGCCACGGCCGCTCACAGCGAGGAGGGGTGGCTGCCCAGGGGGAAGCCCCCAGTGCGATCGTAAGTGTCTGCATCCTATCATGATTTCATTTCATAGTTTTTATATTTATAATGCCGAACATATATGCAGTCCAGGCAGGGTTCATCCCGAGGTATCTTCCTCCGGATCCCTGAGCGATTCAGAGATGAATTCGCTTCCAACGGCCACTACTTCTCAACCTGCGGATGACACAGAGGTGTTGTCCCGAAGGCTCCCAGAGCGGGGGGAAGGTGACTCTAGAGACGCCCCAAGGTGGGATTCTAGATGTCGGACACGCGGGGTTCAAGATCCCCGCGGATCGTGTCGATGAGAGCCACAACAGGCCGGGCTCTCAATCGAACACTGTCCCGGAACCTTCAATGGTTCCGAACTCAGGCGGACAGCCCCTCGTTAGGGAGGGCAAGCCGTCTACATCGAGGACTTCCATTGCACCCGAGGCGCCAGATTGTCTGCTGGAAGCGCTTCGCGGCGCTTCCATGGATGAAGAACATCGTACTCTTATGAGTGCAGTGATTCAGAAGGTTTCGTCCGCCAAGAGCGGACTAACCGAAGCTTGCACCAGCCTCCTAACAGGCTTTGAGGTAAGTAATAAAAATATGAGAAATTACCACCCGATAGGTAGTAGCCCCTGATACTCTATTTGGTGTTCAGAAAGAAAAACCAAACGGAGGGTCAATAATAATCCGCAGGAGTCTAATAATAAATATTCATGTGCATAAGCAGGCTGTGCTGCTTGCTACCGCTGCCTGCACGGTCGAGGTTGCCAAACTAAAGCGGGTCCCGGAGCAGGCGCAGGGAGAGCTCGGCCTCACGAAGAGGAAGCTTTAAGAGAACAAGGGTAAGCGATTCCCCGCTCTTATGTATTTAAGGATAGACAACATTGGTTAGTCTAACGCCGAAGCGTCGTGAATGTGTGACATGGGCCACTGCCGAAGTGGCATCCCTGAAGAAAGCGTTGTCCGAGGCCGAAGACAAGGCGGCCTTGGAATATCAGGAGCACGAAAAGCAAAGTGCTAGAGTGGGCGAGGTACAGCAAGAGCTCCGGGACCTTGGCAAGAAGTACGAGTCCGTGGAGCATGATCTGAAGATGAAAGAGGCCGAGCTTGCAAATGCTTTGGTGAGTATGAAAGATGCCAAGGCCGAAGCCGAGAAGGCACAGCAGGAAATCCAAGAGGCCAAAAAGATAGCAGCGGGTAAGAAATTCTTTATGCAAAGCAAACATGTGGAGGAGGCATTTCTTTTACTTACTCGAATTCGGAGGTCTGTAGGGGCATTCACAGATCTGCCATGCAGTGTATCAGACGCTGCAGAGTTCTACCGTGCCCGGGGGGAGATCAATGGAGAAGCTGTTCTGGTCCCAGTATGCTGGGGCCGAACACCCAATGCCTCTGAGTGACCAACTGAAGCAGTTTGTCGAACTCCACAGGACGGCCGAAGTGGCTATGAAAGATTTCATAGTCCGGCTGTGGCCTGGTGAGCCCCTGCCCACTAGCTACTTTGGCCTGATCAAGCGGATGGTGAATGCCTGTCCGCGGCTTGAAGTCATCAAGTGATCTGTTTGCATTGAGGGTGCCCGCCGGGCCTTTGCCCGCGCGTAGGTGCATTGGGGCAAGCTGGATGCTGAGAAGCTGGTGAAGGATGGTCCGCCAGAGGGCAAGGAGCATCGCCATCCCGAGAAGTACTATGATGGTGTTATGAAGGGCGCCCGTCTCGTGGCCGATGAGTGTAGCAAGGACAAGATCTTTGACTAAATGTGCCTCTGCCACTGTTGTACTTTAAAGACGAATTTACTTGTGCTATGTAGCACTGTTTGATTTAAAATATTACCTTCTGTGCGGCTGTTTATAAAAATTCTGAAAGTAGGCCAGTCGTCGGCTTTCGCCCCCACATAACTAGCACTGGGGTGTTCGTGGAAAACCCGGACAATCTTTATCCAAATGTTTGGTCCCTTAAGAAGGTGTCCGGCGCAGCGAACAAGGCAATCGGACTATGCGGCTTTATAACTTTCACTTAGCCATAGAAGTCTACAAGTTTAAATTTCGGCGAAGCCCCTAGAATCCGGAAGGCCGAATTGGGGCGCTATGCATGCCTATATCGGACGAAGTCGATTTATCGCCTAAAGCGGAAAATGTTTAAGGATTTTAAGACCTCTCGAACAGCGACCAGCTCTCGCCATATCATGCCGGTCAGTTTTCGGCTTTCTCTACCGAGGTGCTCGTCCGGAAGAACCGGGACACAATTGCAGTAGTTCTCCCTGCGCTACCTTAGCCGATATAATGGAACGTAAGGTACCAAAACAAGGGAGCAGGGCTAACCCAACTATAGATGCAAGACATGATTCGGAGCTGATGCATATAATGCTATAAGTTCGGGGTGCCGCACTGTTGAAAGTGTTCGGACTTGTCTTGCCGTATTATGGGGTGCCATAAGAAGCCCCTGGCAAACTGACCGTACCAAGGTGTACGGATGCAATATCAAATAAACATTTATGAGAAAAAAATGCTCAAATACGAATAGTAAGCTGACGCTATATATGATCTCCCATTGATGAATAATACGTTTAAGCGTATGTTTACAATGGATGCATTAAGCGGAGATAAATAGGACTATTTGACATGTCCTATCAAGGGCCAGGCTGTGTACAGATAGATAAAGCAGGTATAATGATCGTAAATAGATTCCACATGGGTATTTCCTTCTGTGCACAACGCATGTTGCCTCCTTGGTTGTCTCTCCCATGTAAGTCCGGCAATCCGGCTCTTCCGAGGATGCTGCGCTAAAGCGATGTCCTGAAAGGTAAAGGGGAAAGATTATGAAGGTATTTGGCGGTTACCCGCACTATTAACTGAGCCGTTGTTGCGCCTCCGCCTATGCCCATGGTATCTTGAGTGCGTAATTGTGTATGTGTGGCACGGATGCTACTTTTATGGGGCTTGAGCGGAGGACGGACTGCTAATCACGCTCTTGGCGTTCCTGATGATCCTGTTGCAGGGTGCTCCGGACTCGTTTGACGGTGCTTGAGGTTGTCGTCGCCGGATTGGTGGTTTGCCGGAGGAGGCCGCATTATACTTCTGCCGCGAGGGCTGCAGTATGCTCTTCTGTACGGAGAGAGTGGTCCATATTTCCGTTGACTGTTATTACCCCACGCGGACCTGGCATCTTGAGCTTGAGGTATGCATAATGTGGAACCGTATTGAATCTAGCAATGCGGTTCATCCGAGCAGTGCGTCGTAACCACTACGGAAACGGACGATATCGAAGATTAACTCTTCGCTCCAGAAGTTGTCCGGGGATACGAAGACCACTTCCAATGTTATAGAGCCCGTACAGCGGGCCTCTACTCCAGGAATTACACCATTAAAGGTGGTTTTGGTGGGCTTGATCCTCGAAGGGTCAATGCGCATTTTGCGCACTGTGTCTTGATAAAGCAGGTTCAGGCTGCTGCCGCCGTCCATAAGGACTCACGTGAGGTGGAATCCGTCGATGATTGGGTCTAAGACCAATGCGGCTGAGCCGCCGTGACGGATGCTAGTAGGATGATCCCTACGATCAAAGGTTATCGAACAAGCTGACCATGGGTTGAATTTGAGGGCGACTGGCTCCATTGCATAGACGTCCTATAGTGCTCGCTTCCGTTCCCGCTTGGGGATGTGAGTGGCGTAGATCATGTTGACCGTTTTCACCTGGGGGGAAACTTCTTTTGTCTCCCCGTGTTCGGACGCTGGGGCTCTTTGTCATCGTCGTTGTGCAGCCCCTTGTCCTTGTTTTCGGCGTTTATTTTGCCGGCCTGTTTGAACACCTAGCAGTCTCTATTGGTGTGGTTGGCTAGCTTGTCCGGGGTGCCATGAATTTGGCACGAGCGCTCCAGTATGCGGTTCAGACTGGACGGTCCTTGATTATTTCTTTTGAACGGCTTTTTCCACTGACCGGACTTGGATCCGCTGAATCCGGCGTTTACTGGCGTGTCTTCAGTGTTGTCGCCGTTGTTCCGTCGCTTATGTCTATTGCGTCATGGCTTGTCGTTGTTATCGCGGACATCCGAAGTGCCAGAATGTGGGGTGGTGCCGCTGCGAGCCAACCAGCTATCCTCGCCCGCGCAAAAGCGGGTCATTAGTGTTGTGAGAGCTGCCATGGACTTGGGTTTTTCCTGGCCGAGGTGTCGGGCAAGCCACTCGTCACGGATATTATGCTTAAAAGCCGCCAGGGCTTCGGCGTCCGGACAGTCAATGATTTGGTTCTTTTTAGTTAGGAACCGAGTCTAGAATTTCTTGGCTGACTCTCCGGGCTGTTGAGTAATGTGGCTCAGGTCATTAGCGTCCGGTGGTCGCACATATGTGCCCTGGAAGTTGTCGAGGAATGAGTCTTCTAGGTTTTCCCAACTGCCAATGGAATTTGCTGGCTAGCTGTTTAGCCAGTGCCGGGCTGGTCCTTTGAGCTTAAGAGGAAGATACTTGATGGCGTGTAGATCATCTCCGTGGGCCATGTGGATGTGGAGACGGAAATCTTCGATCCATACTGCGGGGTATGTTGTGCCATCGTATGATTCGATGTTTACGGGTTTGAACCCTTCTGGGAATTCATGATCTATCACTTTGTCAGTGAAGCAAAGGGGGTGTGCGGCGCCTCTGTGCCGGGCTATGTGGCTACGCAGTTCGAATTGGTCTCGGTTGCTGTCTTTGGCCCGGCCAGACTTGTTGATGATGTATCCGGCGTGACGGTCATCATCGCACACTAGGGCGCGCCCCCGCGATCCGTAGATCGATCTTGGCTGTCCTGCTTTATTTTCCAGAATATCTTGCAGGTCTTGCCTGTTGACCCGGGCCATAGTGTATTGGCGTGGGGGTGAGGGCTGGTATTCGGGATGATATCCCATTTTATCCCGGCCGCGGGGTGGCCGGTCAGCCGTTTGGCGCTCGAGTCCGTATTCCTCAGCTGCCAGGACTTCGGTCCATCTGTCTGTGAGCAGGTCTTGATCAGTTTGGAGTTGCTGCTGCTTCTTCTTCAGGCTCCTCGCAGTGGCTATAAGCCGACGCTTGAAGCACTCCTGCTCCACGGGATCCTCAGGCACGCTGAACTCATTGTCGGCGAGGCTAATCTCGTCTTCGGAGGGGGGCATGTAGTTGTCCTCCTCCGGGTATCCGTCCGTCGCCTGTTCTTCTGGGCTGACCTGCTCATCTTCCTGTTCGGCCTGCTCGAAGGCGGGCTAGTCAGGGTTATATTCCTCTCCGACGCCATCCGGATTGCTTTCGTCTCCGGGGCCGGTATTGCTGTGGCGGGGCTTGGAGCGGTGCCGATGATGCCCATGCTTTGTTTATCTTCCTGAGGGGTTATCCTCCGTTGCCTCGTCGCCATTGGTTTCCTTCGGAGTGTCCACCATATATATATCGTATGAGGAGGTGGTCGTCCACCGCCCTGTGGTGGCTCCTGTAATTCTCCTGCATCGTCATCCATACCGTCGATGTCGTCGGAGTCGAAGTCAAGCACGTCGGTTAAATCGTACCGTGGCAATGAAGTGGGTGGTGGGTGGGCAACGAATTCCGTCATCGCCTGCTTCCCACTCAAGCCGGACATAGTTTGGCCCAGAGCCTCCTGACAAAGAGAGAGACTTCAATGAGTTCAGCATGTCGCCAAAGGGCGGGTGCTAAAAGATGTCCGCAGTGGTGAACTCCATTACCGGAGCCCAACCAGGCTCAGCGGGCTCGGGAACGCGTGGACTGGAACCTACAACCGGATACGAATCCGGGGTTCCGGAGTCACATGCTTCCTCAGAAGTGAGGCCTGTGTTCGGCTACATCGCCGACGAGGGTACGGCCTGCAGGGCGGGGTCCAGTCCTCCGTCCTTAGGCAACGCAACCTGCTCCGGATTTAGATCCGAGGTTTCTGCCGGGGTGATATCCCGAGCATCGTCTGACAGCAGGTCTAAGCCGTGCTCATCGTTACTGTTCGGCGCTCCTGGCGCAGGCTCGAATCCGTCGAAGATCAAGTCTCCGCGAATATCCACTGTGTAGTTCAAGTTTCCGAACCTGACTAGGTGGCCGGGGGCATAGCTGTCGATCTGCTCCGGATGGCTGCTTAATTGGCCCACTGAGGCGGCCGCCGAACACGAAGATCTGTCCGGGGAGAAAAGTCTCGCCCTGGACCGTGTTGTTGATGATTGGAGATGCCATCAAGCTCTGTAGCAAAGACACAGAGGAACTCTCAATGAAAGCAACAATGTCGGTGTCAAAACCGGCGGATCTCGGGTAGGGGGTCCCGATCTGTGCGTCAAGGCTGATGGTAACAGGAAGCAAGGGACACAGATGTTTACCTGAGTTCGGGCCCTCTCGATGGAGGTAAAACCCTACTTCTCGCTTGATTAATATTGATGATATGGGTAGTACAAGAGTAGATCTACCACGAGATCGTAGAGGCTAAACCCTAGAAGCTAGCCTATGATGGTATGATTGTAATTGTGATTGGCCTTCTAAGGACCAACCTCTCCGGCTTATATAGACACCGGAGAGGGCTGGGGTTTACATGGAGTCGGTTACAAGGAAGGAAACACAATATCCGGATCGCCAAGCTTGCCTTCCACGCAAAGGAGAGTCCCATCCGGACACGGGCCGAAGTCTTGAGTCTTGTATCTTCACGCTTCAATAGTCCGGACGATGTATATAGTCCGGTTGTCCGTATACCCCCTAATCCAGGACTCCCTCAATAGGCCTTGTTGTGGTTTGTGAAATCGACGCACATGCGCTTCTTTCCTTCCTTTTTTGGCACGATAACGGGGCTTGCCAGCCATTCGGGGTAGCGAACCTCGCGAATAACACCTCCCGCCTCTAGCTTGCGGGTTTTTGGACGATGAAGGCATGCTTCTCCGTGGATTGCCGCCTCGCTTTCTGCTTCACGGGGCATACATTGGGGCACACATTCAGGTGAGTCTTGATCACCTCCCTTGGGACCCCTGCTAGCTGCTTGGGTTCCCAAGCGAATACCTCCTTGTTCGAGCGCAAGAACCTCACCAACGCCTCCTCTTGGTCGGGGTCGAGGTTGGCACGTATGGTGAAGGTGGCTCCCGAGGACTTGTCTTGCTCAACTAGCACCTGCTTGGTCTCCGCCTTATCCTGGGTGAACAGCTGCTTCTTCTTGGTCGATGCAGCTTCCTTGGCCATAGAGGCATCCATGCCGGCAGGCTGTGCCGCCGTGGCAGCCTTGAGGGCCAGCTTGAGCGCCAGCAGAGCCTCCTTGGTGTCTCCATCTATGGTGAGGACGCCGTTGCTCCCGGGCATCTTCATGAGGTTGTAGGCCAGATGGGTTGCTCCCATGAACTGAGCCAAGGCAGGGTATCTGAGTATGGCGTTGTACGGGAGGCCGATGTGGGCGATGTCGAAGTCGACCAGCTCCGTGCGGTAGTTGTCGTGGGTGCCAAAGGTCACGGGAAGGCGGATCTACCCCAGGGAACTGGAGGAACCGCCTCCGACGCCCGAGAAGGGCTTGCTGGGTCGGAGCCGTTCCAGTGGTACATGGAGGAGGATGAAGGCCTCCGCCGAGAGCACATTGAGGCTGGCGCCGCCGTTGATGAGGGTCTTGGTGATGACCACCTGGCAGATGGTGGGCGTGCAGAGCATCGGGAGCGCACCCGAGCAGGCGGTGTTGATCGGGTGGTCTTCCGAGTTGAAGGTCAGGTCAGCCTGTGGCGCCACCCAACCCAGGGGAGCTCCCTGCCGCGTGAGGGCGGCGCTGATCTGGCGAAAGAACGACTTGGTGTGGCGGCCTGAGGGCGGCGCCTGCGAGCCGCCTAGGAGAGTTGCGAAGACCGGGGGCGCCGACGCTGCGTACACTACAAAAAAAAGACACATCCGTGATATTTTGGGCCGAACGAAAAAAAATTCTGTCATACATATGACACTTCTATGACGATAATTGTGACAGAACCCGGTATCACCATAGATGTGGTTGGCTCCTACTTCTATGACAAAAAATCATGGCAGAAAATGGGTTTTTCATCCTGGGCGGGCCAGAGAAGCAGCTGCATCACATTCTTTGGGCCGTCCATGATGGAAAAAACCGTGGTAGAAGCGAGGGGGAGGAAAATTTCGGGGAGTTGCCGGTTACGGTGCGAGGTCGAGGGCCGAGCGATGCTGCTTTCTCGTGACACGAGCGCGCTGCGTGTGTGCGGCGTTAGCTCTAATCGAACCCGAAGCGAGGCGTTGGGCTCTAATCAACCCGAATTGACAGACTGCAGCTACGCGTTATGGAACCCGAGCGATCAATCGATGGCTGTTAACTGAACCCGATGGAGCTATTCCTTCGCTACTGCTGCTAACTGAAGCTGATCAATTGGATGAACAATGAGTGTTGCGTGGGGGGGTGGATGAACAGTGAGCGGTGGCGTTGCCTCTGGATGAACAGGACCCCGTGGTGTGGAGGGCTGGATGAACAGTAGATGGTGGAGGGGTGGTCGTGGAGGGGTGGTTGAATAGGACCCCGTGGTGTGGAGGGCTGGATGAACAGTAGACGGTGGAGGGGTGCCCGTGGAGGGGTGGTTGAATAGTAGTCGGTGGAGTAGCGCTCGGTGGAGGCTGGATGAACAGGAGCCCGTGGAGGCTGGAGGAGGTCGATGGTGGAGATGAACAGTATCTCGTGGAGTCTCGTTTTGCGGTACGCCACACCCCTCCCGGCGAACAGACCCCATTTCACCATAGCGCTCCAACACAAGTCCGTTTAAATCCGCTTTTGCGACGCCACACCCTCCCGATCAACAGACTCCGTTTCGACCGTAGGAGGTCCGCTTCTCTGTTTTGCGGTATGCCACACCCCTCCCGATCAACAGGACCCCCGTTTCGACCATAGGAGGTCCGTTTTGTTAATTTTGCGGTACGCCACACCCCTCCCGATCAACAGGACCCCGTTCCGAACGTGGCTAGTCGAACACAAGGTTGTTTCCTCCGTTCTGCGGTACGCCAGGCCTCGTTTCCATCGCCTGTTCCGTCCAAGCCGGTTGGCTCCCACGCGTTCCATTGCCTCCTGATGAACATGACGCATTCCGTTGCCTCCCCATGAACACGACGCATTCCGTTGCCTCCCCATGAACACGACGACGACGCTATTTCTCCGTTCTGACCCAGCCATGTACACGAGCCCTCACCGTATGTATGCGCGAGTAGGCGTTCGAGACCCCGTCCGTATGTACACATACATGGCCGTATTTTCTTTCTTGCACCCTGGCCGATGTACATACGTGTACATGCTACGTGCGTGCCTCTACTATGACATGTGTGCGCCTCTACATCCACCAGTATATATGTACGTACACGTTCGCGACCAGAATGACAACGCTACGTACGCTTCGACCAGGTGGGTCCCGACTGTCAGGCACTTCCTTGCGTGCGAAAATGTAGCTGGTGGGTCCCAGCAGTCAGAGGGGCGAATCATTTTTCTGCCTAGACACACTTCCTTTGCATGCGAAGATGTAGCTGGTGGGTCCCAGCAATCAGGGAGGCTAATCATTTTTTTGCCCGGTTGCACTTCCTTGCGTGCGAAGATGTAGCTGGTGGGTCCCAGCAGTCAGGGGGCGAATCGTTTTTTGCCCAAATGCACTTCCTTGCATGCGAAGATGTAGCTGGTGGGTCCCAGCAGTCAGGGGGAAATGTTTTTTTCGCGAAATACGGTGGCCCGTCCGGTTGGTCCCCGCTGTCAGGTGGAGGAATCATTATTTTGCGTGTAATAAGGAGGCACTTCCTTGCTGCGGCCGTGGACCCAGCTGTCAGCCTCTCCACGTCACAATCCACGCCCAATGGAAGTCGCTCTTGACCACGCTGACCACGCCAAGGCCGAGAGCACCACGGCGAGGGACGACGGCGAGGCCTAGGAAGGGACGACTGGAGTCGGGGAAGACGCTGTGGATGCCCACGCGAAGAGGAGTATGAGGGTTCACTGGTTCGGCTACGGTGTGAGGCTGCTGTCGCCGCAGAATAACAGGGGGTGTGGGTGAGTAGAGGGATGGTCTCGACAGCGGTGGGAGTAGTAGGGGGCGGTGAGGCCTCCGCGGCATCACAGTCGACCACGGGAGGCAGGAGCACGCGGCACGACTGGCGTTGGTTTGGGCGGCTGGAGCAAGAAGACCAGAGGTTGAAGAAGCACTACGGCCGTTGGATGAACATCATACAGTAACAGGAGCTAGAATCGTTCATATTGACTAAGTTGACAAAGCCCTCCGTCCCGCCAACTTGGTAGGCCCACAAGTCAGCCTCCCACTATCTTTGGTTCCGGTGGCGGGGTAGTATTCATTTTTGTGCGTAATAAGGAGGCACTTCTCATGCATCGAAGATAGCTGGTGGGTCCGACATGTCGCTGGGGCACGCTTTTTTCAAGAAAATACAGAGGCCCTTCCGGTGGGTCCCAGATGTTAGGTGGAGGAATAATTATTTTGCGCGTAATATAGAGGCACTTCCTTGCTGCGATCGTGGACCCAGCGTCAGCCTCTCCACGTACAGTCCACGTCCGATGGAAGCCGTTCCTTGACCACGTTGACCACGCCACGCCGAGAGCACCAGGGAGGTGGACGACGGCGAGGCCTAGGAAGGGAACGACACGAAGGCAGGGAAGACTCGGCAGTTGTTTCCCACGCAGAGGGGAGTACGACTGTACGAGGGTTTACTGGTTCCTCTGCCCTCGCCGGGGAATAAGAGCAGGTGTGGGTGAGTAGAGGGATGGCTAGGCCAGCGATGGGAGTACGGTGGGGCGGTGAGGCTGCTGGCAAAGACAATTGGCCCGGGAGGAGGGAGTAGGCAGTCCCGTCGGCGCTTGTTTGAGCGGCTAGAGCAGGAAGAGCAGTGATTGAAGAAGCACGACGGCCGTTGGACGGACATCGTACGGTCACTGGAGCTAGAATCATTCATATTGACTAAGTTGACAAAGCCCTCTGTCCCTATCAACTTAGTAGGCCCACAAGTCAGCCTCCCACCATGGTGGGTCCCAGCTAGCAGGGGGAGTATTCATTTTTCTGTGCGTAATAAGGAGGCACTTCCGGTGGGTCTGAGCTGACAGCGGGGGGAACATTTTTTTCGTGAAATATGGTGGTTCGTCCGGTGGGTCCCAGCAGTCAGGGGCAAACCGTTTTTTCGCGAAATACGGTGGCCCGTCCGGTGGGTCACAACAGTCAGGGGGGAAACGTTTTTTCCATGAAATACTGGTGGCACGTTCGGTGGGTCCCTGCTGTTAGGTGGAGGAATAATTATTTTGCGCGTAATAAGGAGGCACTTCCTTGCGGCTGCCGTGGACCCAGCTGTCAGCCTCTCCACGTACAGTACTCTTCCGATGGAAGTCGGTCATTGACCACATTGACCACGCCGCGACGAGAGCCCCAGGGTCATGGACGACGGCGAGGCCTAGGAAGGGGACAACACAGAGCCGGGGAAGACACGGCAGTGGATGCCCACGCGGAGAGGAGTAGGAGGGTTCACTGGTTCGGCTGCGGTGTGAGGCTGCCGTCGTCGCAGAATAACAGGGGAGGGTGATTGAGGATGGCCCGCCAGCGGTGGGAGTAGTATGGGGACGGTGAGGCCTCCATGTAGCACAGCCCGCCACGGGAGGCGGAGCATGCGGCACGACCGGGCGCCGCTTTGGGCGGCCGGGCAAGAAGACCAGAGGTGAAGAAGCACTACGGCCGTTGGATGGACATCATTGACCACGCCGCGCCGAGAGCACCAGGGCGGTGGACGACGGCGAGGCCTACGAAGGGAACGACATGGAGCCGGCGAAGACACGGTAGTGGCTGCCCACGCGGTGGAGAGTACGAGGGTTGACTGGTTCGGCTACCGTCGCCGGAAAATAACAGGATGTGTGGGTGAGTAGAGGGATAGATAGGCCAGGTATGCGAGTATGATGGGGCCGTGAGGCCTGCCCGGCAGCACTGCCGGCCACAGGAGGCGGGAGCAGGTGGTTCCGACGGCGCTGGTTTGGGCGGCTAGGGTAGGAAGATCAAAGACTGAAGAAGCACGATTGCCGTTAGATTGACATCTAACGGTCTGACGCTGGTAGAGTCGATTGTTGACTAAGTTTCTTTTTTAAGAAACCTTGTGTACACATGAACTTAGTAGGCCCACAAGTCAGCCTCCAAATCTGTGGCAAACAACATAAAGCCCATTTGCTATTTTTTATAATTTGCACCCCATTTGCTATTTTTTATAATTTGCAGCCCATTTGCTAATTCTTAAGTAATTTATTACAGCCCATTTTCTGCCCAGGACCACGGTCAAAAAGTTCAACCTTATTTGCATATTTTGGTGGAGTCCAAACTGTTGTAATCTCGAAATGATAAACAATTTTTAAGAACTTATTGATTGACCCAAAAAATCGTTTTGTTTTTGTAAGCAAATAAGACGTGGGACAATTGAGTTGGTTTAAGGGAAAACCAGTGGTAAAAAAATCAGCGTTGGGTGGGAAAAAACAACAAAAATAAGGATGTAAATATGAAAAGGAATTTTATGTGTTTTCAATATAATGATACGTGTATATGAACTAGTAAAACTATAGGTAGAGATTAGAAAACGGATGTAGGACATGCGTTTCAAGAGGAAAATAGAACTGGGCTGTGTGTTTGATTCAGTAAAAAAAACTGCATGCGGATGTTGTAAGACAAAATATAACTAACGCTGGCGGCCAGAGGCCGAGAGATACCGCCGGATCTTTGTGCCCGTTGTCGTCATGGGCTGGGCCTGTTAAAAACAAAACCAACCCTGGGCAGTCTACAGCCCAGTTGAACTTGCTCGACCTGAAAAAACAATATACGTGCTCAATAAACGAGAGAATTCTGCAAGCAAAACTGATAACTGGGATGCAGCATGGATATTGTTTTTTATCGTGATAATAAGTGCATGCACTTGTTTCAAAAAAAACTGCAGAACTGGGAATTCGAACGGCGGGTGCTTATGCTACCCATCAAATAAAAATCAGGTGCCTGAGAATTCGTTTCAAAACAAATGATTCAGCTTTATATCCACGTCGACCCTCGACATGATGGATGGAAGCAAATGCAAGTTCATACCAAAAAATCGTTAACAACAATACCAACTTGCGGACGACAAGGTAGTACAACTACCAATACCAAACTAACTTATAATCTTTTTACTCCTGGCCCTAGTGTTTGTCTGGTAGGAAATCTTGCAGAGGACCAGCTCCCGCCCTTCTCTTGCTCCAGTCCCCGAGGTGGTACTAATGCATCACCCGCTTAGTCCTCTCGCTGGTCGGTTCTTGTTGGTGTGCAGCACCGTAACCTTTTTTGCCTGCCGTCGCGCCGCCGTTGACCATCACCGACAAGGTATTGCCGGTCTTGTGCCACATCGCATGCATGCCGACTCAACTATATCTTGCGACGCGCCCAGTGCCCCTTTGAATGCCCCGAATTATACCGAAGAAATGCTTCCTTAGGCCACTCAAGGTGATACCCGCAGATTGTGGAATATAGGTTTTAGTGTACCTAGTTGGCATTTTCATAACATCTTTGGCATGTTGCAGTCACTTGTTTCACTTTTCATTAACTGTCAAATTGTAATTGCTTCACCAGGTCTGCGTCTAAAAAGAAAAATAGAGCTATAAACAAAGGAATATGTTTGTGCAAGTAGACGGCCGATCGGTGTCTTACCTGGAAGTTTCTCAGGTTGGGTGTAGCATATGCCGTGCTCGCTGTCGTTGGTTGGTATGAACAAATCGATGAGATACTGAAATCTCCCGCTGTCAACACTCACTTTGGCCTCAAGGTGCTCGATCAGCTCCTGATCAATGGGATCAAACTTGACGCCAGCCGGCAGCATCGGCCAATCCTTCTTCGACTTGCATCGGTAATTCCAGTTATATGGTACTCAATGTATGATCAATCGACTGTTTTAAGTGAATGATGAAAGATTTCGACAGATAAGTGGTACTCCAAATCAAGTCCGAATACCCGAACACGCCGCTGGGATTCTTGTGTCACCACTCACGCAGCGTGTTGTCACGCCAATTCAATGTGTGGACATGATGAATAATTTGACCGACGATACTAGTATCGCCATCGTACTACTTACTAGTCATATTTAGTGTCACAATTTATACATAGGTTTAACTAACAAGTATGCACTTGAAGCCTAACTAATATATATGTATATATGGCTTCTGCACAGCATCTCCATCATCATTATCAGTACATCCTATGCAGGTGACTTAGGATGCACTTGATCCCAGGAAGGTATCTATCCTTCAAACCAAAGGAGTGCTTCAAACTAACAACAGTACATAATATCCAACAAAAGAGGGTCGTGCTACAGCAGCAGAATACATGGCTAAGTCTAGATATCAGCACGAATCAAGTTGTGCATATTTGCTGTTGGCATGAACCACATCGCCGCATGTTGGGTTTGCAAAAGCCATCCATCGCATGGAAGCTTGATGCCTTTCACACATCAAGATTATCCGCAACAAGTCAGGTCGATTTAATCTCTCGATATGGTGATTCATGAAACCCATGGTATGATGTGTAAATACAGCCCCCCTCGTGAATGGAAGTTGCACAGCACAGTAATCATCACCGGTGATATGATCGATGATTGGTTGGATGATCGGATAATTGAGCCTGAGGAACAAGGAGTGCTTGCCGAGGCTATAAACCCACCTCCAGTTGAATACGCCTGGCCCAACGGAGCTGGGATTTTTCTCGAACACGAAACAGCCATAGCCGTCAATGTCACGAACGCCCCACGCATTGTACTGCATATGGTTTGATGTAATGGTTTGGTCAATTTGGTACGTGCGAATGAGCATCAAATGACCGCCGTTAGCTGAACAAGCGATAAACCAGCACCCATCGGCTGGTATGATTCTAGGTCCTGGAATCATGAAGGCTAGCACATTTGAGTCTGCTGCAACAATTCAAATTGGAGACCAAAAGGACAAAAATAAACAATCATGTTCAGAGTATGTGTGGAATTAAGATTATTATAACAGTGACACATATCATAGACAGAGAATTGCAATGTCCTGGTCATAATCATACCCAAAGTTAAAAAATAAGCCAATGGCTTTCATATTCTAGCAACATGTCATGGTTCAAACATCATGTAACAATGAGAGGAAAACAGCTATGACAGCGCCTACTTATATTGTACCATAGCACTTACTACTACTATTCTCATATCAACTCTAAGCAATAACATGTGTTGTTATAAAAATCTTGTAAACTAGAGTAACATATAGCAATCATGATGTTATGCTCATAATATGTATTCTAAAAATCATTAGATGCCAATTGTTCTCATATCAACTCTAACAATAACATGTGTGGTCATAAAAATCTAGGAAATGAGAGAAACATATAGCAATGATGTGGTTATAGACATGCTATGCATTCTAAATTTGTAACAAATGAACAGGCAGTCGTATTCATAAGGTAAAGATGAGATGAGATAGAAAAATTACACGACGAAAGATTCCACCAGTATAGTGATACGTCCATTTTGCATCATGCTTTTATATCAATATTTATTGCATTATGGGCTGTTATTACACATTATATCTCAATACTTATGGCTATTCTCTCCTATTTTATAAGGTTTACCAGAAGAGGGGGAATGCCGGCAGCTAGAATTCTGGCTGGAAAAGGAGCAAACGTTGGAAACCTATTCTTCACAACTCCAAAAGTCCTAAACTCCACGAAACAACTTTTTGGATTTAACAAGAATTTATGAGCGAAAGAAATAGGCCAGGGGCCCACACTGCCCAGAGACAGAGGGCCCTCAGAGGGCGCGGCCTCCTATCTCCTGGGCCCCCTGGTGGGCCTCCAGCGTCCATCTTCTGCTATATCATCACTTTTACCCTGGAAAAGATCATGGGCAAGCTTACGGGATGAAACTCCGCCGCCACGAGGCGGAACCTTGGCGGAATCAATCTAGGGCTCTGGCGGAGCTGTTCTGCCAGGGACACTTCCCTCCGGGAGGGGGAAATTATCACCAACGTCATCACCAACGATCCTATCATCAGGAGGGGGTCATTCTCCATCAACATCTTCACCAGCACCATCTCCTCTCAAAACCCTAGTTCATCTCTTGTATCCAATCTTGTATCAAAACCACAAATTGGTACCTGTGGGTTGCTAGTAGTGTTGATTACTCCTTGTAGTTGATGCTATTTGGTTTACTTGGTGGAAGATCATATGTTCAGATCCTTTATGCATATTATTACCCCTCTGATTATGAACATGAATATGCTTTGTGAGTAGTTACGTTTGTTCCTGAGGACATGGGTGAAGTCTTGCTATTAGTAGTCATGTGAATTTGGTATTCGTTCGATATTTTGATGAGATGTATGTTGTCTTTCCTCTAGTGGTGTTATGTGAACGTCGACTACATGGCACTTCACCATTATTTGGGCCTAGAGGAAGGCATAGGGAAGTAATAAGTAGATGATGGGTTGCTAGAGTGACAGAAGCTTAAACCCTAGTTTATGCGTTGCTTCGTTAGGGGTTGATATGGACCCATATGTTTAATGTTGTGGTAGGTTTACCTTAATACTCCTTTTTGTAGTTGTGGATGCCTACAATAGGGGTTAATCATAAGTGGGATGCTTGTCCATGTTAGGGCAGTACCCAAGTGCCGGTCCACCCACATATCAAATTATCAAAGTACCGAACGCGAATCTTATGAACATGATGAAAACTAGCTTGACGATAATTCCCCATGTGTCCTCAGGAGATCCTTCTTTATTATTAGAATTTGTCCAGGCTTATCCTTTGCTACATAAAGGATTGGGCCACCTTTCTGCACTTTATTTACTTCATTTTTTTGACCTTGAAGACTGCAGGGCTTACACCCCACAGCATTTTATTAATAAAAAAACAGGAAGTAATTACAAAGTTCCTCAAGCGGGGGAACAGAATAAAATAAAGAGTAAGAAATCTACAAACCTATGAACAAAAAGATGTTACAATTGGAACAAAAATTCAAGGAGGCAAAAAATCAATCCATTTTAGGAGATCATCCTTGAATCTGGCCTTTATCCTGTGGGAAAGAAGGGATATATCATGAATGAACCCATTTCACCATTGTCTAAAAGTTGGATGCACGTGTCTGAAAGCCTTGTCATTGCGCACTTTCCAGATGTTCCACCAGGCAATAAAGACCACCTCTGCAAAAAATGGTTTATCAAATTCCTTCCTTGCATGTAAGGCAATTTGCACCATATCATTGCTGTTCAACCAGGGTATTTGCAAGTAGTTCCAAATCCTCATGCTGAAATTGCATTGGAAGAATAGATGATTTCTATCTTCCAGAACTCTAGTGGGGCAGAGGACACAACCAGGTCCATCATTAATTTTCCACTGTCTTCGTTGTATCATATCCTTTGTGTTTACTCGATCCATAATAACCAACCAAGCAAACATTTTAACTGTCATTGTACAGCAGCTTTTCCAAACCCAACTCAGAATTGGATTGGCAATAACAGGCTGATGAACAAATTCATAGAATTTCTTCGCAGAATATTCACCCTTTTTCCCATGTCTCCAGGTCCACCTATCATCACAAGTATCATCCAATTGTCTCCCAGATAACATTGAAGTAAGCTGATTGAACTCCCTAAAAGCCAGTTCAGACAAAGGCAGAGTGAACATTTGTTGCAAGTTTCCTGCCATTATCACTTCCTTAACAGAAAGGTTCTTCTGAAGGCAAAAAGCATGGAGTCGTGGGAATCTTTCCTGCAGAGGTATACAGGAATGTCCAATCTCCCAATGATCAGACCAAAAGAGCACCGAATCCCCTTTGCCAACAGAAACAGATGTTACAGCTCGATATTTATCCATTAACTTACTAATGTCTCTCCACCAAAAAGAGCCACACAATGTGGTGTCATGTGGAACTCTTTGATAGTAGTAAGAATCCCACACCAGGCCGACCCATGGCACATCATCTCTGTTATAGAATTTATTCAGGTACTTGAGCAACAAAGCATCATTTTGCAGTTCCAAATTCAGAATTCCAAGTCCCCCCTTCATCTTGGGTCTGCAGACAAGGGGCCAAGCAGCCAAAGAGTGACCCTTTTCCTGACCATATTTCCTCCATCGACACTGCCTTTGAATCCTTTCTAACTTCTTTAGAATTCCCTTTGGCAAAGATAGGCTACAAAGAAAGAAAATGGGTAAAGAGGATATTACTGAATTTACCAACTGGAGTCTGCTACCTTGAGGTAGAAACCAGGAACTAGCAGTTAGCCTTCTTTCCATGCAATCTACCAAAGGGAGCAAATCAACAATTTTTGGCCTAGTGGTTCCAACTGGTAGTCCCAAATAAGTGAAAGGCATCGAGCCTAACTGGCAGCCAAAGAAAGCAGCAAGTGTAGAAGCAACTGAGGGTTCAGCATTGATGGGGTACATTGAAGATTTATCGAAAGTGCGTTATGTCAACTAGAGGGGGGGTGAATAGGCGATTTTTATGAATTCTTCACTGAGGAATTTGCTGGTGAGGAAATTCCTTAGTGAAGAACTACTTGCAGCAGAATAAGTACTCAGAAGTAAACATAGCAGAGTACAAGCATGGCCATCATGATGAAATGAAGACAAGCACAGAGTACAGAAAGTGTAATCACAGGATAACACATGGTGAAGACAAACAGACTGAAGAAATTGAACTGAGGAATTTGTGAAAGTCTTCAGTCAAAGTCTTCAAGCACAGATATGAACAAACATTCAACACAGTAATGAGGAAATGAAAGGGTTGAGGAAATAGAACCAGTTAGTTGGTGAAGACAATGATTTGGTAAACCAGCCCAACCGCTGTCTCGGCTTGTACGTCTGTTGAGCGGCCGAGTATTTAAACTCGAGGACACGCAGCCCGGACACCCAACATCGAGCCGCGACTCAGACACCCATCCTCACCGTATTCTCCTTGAACTAAGACCACGCAGCCTCGCCCAATCACTCGTGGTAAGTCTTCAGTGACTTCCAAACCTTCACAGACTTGGTCACTCGGCAATCCACAATTCCTCTTGATGTTTCTAGACCTTGACGCCTAACCGTCTGGAAGAAGCACAGCCTTCAAAGGTAATAAGCGCCGGATCCACGCTGGATCAATCTCTTGATGATGCTCAATCACTTTGGGTTTGTGGGGGTTTGGTTTTGGGATTTTCCTCACTTGATGATTTTCGCCAAAGTCCTCTGAGGATGGGTTGCTCTCAAATGACAAGTGTCAAGTTCTTCGGAGCAGCCAACCAGCTAGTGGTTGTAGGGGCGGCTATTTATAGCCTAGGGAGCAGCCCGACATGATAAGACATAAATGCCCTTCAATGATATGACCGTTAGGTGGATAAGATATTTTGGGATAGTTTGCCAAGAAGACAAGAATGGTCGAAATTTGACTTCTCAAATTCCTCGGGCTATCATGTTCCTCATCAGGTAGGCAATTCAGACCGGCGAATTCCTAACTCCTCGCGAGAATAAAGTCATCGGTGATCAAGAATCTGCGTCTCACATCGATTTAAAATGACTGAATCTGTATGAGATTTCCAATGGCTTCACTCAAGGGATTGGTAAGTGTAGGATTTTGAGTTGAGCATCACATGGAAATTTTTCCTTAGTATTTCCTCGACCCCCTTTAACAAAGACAAGTGTTTTATGACTCAAGAAAGAGAAAATGAAACTACGAAACAAAAGTCTTCACGCTTCATGTTCCTCAAGTGAATATCAAGTCTTCAAGGTCACACCAATTTCTTCACTTTCAAAGTCTTCGTAAAGTCTTCGAATATCAAAGTCTTCAAATAAGAACTTCATTTTTAGGGTCGAATTTCTCAGTAAATATCAATCTCCTCATAGACTTATAGACCTGTGTACACTCACAAATACATCAGTCCCTTAAGCTATAAGTCTTCAATACACCAAAATCACTAAGGGGCACTAGATGCACTTACAATCTCCCCCTTTTTGGTGATTGATGACAACATAGGTTAAGTTTTCAACAGGATAAACATATGAAGTGTAAATATCGATATTGAGGAATTTGATTGCAAGATATAGAAGAACTCCCCAAGATGTGCATAGTGAGGAATTTGCTTTTGAGGCAATGCACATTTGAAGAGTTGAATCATGGAGATCTCCCCTATATCTTGTAATTCATACACGATTTGATATATAATATGAAGAATTTGAAATGCATGATGAAATATGGTGCCTCGATGAGATTCAGCTGCAAGGCAATAATATTAACGAGGAATAAGCATGCGAATAGCACATCAAGAGTATCGAGCACAAAGGCATCAAAAGTATCAGAGCACCATGCACCGTCCAAAAGTATCAGGGCACCATCGGGTTTAAGATTACAACTCGATCCAATAAAAGTTTCGGAAGAACGAGAGTTGTAACTTAAAAAAAACGCCCATAATATAAACCCGCTTGAAGACTAACTCAGATTTCTCCCCCTTTGTCATCAAATGACCAAAAGGATTGAAACTGAGGACTAACGCCCCTGAAGAATTTCAAGTTGATGGAGGAGCGCCAGTGTTGTTGGGGTTGTTTGTTGGAGTAGGGCCTACCGCAGTGTCATCCAAATCTTCATGCTCATCAGTGTCACGCGATGAAGAATAAGAGCTGGCCACCAGATCAGGAACTTTGACTCTCTTGAATTTCTTCGGAGGAGGTGCAGACCAGTCAAATGCTTCCTTGAGACCCATAGTCTTCAGTTCTTCCACGCTATAGACATGAGTGAGGACAGCCCAGGTGCGGTTGAGGGTTTCATGAAGGTGATAATGGTTTTTCTTCACTGCATTATGTGTTGAGGTCATGTTGTGAAGAACGGCAGCAAACTGACACTTTACCCATTTGTGATGGCAATCAACCTTCTGATGAAGACTGAGAAGTAACTCACGGTCATTCATGACCCTGGGTGTTGTGGCTTGAGGATTTTGCTTAGCTGAGGTATTTGCGGCAGTGTCATGTGTGGCAGAGTCGTCATTGGTAGAGTAAGATGTAGCTCGACGAAATTGACAATCCAATGGACGAATGCCTTCATCGATCACAGCAGCTGCTTTGCCTTTGTCATCAGATGATGAAACTGGTCGCTTGAGGACTTCAATGGGAGGCAAGTAGCTACCATGGTTCAGAGTGTCAGCCTTGTAATTCAAAGTGAAGATCTTGCCCTTATGAATCTCATAATCCAAGGTGCATAGGGCTTCACTCGAAGGTGACATAGCAACATTGGCCGAGTCCTCATGAAGAAATCATGGAAGTTGACGGGAACGCCATGAATGATGTTGAAAAGCATGTTCTTCATGATGCCAATGACATCTTCATCATTTGAGTCGTGGCCTTTGATAGGACTCATTGTCTTCGTCAGAATGCGATAGACGGTCCGAGGCACATAGAGCAATTCCTTGACGAGGAATTTGGTTCGAGGGGCCTTCCCTGGCTTTAAAGGCTTCATGAGCACTTGCATATAATGATTTGACAATTCAGGGTCACTGTAGATGCAATGTGCACTGTCATGGGGAGGATCAAGAGGAAGGACACGAAGCAATTCAGTTGCCGGTGCCTTGTAGTGAGTGTTTTCGGTCATCCAATCCAACACCCATGAATTGACATCTTCAAAGCGTCTCCAAAGGATATGCGATGTGGCGAGAACTCAAGAATGAGTTCTTCATTCCAATCGCAGATGTCAGTGCAGAAATTGAGTAAACCTGCATCGTGAAGAACACTGAGGACTGGCTCGAAGCATGGCAGAGATTCCATATCCACGTGAGGAATGTGTTCATGTTCGAAGATTTTGT
This sequence comes from Aegilops speltoides, assembly GCA_021437245.1. Lineage (NCBI taxonomy): Eukaryota > Viridiplantae > Streptophyta > Magnoliopsida > Poales > Poaceae > Aegilops > Aegilops speltoides. Next base: position 383,824,135 of record CM038143.1, read on the forward strand.
CCTTGTCAAACAGCACTGAGGAATAGAAGTTGGCTTGACTGGCAGTCCAGAAACGCCTCTTCCTTATGCGAGCAGAGTCATATGGGTTGTAGTCAGTGAAGAACACATGCTCGGAAAAGAAGTCTTCAGCCTTGAACTTCTGTTTGCTTGAGAACGGATTCTTTGGCTTTGGCAGAGGGATATCCGTGATTTGCAGTACCACCTCAGGAATCGCGAGCTCGGGTTCTTCAGGCTGAGGAATTTCTGGTTCCTCTTCTTGTGCAATCTGTGGATCAGCAGTAGCAGGTTCTTCAGCACTAGCGGCTGGAATATCTTCATGAACAGAGGAAGTGGGATGAGTTTCTTCAGAGCCCATTTGAACTGTTGTTGCCGGGGACAGAGGAATCTGTTGAATAGGAGTGAAGAGAGGAGTATTGGGATGCTGACTTTCCTAGAAGTCATCATTCATCACATGTGTGGTGCATCCAATATCCACATCTTCATCTTCAATTTCCTCAACACCAGCCTCTTCAGCAGTGAACTGAGGCATAGGTGAGGAATTGACTGTCGTTGAAGGGACTGTATCCACTTCAATTTCTTCATCAATCTGCTCTGATGAAGCAGCAGAATGATTTTCTTCATCAGATCCGGTTGGAATCTTGTAGTCTTCTCCAAAAGGAACAATTTCCTTTGATGACATGGAGGAAATTGGAACGGCATCAATTGGATGTTCAAGTGAGCTGGTCATGGGCTTCATTTTCTTTGCAGCCGAAGAATTTGACGCAGTTGATGCCTTCCTTTTCTTCACTGCAGCTCGCTCTGCAGCCTTCGTCTTCTTCACTTCATAGGCAGAAGGAAGAATTGGAGTCGGTGTAGGCGTGGGAGGAGCTGAGGAATCTGGTTGATTTTCTTCAGCGAATCGATGCGATTGCCTCGATCTCTTCGGGCTTTTTCAGCGCACCACTAGTGGATGCCCCGCAATTTCTTTCGGCTGGGATGGAGTCATCAGCCCCGTACTTACATTTTCATCAAGCAGGCTGAAAGTCATCAGCGGTGGTGGCATGTTCTTCAAAGGCTGAGCAGAGTCTGCAGCTCGAGGATTTTCTTGTTGCGATGGGGCTGCAACAATTGTCATTTTCTTCGTCAAAGTTAACGAATCTCACTTTGGCTCCTTGCCATCAAAGATAGTATGCATCAAGTCTTTGCCGAGGGCTTGGATTTCAGATCGAGCCCGAGAAGTTCCTCAAGAGTCATTCGACAACGTTTTTCTTCGAGAGCTTCTTCCTTCTGTATTGAGCCTTCTTGATCTCCGGCCTTTTCAAATTTCCATTTCTCTTGAGTGATGAAATGGGTTAGCATGTGACTTTGACCAGGAGTCAGTTGAAAGTCAGGCATGGGGGTGTTAGGATCCTTGTGCCAGAGGTCAATGTAATCGAGTATTTTCCTTGGATCCAAAAGCAGTGGCACAGATGTGCCTTTGGCTCTAGCGGCCTTCACTTGTCGGTCTCTGATGAGTTCTGCAAGTTCTTCATCAGAAGCTTCATCATCGGATGGCACTTGGAATGCAACCTGTTTCTTCCTTGGACTTGGTCGAGGACCGCGTCTAGCTGTTGCTTTAGTCTTCAATAGTGTGGGGCCTGATGAGGACATTGGTGCAGCTGAGGAACTTTCTGAGACACCAGAAGCAATTGAAAAACCCGTAGTCCTTTGGCATGTAGCCAGATGCACAGGAGTTGAGGACTTTGAGGGAGCAGTAGCGGTCTGAGGAATTTGCCGTGAGGGCGTAGCTGAGGAACTTGGCCGTGAGGGCGCTGTTGGTGAAGCACTTGGCTTACGAGCAGGCTTCTTTGGCATTGATTTCCTCGGCTTGACCGAGGCCTCAGTAGCAGTAGCAGCAGCAGAATGCTCATTGAATTTCCTCACTGCCTCCTTGGCTTGCCTTGCCAATTTTGCTTGGCGCCTAGCCCATTCTTTAGGAAAGTCCTCACCACGCTTGATGCTGGTGGGATCAGCTACTTGGCCAGGTGCCAATGGAGCTCTTGGGAATGGAGGATTTAAAGCGAATTTCTTCATGTACTTTGGAGTAACATATCGATATTCCCTCCATTCTCTTGCCCATCTTCGTTCAATCCTCTGAATGCGCACCTTGCGCTGATTTTTGTTCTCTCTGCCAAACTTGGCTTCATCAGGTGTGCAATAATCCTTGTAAATGTCATCAGGGATTTCGAAAGCGGTCATGACCTCCGGTTTCTTTCCTCCTTTCTGCGGTCTCTTTCCTTCAGCCATTTTCTTCAGATGAGGAATTTGAACAATTGAACACTCTGAAGAAGTATGCAGTTTTTCTTCGAGGAACGCTGCAAATGAGTTAAGTTGATGAGAACCTAGTGATTCAAAGAATGACATCGAGTACTGTGAACAGAGTGTAGGTGCGAGGAATTTGGAGAGGTCATATGCATTCTCAGAAGGTTTTTCGAAAAGACAAGTTTTGAGGAATTTGACCAGTTGAGCCTTGAGGAATTTCACTAAGCATTCTTTGTCTTAGTTTCCAGAGTTGTACAGATCGAAAATCCACACAATTGAGGAATCTTGAAGAAAATGAGTGCTTAGAGAAATGGTTCAAGAGCATATAGTATGTGAGGTGTTCAAATGTGTGAAGATTTGAAGAATAAAACACCTTTGAAGATTTTCAGGAAGGCTTGAGAATCAAAGTGAGTAATAAAAGTAACTTTTAATTACCCGAATCAAGAACACGATTTAACCGAGATGAACAGAGGTGAAGTTCGCTGTTAGATCTCCCACGCTCTAACTTGGCAGAGGGAGACAGCTACGGCGGCGGCGGAGTGAAGATTTCCGCAACCGGCGCGAGTACGACGGCGACGAGGTCGAGGCAGCAAAGCTCTTCCTCACTGGCGGCGATGGAGTAGCGACGGCGCTAGGGTTTGAGGAGCTCGAGCGAGAGACAGCGACCGAGCGGAGTAAATGAAGTGAGGAAGGGGAAGGGGCTATTTATAGCCACGGTGAAAACTGTCCGCTCAAGATTTTGGGACTAACATGCCCTGCCCTTTCTCCTTCACGCGACATGTGTCACCCACGCATCTTGTGCAAGATGAGATCGTAAGATCGTGGGTGCATATAATAATGCATCGTGGGATGCGGAACGGTTTGAGCAAAAAACCGAAAATCTGGATAAGATTTGTTTTAAAGTTTCGCTCGCAATTTCTTGGTGACAAGGACACAAGTGAAGACTTTGAACGAAGTTTCAATTAGAACGCACATGAAGAATTTGTGAATAGATTGGGTTGAGTATAGCATAGAGGGGAAGGGTCCGATCACATTCACTTAGCGTAAAATGCAACTTGAAGAAATAGCCATAAGTGAATGTTGTAGAGGACATAAACATATATATATATATATATATATATATATATATATATATATATATATATATATATATATATATATATATATATATATATATATAGCCAATGAAGAAAAACGACGGAATAAAGGAAGATTTTGCAAAGTTGAAGAATTTGAAAACTCAAGAATTTCAAAACTGAGGAAAACTCAAATTGAAGATTTTCAACTTTTGTGGTGGCGTAACCCATCAGATAAGAATAATGATTTCGCATAACGCATAATTGTCGAGGGTTCTCGAGAATCAAATTCTTCATTAATTTCTTCACACTTAGAGTGTTATTCTTCATTGATTGAAGAAAACGTTTCTTCATGTGTTGCACATCTAAGTCATCAATTTTGCATAAGTGTTAGGATGTGTGTCTTTTCAAAGAACATTCAAGACTCTAAGGTATTTAGCTCACACCGCAACTTGCTAAATCTCTTCTCATCCAAGGGCTTAGTGAAGATATCAGCTAGCTGTTCTTGATCTTCACGTGCTCGATGGAGATATCGCCTTCAACACATGATCACGAAGAAAATGATGACGAATCTGAATGTGCTTTGTCTTCGAAAGTGCTGAACTGGGTTGTGTGCAATCTTGATGGCACTCTCATTGTCGCAGAGGAGAGGCACATTCTTCACGCTGACGCCATAGTCCTTGAGGGTTTGCTTCATCCAAAGCAGCTTGAGCACAGCAGAGCCAAAGAGCAATGTATTCAGCTTCAGAAGAGCGGTGATACGCAGCTTCTATTTCTTCGAGGACCAATGCACCAAAGATCGTCCGAGGAAATGACAAGTACCAGATGTTGACTTGCGGTCCACATGATCACCAAAGATAGTCGAGTCGAATATCCAATGAGATCAAAAGCAGAGCCCTTGGGGTACCATAATCCTAGTGTTGGTGTGTGAGCTAGATATCAAGAATATGCTTCACAGCCTTATGGTGTGATTCCTTGGTGCAGCTTGAAATCGGGCACACATGCAAACACTAAGCATTATATCTAGCCTAGATGCACATAAGTACAATAAAGAACCAATCATGGAGCGGTATACCTTGTGATCAAGTCAATACCATTTTCATCAAGGCATAGATGGCCATTTGTGGGCATAGGAATTTTGACGCCTTTGCAATCTTGCATGCCGAATTTCCTCAAGACATCTTTGAGGTATTTCTCCGAGATATGAATATGCCATTGCGCTGCCGATTTAATTTGAAGCCCTAAGAAGCATTTCAACTCTCCCATCATAGACATTTGATATTCTTCACTCATCATATAGGCAAATTCATCACTATAACGTTGGTCAAGACAGCCAAAGATAATATCATCAACATATATTTGACACACAAACAGTTCACCATCATAAGATTTAGTAAAGAGAGTAGGGTCGAGTGAATCGGTGTGAAGCCATTCTTCACGAAGAATTCCTTCAATGTATCATACCACGCCCGAGGGGCTTGCTTGAGGCCATAGAGGGCCTTATTAAGTCTAAAGACTTTGTCGATTCTTTGGATCTTCAAAACACGGGGTTGAGCAACATATACTTCTTCCTCAAGCTTACCATTGAGGAATGCACTTTTCACATCCATTTGATATAAAATGATATCATGATGATTAGCATAAGCAAGTAATATATGAATAGCCTCAAGTCTAGCAACAGTGCAAAAGTTTCATCGAAATCAATTCCTTCAACCTGTGTGTAGCCTTGAGCTACTAGTCGTGCCTTATTCCTCACCACAAGGCCATTTTCATCTTGCTTGTTGCGGTAGATCCACTTTGTGCCAATGATATTATGCTTGCGAGGATCTGGGCGATTAACCAATTCCCAGACATTGTTAAGCTCGAACTGATGTAATTCTTCTTGCATAGCCTGAATCCACTCCGGCTCCAGAAATGCTTCATCTACCTTAGTGGGCTCTGTGATAGAGACAAAAGCATAGTGCCCACAAAAGTTAGATAAATGTGAAGCTTTTGAGCGTGTGAGAGGACCTGGTGCGCTAATGTCATCGATGATCTTCTCCACTTGTACTTCTTTTGCAACGCGAGGATGAGCTGGTTGTCACTGAGGAATTTGATCAGCATTTTCTTCAGCACCATTTTCCTCATCATGTTCTTCGTGCATCACCGACGCTCTTCGTGAGCAGGAATGAATTCTTCAGCAGATTCTTCAGTAGGAATGACATCCTTAGTTGCCTTGAACTTGATAGAATCCTCACGTGCTGGTTCATCTAACACAGAAGGTAGGTGCTCTCTTTGCGAGCCATTAGTTTCATCGAACCGCACATCTACAAAGGTCAACAATCTTGTGAAGAACAATGTTGAAGACTCAGAGGTGTGCGAGTCCTTTCCGTAACCAAGCATAAAACCTTCATGTGCTTTCGGTGCAAATTTAGAGTTGTGGTGAGGATCTCTAATCCAACATTTAGCACCGAAGACTTTGAAATAACTCACATTGGGTTTCTTGTTAGTGAGGAGTTCATAGGCCGCCTTCTTGAAGAATTGTGAAGATATACTGCTGATGATGTGGCACGCAAGATCAATTGCATCAATCCAAAAATGCTGAGGCGTTTTGTATTCATCAAGCATAGTGCAAGCCATCTCAACAAGAGTTCTGTTCTTGCGCTCCACGACGCCTTTTTGCTGAGGAGTATAGGGAGCAGATAACTCATGAGTAATACCATGTTCATCAAGATAGGCATCAAGACCAAAATTCTTGAACTCGGCCCATTGTCACTTCGATGTGCTTGATCTTCACACCAAAGTTGGTTGAAGCCCTCGAGGAAAATCGCTTGAAGACTTCGCACTTCATGTTTGTAAGTAACAATGTGTACCCATGTATATCGAGAATAATCATCAACAATGACAAAACCATATAGAGATGCATCATTAGTGACTGCTGAGTAATGATTAGGTCCGAAGAGGTCCATGTGAAGCAATTCGAATGGACGGGTTGTGGTCATGATAGTCTTCACTGGATGCTTGGCCTTGGTCATTTTTCCATCTTCACAGGCTCCGCATAAGTGATCCTTGAGGAATTTGACATTCTCAATGCCAATGACATGCTTCTTCTTCGCAAGCGTGTGCAAATTCCTCATGCCTGCGTGATGAAGTCGTCGATGCCATAGCCAGCCTTTTGAAGCTTTTGCAAGTAGACACACGGCTGGTTGTGGTCCTGTAGAGAAATCAACAATATACAAATCTCCTCTCCTAAAGCCTTCGAAGACTTTGGAATTGTCAGCTTCCATAATCACAACACATCGATACTTGCCAAAGACAACAACCATATCAAGATCACAAAGCATTGACACTGACATGAGATTGTATCCTAAGGACTCAACAAGCATGACTTTGTCCATGTGTTTATCCTTAGAGATCGCAACCTTACCAAGACCCAATACCTGACTTTTGCCTTTGTCAGCAAAGATGATATGCTTCAGAGGTGACGGTGATAAAGGAGCATCCACCAATAGATTCTTGTCACCAGTCATGTGATTAGTACATCCACTATCGAGGACCCATTCAGTAGTTTTGGGTTGATCATCCTGCAGATGAATTAGTGTAGCTTACAATCTCATATGCCTCATCAGTGAAGAATATGATATCAAGTTCATCAGATGAATTTCATCAAGCAATAAACAGATATAGCAGTATGAGGACGTGTGAAATGAGGGTTCATTTCATCATGATTCGCTGCGCCCTTTCAGCATTATGTCGGTCCCAAGAAATTCTTCAGACGTTAAAGCACGCCCGAGACTGACCTCGCAGAAGAGATTAGTTCTTTTCTTCACCACCCACATCGGAGGGGTGGCAAAGAATTCATCACTCTGCGAGCACCATATGAGAAAGGTGGCAAAGATGCCAAACCATTTCGTTTCACATAAGAGGGGTTAGGGTAAGCATATGAATAAGCAGAGTAATTCTTCGAGGACTTATGAACATAATGGTTTGAAGAATAATGCACATATTCATAGCCCTTTGCTCTAGCCTGCGAGACAGAGTTGTTAGCACGATGATAATCATATGAGGACTTTGATCCTTGTGAGGAATTTGGTCCGTATGAGGACTTGGATCCATATGAAGACTTTGGTCCATATAAAGAATTTGATCTGGGGTTCCTGTTCTTCATAGGTGGTGTCATGAGGACATTCACCTGAAGACTTTCAACATAACTTTTGGGAACCCAGATTTTCTTCATAGGGGAACCGTTCCTGTAGTTAGTGCCAACATATCTAGCAAATACTTCACCATTCTGATTTTTGAACAGTTTATAGTTGGAGTCAAATGACTCATCAGAAGAATGAGGAGATTCACATGTAAAGCCAGATAAGTTAGATGGATCAACTGGTGGTCCCTTTGCAGCAACCCATGAGGTTTTGGGGTACCGCTTCAGCTTCCAATATGTTCCATCAAGCATTGAGTTTCCTCTCAAAGGCAATACCCTCTTTCCTAGGGTTTCTGTTGAGGATCTGCTTTTTAAGCACATCACAAAGAGTCTGATGCCCGTTGGGGCTTTTGTACATGTCTGTCATGTACAATTCCTTCAGCCCTGCATTGTGAGTGATACTAGCAATGTCCTCGGATGAGGAATTAGTGATAGCAAAGGCAGATGAAGAATTTGTAACAGTTGAAGCATTTGAACATTCAGGTGAAGAATTAGCAGATTCACGTTCAATGCACTTTAAGCATGGAGGAACAAATTCTTCCTGAGAAGCGCTGATTTGTTGAGCTAGTAATGAATCGCGCTCCTTCTGAAGATCTTCATAACACACTCTTAGCTTTTCAAGATCTTCCTTTCTTTGAAGAGATTCAGCGGAAAGCTTCTCATGATCTTGCTTTTCTTGAAGAAATTCATAAGAAAGTTTCTCATGATCGATAAGAGAGTGTTATGATGATTTTGAAGGTTATCAAACCTAGATCAAGTCTCTCAAGATTTTCATCGGGGCTTTAGTGCGATCCATTTCTTCACCCAACATATCATCACTTTTGTCTAGCATGTTTTGAACCTTTTCAAAAGCCCGTTGTTGTTTCACAGCAATCTTAGCAAGTTTAGAGTAGCTGGGCTTGAGATCCTCATCAGATTCATTTTCACTAGATTCAGAGGAGTTGTATTTGAGTACCTTAGCACCTTTCGCCATGAAGCAATAGGTGGGAGCGTAGTCATCATTATCTTCATCAGGATTGTCGGTGGAGTCAGTTTCTTCAGTGTTGAAGATGGACTTGCTAACAAAAGCAGTAGCGAAGGCCAGACTTGCCACGCCAGATTCAGATTCTTCAGACGCCTCCTCTTCATCATTTTCCTCAGATTCAGCTTCAGAGTCCATTTCCTTGCCAATGAATGCCCGAGCCTTCTTGGAGCTGTTCTTCTTGTGATATGAAGACTTTGAGGATTTTGATGACGAAGATTTTGATGATTTCTTCTTCTTCTTGGCATCATCAGAACTGTAATCCTTGTATTTCTTTTTCTTCATTTCCTTTTCCCACTGAGGACAATCTTGAATATAGTGACCAGGTTTCTTGCATTTGTGGCACAACCTTCTCTTATAGTCACTTGATGAGGAATCACTTCTTCTTGAGGATTTTCCAAAGCGACCACGTCTTGAGAACTTCTGGAATTTCTTCACGAGCAGTGCTAGCTCCTGGCTCAATTCTTCAGGATCACCAAGGCTACTACCGTAATCCTCATATTGAGTCGACACAGCCTTGGCCTTCGTGGCACGTGGTTTGCCATAGTTTGAACCATAGAGATCTCTTTTCAGAAGTCGAACTCGTGAGTATTTAGCCTTCGAGGATATCGGCAGGATCAAGAGACTTGTAGTCAAGACGTTCTTGTATCATCAGTCCCAGAGTATCAAATGAGGAATCAAGTTTATCTCAGCAGTTTCTTCACCACCTCATGATCGTGATGTCGGTGGCACCGAGGGCTTGAAGCTCATTTGAGATGTCGATGAGGCGATCAAAGGTTTGTTGGACATTTTCATTGTCGAGTCTTTTGAAGCGTTGAAGAGATTCCAAGAACATCAACTCGAGAGTCACGCTGAGTTGAGACTCCTTCATTTACTTTGGACAGCCTATCCCGTATAAGCTTAGCAGCTTCCAAAGCACTCACTCTTCCATACCGCCCTTTGCTCAGATGGCCACATATGATATTCTTCGCTTGAGAATCGAGTTGCTTGAATCTCTTCACATCGGTAGCGCTCAAAGGAGGGTGAGACAGAGGGAACACCATTTTCCACAACATACCAAAGATCGTTATCATTGCCTCAAGATGCATTCGATCTTGTTCTTCCAAGAGGGGTAGTCCGCTCCATCAAAGGTAGGACACCCAGCCGAGACTTTGATCATACCTGCGGTCGACATAACTAAAACTCCAGGCGGTTAAACCAAAATCACACAGAACAAGGGAGTACCTTGCTCTGATACCAATTGAAAGTGCGTTATGTCGACTAGAGGGGGGGTGAATAGGCGATTTTTACGAATTCTTCACTAAGGAATTTGCTGGTGAGGAAATCCCTTAGCAAAGAACTACTTGCAGCGGAATAAGTACTCAGAAGTAAACATAGCAGAGTACAAGCATGGTCATCATGATGAAATGAAGACAAGCACAGAGTACAGAAAGCGTAATCACAGGATAACACAAGGTGAAGACAAACAGACTAAAGAAATTGAACTAAGGAATTTGTGAAAGTCTTCAGTCAAAGTCTTCAAGCACAGATATGAACAAACATTCAACACAGTAATGAGGAAATGAAAGGGTTGAGGAAATAGAACCAGTTAGTTGGTGAAGACAATGATTTGGTAAACCAGTTCCAACCGCTGTCTCGGTTATACGTCTGGTTGGAGCGGCCGAGTATTTAAACTCGAGGACACGCAGATCCGGACACCCAACATCGAGCCGCAACTCAGACACCCAGTCCTCACCGTATTCTCCTTGAACTAAGACCACGCAGCCTCATCCAATCACTCGTGGTAAGTCTTCAGTGACTTCCAAACCTTCACAGACTTGGTCACTCGGCAATCCACAATTCCTCTTGATGCTCTAGACCTTGACGCCTAACCGTCTGGAAGAAGCACGTCTTCAAAGGTGACAAGCGCCGGATCCACGTGGGATCAATCTCTTGATGATGCTCAATCACTTTGGGTTTGTGGGGTTTGGTTTTGGGATTTTCCTCACTTGATGATTTTCGCCAAAGTCCCTGAGGATGGGTTGCTCTCAAATGACAAGTGTCAAGTTCTTCGAGCAGCCAACCAGCTAGTGGTTGTAGGGGCGGCTATTTATAGCCTAGGAGCAGCCCGACATGATAAGACATAAATGCCCTTCAATGATATGACCGTTAGGTGGATAAGATATTTTGGGACAGCCGCCAAGAAGACAAGAACGGTCCGAAATTTGACTCTCAAATTCCTCGGGGCTATCATGTTCTCATCGTAGGCAATTCAGACCGGCGAATTCCTAACTCCTCGCCGAACAAAGTCATCAAGGATCAAGAACTGTGTCTCACATCGACGAAAATGATCGAATCAGTATGAGATTTCCAATGGCTTCACTCAAGGGATTGGTAGGTGTAGGATTTTGAGTTGAGCATCACATGGAAATTTTTCCTTAGTATTTTCTCGACCCCTTTAACAAAGACGGTGTTTCCTATGACTCAAGAAAGAGAAAATGAAACTACGAGAACAAAAGTCTTCACGCTTCATGTTCCTCAAGTGAATATCAAGTCTTCAAGGTCACACCAATTTCTTCACTTTCAAAGTCTTCGTAAAGTCTTCGAATATCAAAGTCTTCATCAAGAACTTCATTTTTAAGGGTCGACTTTCTCTATAAATATCAAACTCCTCATAGACTTATAGACCTGTGTACACTCACAAACGCATCAATCCCTTAACCTATAAGTCTTCAATACACCAAAATCACTAAGGGGCACTAGATGCACTTACATTTATGAAAGTTGATTTGCAAACCAGTTGCCATTGAAAAGGAATTGAGCACTGCTTTAAGAGCCTCCAACTGAGCCAGGTCAGCATTTGCAAATAGCAAGGTGTCATCCGCATACTGAACCACAGGATAAAAAGGATCATGTGTTGGCAAAGGTAGATCCAGCTGGCCCCTAAGCAATAAATCATTGATCATGGTTTGCAAAAGATCAGCTGCAATAACAAAAAGCAAAGGAGAGATAGGATCTCCCTGCTTAACACCACATTTGCACTTGAAGTGACTTCCAGGCACTCCATTTAGGAGGATTGAGGATGTTGCAGAAGTTAACAATTGTTTAATCCAAGAAATCCACTTGTTATCAAACCCCTTTGCCACAAGAATTCTCAAGATTGCCTCATGCTGAATGGTGTCAAAAGTTTTTCAAAATCAAGCTTAAGCAAAAGAATTGGCTTCCTTGACTGATTGCATTGATGAATATATTCAAAAGTCCATGCAATACAATCTTGAATTGTCCTTGATTTAATGAAGCCATATTGATTCTTATGCACACATTTGGTGATTTCCTCCTGAAACCTATCGGCAGCCATCTTTGTCAGAAACTTAAGTCCTACACTTGTCAAAGAGATTGGCCTGAAATCTCCCACACCCTCAGGTGATTGCTTCTTTGGGACTAAAGTTATAAAGGCTTCATTGAGATTTTCCAAAATTACAGTCCCAGCATGAAATTCATGGACCAACTGAACAAAATCAGAAGAGATAATTGGCCAGCATCTCTTCATAAACATCCCATTAAAACCATCTGGTCCAGGTGCTTTACAACTGGCATTTCTTTTATGACCTTCTCAATCTCATTCAGATTAAAAGGTTTTGTAAGCACCTGAAGACCTTGAATTCTTGGAATCAAAGAAAGGATATCATTCCCCAGGACAATAGGTTTGATAGTTCCCATTCTTCCTTTGAAAGTTACCAAGAATTCCTTAGCAATCTCCCCATGATCTGAAGAAACAGTCCCATCAGACAAATGCAGGCTAGCAATAGAATATTTTTTCTATATCTCTCTGTTGCCATGGCCTGGAAGAATTTGGAATTCTCTTCCCCCACCTTAATATATCTGATAGTACACCTTTTCTCCAAAGATAAATCGCAAATGCAAAAGGTGTTCATGATGCAACTTGCATAATTTCCTGAAATTGTTCTCTGGAATAGACAGAGGCCTCCAGTCCTCTAAATCATCCAGCCAAAGAATTACCCAATTGCATTTTTCAATTAGAGATTTAATGTGAGAAAGCCCCTTCTGCCATTTCTTTAAAGCAAACCTCAATGATTTCAATTTGTCCATAATGACTGCAGATATATGGACTTTATGCGAGGGCTTGTTCCAGACCTCCCTTACACAATCCATGAAGCCAGGCTGTTGCACCCAATAGTTTTCAAACCTAAAAATATGTGCTTTAGGAATTGAGGTGCTGATAGTGATAATACATGGAACATGATCAGATGTTGTTCTCGCAAGAGGGGCCACTTGTGTCATGGGATAATGATTTATCCAGCTAGCAAAAGTAAAAAACCAGTCCAGCTACTCCAAAAGCGGGAAATCCTGCATGTTAGACCAGGTGAATCTTCTACCTTTAAGTGGAAGTTCAAGCAGCCCTAAATGACCAATGATCTCGTTAAAGATAAAAATATCATTAACATCCCCTCATGGTAAATTTCTATTCTCCATTGATCTGATGAAATTGAAGTCGCCCACAATCAACCATTTTTGTTCAGGTTCTACTTGCAGATTGTACAACCAGTTGACAAAATCGTCCCTCATCTCACCCTGACAGGGCCCATATACATTAACTAAGAACCATTGTTCATTATTATGCATTGCGGTAAAACTAATGACAATGTCGAAAGGCTTAACTTCAATTAACACACCCTTAAAAATATCAGAATGCCAAACTGTCAGAATCCCTCCTGATGCCCCCCTTGAAGGTGAGTCAATAAATTGATCAAAGCCCACAGGACATATTGCCTTAACTAAGGAACGGGAACAATCAGATAACTTAGTTTCTTGTAAGCAGGCAATGGCACACTGACTTTCAGTGATTTTCTCTCTAACAGAACGCTGACGAGCTTCAGAGTTGAGGCCTCGAACAGTCCAACAAAGCACCTTCCAATTACGCGTAGATCTTTGATACATAATATAACCAGTAGCTGAATAATAGCCATTGCATGCCATATAATGTCACACAAACCACGCCATAACAGCCAAAAGGCAACCAGACCAAAGTGCAGAGCATAAAGTTCAGAAGTAGTAGGACAACAAGAAATTTAACAGGCTCGCTACACCTATCTAAAGAGATAATCAACGACATTTAAACACCACTGGAGGAGGAATCATCCTTGGGATTAGCCATAAGCTTCTCCTTGGACAGAAGGTTCTGATCAATCTCCAGCTCCGCTCCGATTGCTTGCAGCACATTGATCGGCGTGGGCGGAGGAGCTTCTTCAGTGGCACTGGGAGTAGCATCAACATCTTCAGGCTTGGACTGGGCCTTCTCAGGGATGGGCTTGGATCTTGGACGCCTCTTGGTGGGCTGGAAAGAAAGTTTCTCAAAAATAACAGGTTTAAACCCATCAAGTTTTGCCGCGCTTCTTGTACATCTTCTAACAGGAGTATCCACCAAGGGGGCCGCTGGCTTCGTTCTTCGCGCCTGCTTCTTGCCCTTGACCTGCGCAGAAGCAAAAACCACAGGAGAGGAAGAGATCTCCTCCAGTCCTTGAGGCATGTTTGCCCCCCAGATACATCCATCTCCACACCAACAGTGACATCATCAGAGGTAGCTTCTTCAGGAGAATTTCCAAAAAGAGCTCTTGCAACAGGTCGTTTGGCCACAAAAGGCCTCCGAAGAACCAAATTGTTATGCAGAGCAGGAACCAGCGAAGAGCTCCTTTGGGAATCATCAAAGGCAATGGTTTACTTCATTTACTTTTTGCTCATTACTATTTATCTTATCACAAAACTATCTATCACCTACTATTTTAGTGCTTGCAGAGAAAACCTTACTGAAAACCGCTTATCATTTCCTTCTGCTCCTCGTTGGGTTCGACACTCTTACTTATCGAAAGGACTACGATAGATCCCCTATACTTGTGGGTCATCATATAGGCAGCCAATCTGTGCGTCGACCGCGTAAACGATGCCATCGTGCACTATAGCATCAGACAGAAATGTTGCCTCAACAGGATTGATGATGAGCCATAACCATGTATGGCGACCGGATTGCAGATAGACTAATCCCATGTTGAACAAGGCAATGAGCTTGTAATCCATGTAGTCTTCTGATGGTGTGGGCACTTCGCAGATTACAACTTTCTGCAAACAGAGGTCAAGCCAAAAGCTTGACACGTCTCGTGCGTAGTAGGCAGGAGTGTCCGGCGGGCCACGAGGCTCGATGGCGGCGGTATCCAACGATGGAAACGTGATCTCTTGCTGGGTGTAGATATCCACGAGACACCACAGACTACCGGTGTGGTGGATGAGGACGATCCAGTTGGCCTTCATGCCCTCCCAGTAGTGGTCGTGCATGAAGGACAGGTGGACGGCTAGTGGTAGCATGTCGAGGGGCACTACGACAACCTCCGTAGGATTGTCAAGTCGGTGTCTGGGCCACCTGCGAGGATCGGGCATCAGCAAGCAGGGTGTCTTGAAAAGAGCCGGCCGGTTGCAGACGAGTAGACGGTACAAAGACACCGAGCAAGCGGCCAGACGGACGGTGCTGAGTAGGTCCATACGACTACAGATCTGCTCCAAGAGAACATCGAGGAGGGAATTCCAATCGCGGCTCTGTGTGTCACTCAGTTCTGCCATTGGGGTTTTTGGTGCCTCCGAGCCAGCGGGAAAGTGGATTTGGGCGGGCGAGCGAAGAAGCTTCTCCTCGTGTGGCCAAGCAGTGAGCGGGGGGATATGGTACGTGCGAGCTACCAAGGAAGATGGCGTGGGCGAAAGCAAAGGAGCGGGGTAAATGGTGTGCGGCCGACAATGGGGAAGAGAGGGGAAGAAGAAGAGAGGAGGAAGAAGAGTGGAAGACGGGAAGAAAGTGCATTAAATCTCAATTCTACTAGTACTACTACCAGATATAGGCACCGCCCTTCTGAGTGTAAATAGTTACACCGATGACATGTGGGTCTACCACAAGAGGGCCCATATGTCGCTTAATGGAGGACAGAGGTGCGAGGCGTATTATTGAAGCGTGTTTCATTGGCAAACATGATGGCAGATGGTTAAGGCTGATTTAGTAACACCAACACGCTGGTTTAGCTTATTAATTATGTGTCACATCCGCTGCGCTGCGTGTATTTTCACTTCACCGCGAAGACTAGTTGAATAGTTCTCTCGACCGAGATGGGGAATAATGGATCGTGAGGACTTCCTTTCTATAGTATCCCTATGCCTCACGCCACTTAACTCATTTTGTCCGCATCTAGTCACTTGTTGAAATCAGAGAAAGACAAATACTCGTGATTTGGGAACAGAGGAGACTTTTACTCTGTACTATTTGGGAACAGAGGGAGTATCACCATATGGAGGGAACAGAGGAAGCTTGAAATATGAACATGTCAATGGGAGGGAGTAAGGCCCATTGTACATGCTCTTACCAACATAAATCCTCGAGTGACCTCCTACCTCCGGCCCGTCCACCTAGTCATCCTCGGCCATGGGACGCAGCTACCGCCGCCGACAGAAGGTGAGGTCAAAACCGCTAGCGGTGCGGAGTGATACGTCTCCGTCGTATCTACATTTCCAAACACTTTTGCCCTTGTTTTGGACTCTAACTTGTATGATTTGAATGGAACTAACCCGGACTGACGCTATTTTCAGCAGAATTGCCATGGTGTTGTTTTATGTGCAGAAAACAAAAGTTCTTGGAATGACCTAAAACTCCACAGAATATCTTAGAATAAATAATAAAAAATCCTCACCAAAGATAAATACCAGGGCACCCACACCCTGTCCACGAGGGTGGGGGGCGCCCCCCCTCCTGGGCGCGCCCCCCTACCTGGTGGGCCCCCTAGAGGCCCTCCGACGCCAACTCCAACTCCATATATTGGCTTTCGGGGAGAAAAAAATCAGAGAGAAGAAATCATCACATTTTACGATACAGAGCCGCCGCCAAGTCCTAATCTCTCTCGGGAGGGCTGATCTGGAGTCCGTTCGGGGCTTCGGAGAGGGGGATTCGTCACCGTCGTCATCATCAACCATCCTCCATCACCAATTTCATGATGCTCACCACCGTGCATGAGTAATTCCATCGTAGGCTTGCTGGACGATGATGGGTTGGATGAGATTTATCATGTAATCGAGTTAGTTTTGTTAGGGTTTGATCCCTAGTATCCACTATGTTCTGAGATTGATGTTGCTATGACTTTGCTATGCTTAATGCTTGTCACTAGGGCCCGAGTACTACGATTTCAGATCTGAACCTATTATGTTTTCATGAATATATGTGAGTTCTTGATCCTATCTTGCAAGTCTATAGTCACCTACTATGTGTTATGATCTAGCAACCCCGAAGTGACAATAATCGGGACCACTCCCAGTGATGACCATAGTTTGAGGAGTTCATGTATTCACTATGTGCTAATGCTTTGTTCCAGTTCTCTATTAAAAGGAGCCCTTAATATCCCTTAGTTTCCAATAGGACCCCGCTGCCATGGGAGGGTATGACAAAAGATGTCATGCAAGTTCTTTTCCATAACCACGTATGACTATATTCGGAATACATGCCTACATTACATTGATGAATTGGAGCTAGTTCTGTGTCACCCTATGTTATGACTGTTACATGACGAACCACATCTGGCATAATTATCCATCACTAACCTGGTGCCTACGAGTTTTCCATATACTGGTTCTCGCTTATTTACATTTCTGTTGCTACTGTTACAATCACTAGAAAATACCAAAAACATTACTTTTGTTGTCTTTACTTTTGTTACTGGTACCACCACTATCATATTACTTTGCTACTAAACACTTTGCTGCAGATACTAAGTTTCGTGTGTGGTTGAATTGACAACTCAGCTGCTAATACTTGAGAATATTCTTTGGCTCCCCTTGTGTCAAATCAATAAATTTGGGTTGAATACTCTACCCTCGAAAACTGTTGCGATCCCCTATACTTGTGGGTTATCAAGACCTTTTTCTGGCGCCGTTGCCGGGGAGCATAGCTCTAGTCTTTGAGTCACTTGGGATTTATATATACTGGACACTATGAAGAACTTGAAAGACGCTAAGACAACAATTTATCCCTCAACTACAAGGGGAGGTAAGGAACTGCCATCTAGCTCTGCACTTGATTCACCTTCTATTATGAGTAAGCTAGCGACACATAAACCTGCTTCTGCTATTCGTTCTGATATGTCGCATGTTATTGATGATGCCACTTCTGCTATGCATGATACTTATGACGAAACTACTTTTATGCTTGATACTACTGTGCCCCTTGGTGAATTTCTTGATGAACAAATTTCTATGTCTAGAGAAAGAGATATTATTGAATCTGAATATGATGATGAGAATATGCCTGCTATTCCTGAGGGTTATCTTTTTGATGCGGAATCTTCTGCAGCTATTTTTGCCTGTCAGGATAGATACGAACTTAAGAGACTGCTAGTTAAATGGAGTAAAGAATCTCTTAGAGATAGACTGAAACCCGACCCTGCTTTTGCTACTTCACCTATCTATGTTCCCGATAAGGATTATTATGAATTTTCTGTTGATCCAGATATAATTACTTTGGTCGAATCTGATCCTTTCTATGGCTATGAATCTGAAACTGTTGTGGCACATCTTACTAAGTTAAATGATATAGCCTCCCTGTTTACTAATGATGAGAGAAAATGCTACCTTTATATACTCAAAATATTTCCGTTCTCACTAAAGGGTGATGCTAAGATATGGTTTAACTCTCTTGATCCTGGTTGTGTGCATAGTCCCCAGGATATGATTTATTACTTCTCTGCTAAAGATTTCCCTGCTCATAAGAAACAAGTTGCTTTGAGGAAAATATACAACTTCGTGCAAATTGAAGAAGAGAGTCTCCCACAAGCTTGGGGGAGGCTTCTCAAGTTACTTAATGCTTTGCCTGATCATCCTCTTAAGAAACCTGAAATACTTGATATCTTTTATAATGGACTAACCGATGCTTCTAGAGATTACCTGGATAGTTGTGCTGGTTCTCTTTTCAGGGAAAGAACACCGGATGAAGCTGAAATTCTATTGAATAATGTGTTGACAAATGAAAATAATTGGGCACCTCATGAGCCAACTCCCGAGCCAGCTCCTGAGCCAATTGCTGAGCCTATTCCTAAACCAACTCTGAAGAAGAGAGGTGTTCTATTTCTCAGTCCCGAAGATATGCAAGAGGCAAAGAAATCTATGAAAGAAAAAGGTATTAAAGCTGAAGATGTTAAGAATTTACCTCCTATTGAAGAAATACACGGTCTTAATTTACCGCCTGTCAAAGAAGTATTTGATCTCAATTCCTTATTCACTGAAGAACCTCCTGATCCCGATATCCTGACACAGGTAGTAAAGGTAAATTCTCTCTATAGATATGATAAAGCTGAAGTCCCTCCTACTAAAATTGCTAGTCAGTGCTTGGATGAGTTTGATGACTTTATGTTTAAGCAAGATGACTTTAATGCTTATTTTGGTAGACAATTAAAACAGAATACCTTTATGATTAAACGCTTGGGTGATTTTATGGCTAATATTAGAGGTGAACTTAAACTTGTTAGCAAACATGCTTCTATGGTTACCACTCAAGTAGAACAAGTACTTAAAGCTCAAAAAGAAGTGCTTGAATGAATAGTAAGAAAAATGATTATGCTGTTAGAGTGGCTACTAGAACTGGTAGAATGACTCAAGAACCTTTGTATCCTAAAGGCCACCCTAAGAGAATCGAGCAAGATTCTCAGAGAAATAATATTGATGTACCTAGTTCTTCTAAAAGGAAGAAAAAGAAAAATGATAGGACTTTGCAAACTTCTAGTGAACCTATTGCTGAACCACCTGAGAATCCAAATGATATCTCTATGTCTGATGTTGAAACACAATCTGGTAATGAACATGAACCTAGTGAAAATATTAAAGATGATGTTCATGATGATGCTCAACCTAGTAATGATAATGATGTAGAAGTTTAACCTGCTGTTGATCTTGATAATCCACAATCAAGGAATCAATGTTATGATAAAAGAGACTTCGTTGCTAGGAAACATGGTAAAGAAAGGGAACCGTGGGTTAAGAAACCCATGCCTTTTCCTCCGAAACCATCCAAGAAAAGGATGATGAGGATTTTGAGCGCTTTGCTAAAATGATTAGACCCATCTTTTTGCGTATGTGATTAACTGATGTGCTCAAAACAAACCCTATGCTAAGTATATGAAGGATATCATTACTAATAAAAGAAAGATACCAGAAGCTGAAATTTCCACCATGCTTGCTAATTATACTTTTAAGGGTGGAATACCAAAGAAACTTGGAGATCCAGGAGTACCTACTATACCATGCTCCATTAAGAGAAATTATGTTAAAACTGCTCTATGTGATCTTGGAGCCGGTGTTAGTGTTATGCCTCTCTCTTTATATCGTAGACTTGACTTGAATAAGTTGACACCTACTGAAATATCTTTGCAAATGGCTGATAAATCAACTGCTATAATTGCCGGTATTTGTGAGGATGTGCTGCTAGAAGTTGCAAACGTTATTATTTTAACGGACTTTGTTATTCTTGATATTCCCGAGGATGATAGTATGTCTATTGTTCTTGGAAGACCTTTCCTCAATACTGCAGGGGCTGTTACTGATTGCAACAAAGGCAATGTCACTTTTCATGTGAATGGTAATGAGCACACGATACACTTTCCGAGGAAACAACCTCAAGTTTATAGTATCAACTTTATTGGAAAAATTCCATCAATTATATTTGGAGGTTTTGAATTTCTTCTCCCTACTGTCAAGAAAAAGAATGATATTCTTATTGTTGGGGATTCTCATATCCCAGTTGAGGTAACTTAGTGTTATTCAAAATTTCTCCGGTTCCGTGTTATTCGGAATGAGTTTGTTAACAAGACTTGATCAACCTTGTTAGTGGGTTCATTTTGATGATCACGAGATGGATGAAACTAGAAGCACAACCTTCTGTGCCCTCTTTATATTTTCTGTTATTTAGTAGAAGTAAAGTAAAATAGTATTTTTTTTCTGTCTGTTTCCTCACTTATCCGTGCAATATAAAAATATCCCAAAAATAAAAGTCTTCAGAATGCCATGTCAATTTAATATAATTTTTTCGGGAATATTTGAGGATTTATTGTGCAAAAATTACCGCTGGGGGAGCTGCCACCTGGCCACGAGGGTGGAGGGCGCGCACTACCCCCCTGGGCACGCCCCCTGCCTCGTGGGCCCACGGTGGCCCTCCTCCACTTATCCCTGCACCCATCTTCTTCCTCTGCCTCACACAAACACGAAAAACAAACTCAAGCACGAGTTCCAGCCCCTGTTGCTGTGATTTTCGATCTCCTTGCTCAAAGCACCTCTTGCAAAACTGCTTGGGAGATTGTTCCTTGGTATGTGACTCCTCCATTGGTCCAATTAGTTTTTGTTCTAGTGCTTTATTCATTGCAAATTTGTGCTGCATAGGTGACCATGTCCTTGAGCTTGCATGTCAAATTTATATGGTTCCAAGTAGTTCTAATGCTTGATATAGGCTCTATGCACTTGTGGGAGTTGTTGCTATCAATTTTATTGAAGTTGGTTCACTTTTATTTGAAGTTACTAAAAATTTCAGAAATTTTTTAGAGGAAACAATATGTTTAGGGAGATGTTCCAAGGTGGTTCTTCAAGGAAGCAAGGTCCCAGGCTTGCAATGCGTGATGCTGAAGAGGAACCACCAAGAGACGCTCCTGTGAGGCCCTGTGAATGGCCTTCGGAAAATTTTATGAATCAAGCGGGAATCAAAGAAGAATTTAGCACATATTTGTGTAACGCTGGTCTTGAGGACTTTGAAGCTGACAAATGTCCCCAATATCATGATCTCACAAGTTCATTTGTGAGGAGGTTTGAGTTTTCATCTTCGCGTAATTCTCCTTCAGTCATGTTTGACCTTTATGACAAATCTTATACCATGGACTTAGAGGATTTCACTTTTGCTTGCAAACTTCCATCTTGGGGTAGTGTCAGGGATCCCCCTAAATCTGAATATAGAGACTTTCTTGCTAGAATAACCGTGGGGGAATCTAGAGATATAACCCAAGCCACTATAGGGAGCGTTCACTTTCCTGCTATACATTATTTTGCTCTCTTCATAGGTAGATGCATAAATGCTAAGGATGAAGCATGTCACATGTGTGTTCTCGATCTCAAAGATTCTCGTAAGTGCTGTGTTAGGAGACCAATCTTATCATATGGGAGCCATTGTAGCTCCTAGGTTGCATCATAATAGACATAACGGAGATTTCTTTGGAGGAATTTATGCAACCCGCTTAGCTAACTTTCTTGAGATAGACATTCGTGAGGGTGATATGGAGTTACCCCCTACTTATTTAGATTTTGATTCTATGGTTTCCCACCAGTTTGTTGAGAGGACTGAACCACCTCCCCAGTATCGACTAGTCTTTAACAAACGACATGTAGTCCATATTACTCTTCTTGCTCCTGCCTTCTTTGATTCTCAGACAAAAGGAAGATATATTATTACTAGAGAAGAGGCAGATGAGTACGAGAGGAGAGCAGAGGCTGCTCGATGCCATACTACAGCTCAGGAGGCGATAGCCGCTGCATCGCAGTATGACCCCAGCTTCACCTACGGGTATCCGCCAGGCTATCCCTGGCAATAGACCAACTTAGGCCAAAAGCCTAAGCTTGGGGGAGTACGTATTTCCCACCGACATTACATTCATGTTCACACACACTCATTGCTAGATGTCGGTGCTCATACTCTTTCACTGTAATATCCATGCTAGTTTATTTTCTTTTTCCTGCTTTCTTGTTGTGTGTTTAATAAACCTTAAGAAAAAAAACAAAAAAAGTAGTAGTTCATCTCTTTGTTGTAGTAATAAAAAAGAAAACCCAAAAAAATTTCCCATTCTTCTTTTGCTTGTTGGGAGCTTTCCCGTATAAATAGTTTTTATTTCTTTTCGTTTCTTTGGGGGTCAGTAGGAGAAGACCATGATTAAATTGTTGAAGTGGCTCTTATATGCATCATTGTTTATTTAACCAAGAGCCCATATTGCCTTGTCTTCTCCTATTTATTGAATGCTCGCAGATTCTAGCTTAGTCCAATGCACGTGCACTCTTATTATTATACACATCGTTCGGTCGTGCAAGTGAAAGGCAATAATGATGATATACGATGGACTTATTGGGATGAGAAAAGCTGGTATGAACTTGACCTCTTTTGTTTTTGTAAATATGATGATTCATCGTTCCTGAGTCAGCTATTATGAAGTAAACATATTCGTAATGACATTTAGAGATTATAGTTGCTTGTGCCATGCTTGATTAGCTATGAGTTATAATGGTTTACCTTGCGTGCCAACATGCTATTAGAATGATTATGATGTGGTATGATGGGATGGTATCCTCCTTTAAATGAATTGAGTGACTAGACTTGGCACATGTTCATGCATGTAGTTGAATCAAATCAACATATCCTTCATGATATTTATGTTCATGGCAGATTATATCCTACTCATGCTTGTACTCGGTGTGAATTAATTTTAATGCATGTTTACGACTGTTGTCGCTCTCTCGCTTGGTCGCTTCCAGCCTTTTGCTAGCCTTCACCTGCACTAAGCGGAATACCGCTGTGCATCCAAACTCCTTAAACCCCAAAGTTGTTCCAGTATGAGTCCACTATACCTTCCTATATGCGGTATTTACCGCCGCTCCAAGTAAATTTGTATGTGCCAAACTCCAAACCTTCAAATGAAATTTGTTTTGTATGGTCGAGCAGCTCATGTTTCAACTAGGGCTGCCTATATCTTCCATGCTAGGTGGGTTATTCTCAAGAGGAGTGGACTCGCTCCTCATTCACGAGAAGGACCGTAACCGGATGCCCATCCCATGATCCAAAAAGATCAAAGCAAATCAAAATAATTAAACAAAACTCCCCAGGGCTGTTGTATGTTGGAGGCACTCGTTGTTTCGAGCAAGCCATGGATTGATGCTTGTTGGTGGTTGGGGGAGTATAAACCTTTACCATTCTGTTTGGGAACTGCCTATAATGCATGTAGTATGGAAGATACATCCATCTCATAGTTGTTGTGTTGACAACAAAAGTATGCCACTCAAAATGTTATTCAATCTCTATTTTCAAAATCGAGCTCTGGCACCTCTACAAATCCCTGCTTCCCTATGCAAAGGGCCTATCTACTTTTATGTTGAGTCATCACCCTTCTTATTAAAAGCACCCGCTGAAGAGCACATTGTCGTTTGCATTCATTACTATTGGTTTATATTGGGTATGACTTGACTGGATCTCTTTTACCATGAATTACATTGTTTAGTCAGTCCTTGATCTTTAAAAGGTGCTCTGCATTTATGTTTTGCGGTCGCAGAAAGGGCTAGCGAGATACCAAATTTTTACATCATGTTATGATTATTTTGAGAAAGTGTTATCATCCGAGTTTTATTATTATGGCTCGCTAGCTGATTATGTTATTCATATGAGTAATTGTGAGACCTATGTGTTATTGTTAGTATGGTTAGTTCATAATATTTGCTGAAACTTGAATGCTGGCTTTTCATGTTACAACAACAAGAGCAAACAGAGTTTGTAAAAGTTTTTCTTTTTCTCTTTCAGTTTGTCAACTGAATTGCTTGAGGACAAGCAAGGGTTTAAGCTTGGGGGAGTTGATACGTCTCCGTCGAATCTACTTTTCCAAACACTTTTGACCTTGTTTTGGACTCTAACTTGTATGATTTGAATGGAACTAACCCGGACTGACGCTATTTTCAGCAAAATTGCCATGATGTTGTTTTATGTGCAGAAAACAAAAGTTCTCGGAATGACCTGAAACTCCACGGAATATCTTAGAATAAATAATAAAAAATCCTCGCCAAAGATGAAGACCAGGGGGCCCACACCCTGTCCACGAGGGTTGGGGGCGCGCCCCCTACCTTGTGGGCCCCCCTGGAGGCCCTCCGACGCCAACTCCAACTCCATATAATGGCTTTCGGGGAGAAAAATTCAGAGAGAAGAAATCATCGCGTTTTACGATACGGAGCCGCCGCCAAGCCCTAATCTCTCTCGGAGGGCTGATCTCGAGTCCGCTCGGGGCCCGGAGAGGGGATCGTCGCCGTCGTCATCATCAACCATCCTCCATCACCAATTTCATGATGCTCACCGCCGTGCGTGAGTAATTCCATCGTAGGCTTGCTGGACGGTGATGGGTTGGATGAGATTTATCATGTAATCGAGTTAGTTTTGTTAGGTTTGATCCCTAGTATCCAAAGATGTTTCGAGATTGATGTTGCTATGACTTTGCTATGCTTAATGCTTGTCATTAGGGCCCGAGTGCCATGATTTCAGATCTGAACCTATTATGTTTTCATGAATATATGTGAGTTCTTGATCCTATCTTGCAAGTTTATAGTCACCTACTATGTGTTATGATCCGGCAACCCCGAAGTGACAATAATCGGGACCACTCCGGTGATGACCATAGTTTGAGGAGTTCATGTATTCACTATGTGCTAATGCTTTGTTCCGTTCTCTATTAAAAGGAGGCCTTAATATCCCTTAGTTTCAATAGGACCCCGCTGCCACGGGAGGGTAGGACAAAAGATGTCATGCAAGTTCTTTTCCATAAGCACGTATGACTATATTCGGAATACATGCCTACATTACATTTTGAATTGGAGCTAGTTCTATGTCACCCTATGTTATGACTGTTACATGACGAACCGCATCCGGCATAATTATCCATCACTAATCCGGTGCCTATGAGTTTTCCATATATTGGTTCTCGCTTATTTACTTTTCCGTTGCTACTGTTACAATCACTACAAAATACCAAAAACATTACTTTTGCTGTCTTTACTTTTGTTACTGTTACCACCACTATCATATTACTTTGCTACTAAACACTTTGCTGCAGATACTAAGTTTCCAGGTGTGGTTGAATTGACAACTCATCTGCTAATACTTGAGAATATTCTTTGGCTCCCCTTGTGTCGAATCAATAAATTTGGGTTGAATACTCTACCCTCGAAAACTATTGTGATCCCCTATACTTGTGAAGGCCAGCACGGCCAGCCTGCCATCTGGCTCGAGCGAACGCCAGCGCGGCGGCTTGCTCGCTCATGAGTCACGCTCGGGACAGCCTGCCATCGCGTGCGAGGCCAGCGCGGCGTCCGGCCCGTCCGGCGGAGCGGCGGCCAACTCGCTCATCACCGGCACCACCGATGAACACGCATCAGTACTCTTTGAAGTAATGTTCAGGAAAAATAATGATTTGAGGGGGAATAATAGGATAGAAGGTCAGATGTGGGTCCCTCATGTCAACGGTCAAACAAAATGTGTTGGTTTAAGCTGCCTCGACAGCACGGACGTGTGGGCCAACCCAGTCATAAATGGGTTTAAACGAACCTAATCGGTAGGAGTACTAGGTAGTAGTTTTGGCGTGGATTGAGAAATTTTGGGTATGTTTTTGCTATTTTTTGTACAATAGATTCTTCCTAGGGCTGGTTGAAAGTGGTATTTTTTCGTTAAATACTCTACATATTGTAAGTAGGAGTGAAAGTTAAGCTTTGGAAGCCAATAAGCAAGGCTAGTTACATAGTGCATATGTGTACATGATTGAAAGTAAATATCAACCATGAGTGACTAATATCTTGATGGAAAACTCGAAACTATGGAATACTTGGAAAAAAATGCATGGTTGGAAATACTAGCAATGTTCATGTCCATTGCAACGAATCATAATTAGAATAATACTTATTCACAAACTTGGTACAAAACACCCTAATTTTGATATACATATGTCACTAGAGATATATTATGTTTCAATTATAATATATTCCTTGGGCTATTTTGGTGAGGTCAGGGAGGGATGTGGTTGGTTTTAAGATACTAATTATGGGTTTTTCTGCAAATTGGTAGACAAGTGGGATGTTGGTGAGAAAAGGCAACAACTTACCTCACAATCGTTAGATGTAGATCTAATGGTCGAAACGATGGATGGCGATACACCAAAGATCACCAACTTAGTCTTGTGTAGGAGTATTAGCAAGATCCGTGCATTGCACTAACATCAAGATGCATTTTTTATAAAACACTTGTTGTGATTGACCCTTGCGGGAGTAATCCCATGTGTAAAAACTAATGATATCTCGAGAAATATGAGATAAGGTGAAGAGGAGTGGGGTGTGGTGGTGGTTGGTGGTCGGACTGAGCGGAGGCATGGGGATTGACGACGCTGGCAGCGGCCACCAGGCCAGTTTGTTCCAGAGGCTTCCTTTCCTAATCGCTCAACAATGAGGTTTGTTGGAGATAAGGATGAACGAGGGAAGGCCTTGTCTGCAAATGTGGAGAGGGGTGCGGGTATCTTTTAGTTTAATTTCCATCCATCAGATATAGATCGGACGGTCTATATTGCAAGATGGCACACGTACCATCATCACCAACTCGGTTTTTTATAAAAGAAGAAATATAAGTCTGGAGATACAAATGTATTATCGATACTTGCTTCCGTAAACTAGCATCTACATTCTATTCAACGCCTCGGCATGTGGGGCCTTAGCACAATGACTTCTCGACTGTGTAAAACAAAGATTTTTCCCGTCACTGACAAGGAGGGGGTGACGGCGGCGCGCTTTTTGGCTTGCTCTAGTCCTAGTACTCATACTAGGTGGTCTAAGAACGTGTAGATTTATTCTTTTTCACGTCTTGTGTTCGCCGTATTGCCACGACTGTTGATGAATAGACGGTAAGTTATTCACTGGGAAACCCTTGTTGAGCATGTTTGCGAGAGAGAGAGAGAGAGAGAGAGAGAGACAGACAGTGTGCGTGTGTGATATGTTAGAGACAATGATAACAGATTCTTTGTGTCTATGTGTGTGGCGGATAGAGAGAGACATGTACATGGGGCTTTGTGTTGTGTAACGTGGAGACACATATACATAATTAGAGAGTGAGTGTGTGAGATACACATGCGGACATGGGGAGAGATGAGGATCCAGATAAGTGGGTGTTTGTGCATGTCTGTGTGTGTTTGTGCACGCATTTGTGTGTGACAGGGAGAGAGTGTATGTGGAGTAGAGAGACCACTGATGATGTAAACCTAGTATAAGGGAAGGGGGAATGGTGTGACATGTGTAGTAGTGAGAAGTGAGATATCACGGGTGCGGGCGGGGGGAGCAGACTATTTGGAAGAGACATCGAGTGTGTGTGTGTGGGAGAGGGGTGTGAGAGAGAGAGAAAGAGAGAACTAGCGACGAAGAGAGAGAGAGAGAGAGAGAGAGAGAGAGAGAGAGAGAGAGAGAGAGAGAGAGAGAGAGAGAGAGAGAGAGAGAGAGAGAGAGAGAGAGAGAGAGAGAGAGGGGAGAGAGGGAGAGAGGAGGAGAGAGAGAGAGAGAGAGAGAGAGAGAGAGAGAGAGAGAGAGAGAGAGAGAGAGAGAGAGAGAGAGAGAGAGAGAGAGAGAGAGAGAGAGAGAGAGAGAGAGAGAGGAGTGAGTGAGAGAGAGAGAGAGAGAGAGAGAGAGAGAGAGAGAGAGAGGAAGAGAGGGGGCGAGAGGGGTCGTTTGTGCCCATAAATGGCGTATAGATAGGGAGACAATGTTGATGTTGTCCGAAATTGGCCTATGAATGGAGACGCAAGGGA
Organism: Aegilops speltoides; assembly: GCA_021437245.1. Lineage (NCBI taxonomy): Eukaryota > Viridiplantae > Streptophyta > Magnoliopsida > Poales > Poaceae > Aegilops > Aegilops speltoides. The sequence continues at coordinate 383,852,323 of CM038143.1, forward strand.
AGCAAGTCATCGTGTGTGTGATAGGTACTTCATGAGAGATCTAGAATAGATGGTGTAGAGAACAATGTGCGAAATCGAGAACTATTATACATTAGGGAGCTATGCAAAGAGTCACGACATATATGTATACAGGGAAGGAGCTGGGGCGGGTCCGCATGTGGGAGAGATAGAAAGAGGAGAGTGGTGCACAAGGAGACAAAGTGTGCTTGTTTGTAGTGGGGGTGGTGTGTGAGGTGAGTGCACGAGAACCACATAACTAGGAAGATAGACGTTTGGGGGCGACGTTTTGTGTGTATGGGAAATATACACTCTACATAGTGCGTGTGCTTGGGTAAGAGAGATAGTGGGAGACCTAGAGGGTGAGGGAAGAGATGTGTGCATGCCCGAGAGACAAAGTGATAGAGACCTATATTGGGGTCCGGACTTTACAACAGAGAGGAGTGTTAATGTGCTCGTGTGTTGGTGTTTGGGGGAGAGAACGACTTCTCTATATGTGTGTGTGTGTGGTGGTGGTGGGGGGGTTGACTTCAGATAAAGAGTGAGGTGTCTATATTTGAGGGACTTTAGCGTAATTGAGATATTGTGCACTCATGGTTGATCAATTTGTTTCACAGTTTGTACTATGAGATAACAATACTTTTGAACATGCGTGATATACCTTGATGTACCAGAATTACAAACCTAAGATTGGAATTTTGGAATTCGACTCCATCATTAGCTTTTGTAATTCATTTAAATGGAGGTATATTTTTTAAGCCAGGATTTCGTGATTTCAAATTTATATATCAAACCTAGAGATATACACATACGGGCATGTTCAAACTTTATAATCATTCTCTTTATTCATACACATACACATTTTTGCTTTTGTCATCATATTTAGGATAAACACATTTGGAATTTCATTTGAATTGGACCGTATGATGGTATTTGCTTGTAGTATCTCAATGATCCATATTTGAATTGAATGGACAATCTAAGTTTCGAGTTGGAGACATTGATTTTCAAAACTTGCACATTTTTTTGCGTGCAAAACAAACAAATTGTCGGCCATGATATCATAGTCGGCCGTACGAGAGCAGAATACTTATAATTTTAGGCGCCAAAAGCTTTCAAACTTCCCGCTCACATCGAAATATCATGCGCCCGAAAGTTTAGCCCTGCGATATTCCTATTTTACCCCTGCCACATGAACGGAAAAGGGCTGCTTTGGTAACTCCATTGTTTTCCCCTCTTTGCCACCAACATTCTTCCCCAGATCCCCTCCCCTTCCCCTCCCCGACCACCCAACCACGGCAAGCCGCCGAATCTAGTCCTCCGCCGCAGCGGTGTACCTCACACCCCGCCGGATCTACCTTCCGCACCTTGGAACCCCCAACCGCCAACTCACCACTTCACCGAGCCGCTTCAACGATCGGGCTTGTCCACCGCTCCGCATCTCCTTGACCACCATCATGGTCCACCGCACCGGATCTGCTTAACCGGCGCCCTCGTCCACCACAGCGTAGGCCCTTCACTGACTCCCTCATCCGCCCCTTCGCTGGCCCTTCATACAAGCCCTCATCCGCGGCAACAGATCCGCCTCACCGAAAGCACTGTACAATGCGCCCGCCAAAGCCTTCGTCCACTGCATCGGACCCGCTCCACGGACGCCATATTCAACTCCACCGGCCCTGCTTTACCGACGCCGCAGCCTCATCAGGTTATTTCGATATGTACTCCTTCAGTTTTTCTCTTTATCGTGCAACTGTTCACTTACCACAGATGAGCTTTCTTGTATGTCGACAGCGCGCGAATCGTAGCACCGAGCCGCTTCAAAGAACGGCGCATACCGCCCAAACTCAACCGCAACACGAGCACCATCGACGATCCTTAGCTATCAAGTATGACAACGATACCCATACACCGCTGAGAATCAAGTACAATTATCCAACGGCCGGCGCCTACGTTCACTTTCCTAGCATAAGCACCGCACCTTTGAATTTCTTCAGGGCATCATTCAGTTTTTCATGAGATGCGTTATTCTGCTTGCACCTGTAGGGCCATACTTCTGGCAGTGAACATCTTACATGTGCTAAATTTCATACCAGTGCACATATAGTTAATATGCTTTAGTTTTTTTCTGATGCCACCTGTTGTTTCCATCAGACTGCTTAATGTTCTCTATGCTTAATTACACATCAGCAAACTAGCATGTGGTTCCGCTGCTTTTTGTTCGTTTTACCCTACATTTTCTGATGCTAGCTATTACATCACCGCTCCGAGCCTCTGTTCATTACTTGTTTGTGTGTTCTTGATCTTCCCAAGTTGCATGACTAATTTGATGCTTCTATTAATTATGGAGCTGCCAACCCATCAAGCAAAATATTTGTTCTTTTGGGGCTGGCACCTCGAACAAGCATAAAAATAGAGGGAAGCAGATATACTGTCGTGTATGCACACACCCTTCTTTCATTAGTTTAGATGAACCATTGATGATCAATTCGGACCAGTGCATGTGATTAAAATTAATTTTACCTAAGTAGATGGTGCAGAATAAACTACAACAACTAGATTTGCAACCACGGGATGCTGACGATATCTTCAACGAACATTGCAACAGCAGCTAGGCTTCACAACAACATATGGTAAGCCAATGTGTTTTAGTACATGTGAAATGTAATGCGAGTGGGCTGCTTTCTTGGCTTCTGCCCTCAACGTGTAATCCTACCGAATTACAAAAAGTTCAGTTGTCTTCTTTGTTGTATTGCTTGATTCGAATGCTTGTTTGTTGTTATGCTATACCTGAGTTGGCCAATATGTCAGCAATGCCTGTTGTACTATCATAAAGAAATGCACGCCTATTTCATTTGAGTCCTTAACTTTTCCGCTCAACTTCATCACAAGACTGTCTTCGTAGTTTATATGAGGCCACACTGTTAAGTGCTTTCTCAGATTATTTCAACTGCTTAGTGTTGGGGAACGTAGTAATTTCAAAAAAATTCCTACGCACACGCAAGATCATGGTGATGTATAGCAACGAGAGGGGAGAGTGTTGTCTACGCACCCTCGTGAGACCAAGCGAAGCGATCACAACGTAGAGGAAGTAGTCGACGCTCTCCTTGCGATCCGACCGATCCCGGCGCCGCATACTCGGCGCCCAGTTCTTGACACACGACAGCTCGATGACGTCCCTCAGACTCGATCCAGCCGAGTGTCGAGGAGAGTTCCACAACGACGGCGTGGTGACGATCTTGATGTTCTATCGCGCGAGGGCTTCGCCTTAAGCTTCATGACGATATGACCGAGGTGGAATATGGTGGAGGGGCACCGACACGGCTAAGGAACGATCCGTAGATCAAACTTGTGTGTCCTAGGGTGCCCCCCTGCCTCAGATATAAAGGAGGGAGGGGGAGGTGCGGCCGCCCAAGGGAGGCGCTGCCGAGGAGTCCTACTCCCACCGAGTAGGACTCCCCCCTTCCTAGTTGGAGTAGGATTGGGGAGGGGAAGAGGAAAAGGGGGCGCCCCTCCTTGTCCTATTCGGACTAGGGGAGGGGGCGCGGCCTGCCCGGCCGGCCCTCCTCTTCTCCCTCGAGGCCCACTAAGGCCCATTTAGTTCCCGGGGTTCCGGTAACCTCCTAAGACTCTGCAAATTCCGTTTTCACCCGAACCATTCCGACTCCAAATATAGGCTTCCAATATATCAATCTTTATGTCTCGACCATTTCGAGACTCCTCGTCATGTCCGTGATCACATCCGGACTCAACTTCTTCGGTACATCAAAATACATAAACTCATAATAACCGCCATCGAAACCTTAAGCGTGCGGACCCTACGGTTCGAGAACAATGTAGACATGACCGAGACACGCCTCCGTCAATAACCAACAGCGGACCTGGATGCCCATATTGGTTCCTACATATTCTACGAAGATCTTTATCGGTCGACCGCATAACAACATACGTTGTTCCCTTTGTCATCGGTATGTTACTTGCCCGAGATTCGATCGTCGGTATCCAATACCTAGTTCAATCTCGCTATCGCAAGTCTCTTTACTCGTTCCGTAATACATCATCTCACAGCTAACTCATTAGTTGTATTGCTTGCAAGGCTTCAAATGATGTGTATTACCGAGAGGGCCCAGAGATACCTCTCCGACAATCGGAGTGACAAAACCTAATCTCAAATACGCCAACCCAACATCTGCCTTTGGAGACACCTGTAGTACTCCTTTATAATCACCCAGTTACGTTGTGACGTTTGGTAGCACCCAAAGTGTTCCTCCGGTAAACGGGAGTTGCATAATCTCATAGTTACAGGAACATGTATAAGTCATGGATAAAAGCAGTAGCAACATACTAAACGATCGAGTGCTAAGCTAATGGAATGGGTCATGTCAATCAGATCATTCTACTAATGATGTGACCTTGTTAATCAAATAACAACTCTTTGTTCATGGCTAGGAAACATAACCATCTTTGATTAACAAGCTAGTCTAGTAGAGGCATACTAGTGACATGTTGTTTGTTCATACATTCACACATGTATCATGTTTCCGGTTAATACAATTCTAGCATGAATGATAAACATTTATCATGAAATAAGGAAATAAATAATAACTTTATTATTACCTCTAGGGCATATTTCCTTCACTTAGATGCCTTGGCAACTTAAATATAGCGGTTGTACACTCCCTTTCAACTAGGGATGTCAACTGGGTCCCGTTTAATCCCGATTAAAGTCCACTAGTGGTATGATAGTTCAAAAGAGTTTTTGTTTTTTGAGGAAAATGAACTAGGAGGTAGCAAAACTAACTAGATGGGATGGCGAATGTCGCTTATTTGCCACTTACATCCCTAGTTTCATCTTACCATTTTAATTTCTTTTCGTTGATGCTGCTTCAACCATTTAAATATAGTTTTCCATGCTCGCAATAATTCGTCCGTCATTTACCATGTAAGCTATCTGCTGGATCATACGATAACTATCTCTTACTTATGTCCAAATGAAACCTTTCAGGATGCCGTTCACACTAGGACACAATGTACAACCCCAGAATCTATTTGTGGAAGCAATGCGCCATCCATGTTACCAGATGGTAGCAATTCAGAGGCAACACCGCCGGAGAGTAGTCTGAGCACAGATATTATAGTGCTTGAGGCTCTACTAGAGGCAGAAAGAGATGGTGTGGCTGCCATGAATGAGGTAATCTTTATCTTGAGGCTGGAAATTATGGAATTAGCGGCACGCATTATGCAAGCAACCCAAGAATTGGAGGAAGTAAGAATGTTGCATTTGAAGACGGAGGAGGTCATGATGTTTCTGCTATCTGAAGCCCAAGGTAATCCTGGTTCTTCTTTAGATACTAGTTGAAATTGTGATTAGATTATTGTACTTGCATGTTGTGTCATGTCTCTGAATGGATTATGTTGCAAGACCCCCTATATTGTCCATGTGTAGTTATGATCCGAATTTTTTAGGCGAGGTAATCCTCAGTACTTGTATGATTGACATAAGGTGAACTGTTTTTCGTGTGAGCATATTGTATTTGATGAAATAATTGTTTGAATCAGAGGATATCCAACCTACTGAATTTGAAGATCACGGCATTTCTAAATCATAATCATATATAAAGGTGGAATAAATCTTTGTTGTGGTTTTGAAGAAATAAATAAAAAACGTATAATTATCTGTGGATATTTGTAATCGAATACAAATTGGATTTGAATTTAGTTTGCCAGGTCCCAGGGCAAACGTGAATGCTAATTCTCCCAAGTTCTTAACGAAGCGGCTAAACACCCACTATAATTTGTGAGCTGCCTGAAGCAAGTGTTTGCGAGATGGAAATTAATGTCTACCCCTGACACTTGACATCCTTATCGACCAGATTTACACTGCTATCGATAGGGGTAGACTAGTAACTTCAATCAGACGTGACACGACGGCCTCTGAGCCCATTCAGACATGGTGCGCGCCAAACGTGGGCGGGAAAACACATTTGATTCAAGCTCGTCCGAAAGACATGTGTCTCTTCCTCCATTTCCCCATTCATACATGGTGGGCGGCAAAACAAACTCTCGTTGTCCGAAATCGATGTAGGCTAATATTTTAAATAGGGGTAGATGTGTAACTTCCATCAGATGTGACACAACCGCCCTACCTGTCAGCCCCATTCATACACCATGGGCGCCAGCCGTGGGTGGAAAAACACCCTCTCCTTGCCCGAAATAGTTATCGGCCAATATTTGGGAGATGCGAGATTACCGTCCTATCCCCAACCGACGCGATGTCCAAAATTTTAAACGGGGGATAAGTTCGTAACTTTCCCCCATTTCAGAGAAGCGCGTCCCAAAGTTTGAGATCCCCTCCCCTCCATTTCCCCATTCATACACCGTCGGCTGCACGACAACCTCCACACTGCAGCCAGCCTCCTTCGTCCGCCACCCCGTCCTCCACCTTGCCGGAGCCGCTACCCCTACCCTGTCATCCGCTACAAGAGATGGACGTCTCTCATCCATGGCGCTGGACCAGGATCCTTTCATCGCATCCTCTCGCTTCATCAGCGCCGTCATCCGCCTTGCCGTTGACGCTCCTACGACCGCCTCGTCCACGGCAACAGGATATATCCCCCGACACGGCCGTCTGCCATCTAAAGTCTTCTTCCCCACCGCCGACAACCATCGCACCCGCAACACCCTCAACGTATCAGCATAGGCCTACACGGCGTCGCAAGAGAGGTGGTAGTCTTCCATATGTGCTTAAGTTATTGATCTCACCCGGAAAATAGATCGTAATTTGTTTACTGTACTTTTCTTGTCCGTACCAAATCGTAGTGGCTAGTTGAAAGCAAACATTGGTTGCGAAGTAGCTTTGTCCGGTTTGCACCTTCAGATCCACCATGGCACAGGCACTATACTCGTAAAGCTTATGGTTTCCCCCTTTATATTCACTACCATCATCGTAGGTGCTTCGTGTCGTGCTAGCACTGCTCCTCAAGACCTCAACCCAAAGCTTACGTGTTGAAATACGAATCTGATATGATACTCATATCACTAAAATAGAGAACATTTAATTGGTCACCTAATGTTCCTATATTCGTTTCGAAAAGCATGTGCGCCACCCACTGGTCCAGCTAGTTCCACTTTCCTGATTTTTCTCTTGATGCTTAGGGTTTTCCCCTTTTATCTACTCTACTATGATCCGTGTAGGTGCTTGCTGTCGTACTAGCATTACTCCACCCTTCAAGCTAAACAACACAACACTCAGAATTCGAAAGCTTTGTTGTTCAAATATGATTGTGATATTATACTGATATTAGTTAACCGACACATTTAATTGGTTAGCTAAAGGTCCCACTTGAGTTTCCAAATGCATGTCACGACATATAGAGAGACAGCATAATTGCATTTCTTTGTCACTTGTTGACCGTACTTTCTTGTCCATACCAAATCTTAGTTGTTATTTCAAAGCAAACATCGGTTGCTAACTACCGTTTGCGTGGTTTGCAGCTTCAGATCTGGCATCCCACTGCCACAGTCAACACTATACTCATCATGCTTATATTTTCCCCATTTTATGATGACCACAATCAGCCTACGTGGTTCGTGTCGTAATAGCACTACTCCACCCATCGAGCTAAACAAGCTTAGTTGTACAAATTCATATCTGATATTATTGCTGATATTAGTAAAATTCAGAGATGTTTAATTGGTGAGATAAATGTTCCTACTTTAGTTTTGAAATGCATGTGAGCCACATATGGAGAGACTAGAAAGAATAGTATTTCTCTGTGCGCTCTGGTTCATCATGGGTGGCCAACCGACATTGTATTGAAAGACTTGTAATATCTTCAATCTGCTTGCTCTTTTGCTCTTCTTTAAGATGATACTCTTCTCTTGCGGTCGACTGGTCAGGTCAAGTTGTTCTCCCTTAGTATATTTTGAATCTATCAGGTCAGGCCGACTTGTTCTTCTTTACTATATGTTGAAGCTATCATCTGCGAAGTGTCATCACTTCTGGAGCTCTCATATTTTGAGTAGTAGGCCACGTTATATTAATGCACACAACAAATTACAGCATGCATGGCATCTTTTAAAAGAATTGCAGAGATAGCACAAAGGGGTTTACAGAGAGGCAGTATTGGATTATAATCACTTCTGCATTACAAAAAAAATCTCACATGTTTTTATGTTTTCATGCATGTTAGATATTGAACATTATCAAAATGAATATGAGAATGGGCGCACAAGAGGAATATTATGAACGATCCACCGCTAACAAACTTGGCATGGTGGAGGATGGCCTATCTTATTCACCCATCAAGGTGCTTGCTCTAACTTTGCAAAGTTGTATTGGTCGCACATATTCTGCATCTGACCTCTTGCATTACTTCTACTTTGTTACACCATCTGCTTAGTTTAAGCATTATGATTATATGCCATACCTATCCATTTTCTGTACCTATTCCATGTGTCGTCACACTATGTTTTTCCAGTCAAATGTTGTTCTTTCGTAATAGATGTCCAAAAGGAAGAGGGTGAGTGCAGATCCTCAAGGAGTACAAACTACGTATTTGGAAAAGGTAGTGATACCTGTTAAATCAGATAGATCAGCAGCCACGTAAAAACACAGCCCAACTGCACTCACACTTTACCCCTACTCTAGTGGCCAAACCCCTATTAGAACTGCTGGGAGCCTGTGGTCGCATCGTCTATGATATCAATTCAAAATTTGAACTCCTAAATTTCTGCTTGTGCCTTACCTTCTTTTTTGTATGAAAATTAATTTCAGATGAATCTCCTTGCTCAAAGGATCATACGATCTCAAAACAATAATGGGCTTTGCATTGCTCTTGTCAGTACCTCTCTCCCTTTTGCCTTGTAAGCTGTACTTAATTAATTGCTATTTGATTATGTATCATCAGTCTGCACCTGAGCTTCATTATCCTCTGTTTCTTCCAATATTATTTGATCTATATTTACTCTTTGCAAAATGTAGAATAATGGCAACGCTTATAAAGAATTTTCTTTGGGGGATTTATTGAATTATCCTTCCATCAACATGGAGAAGAGCTTTGTCCAGCCCGTGTTAACATGTAATGTAAGTTCATCCTTCTCAAGCCTTCAAACTTTGTTCTAGTATAGATTTGGATAGGCATCATTTCCTCCACTGCTGTTTGCTTTGCTGTTTACATCTGATTGGATGTTTGCAAGAACTACTAGTTTCAAATTGTAGTTGTAAAAACATGTTCCTTATGCAGAACAGATCCATTTATTTACTTATATAATTGTGAAACTTGTTACGTGTCTCCTTGTTTCTCTTTCAGAGTCGTATCTCTTACGCCAGGCAGAACTTTAGGGAAGATAGTGAGCCAACCCATCTTGAGGCCAGCGAGATGACCCCAAGGTCCTGTCTTGATGAAGACAGTGAGTTGAAGCTACTCACCAGCAGGTGTGAGACAACCTATGTGCATCATTTGCCTCAATCAGTTCGACTTCTTTAGTCTCAACTTAAAGCGGAAAGGCTTGCTTCAGCTCAGCTCCGACTTGAAGTCAAAGATGCAATGAAGATGTCAGAGGACTGCCGTGCGCACCATCATGCCTTAAATCTAGTGTTGATGCATCTATCGTTGATACAACTGAGGTCTACTCAGCTTCTTCAGCTGTTTGGGGGGGCCGACCTGCCCAGGCCTAGTGCCTTCTGAAGTGCTCTCAGTTTTGTATATTCTTTTGTCGGCGCGTTTATTTGCACTAGTGGCGAACTTTGATGCCCAGTGGATGTAATATGTGATAGCCGTGATAGCCTAGCGTAAGTTGCTTGCTTATTTATTTCCTTGTTGTCTTGTTTATTTGTTTGCTTGTAGTCATTGCAGTTCTTTTTACGCGGTTTGCTAGTGGCTGCAATAACCTATTTTTTAAAACTAGGCTACAATAACCATGGGCTAATATTTACTGTAGTGAAATTGGGCCTCCTACGGGCCGTAGAAACAGTGGGGCCTCTACGGGCCATAGAAACAATGGGCCTTCTATGGGCCGTAGAAACAATGGGCCTTCTACGGGTCGTATCATCAATGGGCCTTATACGGGCAATATGATACCATGGGCCAATAACAGGCCGCATTATGGCCGTAAACGGGCTAGAGTTGGAATCGTCCGTTCATGGGCCGACCATAACGGGCCATCGTTAATAGGCCGTATTTCATGACGCTATGAAAACGGCCCAACGTATTAATGGACCACAAACGGGCCGACTATAACCATGGGCTGAATTTGGCCCACAAGTAGAAAATGACAGTAACGGGCCGTAAGTAAAGGAATGCTGGCAATGAGCCCAAGAATAAATGGGCTCCGAGAAGGCCGAAAGATAACATGGGTTGGAAACGGCCCAATGGAATAATGGGCCGTTAATGGGTATAAAGTGATACACTGTTCATTACGGGCCAGTTTCACCATGGGTCGTTAATGGGTGTAAAGTGATACACTGTTCATTACGGGCCAGTTTCACCACGGGCCGTTAATAGGCCAAGAGTTACATAGGGCCTCATATGGGCCGAAAGACGTCATGGGCCATACATGGGCCAGGAGTGAAAACGGGCTGGAATCATATTGGGTGGCCCAGATGACCCTACTGGGCCTAATTCGGATAGGGCGTAACGGGCCTTGGGTTAGCGGGCTATAAATGGGCTATATGCAAACACGCCGTTAACAGGCTTTCCATGGGCCGGCCCGCCACATTTTGACCAAGTCAAACGGGCCGGCCTTTTCACAGGAATGGGCCTCTGTTGGGCCGTGCCACGTGTCGACGTATCATAGGCGCCTTCCGTCCAATGAGTGGATGACATCTATCCCAACGATAAGCCGACACGTGTTTCCTCTAGCCAATGATGATTTTACACGTGGAAAATCCCCATTGGTCGGGGCTGTTAATGGGTTATCGGATCCAAAACCCGACCCGATAGCTTAACGGCGTTCCGTTACGGTGGATGCCACGTGTCGGTCACCCTTGACGAAAAGCACTTCGCGGACGCGATTTATCGTCATGGAAGTGAACACTTCCGTGATGATAATTTTGGTAATGTCATGGAACACTTCTACAACAGCACAGGTATGACTATCTTGATTCTGTCATAAAATCATCATGGATGTACATGCATGACAAAATACGTGACCTACTGTGAAAAACATGTATCATCACGGAAGTGTATTTTTTTGTAGTGGTAGTGGGCGAGGAAGAGGTCACACAGTTCCTCCCAGGAGGCCATAGAAGACGCCGGCAGGTTGAGCAGCCAAGCGCGTGGGACTCCAGTGAGGGCCATGGGAAGCCAGTTAGCCATGACCTTGTCGTTGCCCCCGGCCTTGAGGACGGCCTCCTCGTATGCCAGCAGGAAAACCAGTGGGTCTGCCGCACCGTCGTAGCGTGGCGGCATCTCTGGCTTGAACTTGTGCGGCCACTGCACCTGCCGCAAGGCTGGGGCCAAGGCTCGGAGCCCCTGGCCCCAGCACTGGCGCCGGTCGCCGGAGCCGGAAGCATGATGTCTGCCATGAGGCGAAGCGCGGTGTCAGTGGAGAGCAGGTCGACGGAAGGAGAAGCTCCGGCGCACCCCTACCTGGCGTGCCAAATATCGGATATCTGGTTCCGGCAAAACCCTTAAGGTTTGAACACTGGGATGCGCATGAAGATCTCTCCCTACCGAAACACGCCCTCAGCCTCGCCGCGATCTCTAAGCTAGCTCGATGAACAACACAAGAGAGACAAGATTTATACAGGTTCGGGCCACCATTGTGGTGTAATACCCTACTCCTGTGTGTGGTGTGGTGCATTGCCTCTTAGGCTGATGATGGACAGTACAAGGGAAGAACAGCCACGCGAGGAGAGGTGTTCTTGTGCTTGGTGGTGTGTAGATGAATTGGGTTCCGATCCCCTTCTACCATGGTGGCTAGCCCTATTTATAGAGGCCCTGATCCTCTTCCCAAATATTGAGCGGGAAGGGATCCAACAACGACCATTTTGAAAGGGGACAGCTAGTACAGGCTATCCTGACTAAAGGTTGTATTCCCCTGCCAAAGGCGCTGGTGGTGACGCCGTCTTGGGCTCCATGGTAACCTCCGTCCTGCCGTCCTGCTGGTCTTGGTCTTGTAGCACCGATATGGAAACCTTTGCCTGATGACTCGGCACTCGGCGCCTGCACTTGCCCTCTTAGCACCAAAGGGGAAACAAGGACACTGCGCGGGCTGGCGCTCGCCTGGCGCCCGCCTGGCCTTGGTCGTCATGGCTTGCATCACGAGGAGCTCGTGAGGTACCCCTTGCCTTGATCTCTCCGCCTCCTCGCGAGCCTGCCTAGTGAGGCCACTCCTGAGGAGGCCTTGTGTCGTCCGCCCGCGATGCTTGGCCCCTCGCGAGGGTCTTAAGTGTTCGTTGACGAAGACGGGCCGTGCTAGTCCACTGGTTGAGCCACGCCGCAGGCTGCAGGCAGGCAAGTCTAGGGACCCCCGTTCCTAGAACACCGACAGACACCCCCCCTTGGGCGCGTCACCCTTGGCCGGCCTCCTCCTCCCCCCTCCTTTATATACGGGGGAGGGGGGCACCCCATAGACACACAAGTTGATCTTTAGCCATGTGCGGTGCGCCCCTCCATAGTTTTCCACCTCGGTCATATTGTTGTACTGCTTAGGCGAAGCCCTACGCCGGTAACTTCATCATCATCGTCACCACGCTGTCGTGTTGACGAAACTCTCCCTTGGCCTCAGCTGGATCTAGATTTCGAGGGACGTCACCGAGCAGAACGTGTGCAGATCACGGAGGTGCCGTGCATTCGGTACTTGATCGGTTGGATCGCGAAGACGTTCGACTACATCAACCGTGTTACCTAACACTTCCGCTTTCGATCTACGAGGGTACGTGGACACACTCTCCCCTCTCGTTGTTATGCATCACCTAGATAGATCTTGCGTAATCGTCGGAAAAATTTGAAATTACTACGTTCCCCAACAATGGCATCCGAGCCAGGTCTATGCGTAGATGTTATATGCACGAGTAGAACATAAAGAAATGTGGGCGATAATAGTCATACTGCTTACCAACATGTCATACTTTAATTCGGCGGTATTGTTGGATGAAGCGGCCCAGACCGACATTACATGACCGTGTTCATGAGACTGGTTCTACCGACGTGCTTATGCACATAGGTGGTTGGCGAGTGTCTGTTTCTCCAACTTTATCTGAATCGAGTGTGGCTACACCCGGTCCTTGTTGAAGGTTAAAATAACACACTTGAAAAAAATCGTTGTGGTTTTGATGCGTAGGTAAGAACGGTTCTTGCTAGAAGTCCGTAGCAGCCACACGTAAAACTTGCAACAACAAAGTAGAGGATGTCTAACTTGTTTTTGCAGGGCTTGCTGTGATGTAATATGGTCAAGGCATGATGTGATATAAATTGTTGTATGAGATGATCATGTTTTGTAACAAAGTTATCGGCAACTGTCAGGAGCCATATGGTTGTCGCTTTATTGTATGCAATGCAATTGCCATGTAATTGTTTTATGTTATCACTAAGCGGTAGCGATAGTCGTAGTAACAATAATTGGCGAGACGACAATGATGCACCGGTGATGATGGAGATCATGACGATGCTTCAATGATGGAGATCATGAGCACAAGATGATGATGGCCATATCATGTCACATATTTTGATTGCATGTGATGTTTATCTTTTATGCATCTTATTTTGCTTAGTACGGCGGTAGCATTATAAGATGATCCCTTACTAAATTTCAAGGTACAAGTGTTCTCCCTGAGTATGCACCATCGCTACAGTTTGTCGTGCCGAGACACCACGTGATGATCAGGTGTGATAAGCTCTACGTTCACATACAACGGGTGCAAGCCAGTTTTGCACACGCTGAATACTCGGGTTAAACTTGACGAGCCTAGCATATGCAGATATGGCCTCGGAACACTGAGACCGAAAGGTCGAGCGTGAATCATATAGTAGATATGATCAACATAGTGATGTTCACCATTGTAAACTACTCCATCTCACGTGATGATCGGACATGGTTTAGTTGATTTGGATCACGTGATCATTTAGATGACTAGAGGGATGTCTATCTAAGTGGCAGTTCTTAAGTAATATGAATAATTGAACTTTAATTTATCATGAACTTAGTCCTGATAGTTATTTTGCATGTCTATGTTATTGTAGATCAATGGCCCGTGCTACCGTTCCTTTGAATTTTAATGCGTTCCTAGAGAAAGCTAAGTTGAAAGATGATGGCACCAACTACATGGACTGGGTCCGTAACTTGAGGATTATCCTCATTGCTGCATAGAAGAATTACGTCCTGGAAGCACCGTTGGGTGCCAGGCTTGCTGCATATGCTACGGATGATGTTAAGAATGTCCAGCAGAGCAAAGCTGATGACTACTCGATAGTTCAGTGTGCCATGCTTTATGGCTTAGAATCGGGACTTCAAAGACGTTTTGAACGTCATGGAGCATATGAGATGTTCCAAGAGTTGAAGTTAATATTTCAAGCAAATGCCCGAGTTGAGAGATATGAAGTCTCCAACAAGTTCTACAGCTGCAAAATGCAGGAGAATAGTTCTGTCAGTGAATACATACTCAGAATGTCTAGGTACCATAACCACTTGACTCAACTGGGAGTTGATCTTCCTGTTAATGGTGTCATTGACAGAGTTCTTCAATCACTGCCACCAAGCTATAAAGGCTTTGTGATGAACTATAATATGCAAGGGATGAACAAGGCTATTCCCGAGCTCTTCGCAATGCTAATGGCTGAGGAGGTAGAAATCAAAAAGGAGCATCAAGTGTTGATGGTCAATAAGACCACTAGTTTCAAGAAAAAGGGAAGAAGGGGAACTTCAAGAAGAACGGCAAAAAGGTTGCTGCTCAAGAGAAGAAACCCGAGTCTGGACCTAAGCCTGAAACTGGGTGCTTCTACTACAAAGGGACTGGTCACTGGAAGCGGAACTGCCCCAAGTATTTATCAGATAAGAAGGATGGCAAAGTGAAAGGTATATTTGATATACATGTTATTGATGTGTACCTTACTAATGCTCGTAGTAGCTCCTGGGTATTTGATACTGGTTCTGTTGCTCATATTTGCAACTCAAAACAGGGGCTACTGATTAAACGAAGATTGGCTAAGGACAAGGTGACGATGGGAAATGGTTCCAAGGTCGATGTGATCACCGCCGGCACGCTACCTGTACATCTACCATCGGGATTAGCTTTAGACCTGAATAATTGTTATTTGGTGCCAGCATTGAGCATGAACATTATATCTGGATCTTGTTTGATGCGAGACGGTTATTCATTTAAATCAGAGAATAATGGTTGTTTTATTTATATGAGTAATATCTTTTATGGTCATGCACCCTTGATGAGAGGTCTATTTTTGTTGAATCTCGATAGTGATGATACACATATTCATAATATTGAAGCCAAAAGATGCAAAGTTGATAATGTTAGTGCAACTTATTTGTGGCACTGCCGTTTGGGTCATATCGGTGTAAAGCGCATGAAGAAACTCCATGCTGATGGACTTTTGGAATCACTTGGTGCTCGCGAACCATGCCTCATGGGCAAGATGACTAAAACTTCGTTCTCCGGAACAATGGAACGAGCTACTGACTTCTTGGAAATAATACATACCGATGTATGCGGTCCAATGAGTATTGAAGCTTGTGGTGGGTATCGTTATTTTCTTACCTTCACAGATGATTTGAGCAGATATGGTTATATCTACTTAATGAAACATAAGTCTGAAACATTTGAAAAGTTCAAAGAATTTCAGAGTGAAGTGGAAAATCATCATAAAAATAAAATAAAGTTTCTACGATCTGATCGTGGAGGAGAATATTTGAGTTATGAGTTTGGTCTTCATTTGAAACAACATGAGATAGTTTCAGAACTAACGCCACCTGGAACACCACAGCGAAATGGTGTGTCTGAATGTCATAATCGTACTTTATTGGATATGGTGCGATCTATGATGTCTCTTACTGATTTACCGCTATCATTTTGGGGTTATGCTTTAGAGACGGCTGCATTCACTTTAAATAGGGCACCATCAAAATCCGTTGAAATGACGCCTTATGAACTGTGGTTTGGCAAGAAACCAAAGTTGTTGTTTCTTAAAGTTTGGGGCTGCGATGCTTATGTGAAAAAGCTTGAACCTGATAAGCTCGAACCCAAATCGGAGAAGTGCGTCTTCATAGGATACCCAAAGGAAACTGTTGGGTACACCTTCTATCATAGATCCGAAGGCAAAATCTTTGTTGCTAAGAATGGATCCTTTCTAGAGAAGGAGTTTCTCTCGAAAGAAGTGAGTGGGAGGAAAGTAGAACTTGATGAGGTAATTGTACCTTCTCCCTTATTTGAAAGTAGTTCATCACAGAAATCAATTCCAGTGATTCCTGCACCAATTAGTGAGGAAGTTAATGATGATGATCATGAAAGTTTAGATCAAGTTACTACCAAACCTCATAGGTCTTCCAGAGTAAGATCCGCACCAGAGTGGTACGGTAATCCTGTTCTGGAAGTCGTGTTACTAGACCATGATGAACCTACGAACTATGAGGAAGCGATGATGAGCCCAGATTCTGTGAAATGTCTTAAGGCCATGAAATCTGAGATGGGATCCATGTATGAGAGCAAAGTGTGGACTTTGATGGACTTGCCCGACGATTGGCAAGCCATAGAAAATAAATGGATCTTTAAGAAGAAGACCAACGCACGATAATGTTATTGTTTACAAAGCTCGACTTGTTGCGAAAGATTTTTGACAAGTTCAAGGAGTTCACTACGATGAGACTTTCTCACCCGTAGTGATGCTTAAGTCTATATGAATCAGGTTAGCGATTGCTGCATTTTACGATTATGAAATTTGGCAGATGATGTCAAAACTGCATTCCTAAATGGATTTCTGGAAGAAGAGTTGTATATGATGCAAACAGAAGGTTTCGTGCAAGCTCCAACGATCCATTTATGGACTGGTGGAAGCCTCTCAGAGTTGGAATAAACGCTTTGATAATGTGATCAAAGCACATGGTTTTATACAGACTTTTGGAGAAGCCTATATTTACAAGAAAGTGAGTGGGAGATCTATAGCATTTTTATTATTATATGTGGATGACATATTGTTGATTGGAAATGATATAGAATTTCTGGATAACATAAAGGGATACCTGAATAAGAGTTTTTCTATGAAAGACCTCAAAGAAGCTGCTTACATATTGGGCACCGAAATCTATAGAGATAGATCAAGACGCTTAATTGGACTTTCACAAAGCACATACCTTGATAAAGTTTTGAAGAAGTTCAAAATGGATCAGTCAAAGAAAGGGTTCTTGCCTGTGTTACAGGGTGTGAAGTTGTGTCAGACTCAGTGCCCGACCACTGCAGAAGATAGAGAGAAATGAAAGTCATTCCCTATGCTTCAGCCATAGGTTCTATCATGTATGAAATGTTGTGTACTAGACCTGATGGGTGCCTTGCTATAAGCATAGCAGGGAGAAACCAAAGTAATCCTAGAGTGGAGCACTGGACGGTGGTCAAGAACATACTGAAATACCTAAAAAGGACTAAGGATATGTTTCTTGTTTATAGAGGTGAAAAAGAGCTCATCGTAAACGGTTACGTCGATCAAGCTTTGACACTGATCTGGATGACTCTAAGTCGCAAACCGGATACGTATTTTTATTGAATGGAGGAGCTGTCAGTTGGTGCAGTTCCATGCAAAGCATCGTGAGTGGATCTACGTGTGAAGCGGAGTATATTGCTGCTTCAGAAGCAACAAATGAAGGAGTTTGGATGAAGGAGTTCATCCGATCTAGGTGTCATACCTAGTGCATCGGTGATACGTCTCCAACGTATCTACTTTTCCAAACACTTTTGCCCTTGTTTTGGACTCTAACTTGCATGATTTGAATGAAACTAACCCGAACTCACGCTGTTTTCAGCAGAACTGCCATGATGTTGTTTTATGTGTAGAAAAGAAAAGTTCTCAGAATGTCCTGGAAATCCACGGAGGCACTTTTTGGAATTAATAAGAATTATTGGGAGAAAGAAATACACCAGGGGCCCACACCCTATCCACGAGACAGGAGGGCACCCCCCTCTAGGGCGTGCCCCCCTATCTCATGGGCCCCCTGGACCACCACCGACCTCAACTCCAACTCCATATATTCACGTTCGGGGAGAAAAAAATCAAAGAGAAAGTTTCATCGCGTTTTACGACACGGAGCTGCCGCCAAGCCCTAATCTCTCTCGGGAGGGCTGATCTGGAGTCCGTTCGGGGATCCGGAGAGAGGGATTCGTTGTCGTCATCATCATCAACCATCCTCCATCACCAATTTCATGATGCTCACCGCCGTGCGTGAGTAATTACATCGTAGGCTTGCTGTACGGTGATGGGTTGGATGAGATTTACCATGTAATCAAGTTAGTTTTGTTAGGGTTTGATCCCTAGTATCCACTATGTTCTGAGATTGATGTTGCTATGACTTTGCTATGCTTAATACTTGTCACTAGGGCCTGAGTATCGTGATTTCAGATCTGAACCTATTATGTTTTCATGAATATATGTGTGTTCTTGATCCTATCTTGCATGTCTATAGTCACCTATTATGTGTTATGATCCGACAACCCCGAAGTGACAATAATCGGGATACTTCTCGGTAATGACCATAGTTTGAGGAGTTCTTGTATTCACTATGTGCTAATGCTTTGTTCCAGTTCTCTATTAAAAGGAGGCCTTAATATCCCTTAGTTTCCGCTAGGACCCCGCTGCCACGGGAGGGTAGGACAAAAGATGTCATGCAAGTTCTTTTCCATAAGCACGTATGACTATTTACGGAATACATGCCTACATTACATTGATGAATTGGAGCTAGTTCTGTGTCACCCTATGTTATAGCTATTACATGAGGAATCGCATCCGGCATAATTATCCATCACTGATCCATTGCCTACGAGCTTTTCACATATTGTTCTTCGCTTATTTACTTTTCCGTTGCTACTGTTACAACTACTACAAAAACCCAAAAACTATTATCTTTACTTTGGCCTCTGTTATTTTTATTATCATACCACTTTTGCTACTAAATACTTTGCTGCAGATACTAAGTTATCCAGGTGTGGTTGAATTGACAACTCAACTGCTAATACTCAAGAATATTCTTTGGCTCCCATTGTGTCGAATCGATAAATTTGGGTTGAATACTTTACCCTCGAAAGATGTTGCGATCCCCTACACTTGTGGGTTATCAAGACTAATTTCTGGCGCCATTGCCGGGGAGCATAGCTATATTCTCTAAGTCACTTGGGATTTATATCTGTTGATCACTATGAAGAACTTGAAAGACGACCGAACTATGATTTTTCCCTCAACTATGAGGGGAGGTAAGGAACTGCCATCTAGCTCTGCACTAGATTCCCCTTCTGTTATTAGTAAACTTGTGACACCTAAACCTGCTACTGCTATGAATTCTGATATGTCACATGTTATTCATGATGCCACTTCTGCTTTGCATGATACTTATGATGAAACTACTTCTGTGTGTGATACTACTTTGCCATTAGGTGAATTTCTTGATGAACAACTTGCTACAGTTAGGGGGAATGAAATTATTGAAGATGCTATTATTGATGATAGTGATGATGAAGGTTCTCCCAATGATTATGAATTGCCTGTTGTTCCTGAGGGTTATGTTATGAATGAAGAAGCTGCTAGAGCTATCTTTGCTTGCAATGATAGATATGATCTTAAGAAATTATTAGCTAAATGGAAGCAGCAGTCTCTTAATGCTAGAATGAAACCTGACCCTGCTTTTGCTACTTCACCTATTTGTGTTACTGATAAGGATTATGAATTCTCTGTTGATCTTGAAATTATTACTTTGGTTGAATTTGATCCTTTTTATGGCCTTGAATCTGAAACTGTTGTGGCACATCTTACCAAGTTGAATGATATAGCTACCCAGTTTACTAATGATGAGAAGACTCGCTATTTTTATATCCTTAAGATATTTCCGTTCTCATTAAAGGGTGATGCTAAGACTTGGTATAATTCTGTTGCTCTTGGTTGTGTGCGTAGTCCCCAGGATATGATTTATTACTTCTCTGCTAAATATTTCCCTGCTCATAAGAAACAAGCTGCCTTGTGGGAAATATATAATTTTGTGTAAATCAAAGAAGAGAGTCTCCCACAAGCTTGGGGGAGGCTTCTCCGGTTACTTAACGCTTTGCCTGATCATCCTCTCAAGAAAAATGAAATACTTGATATCTTTTATAATGGACTAACCGATGCTTCCAAGGACTACTTGGATAGTTGTGTTGGTTGTGTTTTCAGGGAAAGAACAATCGACGAAGTTGAACTATTATTGAACAATATGTTGACTAATGAAAATAATTGGACACTTCCTGAGCCAATTCCTGAGGCAATTCCTGAATCAATTGAGCCAACTCCTGAGCCTATTCCTAAACCCACTCCGAAGAAGAGAGGTGTTTTATTTCTCAGTCCGGAAGATATGCAAGAGGCAAAGAAATCAATGAAAGAAAAAGGTATTAAAGCTGAAGATGGTAAGAATTTACCTCCTATTGAAGAAATACATGGTCTTAATATACCGCCTGTTGAAGAACCACATTGTCTTGATAACCTGACACAGGTAGTAAAGGTAAATTCTCTCTATAGATATGATAAAGTTGAAATCCCCTCTACTAAATTTCATAGCCCATGCTTAGATGAATTTGATGACTTTATGGCTAGACAAGAAAGTTTTAATTCTTATGTTGGTAGAGAGTCAAAGAATAATGCTTTCGAGATAGGATGCGTGAGTTAAAGATGAACTCAAACGCATTAGCAAATATACTTCTATGGTTGCTACCCAAGCCGAGCAAGTACTTAAAGCTCAAAATGATTTGCTTGAGGAATTAAATAATAAAAATGACTTTGCTGTTAGAGTGGCTACTAGAACTGGTAGAATGACTCAGGAACCTTTGTATCCTGAAGGCCACCCTAAGAGAATCAAGCAAGATTCTCAGAGAAACAATTTAGAGGCACCTAGTTCTTCTAAAAAGAAGAAAAAGAAAAACAATAGAACTTTGCATGCTTCTAGTGAACCTACTGTAGACACACCTGAGAATCCCAATGATATTTCTATCTCTGATGCTGAAACACAATCAGGTGATGAACATGAACCTAGTGATAATGTTAATGATAATGTTTATGTTGATGCTCAACCTAGCAAAAACAATGAAGTAGAGATTGAACTTGCTGTTGATCTTGATAACCCACAATCAAAGAATCAACATTATGATAAGAGAGATTTTGTTGCTAGGAAGCATGGTAGAGAAAGAAAACCATGGGTTCAGAAACCCATGCCCTTTCCTCCTAAACCATCCAAGACAAAGGATGATGAGGATTTTGAGCGCTTTGCTGAAATGATTAGACCTATTTTCTTACGTATGCGCTTAACTGATATGCTCAAAGTAAATCCTTATGCTAATTATATGAAGGATATCATCACAAATAAAAGAAAGATACCGGAAGCTAAAATTTCCACATGCTTGCTAATTACACTTTTAAGGGTGGAATACCAAAGAAACTTGGAGATCCGGGTGTACCAACTATACCATGCTCCATTAAATGAAATTATGTTAGAACTGCTTTATGTGATCTTGGAGCCGGTGTTAGTGTTATGCCTCTCTCTTTATATCGTAGACTTGAATTGAATCGGTTGACACCTACCGAAATATCTTTGCAAATGGCTGATAAATCAACTGCTATACCTGTCGGTATTTGTGAGGATGTGCCTGTTGTGGTTGCAAATGTCACTATCTTAACGGACTTTGTTATTCTTGATATTCCTCAGGACGATAGTATGTCTATTATCCTTGGTAGACCTTTTATTAATACCGCAAGGGCTGTTATTGATTGCAACAAAGGAATGTCACTTTTCATGTTAATGGCAATGAGCATATGGTACACTTTCCGAGGAAACAATCTCAAGTTCATAGCATCAATTCTATTGGAAAAGTTCCAACTATTATTGTTGGAGGTTTTGAATTTCCTCTTCCTACTGTCAAGAAAAAGTATGATATTCTTATTGTTGGGGATTTTCATATCCCCGTTGAGGTAACTTAGTGTTATTCGAAATTTCTTCGGTTCCGTGTTATTCGGAATGAGTTTGTTAACAAGACTTGATCAACCTTGTTAGTGGATTCATTTTGATGATCACGAGATGGTGAAACTAGAAGGCACAACCTTTCAGACTCTCTTTTACTTTATGTTATTTAGAATAAATAAAGCAAAAATAGTATTATCTGTCTGTTTTCTGAATTATCCGTGCATTAAAAAATAGCCCGAAAATAAAAGTGCTCCAAATGCCCTGCAATTTTAGTACGATTTTTTATGGAATATTTGAGGATTTTAGGCACTGAAAACACTACAGGAGGGCCAAGCACCAGGCCACGAGAGTGGAGGGCGCACCCCCCTATCTCGTGGGCCCCTGGTGTCCCCCCTCCACTTATGCCAGCACCCACACACTTCATCTTCTACCCAAAAAAATCCCCATCCAGCTCAAGCACGAGTTCTAGCTCATTTTGCTGCGATTTTCGATCTCCTTGCTCAAAGCTCCATTTACAAAACTGCTTTGGGAGATTGTTGCTTGGTATGTGACTCCTCCATTGGTCCAATTAGGTTTTTTTCTAGTGCTTTATTCATTGCAAATTTTTGCTGCATAGGTGACCATGCTCTTGAGCTTGCATGTTAAATTTATGAGGTCCCAAGCAATTCTAATGCATGATATAGGCTCTAGGCACTTGTAGGAGTAGTTGCTATCAATCTTGTTTAGTTTTATTCACTTTTATTTTGAAGTTACTAAAATTTCAGAATTATTTCAGAAAAAGAATTATGCTTAGAAGAATGTACCAAGGTGGTTCCTCAGTAAAGAAAGGACCTAGAATTGCTATACGTGAGCAAGATGTTGAATTGCCGAGGGACGCGGATGTACGAGCTTGTGAGTGGCCATCCGATGATTTTATGGTCGAAGCAGGCTTCAAGGAGGAATTTGACGCGTATGTGCGTAATGCTGAGTTGGAGGACTTCTTACAAGATAAGTGTCCTCAGTACTATCAATTGACTGATTCCTTCGTGCGGAGGTTTAAATATAACTGTACGCGTAATTCTCCTAGTGTCATATTTGATATTTATGATACATCTTATACCATGGATTTAGAGGATTTCACAACTGCTTGCAAACTCCTGCAGTGGGGTAATATTAATGATCCTCACAAATCTGAATTTAGAGATTTTCTTTCTAGTATTACTGTGGGAGAATCTAGGGACATAGCACAAGCTACCATAGGGAGCATTCATTTTCCTGCTACACATTATTTTGCTCTCTTCATTGGTAGATGCATTAATGGTAAAGATGAGGCATGTCACATGTGTGTCCCTGATCTGTGTGTCCTCAAGAGTGTTGTGTTAGGTTATAAAGGTTATAACTTGGGGGCAATCGTTGCACGTAGGTTGCAGAATAAGTAGAAAAGGAAATTTATTTGGAGGAATTTATGCAACCCGTGTGGCTAATTATCTTAATATAGCCCCACGAGAGGGAGATATGATAATACCTCCTATTTATTTGGATTCTGAAGCTATGGTCAATCATCAATTTCTTGGGAGGAATGAACAATTCCTCCAATATCGACTAATCTATGAGAGACGCAACGTCGTCCATGTTACTCTTCCTGCTCCCTACCTTTTTGATTATTAGGCAAAAGGAAGATATGTTGTCACCAGGGAGGAAGCAACTGAACACGAGGGGAGAGCGAAGGCAGCTCACCCACACGCCGCAGCTCAGGAGGCGGTTGCCGCTGCATCTCAGTACGACCCTAGTTTCACTTATGGATATCAGCCAGGCGGTCCTTGGTACTAGACCAACTTAGGCCAAAAGCCTAAGCTTGGGGGAGTACGTATTTCTCACCGACTTTACATTCATGTTCACACACTAGTCGTCGGTGCTCATACTCTTTCATTGTATTATCCATGCTAGTTTAATTTTCTTTTTCTAGTTTTCTTCTTGTGTATTTCATAAACCTTAAGAAAAACCAAAAAAATTAGTTAGTTTAATTTTCATGCTTGTAGTAGAAATTAAAAAGAAAACCCAAAAAGATTTCTCGTTCTTCTTTTTACTTGTTGGGAGCTTTCCCGTGTAAATAGTTTTATTTTCTTTTCTTTCTTTTGGGGGTCGAGAAGACCATATTGAAAATGTTTAGTGGCTCTCATATGCATGATTGTTTATTTTATTTTAGAGCCCATATTACCTTGTCTTCTCTTTTGAGTTGAATGCTTGCAGATTCCAGCTTAGTCCAATGCACGTGCACTCTTATTATTATACACATCGTTCGGTCGTGCAAGTGAAAGGCAATAATGATGATATATGATGAACTTATTGAGATGAGAAAAGCTGGTATGAACTCGACCTCTCTTGTTTTTATAAATATGATGAGTTCATCATTTCTGAGTCAGCTTATTATGAAGTAAACATATTTGCAATGACATTTAGAGATTATAGTTGCTTGTGCCATGCTTGATTAGCTATGAGTTATAATGGTTTACCTTGCGTGCCAACATGCTATTAGAATGATTATGATGTGGTATGATGGGATGGTATCCTCCTTTGATTGAATTGAGTGACTTGACTTGGCACATGTTCACGCATGTAGTTGAATCAAATCAACATAGCCTTCATGATATTTATGTTCATGGTGGATTATATCCTACTCATGCTTGTATTCGGTGTGAATTAATTTTAATGCATGTTTATGACTGTTGTCGCTCTCTCGGTTGGTCGCTTCCAGCCTTTTGCTAGCCTTCACCTGCATTTAAGCGGGAATACTGCTTGTGCATCCAAACTCCTTAAACCCCAAAGTTGTTCCATATGAGTCCACTATACCTTCCTATATGCGGCATTTAACTGCCGTTCCAAGTAAATTTGTATGTGCCAAACTCTAAACCTTCAAATGAAATTATGTTTTGTATGCTCGAGCAGCTCATGTTTCAACTAGGGCTGCCTATATATTCCATGCTAGGTGGGTTATTCTCAAGAGGAGTGGACTCCGCTCCTCATTCACGAGAAAGGGCCAGTAACCGGGATGCCCAGTCCCATGATCCAAAAAATCAAGGCAAATCAAAATAATTAAACAAAACTCCCCCAGGGTTGTTGTTAGTTGGAGGCACTCGTTGTTTCGAGCAAGCCATGTATTGATGCTCGTTGGTGGTTGGGGAGTATAAACCTTTACCATTCTATTTGGGAACTGCCTATAATGCATGTAGTATGGAAGATACAGCCATCTCATAGTTGTTGCGTTGACAGTGAAAGTATGCCGCTCAAAATGTTATTCAATCTCTATTTTAAAATCGAGCTCTGGCACCTCTACAAATCCCCACTTCCCTCTGCGAAGGGCCTATCTATTTACTTTTATGTTGAGTCACCACCCTTCTTATTAAAAAGCACCCGCTGGAGAGCACGCTGTCATTTGCATTCATTACTATTGGTTTATATTGGGTATGACTTGACTAGATCTCTTTTACCATGAATTACAATGTTTAGTCAGTCCTTGATCTTTAAAGGTGCTCCGCATTTATGTTTTGCGGTCTCAGAAAGGGCTAACGAGATACCATTTTGTTATATCATGTTATATTTGTTTTGAGAAAGCGTTGTCATCCGAATTTTATTATTATCGCTCGCTAGCTGATTATGCTATTGATATGAATAATTGTGAGACCTATGTGTTATTGTGAGTATGGTTAGTTCATAATATTTGCAGAAACCTAAATGCTGGCTTTTCATGTTTATAACAACAAGAGCAAACAGAGTTTGTAAAAGTTTTTCTTTATCACTTTCAGTTTATCAACTAAATTGCTTGAGGACAAGCAAAGGTTTAAGCTTGGGGGAGTTGATATGTCTCCAACGTATCTACTTTTCCAAACACTTTTGCCCTTGTTTTGGACTCTAACTTGCATGATTTGAATGAAACTAACCCGGACTGACGCTGTTTTCAGCAGAACTGCCATGATGTTGTTTTATGTGTAGAAAAGAAAGGTTCTCGGAATGTCCTGGAAATCCACGGAGGCACTTTTTGGAATTAATAAGAATTATTGGGCAAAAGAAATACACCAGCGGGCCCACACCCTATCCACGAGACAGGGGGGCGCCCCCTATCTCGTGGGCCCCCTGGACCTCCACCGACCACAACTCCAACTCCATATATTCACGTTCAGGGAGAAAAAAATCAGAGAGAAAGTTTCATCGCGTTTTACGACACGGAGCTGCCGCCAAGCCCTAATCTCTCTCGGGAGGGCTGATCTGGAGTCCGTTCGGGGCTCCGGAGAGGAGGATTCATCGCCGTCGTCATCATCAACCATCCTCCATCACCAATTTCATGATGCTCACCATCGTGCATGAGTAATTCCATCGTAGGCTTGTTGGACGGTGATGGGTTGGATGAGATTTACCATGTAATCAAGTTAGTTTTGTTAGGGTTTGATCCCTAGTATCCACTATGTTCTAAGATTGATGTTGCTATGACTTTGCTATGCTTAATGCTTGTCACTAGGGCCCGAGTGCCATGATTTCAGATCTTAACCTATTATGTTTTCATGAATATTATGTTTTGGGGTTATGCTTTAGAGATGGCTGCATTCACTTTAAATAGGGCACCATCAAAATCTGTTGAAATGATGCCTTATGAACTGTGGTTTGGCAAGAAACCAAAGTTGTTGTTTCTTAAAGTTTGAGGCTGCGATGCTTATGTGAAAAAGCTTGAACCTGATAAGCTCGAACCCAAATCAGAGAAGTGCGTCTTCATAGGATACCCAAAGGAAACTGTTGGGTACACCTTCTATCATAGATCCGAAGGCAAAATCTTTGTTGCTAAGAATGGATCCTTTCTAGAGAAGGAGTTTCTCTCGAAAGAAGTGAGTGGGAGGAAAGTAGATCTTGATGAGGTAATTGTACCTTCTCCCTTATTTGAAAGTAGTTCATCACAGAAATCAATTCTAGTGATTCCTGCACCAATTAGTGAGGAAGTTAATGATGATGATCATGAAAGTTTAGATCAAGTTACTACCGAACCTCGTAGGTCTTCCAGAGTAAGATCCGCACCAGAGTGGTACGGTAATCCTGTTCTGGAAGTCGTGTTACTAGACCATGATGAACCTCTGAACTATGAGGAAGCGATGACGAGCCCAGATTCTGCGAAATGTCTTAAGGCCATGAAATCTGAGATGGGATCCATGTATGAGAGCAAAGTGTGGGCTTTGATGGACTTGCCCGACGATCGGCAAGCCATAGAAAATAAATGGATCTTTAAGAAGAAGACCGACGCACGATAATGTTATTGTTTACAAAGCTCGACTTGTTGCGAAAGGTTTTTGACAAGTTCAAGGAGTTCACTACGATGAGACTTTCTCACCCTAGTGATGCTTAAGTCTGTATGAATCAGGTTAGCGATTGCCGCATTTTATGATTATGAAATTTGGCAGATGGATGTCAAAACTGCATTCCTAAATGGATTTTTGGAAGAAGAGTTGTATATGATGCAACCAGAAGGTTTTGTCGATGCAAAGGATGCTAACAAAGTGTGCAAGCTCCAGCGATCCATTTATGGACTAGTGCAAGCCTCTCAAAGTTGGAATAAACGCTTTGATAATGTGATCAAAGCATATGGTTTTATACAGACTTTTGGAGAAGCCTGTATTTACAAGAAAGTGAGTGGGAGCTCTGTAGCATTTTTAATATTATATGTGGATGACATATTGTTGATTGGAAATGATATAGAATTTCTGGATAGCATAAAGGGGTACCTGAATAAGAGTTTTTCTATGAAAGACCTCAGAGAAGCTGCTTACATATTGGACACCAAAATCTATAGAGATAGATCAAGACGCTTAATTGGACTTTCACAAAGCACATACCTTGATAAAGTTTTGAAGAAGTTCAAAATGGATCAGTCAAAGAAAGGGTTCTTGCCTATGTTACAAGGTGTGAAGTTGTGTCAGACTCGATGCTCGACCACCGCAGAAGAGAGAGAGAAAATGAAAGTCATTCCCTATGCTTCAGCCATAGGTTCTGTCATGTATGCAATGTTGTGTACTAGACCTGATGTGTGCCTTGCTATAAGCATAGAAGGGAGAAACCAAAGTAATCCCAGAGTGGAGCACTGGACAGCGGTCAAGAACATACTGAAATACCTAAAAAGGACTAAGGATATGTTTCTTGTTTATAGAGGTGAAAAAGAGCTCATCGTAAACGGTTACATCGATGCAAGCTTTGACACTGATCCGGATGACTCTAAGTCGCAAACCGGATACGTATTTTTATTGAATGGAGGAGCTGTCAATTGGTGCAGTTCCAAGCAAAGCGTCGTGACTTGATCTACGTGTGAAGCGGAGTATATTGCTGCTTCGGAAGCAACAAATGAAGGAGTTTGGATGAAGGAGTTCATATCCGATCTAGGTGTCATACCTAGTGCATCGGTGATACGTTTCCAACGTATCTACTTTTCCAAACATTTTTGCCCTTGTTTTGGACTCTAACTTGCATGATTTGAATGAAACTAACCCGAACTGACGCTGTTTTCAACAGAACTTCCATGATGTTGTTTTATGTGTAGAAAAGAAAAGTTCTCAGAATGTCCTGGAAATCCACGGAGGCACTTTTTGGAATTAATAAGAATTATTGGGCGAAAGAAATACACCAGGGGCCCACACCCTATCCACGAGACAGGAGGGCCCCCCCCTCTAGGGCGTGCCCCCCTATCTCATGGGCCCCCTGGACCACCAGCGACCTCAACTCCAACTCCATATATTCACGTTCGGGGAGAAAAAAATCAAAGAGAAAGTTTCATCGCGTTTTACGACATGGAGCTGCCGCCAAGCCCTAATCTCTCTCGGGAGGGCTGATCTGGAGTCCGTTCTAGGCTCCGGAGAGGGGGATTCGTTGTCGTCCTCATCATCAACCATCCTCCATCACCAATATCATGATGCTCACCGCCGTGCGTAAGTAATTCCATCGTAGGCTTGCTGGACGGTGATGGGTTGGATGAGATTTACCATGTAATCAAGTTAGTTTTGTTTGGGTTTGATCCCTAGTATCCACTATGTTCTGAGATTGATGTTGCTATGACTTTGCTATGCTTAATGCTTGTCACTAGGGCCCGAGTGCCGTGATTTCAGATCTGAACCTATTTTGTTTTCATGAATATATGTGTGTTCTTGATCCTATCTTGCAAGTCTATAGTCACCTATTACGTGTTATGATCCGACAACCCCGAAGTGACAATAATCGGGATACTTCTCGGTAATGACCATAGTTTGAGGAGTTCATGTATTCACTATGTGCTAATGCTTTGTTCCAGTTCTCTATTAAAAGGAGGCCTTAATATCCCTTAGTTTCCGCTTGGACCCCACTGCCACGGGAGGGTAGGACAAAAGATGTCATGCAAGTTCTTTTCCATAAGCACGTATGACTATTTACGGAATACATGCCTAAATTACATTGATGAATTGGAGCTAGTTCTGTGTCACCCTATGTTATAGCTATTACATGAGGAATCTCATCCGGCATAATTATCCATCACTGATCCATTGCCTACGAGCTTTTCACATATTGTTCTTCACTTATTTACTTTTCCGTTGCTACTGTTACAACTACTACAAAAACCGAAAAACTATTATCTTTACTTTCGCCTCTGTTACTTTTATTATCATACCACTTTTGCTACCAAATACTTTGCTGCAGATACTAAGTTATCCAGGTGTGGTTGAATTGACAACTCAAATGCTAATACTCAAGAATATTCTTTGGCTCCCCTTGTGTCGAATCAATAAATTTGGGTTGAATACTTTACCCTCGAAAGCTGTTGCGGTCCCCTAGACTTGTGGGTTATCAATCGGGTCCAATGAAAATCTTTTGTGACAATACTGGTGCAATTGCCTTGGCAAAGGACAGATTTCACAAGAGAACCAAGCACATCAAGAGATGCTTCAATTCCGTCTATCATCAAGTGTCGGAACGGGACATAGAGATTTGCAAGATACACACGGATCTCAATGTTGCAGACCTATTAACTAAGCTTCTTCCACGAGCAAAACATGATCAACACCAAAGCTCCATGGGTGTTAGAATCATTACTATGTAATCTAGATTATTGACTCTAGTGCAAGTGGGAGAGTGAAGGAAATATGCCCTAGAGGCAATAATAAAGTTATTATTTAATTCCTTATTTCATGATAAATGTTTATTATTCATGCTACAATTGTATTAACCGGAAACTTAGTACATGTGTGAATAGATAGACAAAACATATTGTCCCTAGTATGCCTCTACTTGACTAGCTCGTTAATCAAATATGGTTATGTTCCCTAACCATAGACATGTGTTGTCATTTGATGAACGGGATCACATCATTAGAAGAATGACGTGATGGACATGACCCATCCGTTAGCTTAGCATATGATCGTGTCAGTTTCATTGCTACTACTTTCTTCATGACTTATACAAGTTCCTTAGACTATGAGATTATGCAACTCCCGAATACCGGAGGAACACTTTGTGTGCTACCAAACATCGCAACGTAAATGGGTGATTATCAAGGTGCTCTACAGGTGTCTCCGAAGGTGTTTGTTGGGTTTTCATAGATCGAGATTAAGATTTGTCACTCCGTGTTTTGGAGAGGTATCTCTGGGCCCTCTCGGTAATACTCATGAATATAAGCCTTGCAAGCATTGTGAATAATGAGTTAGTTGCAGGATGAAGTATTACGGAACGAGTAAAGAGACTTGCCGGTAACGAGATTGAACTAGGTATGATGATATCAACGATCGAATCACAGGCAAGTAACATGCCGATGACAAAGGGAACGACGTATGTTGCTATGCGGTTTGACCGATAAAGATCTTCGTAGAATATGTAGGAACCAATATGAGCATCCATGTTCCGCTATTGGTTATTGACCATAGATGAGTCTCGGTGATGTCAGTCCGCACGCTTAACGTTCGATGACGATTGGTATTATGAGTTTATGTGATTTGATGTACCAAAGGTTGTTCGGAGTCCCGGATGTGATCACGGACATGACGAGGAGTCTCGAAATGGTCAAGAAATAAAGATTGATATATTGGACGGCTATGTTCGGACAACGGAAGTGTTTCGGAAAAGTTTCGGATAAAACCGGAGTACCGGAGGTTAACGGAACCCCCCGGGAAGCTATTGGGCCTCATGGGCCTTAGTGGAGAAGTGAGAGGGCAGGCCAGAAGGTGGCGCGCGCCCCCCTTGCCCTAGTCCGAATTGGACAAGGGGAGGGGGCGGCGCCCCCCTCCTTCCTTCTCTCCTCCACCTTCCCCCTTCTCCTTGTGGGAATAGGAAAGGGGGGGCGATTCCTACTTGGAGTAGGACTCCCCCTGGGCGCTCCACCCTTGGCCGGCCTCCTCCTCCCTCCCTCCTTTATATATGGGGGAGGGGGGCACCCCAGAGACACACAACTTGATCTTTAGCCGTGTGTGGTGCCCCCTCCACAGTTTTCCACCTCGGTCATACCGTCGTAGTGCTTAGGCGAAGCATTCCGCCGGTTACGTCATCATCACCGTCACCATGCCGTCGTGCTGACGGAACTCTCCCTCGGCCTCAGCTGTATCTAGAGTTCGAGGGATGCCACCGAGTTGAATGTGTGCAGATCGCGGAGGTGTCGTGCGTTCGGTACTTGATCGGTTGGATCGCGAAGACGTTCGACTACATCAACTGCGTTACTTAACGCTTCCGCTTTTGGTCTATGAGGGTACGTGGACACACTCTCCCCCTCATTGCTATGCATCACCTAGATAGATCTTGCGTGATTGTAGGAGAATTTTCAAATTACTATGTTCCCCAACACTTTGTACCATTTAACCCCTTCAAGCTAACCTAGCTGCGATGGCTCCACATCTAAGTCCTTTTGCTAGGGCATCTGCCGTGTTAAGTCCACGACAATGTGGATGGACCAGCCGGTACCCTGGAGCCCATGTTACTCGAACCTTGTTCATCTTTTGGACTTGATCAAGTTTCTCGATGTATCGATTTACGACTCAGAAGGTAGATAATGGACTTTGATAAATTTGCTCATGTATAGCTTTTTGGCAGGCCGCCCAAATCGTCCAAACGGTGATCACCAATCTAGCAAACTGACCATATGATAAAACTTCATGTATAAGGAACAACCATTGTTTTGAAGAGCGTTCCATTGAGCTTATAATATTATCCAGTAGCTCTGGATCAACCAGCGCCCAGACACACTGAGATGATGTGCACTCTACAAGTGAATGCTTCCATGAATCTTCCCCTCCGCAAAGTGAGCATGCCCTTGAAGTTACCATTTTTCTATGCCCTCTAACATCATTTGTCGGGAGCGAATGCAAGGCAAGGCACCATAGGAAAACTTTTAACTTTGCCGGAACTAAAATATTCCAAAGCTTTGTCCATGCCTCTTCTGCTCCCTTAGTGCTAGAGGAGCCCGGCCTCTCTCCCAACCAATCCTCTCTTCGTCGTTTCCTATCGACCAACATCTGATATGCTGACCTCACTGTAAACTGCCTAGATGGCTCCTAGTTCCAAGCCCAAAATTTGTTGATATTACTTGTGCATAAGGGAATTTTCATGATCACTTGAGCGTTCATAGGCAAAAAAAGTTTGTTGGATAGTGTTGAAATTCCATGTTGCATCGATCAAATCAGCCACCCATACTGGTGGATCTTGAACTTTTGACATAAATGACCTTCATCTCCTTCCTAGCTCGCCAGTTGTAGCTCCATATGGCAATGCCCTGTCCATTCCCAATCCTCCTAATCAACTCATGTCACAGTACCTCTCTTCCCTCAATAATTGATCTCGCACTTGTGAAGGGTGGGAGCCTAGGTTAGCATTTAAAATATCACCATGCGGATAATATACAGCTTTGAGTATCCTTGCACTAAGAGATTCTGTGCTTGCAACAAACACCAAGCCTATTCGGCTAAGAGAGATAAATTGAACAGTTCAAAATCTTTAAAACCAAGACCACCAGAGAACTTCGGTTTCGTCATTACATCCCAAGACACCCATGCAGGTTTGCGTTGTCCCTATTTACGCCCTCCCCCTCCACCACCACCACCACCAAAATTTTCTTATCATGGAATTAAGATGCTTGCATAGACCTCGTGGGAGTTTAAAACAGGACATAGAAAAATTGGGAGGGCTTGTGCAATCAACTTAATTAATACTCCCGAAGAGAGGGTTCTTTCAATCCACCCTTGCACCTTGTTCCATAGACTATCCTTTATATATTTGAAGGCCCCATTTTTTGATATTCCTACATCACTTGGCATGCCCAAATATCTTGCATTTAGAGCTTCATTGGGCACATGTTTATTCTTTGGCCTCAAGCTTCACAATATGTAGTCAACAAAAGGGCCTTTCATAGGTGTAGGGTTGTTGGAGAAACCATGGCCCAAGCACGTACAAGTGGGCTCTTCGCTCGCTGGCAGATTATATGCCTCGTGGGCTTCCGCAAAATGCTTTATGAGAACCTTCTAGCAAATCCTATTAGGCGCTACAGGCGCCGGTTATTACTTTTTCTGTAAATAGACGCCTACAACCGCGTTTACTCGTCACAGCCCAATTTTCTTCCTGTGTTTTCAGAAACGTAAAAAAGGCACGGGCACAGGGGCGCCCCTATGTCTCGCTTTAAGCGAGATAAGGGGATGCGTTTGCACCGAGGGGAGCTCAAGACGGGCCGGCCCAGCCGCGCAGGAGCCACAACCTATTTTTTCTGTTTTCTATTCTCACTTTTCGTTATTTTTTAATTTTCTTTACACACACACACACACACACACACACACACACACACACACACACACACACACACACACACACACACACACACACACAACATGAAGTGGGCATAGTGGTTAGCTGCGCTGGTGAGAACCCTGTAGACCAGGGTTCGATCCCACGGGCGAGAGATCCTTGTGGACTCGCTTAATGCGACAAATAGTCCCTGCGCGGGCACATGGGTTCGAACCCATGACACCTTCGTTGCGAGGGCTACGCTCTAACCATAAGGCCATCGTCCCACGCATGCAAACGTACTTCGCTTCTTCCTTTTATTTAATTCTTCAGTTTGTTTTGTTTTTTATCATTTTCTGTTCATTCTTTTTTGTTTTCTTTAGTGCGTGTTTTTTTTCAATTTCTTGAACCATTTTTCTAAATTGACGCACTTTTTAAATTAGATTAGTTTTTTTAAATCAATGATTATTTTTTCCAAAATTGATGATTTTTTTCCAAATCTGATGAGCTTTTTTCAAAATCAATAATTTTTAAAGTTTGATGAACTTTTACTCAAATTTGATGAACTTTTTCAAATTTGATGAACTATTTTTCAAAATCGATGAACTTTTTTTCAAATTCAATTAAATTTTCCAAATTTGATGAACTTTTCATAATTCGTGATTTAAAAGAAATTTGTTCGAGTTTTTTTCCCAGAAAACACTTTTTTTAATGTATGTGCAAGAAATAGCACGGCTGCGTTTTGACCATTTTGCATTGTAATCAATTACTAACTCCTTGTAGCTCGAGTGGTAAGGCATTGTGCAGTGTAACTAATCGGTGTGAGCTCGAATCCTCGGCGGAGCAAAAAAAAATTGGATGTTTTTCATGCTAAAAATGCCCCGTGTGTTGCTGGGCCGGCCCACAAGGTGTGCTAGCGGGCGTCAGTTGACTTAACCGGGAGCTTAAGCGCCGTATGGGATATTACCTCCCGAACCTTCTTGTCCTTTGTAATTCCTATTATCCATCATTGGGCTGGGTTGCACCATGTGCATCGTGGTGGTGGTGGGCTAGACCAAACTAGGTTTGGAAAATAGTAGAATTTAGCTTGTAATGGGATACCACTCAAAAGAAAAAGAAAAACCTTGTAATCGGATTTAGCGCCCTAGGCGACGAATCCTATTTAGCGAGTAGCGTGGGATCTCAAGCAAACTGCAAAGACTATGTGTCGCTTACTGCAAGACAACAGTCATGCTCGCCTTTGCAATTTTCTACTGGGCCACAGCCTAACACAGTGTCAGAAAGTACAATTAGTAGCGGCTTTGGGAACATTCCGTGTGGTTTTCGGAAGGCTCTTACAGTTTTTCCTATTTCATTTTAATATATTTGTTTACTGGTTTATCAATTTTCTTTTTTCTCATTTTTGCAAGGTTCTGACATATTTCCCCCCTATTTTTCTCCTATTCCAGCGACTTACTATTAAACACACTGAAGGTTTTTCCCATACATGTTGAAAACATTTCAGATACACATTGTTTTTTAAATAAATGTTGATTTGTTTTAGAATATAAACACACACCAAGCATTTTCAAAAAAGTAATGGACATATTTTTATATGTGTGAACATTTTTCTAAAAGACATGAATATTTTTGTGAATGGTACGAACATTGTTATAAAATTACACAATCAAATTTTTAACTTCTCATGAACATATCTAAAAACTGTGATAAACATGTTAGAAAAATTCTAACTGGTACGGACACTCTAAAAATTTCGAGAACGGATGATTATGTTTTCTGAACATTTTTTATGTGTGATGAACATTCTTAAATATCATTCCCTTCGACCCATAATATAAGAGCGTTTTGATACTACACTGTTGTTAAAAACACTCTTATATTATTGGACGAAGGGAGGGAGTAAGTACTTTTTGAAATACTAGCAAACGTGCCCGTACGTTGCAACGAGAGAAAAAACCCACCCCTCATACACAATCGACGACATATACAAATCCCAAGAAATATTTCAGGTTGTCGTATGAGAAACAACATGATAAGTGGTGTTGCACGAAGAGACAAAGGTAGGACGATATTTTAAGTATACTAAAGGTATGTCCAATTTATCAGACACACTGTTAGCATATGTACATCCCCTATGGCGTCAATATTATATTTTATAAGAGCATCAAACTATCTTATCTAGTCAATTTAAATGAGTAGCAAACATATATAATAGGAATTTTTCATAATACATCATATAAAGAAAAGTATTAATTAAGGGTGCATCCTAAACATAATTTTAGAAAAACATGTTATTTAAAAAAAACTAGGGGTTTTTAAAAAATGGATGACGGCGGATGAGCAGAAACACTATGTACTTTATTAGTAGGTATAGATATAGATATAAATTTTAACTACTAAATAAAATAAAAGAATGAGAAAAAAACTATTTGGCAAATTTATACCGACCTGACCCACCAGAGGTTCCTTCAGGCGACTCTATCGCATGGCTCGCTGCGTTATATGGGCTGGCCAAGTGTGGCTCTTTTTTGCTCAACGGTTTTGGACAATTTCTTGAACCATCTATTTGCAGTTTTTTACTTTTTATATCTTTTCGGCTGTTTCTACCTGTTTTCTTCAATGCTTTTATTTCTTGTTCTCATTTGTTCGTTTTTTGTTTTAAATGTGAACATTCTTTAAATTTATGGACATTTTGAAAAATCATGAACATATTTTCGAATACAAAAACGTTTTAAACTCATGAACATTCTTTTTCAATTTCAGGAACATCTTAATTTGTACACTATTTTATATTCATGAACATTATTTGAAATTTGTGAAAAAATTATAGTTAATGGATATTTAAAAAAATTCATGAACATTCTGTAACTAAACAAATATTATTTAAATGTGCAAATTTTTTCTCAAATTCACAATTTATTTTGTTTCATGAATTTTATTTATAAATTGAAGACTCTAAAAAAATTGAACATTTTTTCAATCTATGAACAATTTTGGAAAAAATGCTTTAAATCTCTAAAGAAATGGAGTCGGATTTTCTATTACCAATAGCTCCTGGTTTGTACAAGAGCTACCAAAAAAAAAGAGCAGAGCATTCAAGCGAGTGAGAAAAGCGATGAGCTCACTCCATAGCACGTCACAGCGACAACAAGGTGGGCGTTTGGTGGCTCACCAGGGAGCTCTCTATTGGGCGCTGCTAGCGATCAACATAGGCCCATTAACATGTTTCAATTTATAAATGTTAAATACAGACATATATACAGCGTCAAAAAAAATACAGACATACTAACATATTTCACTAGTTTACATTATTATTGTCTAAAAAAACTAGTTTATATTATTATTATTTTAATAATTAAGTAAGTAATATTCATGTGTTGAGAAAAATGATTGCACATACTTCAAATATAAACATGTACCTATTAATATATTTTTATAGAAAATCTCTCGTGTGTGAAAAGAAAATTTCAAATGTTACACAAAAGTATTCACGTATATCCAAAAAATAATATGTGTTTTACAAACAAATGTTCGTCTATAAAAAACATTATTTGTGTATGGAAAAATTGGTTGTATCTCTCTAATGGATGTTCATGTAACAGAAAATTTGCCAAGTGTTCAAAAAAGGATAATGTGTCTTATAAAATCATGCATTTTACTCAAAAAACACAAGGAAAGAAAGAAAAGGGAACAACTAGTAAAACAAAAAATCAACAAAAATGTAAAAAGAAAGGGTAAACAGAAGGGAAAGGGAAAACAAAAAAAGAGTAATCCTAATGTGAGGTCGTGGCCCATTTGGCAAACACGTATGTCAGTGCTTGCTGTAACTCAAAATAGGTGAGATATATTTTTTGTGGTTTGAGTGCACCTTATGTACTAAGTCCTAAGTACAACACCTAAAAGATATCAACAAAAAGATGAAAGCTCATTAACATAGGCATATATGCACTTTATCATACTATTTCAAACTGATAATCAAACTAGAGCACAAGAAACAAAAGGACATATTAACTTGTAAATAGTATCAGCTGACCGATGTTACTTCACATTTGAAATTATTTATACTAACTTGTCCATTCCGTTTCTCGGTCCACTCATGCTTTTGGTTTTTTCAGTTTTTACGATACAAGGATTGTATTAGTTCTATGCCAGATTGAGTTTTAAGCTTTGGTCTCCTGGGTGCACGAGGTACATTCTTGAGAAGTAGTGCGGCGTCATCTAATGTTGAATTGCACTCTTGTAAAAGAAGTTTAAGTACTATTGGCCAATCCAACTCTGAGATGGCTGTTGTTACTAAGAATGCGATGTCAACCGTTTTCTGGTAGCAGATCATTTAACTATGCTAATGGATGCAACAAAGGAAAGTATCGCTATTGCTTCCTACATGGTTTGGTATTTGTTGAAATAGCGACATCACCGCACCTTCGAGGGGGAGGAGTGCTCTCCCGTTATAGTTTATAGGCTGTTTTTTCCTTTTGAAAAGTGCTAAATGCCCCACCTGAAC
The DNA here is from genome assembly GCA_021437245.1 of Aegilops speltoides. NCBI lineage: Eukaryota > Viridiplantae > Streptophyta > Magnoliopsida > Poales > Poaceae > Aegilops > Aegilops speltoides. Next base: position 383,890,688 of record CM038143.1, read on the forward strand.
ATTTTTATTAAGCTGCATTTTTAGTTTTCACGGCAAAGATGTAGGAAAGTATACAAGGGTTTCCAGATGTCGGCAGCACACACGCTCGCCGGCCGGCGTTTTACAAAACACACTTACGCTACGACAAAAAAAAAATCTGCACCCAAGACTCTAAAATTGATTTCCGGATAGACCTAAAGTAGTGCGAACGACACAACAAAACGTCGGCCACAATGTTGCATGGCACCACCATGGGTGGGCGGTGGTCATCCCGAAAAACCTTGGTGTTCCACCTCTTCCAGATACTCCAGAGGACGGCAAGAGAAGAGCAGCCTTACTTATTCCGAGGCCAGGTGTTTCCGACTTTGGTATTTTTGTTCTTTTCATGTTTTCCTTCCACTCTAAAAGTTGTTTACTTTATTGATTGTACAATTTACTATAATGAATAGCAGATCTCCTGTTGGTTACGTCATTTTAGAAGTAGTGTAACATAACAACAAATGTACTATTCAACACCTTTGCGAGTAATCAAGTTTATGTAGTTTTGATTTTCCGAAATTGTTTCGTAAGAGGTACAGATGAATGTCGTTAAGGTGTAGTTGTAGAGGAAGATATGTAAGGGTCTTTTTATATTGTTACTTTTAGTTTTGCCACGAGTCTCCATTATTTGTCTTAAGTTTTATACTCAACTGAGTACCCTAGTACAACGTTGAGTCACTTATTTTGGGATGGATGGGGTATTTGTTTAAAAGCATATCATTGCCTACATGTCCTTTTGTATATTTGTGTATGGACTAAAAATCAAACCCCATATCCTATATACTTAAGAGACTCATCTTCACTAACTTATTTATCTCAATATGCAAGCATGCCACCTAATCATACAATTATGAATGGGCTAAGGCCCACCTCAACATGCAATAATGCATGAGAAAGGACCCACCACAACATTCAACCATGCATGAAGAAATATTCTTCATTCAATTATATATTCTATAAATAGTTCTACAACTACACATAATCAAATATAATAAGCCATGTGTACTTTAAATTTTGGTTATCGTGTTATCAACTCAATTTTTCATCAATAGTTCCTGCAGCAACACGCGGGGTATACTCTAGTTAGTACAACTTGGCAAAGAGCATTCTCGTCCTACGATGGTCGGCATGCTTGGTTCTCTAAACCTTTTGAACCATTCACTACACCTATGCAGTTTGTGTTTACTAAAACTCACCTCAACTTACTAGAATTGTCTTTGAAAATGTTGACAGAAATGGCACATTGCGTATGAACCAAGAAAGAACAAAAAATGGCTCTTCAAAATTTTAGGAAAACCAAAGTATTTCTCTTATGTATCTAATGTCATGCATATTTCTCTTTTTGCTGTTAATCAGGGAGTTTTATTGAATGTTAACAGGTCTACATTCGACCAATACAAGATCAGAGATGAAATCTAGTGCTAGTGAGGTGCAGTGTTAGAGGACCAAGACTCCACACACTGCATCCAAATCCTATGCTCACATTTACACACACATGTGATATGTTCAGTAGAAATTTGGTAAGATGTGTGGATAAATCCTGAGTCTTCATCAATTATGGCATGCGAATAGAAGTCAGGTACATGTCAATACATATGTATGTAAATGTGTCCGGTGACCGGTGGTGTCTGTTCGCTTGCGCATCATCCTTTTGATAGCAAAAATATAAGAGTTATCCAGATCCCTCCCGATCCCCTCCGCCTCCCCTCCTGCCACCACTGGATCTGGCTGGGCAAAGCCCGTGCTGGGGGATGATGGCGGCGGCGGGGTGTCCCTCCGTTGCGGCCTAGAGGCGTGGCTGTGACGGTGGATCTTGAGCGGGCGCTTCGGGACGACGTGTGTGTGGCCATGGCGCCGGTCACGCAGTGACGTGACCTCCTCTACCTTTGGATGTCTTCATCATCGGTCCAAAGGGATCTGGTCGGTTGGTGTTGCCTTGCGGTGGCTTCCCGACAACGGATAATGGAGGACGAGATGGTGGCCTAGCTGCTGAAGTGGGTGAGGATGCCACCATCATCGGTGGCGCCCATGGGTGTCGTTTTCCTCGTTGGAAGAGATGGTGGGGGCGTCCCTCGCTCCATTGTTTCTGGGGGAAAGCTCGGATCTAGAGGAGGCTACCATTGACGGTGGTGTCCATGGGCGTCGTAGCCCTCGTTGGAGGCATTAAGGGGCCTCCTGGATCGGATGTTGGTAACGTCTTCGTCATCACCCTCGGGGGGGAGGGGGCATCATCTTTGGAGACATTCATCGGTTGGACAGACATGTGGACGGCTTGGTGGTTGGGCGTCGGTAGGTGGTGGAGCGACGCATTGATGGCGGCGGATCTCGGCGGCGTGGCGCACTGGAGACTCGGCGTCCGATGGGTGGCGATGGACACGTGCAGGAGGACGACGTTGTCTGGCGTCGTGGTGGTGTGGATGGCAGAGAGGCCTCGCAAGGTCGATGCGTCAGTATCTGATCTGAGATGGATCGATGGATGAAGGAGGTGACAGCCCTTGCAGCGTGCGCATGTGGTGCCCACTGAAAGTGCGTTGGATTAGTGTGCAACCCAGTCCAGGTATTGTGGCTTGGATGGGGCATCCGGCATTAGATGTTAGGTGTTGGTGCGATGTCTGTTTGGTATTAGGCTCGGACATTCAGCACCCCTTCATCACATGGATAGGAATAGTGACAGGTGTTACCAAGATGGTGGCTTCAGACTTACTGATGTATTACCTTGTAAGGGCTTTATGAATAATTAATAAAATAGTTACATGCATCACCCAGATGCAGAGGCCGGGGGTACATCCTCCTTTTCAGAAAAATTTAAATATGTGAGAACGACATTTTTTGACAAAGGGAATATATTAATATCGTGAAGATATCAATTACACCCAGCCTCTGCACCAACAAGATGTCCAAAGACAACAAGGATGCACACAGCCAAGAAATAAAAATAAAAAAGAGAGAAATAGAAAACAAAGACCCCGTCGCGATGATGAATCATTCGTAACAACACTCTAACCACCACCGAAGACAAGACCTGGACCGCACAAGAGATTCTCCAAAAACGACGCCTCCAGGAAGGAAACAAAGCACAAGCATTGTCGTTGCCCGATCGAAGATCTTGAGTTTTGACCCTGAAGAAAGTCCGAGTTCACAAAACAATGCCTTCAACAAGGCCATTGCCAGGAACAACCAACGAAGCCCAGACCTTAGGTTTTCACCCTGGAATTCGTGACTCGGTACTCAAGGAGCAACACCAAAATGCAGTCCACCTGTACTGCCACCCCCTCTTTCCAAGGTTGCTGATGCAAGTGACCAACACCCGACACACAGGAAAAACCAATACACCTCTTGTCGGATATCGGGTTCCGGCAAAACCCTTAAGGTTCGAACAATGGGGAGCACACGAAGATTTCCCCTTACCGAAACATGCCCTCAGCCTCGTCGCGATCTCTAAGCTAGCACGATGAACTCACAACACAAGAGACACAAGATTTATACAGGTTCGGGCCACCGTTGTGGTGTAATACCCTACTCCTGTGTGTGGTGTGGTGGATTGCCTCTTGGGCTGATGATGAACAATACAAGGGAAGAACAACCTCGCGAGGAGAGGTATTCTTGTGCTTGGCGAACTTGTGTGGGTGAGGGTGATATGAATCTGTTGTCCCCTCTACTGTGGTAGCTAGCCCTATTTATAGAGGCCCTGGTCCTCTTCCCAAATATCGAGCGGGAAGGGATCCAACAACGGCCATTTTGAAAGGGGACATCTAGTACAAGCTATCCTAACTAAAGGTGGTCTTCGCCTGCCAAAGGCGCTGGCGGTGACGCCGTCTTGGGCTCCATGATGACCTTTGCCTGATCTTGGTCTTGTTGCACTGATATGGAAACCTTTGCCTGATGTCTCGGTACTCCGCGCCTGCGCTTGCCCCCTTAGCACCAAAGGGGAAACGAGGTGCGGGCTGGCGCCCGCCATGCTCCCGCCTGGCCTTGGTCGTCATGGCTTGCGTCACAGGAACCTCGCGAGGTACCCCTTGCCTTGATCTCTCCGCCTCCCTCGTGAGCCTGCCTGGTGAGGCCGCCCCTGAGGAGGCCTTGTGTCGTTCGCCCCGCAAGGCTTGTCCCCTCGCGAGGGTCTTGAGCATTGGTTGATGAAGACAGGCCGCACTGGGCCACTGGTGGAGCCATGCCGCGGGCCGCAGGCAAGCAAGTCTGGGGACCCTCGTTCCCAGAACGCCGGCAGTAGCCCCCGGGCCCAAGGCGCGCTTGGACTTGGCTTAGCGGCGAAGCCAAAGGGAAAGTGCGGAGCGCCGCGGGCCCTAACAGCCTGCGGCCTTGGTTGATGCGTGGCGACTGATTGGACGTGGGCGTCTCTGCTTCCCACCCTGCCTCGGCAACTGCCAGTCTAACAAAAGGCTGGCACGGGCAAGGCTTGCCTTCATTGTTTTCCTTTGTCTTGCTCCAGATCTCCTTCCTCGCTCCTTGCTTCCGTAATCTCCAGATCCGCCCCACTCCTTCCCTTTCGGTGAGCGATGGCGCCCCGCAAGGCCAAGGTTGACGCGCAGCCGACTTGGTACGAGCAGGCCCTGGACGCGCCCAATTTATCGGAGAAGAATCTCTCCGCCACGCGCCTGCTGACGGTGGTGGAGGGCAGTGACAAGGGGGAGACCGAGCTCCGGGCCGGCTCCGCTGAGCCGGGGGCTCAGGGGAGCACCTTCCACCCCTTCTTCATGAACGTCGTCGTCGCAGGCCTGGTTCCTCCCTTCTCCGACTTATTCTACGCTGTCCTCAGCCATTACAGGTTGCAGGCCCTTCATCTCCATCCCAACTCCATCCTTCTCTTGTCTATTTTCGCCTACTACTACGAGGCGCATGTTGGGGTGATGCCATCTGTGGCTCTGCCGTGCCACTTCTTCCTCCTCTGACCCAATGGCGACCACACCTCGGCATGCTCCAATTTTGTCGTGTACGACAAGGCCAACGCAATCTCGAAGGCCGGGAAGAGGGTCGACGGCTTCCGGAGCAAGTGGGTGATGATGGACGCCAAGTGTGTCCATCCCCGATTGACGCTGCCTACGAAGATGCCCCGGCCCAGCGAGGGGTGGTCCCGCGCGAAGATCGCTGACGACCGGGCGGAGTTGGTGCTGGAGAAGATGAACGCCGACCTGAAGCCGGGCAAAGCGAAGGCGGCGAAGCTGTCGGGGCCGCACTTCTGAGGGAGTTCTTGACGCAGCGGGTGGCTCCACTTCAGGCGCGCTCGCGCCCCCTATGGATGCTCGGGGGTATGGACGACAAGCTTCGCCTGAGTTCGGTGGCTCTGACTGGTGGGGAGCTGGCCACAGTTCTCCATCTCTTGGTCGGGGACGACGAGGAGCATCCGCCGAATGCCCCTGCCCCCTTGTTCCTCCACGAGGACAGGGCATAGGTGGTGGCTGCTATGCCCACCTTTGATGGGCGCGACCTGTAGGTGCTGGCGGTGCCCCCTGTGGTCCGGGGGGCGACGGCGCTGGTGGACGTGTCTTCGGGTGACTCCCGCAGAGGAGGAGAGGAAGAAGACGAGGAGTGCGACTCGGAGAAGACCCTCGAGGGGATAAGGGAGACCTCCCCCCGGCGCAGGGCCGACATCCTCCGCACCTTGCCCGACGACGACAAGGCTGACACCACCCGAGAGGAGGAGGATCCGCCCACGATCCCGAAGAAGGGCAGGTTCGCGCTGATCTCCCGAGAGGCTGCTTCTGCCCAGGCGCCGCCTGGAGCCGCTTCCAGCCCTTCTGCTACGCCTTCCCTTGCTCCTGAAGCCCTTGTGGCTGCGCCCCGAGCCTCGAGGCTCTCGGGCTTCGAGCTCGGCAAGAGGATGGTGAATTACGTCGCGGTAGACCAGTAAGTGTTCGTGCTTCATCTTGTTCTTGATTATGCTGCTGGATCTTGATGTTCTCCATCGATTGGTTAGGCAGCCGCCTGCGGCGAAGAAGAGGAAGGGGGACGCGGTGACTCCGTCTGGGGCGGACTCATCTGACGCGGCCGCTCCTTCATCCGCGGGGAGGGGAGGCAACGACGTTCGCACCTCCCCTGCCCGGTCATCCTCGCGGGGCCTGGAGGAGCGCCCTGGTGGGGCGCCAGTCCCCATGGCCCCGCTAGCTTCGGAGGTGCCGTTACCAGATGTTGTTGCTGAGGTAGCCAAGGCTCAAGAGCCCCCTGTCTCCCGAGCCGTGGTTATGCTGTCGCCTCCTCCTTCGGCTGCGCCGCTGGTTCCAGGTCCTTCTGCCTCTTCAGGTGTATTGGATCGCGCCCTTTCCGAATTGGCCTAGCTGCGAGAAGACCTCCAAGGCACCGACTCCCATCTGGTAGCCCGGCGCCTGGAGCTGGTCTCCGCTTGCTTCATTCTAATGCCTCTGTCCGAGTGGCGCTGAGGCAGGTTGTTGCAGCCTCTGAGGAGGAGAAGCAGGCCACCGCCCAGGCCACAGCCGCTCGCGAGGCGGTACTACGGGATGTCGTGGTCTCCCAGGACCGCTGCACGGCACTAGAGGCCGAGCTGAAGGATCTGCGCGACAAGCACGCCGAAGAAGCTCGTGGCCGCCAGGCGGGGAAGGAGAGGATGAAGGCTCGGGAGGACGCCGTCAAGGACCGCGACGCCGAGCTATCGCAGTTGGCTGAGGCGCAGACCGCTGAGCGTGGCCGGCTGGAGACGCTAGAACAGAAGCTGAGGGCGGAGAAGGCCAAGCTGGACGCCAAGGAGAAGGTCCTGGCTGAGGACCGTGTGGCCTTTGCGCTCCTCGAGGATAGGTCTCGCATGGCGCTGAAGATGCACTATGAGAAGGGCTTGGAGAAGCCGCTGGCTACCGACGAGGACGGCCTCGCCGAGCTGCTTCCTTTCTTGGTCGAGGCGCTTGAGGAAGTCGTGAACGGCGTCGGCCCCATGGCCAAGGTAGAAGCTCGCGTCCTTTCCTCCGCAGCACTAACGCACATCTTTAGCCACCTCCACCTTCGTGGCCCTGACGCCAACCTTGCCGAGCTGCTGGAGCCTGTGGACGTTGAGCGCTACGCCGCTGCTGCTGAAGCCGTGAAGAGCCAGGTGGAGGCCTTGCTGGGGAAGTCCGCGCCTTCACTCCTGCGCCCACTGCAGGCGGTGCTGCTGATCCTACGACCTCGGGAGGTGGAACTAGTGAAGGCAACATCACCACGGGAGTGGAGCCCCTGGCGAACGACGGCGTCGCCCAAGGATGATTTACTTGCGACTTCTTTCCTGTTTTAATTCCTGCAATGTGCACCATGCCTCGTGGAGGCGTTTAAACTTGCGTTTGGTATTGTGAAGACAATTATGGTTTGTAATATTTGCTTCAAGATTTTGCAGTTTTTCTTCCTATTTGCGTTACGTTCTATGTCGGCAGAGCCCGGCCCCGCACATACCTCAGCTGCCGTTGGCCCCGACCGGATCACCAGGACGCGACCAAGGAGTGAGGGGCTATGTGACCAGTTAGGCTCCTGAGTCGCGATGCTCAGGAGTCCCCCTTCACGCGCAAACAACTTATAGGAAGCAAATGTACGAGTAGATCTATCGTTCTATGTTGGCAGAGCCTGGCCCCGCGCACACCTCAACCGCCGTTAGCCCCGACCGGATCACCACGACGGGACCAAGGAGTGAGGGCTATGTGACCAGTTAGGCTCCTAAGTCGCGATGCTCAGGAGTCCCCCTTGACATTCAAACAACCTCCAGATATACCTTGGCTCTGCTCGGGGAGGGGCGTGCAATGACCGGGTCCGGAGGACCTGGCTGGGTGCGTACGCTCGGGCGTGACCCGGGCGCAGCCCCGTGCCCAGCCCCCTCGCGCGACGCTCCCGAGGGGAGGTGTTGCGATGAGGCCGGACACTGAGCTCTAGGGCTCCCTGAGGTTGATATGGCCATGGGCCGCCCTCAGCTGTCTATCACCAGCACGGAGCATAGCGCTTCCGTATGTGTACGGGCATAGCCGCTCCTCGGCAGTGGTATCAGCCAGCGCGGAGCATGGTGCTTCCACTGGTGTGTGGGAGGGGGGCCTTTGGGAGGAGCCCCCGGGGCGTGTACAGCCCCGCCCTGACAAGTGGCTTGCACGGCAGGGCTAGATGAGGTGTATCTGGGCACTCGTGAGCCAGCATGGGACTCACGAGGCCCTACCTCAAGGTGGGCTGCGCCTGGTCTTGAGTCTTGGATAGCTGTGTGTTCCTGCGAGACGGTTAGGTACAAATTCTCTGTGTCCTCAGGTCCTGGCCCTCGAGCGAGCTCAGCCGCCATTGATATGCCAGGTCGCGATGCCGTGGTCAAGGCCAGGGGGTGAGGGCTGGAGAGCCAGTAAGAGCTCCTGAGTCGCGATGCTCAGGAGCCCTCCATTTAACGCGCAAGCGAATTGTATGAGAGAGGGATGGACCCGTGGAAGGTGTCAATCGAGCAGGTGATAATCACAGGTAGATTAGGCATGAAAGGAAATTCAGCTTAGGTAAATGCAGGATGGATATATGCCACTGGGTCAGACCCAAGCTGCTTGGGGATGATGCAGCCCGAGGGGCACCCCCAGCAAGGTAAGCTAAAGACATAAGAAAAAGATACATGCCGCAGGGACAGACCCACACGGCCTGGGAATGGTGCAGCCCTGCGGGTGCTCCCAGCTAAAATAAACTTGGAAGATGTCACCTGGTTCCGTTGTAGAAGGGGTGTTGAGGTAGCTGAAGATGCGCAATGAAGAGGCCGACCCTCACGAGCCACCAGGGCCCTGAGCCTCGGGAGGGTCTGGGGGTCCAGGTGGTTCCTTGAGGACCGTCTCCATCTCCGCTAGGACCGCGTGATGCCTGGCCTCCTGAGCCGCCAAGATGCTCCGTAGGTGATGCTGGTAGGTGGCAGCCGCGTTCGGCAAGCCGAAAGGCATGCGAACTTAGCTGTGCGGCGGGCTCTCGTAGCGTCCCACGCGCGAAGGCCAGAAGCGCTCCTGAGATGCGGCTCAGTTGAGCCCTGGGACATCGATGCAGACGCGCAGCCCACCATCCTCGCCTGGATGGGGAGCCACGCCAGGCAAGCGGCGATTGCCGCGCATGGCCCTTGCTTCCTGAAGGTCCTGAGTGGTCTTGGTGATGAACTCCTGTGTGTTGGGCTTTCCCTGCCCCGTGCCTTCCTGAGGGAAATGTGCCGCAAAGCACGCCTCCAAGTGGTGCCCGAGCGCCTCCCTCGTGATGTTGGCGAGGTCTGAGGCCCTCCAGAAGAGAGCCCCCGGGCCCTGCCCGAGGAGGGCGCCGGGCGCGCGTTCCTATGCGATGGACGAAGGCGCCCGAGGCACGGGCGCTGATCCTGACACGGCACCACCCGGGATGCCAACCTCCTGAGGCCTTGTGTGGAGCGGTTGCTTCTTCTTCTTGGGGATGGCCTCAGGAGGGTTCCCGCCCTTGCTGGCTGGGTGCTCGATTGCTGCAGCTTGGAAGGAACGATCGATGGAGCATACCGCATCTCTTTCTTCATAGGGGACCGTGATGATTCCGCCGCTTCCAGGCATCTTGAGTATGTTGTAGTCGTGGTGGGTCACTGCCATGAACTTGGCTAGGGCCGGATACCCGAGGATGGCATTGTACTGCAGGTGGATGTGGGCGACGTCGAAGTCGATAAGCTCGGTGCGGTAGTTGTCGCGCTTGCCGAAGGTGACAAGGAGGCGGACCTGCCCTATCGGGATGGTGGAACCATCAGTAACTCCTGAGAAAGGCTTGGTAGGCTGGAGCTGATCATATGGCACTTGGGGGTTGTCGAACATCTCTACAGACAGGACGTTAAGCCCTGCGCCGCCATCGATGAGGGCCCTGGTGACTTGCACGTTGCTGATGACTGGTGAATAGAGCATTGGGAGGACGCCAGCAGTAGCCACACACTTGAGTTGATCTGCCGAGCTGAAGGTGATGGCGCACTTGGACCACCTGAGCGGGCGTGTGGCCTTGGGCCTGGGGAGGACTGCGTTCACCTCGCGAGCGAACTGCTTGAAGATGCGCTGAGAGGATGGGGTCTGGGCTCCGCCCAAGATGCAAGCGATAGCACGTGGCTCCTGGAAGCCCCCAGCCCCCTCCTGGTGGTGGTCTTCATTCCTTCTTGGTGGTGGCGGCAGCGGAGGAAGGCCTGCGTTACCCTGCGGGCGGTCCTCGCGTGGCTGATCCCTCCAAGCGCCCTCGCGAGGCTAGTCCTGCCAGCGATCCTCACGAGGTCGGTCACGCCACTCCTGGCGAGGGCCACGGTCGTCCCATCGTCCTCCGCCACGTCCTCCTCCTCGGTCGTAGCCCCGGTCATTGTGCTCGGGGCATCGACCGAAGCGTCCTTCTCGAACGGCCCTGAGCGCCTGGCACTTGTTGGTGTTGTGGGTGTGGAGGTTGTGGTAGGCGCAGAATGGTTGGCTGCCCTTGGACGACTCCGGCTGGTCCCTGCCGTGCTTCGTGTCTGGTTTTCCACAAGCACGGCTACTCCCTTGCGCTTCACGTCTTTGGCTTTGGCCTTCTTTTCTTCTGGGTCTGCAGCAGGGAGCTCGAGGAGGGAGAGGCGTCCCTCCTCAGCTCTGCGCACTTGATCGCCAGGTTGAACAGCTTCAAGGATGTGCACAACTCCTCGTGGATGGCGAGCTCCTCCTTCATCTTGACGTCGCAGACGCCATCAGAGAACGCCGAGATGATGGCCTCGTCCGTCACCTTGGGGATCTTGAGGCGGACGCTGTTGAAGCGATGGATGTATTTCTACAGGGTCTCCCTGGCTGTTGCTTGATGCGGCGCAGGTCACCCGCAGCTGGGGGACGGTCGCGAGTGCCCTGGAAGTTGGCGATGAAGCGGCTGCGCATCTCGTCCCAGGAGGAGATCGAGCTGGGAGGCAGGTTCAGGAGCCATGAGCGGGCACCGTCCTTGAGCGCCATGGGGAACCAGTTCGCCATGACCTTCTCGTCACCGTTGGCCGCCTCGATGCTCAGCTCGTAGAGCTGCAAGAACTCCGCAGGGTCGAGGGTGCCGTCGTAGCAAGGAGGCAGGTCCAGCTTGAACTTGCTCTTGATGGTACCCGCGCACTGCTGCCATGGGCAGCATGCGGTCTTGTTGTGCTGGTGCAGGAAGAACGGTGGCGCCTTCTTGAGGCCGAGGGATTTCTTGGCAGCTTCTTTTTTGTCGCGCAAGCGCTGGACGCGGCGGGTCACGTCCAGGGGCTGCGCGCCTTGGAGCCAGGGCGCCGTCTTGGGGCAGAGGTGGTGGAGGTGCTCCCTGAGCCACGTCACCCGTACCTGGCGGAGGACGAGGTAGCGAGAGGGACGGCGCGGGAGAGCCCCCTGGGGCGCTGACGAGCTCGGTGATGCGAGCGAGTCATTCTTCGTAGAGGTCGTCAACGGGGCGGTAATGCAAGAGCTCACGTGCCAGAAGCAGTGCGGCCTGCGCGTCCGTGGGGGTGCGATGAGCGTGGGACGTTGAACTGGTCGGGGTTAGCGACGGAGTGCCGGTGCGGCCGTCTTGCCGTACCGAGGGGTGCAGCGAGGACGCTTGCTGCTTGTTCCCTGCCGGGCCGGTGGCCGCGTTAGCGGCAGGCGACGGAGAACGACGGGGAGGCCCGCCGACAAGAGCCGTCTGGGTGACGCGCGCGGCGAGAGCAGCCCGGCACTCGGCGCGGGCTCGGCAGGCGTCGGACATGATTGCGACGAAACGATGGGATGCGGATCAGCGGAAGGAAGATTTTGGCGCACCCCTACCTGGCGCGCCAAATGTCGGATATCGGTTTCCGGCAAAACCCTTAAGGTTCGAACACTGGGGTGCGCACGAAGATTTCCTCCTACCGAAACACGCCCTCAGCCTCGCCACGATCTCACAACACAAGAGATACACGATTTATACAGGTTCGGGCCACCGTTGTGGTGTAATATCCTACTCATGTATGTGGTGTGGTGCATTGTCTCTTGGGCCGATGATGAACAGTACAAGGGAAGAACAGCCTCGCGAGGAGAGGTGTTCTTGTGCTTGGCGAACTTGTGTGGGTGAGGGTGATCTGAATCTGTTGTCCCCTCTACTGTGGTGGCTAGCCCTATTTATAGAGGCCCTGGTCCTCTTCCCAAATATCGAGCGGGAAGGGATCCAACAATGACCATTTTCAAAGGGGACAACTAGTACAAGCTATCCTGACTAAAGGTGGTCTTCGCTTACCAAAGGCGCTGGCGGTGACGCCGTCTTGGGCTCCATGATGACCTCCGTCCCGCCGTCCTGTTGGTCTTGGTCTTGTTGCACCGATATGGAAATCTTTGCCTGATGCCTCAGTAGTCCGTGCCTGCGCTTGGCCCCTTAGCACCAAAGGGGAAATGAGGACACTGCGCGGGCTGGCGCCCGCCTGGCTCCCGCCCGGCCTTGGTCATCATGGTTTGCGGCACGGGAACCTCGCGAGGTACCCCTTGCCTTGATCTCTCCGCCTCCCTCGCGAGTCTGCCTGGTGAGGCCGCCCCCGAGGAGGCCTTGTGTCGTCCGCCCCGCGAGGCTTGGCCCCTCGCGAGGGTCTTGAGCGTTGGTTGATGAAGACAGGCCGCACTGGGCCACTGGTGGAGCCACACCGTGGGCCGCAGGCAGGCAAGTCTGGAGAACCCCGTTCCCAGAACGCCGACACCTCTCCATGACAAACCTCCGATCACAGTCATCAGGACCTTCTCCACCTCTGTCAATACCATGGAAATATATATCTAGACATGCCCCAAGGCACCCTCAAGAAAGCGAAGCTTCACGTCACTCCCTCATGAAGCCTCACCGGCCGAATATAAGGGACGCATGACCAGATCGATTTCAATCTAGATATCCAGTGACACCATGTGCCAAACGGTGGAATCACCGAGAGGAAGACTGAAACTCGTCGACGTCTTGATCGAGGAGGCTTGTATGAAGCAGATTGACAACATGGCGCTTGAAAAACAACAAGGCCAAACCACCTTTATTCAGACCGAGCCTGCAGCCCCCATGTCGCCGACCAGCAGCAGAGGAGGAGACGAAACCGCTAACTCGCTGGTCTTTCGGCGTAGATTGGTCGCACGGTTTAACCCGATCCAAGAAGCATGGCCTATTAGGTCCAGATCGGATCCAAACATGGCAATGCCCCGCAGCCTCCCAAGCGCCGCTGCCGCCTGGAGCACCAGAGTTCGATGTGTCACCGATGCGTGTAGCAGTCAGCCCAGGATCGGGCCCAGATCCGCAGCCGCACGCCATGGCTCCAGAACTCACCGCCGACGGCCGACCACGCCCGATCCGCCGTCGCCAGCACCGCCGCACCATGTTTTCCACCTCCGCGTGCGTCCGCCGCCATGCATCTCCACACAGGTGCACCGCAACTGCATGCCTCCTCTGCCCCCGCCTTTGGCGAGACGGGCGCCGCCGCCACCACCGGCGCCCGCGGCGGCTGCGGACAGGGAAGATGGCCTTAGGGGGAACTAGGCTAGGGTTACGAGGGGCCTCTGGAGTCGTCGTGCGGGGCGACTCGAGAGGCAGGAAATGGCATCGCATAACTACAAGTCTACCTAGCATTGCCATTGGATTCTGTTTGTCGGAGTTTCTCCAAACTCTAAGATGTTTAGCTTTAGCGTAAAAACTGCTAAAAGTGCTCTTAAAATACACCCTGATACCTAATCAACCGGAGCTTATCTCGCATTATACAAATTTTTGCTGACTATGTGGGTATATGTTACTTTCACTGCACCTATCAAACCATTAGTGAATTGCCCCTGCTTCCATCAGGTTTTGGCACATCGAAAAGAGCTTGAGATTTATATATCGAGAAAATATACCCAGTTGGTACTAGGAACATATATATGTGCACTACAAACTACGGACCTCACCAGCTCATAATTGACCTACTCACTCTAGTTGTTTAAGGACTGTGCTTATCACTTTATGAGCATTTGGTGGCGATGCACCGGACGAGGACGAGCTCATCCGAAGGAGCAGCGAAAGAGCTCGCCCAGCGTTGGCATTGTTATCCGAAGGAAGCTAGAGACACACCGCTTAACATCGGCGGCCCTACCGCTCATGCCGCCATTGGCCCTTGTTGCTTTGAATGTGAACATCGTTTATATATTTCTTCATCCTTATGATTCGTCAGCGGAAGCAAGGGCTCTCCTTCCATATCTGATATCTGTACGCGTTCTTCCGCGTTTCATAAGATTTCACCGGGAACAGGACAGCAATATCAATAAGATGAACTCCCTTTTCTATCTAATAAAGATCGGCCAATGGCCCTTCGACAATACCAATAAGATGAACGCGTGATAATAAGATATCTCGATGCACGAAAACAAATTTGGTTTAAATTAAATGTATAAACATGGTTTGTTCAGATTTTCCGTTCCCTGTGATTCATGAACCAGAGGAGGCAGCATATGTTTCCGGTTCCGCCGTTCATTCCATTTCTAAAAGTCTTATTCTCTAATTAGAAGTGCAGAAATTTCAGAAGAAAGAATGCGCAATGTGATCAGTGTGTTCCTATGTTGTCGTGAGGTGCAGATGCAGGGGACTCTGGACCTAATCTACATGGCACACTGGCAGCGCACGTACAAGTCATCCCATTGGCCCCCCGCGGCTCTCATTGTTTAGCTTGCCGCTGAACAAGACAAGTTGTACGTACTACTATACTGTAGAATTCCGTGTGCGGCGTGTGGGTGTGGTACCAATCTCGCCGCCCATTGCAATGCTGAAAGCACAAAACACACGGGTACATTGCATACCTTGAGGGTCAATATGCTGTTATGCACATTGGTATATACCAGTGGGCAGTGGTTAGTAGCCGAATCATCTCCCCCAGGCCGACGCACAAAACAGGTTTTTAAGAATGTGTATCAGCAGTTGAGGCGTCTCGTGGATTAAAACGTGTGATCCGATCCAGGCGTAAGGAATACACTTGCATGTCACTCTATCAGAAAAAAGATCTACTCCACTCTACTCGCCCATGTTATACTATTCATTCACTCACAACTCGCTGGGCGAAGATAATGTTAACTAACGGCAAGCATCGGCAATACATGGCTGACGACGGATGATATTTGTATGAAAGGTCTTATTCGGTGGGAGCAGGGAGCAGTTTTCACGAGAGCGATGCCGAGAATAAGAAATTAATCGGTCGATCTGGGGGGATCACACAGGTAGTTTAGTCATCTACAATCTGACCCCAACCGATGATCAGTGAGCGAGATCGACCTGCACGGCTGGAAATCAATCTCACGCCCACGCCCGTCCCTTTCCGTCGAGTTACTCCTCAATCCCGTACGTAAACTTGACCTTTCATCATGTCCTTGGGCCTTGTTACCGTCACTTGAGAAAAAGGATATCCGGCAATCAGCAGGCATACCCTCGTATGCCTGTGCCATGATGCGGGTACACGCGAACTGTAGCCTGAACTAGTCGGCGATGTCCGCTGCGGAGGCGGAGATGCCACGCGGATATGCCGGCGGGAGGCATATCCACTGGGGAGGTGCTGGGGAGCGTCCGATTCCCGCCGCGGCGGCACGGCGGCGCTGTCACCGTGGATGATCGCAACACGCCAACCCGGGCTAGCTAATCATCACAGAGTGGAGGAGGCCCCCCGTGCTCGTGGAATTATTGGACGCTTCTCCCCCGACGTAGCAGGCGGACTTGCTGGATCGCCTTTGGCCTGGACTATGTGCGCCTACTTGTGTCCACTTTTCATCGGCATTCTCCCGCTGAATGCATCTACAAAACTGCTGGTTCTTTGCTTAGGGCATGTTCACCGTTGACCCATAAATTTTTTCCCGCATCCGTCTCCGGACAAGGAGAACCAATTCACAAACTACGGGAGCCGGCCATCCAAACCCGCGTACATTTCGAATATGGTTTAACTAACCGGACGTAATTCATGCATACACGGATTTTTATATAAACCTATCCTACGGTAGCGCGCGTCATCCACTTACTTTGTATTCCACATCTGCGAACACGTTCTTCATCTGCAGTCTCCTTGAGTGACAGCAGGGTCGAAGACTCGTGAATTGAAGGTGCGGTCATCGGCGAGGAAGAGTAGAACATGAGAGACGGGTCCACTTGCAACATAATGCCCTACCGTCTCTCATGCCCTACTCATCCTCGGAGAAGTCCGTGACCTGTCTGTCGCCGACGCCCGTGGACGTGGGGTCGATGATGGACGTGGACGGTCCGTCACTGTCCACCTGCCACATGCGCCCCCCAAAATTGGATGGTGCCGTGTAGGACGCCCAGTTGACGGCGTTCTCGTCCTCGACCGACTGCGCCGCCAGCGCATGGGCGACCATGTCCGGCGGCGCCGGCTCTGCATTGCGAGCGGCGCCTTGAGCACGTGTGGCCACGTAGAGCGCCCGCTGCTCCGCAACGAAGTTCGGGTTCGTCGCGACCATGGCAGCCACGGCCTCCTCGCTTGCGCGCTCGCCGTAGATTTGGTCCTTCACCAACGAGTATGCTTGAGGAGGAACAAGGTGTACCTCTGCTCCTCCTGCGCCCGCTGGAACGCAGACATAGGAGCCGGCACAGGCTGCTCCTCCTCCGCATGGTGGCGTCGTAGTGCGCTTGCGCCTGCTCCATGGATAAACCGGCATGCACAGGCACAGGTCCGGCACGGGGTCATCGTCGGAGTCCATCTCCAGCGTAGGGTTGTCGTCGGAGACCTCGGGCGAGCTGGCCGGCATACCGTGCTCGATCCGTCAGGCATGGCGGGTCTGCCAGGCGGCTGCAAGGGCGGCCACCTCGTGCTTCTACTCCGATGACACGCTCTCCCACATCGTGCTAGAGCTTGCGGTGAAGGTGAATGTGGTGCAAGGGAGGAGGATTGGAGTGGATGTGTTGTGGTGTGGAGTTTAGCCGGGTGTTGCCTGATACATCTCCATCATATTTATAATTTTTGATTGTTTCATGCCAATATTCTATAACTTTCATATACATTTGGCAATATTTTATATTATTTTTGGCACTAGCATATTGATCCAGTGCCAGTGTCAGTTCCTATTTGTTGCATATTTTTTATTACGTAGAATATTCATATCAAACAAAGTCCAAACACGATAAAAATTTATGGAGAATTATTTTGGAGTATATGCGATTTTTGGGAGAAGAATCAATGCAAGACGGTGCCCGAGGTGTCCACAAGGCACTTGGGCACACCCAAGAGGTGGCAAACGTGCCAAAGTGGCTTGTGCCCCCCTCGTAAGTAGGTTGACGCCCTTCTTTCGCCGCAAGAAAGATAATATCGGGAAAAATCATGTTAAAATTTCAGCCCGATTGGAGTTACGGATCTTCGGGAATTTAAGAAATGGTTTTCAGCCAGAAAACAAGAAGGCGAAACAGAAGAGAACTGAGAGAGAGATCCAATCTCGTGGGAGGGGGGCTCTTGCCCTCCATGAGCCATGGAGACTATGGACTAGAGGGAAACCCTCCTCCAATTTTGGGGGAGGCCAATGAAGAAGAAGAAGGAGGGGTCCTCTCTCCCGGTGGCGCTGGAACGCCACTGGGGCAACCATCGTGACGAAGATCTATACCAACAACTTCGTCGCTGTCATCACCAACTCTTTCCCCCTCTATGCAGCGGTGTAACACCTCTTCTCCTGATACGTCTATTTTGCATCATGTTTTTGTGTTGATATTTATTGCATTATGGATTGTTATTTCACTTTATGATACAATTCTTATGTCTTTTCTCTCTTATTTTACAAGATTTACATGAAGAGAGAGAATGCCGGCAGCTGGAATCCTGGACCGAAAAGGAGCAAATCTGAGATACCTATTCTGCACAACTCCAAATGTTCTGAAACTTTACGGAGAATTGTCTTGGAATATATAAAAATTATTGAGCGAAGAAAGAACAGAGGGGGACTCACCAGGTAGCCACAAGCCTAGGGGCGCGCCGTACCCCCCAGGGCACGCCTCCCGAGCTTGTGGGCCCCCTGGCCAGCCCCCGGTGTCCATCTTCTGCTATATGAAAGGTTTTGACCTATAAAAAATCATAAGGAGGCTTTCGGGACGAAGCGCCGCCGTCTCGAGGCAGAACCTGGACAGAAGCAATCTAGGGCTCCGGCAGAGCGATTCTGCCGGGGAAACTTCCCTCTGGGAGGGGGAAATCAAAGCCATCATCATCACCAACGATCCTCTCATCCTATGAGGACTAATATTTGTTAACATCTTCACCATCGCCATCTCCTCTCAAACCCTAGTTCATCTCTTGTATTCAATCTTTGCTTCAAAACCTCAGATTGGTACCTGTGGGTTGCTAGTAGTGTTGATTACTCCTTGTAGTTGGTGCTAGTTGGTTTATTTGGTGGAAGATCATATGTTCAGATCCTTAATGATATTTATTGCCCCTCAGATCTTGAAAATGAACATGCTTTGTGAGTAGTTATGTTTATTCCCGAGGACATGGGAGAAGTCTTGTTATAAGTAATCATGTGAATTTGGTATTCGTTCGATATTTTGATGAGATGTATGTTGTCTTTCCTCTAGTGGTGTTATGTGAACGTCGACTACATGACACTTCACCATGATTTGGGCCTAGGGGAAGGCATTGGGAAGTAGTAAGTAGATGATGGGTTGCTAGAGTGACAGAAGCTTAAACCCTAGTTTATGTGTTGCTTCGTAAGGGGTTGATTTGGATCCACATGTTTTTCATGCTATAGTTAGATTTATCTTAATTCTTCTTTCGTAGTTGCGGATGCTTGCGAGAGGGGTTAATCATAACTGGGAGGCTTGTCCAAGTAAGGACATCACCCAAGCACCGGTCCACCCACATATCAAATTATCAAAGTAACGAACGTAAATCATATGAGCATGATAAAAACTAACTTGACGATACTTCCTATGTGTCCTCGAGAGCAGTTTGCTTTATATAAGAGTTTGTCCAGGCTTATCCTTCGCTATAAAAAGGATTGGACCACCATGCTGCACCTTTGCTACACTTGTTACTTGTTACCCGTTACAATTTATTTTACTAGTTGATGTCTACTACACAACCTTCTTCTTGTAGACGTTGTTGGGCCTCCAAGTGCACAGGTTTGTAGGACAGTAGCAAATTTCCCTCAAGTGGATGACCTAAGGTTTATCAATCCGTATGAGGCATAGGATGAAGATGGTCTCTCTCAAACAACCCTGCAACCAAATAACCAAGAGTCTCTTGTGTCCCCAACACACCCATGGCATCCCCAAGCTTGAACTTTTATGTCTCCTTAATTCCTCTCATATCATGGTTTCTCTTTTTATCAAAAGCTTCATCCACACCAAACTCAACAAGAACTCGTGAGATAGGTTAGTATAAACCAATGCAAAACCTTATCATTTTCTACTGTAACAAATCACTAAAATTATTATTCAACATTGCATACTAAATGCCTCTGCATATTTAATACTCCTATCCTCAAATAGAATCATTAAACAAGCAAACATATGCAAACAATGCAACCATAACAGCAATCTGCCAAAACAGTATAGTCTGTAAAGAATGCAAGAGTATCAATACTTACTAACTCCAAAAATTATGAGAGAAACTTCCCACTGTAGTAAATTCATCATAGCTCACTATGCAAAAGGTTTCATCATTATATAATTCTCTGAATTTTCTAGGGAATTTTTGCAACATCGGTAAACTTTCTGTTTTCAAACAGCGACATGTATACTAGCAAAATAAGCATGGTAAAGGCTATCCTTGACATTTTTATTGAAAATAAAGATGAAAAACATTATTATAAATAACGGCAAGCAAATAGCAACAAAAGAAAATGATGCTCCAAGCAAAACACATATCATGTGGTGAATAAAAATATAGCTCCAAGTAAAGTTACCGATGAACGAAGACGAAAGAGGGGATGCCTTCCGGGGCATCCCCAAACTTAGGCTCTTGGTTGTCCTTGAATATTACCTTGGGGTGCCTTGGGCATCCCCAAGCTTAGGCTCTTGCCACTCCTTATTCCATAGTCCATCGAATCTTTACCCAAAACTTGAAAACTCCACAACACAAAACTCAACAGAAAACTCGTAAGCTCCGTTAGTATAACAAAATAAAACCACCACTTAGGTACTGTAATGAACTCATTATACATTCATATTAGTGTAATATCTAATTTATTCCAACTTCTATATGGTTCATACCCTCCGATACTACTCATAGATTCATCAAAATAAGCAAACAACACATAGAAAACAGAATCTGTCAAAAACAGAACAGTCTGTACTAATCTGTATCAAACGTATACTTATGGAACGACAAAACTTCTACAAAATTAGGAAGTCCTAAGAAATTTGTTTAGTAATCCATATAAAGAAGTATAAGATCAGAATCACGTTTCTGTGAATTAAAAAAACTAATTTACTGGGTGAAAAAGTTTCTGATTCTCAGCAGGATCAACACAACTATCACCATAAGCTATCCTAAAGGTCTTACTTGGCACTTTATTGAAACAAAAGCTATAAAACATGATTACTACAGTAGCATAATCATGTGGACACACAAAAACAGTAAGGATACATATTTGGGTTGTCTCCCAACAAGCGCTTTTCTTTAATGCCTTTCTAGCTAGGCATGATGATGGCAATGATGCTCACATAAAAGATAAGAATTGAAACATAACGGGAGCATCATGAAGCATATGACTAGCACATTTAAGTCTAACCCACTTCCTATGCATAGGGATTTTGTGATCAAACAACTTATGGGAACAATAATCAACTAGCATAGGAAGGTAAAACAAGCATAGCTTCAAGATTTCCAACACATAGGGAGGAAACTTGACATTATTGCAATTCCTACAAGCATATGTTCCTCCCTCATAATAATTTTCAGTAGCATCATGAATGAATTCAACAACATAACCAACACTAAATCATTATTTTCATGATCTACTTGCATAGAAAATTTACTACTCTCCACATAAGCAAATTTCTTCTCATGAATAGTGGTGGGAGCAAACTCAACAAAATAATTATCATGTGAGGCATAATCCAGTTGAAAACTAAAATCATGATGACAAGTTTCATGGTTATCATTATTCCTAATAGCATACAAGTCATGGCAATAATCATCATAGATAGCAACTTTGTTCTCATAATCAATTGGAACCTCTTCTGAAATAGTGGATTCATCACTAAATAAAGTTGACACTCTTCCAAATCCACTTTCATGTTCATCACAATAAGATTCAACATCCTCCAAAATAGTGGGATCACTACTTACTAAAGTTGAAACTCTTCCAAACCCACTTTCATCAATATAATCATCATAAATAGGAGGCATGCTTTCATCATAATAAATTTGCTAATCAAAACTTGGGGGACAAAATATATCATATTCATCAAATATAGCTTCCCCAAGCTTGTGGCTTTGCATATCATTAGCATCATGGATATTCAAGGAATTCATACTAACAACATTGCAATCATGCTCATCATACAAAGATATAGTACCAAACATTCTAATGCATTCTTCAGCTAGCACTTGAGCACAATTTTTCTTTTCATCATACTCACGAAAGATATTAAAAAGATGAAGCGTATGAGACAAACTTAACTCCATTTTTTTTGTAGTTTTTCTTTTATAAACTAAACTAGTGATAAAACAAGAAACAAAAAGATTCGATTGCAAGATCTAAAGATATACCTTCAAGCAATCACCTCCCCAGCAACGGCGCCATAAAAGAGCTTAGTTGACGGGGTGTGAGTGCCGTTTACCTAGCCTCCCAGGCAACGGTGCCAGAAAAGAGCTTGATGTCTACTACACAACCTTCTTCTTGTAGACGTTGTTGGGCCTGCAAGTGCGCAGGTTTGTAGGACAGTAGCAAATTTCCCTCAAGTGGATGACCTAAGGTTTATCAATCCGTAGGAGGCGTAGGATGAAGATGGTCTCTCTCAAACAACCCTGCAACCAAATAACAAAGAGTCTCTTGTGTCCCCAACACACCCAATACAATGGTAAATTGTATAGGTGCACTAGTTCGGCGAAGATATGGTGACACAAGTGCAATATGGATGGTAGATATAGGTTTTTGTAATCTGAAAATATAAAAACAGCAAGGTAACTAATGATAAAAGTGAGCGTAAACGGTATTGCAATGATAGCAAACAAGGCATAGGGTTCATACTTTCACTAGTGCAAGTTCTCTCAACAATAATAACATAGATAGATCATATAACAATCCCTCAACATGCAACAAAGAGTCAGTCCAAAGCCACTAATAGCGGAGAACAAACGAAGAGATTATAGTAGGGTATGAAACCACCTCAAAGTTATTCTTTCGAATTGATCTATTCAAGAGTTCGTACTAGAATAACACCTTAAGACACAAATCAACCAAAACCCTAATGTCACCTAGATACTCCATTGTCACCTCAAGTATCTGTGGGCATGATTATACGATATGCATCACACAGTCTCAGATTCATCTATTCAACCAACACAAAATACTTCAAAGAATGCCCCAAAGTTTCTACCGGAGAGTCAAGGCGAAAACGTGTGCCAACCCCTATGCATAGGTTCATGGGCGGAACCCACGAGTTGATCACCAAAACATACATCAAGTGGCACGTGATATCCCATTGTCACCACAGATAAACACGGCAAGAGATACATCAAGTGTTCTCAAATCATTAAAGACTCAATCCGACAAGATAACTTCAAAGGGAAAACTCAATTCATCACAAGAGAGTAGAGGGGGAGAAACATCATAAGATCCAACTATTATAGCAAAGCTCACGATACATCAAGATCGTGCCATAGAGAGAACACGAGAGAGAGAGAGATCAAACACATAGCTTGTTGGGGAACGCAGTAATTTCAAAAAAATTCCTACGCACACGCAAGATCATGGTGATGGCATAGCAACGAGAGGGGAGAGTATTGTCTATGTACCCTCGTAGACCGTAAGCGGAAGCGTTATGACAACGCGGTTGATGTAGTCGTACGTATTTACGATCCGACCGATCCAAGCACCGAACGTACGACACCTCCGAGTTCAGCACACGTTCAGCTCGATGACGATCCCCGGGCTCCGATCCAGCAAAGCTTCGAGGATGAGTTCCGTCAGCACGACGGCGTGGTGACGATGATGATGTTATACTGGCGCAGGGCTTCGCCTAAACTCCGCGACGATATGACCGAGGTGGTATATGGTGGAGGGGGCACCGCACACGGCTAAGGAACGATCCGTAGATCAACTTGTGTGTTCTAGGGTGCCCCCCCCGTATATAAAGGAGCAAGGGGGGAGGCCGGCCGGCCCTAGAGGGCGCGCCAGGAGGAGTCCTCCTCCTAGTAGGAGTAGGACTCCCCCTTTCCTACTCCTACTAGGAGGGGGAAAGGAAGAGGGAGAGGGAGAGGGAAAGAGGGGGGCGCCGCCCCCCCCTCCTAGTCCAATTCGGACCAGAGGGGGCGGGGGCGCGCGGACCATGCTGGCTGCCCCTCTCTCTCTCTACTAAGGCCCATAGGGCCCATTACTTCTCCCGGGGGGTTCCGGTAACCCTCCGGCACTCCGGTTTTCTCCGAAAATGTCCGGAACACTTCCGATGTCCGAATATAGTCGTCCAATATATCAATATTTATGCCTCGACCATTTCTAGACTCCTCGTCATGTCCGTGATCACATCCGGGACTCCGAACAAACTTCGGTACATCAAAACTTATAAACGCATAATAAAACTATCATCGTAACGTTAAGCATGCGGACCCTACGGGTTCGAGAACTATGTAGACATGACCTAGAACTATTCTCGATCAATAACCAATAGCGGAACCTGGATGCCCATATTGGTTCCTACATATTCTACGAAGATCTTTATCGGTCAAACCGCATAACAACATACGTTGTTCCCTTTGTCATCGGTATGTTACTTGCCCGAGATTCGATCGTCGGTATCCAATACCTAGTTCAGTCTCGTTACCGCAAGTCTCTTTACTCGTTACCTAATGCATCATTCCGTAACTAACTCATTAGTTACATTGCTTGCAAGGCTTATAGTGATGTGCATTACCGAGAGGGCCCAGAGATACCTCTCCGACAATCGGAGTGACAAAACCTAATCTCGAAATACGCCAACTCAACATGTACCTTTAGAGACACCTGTAGTACTCCTTTATAATCACCCAGTTATGTTGTGACGTTTGGTAGCATCCAAAGTGTTCCTCCGGTAAACGGGAGTTGCATAATCTCATAGTTACAGGAACATGTATAAGTCATGAAGAAAGCAATAGCAACATACTAAACGATCAAGTGCTAGGCTAACGGAATGGGTCATGTCAATCACATCATTCTCCTAATGATGTGATCCCGTTAATCAAATGACAACTCTTTTGTCCATGGTTAGGAAACATAACCATCTTTGATAAACGAGCTAGTCAAGTAGAGGCAGACTAGTGACACTATGTTTGTCTATGTATTCACACATGTATTATGTTTCCGGTTAATACAATTCTAGCATGAATAATAAACATTTATCATGATATAAGGAAATAAATAATAACTTTATTATTGCCTCTAGGGCATATTTCCTTCATAGCTACTGGTACATACCCTCAGCCCCGAGGGTGAACTACTCCCTCCTCGTCATGGAGAGCGCCGGGATGATAAAGATGGCCACCGGTGATGGGTTCCCCCTCCGGCAGGGTGCCGGAACGGGCTCCCGAGAGGTTTTTGGTGGCTACAGAGGCTTGCGGCGGCGGAACTCCCGATCTATCTTCTTATTCGATATTTTTAGGGTACGTAGGCTTATATAGGCGCAAGAAGTCGGTCAGGGGAGCCTCGAGGGACCCACGAGAGGGTAGGGCGCGCCCAGGGGGTGGGCACCCCCCCTGTCTCATGGTTCCCTCGATACTCCCCTCGCTTGCACTCCAAGTCTCCTGGATCATAATCTTTCCAAAAATAATGTTGCCGAAGGTTTCATTCTGTTTGGACTCCGTTTGATATTCCTTTTCTTCGAAATACTGAAACAGGCAATAAAACAGCAATATGGGTTGGGCCTCCAATTAGTAGGTTATACCCAAAAATGATATAAATGTGTAAAATAAAGCCCATAAACATCCAAAAGGGGTAATATAATAGCATGGAACAATCAAAAATTATAGATACGTTGGAGACGTATCACTAGCAAACTATCTGTTACCGATAGTTTCAGTGCTTGCAGAAAATAACTTGCTGAAAACCACTTGTCATTTCGTTCTGCTGCTTGTCCGGTTCGACACTCTTACTTATCGTAAGGACTACGATTGATCACCTATACTTATGGGTCATCATCTCCCTGATATGTCTCCAACGTATCTATAATTTTTGATTGTTCCATGCTATTATATTACCCCTTTTGGATGTTTATGGGCTTTATTTTACACATTTATATCATTTTTGGGACTAACCTACTAACCGGAGGCCCAGCCCATATTGTTTTATTTCCTATTTCAGTATTTTGAAGAAAAGGAATATCAAACAGAGTCCAAATGGAATGAAACCTTTGGGAGCGTGATTTTTGGAACAAACGTGATCCGGAGAGCTTGGAGTGCAAGTCAAGAAGCTTCAGAGGGCCCACAAGATAGGTGGCTGCGCCCCCCTGTAGGGCGCGCCCCCTGTCTCGTGGGTCCCTCGGGCGGCCACCGACGTACTTCTTCCTCCTATATATACCTAAGTACCCCGAAAACATCCAGGGGCACCACGAAACACAATTTCCACCGCCGTAACCTTCAATATCCGCGAGATCTTATCTTGGAGCCTTCATCGGCACTCTGCCGGAGGGGGAATCAACCATGGAGGGCCTATACATCAACATCCTTGCCCCTCCGATGAGTTGTGAGTAGTTTACCACAGACCTACGGGTCCATAGTTATTAGCTAGATGGCTTCTTCTCTCTTTCTGGATCTCAATACAATGTTCTCCCCCTCTCTTTTGGAGATCTATTCGATGTAAACTCTTTTTGCGGTGTGTTTGTCGAGATCCGATGAATTGTGGGTTTATGATCAAGTTTATCTATGAATAATATTTGAATCTTCTCTGAATTCTTTTATGTATGATTGAGTTATCTTTGCAAGTCTCTTCGAATTATCAATTTGGTTTGGCCTACTAGATTGGTCTTTCTTGTCATGGGAGAAGTGCTTAGCTTTGGGTTCAATCTTGCGGTGTCCTTACCCAATGACAGAAAGGGTTGCAAGGCACGTATTGTATTGTTGCCATCGAGGATAACAAGATGGGGTTTATATCATATTGCACGTGTTTATCCCTCTACATCATGTCATCTTGCTTAATGCGTTACTTTGTTCTTATGAACTTAATACTCTAGATGCAGGCAGGAGTCGGTCGATGTGTGGAGTAATAGTAGTAGATGCAGGCAGGAGTCGGTCTACTTGTTATGTACGTGATGCCTATATACATGATCATGCCTAGATAATCTCATAACTATGCGCTTTTCTATCAATTGCTCGACAGTTAATTTGTTCACCACCGTAATACTTATGCTATCTTGAGAGAAGCCACTAGTGAAACCTATGGCCCCAGGTCTATCTCTTATCATATTTGCTTTTCATCTACTTTTATTTGCATCTTTACTTTTTGCATCTATATTATAAAATACCAAAAATATATTTGTCTTATCATACTATCTTTATTAGATCTCACTTTTGCAAGTGGCCGTGAAGGGATTGACAACCCCTTTATTGCGTTGGTTGCGAGTTCTCAGTTTGTTTGTGTAGCGTGGGACTTTTGAGGAGCCTCCTACTGGATTGATACCTTGGTTCTCAAAACTGAGGGAAATACTTACGCTACACTTTGCTGCATCACCCTCTCCTCTTGAGGAAAACCAGCATAAGCTCAAGACGTAGCAAGAAGGATTTCGGCGCCGTTGCGGAGAGGTCTTCGCTCAAGTCAAGACATACCAAGTACCCATCACAAACCCATCTCCCTCGCATTTACATTATTTGCCATTTGCCTCTCGTTTTCCTCTCCCCCACTTCACCCTTGCCGTTTTATTCGCCCTCTCTTTCCCAATCTCCTCCTCTCTTTTTCGCTTGTCGTCTTTCTGTTTGCTTGTGTGTTGGATTACTTGTTGCCATGGCGCAAGATAGTACCAAATTGTGTGACTTCTCGAATACCAATAATAATGATTTCCTTAGTACTCCAATTGCTCCTCTTAATGATGTTGAGTCTTGTGAAATCAATACCGCTTTGCTGAATCTTGTTATGAAAGACCAATTCGCCGGCCTTCCTAGTGAAGATGCCGCTACTCATCTAAACAATTTTGTTGATTTGTGTGATATGCAAAAGAAGAAAGATATGGATAACAATATTGTCAAATTGAGGTTATTTCCGTTTTCACTTAGAGATCGTGCTAAAGTTTGGTTTTCGTCTTTGCCTAAAAATAGTATTGATTCTTGGAACAAGTGCAAAGATGCTTTTATCTCTAAGTATTTTTCTCCCACTAAGATCATCACTCTTAGGAAAGATATTATGAATTTTAAACAACTTGATCATGAGCATGTTGCCCAATCTGGGGAAAGAATGAAATTGATGCTTCGCAATTGCCGTACTCATGGTTTGAATTTATGGATGATCATACAAAATTTTATGCCGATTTGAACTTTGCTTCTAGAAATCTCTTAGATTCGGCCGCGGGAGGCACCTTTATGGAAATCACATTAGGAGATGCTACAAAATTGCTTGATAATATTATGGCTATTTATTCTCAATGGCACACCGAAAGATCTTCTAGTAAAAAAGTGCATGCTATAGAAGAAAATAATGTTTTGAGTGGAAAGATGGATGAACTTATGAAGATGTTTGCTACTAAAAATACTCCTCTTGATCCCAATGATATGCATTTGTCTTCTTTGATTGAGAATAATAATGAATCTATGGATGTGAACTTTGTTGGTAGGAATAGTTTTGGAAACAATGCTTATAGAGGAAATTTTAATGCTAGACCGTTCCCTAGTAATCCCTCTAATAATTATGGAAATTCCTACAATAATTCTTATGGTAATTTTAATAAGATGCCCTTTGATTTTGAGAATAGTGTGAAAGAATTTATGATTTCTCAAAATAATTTTAATGCTTTGCTTGAAGAAAAATTGCTCAAAGTTGATGATTTGGCTAGGAACATTGATAGACTTTCGCTTGATGTTGATTCTCTTAAAATTAGATCTTCCCCTCCTAAGCATGATATCAATGAGTCTCTCAAAGTAATGAGAATTTCCATTGACGAGTGCAAGGGAAGAACCGCTAGATTGCGTGCTAAAAAAGAAAGCTTTATAAAAGCGTGTTCTTCTAGTTTCCGTGAAAATAATGATGAGGATCTTAAAGTTATTGATGCGTCTCCAATTAGATCTTGCAATATGAATTTTGATGATTATGGGAGTGATGATGAATCAACTTTGCCTAGAAGGTGTCCCAAAAATTCGGAGTCTTTAGATCTTGATGTTAAATTTGGTAAAAGAGAGATTGGAGAATCCTCAACTTCTAATAATATTGAACCTACTATCTCGGATTTCAAGGAATTTGATTATGATAATTGCTCTTTAAAAGGTTGTATTTCCTTGTTGCAATCAGTTGTTAATTCTCCTCATGCTTATAGCCAAAATAAAGCTTTTACCAAACATGTTGTTGATGCCTTGATGCAATCTTATGATGAAAAACTTAATTAGGAAGTTTCTATACCTAGAAAACTTAATGATGAGTGGGAACCTACTATAAAGATTATAATTAAAGATTATGAGTGTTTTGCTTTGTGTGATTTGGGTGCTAGTGTTTCCACGATTCCGAAAACTTTATGTGATATTCTAGGTTTCCATGATCTTGATGATTGCTCTTTAAATTTGCACCTTGCGGATTCCACCATTAAAAAGCCTATGGGAAGGATCAATGATGTTCTTATTGTTGCAAATAGAAATTTGGTGCCCGTAAATTTTATCGTTCTTGATATAGATTGCAATCTTTCTTGCCCTATTATTCTAGGTAGACCTTTCCTTAGAGCGATTGGTGCGATTATTGATATGAAGGAAGAGAATATTAGATTCCAATTTCCATTAAAGAAAGGAATGGAGCACTTTCCAAGAAAGAAAGTCAAATTACCTTATGAATCTATCATGCGTGCTACTTATGAATTTAGTGCCAAAGATGGCACTCGTTAGATCTATCTTTGTTTTTATGCCTAGCTAGGGGCGTTAAACGATAGCGCTAGTTGGGAGGCAACCCAATTTTCTTTTTGTTTTTTTGTTTTTGCTATTGTTTAGTAATAAATCTTGCATCTACCTTCTGTTTAGATGTGTTTTTATCTTTTAATTAGTGTTTGTGCCAAGTAGAACCTATAGGATAACCTACGATGATAGTTGATTTGATTCTGCTGAAAAACAGAAACTTTGCATGCACGAATATTATTTTATTAAATCACAGGAACGTGCTTTTGCGTTGATTCTTTTTGCCGATGTTCAATAAACAAATTGTCCAGGACTTCCTAGTTTTGTAGGATTTTTAGAGTTCCAGAAGTTTGCGTTAGTTACAGATTGCTACAGACTGTTCTGTTTTTGACAAATTCTGTTTTTCGTGTGTTGTTTGCTTATTTCAATGCATCTATGGCTAGTAATTCAGTCTATGAACCATAAAGAAGTTGGAATACAGTAGGTTTAACACCAAAATAAATAAATAATGAGTTCATTGCAGTACCTTATGTGGTGGTTTTGTTTTCTTTCACTAACGGAGCTTATAAGATTTCCTGTTGAGTTTTGTGTTGTGAAGTTTTCAAGTTTTGGGTAAAGCTTTTATGGACTGTGGAACCTAAGCTTGGGGATGCCCATGGCACCCCAAGATATTCAAGGATAGCCAAAAGCCTAAGCTTGGGGATGCCCCGGGAAGGCATCCCCTCTTTCGTCTTTGTTCATTGGTAACTTTACTTGGAGCTATATTTTTATTCGCCACATGATATGTGTTTTGCTTGGAGCGTCGTGTATTATACTCCCTCCGTTCCTAAATATAAGTCTTTGGAGACATTCCACTATGGATCACATACAGAGTAAAATGAATGAACTACACTCTAAAATGCATCTATATACATCCGTATGTGGTTCATAGTGAGATCTCTACAAAGACTTATATTTAGGAACGGAGGGAGTATTAGTCTTTGCTTTTTAGTCTACCACAATCATACTTGCTGTACACACCTTTTGGGAGAAGCCTATTTGATTAGAATTTGCTAGAATACTCTATGTGCTTCACTTATATCTTTTGAGCTTGATAGTTTTTGCTCTAGTGCTTCACTTATATCTTTTAGAGCACGGTGGTGTCTTAATTTTTAAGAAATTGCTAGTCTCTCATGCTTCACTTATATCTTTTTGAGAGTCTTTTAGAACAGCATGGTATTTGCTATGATCTTAAAGTTGGTCCTAGAATGATGAGCATCCAAGTTGGGTATAATAAAAACTATCATAGAAAGTGAATTGGATGCTATGATCAACTTGATGCTTGATAATTGTTTTGAGATATGGAGGTAGTGATATTAAAGTCATGCTAGTTGGGTGATTATGAATTTAAAGAATGCTTGTGTTGAAGTTTATGATTCCCGTAACATGCACGTATGGTGAACCGCTTTGTGATGAAGTTGGAGCACAATTTTATTTATTGATTGTCTTCCTTATGAGTGGCGGTCGGGGACAACGATGGTCTTTTCCTACCAATCTATCCCCCTAGGAGCATGCGCGTAGTGCTTTCGTTTTTGATGACTTCTAAATTTTTGCAACAAGTATATGAGTTCTTTTGATTAATGTTCAGTCCATGGATTATACGCACTCTTTCACCCTTCCACCATTGCTAGCCTCTCTTGTACCGCGCAACTTTCGCCGGTACCATACACCCACCATACTCCTTCCTCAAAACAGCCACCATACCAACCTATTATGGCTTTCCACCGTTCCATTCATATGACACGCATTACTTTTGTCATATTGCTTTTTGCATGATCATGTAGTTGACATTGTATTTGTGGCTAGGCCCCCTTCATAATTTTCATACATGTCGCTCTTGATTCATTGCACATCCCGGTACACCGCCGGAGGCATTCATATAGAGTCATATCTTGTTCTAGCTTTGAGTTATAAATCCATAAAAGTGTGATGATCTTCATTATTAGAGCATTATCCTAGTGAGGTAAGGATGATGAAGGCTATGATTCCCCCACAAGTTGGGATGAGACTTCGGACTTTACAAAAAGGAAAAAAAGAGAAAAAAAAAAGAGAAAAGGCCAAAAAGAAAAAAAAGAGAAGGCCAAAGAAAAAAAAAAGAAAAAGACAAAATAAAAAAATAAAATGAGAGAAAAAGAGAGAAGGGACAAAGCTACTATCTCTTTTTCCACACTTGTGCTTCAAAATAGCACCATGATCTTCATGTTAGAGAGTCTCATATGTTGTCACTTTCATATACTAGTGGGAATTTTTCATTATAGAACTTGGCTTGTATATTCCAATGATGGGCTTCCTCAAAAGTGCCCTAGGTCTTCGTGAGCAAGCAAGTTGGATGCACCCCACTTAGTTTCTTTTGTTGAGCTTTCATATATTTATAGCTCTAGTGCATCCGTTGCATGGCAATCCCTACTCACTCACATTGATATCTATTAATGGGCATCTCCATAGCCCGTTGATACGCCTAGTTGATGTGAGACTATCTTCCCCTTTTTGTCTTCTCCACAACCACCATTCTCTTCCACATATAGTGCTATGTCCATGGCTGACGTTCATGTATTGTGTGAAAGTTGAAAAAGTTTGAGATTACTAAAGTATGAAACAATTGCTTGGCTTGTCATCGGGGTTGTGCATGATTAAATACTTTGTGTGATGAAGATAGAGCATAGTCAGACTATATGATTTTGTAGGGATAACTTTCTTTATCCATGTTATTTTGAGAAGACATGATTACTTTGATTAGTATGCTTGAAGTATTACTATTTCTTATGTCAATATGAACTTTTATTTTGTATTCATTTGGATCTGAACATTCATGCCACAATAAAGAAAATTACATTATGAATTATGCTAGGTAGCATTCCACATCAAAAATTTCTTGTTTATCATCTACCTACTCGAGGACGAGCAGGAATTAAGCTTGGGGATGCTTGATACGTCTCCAACGTATCTATAATTTTTGATTGTTCCATGCTATTATATTACCCCTTTTGGATGTTTATGGGCTTTATTTTACACATTTATATCATTTTTGGGACTAACCTACAAACCGGAGGCCCAGCCCATATTGTTGTTTTTTGCCTATTTCAGTATTTCGAAGAAAAGGAATATCAAATGGAGTTCAAACGGAATGAAACCTTTGGGAGCGTGATTTTTGGAACAAACGTGATCCGGAGAGCTTGGAGTGCAAGTCAAGAAGCTTCTGAGGGACCCACGAGATAGGCCCCCCCCTATAGGGCGCGCCCCCTGTCTCGTGGGCCCCTCGGGCGGCCACCGACGTACTTCGTCCTCCTATATATACCTACGTACCCCAAAAACATCCAGGGGCACCACGAAACACAATTTCCACCGCCGTAAACTTCTGTATCCGCGAGATCCCATCTTGGAGCCTTCGCCGACACTCTGCCGGAGGGGGAATCTAAAGGAAATATGCCCTAGAGGCAATAATAAAGTTATTATTTATTTCCTCACATCATGATAAATGTTTATTATTCATGCTAGAATTGTATTAACCGGAAACATGATACATGTGTGAATACATAGACAAACATATAGTCACTAGTATGCCTCTACTTGACTAGCTCATTAATCAAAGATGGTCATGTTTCGACCATAGACATGTGTTGTCATTTGATTAGTGGGATCACATCATTAGAAGAATGATGTGATTGACATGACCCATTTTGTTAGCCTAGCACTTGATCGTTTAGTATCTGCTATTGCTTTCTTCATGACTTATACAAAGTTCCTGCAACTATGAGATTGTGCAACTCCGTGTACGGAAGAACACTTTGTGTGCTACCAAACGTCACAACGAATCTGGGTGATTATAAAGGTGCTCTCTGGTGTTTCGAAGGTTCATGTTGAGTTGGCATAATTCGAGATTAGGATTTGTCACTCCGATTGTCGGAGAGGTATCTCTGGGCCCTCTCGGTAATACTCATCACTTAAGCCTTGCAAGCATATAACTAATGAGTTAGTTATGAGATGACGTATTACAGAACGAGTAAAGAGACTTGCCGGTAACGAGATTGGACTAGGTATTGGATACCGACGATCAAATCTCGGGCAAGTAACATACCGATGACAAAGGGAACAAAGTATGTTGTTATGCGGTTTGACCGATAAAGATCTTCGTAGAATATGTAGGAACCAATATGGGCATCCAGGTCCCGCTATTGGTTATTGACCAGAGACGTGTCTCGGTCATGTCTGCATTGTTCTCGAACCGTAGGGTCCGCACGCTTAAGGTTTCGATGATAGTTATATTATGAGTTTATGTATTTTGATGTACCGAAGGTTGTTCGGAGTCCCGGATATGATCACGGACATGACGAGGAGTCTCGAAATGGTCGAGACATAAAGATTGATATATTGGACGGATATATTTGGACACCGGAAAGGTTCCGGGAGAGTTTGGGAATATACCGGAGCTCCGGGAGGTTACCGGAACCCCCCGGGAAGTATATGGGCCTTATTGGGCCCATGTAGGAGGAAGAGAGAAGGAGCAAGGGGGGCGCCCCAAGCCCAATCCGACTGGGGAGGGGCCGCCCCCCTTTCTTTCTCTTCCCCCTCTCTTCCTTCCTACTACTAGTACTACTTCCTAATACTAGTACTCCTTCCTTCCCCCTCCAAATAAGATAAGGAAAAGAGAGGGAAACCTACTTGGAGTAGGTTTCCCCCTCCCTATGGCGCGCCCCCCTAGGGCCGGCCACTAGGGCTGGACCAAAAGCTCGTAGCTCGCGAGCTTAATGAGCGCTCGATAGTTCGACTCGTTAAGCTCGTAGCTCGCTTCTTAATGAACATAGCCAATCATTGATTTTAGCTCGCTAAGCTTAACGAGCTTAATGAGCGAGCTAACGAGTTTCACGAGTAGCTCATTAAGCTCGTTAGTTACAACACAATACATATTTTTATCTTATGTGACAAACTTTTTGTAGCACCTCGGCCCATCTATTTAATCTAATCAACATATGAGGCAACAAACTACTTCATTTCTTTTTGTAGTCTTCATATTTCATCTTGAAAATCATACCGAAACATTCATCATGTATATTATAACACATTATAATCTGTTAACGAGCGCTCGCGAGCACTCACGAGCTTAACGAGCTTCAAACGAGCCGAGCCGAGCAGGGTTTTCTGCTCGTTAATCTTAACGAGCTTAACGAGCCGAGCCTTAACGAGTACGAGCTTAACGAGTACGAGCTTAACGAGCCGAGCTGCTCGTTAGTCCACCCCTACCGGCCACCTCCTCCCTCCCTCCTTTATATACGGGGGTAGGGGGGCACCCTAGAACACACAAGTTGATCATTGATCGTTCCTTAGTCGTGTGCGGTGCCCCCCTCCATGATATTACACCTCGATCATATTGCAGCGGTGCTTAGGCGAAGCCCTACGACAGGAGAACATCAAGATCGTCACCACGCCGTCGTGCTGACAAAACTTGTTGGGGATATTACCACTAGGTGTAAACCGGCCAGCTTGGGCCGGGTTAACTCTGTTAGTGGTATAAGCAGAGAAAGGCCCAAGGCCTGTAGTCGGTTTAGAACTTGTAGCCGTAAACCAGCCTGATGTATACTTGTGTTGTAAGTTAGGAATAGAGAGATACCAACCGGGATACGAGTATGAACCTGTTGGGACTCTATGAACCGACGGGCGTCACTCGTGTATATAAGGGGACGACCGGCGACGGTTCAAGGACGATAACCACAACTCGAGCCTAGGCGGCTTGTTTGCTCCCTAGCCATCGAGACCACATCAATTCCATCACAACTAGACGAGGCTTTTACCTTCATCGAAGGGGCGAACTAGTATAAACCCTTGTGTCTTTGTGTCCGCTTTAACCCCTTCAAGTAAACCCGTAGCGATGGCTCCACGACTAAGTCCTTTCACTAGGACATCTACCGTGACAAATCCACGACGCTTGGCGCCACCGTGGGGCTATCGTGACGATGGTTTGACGATCTTGGAGGGCAAGCTCAAAGGACTCAAGGCTACGTCGTAGGTCGGATGACCAAGAGTCGCCGCGGCCGGATCTACATCGACGATGCCGGATGGGGTCCCGAGGCCGATTCAATTGAGTACGGGTACCGGGTCCCTTTTGGTGGCATACACGTCTTCATCGGCAAGATCGGGGAACCTAGGCCTGAGCCGGACATCTGCACCGACCTCGTCGAGACGGCTCAGCGTGCGCGACCTACCCAGGTTAAACCGACCGTGAAGCGTGTCTTCGTTGGAGTCATCCACGGAGGAGAACACGATGCGGTTCGTAACACGTAGCGAGACCGCTGCTTATTCCGCGACGAATCTTCAACAGGAGAGACTGAGTCATTGTACCAGTTGCAGGACGATATGATCAGGGGCTGTTCCGATGGTGACAGTATTCCGGACGCCCCAAGCCAGATCAACCGGGTTGGAATATTCATGGCTGGTATGCAGGCAGCGAACCACTCTTCAACCGCTGCAGCGATACTTTCCGGATCAGCAGCGGTAGTGGCAGCAGGGGCAGGAGGCCCGGTGCGCCCGCCGGTTCAAATTCTATCAGATCTGTTTGATGCACTAGCTGCGCTTATGGCAGAGGACAACCCGGCGGATCAGGAGGCTCATAATGCAGAAATTGCGAAAGTGAAAGAGCAGATCACACAAGCCAAAGCGGATCTAGCGGCAGAAAAGGAGCGGATGGCTGCAGAGCGAGCCGCCTGACGCCTGAAGCTTACAAACTCATGCTTGACCAGAAAGCGCCGCAGGAGGTGTTGAAGCGAAGTATAGATCACGCCTACCATTAGGGTTTGATCCCGTAAATCTCTTTCGCACCCGTGAGCTGGACCTAGTAATCCGCCTCAAAGACCGGAGGCAAACCGGATTGAGGCATCGGGACGTGGGCGACGGTCCAGCCGCGCCAGATGGAGCCTCAGCAGAATATGGTGGTTCCCCCAACGGTTCAGACACCCCCAGGTCATTATTCTAATCATATGGACAACCTTGTTGCAGCCGCTGCACGGTTAGAGGCTATCCCGGTCGAAGGGGATTCCCCGCAAGCAATAGAGACGCGCCGGGTTAAGGAGCTTCTCCGGACTGCACTGATTCAACAGGAAGCATATTCATATAGCCGTGATCGGATTCATTCTACGCCCCGTCCAAGCCGGAGCTATAGCAGGCGTGTGGATGAACCGCCATATCAGCAATGCGGGACCGTGAAGCGCCCGTGGCAATAACCTGACGGGTGGTATTCGTGATGCTCAGGAGGTGGTGGATCGGGCCCGGGCACGAAGGGAGGCCGAATTAGCAGCGTAGGATGACGCGGGTCAACATACACCGGTTCGCCCTACCACCTTCGCGGACCAGAGTCGATCCGCTTTAGGGTGCCTGTTTGATCCCCGCCACGCAATGTACGCCTGCCCAAAGACTTTAAGGGTCCGTGCAAGGTGCCGAATTACACCGCCGATTTGTCCCCTGAAGCGTGGGTTGAAAGTTATGAGATGGCCATGGAGATGCTAGATGTGGATGAGGCCGCGTGTGCAAAATACTTCACCATGATGCTTGAAGGCACGACTCAGACTTGGTTGAAGAGCTTACCGCCCAACTCTATCAGCTCATGGGCGATTCACGGGCCGGTTTATCCGAATTTCAAGGATACATGTAAGCAGCCCAAGTCCATAGTGGACCTAGCGGCTTGTGTCGAGGAGGAAGGAGTCAACGACCCGCTAGGTACGCCATGTTTCGAGATTTTGCACTCCTCCGACAGATCAACGCCGACTCGCAATCTTAACCTTAGAAGGCAAGCGCCGTTTGAGCCTTTAAAATTGAAATTGGGGCGCATGAAGCGGTTCAGAATGACATGGGAACCCTCATGGCCGCTTTAGTGAAGTATGCTGATTCGGACAGTACCAAGGATCCTGAGGCTGATGATGATGAAGCAGGGAAGGGAAAGAAGAACGACAACTCCAAGGGGCAACAGTACAAACCGGCAGGTCATGGAAACGGAGGCAAGCGCAAAGCGGATGGCAACATGGATTTCGTGGCCAATACTAATGCACAGGACAGGGGGCAGCGGCGTAGAGGCAAGGCGAATCGGGGTCCAAATCCTAATGCGAGCCATTTGAATTACTTGTTGAATCAACCTTGCCCCAAGCACGGGACGAAGGAGTCCCCATCGAACCATCTCTGGAAAGATTGTTATATTATGCAGGAGTTCAAAACTCTAATACTTTCCGGTATGACCAGGGGTCAGGTGGCGGTTCAGGATCCGGTTTCCACGTGCCAGGTCATGATGGAGCTTCCGGTTCAGGTCTTAATCAAGGCGGTCACAATAGTCGAATAGTCGAACGGCCCAGCAAAGCAAGAATAAAGATCGGGTTATCGAGCCAACCAAAGCAGTTGAATAGTGGGCGATATCATGTTTTTACAACTAGCTTGGATAAGCGCGACCGAAAGCTTCACAAGCGAGCAAAGGAACTCGTTGAACCGCCTTGCCACGTTATTTACGCTGGTCGGAGCAGCCTATCGTGTGGAGAGAGAGGACCATCCCCGGTTGATAATCCGGCCACCGGCATTGGTGGTAGACCCTCAGGTAGGGGGTTATAAGTTCACTAAGGTGCTCATGGATGGAGGAAGCAGTATTAATATACTATACTATGAAACTTTCCGTCGCGTGGGTCTAACAGACAAGGATCTCAGACCGTCCAATACAGTGTTCCATGGAGTAGTACCAGGCAAATCTGCTTATCCTGTTGGTAAGATGAGTCCTGCTACACGTACGATGCATCTTATACGATTTCCGTACGACAATCATCACTAGCCGTTCATTCAATCCCAGGGACGCGTGAGATCACATCGTACGAAAATCGTACGTGGTTCACATCGTACGCAGAGCAATATCGTGGTAAGATAGCCCTGGATGTGGCTTTTGGAGACGAGCACGATTCCCGGTCCGAAAAACTAACCTTTGAGGTAGTGAAGATCCGGAGTCCATATCACGCCTTGTTTGGGCGGCCGGCTTATGCTAAGTTCATGGCACGACCTTGTTATATCTACTTGCAACTCAAAATGCCGGGTTACAAGGGAACGATAATGGTGCATGGAAGCCGCCGAGTCGCTTTGGAATGTGAGGAAGGTGATGCAGCTTACGCAGAGGCGGTCTGTGCCATGGAGGAGTTGGAGTTCTATAAGGACAACGTTGATCCGGCAGATATGACCCCTTTAAAGAAGCCGACTACAGAGCATGAATCGGATCTGAAGTTTAAATCGGCAGCTGAGACCAAACTTGTTGACTTCGTGCGGGCGATTCGCCCAAGCAGTTCATCGTCGGTGCCAACTTGATCCCAAATAGGAAAGCGCGCCATCGAAGTTCATCCGTGAGAACCGGGATATCTTTGCATGGAAGCCATCTGACATGCCAGGTGTACCGAGGGAACTCGCTGAGCACACACTTAATGTGGATCCTAAGTATAAACCGGTGAAACAGTTCCTCTGCCGGTTTAACAAAGAAAGGCATAAAGCCATTGGAGAGGAAGTGGCCAGGCTTTTGGCAGCTGGCTTTATCATTGAAGTCTTTCATCCGGAGTGGCTTGCTAATCCGGTGCTGGTCCTTAAGAAAAACGGCACTTGGCGTATGTGTGTGGATTACAGATCTTAACAAGGCCTGCCCGGCGGATCCTTTTGCCCTCCCCGCATTGATCGATTATTGATGCCACAAAGCAGCTGTGAGCGTTTAAGTTTTTGGATGCGACTCTGGATATCATCAGATCAAAATGGCGGTTAAGGACCAGGAGAAAACAGCATTTATCACTCCCTTTGGAGCCTTCTGCTATGTATCTATGCCTTTCGGGCTCAAGAGCGCCCAGGCTACTTATCAGCGGTGTGTACAGAATTGCCTGCATACACAGATCGCAATGTGCATGCTTATGTGGATGATATTGTGGTGAAATCAAGACAGAAAGAGACACTGGTGGATGACTTGAAGGAAACCTTTGACAACTTGCACGTTTACAAGATGATGCTTAATCCGGCCAAGTGCGTCTTTGGTGTTCCGGCAGGCAAGTTATTGGGGTTCCTGGTATCTAACAGAGGAATTGAGGCTAATCCGGAGAAAATTCAAGCTATTACTTCCTTGGCTAAACCAAAGTGTATTAATGATGTTCAGCGTTTGGCGGGCAGAATCGCTGCGTTGAGCTGGTTCATTAGCCGCCTCGGAGAAAAGGCCATCCCCTTATACCAGATGCTGAGGAAAACAGATAATTTTGTCTGGAGTCCGGCTGCTGATGAAGCATTTGAGGACTTAAAACGGCAATTGGCCAAACCGCCTGTTCTTGCGGCCCCGGTTGATAAGGAGCCGCTGTTGTTATATGTTGCAGCCAACGCTCGAGCAGTTAGCGTGGCTATTGTGGTAGAACGCAAGGAGGCAGGCAAGGAATATCCGGTTCAGCGGCCGGTTTATTATATTAGTGAGGTGCTTATTGAGTCCAAGCAAAGGTATCCGCATTGGCAGAAGCTAGTCTATGGTGTTTTCATGGCCAGTCGGAAATTGAAGCGGTATTTCCAAGGGCACCCTATCACAGTGGTCAGTTCAGCTCCTTTGGGTCATATCATACAGAACCGGGAGGCGACTGGCCGGATTGCTAAATGGGCCATAGAGCTTGGGCCGCATGGACTAAAGTATATACCACGGATAGCGGTGAAGTCTCAAGCACTTGTTGATTTCATTAATGATTGGACGGAGTTGCAAGCACCAGAGGAGAAGCCGGATCACACATATTGGACTATTCATTTCGATGGATCCAGGCAATTGGAAGGCTCGGGGGCTGGAGTCATTTTAACTTCCTCGCGAGGTGATAAGTTTTGTTATGTTCTCCGCTTAATGTTCCCTTGTACTAATAATGCAGCTGAGTACGAAGCCTTGCTCCATGGTCTCCGGATGGCTAAAGAGATGAACTTAAGCCGGGTTAAGTGCTTTGGTGACTCGGACCTGGTGGCTCAGCAAGTATCTGGCACTTGGGATTCCAAGGACCCGCTTATGGCCGCATATCGTCGAGAAGTGGATAATATTGCGGGTTGCTTCAAGGGTTATCAAGTGGATCATGTGGATCGCCGAAGAACGGCGGCGGACGCTTTAAGCCGGTTGGGTTCTCAAAGATAAACCGTCCCGCTTAATGTCTTTTGGACGTGTTGCACAACCCGTCAGCCCAGCTCCCAAGTGAAGCGGATTTGGCTATTCCTGATCCGGAGGCCCAATTGGTGGCAGCACTACATGCTATTCCGGATTGGACGGTTCCTTTTCTTGCGTGATATGACTCGAGGGAATTGCCGAAGATGAGATTCGCCGCATGATAATCCGCGCCCAAGTCTATGACGATTCTTAATGGTGAGTTGCATCATTGCAAAGGTATCGTGGGCATTTCAACGTTGTGTTTCCGAGGAAGGCTGTGAAATCTTAAGAGAAATCCATGAAGGAGATTGTGGACATCACGCCGGTTCAAAGTCTCGTGGCAAAGGCATTTAAATCACGGGTTTCTTGGTTGACAAAGACACGCCGATGCGGAGGACTTGGTTAAACGGTGTGATGGATGTCGAATTTTCAAGGCGTGCTCATGTACCGCACAAGAGTTGAGGATGATCCCAATAACGTGGCCGCTTGCAACTTGGGGCTGGATATGGTTGGACCCTTTAAATGATCCAAGGATAAGAAGACCCACGTTCTGGTGGTAGTAGACAAATTTACCAAGTGGGTTGAAGCGGAGCTCGGCCAAGTGTGATGCAGCAACAGCGGTGCGCTTCATCAAAAGGTGATCTTCCGTTTGGCTTTCACACAAGATCATTATCGACAATGGCACTAATTTATCCAAGGGTGCTATGAAAGAGTTCTGTGAACGTGAGCACATCCGGCTTGACGTGTCATCAATGGCTCACCCCCAGTCCAACGGACAGGCAGAGCGAGCTAATCAAGAGATCTTACGAGGCATCAAACCCCGGCTTATGGTTCCGTTGCAGAGGACACCGGGATGCTGGGTTGAAGAGCTACCATCTGTGCTCTGGAGTATCAATACTACGCCAAACCGGTCCACTGGATACACACCGTTCTTTATGGTCTATGGAGCAGAGGCAGTCCTCCCCAGCGATATCCGGCACGACTCGCCTCGTGTGGCGGCTTATGTTGAAGCGGACAACGAGACGGCACGGCAAGACGCTTTGGACCTGTTGGATGAGGAGCGTGATATGGCGGCTGCCCGTTCGGCGATTTACCAGCAAGATCTTCGGCGTTATCACAGTCGCCGGGTTAAAACTAGAACCTTTCAAGAAGGATATTTGGTGCTTCGGCTCATCCAAGACCAGACTGATATGCACAAGTTATCCCCGCCTTGGGAAGGACCTTTTGTGGTCAGCAAGAATCTACACAATGGGTCATACTATCTGATTGATATTCGAGAGCATCAAGACTCACGCACATCAGAGGAAGAGACCAACAGGCCGTGGAACATAGCTCATCTTCGGCCTTACTACACTTGAGCCATCGGCTCTATTTCTGTACATATCATGACAATGTATATATTATCTTGATATAATAAAACCGAGCCTCAGCTAAAGCGGGTCTCTGTTATTCTCATCATGCGTGGTTACATGGAGTGATTCTGTTTTTAAAGCGCCTCCGGTTTACCCTTGACATTTGTCTTTATCACTTGGGGCTTGGTCGTGTCCGAACCAATGCAACACCTCTTGATAGGCTAAAGCCACCAGATCATTTGGGGACACGGTCAAGTCTGAACCGGTCACGCCTCTTGGTCGGCCTACAGGCAGAGTCATTTGGGGCTTGGTCGAACCCAACCAATGTCATGCCACTTGGCGGCGATTGTCACGAAGTCTTTTGGGGACTCGCCGATCGGCACCATCGCTACGCCTTCGGGGAGCTTGGTTGCGTCTGACCATGGTAATGCCATCTGACCAGCTCAGTAAAGCTTTCTTTTGCAAAAAGTTGTTGCCTTTGTTGCCATATTTTCTCATAATTGGTATCCGATTTTTTGTTGCGTTTTTAAACCGACAACGTTTTTATCCGGTTTAACTGTCAATTACAAATTGACAGAACACGGTTTAATCTTACTCCGGAGTCCATCTACCCGGTTTACCTTTTTCTTGTTATCATCATTGAATAGCAAGGAGGTTTGTGCTGATCAGCACGGTTCATATGGGAGTTGTTCTCTCCCCGCTTTACCG
Organism: Aegilops speltoides; assembly: GCA_021437245.1. Classification (NCBI taxonomy): domain Eukaryota; kingdom Viridiplantae; phylum Streptophyta; class Magnoliopsida; order Poales; family Poaceae; genus Aegilops; species Aegilops speltoides. The sequence continues at coordinate 383,933,037 of CM038143.1, forward strand.
ACGGTCATGGTTTTTAAGACCTCCGCTTTAAGTTTGGCTACGCCAGCTTCATGCCCAGACATGGCAGGTATTTGTATCACATATTTGTTGGATTTCTGATACATATATTCAATATCATAAACCGGCTGGCGGTATCACCGCCACCGAGGTTCAAATTTTTCTGGTTGCAGGAAGTACGAATCAAGCAAAAGTGTCGCTACTTATGCACGAAGGCATATTCAAAACGGAAGTATTCACTAAAGTTATTACAAGGCAACACGGTGCCCAAATAAGATCATTGTTCTTTGGGCAACCGCCAAACGACAGATATTTGAACCGGCCTCCGGTTCAAGCTCGCTTCTTCATCTTCCGCCGCTTCGCTTCCTCATCTCTACCCATTGGCCGGAAATCAACAAAGGGTCCATCGATTCCCATTAACGCTTGAAAACAGCTTCTTCATGGATCAGGAAGACGGTTCAATATCGGGCGAGGTATGCTTACGGATTGAGGGATCAGATTTTCCGCTTCAATAGTTGGGGCTGGCACTCGCTTGTTCTGGTCGTTGTATTGCGCTTGATAATGCTCCAAATCTGCTTCTTCGGCCAGCTGACAAGCCAGAGGGCGCACTGCACGGTTTATTGCCCGTAAATCCTCTTCATTAAAGTCAGAGCCATCTTCCTTCACACTAGGGTAGCCTTGAGCTGCTTTCGCCGGATCAAAATCTGGTACCCATGCCTTGGCTCGGATCAAAGCATTAATAGCTCCGTCCGCAAAGAGATTTTTTCACCTCCTCAATCCGGCAGAAGCATGGACAACCGGTTCGAGTATCTTGGATCAAGGAAGGTGCGGGTTGTTATGCGAGGCTGTGGTGATGATACGCTGGGCTCCGATATATAACTGTTCTACTAAGGTGTAGACAGCCTTCAGTTTCTTCCGCACATCGTTTCCTAAGTGCCCGATGCATGTGCCTACAACAGTAAAGAGTTAGTCTCAAACCGGAGTTATGCTATAGCGGGTTCAAAACGTCACAACTATTCAAAGGAGCTTACCAAAGATTGCCGCAGTCATAGAGTGTACTTGCCGCTTTACGGCTGTCAGATCATCCACCACCGGTTTAAGGGCAGCTTCAGCATTTTCTGCTCGTTTGATCGAATTGGCCTTCTCAGTGGCCCAGTCAGCCTGTTCTTTCTTGAAGCCTTCCTTCACTTGTTCAGCGGCGTTCAAAGCACTGGTTAATTCTTTCTTGGCCTTTTCTGTTTCGGCCTGCTAGGTTTTCAACGCCTCTTGTAAATCGGCAATCCGGTCCTCCTTGATTTTCACCTCAGCCTGTGTATCGGTAGTATGATCAGCAAGCAGTTCAAGAAAGTCAAAGTCTCAACCACACAACAAAGTTATATGCTTGACACTTGGGGGCTAATGTACCTTCGATTTTTATATATCTGCTAGATGGCAAAGTCCCAAGCTCAATACAAGTATTCAACTTGGCACTTGGGGGCTAATGGCTATTTGATCTACGTATGTTTCCAAAGGCAGTTTTTATTAAAGCCCCGGTTTAAGTATGCCAAGTTAAACCGTCCTTGGGGGTTATCTGGTGGATTTCAAAGTTGTTATGAATATAGTCAAGTCCCGGTTTGATCAAGATTACAAACCGCCCTTGGGGCTACAAGGAATGATATAAGGGCGATAAGCAAAGGAGTGGGTTACCTCAAACTTGTCCCTCATTAACTTGACCAGGCCAGCTTCATAGTCACGGCTGGTATAAAGCCGGTTTAAATAGTCAGAATGAAGGTCTTGGGCGCTCAGAGCAGCATATGTCTCCAGTTCAACATCCCATTTTCCTTTATTCAAAGCGGAAATATCTTCTTTTACAGTGTGCCTGGTCAAAGTTGCAGGATTCCCCGGTTTAGAACGGCCCATACCAGTTATCACAACATCATCATCTTTGGACTCAACAGACTGTGTAGGCACGGCCGTTTTGTCAGCAGGACTATGGGATTTATCAAATCGGATGGTGCTGGCAGGTGGATCGGCAGAGATTGATGTGTTAACAGGCCTCTCTTCGGGAATAACAGTATCTTGTAGCGGAGGATCATTGGGAATGTCTTCAGAGGCAAAATTTCCAAGATCTGGTGCTCTCTCATGATCTGAGGCAGCATCTTCTTCAGCCGTTTTATCCAAATGGGCCTTCTTACTGGGTCTCGGTTTGGTTCTAAGAAACAAAGAGTCAGGGAGAAGCATAAACCATTACACAATATATTAGAAGCATATGGTCGGTTTGGCTTACCCGACGGCTATCTTCAATGGTGGTAATTGAGTGGCCGATGATTCACCAGAGGATGAATGGGAAGTAACCTGATAATCGGAGTCGGACGGATTAAGAGGTTGACGGAAGAAACCCGCTTTAGAATTTAAAGCAATAAAAAGGTCGGAGACCTCGGAGCGGCGCTTTTGAACCGGGCTGTTTGGTAAACCGGCAGAGGTAACTACCTGACCACTGTGCCGGGTTGTGCGGCGAGCTTCATGTTGCTGCGTCTTCATAAGAAATTTGGGATCCAAATAAGCAAGAGGGTGAGAAAAATTAACTTTTCGGTTTGCCTGGCGAAATTTTGGCAAAGGCAAATTTCTTTGAATCGAAGAGAGAATAGTTACCTCAACGAATCCTGCATTGCTGGCCTCGGCCATCCCCGACAAGCATCATCATCAATAAGGCGGTAAAAAGCAAGCCAAGAGAATCAAGTTCTACCTCAAGATCCGGATTACCCACATCATCGCCAACGGCTGGGTCCGATGAAGCAATGGTCTTTCTCTTATGGGCTGATTTCTTGACAACTTTGGTTTTGGGGCGGGTTGGCGCCTGCTTTCTCCGCTTTATCTTGTGAAAGTTTCTTGCTCCAAAACGGATTATCACCCGGATCGAAATAATTAAATGTTGGATACATGAAGCAAGAACAGGTTTAATGATGGAACAACTAGAAACTTACCGCAGCGGTTTGTTGGTGGTGCAAGAAGGAGCTAGACGGTTTGAGCACGAGGTGCTCCGGTTCATTCAAAGATCTTTTTACCGAGTCCGAACTTCATCATCGAGAGTTGGAGTTTGGTGTGTCGGAGTGGGTCGTCGACATTATCGGTGTAATCGCACATCAAACCGAGCGCCGCTCAGAGGCAAGATGCCCCATGATAACCAGCAGCGTGCAAGGTCTATTCCGCCAAACCGTTAGCCATAAAAGCTCGGAGCTTGGACAAGTTAAGGGCATATTTGCTTCTATCTTTGGCGCCAAATCTTTGTGGAAATGGATGGGTGTTGCTTAGCCGCCCGGGACGAAAGCCGTAAGGGATTTTCATCTTCAGAGAAGTATCTTTGTAATAAAACCAAGTCGCATTCCACTCCTTGGGGTGAGTATGGAGTTTGACGTGGGGATAGGTGATCTCCTTCCTCTTTGAATAGCCATGCCACCCAATTCAGTATTGGGGCCGCCGGTGAATTCAAAGGCTGACGGTTTAGATGGAAGAGGTCTCTAAACAGTTCAATGAAGGTTCCTCTTGAAGATATACTTCAGATAGTACTTGAAAGTGGCATAAATTGGTGACGGAGTTGGGGCCAATGTCCCGGGACGGAGCTGAAAATTGGCTAACACGCCCGGTAAAATTTTGAACCGGCGGTTTGAAGCCCCGGCCGTGTGATCTGCGAAGACCACAACTTCTCCTTCCCGGGTGTGGAGGACATTCCTCTCGTGGACCCTCCAAAGGATCTGTATCTTTGTCATCTAAAGCGCCAATCGAGACTAGATCATTCAGCTGTGACTCGGTGACGCGGGAAGGAACCCAGTTGCATTCATACACTTGTTTGGCCATGATAAGATCTACAAGGAATAATTGATCCGGTTCAAAAGCATGCTTGATACAAGGTGTTGATCTAAGTTATGATAAACCGGAGGCAGTATCTAGAAACCGGTTTCCTGTGATACGGTATCCGGTGGATTCTGGCGGTTCAACAAGGGGACTAATGATATATATGTGCCGGTTTAGCAGTCTTTTCCTATGGTGAGTTAAACCGCCTAATCTAGGTTTTGGAAGCAATTGAAGCTATGGACAGTTAGTGTGCAGAAACAAGTTTCACAAGATCCTATTATAGATGCGGATCAAACGCAGGCTTACAGAAAACAGAAAATATTTCACGGAAGTAAGGCAGAAACGGAAGTGGACTAGGGAGCAGATATATATGCAGAAGATCCATGGGTTTAAGATACAGCGGATGCACAGGGATCGCTATTAATACAGTACAGATTCACGGTGTTGTTCAAAGTTAAAAGAACAGACAGGAACGCGTGAAGAACACAGTATGAAGCTAGAACCCTAAAAACAGATCTAAGTCAAGAAGGGGAAGAAGCTTACCGAGAACGGAGAGGACGCGGAAAGAGGCCGCAATGTTCTGGTACGTTCAGGTTGATGCAGCGGCCCAGGACGAGGTGGAAGTCGACGAAGGTGGCGGAGCTCCAAGAACAGCGGCGCGAGGAAGACGAAGAAGAGGAGACGAAGGGAAGAAAGAAATGACCCTTCGGTCCTATTTATAAGGCAGCCAAGCTAGGTCAAGCGCTGGATCCGTGAACCGCTATTAAAAGAGGGCGTTATAAATGATAAAATTTCAGGATGACGCCATGCGGTTTCTAAAGAATGAAGTGATGACGACATGGCGGTTTACCACCATTAGAAGATGTCCAAGATACAAGCTTTGTGAAGGATTGACATGAACCAGTTCAAATCAACTGGGGCCTAATGTTGGGGATATTACCACTAGGTGTAAACCGCCAGCTTGGGCAGGGTTAACTCATTAGTGGTATAAGCAGAAAGGCCCAAGGCCCGTAGTCGGTTTAGAACTTGTAGCCGTAAACCAGCCCGATGTATACTTGTGTTGTAAGTTAGAATAGAGAGATACCAACCGGATACGAGTATGAACCGGTTGGGGCTCTATGAACCAACAGGCGCCACGTGTATATAAGGGACGACCCGCGACGGTTCAAGGACGACAACCACAACTCGAGCCTAGGCGGCTTGTTTGCTCCTAGCCATCGAGACCACATCAATTCCATCACAACTAGACGTAGGCTTTTACCTTCATCGGGGGCGAACTAGTATAAAACCCTTGTGTCTTTGTGTCCGCTTTAACCCCTTCAAGTAAACCCGTAGCGATGGCTCCACGACTAAGTCCTTTCACTAGGACATCCGCCGTGACAAAATCCACGTAACTCCCCCGGAGCCTCACTGGATTGGAGATCGCAGTGCGCCATGTCGCGTGTCAAGAACTTCGGAGGTGCCGGATCGCGGTGCTTGGATCACGGACCGGGAGGACGACGACTACTTCCTCACCATCCCTTCAACGCTTCGCTTCCGATCCACAAGTGGTATGTAGACAACTCTCTCCCTCGTTGCTATATCATCACCATGATCTTGGTGTGCGAGGAAATTTTTGAAATTACTATGTTCCCCAACAAAGGGCATCCGAGCCAAGGTTTTATGGTTTGATGTTATTTGCATGAGTAGAACACAAGTGAGTTGTGGGCGATATAAGTCAACTTGCTTACCACTAGATGTCATACTTTTGTTCAGCGGTATTGTTGGATGAAGCGCCCGGACCGACATTACGCGTGACGCTTATGCGAGACTGGTTTTACCGCCGTGCACTTTGCACACGGTGACTAGCGGTGTCGCTTTTTCCAACTTTAGTTGAAGCGGATTCGTGAAAAGGGTCCTTATGAAGATTAAAACAGCATCAACTTGACAAACTATCGTTGTGGTTTTGATGCGAGGTGAGATTGGTTCTTGCTAAGCCCGTAGCAGCCACGTAAAATTTGCAACAACAAAGTAGAGGACGCCTAACTTGTTTTTGCAGGCATGTTGTGATGTGATATGGCCAAGATGTGATGCTATATTTTATTGTATGAGATGATCATGTTTTGTAATAGGCGACTTGTTATCGTGACAACCGCAGGATCCATATGGTTGTATTTTTATTGTATGAAATGCAAACACCATGTAATTGCTTTACTTTATCACTAAGCGGTAGCGATAGTCGTAGAAGCAATAGATGGCGTGACAACGACAACGATGCTACGATGGAGATCAAGGTGGAGCCGGTATCGATGGTGATCACGACGGTGCTTGGAGATGGAGATCACAAGCACAAGATGATGATGGCCATATCATATCACTTATATTGATTGCATGTGATGTTTATCCTTTATGCATCTTATCTTGCTATGATTGACGGTAGCATTTTAAGATGATCTCTCACTAAAATTATCAAGTAGGGTTCTCCCTGAGTTTGCACCATTGCCAAAGTTCGTCGTGCCGAGACACCACGTGATGATCGGGTGTGATAAGCTCTACGTCCATCTACAACGGGTGCAAGCCAGTTTTGCACATGCAGAATACTTAGGGTTATACTTGACGAGCCTAGCATATGCAGATATGGCCTCGAACACGGAGACCGAAGGTCGAGGGTGAATCATATAGTAGATATGATCAACATAATGATGTTCACCATTGAAAACTACTCCATCTCACGTGATGATCGGTTATGGTTTAGTTGATTTGGATCACGTGATCACTTAGATGACTAGAGAGATGTCAATCTAAGTGGGAGTTCTTAAATAATATGATTAATTGAACTTAAATTTATCATGAACTTAGTCGATAGTATCTTGCTTGTCTATGTTTGTTTGTAGATAGATGGCTCGTGCTTTTGTTCCGTTGAATTTTAATGCGCTCCTTGAGAAAGCAAAGTTGAAAGATGATGGTAGCAATTATACGGATCGGGTCCGTAACTCGAGGATTATCCTCATTGCTGCCAGAAAAGTTAAGTCCTAGAAGCACCGCTAGGTGACGCCTGCTCTGCCCTGAGAACCACGACGTTAAGAACGCTGGCGCAGAGCAAAGCCGATGACTACTCTATAGTTCGGTGTGCCATGCTTTACGGCTTAGAACCGGGTCTTCAAAAGCGTTTTGAACATCATGGAGCATATGAGATGTTCAAGAGTTGAAGTTAATATTTCAAGCAAATGCCCGGATTGAGAGATATGAAGTCTCCAATAAGTTCTATAGCTGCAAGATGGAGGAGAATAGTTCACGGTGAACATATACTCGTAATGTCCGGGTATAACAATCACTTGATTCAACGGGAGTTAATCTTCCCGATGATAGTGTCATTGATGTAATTCTTCAATCATCGCCACCAAGCTACAAGAGCTTTGTGATGAACTATAATATGCAAGGGATGAACAAGACTATTCCCGAGCTCTTCGCGACGTCAAGTCATGGAGGTAGAAATCAAGAAGGAGCATCAAGTGTTGATGGTCAACAAGACCACTAGTTTCAAGAAGAAGGGCAAAGGAAGAAGAAGGGCAAAGGGAAGAAGAAGGAACTTCAAAAGAACGGCAAGCAAGCCTGCCAAGAGAAGAAACCCAAATCTGGACCTAAGCCCGAAATCGAGTGCTTTATTGCAAGGGAAGGGTCATCGAAGCGGAACTGCCCCAAGTATTTGGCGGATAAGAAGGATGGCAAAGTGAACAAAGGTATATGTGATATACATGTTATTGATGTGTACCTAACTAGAGCTCGTAGTAGTACCGGTATTTGATACCGTGCCGTTGCTAATATTTGCAACTCAAAGCAGGACTACGGAATAAGCGAGCAGTGGCCAAGGACGAGGTGACAATGCGCTGGGAACGGTTCCAAAGTCGATGTGATCGCCGCCGGCACGCTACCTCTACATCTACCATCGGGATTAGTTTTAGACCTGAATAATTGTTATTTGTGCCTCCGTTTGAGCATGAACATTATATCCGGATCTTGTTTGATGCGAGACGGTTATTCATTTAAATCGAGAATAATGGTTGTTCTATTTATATGAGTAGTATGTTTTATGGTCATGCACCCTTGAAGAGTGGTCTATTTTATTGAATCTCGATAGTAGTGATACACATATTCATAATGTTGAAGCCAAAAGATGCAGAGTTGATAATGATAGTGCAACTTATTTGTGGCATCGCCGTTTAGGTCATATCGGTGTAAAGCGCATGAAGAAACTCCATGCCGATGGACTTTAGAATCACTTGATTATGAATCACTTGGTACTTGCTAACCGTGCCTCATGGGCAAGATGACTAAAACACCATTCTCCTAACTATGGAGAGAGCAACCAGATTTGTTGGAAATCATACATACCGATGTATGTGGTCCGATGAATGTTGAGGCTCGTGGAGGATATCGTTATTTTCTCACCTTCACAGATGATTTGAGCAGATATGGGTATATCTACTTAATGAAACACAAGTCCGAAACATTTGAAAAGTTCAAAGAATTTCAGAGTGAAGTAGAAAATCATCGTAACAAGAAAATAAAGTTTCTACGATCGATCGTGGAGGAGAATATTTGAGTTACGAGTTTGGTTTACATTTGAAACAATGTAGAATAGTTTCACAACTCACGCCACCGAACACCACAACGGAATGGTGTGTCCGAACGTCGAATCGTACTTTACTTGATATGGTGCGATCTATGATGTCTCTTACCGATTTACCGCTATCATTTTGGGGTTATGCTTTAGAGACGGCCGCATTCACTTTAAATAGGGCACCATCAAAATCCGCTGAGACGACGCCTTATGAACTATGGTTTGGCAAGAAACCAAAGTTGTCGTTTCTTAAAGTTTGGGGCTGCGATGCTTATGTGAAGAAACTTCAACCCGATAAGCTCGAACCCAAATCGAGAAATGTGTATTCATAGGATACCCAAAGGAAACTGTTGGGTACACCTTCTATCACAGATCCGAAGGCAAAACATTCGTTGCTAAGAATGGATCCTTTCTAGAGAAAGAATTTCTCTCAAAGAAGTGAGTGGGAGGAAAGTAGAACTTGATGAGATAATCTATCTACTCCCTTGTTGGAAGGTAGTTCATCACGAGAACCGGTTCCCGTGACAACTACACCAACTAGTGAGGAAGCTAATGATATTGATCATGAAACTTCAGATCAAGTTTCGCTAAACCTCGAGGTCTACAGAGTAAGATCCGCACTGAGTGGTACGGTAATCCTGCCCTAGAAGTCATGTTACTTGACCATGATGAACCTACGAACTATGAGGAAGCGATGATGAGCCCAGATTCGCAAAATGGCTGGAGGCCATGAAACCGAGATAGGATCCATGTATGAAAACAAAGTATGGACTTTGGTTGACTTGCCCGATGATCGGCAAGCCATTGAGAATAAATGGATCTTTAAGAAGAAGACTGACGCTGATGGTAATGTTACTATCTACAAAGCTTGACTTGTTGCAAAAGGTTTTCGACACTACGATGAGACTTTCTCACCCGTAGCGATGCTTAAGTCTGTCTAAATCATGTTGGCTATTGCTGCATTTCATGATTATGAAATTTGGCAAATGGATGTCAAGACTGCATTCTTGAATGGATTTCTAGAAGAAGAGTTGTATATGATGCAGCCTGAAGGTTTTGTTGATCCAAAAGGCTCGACAAAGTGTGCAAGCTCCAATGCTCCATTTATGGACTGGTGCAAGCATCTCGAGTTGGAATAAATGCTTTGATGAGTGTGATCAAAGATATGGTTTTATCTGCACTTTTGGAGAAGCCTCAGATTTACAAGAAAGTGAGTGGGAGCTCAGAGCATTTCTAGTTTTATATGTTGATGACATATTATTAATTGGAAATGATATAGAATTTCTGGATAGCATAAAGGATATTTGAATAAAAGTTTTTCGATGAAAGACCTCGGTGAAGTTGCTTATATATTAGGCATCAAGATCTATAGAGATAGATCAAGACGCTTAATAGGACTTTCACAAAGCACATACCTTGACAAAATATTGAAAAAGTTCAATATGGATCGTGCAAAGAAAGGATTCTTGCCTCGTGCTACAAGGTGTGAAGTTGAGTCGAACTCAATGCCCCACCACAGCAGAAGATAGAGAGAAATGAAAATGTTCCCTATGCTTCAGCCATAGGCTCTATCATGTATGCAATGCTGTGTACCAGACTGACGTATGCTTAGCAATAAGCTTAGCAGAAGGTACCAAAGTAATCCAGAGTGGATCATCGGACAGCGGTCAAGAACATCCTGAAATACGAAAAGGACTAAGGATATGTTTTCGATATGGAGGTGACAAAGAGCTAGTCGTAAATGGTTACGTTGATGCAAGCTTTGACACGATCCGACGATTCTAAATCGCAAACCGGATACGGGTTTTATTAAACGGTGGAGCTGTAAGTTGGTGCAGTTCTAAACAAAGCGCCGTGGCGGGATCTACATGTGAAGCGGAGTACATAGCTGCTTCAAGCAGCAAATGAAGGAGTCTGCATGAAGGAGTTCATTTCCGATCTAGGTGTCATACCTAGTGCATCGGGACCAATGAAGATCTTCGTGACAACATCGTGCAATTGCCTTGGCAAAGGAATCCAGATTTCACAAGAGGACCAAGCACATCAAGAGACGCTTCAATTCCATTCGGGACCAAGTCCAAGTGGGAGACATAGAGATTTGCAAGATACACACGGATCTGAATGTTGCAGATCCGCTGACTAAGCCTCTCTCAAAGCAAAACATGATCAGCACCAAGACTCCATGGGTGTTAGAATCATTACTATGTAATCTAGATTATTGACTCTAGTGCAAGTGGGAGATCAAGGAAATATGCCCTAGAGGCAATAATAAAGTTATTATTTATTTCCTCACATCATGATAAATGTTTATTATTCATGCTAGAATTGTATTAACCGGAAACATGATACATGTGTGAATACATAGACAAACATATAGTCACCAGTATGCCTCTACTTGACTAGCTCATTAATCAAAGATGGTCATGTTTCTTGACCATAGACATGTGTTGTCATTTGATTAGTGGGATCACATCATTAGAAGAATGATGTGATTGACATGACCCATTTTGTTAGCCTAGCACTTGATCGCTTAGTATACTTGCTATTGCTTTCTTCATGACTTATACAAAGTTCCGCAACTATGAGATTGTGCAACTCCGTGTACCGAAGAACACTTTGTGTGCTACCAAACGTCACAATGTAACGGGTGATTATAAAGGTGCTCTCTGGTGTTTCGAAGGTTCATGTTGAGTTGGCATAATTCGAGATTAGGATTTGTCACTCCGATTGTCGGAGAGGTATCTCTGGCCCTCTCGGTAATACTCATCACTTAAGCCTTGCAAGCATATAACTAATGAGTTAGTTATGAGATGACGATTCTGAGCGAGTAAAGAGACTTGCCGGTAACGAGATTGGACTAGGTATTGGATACCGACGATCAAATCTCGGGCAAGTAACATACCGATGACAAAGGGAACAAAGTATGTTGTTATGCGGTTTGACCGATAAAGATCTTCGTAGAATATGTAGGAACCAATATGGGCATCCAGGTCCCGCTATTGGTTATTGACCAGAGACGTGTCTCGGTCATGTCTGCATTGTTCTCGAACCGTAGGGTCCGCACGCTTAAGGTTTCGATGATAGTTATATTATGAGTTTATGTATTTTGATGTACCGAAGGTTGTTCGGAGTCCCGGATATGATCACGGACATGACGAGGAGTCTCGAAATGGTCGAGACATAAAGATTGATATATTGGACGGATATATTTGGACACCGGAAAGGTTCCGGAGAGTTTTTGAATATCTCGGAGCTCCGGAGGTTACCGAACCCCTGGAAGTATATGGGCCTTATTGGCCCATGTAGGAGGAAGAGAAGGAGGAGCAAGGGGGCGCGCCCAAGCCCAATCCGATTGGGGAGGGGGCCGCCCCTTTCCTTTCTCCTTCCCCTCTCTTCCTTTCTACTACTAGTACTACTTCCTAATACTAGTACTCCTTCCTTCCCTCCAAATAAGATAAGGAAAGAGAGGAAACCTACTTGGAGTAGGTTTCCTCCCTATGGCGCGCCCCCTAGGCCCGGCCACCTCCTCCCTCCCTCCTTTATATACGGGGTAGGGGGCACCCTAGAACACACAAGTTGATCATTGATCGTTCCTTAGCCGTGCGGTGCCCCCTCCACGATATTTCACCTCGATCATATTGTAGCGGTGCTTAGGCGAAGCCTGCGACAGAGAACATCAAGATCGTCACCATGCCGTCGCGGTCTTGTGGAACTCCCCTCGAGCCTCTACCGGATTGGAGATCAAGGGTGCGCCATCGAGCTGTGGCGTGTCAAGAACTCGGAGGTGCCGGAGTAACGGTGCTTGGATCGGTCAGACCGGGAGGACGTACGACTACTTCCTCTATGTTGCGTCAACGCTTCCGCTTCGGTCTACGAGGGTACGTAGACAACACTCTCCCCTCGTTGCTATATCATCACCATGATCTTGCGTGTGCGTAGGAATTTTTTTGAAATTACTACGTTCCCCAACAGAATCAACCATGGAGGGCCTCTACATCAACATCCTTGCCCCTCCGATGAGTTGTGAGTAGTTTACCACAGACCTACGGGTCCATAGTTATTAGCTAGATGGCTTCTTCTCTCTTTCTGGATCTCAATACAATGTTGTCCCCCTCTCTTGTGGAGATATATTCGATGTAAACTCTTTTTGTGGCGTGTTTGTCGAGATCCGATGAATTGTGGGTTTATGATCAAGTTTATCTATGAATAATATTTGAATCTTCTCTGAATTCTTTTATGTATGATTGAGTTATCTTTGCAAGTCTCTTCGAATTATCAGTTTGGTTTGGCCTACTAGATTGGTCTTTCTTGTCATGGGAGAAGTGCTTAGCTTTGGGTTCAAGCTATGTGTCCTTACCAAAGGATGTAAAGGGTTGCAAGGCACGATTGTATTGTTGCCATCGAGGATAACAAGATGGGGTTTATATCATATTGCATGTGTTTATCCCTCTACATCATGTCATCTTGCTTAATGCGTTGCTCGTTCTTATGAACTTAATACTCTAGATGCTGGCAGTGAGTCGGTCGATGTGTGGAGTAATAGTAGTAGATGCAGTGAGTCATCTACTTGTTATGGACGTGATGCCTATATACATTATCATGCCTAGATAATCTCATTACTATGCACTTTTCTATCAATTGCTCGACAGTAATTTGTTCACCCACCGTAATACTTATGCTATCTTGAGAGAAGCCTCTAGTGAAACCTATGGCCCCCGGGTCTATCTCTTATCATATTTGCTTTTCATCTACTTTTATTTGCATCTTTACTTTTTGCATCTATATTATAAAATACCAAAAATATATTTATCTTATCATACTATCTTTATTAGATCTCACTTTTTGAAGTGGCCGTGAAGGATTGACAACCCCTTTATTGCGTTGGTTGCGAGTTCTCAGTTTTTTTGTGTAGGTGCGTGGGACTTTTGAGGAGCCTCCTACTGGATTGATACCTTGGTTCTCAAAACTGAGGGAAATACTTACGCTACACTTTGCTGCATCACCCTCTCCTCTTCGAGGAAAACCAACGCAAGCTCAAGACGTAGCACTCCCCACTGTAATCTCTACTTAAACGTGATTCTTAATGCTATATATTATTATCCAATGATGTATGGCTACCCTATGATGTTTGAGTAGATTTGTCTTGTCCTATGGGTTGATTGATGATCGTGATTGGTTTGAGTTGTATGTTTTATTTTTGTGTTGTTCTATGGTGCCCTCCTTGTCGCGCAAGCGTGTGGGATTACCATTGTAGGGTGTTGCAACACGTTCATGATTTGCTTATAGTGGGTGACAAGAGTGACAGAAGCTTATACCCGAGCAAGGGAGTTGTTGTGTATGTGAGTAAAGAGGACTCGTTACTTAATGCTATGGTTGGGGTTTACCTTAATGATCTTTAGTAGTTGCGGATGCTTGTTAGAGTTCCAATCATAAGTGCATATGATCCAAGTACGAAAGTATGTTAGCTCATGCCTCTCCCTCATATAAAATTGCAAAAATGATTACTAGTCTAGTAATTGATTGCCTAGGGACAAATCCATCTCTTGTGTTACAAAAAGCTTTCAACTAAACAACTAACTTTTATTATCTCGCAAAGTATTCCTAGTTTTATTCTTGCAAAGTAGTTCTAGCGTTACACCTACAAATTAGTTTCATACTTGTTCTAGGTAAAGCAAATGTTAAGTGTGCGTAGAGTTGTATCAGTGGTCGATAGAACTTGAAGAGAATATAAATTTTACCTTTAGCTCCTCGTTGGGTTCGACACTCTTATTTATCAAAAAGCTACAATAGATCCCCTACACTTGTGGGTTATTAAGACCTTTTTCTGGCACCGTTGCCGGGGAGAAATAGCGTGGGGTGAATATTCTCATGTGTGCTTGTTTGCTTTATCACTAAATAGTTTTTATTTTGTGCTCTTGTTTTCTTTCTTTAGTTATGGGTAGAAAACATAAAATACCAAAAATAGTTGTACTTGCTAACCCAATGGTTGAAGAACCACCCAAAATCTATCATACTGCTGAAGCTTTCTACTTGGATCATCCTCGATTCCTTTGTGCTCGTGTTGAAAACCCAACTAGCTTAGTTGAGGTAAAATCATTAGTTGAGCATGCTTGTTTTGTGAGACACCGCTTGTCTCAATAGGGAAACTTTTATGGCATCAAATTAATAGTTTGCATTGCTATGCTTGGAATTTATGTGAAATACATGATTTTACTTGTTGCTTTGAAAACCATAAAACACATTTCCTTCCCATGCGAGTTTAAGGATAATGGAATCTTATCTTCTTATGCCAAGGGTGTTTATAATTACTATGATAATTAACAAATTGATGAATTTGTTTCCTTTAAGGGTGCCTATGAAATTGCCTCTTTGATTTAAAAGTATGATGCTACTCATTACAAATCTGAAATTTTTGCCATACTTAAATATTGCTAAGAAAACTATGCTTCTAATGCTTATGTTAAAAAATATATTGAGGACGCCTCCGCTGTCCAAGAAGAGACTAATATTTTCCAGCTATATATGGAAGAAGAAATTGATGAAACTGTGAGTTCATTGGATGAAAAAGATGATGAGGAGAGGGAAGAACAAAAGGAGGTAGAGAAGATTAGCTACCCGTGCCCACCTTCCAATGAGAGTAACTCTTCAACTCATAAATTATTTAATTTCCCTTTGTGCTTATCGAAGCATGAATGTGAGGTATACTACACAACTTATTCTTGTAGACTCGTGTTGGGCCTCCAAGCGTAGAGTTTTGTAGGACAGTAGCAAATTTCCCTCAAGTCGATGAGCTAAGGTTTATCAATCTGTGGGAGGCATAGGATGAAGATGGTCTCTCACAAACAACCCTGCAACCAAATAATAAAAAATTCCTTGTGTCCCCAACACAACCAATACAATGGCAAATTGTATAGGTGCACTAGTTTGGCGAAGATATGGTGATAAAAGTGTAGCATGGATGGTAGAAATATATTTTCATAATCTAAATAAATAAAAACAGCAAGGTAGCAAGTAACAAAAGTGAGTACAAACAGTATTGCGATGCTTGAAAATGAGGCCAAGGGTTCATACTTTCACTAGTGCAATCTCTCAACAATGCTAATATAATTGGATCATATAACCATCCCTCAACGTGCGATGAAGAATCACTCCAAAGTTCTTATCTAGTGGAGAACATAAGAAGAAATTGTTTGTAGGGTACGAAACCACCTCAAAGTTATTCTTTTCGATCAATCTTTCCGAGGTTTCGTACTAAAATAAAACCAAGTTATCCTTTCTGATCGATCTATCTAAGAGTTCGTACTAAAATAACACCGTATGATACACATCAACCAATTCTAATGTCACCTAGATACTCCAATGTCACCGCGAGTATCTGTGAGTTGATTATACGATATGCATCAAACAATTTTAGATTCATAATACTCAATCCAACACAAAGAATCTCAAAGAGTTCCCCAAGATTTCTACCGGAGAAACAAAGACGAGAACGTGCATCAACCCCTATGCATATATTACCCCAATGTCACCTCGGGAATTGATGACCCACAAGCATAGGGGATCAATCGTTGTCCTTTCAATAACTAAGAGTGTCGAACACAACAAGGAGCAGAAGGAAATGACAAGTGGTTTTCAGCAAGGTAATTTCTGCAAGCACTTTAATAGTCGGTAACAGGTAGTTTTGATAGCAAGATAATTTGTAACGAGCAAGTAACGGTAACGATTACAAAAGTGCAGCAAGGTAGCCCAATCCTTTTGAGGCAAAGGACAGGCCAAAACGGTCTCTTATAATAAGCAAAGCGTTCTTGAGGGTACACGGGAATTTCACCATATCACTTTCATCATGTTGGCTTGATTCATGTTCGCTACTTTGATAATTAGTTATGTGGGTGGATCGGTGCTTAGGTGATGTTCTTACTTGAACAAACCTCCTACTTATGATTAACCCCCTCGCAAGCATCTGCAACTACGAGAAAAGTATTAAGATAAAATCTAACCATAGCATTAAACTTTTGGATCCAAATCGGTCCCTTACAAAGTAGCGCATAAATTAGGGTTTAAGCTTCTGTCACTCTAGCAACCCATCATCTAATAACTACTCCACAATGCATTCCCTTAAGCCCAAATATGGTGAAGTGTCATGTAGGACACCACTAAGGGAATCACAACATACATATCATCAAAATATCGAACACATATCAAGTTCACATGATTACTTGCAACATGACTTTGCCCGTGACCTCAAGAACAAAAGTAACTACTCATAAATGATAATCATGCTCAAGATCAGAGGGGTATTAAATAGCATAATGGATTTGAACATATAATTTTCCACCAAATAAACCATATAGTAATCGACTACAAGATGTAATCAACACTACTAGTTGATGTCTACTACACAACTTGTTCTTGTAGACTCGTGTTGGACCTCCAAGCGCAGACTTTTGTAGGACAGTAGCAAATTTCCCTCAAGTGGATGACCTAAGGTTTATCAATCCGTGGGAGGCGTAGGATGAAGATGGTCTCCCTCAAACAACCCTGCAACCAAATGATAAAAACTCTCTTGTGTCCTCAGCACACCAAATACAATGGTAAATTGTATAGGTGCACTAGCTCAGCAAAGAGATGGTGATAAAAGTATAATAATGATAGTACATATTGATTTTTGTAATAGGAACAATAAAAAACTGCAAGGTAGCAAGTAACAAAAGTGAGCACAAACGGTATTGCAATGCTTGAAAATAAGGCCTAGGGTCCGTACTTTCGCTAGTGCAATCTCTCAACAATGCTAACATAATTGGATCATATAACCATACGTCAACATGCGCTGAAGAATCACTCCAAAGTTCCTATCTAGCAGAGAACATAAGAAGAAATTATTTGTAGGGTACGAAACCACCTCAAAGCTATTCTTTCCGATCAATCTATCCTAGAGTTCCTACTAAAATAACACCAAGCTATTCTTTCCGATCGATCTAACCAAGAGTTCATACTAAAATAACACCATATGATACACATCAACCGACTCTAATGTGACCTAGATACTCCAATGTCACCGCGAGTATCCGTGAGTTGATTATACGATATGCATCAAACAATTTCAGATTCATAATACTCAATCCAACACAAAGAACCTCAAAGAGTGCCCCGAGATTTCTATCGGAGAAACAAGAGATAAGAACGTGCATCAACCCCAATGCATAGATTACCCTAATGTCACCTCGGGAATCCGCGAGTGAGTGCCAAAACTAACGGCAAGCATCGGCAATACATGTTAACTAACGGCAAGCATCGGCAATACATGGCTGACGACGGATGATATTTGTAGCCCCCTAATGAAAGGTCTTATTCGGTGGGAGCAGGAGTAGTTTTCACGAGAGTGATGCGGAGAATTAAGAAATTAATTGGTCGATCTGGGGGGATCACACAGGTAGTTTAGTCATCTACAATCTGACCCCAGCCGGTGATGAGTGAGCGAGATCGACCTGCACAGCTGGAAATCAATCTCACGCACACGCCCACGCCCATCCCTTTCAGTCGAGTTACTCCTCAATCCCATACATAAACTTGACCTTTCATTATGTCCTTGGGCCTTGTTACCGTCACTTGAGAAAAAGGATATCCGGCAATAAGCAGGCATACCCTCATACGCCTGTGCCATGATGCGGGTACCCGCGAACTGTAGCCTGAACTAGTCGGCGATGCCTGCCGCGGAGGCGGAGATGCCACGCGGATATGCCGGCGCAAGGCATATCCACTGTGGAGGTGCTGGGGAGCGTCCAATTCCCGCCGTGGCAGCACGGAGGCGCTGTCACCGTGGATGATCGCAACACGCCAACCCGGGCTAAGCTAATCATCACAGCGTGGAGGGAGGCCCCCTCGTGCTCGTGGAATTATTGGACGCTTCTCCCCCGACGTAGTAGGTGGACTTGCTGGATCGCCTTTGGCCTGGACTATGTGTGCCTACTTGTGCCCCCTTCTCATCGTCATTCTCTTGTTGAATGCACTACAAAAATGTTGGTTCTTTGTTTAGGGCATCTTCAATGCTGACCTGTAAATTTTTCTTCCGCATTCGTCCAAGGACAAGGGGAATAAATTCACAAACTACGGGAGCCGGCCATCCAACGCTATCCGCGTAAATTTCAAATATGGTTTAACTAACCGGACGTAATTCATGCATACACAACGGTTTTTCGTATAAACCTATGTTTCGGACATTTTTAATTAAAAAGAACGGCTGGGCCCTAAATCTAACCTAGGGCAGCGCCCTCGCCCTCTTTACTTTGCATTCCGCATCGGCGAACACGTCCTCCATCTGCAGTCTCCATGAGTGACGGGAGGGTTCAAGACCCGTGAACTGAACATGCGCTCTCCAGGGAGGAAGAGTAGAACATGGGAGACGTGTCGGCCCACTTGCGGCACAATGCCATGCCGCCTCCCATGCCCTGCTCATCCTCAGAGGGGTCCGCGGCCCGTCCGTCGCCGGTGCCGATGGACGTAGTGTTGATAATGGACGTGGACGGTCCGTCACTATCCATCTGCCACATGCGCCCCCAAAAGTTGGATGGTGCTGCATAGGACGCACAACTGAAGTCGTTCTCGTCCTCGACCGACTACGCCGCCAGCGCATGGGCGGCCTTGTCCGGCGGTGCCAGCTCTGCGTTGCGAGCGGCGCCTTGAGCACGCGTGGCCACGTAGAGTTCGTGTTGCTCCGCAACGAAGTTCAGGTTCATCGTGACCATGATGGCCACGACCTCCTCGCTTGTGCGCTTGTCGTAGATTTGGTCCTTCGCCAGCGAGTCTGCTCGAGGAGGAGTAAGTTGTACCTCTGCTCCTCCTGCGCCTGCTGGAACACCGACATAGCAGCCGGCGCAGGCTCCTCCTCCTCCGCATGGCGACGTCGTAGTGTGCATGCGCCTGCTCCATGGTTAAACCGGCATGCAAAGACACGGGTCCAGCGCGGGGTCATCGTCGGAGCCTGTCTCCAGCATAGGGTTGTCGTCGGAGACCTTGGACGATCTGGTCAGCATGTCGTGTTCGATCCGCCCGGCGTAGCGGGTCTGCCAGGCGGCTTCAAGGGCGGCCACCTCGTGCTTCTACTCCGATGACAGGCTCTCCCATATCGTGCTAGACCTTGCGGTGAAGGTGAATGTGGTGCAAGGGAGGAGGATTGGAGTGGATGTGTTGTGGTGTGGAGTTTAGCCGGGAGTGGCCTGATAGATCTTTGTCGTATGTATAATTTAGTTTGTTTCATGCCAATATTTTATAACTTTCATATACGTTTGGCAATATTTTATTTATTTTAAGCACTAGCATATTGATCCAGTGCCCAGTGTCAGTTCCTATTTGTTGCATGTTTTTTGTTACGCCGAATATCCATATTAAACAAAGTCCAAACACAGTAAAATTTACGGAGATTTATTTTGGAATATATGTGATTTTTGGGAGAAGAGTCAACGCAAGACGGTGCCCGAGCTGTCCACAAGGCACTTGGGTGCGCCCAATAGGTGGCAAGCGCACCCAAGTGGCTTGTGGCGCCCTCGTAAGTCGGTTGACACCCTTCTTTCGCCGCAAAAAGATAATATCGAGAAAAAATTGGCTAAAATTTCAGTCCAATCGGAGTTACGGATCTTTGGGAATTTAAGAAACGATTTTCAGTCAGAAAACAAGAAGGAGAAATAGAAGAGAACAGAAAGAGAGATCCAATCTCCGGGGGGCTCCTGCCCTCCGGGAGACATGGAGATTATGGACCAGAGGGGAAACCCGCCTCCAATCTAGGGGGAGGCCAAGGAAGAAGAAGAAGGAGGGGGACTCTCTCCCCATCTCTCCCGGTGGCGCCGGAACGCCACCGGGGCAACCATCGTGATGACGATCTACACCAACAACTTCGCCAGGTATCTGATGACCCACAAGTGTAGGGGATCTGTCGTAGTCCTTTCGATAAGTAAGAGTGTCGAACCCAACGAGGAGCAGAAGGAAATGATAAGCGGTTTTCAATAAGGTTTTCTCTGCAAGCACTGAAATTGTAGGTGATAGATAGTTTTGTGATAAGATAAATAGTAACGAGTAACAAGTAAATAAAGTAAATAAAGTGCAGCAAGGTGGCCCAATCCTTTATGTAGCAAAGGATAAGCCTGGACAATTCTTCATAATGAGAAGGAGCTCCCGAGGACACATGGGAATTATCGCCAAGCTAGTTTTCATCATGTTCATATGATTCGTGTTCGGTACTTTGATAATTTGATATGTGGGTGGACCAGTGCTTGGGTACTGCCCTTACTTGGACAAGCATCCCACTTGTGATTAACCCCTATTGCAAGTGTCCGCAACTACAAAAGAAGTATTAAGGTAAACCTAACCACAACATTAAACATATGGATCCAAATCAGCCCCTAACGAAGCAATGCATACACTAGGGTTTAAGCTTCTGTCACTCTAGCAACCCATCATCTACTTATTACTTCCCCATGCCTTCCTCTAGGCCCAAATAATGGTGAAGTGTCATGTAGTCGACGTTCACATAACACCACTAGAGGAAAAGACAACATACATCTCATCAAAATATCGAACGAATACCAAATTCACATGACTACTAATAGCAAGACTTCGCCCATGTCCTCAGGAACAAATGTAACTACTCACAAAGCATATTCATGTTCATAATCAGAGGGGTAATAATATGCATTAAGGATCTGAACATATGATCTTCCACCAAGTAAACCATTTAGCATCAACTACAAGGAGTAATCAACACTATTAGCAACCCACAGGTACCAATTTGTGGTTTTGATACAAGATTGGATACAAGAGATGAACTAGGGTTTTGAGAGGATATGGTGCTGGTGAAGATGTTGATGGAGATTGACCCCCTCCCAATGAGAGGATCGTTGGTGATGACGTTGGTGATGATTTCCCCCTCCCGAAGGGAAGTGTCCCCGGTAGAACAGCTCCGCCAGAGCCCTAGATTGGTTCCGCCAAGGTTCCGCCTCGTGGCGGCAGAGTTTCGTCCCGTAAGCTTGGCCACGAATTTTTCTAGGGTAAAAGCTCTCATATAGCAGAAGATGGACTTCGGAGGCCCACCAAGGGGCCTAGGAGATAGGGGCGCGCCCAGTAGGGGGGCGCGCCCTCCACTCTCCTGGATAGGGTGTGGGCCCCCTGGTGTATTTCTTTCACTCAAAAATTCTTATAAATTCCAAAAACATGTTTCGTGGAGTTTCAGGATTTTTGGAGCAGTGTAGAATAGGTTTCCAATGTTTGCTCCTTTTCCAGCCAGAATTCCTGCTACCGGCATTCCCCCTCTTCATGATAAACCTTGTAAAATAAGAGAGAATAGCCATAAGTATTGAGATATACTGTGTAATAACGGTCCATAATGCAATAAATATTGATATAAAAGCATGATGCAGAATGGACGTATCAACTCCCCCAAGCTTAGACCTCGCTTGTGAAGGAAATATGCCCTAGAGGCAATAATAAAGTTATTATTTATTTCCTCATATCATGATAAATGTTTATTATTCATGCTAGAATTGTATTAACCGGAAACATGATACATGTGTGAATACATATACAAACATATATTCACTAGTATGCCTCTACTTGACTAGCTCATTAATCAAAGATGGTTATGTTTCCTAACCATAGACATGTGTTGTCATTTGATTAACCATAGACATATTGCTTTCTTCATGACTTATACAAGTTCCTGTAACTATGAAAATTATGCAACTCCCGTTTACCGGAGGAACACTTTGGGTACTACCAAACGTCACAACGTAACTGGGTGATTATAAAGGAGTACTACAGGTGTCTCCGAAGGTACATGTTGAGTTGGTGTATTTCGAGATTAGGTTTTGTCACTCCGATTGTCGGAGAGGTATCTCTGGGCCCTCTCGGTAAAGCACATCACTATAAGCCTTCCAAGCAATGTGACCAATGAGTTGGTTACGGGATGATGCATTACGTAACGAGTAAAGAGACTTGCCAGTAACGAGATTGAACTAGGTATTGGATACCGACGATCGAATCTCGGGCAAGTAACATACCGATGACAAAGGGAACAATGTATGTTGTTATGCGGTTTGACCGATAAATATCTTCGTAGAATATGTAGGAACCAATATGGGCATCTAGGTCCCGCTATTATTTATTGACCGAGAATAGTTCTAGGTCATGTCTACATAGTTCTCGAACCCATAGGGTCCGCACGTTTAACGTTACGATGACAGTTTTATTATGAGTTTATAAGTTTTGATGTACCGAAGTTTGTTCGGAGTCCCGGATGTGATCACGGACATGACGAGGAGTCTCGAAATGGTCGAGACATAAAGATTGATATATTGGACGACTATATTCGGACACCAGAATTGTTCCGGGTGGTTTCGGAGAAAACCGGAGTACCGGGGGGGTTACCGGAACCCCCCGGGAGAGTATTGGGCCTTATGGGCCTTAGGGGAAAGGAGAGAGGGCCGGCCAGCATGGGCCGCGCGGCCCCTCCCCCCTCTGGTCCGAATTGGACTAGGAGGGGCGCCCCTTTCCTTCCCCTCTCCCCTTCCTCCCCTCCTAGTAGGAGTAGGAAAGGAGGAGTCCTACTCCTACTAGGAGGAGGATTCCTCCTCCTTGGCGCGCCCCAAGGGGCCGGCCGGCCTCCCCCCTTGCTCCTTTATATACGGGGGCGGGGGGCACCCCATAGACACACAAGTTGATCTACGGATCGTTCCTTAGCCGTGTGCGGTGCCCCCCTCCACCATATTCCACCTCGGTCATATCGTCGCGGAGTTTAGGCGAAGCCCTGCGCCGGCAGAACATCATCATCGTCACCACGCCGTCGTGCTGACGGAACTCATCTCCGGAGCTTTGCTGGATCAGAGGCCGGAGATCGTCATCGAGCTGAACGTGTGCTGAACTCGGAGGTGCCGTACGTTCGGTGCTTGGATCGGTCGGATCGTGAAGACGTACGACTACATCAACGCGTTGTGCTAATGCTTCGCTTACGGTCTCACGAGGGTGCGTGGACGAACACTCTCCCTCTCGTTGCTATGCCATCACCATGATCTTGCGTGTGCGTAGGAATTTTTTGAAATTACTACGTTCCCCAACAAATGGTATCGAGCCTAGGTTTTATGCGTTGATGTTATATGCACGAGTAGAACACAAGTGAGTTGTGGGCGATACAAGTCATCGCTTACCAAAGCATGTCATACTTTGGTTGGCGGTATTGTGAGATGAAGCGGCCCGGACCGACATTACGCCAGATGCTTACGCGAGACTGGTTTCACCGTTCTACGAGCACTCGTGCTTAAAGGTGGCTGGCGGGTGTCTGTCTCTCTCACTTTAGCTGAATCGAGTGTGGCTACGCCCGGTCCTTGCGAAGGTTAAAACAGTACCAACTTGACGAACTATCGTTGTGGTTTTGATGCGAGGTAAGAACGGTTCTTGCTAAGCCCGTAGCAGCCACGTAAAATTTGCAACAACAAAGTAGAGGACGTCTAACTTGTTTTTGCAGGGCATGTTGTGATGTGATATGGTCAAGACGTGATGCTATATTTTATTGTATGAGATGATCATGTTTTGTAACGAAGTTATCGGCAATGGCAGGAGCCATATGGTTGTCGCTTTAGTGTATGAAATGCAACGCCTGTAATTGCTTTACTTTATCACTAAGCGGTAGCGATAGTCGAGAAGCAATAGGCGGCGAACGACAACGATGCTACGATGGAGATCAAGGTGTCGCACCGGTGACGATGGTGATCACGACGGTGCTTCGGAGATGGAGATCACAAGCACAAGATGATGATGGCCATATCATATCACTTATATTGATTGCATGTGATGTTTATCCTTTATGCATCTTATGTTGCTTTGATTGACGGTAGCATTTTAAGATGATCTCTCACTTAATAATCAAGAAGTGTTCTCCCTGAGTATGCACCGTTGCGAAAGTTCATCGTGCTGAGACACCACGTGATGATCGGGTGTGATAGGCTCTACGTTCAAATACAACGGGTGCAAAATAGTTGCACACGCGGAATACTCAGGTCATACCTGACGAGCCTAGCATATACAGATATGGCCCGGAACAGGAGACCGAAAGGTCTAGCCTGAATCATATAGTAGATATGATCAACATAGCGATGTTCACCATTGAAACTACTCCATCTCACGTGATGATCGGACATGGTTTAGTTGATTTGGATCACGTGATCACTTAGATGACTAGAGAGATGTCTGTCTAAGTGGGAGTTCTTAAGTAATATGATTAATTGAACTTAAATTTATCATGAACTTAGTACCTGATAGTATTTTGCTTGTCTATGTTTGTTTGTAGATAGATGGCTCGTGCTGTTGTTCCGTTGAATTTTAATGCGTTCCTTGAGAAAGCAAAGTTGAAAGATGATGGTAGCAATTACACGGATCGGGTCCATAACCCGAGGATTATCCTCATTGCTGCCTGTAAAAGTTACGTCCCGAAGCACCGCTGGGTGCCGAGCTGCTGCTGATGCAACCGACGACGTTAAGAACGTTTGGCGAGCAAAGCGATGACTACTCGATAGTTCGATGTGCCATGCTTTACGGCTTAGAACGGGTCTTCAACGGCGTTTTGAGCGTCATGGAGCATATGAGATGTTCCAGAGTTGAAGTTAATACTTCAAGCAAATGCCCGGATTGAGAGATATGAAGTCTCCAATAAGTTCTATAGCTGCAAGATGGAGGAGAATAGTTACGTCAATGAACACATACTCAAAATGTCGGGTATAATAATCACTTGATTCAAGCGGGAGTTAATCTTCCGATGATAGTGTCATTGATGTAATTCTTCAATCACGCCACCAAGCTACAAGAGCTTCGTGATGAACTATAATATGCAAGGGATGAACAAGACTATTTCGAGTTCTTCGCAATGCTAAAAGCTGCGGAGGTAGAAATCAAGAAGGAGCATCAAGTGTTGATGGTTAACAAGACCACCAGTTTCAAGAAAAGGGCAAAGGGAAGAAGAAGGGAACTTCAAAAGAACGGCAAGCAAGTTGCTGCTCAAGAGAAGAAACCCAAGTCTGGACCTAAGCTGAAATCGAGTGCTTCTACCGCAAGCAGGATCGACCTTTGGAAGCGGAACTGCCCCAAGTATTTGGCGGATAAGAAGGATGGCAAAGTGAACAAAGGTATATGTGATATACATGTTATTGATGTGTACCTTAGTAATGCTCGCAGAGCACCTGTGTATTTGATATCTGGTTCATTGCTAATATTTCCAACTCAAACAGGGACTACGGATTAGCGAAGATTGGCTAAGGACGAGGTGACGATGGCGTGGGAAATGGTTCCAAAGTCGATGTGATCGCGGTCGGCACGCTACCTCTACATCTACCATCGGGATTAGTTTTAGACCTAAATAATTGTTATTTGGTGCGGCGTTGAGTATGAACATTATATCTGGATCTTGTTTGATGCGAGACGGTTATTCATTTAAATCGAGAGAATAATGGTTGTTCTATTTATATGAGTAATATCTTTTATGGTCATGCACCCTTGAAGAGTGGTCTATTTTATTGAATCTCGATAGTAGTGATACATATATTCATAGTGTTGAAACCAAAAGATGCAGAGTTGATAACGATAGTGCAACTTATTTGTGGCTTCGCCGTTTGGGTCATATCGGTGTAAAGCGCATGAAGAAACTCCATCTTGATGGGCTTTTGGAATCACTTGATTATGAATCACTTGGTACTTGCGAACCATGCCTTATGGGCAAGATGACTAAAACGCCGTTCTCCGGAACTATGGAGCGGGCAACTGATTTGTTGGAAATCATACATACTGATGTTTGTGGTCCAATGAATGTTGAGGCTCGCGGCGGGTATCGTTATTTTCTTACCTTCACAGATGATTTGAGCAGATATGGGTATATCTACTTAATGAAACACAAGTCTGAAACATTTGAAAAGTTCAAATAATTTCAGAGTGAAGTAGAAAATCATCGTAACAAGAAAATAAAGTTTCTACGATCTGATCGTGGAGGAGAATATTTGAGTTATGAGTTTGGTCTACACTTGAAACAATGCGGAATAGTTTCGCAACTCACGCCACCCAGAACACCACGACGAAATGGTGTGTTCGAACGTACTTTACAAGATATGGTGCGATCTATGATGTCTCTTACTGATTTACCGCTATCGTTTTGGGGTTATGCTTTAGAGATGGCCGCATTCACGTTAAATAGGGCACCATCAAAATCCGTTGAGACGACGCCTTATGAACTATGGTTTGGCAAGAAACCAAAGTTGTCGTTTCTTAAAGTTTGGGGCTGCGATGCTTATGTGAAGAAACTTCAACCAGATAAGCTCGAACCCAAATCAGAGAAATGTGTCTTCATAGGATACCCAAAAGAGACTATTGGGTACACCTTCTATCATAGATCTGAGGGCAAGATTTTCGTTGCTAAGATCGGATCCTTTCTAGAGAAGGAGTTTCTCTCGAAAGAAGTGAGTGGGAGGAAAGTAGAACTTGATGAGATAACTGTATCTACTCCTTTATTGGAAAGTAGTTCATCACAAGAACCGGTTCCTGTGACAACTACACCAATTAGTGAGGAAGCTAATGATATTGATCATGAAACTTTAGATCAAGTTTCTCTTGAACCTCGAGGTCTACCAGAGTAAGATCCGCACCAGAGTGGTATGGTAATCCAATTCTAGAAGTCATGTTACTTGACCATGATGAACCTACGAACTATGAGGAAGCGATGATGAGCCCAGATTCCGGAAAATGGCTAGAGGCCATGAGATCTGAGATGGGATCCATGTATGAAAACAAAGTATGGACTTTGGTTGACTTGCCCGATGATCGGCAAGCCATTGAGAATAAATGGATCTTTAAGAAGAAGACTGACGCGGATGGTAATGTAACAGTCTATAAAGCTCGACTTGTTGCGAAAGGTTTTTGACAAGTTCAAGGAGTTGACTATGATGAGACTTTCTCACCCGTAGCGATGCTTAAGTCTGTCCAAATCATGTTAGCTATTGCTGCATTTCATGATTATGAAATTTGGCAAATGGATGTCAAAACTGCATTCTTGAATGGATTTCTAGAAGAAGAGTTGTATATGATGCAGCCAGAAGGTTTTGTTGATCCAAAAGGTGCTAACAAAGTGTGCAAGCTGCAGCGTTCCATTTATGGACTGGTGCAAGCATCTCGGAGTTGGAATAAACGCTTTGATAGTGTGATTAAAGCATATGGTTTTATACAGACTTTTGGAGAAGCCTGTATTTACAAGAAAGTGAGTGGGAGCTCTGTAGCATTTCTGATATTATATGTAGATGACATATAATTAATTGGAAAT
Organism: Aegilops speltoides; assembly: GCA_021437245.1. Lineage (NCBI taxonomy): Eukaryota > Viridiplantae > Streptophyta > Magnoliopsida > Poales > Poaceae > Aegilops > Aegilops speltoides. The sequence goes on from CM038143.1 coordinate 383,960,801, forward strand.
GATATAGAATTTCTGGATAGCATAAAGGGATACTTGAATAAAAGTTTTTCAATGAAAGACCTCGGTGCAGCTGCTTACATATTGGGCATCAAGATCTATAGAGATAGATCAAGACGCTTAATAGGACTTTCACAAAGCACATGCCTTGACAAAATTTTGAAAAAGTTCAAAATGGATCGAGCAAAGAAAGGATTCTTGCTGTGCTACAAGGTGTGAAGTTGAGTCAAACTCAATGCCCGACCATAGCAGAAGATAGAGAGAAAATGAAAGATGTTCCCTATGCTTCAGCCATAGGCTCTATCATGTATGCAATGTTGTGTACTAGACCTGACGTATGCTTAGCAATAAGCTTGGCAGGTAGGTACCAAAGTAATCTAGGAGTGGATCACTGGACAGCGGTCTAGAACATCTGAAATACGAAAAGGACTAAGGATATGTTTCTCGATATGGAGGTGACAAAGAGCTAGTCGTAAATGGTTACATCGATGCAAGCTTTGACATCGATTCGGACGATTCTAAATCGCAAACCGGATCGTGTTTTTATTAAACGGTGGAGCTGTAAGTTGGTGCAGTTCTAAACAAAGCGCCGTGGCGGGATCTACATGTGAAGCGGAGTACATAGCTGCTTCGAAGCAGCAAATGGAGGAGTGCGGATGAAAGAGTTCATTTCAATCTAGGTGTCATACCTAGTGCATCGGGACCAATGAAGATCTTTCGTGACAATCTGGTGCAATTGCCTTGGCAAAGGAATCCAGATTTCACAAGAGGACCAAGCACATCAAGAGACGCTTCAATTCCATTCGGGACCAAGTCCAAGTGGGAGACATAGAGATTTGCAAGATACATACGGATCTGAATGTTGCGACACATTGACTAAGCCTCTCTCACGAGCAAAACATGATCAACACCAAGACTCCATGGGTGTTAGAATCATTACTATGTAATCTAGATAATTGACTCTAGTGCAAGTGGGAGACTGAAGGAAATATGCCCAAGAGGCAATAATAAAGTTATTATTTATTTCCTCATATCATGATAAATGTTTATTATTCATGCTAGAATTGTATTAGCCGGAAACATGATACATGTGTGAATACATAGACAAACATATAGTCACTAGTATGCCTCTACTAGACTAGCTCATTAATCAAAGATGGTTATGTTTCCTAACCATAGACATGTGTTGTCATTTGATTAATGGGATCACATCATTAGGAGAATGATGTGATTGACATGACCCATTCCGTTAGCCTAGCACTTGATCGTTTAGTATATTGCTATTGCTTTGTTCATGACTTATACAAGTTCCTGTAACTATGAGAATTATGCAACTCCCGTTTACCGGAGGAACACTTTGGGTACTACCAAACGTCACAACGTAACTGGGTGATTATAAAGGAGTACTACAGGTGTCTCCGAAGGTACATGTTGAGTTGGCGTATTTCGAGATTAGGTTTTGTCACTCCGATCGTCGGAGAGGTATCTCTGGGCCCTCTCAGTAAAGCACATCACTATAAGCCTTGCAAGCAATGTGACCAATGAGTTGGTTATGGGATGATGCATTACGTAACGAGTAAAGAGACTTGCCGGTAACGAGATTGAACTAGGTATTGGATACCGACAATCGAATCTCGGGCAAGTAACATACCGATGACAAAGGGAACAACGTATGTTGTTATGCGGTTTGACCGATAAAGATCTTCGTAGAATATGTAGGAACCAATATGGGCATCCAAGTCCCGCTATTGGTTATTGACCTAGAATAGTTCTAGGTCATGTCTACATAGTTCTCGAACCCGTAGGGTCCACACGCTTAACGTTACGATGACAGCTTTATTATGAGTTTATAAGTTTTGATGTACCGAAGTTTGTTCGGAGTCCCGGATGTGATCACGGACATGACAAGGAGTCTCGAAATGGTCGAGACATAAATATTGATATATTGGACAACTATATTCGGACATCGGAATTGTTCCGGGTGGTTTCGGAGAAAACCGGAGTGCCGGGGGGTTATCGGAACCCCCCGGGAGAGTATTGGGCCTTATGGGCCTTAGGGGAAAGGAGAGAGGGGCGGCCAGCATGGGCCGCACGCCCCCTCCCCCCTCTGGTCCGAATTGGACTAGGAGGGGGCCCCCTTTCCTTCCCCCTCTCCCCCTTCCTTCCCCCTCCTAGTAGGAGTAGGAAAGGAGGAGTCCTACTCCTACGAGGAGGAGGATTCCTCCTCCTTGGCGCGCCCCAAGGGGCCGGCCGGCCTCCCCCCTTGCTCCTTTATATACGGGGGGGGGGCACCCCATAGACACACAAGTTGATCTACGGATCGTTCCTTAGCCGTGTGCGGTGCCCCCCTCCACCATATTCCACCTCGGTCATATCGTCATGAGTTTAGGTGAAGCCTGCGCCGGTAGAACATCATCATCGTCACCATGCCGTCGTGCTGACGGAACTCATCTCCGGAGCTTTGCTGGATCGGAGGCCGGAAATCGTCATCGAGCTGAACGTGTGCTGAACTCGGAGGTGCCGTACGTTCGGTGCTTGGATCGGTCGGATCGTGAAGACGTACGACTACATCGCTAACGCTTCCACTTACAGTCTACGAGGGTACGTGGACGAACACTCTCCCCTCTCTTTGCTATGTCACCATGATCTTGCGTGTGCGTAGGAATTTTTTTGAAATTACTACGTTCCCCAACAGCTTGTCCTCAAGCGGAAGCCGAAATCGAAAAATATGTCGACATGTTTAGAGATAGAGGTGTCGATAAAAATAAAATACGGACATGAGGGCATCATGATCATTCTAATAACAGCAACATATATAGATTTTGTCATATGATTTCTTATGCTCAAGTAATAATCAATTTACAATGTCAAGTATGGTTCAAAAACTTCATTGAGAACTAAAAACTATAATCTCGGTCATTGAAGCAATTGCAATTTATCATAACATCAGAAAGAGTCAACAATAGAGCTTTTCAGCAAGTGCATATACTCAACTATCTTGTAGTCTTCTATAATTGCTAACACTCATGCAATACTTGTGGTTATGGAGTTTCAGCCGGACACTGAGAAAGATAGGGGCTTATTGTGTTGCCTCCCAACGTATTCACCTTTCGGTGATGTCAACAATAATAGCCCATGCTAACTTACATCCAATTGGATATATATATCATGATCTTTGAAACACGAGGAGCTTGCCAAAGGATAAAATGAAAAAGGGAAAGGTGTGGATCATCTTGACTCAAGCATAAAGTAAAAACATAAAGTAAAAGATAGGCCCTTCGCAGAGGGAAGCAGAGGTTGTCATGTGCGTTTAGGGTTGATGCACAAAATCTTAATGCAAAAGAACGTCACTTTATATTGCCCCTTGTATGTGGACCTTTATTATGCAGTCCGTCGCTTTTATTACTTCCACAACAAGATCGTACAAAGCTTATTTTCTCTGCACTAATAAGTCATACATATTTAGATAGCAATTTTTATTGCTTGCAACATGACAACTTACTTGAAGGATCTTACTCAATCCATAGGTAGATATGGTGGACTCTCATGGCAAAACTGGGTTTAAGGATAATTGGAAGCACAAGTAGTATCTCTACTTGGTGCAAGGAATTTGGCTAGCATGAGGGGGAAAGGCAAGCTCAAAATGTTTGGAAGGTCAATGACAATATACTTTAACTGAGATGTCGGAAAACATAAACCATTACGTTGTCTTCCTTGTCCAACGTCAACTCTTTTAGCATGTCATACTTAATGAGTGCTCCTAATTATAAAAGGTGTCCAAGATAATATATTTATATGTGAACCCCTCTTTCCTTATCACTTCCTATTAATTGCAACAATGACCAAGGCTAAGTTTATCAACTCTCAACAATTTTTATGCCTCATACTTTCTATGTATGAACTCTTTTGTTCTTTCTACTTTCTCAAGATCATAGCAGCATAGCAAAGCCCTTGACTCAACACTAATCTTTATTATAGATAGCTCACGGACTCGATTACAAAAAGAGATCACAATGCAAAACTCAAGACTACTTGATATCAAAACTTTAATCTACTAGATCAAGATACTACTAAAAGGATCGAACTAAATAAAACGGTAAAGATAGGAGTGTGATGGTGATACGATACCGGGGCACCTCCCCCAAGCTTGGCAGTTGCCAAGGAGAGTGCCCATACCCATGTGATTATGTCCTTGGGGTGATGGAGGCGGTGATGATGACGGTCGATAATCGCACATTGAGCGTAAAAGCTCCTCCAACTTGCGGATGATGCCCTTGAGCCCGGCAATATGATCCTTCAACAGAATATTCTCCGGTGTCAGATACTTGTTTTGTATGCGAGCTAACTCAATCATCTTGAAAGCTTCAATCTCTGTTGGAGTAAAGAGGTTAGGTAAAGGTTGAGGGATGTTTTCTTCTTTCACCACCGGAGCTTGGACCTCCATGGCCTTCTTGATCCCTTCATCTTTGTTGATCTCTTCCGGTTCTTCTCTTTTCAGCTCTATCTTTAATAGCCAAGCGTCCTTGTCTTCGTTGTTGGAGGAGGGCGACGTCATGGTGCTTTTGATCTGCAAGAGAAACAGCTCGAAACAAAAACAGAGGGTAATTGCGTGATACGGTGGTCAAAACCTCCGGGAGTATATATAATGAATTTTTACCGACCAAAATACGTAATGTGCAAGAAAACGGAGTCCGGGAGGCACACGAGGTGCCCACGAGACAGGGGGGCGTGCCCAGTAGGGGGGCGCGCCCTCCACTCTCGTGGAGGCCTCGTGTCCATTTCGGACTACTTCTTTTTCCTAAAATTCTTAAATATTTCAAAACTGATAAAAATTGCCATTGGAGTTGTTTTGGAGTCGGTTTACTTACCGTACCACATACCTATTCCTTTTTGGAGTCTGGAACATTCTTGAAAGTGTCCCTTATGTATTCCTCCGGGGTTACGGTTTCAATAATATTAGTTTCAACATTGATAGGATTACCTAAAATATAATGTTTAATTCTTTGACCGTTTACCACCCTCGGACTTGTGCCTTCGAATTTGTTGATTTTTATGGCACCAGAACGATAGACCTCCTCGATAACGTAGGGACCTTCCCATTTTGAGAGAAGTATTCCTGCAAAAAATCTTAAACGAGAGTTGAATAATAACACATAATCTCCTACGTTGAACTCATGCTTTTGTATCCTTTTATCATGCCAGCGTTTGACTTTTTCTTTGAATAGCTTGGCATTCTCATAGGCTTGAGTTCTCCATTCATCAAGTGAACAAATATCAAACAACGTCTTCTCACTAGCAAGTTTGAAGTCATAGTTGAGCTCTTTAATAGCCCAATATGCTTTATGTTCAAGTTCAAGAGGTAAATGACATGCTTTTCCATAAACCATCTTATATGGAGACATACCCATAGGATTTTTGTATGCAGTTTTATAGGCCCATAATGCATCATCAAGTTTTTTGGACCAATTCTTTCTAGATCTATTCACAGTCTTTTGCAAAATTAATTTGAGCTCTCTATTGCTCAACTCTACTTGACCACTAGACTGCGGATGATAAGGAGATGCGATTCTATGATTGACATCATACTTAGCAAGCATCTTACGGAAAGCACCACGAATAAAATGTGAACCACCATCAGTCATAAGATATCTAGGGACTCCAAACCTCGGAAAAATAACTTCTTTAAGCATTTTAATAGAAGTGTTATGAACAACACTACTAGTTGGAATAGCTTCTACCCACTTAGTAACGTAATCAACAGCAACTAAAATATGTGTATAACCATTAGAGGCAGGAAAAGGTCCCATATAATCAAAGCCCCAAACATCAAACAGTTCAATAACAAGAGAATAATTCATAGACATTTCTTGGCGTCTACTAATGTTACCTATTCTTTGGCATTCATCACAAGATAAAACAAACTTACGAGCATCTTTGAAGAGAGTAGGCCAATAAAAACCAGATTGTAGTACCTTGTGTGCAGTTCTATCTCCAGCGTGGTGTCCTCCATAGGATTCAGAGTGACACTTGCATAGGATCTGTTCATGTTCATGCTCAGGCACACAACGTCTAATAACACCATCTACTCCTTCTTTATAAAGGTGTGGGTCATCCCAAAAGTAATGTCTTAAATCATAAAAGAACTTTTTGTTTTGCTGGTATGTGAAACTAGGAGGTATAAATTTAGCAACAATGTACTTAGCATAATCAGCATACCAAGGAGCAGTACGAGAAGCATTAATGACCGCTAATTGTTCATCAGGAAAGCTATCATCTATAGGCAGTGGGTCATTTCTAATGGTTATACACATCAATTTCTTATCGACTCTTTGCCCTAGAACAGCGCCTACAGCATAATCACTAGCATCACACATAATTTCAAAAGGTAAATTCCAATGACGTGGTTGAACAATAGGTGCGGTGATCAAAGCTTTCTTATGTATTTCAAATGCTTCTACACAATCATCATCAAAGACAAAAGCAATATCTTTTTGTAATAAATTAGTCAGAGGCCTAGAGATTTTAGAAAAGTCCTTAATGAACCTCCTATAAAAACCGGCATGACCAAGGAAACTTCTTATACCTTTTATGTCCTTGGGACATGGCATCTTTTCAATAGCATCAACCTTGGCTTTATCAACTTCAATACCTCTCTCGGAGATCTTATGCCCCAAGACAATGCCTTCATTAATCATAAAGTGACACTTTTCCCAATTCAGGACGAGAATAGTGTCTTCGCATCTCTGCAAAACTCGATCAAGGTTGCTCAAACAATCATCAAAAGAGGATCCATAAACAGAGAAATCATCCATGAATACCTCACAAATCTTTTCACAAAAATTAGAGAATATAGCCATCATGCATCTTTGAAAGGTAGCAGGTGCATTACATAAACCAAAAGGCAAACGTCTATAAGAAAAAGTACCAAAAGGGCAAGTAAAAGTAGTTTTAGATTGATCCTTCGCTGACATAGGTATTTGAGAGAAGCCAGAATAACCATCTAGAAAGCAGAAATGTGTGTGTTTGGATAGTCTTTCTAGCATTTGATCAATAAAAGGTAAAGGGTAATGATCATTCTTAGTAGCTTTATTTAACTTACGGAAATGAATTACCATCCTATAACCTGTAATAATTCTTTGCGGGATCAATTCATATTTATCATTAGGAACAACGGTAATACCTCCCTTTTTAGGAACACAATGGACAGGGCTTACCCATTCACTATCAGCAACGGGATAAAGAATACCTGCCTCAAGGAGCTTTAGTATCTCCTTTCTTACCACTTCTTTTATCTTGGGATTTATTCATCGTTGAGGATCTCCGACTGGTTTGGCATCGTCCTCCAATTTAATTTTGTGTTGGCATAACGTGGGACTAACGCCCTTAAGATCATCCAGAGTATATCCAATAGCAGCTCGGTGCTTCTTCAGAGTTTTCTATAATCTTTCTTCTTCTTGCTCTGAAAGGTTAGCACTAATAATAACAGGATATATTTTATTTTCATCAAGATAAGCATACTTAAGATCAGCAGGTAATGGTTTGAGTTCAAACACGGGATCACCCTTGGGTGGAGGGGGATCCCCAAGAATTTCAACGGGTAGGTTATGTTTCAGCATAGGTTCCTGTTTAAGGAACACTTCATCTATTTCCCTTCTTTCCTTCATAAACATATCGTTTTCATGGTCTAGCAAATATTGTTCTAACAGTTCAGTAGAGGCACGACAATGGAAGCAAGACCAATAATCTCATCCTTACTAGGTGGTTCCCTATCACGAGGTTGTCTACGAAACTTAGCAAAATTAAACTCATGAGACATACCATCTATGCCAACGGTGACAGTATCTTTTTCACAACCAATCTTAGCACTAGCTGTATTCAAGAAGGGTCTACCAAAAATAATGGGACAAAAATCATCTTGTGGGGAACCAAGAACAAGAAAATCAGCAGGGTATTTAACCTTCCCACACAAAACTTCAACATCTCTAACAATCCCAAAGGGTTTAATGGTATCCCTATTAGCAAGCTTAATAGTAACATCAATGTCTTCTAATTCAATGGGTGCAATGTCATGCATAATTTCTTGATATAAGGTATAAGGTATTGCACTAGCACTAGCACCCATATCACATAAGCCATGATAACAATGATCTCCTATTTTAACAGAAATAACAGGCATGCCTACGACAGGTCTATGTATCTTAGTATCTGGTCTAGCAATATTAGCAGTCTCACCACAAAAATAAATAGCATGCCCATCTAAATCATCATCCAAGAGATCTTTAACCATAGCAATACTAGGTTCAACATTAATTTGCTTAGGAGGTGTATAAGTCCTAGTATTACTCTTACGAACAACAGTCGAAGCCTTAGCATGGTCCTATATCCTAACAAGAAAAGGAGGTTTCTCAACATAAGTAGTAGGAACAATAGGATCACTATAGGTGACAGTCTTTTCTTCAACTGTAATAGGTGCAACTACTTTCACTTCAACAGGAGGATTATATTTAAACAACTTCTCTTTAGGGAGATCAACGTGAGTAGCAAAAGATTCACAGAAAGAAGCTGCTATCTTAGAGTCAAGTCCATACTTAGCGCTAAATCCACGAAAAGCATCGGTATCCATAAAAGATTTAACACAATCGAACTTAGGTGTCATACCTGACTCCTTACCATCGTCGGAACCCCAATCTTCAGAGTTGCGTTTAATTCTTTCTAATAAGTCCCATTTGAAATCAATAGTCTTCAGCATATAAAATCCAGCATAGGAACTATCGAGCAGGTTGCGATTATCAAGAGAAAGCCAAGCATAAAAGTTCTGAATAATCATTTCCCGAGAGAGCTCATGATTGGGGCACGAATATAACATTGAATTAAGCCTCCCCCAAGCTTGAGCGATGCTTTCTCCTACGCGAGGCCAGAAATTATAGATGTAATTACGATCATGATGAACAAGATGCATAGGGTAGAACTTCTGGTGAAATTCCAACTTCAATCGCTTATAATTCCAAGATCTCGTATCATCACATAGCCTATACCATGTCAATGCGTCTCCCTTCAAAGATAAAGGGAAAACCTTCCTTTTGACAACATCATCGGGAATACCTGCAAGCTTAAATAATCCACAAACTTCATCCACAAAGATAAGGTGTAAATTGGGATGCAATGTTCCGTCTCCTGCAAATGGATTAGCTAGCAGTTTTTCTATCATACCCGAAGGAATCTCAAAGTAAATATTTTCATAAAGTTCAGTAGGTTGAGGAGCAACTCTTTGCTCTTCTGTTCGGGGTGAAGATACCCCGAACAAGCCCCTCAAAGGATTAGTTTCCATAGTGACAAGTAACAGAAAATTTCAGCACACTATATAAATGTTTCCTTACCAAGTTCCACTCACCAAAAGCGCTACACTCCCCGGCAACGGCGCCAGAAAAGAGTCTTGATGACCCACAAGTGTAGGGGATCTATCGTAGTCCTTTCGATAAGTAAGAGTGTCGAACCCAACGAGGAGCAGAAGGAAATGATAAGCGGTTTTCGATAAGGTTTTCTCTGCAAGCACTGAAATTGTAGGTAATAGATAGTTTTGTGATAAGATAAATCGTAACGAGTAACAAGTAAATAAAGTGCAGCAAGGTGGCCCAATCCTTTATGTAGCAAAGGATAACCCTGGAATTTTTCTAATAATGAGAAAGGAGCTCCCGAGGACACATGGGAATTATCGTCAAGCTAGTTTTCATCACGTTCATATGATTCGCGTTCGGTACTTTGATAATTTGATATGTGGGTGGACCAGTGCTTGGGTACTGGCCTTACTTGGACAAGCATCCCACTTATGATTAACCCCTATTGCAAGCATCCGCAACTACAAAAGAAGTATTAAGGTAAACCTAACCACAGCATTAAACATATGGATCCAAATCAGCCCCTAACGAAGCAACACATAAACTAGGGTTTAAGCTTCTGTCACTCTAGCAACCCATCATCTACTTATTACTTCCCCATGCCTTCCTATAGTCCCAAATAATGGTGAAGTGTCATGTAGTCGACGTTCACATAACACCACTAGAGGAAAAGACAACATACATCTCATCAAAATATCGAACGAATACCAAATTCACATGACTACTAATAGCAAGACTTCGCCCATGTCCTTAGGAACAAGCGTAACTACTCACAAAGCATATTCATGTTCATAATCAGAGGGGTGATAATATGCATTAAGGATCTGAACATATGATCTTCCACCAAGTAAACCAATTAGCATCAACTACAAGGAGTAATCAACACTACTAGCAACCCACAGGTACCAACTTGTGGTTTTGATACAAGATTGGATACAAGATATGAACTAGGGTTTTGAGAGGAGATGGTGCTGGTGAAGATGTTGATGGAGATTGACCCCCTCCCGATGAGAGGATCGTTGGTGATGACGTTGGTGATGATTTCCCCCTCCCGGAGGGAAGTGTCCCCGGCAGAACAGCTGCCGCAGAGCCCTAGATTGGTTCCGCCAAGGTTCCGCCTCGTGGCGGCGGAGTTTCGTCCCGTAAGCTTGCCCACGAATTTTTCCAGGGTAAAAGCTCTCATATAGCAGAAGATGGACACCGGAGGCCCACCAGGGGGCCCAGGAGATAGGGGGCGTGCCCAGTAGGGGGGCGCGCCCTCCACTCTCCTGGACAGGGTGTGGGCCCCCTGGTGTATTTCTTTCGCTCAATAATTCTTATAAATTCCAAAAACATGTTTCGTGGAGTTTCAGGATTTTTGGAGCAGTGCAGAATAAGGTTCCAATGTTTGCTCCTTTTCCAGCCAGAATCCCAGCTGTCGGCATTCCCCCTCTTCATGATAAACCTTGTAAAATAAGAGAGAATAGCCATAATTATTGAGATATAATGTGTAATAACAGTCCATAGTGCAATAAATATTTATATAAAAGCATGATGCAAAATGGACGTATCAGTACCTACCACTAAATCTCAAGGGACTAGCCAGGCACTGGTTAAATAGCCTCCCCGAAGACTCCATAGGATGCTGGGAGGAGCTCGGGGATGCCTTCCGAGCTAACTTTCAGGGCACTTATGTCCGGCTTCCGGACGCCGATGACCTGGGCCATGTGATCCAACAGCCCCGAGAGTCAGCCCGACAATTTTGGAATTGGTTTTTGATCAAGAAAAACCAGATCGTTGATTGTCTGGACGCCGAAGCTATAGCCTCTTTTAAGCATAATATTTGAGACGAATGGCTAGCACGTCAACTTGGCCAGAACAAGCCGAGGACGATGGCAGCACTTACCTCCCTGATGACCCGCTTCTGCGCTGGAGAGGATAGTTGGCTGGCTCATAGAAGCACCAACCCAGACACCCCCGGCACCTCTGAAGTCCAGGACGGGAACGGGAAGCCACGACGCAACAAGAACAAATGTCGCCACAACGATGGTGAAGCCGACGAGGCGGCAGTAAATGCCGGATTCCGTAATCCGAAGTCAGGGTCACGGAAAAAGCCTTCTAAAGGCAACCAGGATGGACCAACTAAGTTGGATGCAATCTTGGACAGGCCCTGCCAGATCCATGGCACCCCTGAGAAGCCCGCTAATCATACCAACCGTAACTGTTGGGTGATAAAACAAGCCGGCAAGCTCACAGTCGAGGATTTTGGCGAAAGCCCTCAGAGCGAGGACGATGAGGAACCCGCAGGCCGAATAGTGGAGGCCAAAAACCCTTCCCTCCTGAAGTCAAGATGGTGAACATAATCTACGCCACCCATATACCAAGAAAGGAGAGGAAGCACGCGCTACGAGATGTTTACACCATCGAGCCCGTAGCGCCAAAGTTTGACCCATGGTCGGCTTGTCCGATCACCTTCGACCGTAGGGACCATCCGACCAGTATCCGTCACGGAGGATCGGCGGCCCTGGTACTCGACCCCATTGTCGATGGGTATCACCTCACGAGAGTCCTTATGGACAGAGGCAGTAACCTCAATCGGATCTATGTAGATACAATGAGGAAAATGGGAATCGATCCGTCAAGGATCAAACCAAGCAACACCACCTTCAAGGAGGTAATCCCGGGCGTAGAGGCCCGCTGCTCAGGCACGGTGACTCTGGAAGTGGTATTCGGCTCACCAGACAACTTCTGCAATGAAGACTTGATCTTCGATACTGCCCCTTTCCGCAGTGGCTACCATGCCCTCCTCGGCGGACGGTGTTTGCTAAATTCAACGCCGTTCCGCACTATGCATACCTCAAGCTAAAGATGCCCGGCCCTTGAGCGTTATAACAATCAATGGCAACACTGAGCGTTCACTCCGGACCGAGGAACATATCGCGGCCCTGGTAGCCGAAGACCAAGCCCAAGCCGGCGCCAAAGGGCCTAGGTATCAGCCCGTCGTAAAGGCCAGAGATACAAGGAAACGGGCTCGAGCCGTCGGCCTGTTCCTTCTGGGCCGGACTGATGGGCTGCTATGGAGCCGAGCTAGGGCGTGGACCCGTGACCGGATAGAAGACCTTCGGAGCCTTGGAGTGTCCCCCAAGTCAAGATTTAGCATGATCTTCCCTTTATTGTAACCGACCATGAGTAACCGTAACCCTACTGGTGTCTATGTAAATCGGAGGGCTTTCGCCTTTAGGGGAGAGCAACATCCATTACCTATCAACCTAGGGTTTAGCTCGCCTGATCTCGTGGTAGATCGACTATGTAATCATACCATACACATCAATACAATCAAGCAGGATGTAGGGTTTTACCTCCTAGAGAGGGCCCGAACCTAGGTAAACACCGTGTTCTTCGTCCCTTGTTCCCCATTGATTCTAGATCCATAGCTCGGGACCCCCCCTACCCGAGATCCGCCGATTCTGACACCAACAATATGTATGCAACTTGTGTACAATTTTTGTACCTTAGTAGCTTCACGCTGCTTGTTGTGTATTGAGCACATGTGATGACAATGCTAATGTTGCAACAATGTGGATTAAATATACAACTACATAATTATGAATAAACATTTATTGGTTTTAAATCTGTTTGCATGAATATTTTCGCAAAGAAGTAGATGAGGTACAGTGAACAGCTGAAGTTATGTGGACGGTGTAATAAAAAAATAGAAAAGCATGTTACAATTTCAAGTGAGTTCATCATTATCTCTTTTGCAGGGTCATCATTTATGTTGCAACGGTGATAGGTTTGATGACAATGGTGATGGGCTTGTGATATGTTTTGAACATGTTGACACCATATGTTGGTACATTTTTCCTTTACTAGTCGATTAACTCGGCCTTTATGTTTTAACGCCTTTTGAAGTTAAACCCTTGGCGAGTTGGTGTGTAGTATTGAGGATGCAGAAATTGGAGGGTTTGCCATTTTCTTTTTATAAGAAAAGAAAAGGCATGATGATGGTAGTATCTATACCACAAAAATCACTGACAAGGGTGCTATGCAGAAAATACTATCCTACGGTCTGAACTACTCCCTCCGTTCGAAAATACTTGTCGAAGAAATGAATGTATCAAGACGTATTTTAGTTCTAGATACACCCATTTTTATTCATTTCTGCCAAAAGTTATTCCGGACAAAGAAGATGGCAAGCGTTACGAACAGAAGATGTCGCGCATAGAATCCGGCTTGGTTCCTGACGTGGATCCGTGCTGTTCCCGTGCGGCAACCAACAACCCGGCCCCATTATCCCGTCTCCAATGGTCTCATCTCATCACAGGCCCCACCCCAACAGTACCACCACCCACAGCTTCACCGCTGCCCATTCTCCACGTCCGCCCGACACTCCCGGCGACCCATATTTATAGCCACCCCGGGGTGGAAGGGGTCGGATCAGAGCACCGTTGAGCTAACATCTGAACAGCACAGAGAAAGGATCACACACCCAGCTGGTGACGATCAAGCAGCCAGCCAAGAGATCACAAGCCCAAAGCACACAGACATACACTCACAATGGTTGTGGAAGAGGCGATGGATGGCGACATGAGCCTGTCGAACATGGTGCTGAGCTTCCTGGAGGAGGGAGAGACGGAGAGGTGGCCGGAGAACGACGAGGACGAGGGCGAGGAGGAGGGATCCAGCGGCGGCGGTTCCGCCGAGAGCAAGGCCTTCTGGCGCGCCCAGCACTCCCTGCTTCATGTAAGTTTTTCTCCTCCGTCTAGTAGCCAATTCGTCTCCCCAAGTGTTCCTGTTCGTCGACCAGCCAAGAGTTCTGATGGGAGAGACGCCATGTTTGTTTGCAGGAGGCCTTGGGCAAGACCAGCACGGCCGAGAGCAGGATCCGGGCGGTCACGGAGGAGGCCGTGGAGAAGATGCGCGCCCCCACGGCCGCGGGGGGCGTCTGCTCCTGCGCGAGGCGGGCGGCCGCCGGTGACTGCCGGAGCTGCATGCTGCGGCACGTCGTGGAGCGGCTCCGCAACGCCGGGTACAACGGCGCCGTCTGCAAGTCCAAGTGGGCGCGGTCCCTGGATATCCCCTCAGGTAATTGGTTGCTTTCGAGACACAGTGGTTGGGTTCCTCCTAAGATAATCTTCAGACGGCGTAATTAATTTAGTGAAAGAGCTGGCAGTTCCAGCAGAAAAGTGCACGCACGGTTGGCATGTACCGTGTGGTCTAGGGACGTCTGACCCTCGCACCGATTCCGGGGATCTGTTTTTGATCCTTCTGATGAAGTATTCTTCGTTTTGTTATGTTGTTTAGAGTTGAATGCGAGAAGCATATTCGCCAATAACCATAGTACTCCCTCCGTTCCTAAATATAGGTCTTTGTAGAGATTCCACTATGAATTACACACGGAACAAAATGAGTGAATCTATACTATGCATCTATATACATCCGTATGTGACCCATAGTGAAATGTCTACAAAGACTTATATTTAGGAACGGAGGGGTAGCAGAACTTCTCATTAAAATGATCCTAAAAAAACTTCTTATTAAAAGTGGGTAAGAAAAAGTACGTAGCAACTTGTCATACTCGCCCTACTAACAATAACCATAGTACTAGTAGAACTTTTAATAAAAAGTTGTGTGGGAAAAGGAAAGTAACTTGTCAGTTCTCTAATGTCACATGGACCTACGCCTAAAGAAACGGACGCTTCCAAGTAAATGCCGAGCAGGCACCGGTCACCGTCTCCATTATTTCCTGACCGCCCGTGACATGAACTCGCAACTAGCTAGCCCGACCAGACCAGTCGACCAGATGTTATTGCACCACGTTTAATGGCTGGCTCAAAACACATCCAAAACCGCACGACAAAATGACACATGCCAAACCGAAAACCGCACGTCGTCTGCTAAGCAAAAGTTTGGTGTCGATCGAAGCTGACGTTTTCCTTCCTGGTCGATCTGTGACGTGCAGGCGAGCACAGCTACGTGGACGTGGTGCTGCAGACGCGGAGCGGCAAGGCGGCGCGGGTGGTGGTGGAGCCGAGCTTCCGCGCCGAGTTCGAGGTGGCGCGCGCCGGCGCCGGCTACCGCGCGCTGGTGGCCGCGCTCCCGGAGGCGTTCGTCGGCCGCGCCGACAGGCTGCGCGCCGTCGTCAAGGCCATGTGCGCCGCCGCCAAGCAGTGCATGAAGGAGAACAACATGCACCTGGGCCCCTGGAGGAAGCACAAGTACATGCAGTCCAAGTGGCTCGGCACCTCCGAGCGGGAGGCGCCGCCGGCGCTCGACGCGGTGGCCGCCGGCTCGCTGTCGTCGCCGGAGAAGCAGCCCAAGTTCAGGGCGTCCATGCTGAGCTTCGACTTCGGCCGGGCCCCGGTGGTGGTTGCGTGATGCGTGCATGGCAGACAACAGGAGGAGTATGATGCCCTGGTGTCACGTGTATGTGCCCATGTTATAGACCGTATGCAGTATGCGCACTGTAGTAGACTATAGTAGTGATCTAAAAGATCTTATATTAGTTTAGAGAGAGAGTACTTGTTAGTAGATGTGTAATGGAGATTGTAGGTTGTATGGATTTGTAATTTCGTGAATCTGCTCTTGAAGAAGAAAAATCCGTTGATGGAGATAGTGAAAAGGTTATCCAGTTTTCACAAATCACATGCTATTTTTCATCCCTAAAGTTTTTTTTTTCGAAACGGAGGCAAAAGATTTGCCTCATCGATTAATTAAGAAGAAGAGAATTGCCCAGTTAATTTTCGGTAAACCGGACGAAAACCGTTACAAACAACCCAAAGGCGTACTACTCACACAACAAGAAACACCGTGACCGCATATGTGGCCCTCCCAATGCACCACAACCGCAACCCTCGACACTTGTACAACACAACGGAGCTTCACTCAAGAACACCGACGACAATAAAAACGAAGCACTCTCCATCATGAAATCGCGGGCGCCTTCCAGATAACGCCGCCCTTCTTGCTTTTGTTTCTCTTTGCTTTCTCCCTATTGGGTTTCTTCTTGAGGAGGCATCCATTTGTGTTGCCAGATCCAGATTGATCAGCCACCCATTTGTCAAGAAAGTCATAGAATTCATTGTACTTCTTGATGTAATCATTGTCAACCAAGGGGCTCCTAGGGGCAGGCACCAACAAACCATCCGCATCGACATCGTCGACCCGAGGAACCCCCAACACGACATCATCCACCACAGGAACCATAGACACAATGGACTTCGGCGCCTCCAGTTGCTCACATGACAGAGGCGAAACATGTCCCTCACACAAAGTCGCCGATGAGTCCACCTCCAACCGCTTCAATGACAGAGGTGAAGCGGGGCTTGAACATATATCCCGAAGCTCGGGCATGAGCCGCAGCACCGGAGCCGCAAGCACGGCAATGGAGCCACCCACAGCGGTAGGCACCACAACTGACGGTGCAGACATCGACGATGAATTTTCCCGAACACGAGGGGAGAAACAACCATAGGGCTCTGCCCCTCCGTCCTCCGTGTAGTCAACAACGGCCACACCAAGAGGCTGTGGCGTCTGCGTGGCCAGCAATGTAGTCGGCACAAGAGAGAGCCTACTCAAAGCAGCCTTCGCTCGCTCTAGGAAGCTCTCAATTCGTGCCTGCCAACCTTGAAGCAACTCAGTTTGGTCAGCCAGAGCGGTCTGAAGCACCACATTGGATGGGGATGTTGGTCTAGCGGAAGCAGAAACCACAGACGCCCAAGATCCACGACGAATCGCAATGGAGGGGAGCGTGGATTTCATTTGGCTCTCTTGGAGCAGGAGGTTGACGATGCTGGGTGTCGAGGCGAGAGATGGGCGGGGCGGTAAGACATGCCAGCGAGCTGAGAGGACGCCATGGGTTGTGGCAGTCGCGAGCACGATGACCGTTCTGCAAGCAACGACAACATCGGAAGGGATCTCTGCAGACCGCCGCACGGTTCCCAGGGGCTAGGCATCTGCAGCAGCGACCGCGGACCCAAGCAGGGATAGGCCGGGGAGCCATAACCGAGGCCGGCGGTGCCGGACGACACCGGCCACCAACCTTCACCCATTCCTGCTCTGAAGACGCCTCAGGAGCAGCAGCGACAACAGCAACAGCAGCCGGAAGGCTCACCCCGCTGGAACACCTGGCAGCCAATGGCGTCAGTGGGGCGAGCTCGCCGTCACCTTCAATGCTGCAGGTGTCGTCGGCGAGGGAAGCCCACGGCCAACGGCGGCTGTGGGGCCCGCAAAACGGCGTCGGGGGGGAGCACCTCGTTGGAGCTCCGGGAGCTTGGCCGCGTCGGAGCAAGCCCCGAAGGGAGAGATGGCTCCTCCCCAACCGCAACGGTCGTGACAACCGAGCAGGGGCTCGGCGCAGGCTGCAGTGACCCATCCAGCACGAGCTCCGTAGGGGCCAAAGTGACCTCGAAGGCGCGCGGTGGAGGAGGCAGCTGCATATCGAGATCCAGAACGGAGCCCTCACAAGCGGGGATGACGAGCTGAGACATCAACGGCCGATGGACGTCTCCGGGAGCATTGGGCAACGAGACGGAGGTGGAGGCCGGGGACTCCGCCGCCGGAGAAGGCCGGGACGTCGACAAAGAGCTCATGCTTACATCGCCACATGACCCAATGGCGGAGGCTGCTGACTGCAGGGTTGAAGGAGGGCAGGTGAGGGAGAAGATCTCGCTGTTTCTGGATCCAGGCCCGACAGAGGCGGAGGAGGCCGGGACAGCGAGATCCGGTCGGCGGCGGCCGCACGGTCACTGGACGGCGAGCGTCGCGATAGCCCTCATATCAAGGCAACTAGGCGGGAGCACATCCCCTATAAACCTCTGCCTACCGCTCCGGCAGCTGGTGGTGGGGAGGCAGCTCCAGCTTGTAGAAAGGTTAAGGTTAGGTGAAATGACATGCGGTGCCCCCATGTGTGGTTTTGGTAATTGATGACATTCTCTATGGACTAATGGTTGCATCGAGTTATATTTGAAGGATGTTTCCATAGGCATTTCTTGAAGTCCATGTGTTGGTTTCAAGGAGTTTATGGGTTGACCAAGGTGCTATTAAGGAATTATCCAAAGATTGGTAATGTGAGTGTTGAGCTTATTGCAAGCATGTCTTGAAGAAGAAGATTGTGTGATCATTCATATTTACCTTCAATACATAATCCAAATGAAGAGAGTTGGAAAGATTTAAGGTTGATCAAGACTAAGTCAAGAGTGAATCAAGTTGATCAACTCACAAAGCATAGAAGATGTACCGAGTGGGACCAAGTGTTCCCATGGTATGGTATGTTTCCATGGTCTTGCGTCAAGAGGAAGATCCCATACAACCCATGGAGGATGACATCAAGTGGTGATCGTCATCAAGTTTGCAGTGTGCAAGTTCAAGTGGAGCAACACAAAGAGTGGCTCACCCATAATGGAGTATGGGGGAGCAATCAAGTTTGAATCTTGCCATCCATTGTGGTGTCAATGGTCTTGTGAAGATGTGCCGAAGAGTCGCTCACCCATAGTGACTATGGGGGAGCAATCATCTAGTCTTCATCGAGCCAGTGCAATCAAGAAAGGTGGTGCAACTTGAGGGAGTCAAGATCGTCATCATCTAGCTCAAGTGGACCATGTGCAAGGCAAAGGTTTGCCCTTGATAGGTTTTCTATTTTACCGGTCTCATGGTGGTAGTTGGGAGACCGGGTTATAGGATCGATAGCCGTACTATCAAGGGGGGCTCTCAAGTGAGTAGCTTGATCGTATCGTTCGTCGAGAGCTCAAACCATTGCATCCTTGCATCATGTTTCTTGGTCCTTGTTTGATTCTCTTTGTGAGTCTTAGAGCTTATGGTCATCTTTATGACAAGCTTGAGTTCATCGAAACGGAGTTTGCATCGTCTTCTATGATGTTTTCGGTGTTGGAGGTTTTACCGATCTTCTTCGAGGAAGGGTTCTCACCATTTTCTTTTGGGCCTTTTCTCATTTGCTTATTATTGGTATTTCTTTCAAGATTGTGTTAGCCCTTGTCGCTAGCTTTCCAACAAACTTGGTTTCATCGAATTCGGAGTCCGTTTGCAAAAGTTGTGGCTGTTTTGGTGAAGGCTGCAGCGGTACTACCGCGACTAGAGCGGATGTAATTTTTACTACCGCTCTAGAGCGGTACTACTGCAACTCCTGAGCGGTACTACCGCTCCAGAGCAGTACTACCGTGGCTCCTAAGCGGTAGTACCGCCCCGGACCAAAAACTCGTGTTTTCTCTCTCGTTTGGGCTGTTTTGAGCGTGCTAAGCGGTAGTACCGCTCCTCCAAGCGGTAGTACCGCTCCTCCAAGCAGTAGTACCGCTTGTGCACGACCTGAGCACATAACGGTTGGATTCGGAGGTCCTATAAAAGGGTCTTCTTCCTATTGAACCTTATCCTTTGAGCTCGTGTTCTTCCCCATTGTTGACCTTCTTGAGCTTGCTAACTCTCAATCCCTCCATGGATTCTTGCTAGTTTTTAGGGAAAAAGAGAGAGATCTAGATCCACATTTCCACCAATCACTTTCTCCTCTATGTGAGGGAACCCTTGGATCTTGATCTTGGAGTTCTTGGTGTTCTCCTTCTTGTTCTTCCTCTCATTTTCCTCCCTAGCATTAGTTGCTTCGGTGGGATTTGAGAGAGAAGGACTTAGGCACTCCGTGTGCCCTTGCCATTGCATTTGGTGCATCGGTTTGAGTTCTCCACGGTGATACGTGGAAGTGAAGTTTGAGAAGCTTATTACTCTTGGGTGCTTGGTGCCCTTGAGCTTGTTCCTCTTGGGTGCTTAGGCGCCCTAGGCGGTTAGTGGTGTTCGAGCTCAATCATTGTGGTGTAAAGCTCCGGCAAGCGTCGGGTCTCCAATTAGGTTGTGGAGATCGCCCGAGCATCTTGACGGGTTCCGTGACCGCCCCAAGGGTTGCCAAAGTGTACGGGTTCGGTGACCGCCCCAAGGGTTGCCATTTATACGGTTCGGTGACCGCCCTCAAGGGTCCTTAGTGGAATCACGGCATCTTGCATTGTGCGAGGGCGTGAGGAGATTACTGTGGCCCTAGTGGCTTCTTGGGAGCATTGTGCCTCCACACCGCTCCAAACGGAGATTAGCATCCGCAAGGGTGTGAACTTCGGGATACATCATCGTCTCCGCGTGCCTCGGTTATCTCTTACCCGAGCCCCTTTACTTAAGCACTTTACTTTGTGATAGTCATATTGTTCTTTGTCATATATCTTGCTATCACATAGTTGCTTATATTGCTTAGCATAAGTTGTTGGTGCACATAGGTGAGCCTAGTTGTTTTAGGTTTTGTGCTTGACAAATTAACCGCTAGGTTTATTCCGCATTTGTTCAAGCCTAAACCGTAATTATTTTAAAACGCCTATTCACCCCCCCTCTAGGCGACATCCTCGATCTTTCAATTGGTATCAGAGCCTCGTCTCTCTTTGTTGGGCTTAACCGCCTAGAGAGTAAAGATGTCGACTAGAGGATTAGGATTCTCTGACACTCCTAGTTTCGATGGCACAAATTTTAATGTTTGGGTAATTGCATGCTTAATCTCTTTAGGGTCATGGACCCAAATTTAGAGCGAATTGTAGATATGGGTTTTCTTCTCCAAAGGATCCCCAAAGATTATCTTTAGAGGATGAGAAAACTCTTATCTCAATGCTCAAGCCTCTAATGTGCTTTTCGATGCTTTGAGCAATGTAGTTATATTTCAACTCATGCCGTTTGGGATGCTCATGAGTTATGGACAAAGCTTCAAGATAAATATGGTGTGTCCAAGTTTTGTGGGGATGGTTGTTCTCCTCCACCTCCGGTCATATAGTCTTCTCAACTTCTTCTACTTCACCTACATGTGGTTTGCCACAAGGTAATGATATGGTGAGTAGTGTTGGCCATTGCAATGATGATAGTATGCTTATTGTAGATGATCCTTCATCACTATATTATTGCAATGCTCCTCTTTGGGCTTTAACACTTGAGCACTCCAAATGTTTCACATGCTTGTGTTGATAGTCCTTGCATATCATGTAGAAATTGCGTGACTAGACCTCATGATGATATGCTTGCTATGTCTTGTTGCCATGATAAAATGCATCTATTTCCTCGAATTGTTGTGCTAACAATGTAGAGGAAACCGAACACTCCATGGAACAAGATGTGGTGTTTAATGGTGCCTCAAGGAATCCTACATCATCATCTATTGCTTTTTGCCTTATGGCTAAGGCGTCAAAGGTAACTCCTACTTTGTACCCCAATATGTCTCTTGATGATGGTGTTGATGCTAATGATGATGAGGATAATGATGAAGAGAATGATAATGTTGCCTCCTTAAAAACTAAGGGGAAATGATTTTAAAGCTCTTCATAAAAATAAAATTGCTCGTTCAACTTCATGGAAATTATGTCCATTGCCATTGATGGCAAGAAATACATTGAGGAGTTGGAATCTCATCTCGAGGAGCATGAGGTCACCATTGAGAAAATGGAAGCTCATGGGCGTGATTACATAAATGAGATCGCTGAGCTATCTCAAGCTCTTGAACATGAACAAACCACCTCCGAATCTCTTGAGGAGACTTTTGCTCTAGAATTATCTAGAGTGAGGGAATCTCATGATAGAGCTCTTGAGGTGGCCAATGATTTCAAAACTAAAATGCTAAGCTTGAAGTTTCTCATGCTAGACTCCTTGAGGATTTTGAGCACCTCGAAAATGGCTCAAGGGTCATCAGGGTGAGCTCATCAAACTCACGAGTCTCATGCCCAACTTGAAGCTTCTTATTTAAAAGAGCTTGCCAAGTTGTCCTCTCCTATTGTTGTAAATGATGATGCTTGTGCTACTAACTCTATTACTTGTGAAGCATCCATTTTGAAGGAGAATGTTGAGCTACGGGCTCAACTTGAGGTGCTATCTAGCAATTATGGGAAATTGGAAGAAAGTCATGAAAAGCTCTCAAGCTCTCATGATGATCTTCTAGTATCCCATAGTGTGCTAAAGATAGCTCATGAGGCCATGATTGCCAAGGTAACATCTAGTGAGCCTCATGTGGATACTAGCACTACTTCTAGTCAAAATAGTATATTGCCATGTGCTAGTCCTTGTAATTCATCTACTCACAATATTGGTACATCTTGCGATGAATTGCTTTCCTTGCCTTGTTGCTCTAATAATGAAGCTTATACTTCCTCTAGTACTTGTGTTGAGACTAACCATGTAGAGGAAATCAAAGAGCTCAAGGCCCAAGTCACTTCCTTGAAGAAAGATTTGGAAAAGAGTCATCAGGAAATCCACACTCAACAATATCTTGAGTGTGCAAAATTCCCCAATGACAAAGGTGGACTTGGATTCAACTCCAACAAGAAGAATAAGTCCAAGATCAACAAGAAGAAGGGCCAAAAACAAGTCAAGGATTCGGCCAAGATTATTTGCTTTAAGTGCAAAATTGAAGGGCATCATGTTAGATCTTGCCCATTGAAGAAGAAGGCTATTAGTGACAAGCAACAAGGGAAGAGGCTACAAGTGCATTCTCATGCTCAACCTCAAGTTGAAGAAAGGCCTCTTCCCAAGAAGACTCAATCTAATGCTTCTCAAGTTGAGAAATCAAATGAGAAGAAAGTGAAGAGTAGACGTTGCTACTTATGTCGTGAGAAAGGTCACGTCGCTTCTTCATGCACTAGTGGTAACTTATCCAACCCAATTATTATTGATGATATCTATTCTCTTGGGAAGGATAAGGTTGGCAATGTGTTTGCCAAGTTTGTTGGTACTCAAAGTGGTGTCAAGAAAAGAACCATTTGGGTAGCCAAACCTATTGTGACTAACCTCTTAGGACCCAACTTGGTTGGGGACCAACAAGCTCAAACTTGATCAATAGGTGTTGTTGGAGGGCATTGGAGACTTGGCTAAATTATGAAGAATTAAGGGGACTTCATCATGTTGGGGAACGTAGTAATTTCAAAAATTTTCCTACGCACACGCAAGATCATGGTGATGCATAGCAACGAGAGGGGAGAGTGTTGTCTACGTACCCTCGTAGACCCGAAGCGGAAGCGATCACAACGTAGAGGAAGTAGTCGTACGTTCTCCTCGCGATCCGACCGATCCCGACGCCGTTACTCCGGCGCCCCCGAGTTCTTGACACACGTACAGCTCGATGACGTCCCTCGTACTCCGATCCAGCCGAGTGTCGAGGGAGAGTTCCGTCAGCACGACGGCATGGTGACGATCTTGATGTTTCACCGGCGCAGGGCTTCGCCTAAGCTTCGCGACGATATGACCGAGGTGGAATATGGTGGAGGGGGGCACCGCACACGGCTAAGGAACGATCCGTAGATCAAACTTGTGTCTCTTGTGTGTCTAGAGGTGCCCCCTGCCCCCGTATATAAAGGAGCAAGGGGGGAGGGTGCGGCCGGCCTAGGAGAGGCGCGCCAAGGGGTGTCCTACTCCCACCGGGAGTAGGACTCCTCCTTCCTTGTTGGAGTAGGAGAAGGGAAAGAGGGGAGAGGAGGAAGGAAAGGGGCTGCACCCTTGTCCATTCGGACTAGAGGGGGGCTGCGCCCCTTCTTCCTTTTGGCCTCTTTCCCTTATTCCCGTATGGCCCAATAAGGCCCATATACTCCCCGGCGAATTCCCGTAACTCTCCGGTACTCCGAAAAATACCCGAATGACTCGGAACCTTTCCGAACTCCGAATATAGTCGTCCAATATATCGATCTTTACGTCTCGACCATTTCGAGACTCCTCGTCATGTCCCCGATCTCATCCGGGACTCCGAACTCCTTCGGTACATCAAAACTCATAAACTCATAATAAAACTGTCATCGAAACCTTAAGCGTGCGGACCCTACGGTTCGAGAACAATGTAGACATGACCTAGAACTATTCTCGGTCAATAACCAATAGCGGGACCTGGATGCCCATATTGGTTCCTACATATTCTACGAAGATCTTTATCGGTCAGACCGCATAACAACATACGTTGTTCCCTTTGTCATCGGTATGTTACTTGCCCGAGATTCGATCGTCGGTATCCAATACCTAGTTCAATCTCGTTACCGGCAAGTCTCTTTACTCGTTCCGTAATACATCATCTCGCAACTAACTCATTAGTTGTAATGCTTGCAAGGCTTAAGTGATGTGTATTACCGAGAGGGCCCAGAGATACCTCTCCGACAATCGGAGTGACAAATCCTAATCTCGAAATACGCCAACCCAACATCTGCCTTTGGAGACACCTGTAGTACTCCTTTATAATCACCCAGTTACGTTGTGACGTTTGGTAGTACCCAAAGTGTTCCTCCGGTAAACGGGAGTTGCATAATCTCATAGTTATAGGAACATGTATAAGTCATGGATAAAAGCAGTAGCAACATACTAAACGATCGTGTGCTAAGCTAATGGAATGGGTCATGTCAATCAGATCATTCAACTAATGATGTGACCTTGTTAATCAAATAACAACTCCTTGTTCATGGTTAGGAAACATAACCATCTTTGATTAACAAGCTAGTCAAGTAGAGGCATACTAGTGACACTCTGTTTGTCTATATATTCACACATGTATTATGTTTCCGGTTAATACAATTCTAGCATGAATAATAAACATTTATCATGAAATAAGGAAATAAATAATAACTTTATTATTGCCTCTAGGGCATATTTCCTTCAGTCTCCCACTTGCACTAGAGTCAATAATCTAGATCACATCACAATGTGATTAACATCGATAGTTCACATCATCATGCGATTAACACCCATAGTTCACATCGCCATGTGACCAACACCCGAAGGGTTTACTAGATTCAGTAATCTAGTTCACATCGCTATGTGATTAACACCCAAAGAGTACTAAGGTGTGATCATGTTTTGCTTGTGAGAGAATCTTAGTCAACGGGTCTTTCACATTCAGATCCGTTATGTATTTTGCAATTTTTCTATGTCTACAATGCTCTGCACGAAGCTACTCTAGCTAATTGCTCCCACTTTCAATATGTATCTAGATCGAGACTTAGAGTCATCCAGATCAGTGTCAAAACTTGCATCGACGTAACCCTTTACGACTAACCTTTTGTCACTTCCATAATCGAGAAACATATCCTTATTCCACTAAGGATAATTTTGACCGCTGTCCAGTGATCTACTCCTAGATCACTATTGTATTCCCTTGCGAAACTCAGTGCAGGGTATACAATAGATCTGGTACACAGCATGGCATACTTTATAGAAACTATGGCCAAGGCATAGTGAATGACTTTCATTCTCTTTCTATCTTCTGCTGTGGTCGGGTTTTGAGTCTTACTCAATTTCACACCTTGTAACACAGGCAAGAACTCTTTCTTTGACTGTTTCATTTTGAACTACTTCAAAATCTTGTCAAGGTATGTACTCATTGAAAAAACTTATCAAGCATCTTGATCTATCTCTATAGATCTTGATGCTCAATATGTAAGCAGCTTTACCGATGTCTTTCTTTGAAAAACTCCTTTCAAACACTTCTTTATGCTTTGCAGAATAATTCTACATTATTTCCGATCTACAATATGTCATTCACATATACTTATCAGAAATGCTGTAGTGCTCCCACTCACTTTTTAGTAAATACAGGCTTCACCGTAAGTCTGTATAAAACTATATGCTTTGATCAACTCATCAAAGCGTATATTCCAACTCTGAGATGCTTGCACTAGTCCATAGATGGATCGCTGGAGCTTGCACACTTTGTTAGCTCCCTTTGGATCGATAAAACCTTCTGGTTGCATCATATACAACTCTTCCTCCTAAAACCCATTCAGGAATGCAGTTTTTACATCCATTTGCCAAATTTCATAAATTGTGGCAATTGCTAACATGATTCGGACAGACTTAAGCATCGCTACAGTTGAGAAAATCTCATTGTAGTCAACACCTTGAACTTGTCAAAAACCTTTTTGCGACAAGTCGAGCTTTGTAGATAGTAACACTACTATCAGCGTCCGTCTTCCTCTTGAAGATCCATTTATTTTCTATGGCTTGCCGATCATCGGGCAACGCCACCAAAGTCCACACTTTGTTCTCATACATGGATCTCATCTCAGATTTCATGGCCTCAAGCCATTTCATGAATCTGGGCTCATCATCGCTTCCTCATAGTTCGTAGGTTCATCATGGTCTAGTTACATGACTTCCGAACAGGATTACCGTACCACTTTGGTGCGGATCTCAATCTGGTCTACCTCACGAGATTCGGTAGTAACTTGATCTGAAGTTACATGATCATCATCATTAGCTTCCTCACTAATTGGTGTAGTAGTCACAGAACAGATTTCTGTGATGAACTACTTTCAATAAGGGAGAAGGTACAATTACCTCATCAAGTTCTACTTTCCTCCCACTCACTTCTTTCGAGAGAAACTCCTTCTCTAGAAAGGATCCATTTATTAGCAACGAATGTTTTGCCTTCGGATCTGTGATAGAAGGTGTACCCAACAATTTCCTTTGGGTATTCTATGAAGACGCACTTCTCCGATTTGGGTTTGAGCTTATCAGGATGAAACTTTTTCACATAAGCATCGCAGCCCCAAACTTTAAGAAACGACAACTTTGGTTTCTTGCTAAACCACAGTTCATATAGTGTCGTCTCAACGGATTTAGATGGTGCCCTATTTAACGTGAATGCAGCTGTCTCTAATGCATGATCCCAAAACGATATTGGTAAATCGGTAAGAAACATCATAGATTGTACTATATCCAATAAAGTACGGTTATGACGTTCGGACACACCATTATGATGTGGTGTTCCAGGTGGCATGAATTTGTGAAACTATTCCACATTGTTTTAATTGAAGACCAAACTCGTAACTCAAATATTTGTCTCCGCGATCAGATCGTAGAAATCTTATTTTCTTGTCACGATGATTTTTCCACTTCACTCTGAAATTCTTTGAACCTTTCAACTATTTCAGACTTATGTTTCATCAAGTAGATATACCCATATCTGCTCAAATCATCTGTGAAGGTCAGAAAATAACGATACCCACCGCGAGCCTTAACACTCATTGGATCGCATACATCGGTATGTATTATTTCCAATAAGTCAGTTGCTCGCTCCACTGTTCCGGAGAACGGAGTCTTAGTCATCTTGCCCATGAGGCATGGTTCGCAAGCATCAAGTGATTCATAATCAAGTAATTCCAAAATCCCATCAGTATGGAGTTTCTTCATGTGCTTTACACCAATATGACCTAAACGGCAGTGCCACAAATAAGTTGCACTATCATTATTAACTTTGCATCTTTTGGTTTCAATATTATGAATATGTGTATCACTATGATCGAGATCCAATGAACCATTTTCATTGGGCGTGTAACCATATAAGGTTTTATTCATGTAAACAGAACAACAGTTTATTCTCTTACTTAAATGAATGACCGTATTGCAATAAACACGATCAAATCATATTCATGCTCAACGTAAACACCAAATAACATTTATTTAGGTTCAACACTAATCCCGAAAGTATAGGGAGTGTGCGATGATGATCATATCAATCTTGAAACTACTTTCAACACACATCGTCACTTCACCCTTAACTAGTTTCATTTATTCGCAACTCCGTTTGAGTTACTACTCTTAGCAACTGAACCAGTACCAAATACCGAGGGTTGCTATAAACACTAGTAAATCACACATAAAACACCTGTATATCAAATATACCCTTTTTCACTTTGCCATCCTTCTTATCCACCAAATATTTAGGGCAGTTCCGCTTCCAGTGACCATTTCCTTTGCAGTGTAAGCACTCAGTTTCAGGCTTTGGTTCAGCTTTGGGCTTCTTCGTGGGAGTGACAACTTGCTTGTCAATCTACTTGAAGTTCCCCTTTCTTTCCCTTTGCCCTTTTCTTGAAACTAGTGATCTTGTCAACCATCAACACTTGATGCTCTTTCTTGATTTCTACCTTCGTCAATTTCAACATCACGAAGAGCCCGGGAATCATTTTCGTCATCCCTTGCATACTATAGTTCATCACGAAGTTTTACTAACTTGGTGATGGTGACTAGAGAATTCTGTCAATCACTATCTTATCTGGAAGATTAACTCCCACTTGATTCAAGCGATTGAAGTACCCAGACAATCTGAGCACATGCTCACTAGTTGAGCGATTCTCCTCCATCTTTTAGCTATAGAACTTGTTGGAGACTTCATATCTCTCAACTCGGGTATTTGCTTGAAATATTAACTTCAATTCCTGGAACATCTCATATGGTCCATGATGTTCAAAACATCTTTGAAGTCCCGATTCTAAGCCATAAAGCATGGTGCACAAAACTATCAAGTAGTCATCATCTTGAGCTAGCCAAACGTTCATAACGTCTGCATCTGCTCCTGCAATAGGTCTGTCACCTAGCGGTGCATTAAGGACATAATTCTTTTGTGCAGCAATGAGGATAAACCTCAGATCACGGATCAAATCCGCATCATTGCTACTAACATTTTTCAACACAGTTTTCTCTAGGAACATATCAAAATAAACATATGAAAGCAACAACGCGAGCTATTGATCTTACAATATAATTTGCAAAATACTACCAGGACTAAGTTCATGATAAATTTAAGTTCAATTAATCATATTACTTAAGAACTCCCACTTAGAAAGACATCTCTCTAGTCATCTAAGTGATCACGTGATCCAAATCAACTAAACCATAACCGATCATCACGTGAAATGGAGTAGTTTTCAATGGTGAACATCTTATGTTGATCATATCTACTATATGATTCACGCTCGACCTTTCGGTCTCCGTGTTCCGAGGCCATATCTGCATATGCTAGGCTCGTCAAGTATAACCCGAGTATTCTGCGTGTGCAAAACTGGCTTGCACCCGTTGTAGATGGACGTAGAGCTTATCACACCCGATCATCACGTGGTGTCTGGGCACGACGAACTTTGGCAACGGTGCATACCGGGAGAACACTTCTTGATAATTTAGTGAGAGATCATCTTATAATGCTACCGTCAATCAAAGCAAGATAAGATGCATAAAGGATAAACATCACATGCAAATCAATATAAGTGATATGATATGGTCATCATCATCTTGTGCTTCGTGATCTTCATCTCCGCAGCACCACCATGATCACCATCGTCACCGGCGCGACACCTTGATCTCCATCGTAGCATCGTTGTCGTCTCGCCAATCTTATGCTTCTCGACTATCGCTGCCGCTTAGTGATAAAGTAAAGCATTACAGGCGATTGCATTGCATACAATAAGCGACAACCATATGGCTCCAGCCAGTTGCCGATAACCGGTTACAAAACATGATCATCTCATACAATAAAATATAGCATCACGTCTTGACCATATCACATCACAACATGCCCTGCAAAAACAAGTTAGACGTCCTCTACTTTGTTGTTGCAAATTTTACGTGGCTGCTACGGGCTTAAGCAAGAACCAGTCTCACCTACGCATCAAAACCACAACGATACTTCGTCAAATAGACTCCGTTTTAACCTTCTCAAGGACCGGGCGTAGCCACACTCGGTTCAACTAAAGTGAGAGAGACAGGCACCCACCAGTCACCTTTAAGCAACGAGTGCTCGTAGCGGTGAAACCAGTCTCGCGTAAGCGTACCCGTTAATGTCGGTCTGGGCCGCTTCATCTCACAATACCGCTGAACCAAAGTATGACATGCTGGTAGGTAGTATGACTTGTATCGCCCACAACTCACTTGTGTTCTACTCGTGCAAAAACATCAAACCATAAAACCTAGGCTCGGATGCCACTGTTGGGGAACGTAGTAATTTCAAAAAATTTCCTACGCACACGCAAGATCATGGTGATGCATAGCAACGAGAGGGAGAGTGTTGTCTACGTACCCTCGTGAGACCCAAGCGAAGCGATCACAACGTAGAGGAAGTAGTCGACGTTCTCCTCGCGATCCGACCGATCCCGACGCCGTTACTCCGGCGCCCGAGTTCTTGACACACGTACAGCTCGATGGCGTCCCTCGTACTCGATCCAGCCGAGTGTCGAGGAGAGTTCCGTCAGACGACGGCGTGGTGATGATCTTGATGTTTCACGGCGCGAGGGCTTCGCCTAAGCTTCGCGACGATATGACCGAGGTGGAATATGGTGGAGGGGCACCGACACGGCTAAGGAACGATCCGTAGATCAAACTTGTGTCTCTTGTGTGTCTAGAGGTGCCCCCTGCCCCGTATATAAAGGAGCAAGGGGGGGAGGTGCGGCCGGCCTAGGAGAGGCGCGCCAAGGGGTGTCCTACTCCCACGGGAGTAGGACTCCCTCCTTCCTTGTTGGAGTAGGAGAAGGGGAAGAGGGGAGAGGAGGAAGGAAAGGGGCTGCACCCTTGTCCAATTCGGACTAGAGGGGGGCTGCGCCCCTTCTTCCTTTTGGCCTCTTTCCCTTATTCCCGTATGGCCCAATAAGGCCCATATACTCCCCGGCGAATTCCCGTAACTCTCCGGTACTCCGAAAAATACCGAATGACTCGGAACCTTTCCGAACTCGAATATAGTCGTCCAATATATCGATCTTTACGTCTCGACCATTTCGAGACTCCTCGTCATGTCCCCGATCTCATCCGGGACTCCGAACTCCTTCGGTACATCAAAACTCATAAACTCATAATAAAACTGTCATCGAAACCTTAAGCGTGCGGACCCTACGGTTCGAGAACAATGTAGACATGACCTAGAACTATTCTCGGTCAATAACCAATAGCGGGACCTGGATGCCCATATTGGTTCCTACATATTCTACGAAGATCTTTATCGGTCAGACCGCATAACAACATCGTTGTTCCCTTTGTCATCGGTATGTTACTTGCCGAGATTCGATCGTCGGTATCCAATACCTAGTTCAATCTCGTTACGGCAAGTCTCTTTACTCGTTCCGTAATACATCATCTCGCAACTAACTCATTAGTTGTAATGCTTGCAAGGCTTAAGTGATGTGTATTACCGAGAGGCCAGAGATACCTCTCCGACAATCGGAGTGACAAATCCTAGTCTCGAAATCGCCAACCCAACATCTGCCTTTGGAGACACCTGTAGTACTCCTTTATAATCACCCAGTTACGTTGTGACGTTTGGTAGTACCAAAGTGTTCCTCCGTAAAGCGGAGTTGCATAATCTCATAGTTATAGGAACATGTATAAGTCATGGATAAAAGCAGTAGCAACATACTAAACGATCGTGTGCTAAGCTAATGGAATGGGTCATGTCAATCAGATCATTCAACTAATGATGTGACCTTGTTAATCAAATAACAACTCCTTGTTCATGGTTAGGAAACATAACCATCTTTGATTAACAAGCTAGTCAAGTAGAGGCATACTAGTGACACTCTGTTTGTCTATATATTCACACATGTATTATGTTTCCGGTTAATACAATTCTAGCATGAATAATAAACATTTATCATGAAATAAGGAAATAAATAATAACTTTATTATTGCCTCTAGGGCATATTTCCTTCACATCATTCTCTTTGTCTCAAGCCAAGTCAATTGGATTATCAAGTTTCTATCTTATAACCAATGTGCCTCCTTGCGGTAACTTGTACTTAAATTGTTTACCTTGAAAGTTACTTGCCCCCTTGCATGTTTTGGTTTTGTTCCTTGCATGTGTTTGTATATGTTGTGATTCCAACGTGCTTACCTTGAGCAATCAAGTATGTGTGTGTTGGTTTGCACATCATGTACGTGTGTGTCGTGCGTTGAGCCTTTATGCTTCTTATTTGTATCCTAGTTGGCTCGTGTGAGAGATTAATGGAACATCCCATTTTGGGGGAGTGATGTACTTTGTGCACCCCACAATCCTATAAATGTGTGTACATGAGGAATACCATCTAGTATTGATATTACAATATTATCTGGTCGCTAGGTGGTATATCTCTCATGAGAAATTCAAATTCTAAATAGTCCATTAATTATCTCTTGTTTGTTCCTCTTATTGCCTCTTGTTAAGTTCTTATTGGTATCACATTATGGGGGAGTAATATGCTAAGTGCATATTACAGGCCTAGAAAATGTGTACATTTGAGATATTGTCACCTAGAATTGATATTGTAGATTATCTTGTTCCTAGGTGGCATGTTAGCTCTACAAGTTGCAATTTGCTTGTGGTTGGTGTGAAGATGGTGTCGGATATTCTTGTTATCTATCACCGGGAATTATTTCCAAATACTTCTTGTCTTTGACAATTGGTAGTCTTATGTGTGGTAGAATTTGTTGATCATCTTTACATTGGCTTTTGTTTTACTTGCCTTTTCTCTTGCCAAGGTTTGTGTCAACTCCCGTTGTCTTCCATACCACTTGTGGATCTTGTTTATTTCTTGTTCTTGTCTAGCGTTCTCTAGATATAGTGAAAGCGGTGATCCCACCTTGTGCTTTTTGTATTAAAATACAAATCCTATATAATGCACAACTCGTGGGGGAGCTATTCTATTTTCTTTAGAACACTCTTTTTGTGATCCTTATCAAGTGTGTTTTGGTGGAAGGCAAGCCTTTTTCTTTTGGTACTTTGTGCCATCATGAAACTTTGTCGAGAGCTTGGTTTGTTTGGAACCATCCTCTCTTTGGGAGTTTGACATTGTTAGTTTAGTGTGTATCAATGGATATCTCATTCCTTGATGTATCTTTAATGATATCTTCCAAGTGATGATTTCTCCATTTAGTATCCTTTTCACTTGGAATTTCTTTGTCTTTTTGTTTCGGGTTTTGAAAGTCTTGAGCATGCATGTTTACTTCATGTATTTCATTTGGCATGCTTTCTTTCTTTGACTCAATATATAGGGGAAACTCCACCTAGTCTCAATTTGGATGAGATGTGCATGAAATTCATTTTCATATCTATATGCACATATTTATGTGGAGTTTGTCCTATGTATTGGTGTTTCTAACTATTTGGTCCCGATGAGTTTGGGTACCGTTTAGTTTGTGTTGTTCTTCTAGGAACATTTGGAGATGCATTGGATGCTCGGCTCACTCACAAGGAAGGTGTTGTCACCATGTGCATATTGGAGTCAAGCTAGGATGATCAATGAACTACTATCTACCTTCAATTGGTATCTACTACATCCTTCCAATGATATCTCGGTAACAAGTATCTATTCATGCTTTCCTCTCTTGCATTCAACCTTGTGTAGGCTGTATCTTGGCATGATATTCATTTCATATCTTGTGATACTTGTTTCCTTTCTCAAAGCATCCCAACGATGATCTCTGTTGCTAGTTGTGATGCCCTTGATGGATGTGTGTTTGGACTTCATTTATATACAATAAGACCATATCTAGCCAAGTGCTATGCTTTCAAGCAAATATCTTATTGGTATATTTATGACTTCCTTGTGGATATCTTGTTCCTTCGTGGTGTAACTATTTGGTGTACATCCTTCTTTGTAGATATATATATATCATCATGATTTCGTCTACATAGAACCTTATACACTTGAGAGAAATTACATCTCTAGTTGATATCCTTTCTTTCACGCCCACCTTGTCTTTCTTATGTTATTTCTTTGGTGGCTCTGTGAAAGCTTTTGCCTTGAGTGCGTGTCCTCTATCGTTGCATCTTGATGCACTCTTGTGTGGTGAAGATTTTTTTCCTCATGCTTATCTTTACAAGGCTTTTGCCATCTTAATTGGCATCCCTCGTCTTGATGAGGCTTTCATCTTCTATCTTCACCACGGGTTGTCACAAGCATAAGTTCTTTATATGCTTATTAGTAAGCTTGTGAACCCATTTGCTAGTTGTGTGTGTGGGAATGATAGGCCTTGCACGTGTGCCTCATTATTTCAAGACTATGTTGATGCTTAATGCTCATCCTAATTTTAGTCCTCTCAAGTGCTTCGCCATGACTCACACACATCATTTTGGTTGAGCCTATTCTTAAGTTGCCTCTTTTACATGTTGCTCAACCATGTGCTTGTTGCAAGCGCTAGGCTTTGTTTCCTATATGCTTACTTGCACTGGATGTGAGTTTCTATTGATTTTGGGGGAGCTATGATCCTATTTTGTGCACTTTGTATTCAAATACAAAAATTCTTATGTGTGCACAAATCATGGGGAGCTTCTCTAGTTTCTTTAGAACACTCCTTTGCGTTTATCATAATATCTTTATTCTTGTGGCATGTAGGATCATTGGTCTAGTTGGTTCAATTGATATCCGTTGATTGCTTGCTTCAATTGGTATCTTCTGATTGCTTGTGTCTCTCTTTGTTATGTCTTTGTGTCATATCTTTTTGTTGCAATCTTTGGGCCTCAATATAGTTTGTCTTCCTCCAAGTATTGGCAGTTGGATATGTGTATTGCATTCCACTCTCTTGTTGAGAAATACACAATTTATGGAGGAACACCTTTTATTTTGGCCTTCTCAGCTTTTCACCCATTTTGGCAATCGATGCCAATGGGGGAGGAGTTTCAGAGAGTTTTGTGGAGAAGTCTTTTGAGTTTTCTCCTTGCTTTGGTTTTGGTCCTAAGCATTTGCATCTCATTCTCCTGCATCATTGGTTGTTGCATTGCATTGTGATGCATAATTCCTTATATAAACTCTCTTGAAAGTGATTGTCATCAATTACCAAAATGGGGGAGATTGAAATGACATGCGGTGCCCCATGTGTGGTTTTGGTAATTGATGACATTCTCTATGGACTAATGGTTGCATCGAGTTATATTTGAAGGATGTTTCCATAGGCATTTCTTGAAGTCCATGTGTTGGTTTCAAGGAGTTTATGGGTTGACCAAGGTGCTATTAAGGAATTATCCAAAGATTGGTAATGTGAGTGTTGAGCTTATTGCAAGCATGTCTTGAAGAAGAAGATTGTGTGATCATTCATATTTACCTTCAATACATCATCCAAATGAAGAGAGTTGGAAAGATTCAAGGTTGATCAAGACTAAGTCAAGAGTGAATCAAGTTGATCAACTCACAAAGCATAGAAGATGTACCGAGTGGGACCAAGTGTTCCCATGGTATGGTATGTTTCCATGGTCTTGCGTCAAGAGGAAGATCCCATACAACCCATGGAGGATGACATCAAGTGGTGATCGTCATCAAGTTTGCAGTGTGCAAGTTCAAGTGGAGCAACACAAAGAGTGGCTCACCCATAATGGAGTATGGGGGAGCAATCAAGTTTGAATCTTGCCATCCATTGTGGTGTCAATGGTCTTGTGAAGATGTGCCGAAGAGTCGCTCACCCATAGTGACTATGGGGGAGCAATCATCTAGTCTTCATCGAGCCAATGCAATCAAGAAAGATGGTGCAACTTGAGGGAGTCAAGATCGTCATCATCTAGCTCAAGTGGACCATGTGCAAGGCAAAGGTTTGCCCTTGATAGGTTTTCTATTTTACCGGTCTCATGGTGGTAGTTGGGAGACCGGGTTATAGGATCGATAGCCGTACTATCAAGGGGGGCTCTCAAGTGAGTAGCTTGATCGTATCGTTCGTCGAGAGCTCAAACCATTGCATCCTTGCATCATGTTTCTTGGTCCTTGTTTGATTCTCTTTGTGAGTCTTAGAGCTTATGGTCATCTTTATGACAAGCTTGAGTTCATCGAAAACGGAGTTTGCATGCGTCTTCTATGATGTTTTCGGTGTTGGAGGTTTTACCGATCTTCTCCGAGGAAGGGTTCTCACCATTTTCTTTTGGGCCTTTTCTCATTTGCTTATTATTGGTATTTATTTCAAGATTGTGTTAGCCCTTGTCGCTAGCTTTCCAACAAACTTGGTTTCATCGAATTCGGAGTCCGTTTGCAAAAGTTGTGGCTGTTTTGGTGAAGGCTGCAACGGTACTACCGCGACTAGAGCGGATGTAATTTTTTACTACCGCTCTAGAGCGGTACTACCGCGGCTCCTGAGCGGTACTACCGCTCCAGAGCAGTACTACCGTGGCTCCTAAGCGGTAGTACCGCCCCGGACCAAAACTCGTGTTTTCTCTCTCGTTTGGGCTGTTTTGAGCGTGCTAAGCGGTAGTACCGCTCCTCCAAGCAGTAGTACCGCTTGTGCACGACCTGAGCACATAACGGTTGGATTCAGGAGGTCCTATAAAAGGGGTCTTCTTCCTATTGAACCTTATCCTTTGAGCTCGTGTTCTTCCCCATTGTTGACCTTCTTGAGCTTGCTAACTCTCAATCCCTCCATGGATTCTTGCTAGTTTTTAGGGAAAAGAGAGAGATCTAGATCCACATTTCCACCAATCACTTTCTCCTCTATGTGAGGGGAACCCTTGGATCTTGATCTTGGAGTTCTTGGTGTTCTCCTTCTTGTTCTTCCTCTCATTTTCCTCCCTAGCATTAGTTGCTTGGTGGGATTTGAGAGAGAAGGACTTAGGCACTCCGTGTGCCCTTGCCATTGCATTTGGTGCATCGGTTTGAGTTCTCCACGGTGATACGTGGAAGTGAAGTTTGAGAAGCTTATTACTCTTGGGTGCTTGGTGCCCTTGAGCTTGTTCCTCTTGGGTGCTTGGGCGCCCTAGGCGGTTAGTGGTGTTGGAGCTCAATCATTGTGGTGTAAAGCTCCGCAAGCGTCGGGTCTCCAATTAGGTTGTGGAGATCGCCCGAGCATCTTGACGGTTCCGTGACCGCCCCAAGGGTTGCCAAAGTGTCTGGGTTGGTGACCGCCCCAAGGGTTGCCATTTATGCGGGTTGGTGACCGCCTCAAGGGTCCCTTAGTGGAATCACGGCATCTTGCATTGTCGAGGGCGTGAGGAGATTACGGTGGCCCTAGTGGCTTCTTGGGAGCATTGTGCCTCCACACCGCTCCAAACGGAGATTAGCATCCGCAAGGTGTGAACTTCGGGATACATCATCGTCTCCGCGTGCCTCGGTTATCTCTTACCCGAGCCCCTTTACTTAAGCACTTTACTTTGTGATAGTCATATTGTTCTTTGTCATATATCTTGCTATCACATAGTTGCTTATATTGCTTAGCATAAGTTGTTGGTGCACATAGGTGAGCCTAGTTGTTTTAGGTTTTGTGCTTGACAAATTAACCGCTAGGTTTATTCCGCATTTGTTCAAGCCTAAACCGTAATTATTTTAAAACGCCTATTCACCCCCCCTATAGGCGACATCCTCGATCTTTCATTAGGTCTTCGCGGAGGCGGCGCTTGGCGGATGACGGAGCATCGCTGTCAAAATAATCTTTCGGTCTCCGATCCACCTTGAGTTCGTCCATCGGGACGAAGACGAACGAGCTCCGACATAGATGCATGTCATTACCTCAGGCTGGTCGAAGTTAGGGTTTCTTGTCGTGTGTTTGCACGAGCGAGATCTTGTGTTAGGTACCGCAGATTGATTCAAGGGTTCAACTGTGGCAACAACGGCTTAGGGGTGCCTATTCTCAAGGGCACGTGCTCGAAAACTTCTCAGTTGTTATCGACAAGATTAGGCCTGCTCCGGTATGGCAACAATGAAAATGACGTGTCATTAGCTCGTCCTGGTGGTGACGGTAGCCGTCTAGGGACCTCTGTGTAATTTTTATTATGTTGGGGGTGTATTTGTACTTCTGATGAACCTTTTTAAAATATCCAAGTCCTTTTCACAAAAAGAACATGTCGTTCATCATAAACTTAACCACAAATAGAAAGATAGAAAGCTATTTTTAGATAGAAAGACATCAAGTTAACTACAAAGACAATCATGATTAAGAAAATATTAGAATCATAACGAGCGGGCATCACACCCATTTTAGTGAGGAGAAACGTCTATTTTTGCGTCTCAATTCTTCGGAAGTGAAGATTCCTCCGTCCGTAAACTCTTGAACCAGACATCTTACACTCTTAACTCATCAAACCAGACAAGTTTAGTCCCTCGTCTTAGCGTACCCGGTATAACTGCTAACTCTACACGGTTTTTGACTGGTCTATGCTGACGTGGCAAAGGAGACCGTTAAGTTGTTGCGTAAGCTTGCACGACGGCTCGCTGGACCGGTGTCAGTTGTAGGCAAGAGAGGACATGCATAGGGATGCGACATCGGCTGGGTGGACCGGCGGCGGTGGAAGATGTTACTTCAACTTGAGATCGATTTTAGCTATGATATTTCAATTTCACATCAATTAGGTTGTAGGAAGCATTGTACCATATGTTTATTTGTCGATGTTATTTGTCGATTTGTTACATGTAGGCTTTAAATGTATCGTCTTGGTATTTTGCTGATCTGTTTTTATGATATGGAGGTTTCTTTTAGGAACGGATTGGTTGCACTACGTGGATTTCCATGTATATGACATGTCACTTCTTGGGCCGCAATGTCACACGTCATGCTAGAGAAAATGTCATATACATGGATTATTTATCATTTCGAAGATATTGGAAAGATGTTGACAAAGATACCGTGCAGCTTCAGTAGGTTTTTCCTTGGAAAAGAACTACATAATGAACTGGGGTAGAGGATGGCAAACAACATAGTAGAGGAAGGGATAGCTTACATTTTCGTTGATCATTTGCTAGATAAGCGAAACGAAGGAGAGTGACTTTGAGGATGATATGGATGTGGACTACTGTTTTGAAGTTGATGTGTACAAGCTGAGTAGTTTGCATCAGAGTGTTGATTGGTCAAAACGGCACCAAATCTGCAGTGATACCAGGTCGGCGCTGAGACGAGGGACTAAACTTGTCCGGTTTGAAGAGTTAATGTTGCAAAATGTCTGGTTCGGAAGTTAAGAGAGGAAATATGCACTCTGTGAAGAATTGATGGACAAAAAATAGACCTTTTTTCTCTTTACTAGTACAAGGAAACATTCAATTCACCTTGGCATCCACTCTACTAAATACAACGACAACAATCGGAAGGTGCTCTGCTCAGTTAACTTCTCCGCATTATAAGTTTAACAAATCTCAGATTATCCTGATGAGTGATGAGCATCTAGGACTAGGGAGTCCAGAAAGAAGGGCCAGGTGTACTTTCTCCGAAGTTCGATTTTTTTTTTTGGGGGGGGACTCTCAGTGTTAAAAAGGACGAGTCAATGACAACAAACATTCAAGCACAAAAACAGAGTATATTTTCAGGGACTTTGCATAGGCACAAGCAACACAAAAGGCAAAAAATAAATCAAGTTGAACCCAGAGAAGTACTTACTATGCTATGAAACAACAAATACAAGCAAATGGGGCTTTTTTTATATATATATACCAAAAGAAACTTTTGATATTTACATTCTAAAAGGACTACCTGGACTAGAACAGATTGGAAGAAAGAAGATTAGTTACAGAAGTTTTGGTGGTGGAGGTCCAGAGAGATCATGATGATGATGGGGATGCTTGAGCTTGTGGAGCCAGTGGGCTAGCCATTTCTTGGGATCATGACTCTCCTGGCAGTTTGAGCTTGGCATATTGTCAAGTGTTCCATCTCTTTCAAGAACCATCTTGAACTTGTCCAGTAATTGAACTATTTGCCAGAATTCAGGCCTTTTGTCTGCTTGCAAGGCCCAACACTGCTCGATCAGAACCCGTAATGCAGCTGGGCAGGTAGCAGGAATGGCCGGCCTCACATTCTGAAAATGGAAAATGTTAGTCATTTTCTTCTTCTCAGAAAGCACAGAATCAGAAATTCAGAATGTATATGGACTGTTCGAGAACAAAGAGTGTATATAATCCATGGAACTAATTTTAAAAAAATGTCCATATGTACAATGTCATGCTCTCTCCATCTGGAAAAATTGTATAATCTCAACCTAACAAAGGTATTACTGGACAGGGACAGAAATGGGACCAGATGAGTGCATACCTTGTCAAAAACAGCAAAGGCTGCTTGGAACGGAGTCAAATCTTCATAAGGCACGGAGCCGGTAAGCATTTCCCACAAGATAAGGCCGAAGCTGTAAACATCAACCTTTCGACCATAGGGTTTGTGCTTCATCATCTCTGGAGCCATCCATCTGAAGGTCCCGGGATCGTTCGCCAGAGGGTCACAGTATGCTTCTTCGCAGGCTATTCCAAAATCAACAATCTTGGCGCAGCATTCCCCGTCGAATATGATGTTCTCCGGTTTCACGTCACGGTGGACGATTCCTTGCGAGTGGACGTACCCCATGCCGTGTGCGATATCCAAGCCAACTGAAATGATCTTGTCCAAAGGCAGAGATTTGTGCTCTTGCTTGTGCAAGAATGATCTCAACGAACCACCAGAAAGGAACTCGGTGATGACGCAGAAGACTGGCGGACTGGTGCATCCTCCAACCAGCTACAAAATATATATTTGTAGATCAATAATTGACTTTGTTTGCAATGCAAAGATGGGGATCACGTAAGCAAGATTTCAGGACTGCTTCATGTTAGGCATGACGTAGGAGCACCTGGACAATAACGCTAGGTACTGATGGAAACTTAGTACCAGAAACTTGCCATTTCAGGGAAGAAAAGGTCAGCTAGAACAAGGCTAAACGTAAGGACTGCTCTTTCTATGTAATCTAGAAATAAATTTCATCAGCTTTTTCAAGCTTGTTTGATAAATAGATCGATCTAAGCACAAATTGCCTGAAACTGAATATTTCTGCGGAGGAAACTCTGGAAGTTACCTTAATGACGTTGCGATGCTGGAGGCGGGATAATGTGACAACCTCCGTGTTGAACTGCTTCTCGAGCTGAGACGCCAGCTCCGCGTCTTCCTCAACGTCAGGCTGCCTGATGAACTTGACAGCAACGGGCACCTCCTTGTAGATTCCATGGAACAGACGGCTGTGCGCCCCGTAGGCGAACTTCTGCCCGATGAGGAGCTGCTTGCGATCCACCGTCCAATTTTGGAGCACCTTCTCTGCCGCCGCCTTGGCCCTTTGGTTGTCCCAGTGCTCCTTCCTGTGGTGCTTCACCTTGGCCGGCGCCTTGAGTGGCGCGTCCACCGGGGGCGCGCGTGGCGGAGACGAAGATTTCCGGCGCGGCGGCGGGGTGGAGAACCTCTTGCTGGCTGATTTGGCCTCCTTGAACACCTCAGGCACGGGACGGCTTGGGAGAGGGGACCTCGCCCTCAGCATCCGCGTTGTGCGCCCCTCTGGCAGGACCCTGAGCGACGAACTGCGCACCGGCGGCCGCGGCGCGTCCAAGACCGGCGCTTTCTTGGTCGGGAAAGGAGACGGGCTGGAGCACACCCTTTGCAGCCTCATGCTCTGCTCCTCGGGGTGGAAGGAGAACTCGAGAGGCCCAAGGCTGTCGCCCTTGTCCGGCTCCTGAACCTCGGGCTCGGAGCAGACGTCGACGAAGAGGTTGTTGCGGCCCCTCGTTCCGTTGGCGGAGTTGTTGGTCGGTGCTGACTGCGGCGGGTGACCGTGATCGGCAGGCTTCTCGTGATGATGCGCCGGTATGGCGTTGGAGAAGGCATGGTTGAGGTCCGTCTTGGGCTGGGCACTCAGCGACCTTGTCCTCGGAATGGGGGCCGGGTTGGTGGTGGCGGGGGCCTTGGTCCTGGGCTCGAAGTTCATGCCGTGGAGCTTGAACCCCGAGTCGGAGCCCTTGTTCTGCCTGAGCGCGGCGCCGCGGTTGAACTGCTCGACGAAGGCGCCGAACTGCTCCCTGCCGGAGTTGGAGCGCACGACGGAGTGCGAGAACCTCGTCCGCCGCACCCACGAGTAATCCTCGTCGTCCATGCCGACCGACCAGATGGACCGATGCAATGGATGGATGGACTTGATTTGATGCGACGGGAGCGGCGAGTCGCTGACTTGTTAGGCCTATAGGAACCTGGACGAGAAAAACCCGGATCCTAGAACGTCCCACAGCTCGTTGAAGAGACGCCACATTTGCTCCCCCGGTTCTTCTTATGGGGTGCCTCGACTGCTCTGAATTCACGCGCAATCCGGCCGGATTCCGTGGACCGCCGCCCGCCGCCCCTGGATCAATTCAAAAGCAAAACACTCGCGAGATCAATACACACAGCTTTCTGAAGGTCACGATTGGTCAAAGCCAAGCCACCACGGTTTCCGAACGCAAGGAGGAGGAGGGATCAAATTGGAACGAGGAACCGTGCAGGCAAGAAAAACAGAGGCGTGCGAGAACAATCACATCACATCACATGCAAGAAATAGGGGTAGGCAGGCAGGAAGCGATTGGGAAACCTCGGAATTCGGCGCCTATTCCACGCCAAATCCCCTGGCCGAACGCAACCGGTATCCAAATCCAAAAGGAGTTGGCCCTCCTAATCTGAAACCAGGAAGAGTCACGGCCGCTTACCCGATGGGAAGGAACACCCCGAATCTATCTAGGCCGAGCGACGCGCGCCTGGGAGGAGGCAGCCGTCCGGCCGGCCAAGAACGTGGAGGGAGGGAGCAGCGGCGACGTGGGAGGGACGAAGGCTGTGCCGTGCGTGGTGGTTAAGGCGGGCGGGGGAAAGAATCGGGCGG
This sequence comes from Aegilops speltoides, assembly GCA_021437245.1. Classification (NCBI taxonomy): domain Eukaryota; kingdom Viridiplantae; phylum Streptophyta; class Magnoliopsida; order Poales; family Poaceae; genus Aegilops; species Aegilops speltoides. The sequence continues at coordinate 384,003,485 of CM038143.1, forward strand.
GGCCGAGAAAAGGCGGCACCTCCTCCCGCAGCTGGACGTGGGTGGAGCGTTGGAATTTGCCGGGAGGGAGGGAGGGAGGGAGGGATGGGAGGGGGGAGAGAATGTTGCGACGGGGGCACGGGACGTTCCAATCGCTCACCGAATCCAGCAGCTGTGCCGGGGCCGGGGCGCCCTCCCCTCCCCGCCTTTGTTCCTCTTCCTTTTCTCCTTTCTTTCTGCCGGGCGGCGCGTGAACCTGAAAGGCAGAAGAATCCTCTCCTCTCTGCCCTGCTCTGCGTTGTAAAAATAAATAGGGCAGGGGGGTACGCGCTGGGCGGCTTTGGGAGCGGTGTGGGACTTGTTCCCCAAAATACAATTCTTTCTTTCTTTGTTTATGGGTCAATCATCAGGGACGACTTTGGGATTAGTCTAATCCAAATCCAAAAGCTGTTTGTTTCTGGTGAGATTTGACGCGCACGGTTTTTATATTCCGGAGATTCGTTCCTTCGCGGGACTCCCCGCGTCCACGTGGATCCCGTGTAAAGTCCTACTATTCGTCTGCGACCCGGCCGGTGCATGGTGTGTTTCATTTCGAGTACCATGCTAAAAGTCAGTTGTTTCATTGTTTGTTGCTGTTTTACGTGTCAACGATAAATCTGGGCTCTCCTATTGCAAAAGTATATAGGAGAAAATCCAACAAAAGAATCAACATAGCCGGAAATCCAACTCGGTCCGCTCAGAAAAAAAAATCAAAATAAATACTAGAAAAATTCAAAAAAATCGATTTTTTGGGTGGTAGATAATTTGATGCGTGAGGACCGCTCTAAATTTTAACTCATTTGGACATTTTGGCAGCTCTCGGCAAAAAAGACAAATTGGGTCAGAACAGTGCGTGAACAGTAAACATTTTTACAGACCCCGATTTTGTCTTTTTTGCCGAGAGCTGCTCAGATGTCTAAATGAGTTGAAATTTGGTGCGAATCTCACGCATCAAATTATCTACCACCCAAAAAAATTGGATTTTTTTGATTTTTTTAACATTTGTTTTGATTTTTTTTTTCTGAGAGGGAGTGCAGATGAGCCTGGAAGCAGAAACTTCGCGTCCCAACAGAACAAGCAATAATAAAAAGACCCATATGATAACGCCCATACGTGTGGCAGATTTGCAACTTCACACACGATCTACGTTCATTCAGTTCTGCACGAATCTTGACAATGCCTGATGATTTTTGTGAGCCATGTAGGCATCGCCTGGTGTGTGGGCGTTTCACAGTTCGCCCAGACGCCCGTTTTGCCACAGAGCTTGCGGTTGCTACCCCGGCGTGCGGTAGAAATGCCATTGCGCCCGCACGCCCCGCACAACTCATCTTCCTCCCCTCCCCCATCTCCTCTTCCTGGCACGACACTGCAGTTTTGCCCACCCCGCCTGAATCCTCTTCCCATTCCCCCACTCAACTCCCCCATTTGAGAGCGACGGCAGGTCCTAGACGGAGCAGAGGTGATTCCATGGCGTAGCAGAGGAGAGGCGGCGGCGGAAGTGTCGCGGGGACTCATGGCCGTCGCTGGAGCTCAGGCAACTGGAGCGTCGTCGCCGGAGCCTTTACCGCGCAAAGGTAACAGTGCTTCGATTGGTCTCAATCTGCCTTCCCTCCCCCGTTTCTTCTGCTTCGAATCCATTGAGACTCGAGTGGATTACGGAGCGCTCGAGTGCTCCCCGTCGTCGAGGAGTCGCTAGTGTGCCATTAGGCTAGCATTAGCAAGTTCCGTTGTCGCGGCGATGGAAGTCACGCCGGCGAGGCTCGCCTGTTCCGCGCCGATTCATTCTCTGTTTTCAGAGATTACATGCCTTCAAGTCCGGATTGCAGCGATTTGTCGATTTTTCTTCATTTGATGGTCTCATAGGCAGTGGTCGCTGTTTTTAGGAGTGGTGTTATGATTGAAATACGGGCTTGAGATTATGGCAAGAACCCTAGATTTACATTGTCATGTGGAATGTGCATTTCGTTTGTAGGTTAATGCAGTTGGTTGTTTCATGAAACTCACTTATTTGACATGTTGTTATGTGCAAATAGGTCAACTTGAATCTACTGGCTTAGCTACAATTTGCCACACTGTTTAGTTAGTAGATGGCAATAGTCTCTTTAACCCAAACTGTTAGTTGCCATGTTTCTGCAGTGATACAGGGGCAATTGCATATTGTGCTTTTAGGCAGATGGCAACTGTCTCTTTACCCCAAGATATTATTCGCCATGTATTTTTTTAGTGTTTCTTTAGCAGCTGCCTATTGTGCTTAGGAGTATATGGCAACTCCCACTTTACCCTAAGATATTATTTACCATGCATTTCAAGTGTTACACGGCAATTTGCCTACTTATTTTAGTTTGCAGGTGGCAATTCCCTCTGTTACCTAGTATATTACTCCCTCCGTTTCAAAATAGATGACCCAACTTTATACTCAAAGTTAGTATAAAGTTGGGTCATCTATTTTGGAACGGAGGGAGTATTTGTCTTGCTTTTGTAGTGTTACATGGCAATTGTCTACTGTATTTTAGTTAGCAGGTGGAAACTCCCTCTTTTACACCCAGATTTTTTTGCCATGTATTCTATAGTGTGAACCTCAATTGTGTTGTTTGCCATCAGGCATTGTATATTCATGGCATTTGCCATCTATATGTCTAGTAAATATGGAAGTTTTCCTTTGTCGTCGACATTATCAATTTCCTTGCTACTCCATGCACATGCACTTTTCACTGTGTTTTCTTTCATACTCATGTGTACTTGTTCTTACTGTAGCATCATGGTTCACAACCACCAGCAAGACGATGACAATGACTTCATGGAGACACCGCCACGGAATCGTGTGTCTGGTTGATAACCCACAAGTGTAGGGGATCGCAACAACTTTCGAGGGTAAAGTATTCAACCCAAATTTATTGATTCGACACAAGGGGAGCCAAAGAATATTCTTGAGTATTAGCAGTTGATTTATCAACCATTTGCAAAGATATTTTAGTAGGTGTCAACTTATTCAATTCAAGTCTACGATATAAAGAGAGAGGCATAACACTAACACCGGCTCCAAGATCACATAAAGCAGTTCTAACATAAATTCTTTTAATGGAGCATGGTATGGTTGGTACCCCTGGATCTCCAAGTTTCTTTGGTATTCCACCCTTAAAAGTGTAATTAGCAAGCATGGTGGAAATTTCAGCTTCCGGTATCTTTCTTTTGTTTGTAATGATATCCTTCATATACTTAGCATAAGGATTTACTTTGAGCATATCAGTTAAGCGCATACGTAAGAAAATAGGTCTAATCATTTCAGCAAAGCGCTCAAAATCCTCATCATCCTTTGTCTTGGATGGTTTAGGAGGAAAGGGCATGGGTTTCTGAACCCATGGTTCTCTTTCTTTACCGTCCTTCCTAGCAACAAAATCTCTCTTATCATAATGTTGATTCTTTGATTGTGGGTTATCAAGATCAACAACAGGTTCAATCTCTACATCATTGTTTTTGCTAGGTTGAGCATCAACATGAACATTGCCATTAACATTATCACTAGGTTCATGTTCATCACCTGATTGTGTTTCAGCACCAGAGATAGAAATATCATTGGGATTCTCAGGTGTGTCTACAGTAGGTTCACTAGAAGCATGCAAAGTCCTATCGTTTTTCTTTTTCTTCTTTTTAGAAGAACTAGGTGCCTCTAAATTATTTCTCTAAGAATCTTGCTCGATTCTCTTAGGGTGGCCTTCAGGATACAAAGGTTCCTGAGTCATTCTACCAGTTCTAGTAGCCACTCTAACAACAAAGTCATTTTTTATTACTTAGTTCATCAAGCAAATAATTTTGAGCTTTAAGTACTTGCTCAGCTTGAGTAGCAACCATGGAAGCATATTTGCTAATGAGTTTAAGTTCACCTTTGACTCTAGCCATATATCGCTCACGCGTCCTATCTCGAAAGCATTATTCTTTAACTCTCTACCAACATAAGCATTAAAACTTTCTTGTCTAGCCATAAAGTCATCAAATTCATCTAAGCATGGGCTATGAAATTTAGTAGAGGGGATTTCAACTTTATCATATCTATAGAGAGAATTTACCTTCACTACCTGTGTCGGGTTATCAAGACAATGTGCAACATGCGGTATATTAAGACCATGTATTTCTTCAGTAGGAGGTAAATTCTTAACATCTTCAGCTTTAATACCTTTTTCTTTCATTGATTTCTTTGCTTCTTGCATATCCTCGGGACTGAGAAATAAAACACCTCTCTTCTTCAGAGTGGGTTTAGGAATAGGCTCAGGAGTTGGCTCAATTGGTTTAGGAATTGCCTCAGGAATTGGCTCAGGAAGAGTCCAATTATTTTCATTAGTCAACATATTTTTCAATAGTAATCCAGCTTTCGTCGACTGTTCTTTCCCTGAAAACACAACCATCACAACTATCCAAGTAGTCCTTGGAAGCATCGGTTAGTCCATTATAAAAGATATCAAGTATTTCATTTTTCTTAAGAGGATGATCAGGCAAAGCATTAAGTAACCGGAGAAGCCTTCCCCAAGCTTGTGGGAGACTCTCTTCTTTGATTTGCACACAATTATATATATCCCGCAAGGCAGCTTGTTTCTTATGAGCAGGGAAATATTTAGCAGAGAAATAATAAATCATATCCTTGGGGACTATGCACACAACCAGGAGCAAGAGAATTATACCAAGTCTTAGCATCACCCTTTAATGAGAATGGAAATATCTTAAGGATATAATAATAGCGAGATTTATCATCATGAGTAAACAGGGTGGCTATATCATTCAACTTGGTAAGATGTGCCACAACAGTTTCAGATTCAAGGCCATAAAAAAGATCATATTCAACTAAAGTAATGATTTCAGGATCAACAGAGAATTCATAATCCTTATCAGTAACACAGATAGGTGAAGTAGCAAAAGCAGGGTCACGTTTCATTCTAGCATTAAGAGACTGCTGCTTCCATTTAGCTAGTAATTTCTTAAGATCATATCTATCATTGCAAGCAAAGATAGCTCTAGCAGCTTCTTCATTCATAACATAACCCTCATGAACAACAGGCAATTCATAATCATTGGGAGAATTTTCATCATCACTATCATCAATAATAGCATCTTCAATAATTTCATTCCCTCTAACCCTAGCAAGTTGTTCATCAAGAAATTCACCTAATGGCAAAGTAGTATCACGCACAGAAATAGTTTCATCAATAACATGCGACATATCAGAATTCATAGCAGTAGTAGGTTTAGGTGTCGCAAGCTTACTAATAACGGAAGGAGAATCTAGTGCACAGCTAGATGGCAGTTCCTTACCTCCCCTCGTAGTTGAGGGTAAAATCTTGGTTCTTTCGTCTTTCAAGTTCCTCATAGTGATCAACAGATATAAATCCCAAGTGACTCAGAGAATAGAGCTATGCTCCCCGGCAACGGCGCAAGAAATTAGTCTTGATAACCCACAAGTGTAGGGGATCGCAACAACTTTCGAGGGTAAAGTATTCAACACAAATTTGTTGATTCGACACAAGGGGAGCCAAAGAATATTATTGAGTATTAGCAGTTGAGTTGTCAATTCAACCACACCTGGATAACTTAGTATCTGTAGCAAAGGATTTAGTAGCAAAGTAGTATGATAATAAAGGTAACAGTAGCAAAAGTAATATTTTTGGGTTTTGTAGTGATTGTAACAATAACAACGGAAAAGTAAATAAGCGAAGCACAAGATGTGAAAATCTCGTAGGCATTGGATCAGTGATGGATAATTGTGTCAGATGCGATTCCTCATGTAATAGCTATAACATAGGGTGACATAGAACTAGCTCCAGCTCATCAATGTAATTTAGGCATGTATTCCGTAAATAGTCATATGTGCTTAGGGAAAAGAACTTGCATGACATCTTTTGTCCTACCCTCCCGTGGCAGCAGGGTCCTAGTGGAAACTAAGGGATATTAAGGCCTCCTTTTAATAGAGAACCGGAACAAAGCATTAACACATAGTGAATACATGAACTCCTCAAACTACGGTCATCACCGAGAAGTATCCCGATTTTTGTCACTTTGGGGTTGTCGGATCATAACACATAATAGGTGACTATAGACATGCAAGATAGGATCAAGAACACACATATATTCATGAAAACATAATAGGTTCAGATCTGAAATCATGGCACTCGGGCCCTAGTAACAAGCATTAAGCATAGCAAAGTCATAGCAACATCAATCTCATAACATAGTGGATACTAGGGATCAAACCCTAACAAAACTAAATTGATTACATGGTAAATCTCATCCAACCCATCACCGTCTAGCAAGCCTACGATGGAATTACTCACACACGGCAGTGAGCATCATGAAATTGGTGATGGAGGATGGTTGATCATGACGACGGTGATGAATCCCCCTCTCCGGAGCCCCGAACGGACTCCAGATCAGCCCTCTCGAGAGAGATTAGGGCTTGGCGGCGGCTCCGTATCGTAAAACGCGATGAAACTTTCTCTCCTTTTTTTCTCCACGAGACGGAATATATGGAGTTGGAGCTGAGGTTGGCGGAGCCTCAGGGGGGCCACGAGACAGGGGGGCGCGCCCAGGGGGAGGGCGCGCCCCCACCCTCGTGGATAGGGTGTGGGCCCCCTGGTCTTGATTCTTTCGCCAGTATTTTTTATATTTTCCAAAAAGTGCCTCTGTGGATTTTCAGGACATTCCGAGAACTTTTGCTTTCTACACATAAAACAACATCATGGCAGTTCTGCTGAAAACAGCGTCAGTCCGGGTTAGTTTCATTCAAATCATGCAAGTTAGAGTCCAAAACAGGGGCAAAAGTGTTTGGAAAAGTAGATACGTTGGAGACGTATCACTGGTCATACAAAAGACGGTGACAAGGTTCTTTTTCACCAATGTTTCATTGTGTTATAGAGATTTCACTCATTTTCAGTGGTATTGAGGAAGTACTGTTCCCACTGTTGTTTCCTGGCCAGGCAGCCATGCATAACAAGACGGTGCTTGCAACTTTGTTGGAGGATATGAAAACCCATGGCGAGGTATTTAACATGAAGCTACTAATGTATTTGATCTCATCTGTCTTTGCGCCTACCACGTTGCTACGCCCAAGCAACAAATGCTTCCCTGTCCTGGTGAATGTTCTCCATCTATTTCCTTTTTAACTGTATTCTTTTTGTTTTGTCATGTACTAGCATGTAACTGCCAGTTGAAGTTTCTTTAACTGTGCACGTGTTGATGGTTTTTAAATCTTTTTTTGCAGGCGAAACTAGATGATGGCAAAAATATGAACTAGTGCAAATTCATCGCTGACTTCTTGTTGATGCCTTTAAAAACAAGATGTACCAGAAGGGCTGCCGCCTACACCTAATGGTATATTTGTTTGTTCGCAAATGCTTTTAACATGATTCATTTGTTACTCATTGATAATACAGAGAACCCAATAATCTAGGGCATTCAAGCTTGAATTGTAGTTTATTGGGACGCTTTTTAGGAAGCAAAATAAGTGGCAGATGTATTTGATCATGTATGGCAATTATTGTTGTTCAGCTATGGCAGCCCCAGTTGTGCACACATGGCAACTATTGTTGTTCACCCATGGCAACTTGGCTTTTATTTTGCGCCTAAAACTGTGTTATGTTGTTTGAATTTGAACTTATTTGTGAAAACTTATGTCAAATGCGAGAATTGGGCGTTTTCTGTTTTTGGGTCATCCGGGTGGTGCCCAAGCAGAACTTGCAGAAGCCGACCCGTAAAAAAGCATATTCTGCGAATATACTTTTATGCGGGTCCGTTTGAGGGGTCTGCAACTGTGGTCGTCCGTAGCGGCCCGCAAAAGCAGTTTTGCGCGAACTGCAAATGCATTTTGCGGGCCGACGGGATATGGGGTCTGCTAGAGTTGCTCTAAGTGGCGGCGGCACCGACGAACTTGCCCATGGCAGTTAAGTTAGGCTGGTGGCTAGCTAGATGGATAGGAAGGAAGGAACAACAAAGGTTAATTTTTTTCTGGATTACTCCCTCCTTTTCCTATTTTTTTGCAGTGAACTTCGAGCTTTATTAAACAAAAGTGTTTGCTGGACAGTCAGCCATAAGGCTACTAACTAGAAAACTTGGAGTTTCAGAGATCCAGCTCTCGGTTACAAACACATTACATGCCCGCTGCGCACAGAGGTGCGCTGGACCGTTAGCTGATCTGCTTACATGATTTATTACAAAAGAATCAAAACTAGCAGCAAGCTCCTCAATTTCGTAGAAGACCGGTGCCACAATAGAGCGACTGTTGAGGCAAGTGTTCCAGAGATTAACGGTCTCTAGACAGTCGGTTTCCATCATCACCTGAGCATAGCCCCGTAGATTTGCAACGATAACTCCATCCCGCAAAGCTAGTGCCTCGGCGATCATCGGGTCGGTGACCCCATGCAGGGGTTTACTCCATGCGCCTAAAAGCGCGTTTTTTGAGCGAGCGACTCCTCCCGCTCCGCTCATCTCAGCCGAATGCCGAACGGCGGCATCGGTGTTGATTTTTTACTTGGCCCAGTTCAGGTGGCCTCCAGCCATGTCCCGGCAATAGAGATGCCTGCTGCTTGGGGACGTTGAGTAAGGCCAGAGCCTCTCTGGTGAGTCTGATAGAGATCACTGGATCATACTTTTCGCCGTCATGAGTCCACCTGTTGCGAGATCTCTAAATAGACCACATGATGGTGATTATTATTGCGCGCTCCTTTCCATTGAACATTGGGCCACATAAAATGTCGCTCGCCCAAGAGGATGGATAAAGCCTTGGCAGCTTGATATCTAAGACCAACCTCGCTTCTTCCCAGAACTGTCGAGCATGTGAGCAGTGTAACAATGCATGATCGAGATCTTCCTCTTTTGCTTGACATACTTTGCATAAACTGACATCTCTGATATGTCTGTGATGCAACGTTTTCTCATCGGGTAGAATGCCTCGAAGGACTCGCCACCAGAAAACACACACTTTTGGGACAACTTTGAGAGCCCATAGCGATTTCCACATATGTGATTGGTCTAATGAAGTTCCTGTAGCCTGCCCTTCACCTAGAGCTAACTGCTTGTTGCGGTTCATAAGAGCTCGGTACGCTGATTTCATATTGTAGATGCCTGATTTCTCAAATGCCCATGCTAGAAAATCTCCACTACCTCCTCGCCGCAATGGAATATTCAGTATAGCTTCAGCGTCTGGTGTGATGAAGGTTTCCCGAACCAACTCCCTCTTCCAGGTCCAGTTGGCTGTATCGATCAGATCGCTAACCCATTCCACATTGGTATTAGGAGGTTTTAGCAACGGTGTTCCGGGAGCCCAGGTGTGAATCCACTTGTCTGTCCAAGCGTTAATGGTGGCGCCGTCACCCACACGCTGGACTAAGCCCGCACTGAGGGCCTCACGCCCAGCCACTATGGCACACCAAATTGCCGAGGCAGAATGGGGAACATTGGCCTGCATGAAATCAGTGTCTGGGAAGTATCTCCCCTTCAAAACTCTAGCACAAAGGGAGTTCGGATTTGTCATAAATCTCCAACCGTGCTTTCCCAGTAGTGCTAAGTTAAAGAGATGGTAGTCTCTGAAGCCCATACCACCTTTGCATTTAGGAACTGTGAGTCCTTTCCATGATATCCAGTGAAGAGATCTACGATCTAGAGAACTGCTCCACCAATATCTGGCCATACTGGAGGTCAAACTCTTACATACTTTCTTTGTCAATAAGAAACAACTCATGCTGAACGTGGGAATTGCCTGCACTATGGACTTCAACAAAGTTTCTCTTCCCGCGCATGCAAAAAGACGTTCAGACCAGCCCTGCATTTTGCCCTTTGAACGATTCCCAATATGCTCAAATGTGCCGCTTGTAATCTTTCCAACGGCTGTTGGGAGTCCAAGATATCTCTCCCTGAAGGTTTCAGCATACACTCCAAGAATCCCTTTCAAAGCTTGCCTGGATGTTTGTGAGGTATTCGGGCTGAAATTATTGCACTTTTGTCCTGATTTATGCACTGGCCCGATGCTTCCCCATAGATCCACAAAATTTGATTAAGTCGCTCTGCATTGGCTGAATTTCTGTTGATGAAGATTAAGCAATCATCCGCAAATAGTAGATAACTAACCCAGGGCGACCGAAAGCTCACTCTTACACCCCTGTCAATGGCGGCACCATAATATTTCAGAAGAGAGGAAAGGCCTTCTGCGCAAAGGAGAAATAAGAATGGTGAAGCTGGGTAGCCTTGCCGAAGTCCTCTTGATGGGGTGACGTAGGGTAGCAGCTCCCCGTTTACTCGAACCGAGAAGCGCACAAAAGTAACACATTTCATAACCAGTCGAACTAATGTGTTGCTAAAGCCAAGTCTGAGAAGAATAGCCTCCAGGTAGTGCCACTCCACATGGTCGTATGCTTTCATCATATTGAGCTTAACCGCGCATGCCGTATTCTTCCCCCTCTTCCTTCTTCGCAAAGTGTGAACACTTTCGAAAGCATCCAAAACATTGTCAGTTATTAAGCGTCCCGGAACAAAGGCACTTTGTTCCTCACTTATAATTTCGTCCATACAGCCCCGCATACGATTCGCAATTGCTTTGGCAGCTAATTTATATAAGATGGGACATAATGCAATGGGGCGGTACTGGTGGATCATTTGAGGGTATGATGCGGAGCATCCCTCGTCCATCCACATGGACACGCCATCACCATCGCAAGCACCGAGTGGACCAGTGACAAGAGCACGTGCATGCAACATCAAGAACGAGGTCACTACTTTCCTCTTCGAGTTTCATTCGGTTTCACATGACAATGAGTGTCTACCTCAAAGAGACATGCTATGCACTCATAGGTACTTTGGAGATGATCGCGAGGCAGCACAGAGGAAGCACCAAGTTCACCGGAGACTCAAGAGAAAGGAGAGGGAGAAGAGCATGAAGACTCGGAGGCTCTGGAACCCCCGGGTGCCCGGCCATCCATGCCCCCGGGTGCCCGAGCCTTCGACCTTCGGCTGGTCGCTGGCCCTGGCCACACCGGGTGCCCGGCCAAGGAGCCCCGGTGCCCGCCCTGCCACTGGCGCAGCCCGCCACCCGGTGCCAGTCTCTCGCCCGGGTTCCCGGCCTGCCTGGCTGGTAGCCCTCGCCCGGGTGCCGGGCCGCCACCCAGGTGCCAGACCGAGCAGCCGCGGAGGCCCGGCTCCCCGATCAGCCGGGTGCCGGACCTTGACCCAGGTGCTGGCCCTCCTCTGGCGCATGTCTCTGTTTTGTCCGGGTGCCCGGACCCCTTTGCCCCGGGTGCCCGGACCCCTCCGGTTGTGCCTGCGTGCACTAAGGGCAAATGACCCATGTACCCTCATTTTACCCCCAATTCGTCCCTAGCCTATATAAACACCTCCCCTAGTTCTTTTGGAAGGATATCAAAGTATTTGATATACATTTGTGAGCGTTGCTCCATGGATCCACTCCACTAGGACATCAAGACCTCCTCTTGGAGTGACCAAACATCAAGACCTCCTCCATGGGGAAGGATCCCCATCATAGGATCATCAAGCCCTCATCTCCTTCATAGGATTTGGGATGAAATCTACCATGTATCTTATTTCCCTTTGATTGTTCATGTACCTTGTGGATCTTGTGTGTTTGTTGGTCTAGTGGATGTGTGATTTGGACTCGTTCTTGAGTGTTCCTCTTGTTTTCCCTCTTGTGTTCATCTTGTTCTTGGGGATTCCCCCTCCAATTTGTGAAAGATCTTCACCTAGGGTTCCACCCTGCAACATCTTGGTATCATGAGCCATGGTTTCTCACAAAATTGGATCCCCCCTTCTTGTTCTCTAGCCTAATTTTGTTGTGTTCTTCCCCAAATTCGAAAATTCCCCACCAAAAACAGCCCCAATTTTTTTGTGATTTGTTGGTTTGATGAGATTTTGTTGGATTTGATCCATGGATTTGCTTGGTTTCAAGTGGATATAGCATTCCCCCATCCATCTCCACCTTTACCTCCACAAAATCCACCAATTTCTTGCATCTTCCCACGAATTTCCGTCCAAACCCGACACCCCCAGGCACCCGGACCTCAAACCCCGGGCACCCGCACACCCCCGCACACGCCCGCTGACCGCTCCGGGTGCCCGCACCCCAAACCCCGGGCACCCGCACCCCCGGTCTATTTGCCTCGGACCACCCCGGGTGCCCGCACCTTCCACCCCCGGGCACCCGCACCCCCCAGTTTCAACCGCGTGCACTTTACCGTTTTGGCCATAACTTTCACTCCCGGAGTCCGATTTTCGCGTTCTTTAACTCGTTGAGTAGCTATTGACATCCGCCATCAACCTAGATAGGTTACAACACCATTTGACTCCATCAAATTTTTGGCCTTTTGGCATCTTTGCATAGGCCATCCACCATATCATACGCAAAACCACCATCGCTTTCCGCAACCTAACCCGTTTTCGATCCATATAGCATTTGTGGTTGCTTGAGTGGTGACTTGAGCCTCCTAAGGTGTTTAGGATACTTCGGGACGGTCACTTCATCATCACCCACCACGACCACTTCCGCATTGCTAACTTCGGAACCACCAACACATTTCGCCATCACCATTTGACATTTGCCTTTGGAGATTTTGAGTTTGCGGTTTTTACCGTTTCCTAAGGTATTTCGGCTACTTAGGGATGGGTCTACATCATCTTGGTATCTACATCAAGAACACCGCCACTCATCATCGCCACGAGGTCGTCATCGACATCGACCACTTCACCATTGACAACCTAACCGTAAGCAAGAACGGTACCCTCTATATCATATTGGTATTGTGGTATCCTATCATTGTACATTCTTGCCATTACATTGTTAACCCCTTAGCCCATTTTGCGTCACTTTCCTATCGAGACTAGCCATTTGAGTATTGCCGGCAACGTTACTTGTGCACATTAGTGATCCATACCTTCCATTGCATACATACCATATCATATTGGTATCATCTTGGTATCATCATATCTTCCCTTGTGTCACAAGATCGTTCCCGCATATACACAATTGATATCTTGGTTTGTGCATTTTGCATAAGTGGCCATGTCAAAAAAAAAGAAAAAAAAAGAATAAGCTTTTAAGCAAAAGGAAAAGAGAGCAAAGAGCTTGTAAGCAAGAGCCATAGCATCGCCACATTGCACATAAGATTGTCATATCCGATCATCTTGGATCATCTTGAGAAGAGCATCGGGAACATCATACACATAGCATACTTGGGATAGAAAGCTCATACATCTTGCATCTTATAGGTTGTGCACAAGTGCCGTATCCGCCTATTGAGCAATCGTGCTAGCGTCTCTCTTGAGTTGTGCAACACGAGCGTTTTCCGTGGATTCCACATTTTGTGCTCATTCCTTGGTTGCACGACCCCATTTATCTATCCGTGTGTGTGTTTCCGTGTGCCACATATTGCTATTGGTCTACTTGTTTCACTTGCGAATTTGTGAATCTTTTCCAACATTATTGACTCTTGCTAACATTTTGCATCAAATTTTTGTGCCACTATCCTCACCGAGATCCACCATAAGCTTTACTTGATAGGTGTGAGTGAACAAGTCCGGTACCAATTCCACTATTCTTTCATCTCACATTGAGTGAAACGGGATACATCCTCAACTTTGGGAAAAGGTAACTTGGTATTGTTTATCTCATTTCCTACTCACCTCTACTCGAGTCTTGTGATGGATAGGCAAGGCATTTCATCTCCGGTCTTCCACGACAACGACGGCATGAACAACTACATCACCAAAATGCCCATCTTCGGACTACAACGAGCAACGCGAGGCATTGAGCGACTCACCGCCGACATTCATCAACTTGAAGCACGGACAAGAGACTACCTCGACACCAAGTTGGCCGAACAAAGGGATCAAGTACGAGACATGATGGCCAACTACAAGTCTTCTTCCCCTTCATCATCTTCAAGGCGACGACGCTCAAGTGGCCAATCTTCGGAACGTCATCGAGCTCAAGCACTACAACACCATCAAGATGAAGATGCTCGCGATGGGTACACCTACAAGTCCCAAAAAGCTCTACATCAAGCTACGGCCAAACGTCATGAGCACAAGAGAAGACCGCGAGACAAGCACCACCAAGACGGAGCTACGACTACTACGACCACTTCGGCATCTTCGCCAAGTGTCATCAAGGCATCTTCGCCTTTGGACGTATGGCATATTCGCCTACCTCCGACGAGTACGCCTACTTCGGCCTTCCTCCACGGCGACGGTGACGAGATGATCGAGCATGGGATTTTCCCTTCGGTCATGGAGGAGAGCGATGATGTTCCATCTTCGGCCTTCATCCACGGCAACGACGACGAGATGGTTGAGCATGGGATTTTCCCTTCGACCACGGCGACGTATGATGACTTGAGTGACTTTGCCACCATATGGAGAGTGAGAGTGACTTCACCACTAGCCCCATATATGATGAGTTGCCACAATTACCATGTGAGGAGAGCCACAAATCCCACCACTTGTGTGAGACGAGTGACTCCACTATATGTGACATTGAGTGCACGTACCTTGAGGGAGTGAGTGAGCCACCACCACATAGAGAGAGTGAGGTCATTTCGATTTCTAACAACTTAACCTCTACCTCTATTGTGTCTTCTCATTTGGTGCTAGGTCCCATATATGATGATGCGCCGATTCACGACGACTATGTCCTCCCTTTGGACAAGACGATGGCCATGGTGGAATATGATGCACCCCCCACATGATTCCATCAAGATGAAGATGATGACCACCATTTGGTCTTTGCCACCTCACCTACACCACATGAGTGGAATGACATCGGTAACATAGGTGACGGTGATGCTCTTGTCCTACTAGTGGACATTCTAGACATTGATTGCTTGCATGATGTTGATCCACCTATTACCATGCTTCATGCTAGTATGATTTCCCCATGCGATGATTTACCCATTTATGATGAGTTTGATGATTGCCATGCGGAGTCTAGTAGTTGTGATGCCATGTTACATAGGATTTCTTGTGATAATTCTCTTGGTTACGTCATGTTTGATAATCCGCTTGACTTGTCATATGCTATGCATGAGATCAATCATATGTATTATTTGCAATCTCATCATAGTGACTATGCATATGCCATTAAAATTAATCCAATTTTCACATATGACATAGATGACAAGCCCTTGGTTATTGGCATTTGTTTTTCTTGTGATGATATTGGTATGCTTCCTTCGCATCATTTATCTCATATGCCATGCCATGACCACCTAGCTTCGGATATACATTGTTTTGGATGTTGTCAATATTCTCCATATGATGTTTCCATTAATGCTCATGAGGACACCCCCATAGTTTCCTCATACATCTTAGGAGATTTTGATCCATCCTATCCATTGCATGATCCCAATACTTGTGTGCACCATATACTCCCTATGAATGAAAATGCTATTGATGTGCCATATACTTGTATGCTAGATTTGCATCCCCATCATGTCATACATAACAACTATTCTTTCATGATGGATGACATGTTCTTGTACCATGCATCAAATTTCTTTGAACAATGCTTATATTGTGCTAACTCACATGTGCACATACACATCATGATGGATGATGTGTACATTTACCACGCGCACAATTTCTTTGGTTTGTGTTTCTTTTGTGTAGGTACCCATGAATACTTGTCAACCTCACAATCCCATGAGTTGACAAAACGAGCTCTAGAGAGCAATGATGACTTGGGATCACATGGATTGTCTTTCCCACCGCTCTCTTCGCGCAAGGACTTTGCGAATTTCTTCTACATGGCTCTCACTTGGTTATGGGTTATTTACCACTTCTCACTTTATGCCCATATTGCCATGTTCACTTTGCATGTTATGCTCATTCCTATGCCTTTGCCATGCATTTGTGACCCATGCTTTGCATTACACATGATGATTGATTCTACTACGTGCATAGGTATTTGCAAACATGGTGGAGATGTTGCTTGTTCTTGCCTTGTTTCCTTTGTGATCCATTCCTATGATGATATCTTGCTTTGCAATCATGCTTGTGATATGCCTTGTGCATTGCCCATGCCTACTACTTGTACACATGACATGATTGCCATGATTTCCTCTAGTGCATTGCATCTTCGCTCCACTAGTTCACACGACTTGATTCCTATGCTTTCTCATGTTGCATCCAATTCTTGGATTACTTGGTCATATAACATGCTTGGTTGCAACAATGCCGTTACTTCACATATGCCATGTCCCATTGATTGCTACATGATTGATTTGATTGCCTCACACATGATGAACAATTGCTCTTGCTATCGTGTTGAGTGCCATTCGATTTTCACTACACCATGTGCACATTATGATCGGATTGTCTTGCACTTACAACATGTGTTTAGACATATCATCTTCTTTGGTGTTGTGAATGGTTTATATGCATACCATAGACCATTTGTTGAGCACTTTATGCATGCTTGCTATGATCTTGAGGTCGATGCTTGTTCTCTTGTCACACATATTAGCATCGCCACCCCACACTTACATGCTTGTTTCCATGATGTCTTTGCTTGTGCTCCATTTATATGCTTAAATGCCATGACACACTTCTTTGTCAAACCATATGCTATGCTTGATGACAACACTTGTTGGGTGAATCACCTCTTGAATGCTTGGTTTTGCTTGCCAACCACATTTGTTTTTCCAAGTGCTTGTTATATTCGCTCCTTTTGGCGGAACTACAAGACGGTGCGACATTGGAGAGTGCCCATTTCGAGCATCCACATGACAAGTGTTTGGCGGTTGTCCACTCCTACACTACGACGCCATCTCTTTCCCATGGTGATGAAGATCACGATCCATGGACGAATCTCTCCCAAGGGGGGGAGATGATGCGGAGCATCCCTCGTCCATCCACATGGACACGCCATCACCATCGCAAGCGCCGAGTGGACCGGTGACAAGAGCACGTGCACGCAACATCGAGAACGAGGTCACTTCTTTCCTCTTCGAGTTTCATTCGGTTTCACATGAGAATGAGTGTCTACCTCAAAGAGACATGCTATGCACTCATAGGTACTTTGGAGATGATCGCGAGGAAGCACAGAGGAAGCACCAAGTTCACCGGAGACTCAAGAGAAAGGAGAGGGAGAAGAGCATGAAGACTCGGAGGCTCTGGAACCCCCGGGTGCCCGACCATCCATGCCCGGTGCCGGGCCTTCGCCCTTGGCTGGGCGCTGGCCCTGCCACACGGGTGCCCGCCAAGGAGTCCCGGTGCCTGCCCTGCCAGCTGGCGCAGCCCGCCACCGGTGCCGGTCAACTGCCCCGGGTGCTGGCCTGCCTCATTGGGCTGGCCCTCGCCCCCGGGTGCCCGGGCCGCCACCCCCTGGTGCCCGGACCCAGCAGCCGCGGAGGCCCGGCTCCCCCTGATCAAGCCCGGGTGCCCGGACCTTCGACCCTCGGGTGCCCGGCCCCTCCTCTGGCGCATGACTATGTTTTGTCCGGGTGCCCGGACCCCTTTGCCCTGGGTGCCCGGACCCCTCCGGTTGTGCCTGTGTGCACTAAGGGCAAATGACCCATGTAGCCTCATTTTACCCCCAATTCGTCCCTAGCCTATATAAACACCTCCCCTAGCTCTTTTGGAAGGATAACAAAGTATTTGATAGACATTTGTGAGCTTTGCTCCATGGATCCACTCCACTAGGAGATCAAGACCTCCTCTTGGAGTGACCAAACATCAAGACCTCCTCCATGGGAAGGATCCCCATCATAGGATCATCAAGCCCTCATCTCCTTCATAGGATTTGGGATGAACTCTACCATGTATCTTATTTCCCTTTGATTGTTCATGTACCTTGTGGATCTTGTGTGTTTGTTGGTCTAGTGGATGTGTGATTTGGACTTGTTCTTGAGTGTTCCTCTTGTTTTCCCTCTTGTGTTCATCTTGTTCTTGGGGATTCCCCCTCCAATTCGTGAAAGATCTTCACCTAGGGTTCCACCCTACAACAGGGTGTCTCACCTTTGGGATGAGAGTAATCGAAGTGTCGTTTAGTCCCACCGGTAGATCACCTCCATTAAGAAAACCAAGCACCGCGGCTGTGACATCATCTTTCAGAAGTTGCCAATGACGATGGAAGAAACCTGCGGTGTATCCATCTACCCCATGAGCTTTAGAAGGAGCCATCTGAAATAAAGCCTCCTGTACCTCTCGTGGTTCGTACGGTCTATCAAGATGCAAGTTCATCTCCGGTGTCACCTTTATAGGGACATAATCCAACAACTTACTCATATCAAATACCCCTTGTGATTTGTATAGATTTTGATAGAATGATTGTATCTCCGCTTTATCCTCATCGGCGTCAGCACAAACCGAACCGTCAGCTCTTCTTAGACCGATGATTTTATTCAATCACTGACGTTGTTTGGCTTGAGCTTGGAAGTACCCAATGTTGCGATCTCCCTCTCGTAGCCAATTGACACGTGACCGCTGCGGGAGCCATATTTCTTCTAGTTTGAGAGCCTCCTGGAGCTTAGTCGCGGTCCTTTTCTCTTTGTCCGAGGGCCCTCGTCAAATGGATTGTCTCCGTAGCTTATCCAGCTTTTTCTGTAGCTGCCAGACTGATCTTGTGAGACATCCAAATTCTCGCGTCCCCACGGCTCAAGTGTTCGCTGGGGCGCACCCAGCGATTCAACTATCCCCTGCAGACCAGGAGAACGATTCTACTGCAACCATGTTTCTGTGACCAAATTCTCATAGTCCATATGAGTTTGCTAAACGTTCTCGTAACGAAACTGTTTCGATCGCCGCCCCCTGGTCATGTGATTTATCTCTGATCTCTGCAACTACGAAACAGTGGTCCGACTCCACCGCACTGATATGTCGTACTCGAATGAACTCATAATGGTGACAAAAAGCCTCGTTTGCAAAAGCGCAATCAAGTCTGGCCTTTACGTTAGCATCTCCATCTTGCCTATTATCCCAGGTGTAGGGCAGTCCAGTCCACCCTAGATCTTGGAAACCAACCTCGTCAACAACCTCTCAGAAAGCTCGCATTTGCCACTCCGGCCTAGCCGAACGGCTAAAGTGCTCATCACCATACAAAGTCTCGTTGAAGTCACCCATGCATAACCACACAGCATGCGGCTGTGCATACAAGGTGCTCACGAAGCGCCAACTGTGGTGTCTATTCTCAGCTCTGGGTGCTCCATAGAAGCCCGTGAATCGCCACTCGATCGAGCTTTGATCCTTCATCCGCACCAATGTATCAATATGGTTGGAACTGTAGTTTTTCAACTAAACATCATATTCCTTGGACCAGAAAAGACCTATGCCACCACTTAGTCCTTCATCCCGTGAAACCTAACTGGTAACGCAGATCCTCAACTCTTTTCACCCTGATTTTAGTCTCCATTACAAACAACAGGGCATGAACTTCTTGCTTCACAATACTGCGAAGCTCACGAACTGCCTCAGGGTTCCCAAGCCCCCGGCAGTTCCAACTTATACAATTCATTGTGATCGGCAGGGCTGCTGCGCAGCCTCTGCCGAATTTTCAGGTGTAGGTTTCTTTTTCTTCCGTTCCGTCACAACACCTTCCTCTTCCTCATGAGAAGTTTGGGTATCATCCTCCATTACCTGAGCAGCTGAATGTTCTGGGTGGGCAGAGATGGTGCCGTGGTTAAGGAATAGCTGGCGACTAACGACTGCCGGTACACTTGTTTTGGCGCCTCCTTCCTCTTGTTTTGTGATCTGTTCTTGACTGGAGAGTTCACCTCCACTTGTTCCTTGCCAGCATTAGTTGAATTCCGAGACTCCCTCTGGCTATTTGTGTATGCATGCTGTTCTTTCGGTGTGCCATCGCTAGAAGTTGCCTTCCTTTTATCCTCTGGTGCCCTTAACCAAGGTCCAAACTGCAGCTCCCCTTTCTCATCCCTAGGGCCAGGATTGGGACAATAAAGGTCTGAATGACCTAGGTGTCCACAAGAGAAGCAAAAGTGTGGCACTTGCTCTTATTGTATGTCATATAGATCAGTTTTGCCCCTCTTTGCAGATTCAATCAAGATCCATCGCCTTATTGGTTTCTTGACATCTATGGAGACTCTCGCACGCAAATATCCACCCACATGATCAAACTGTATAGAGGTGGCTGCCTTATCAATTTGCTGCGCAATCAACTTTCCCCAAGCCTCGTTCCGCAGATTGTACGGAAGATTTGGAACCCTAGCCCATAAACTGAGCCGATCAAACTGAACTTCATCAGGTCTCATGCAGTCCTCAAAATCAGCCAAGATGACAGCGTTTTTGCTGATATGCAAGGTGAGCCTTCCCAGATCCGTTCGCGATCGCGCTGGGATTCAAATTCTGCCACGAAGGTGTTCTCTCCCATCAATCTAAAGTGGAGTCCCCTAGGGTTTCCCCATGCCGGCCGAAGTGCGTTGGTAATGGTTTGGATGTGGAGTAGGTTCCGATGCAAAACCCTACCCGCCAATAGCCACTTCTCCGGTTTACCTTCTTCTCTATCAGCGATGACAAGTGGTGTCGCCTCCTCATCGGTGATCCCTAGTTTCCCGAGCTTCTCGTCGAGTAGGTCCCTGGCCGTCCGTGGGGAGACCGGGTCCGCTACCCGATGATCGCCGCTGGCTGATGCAAACATCTTCCCGCGAAATCCAGGGACGCCCCGCCGTGCAGATCCGGCGTGCGCCGTCAAGTTCCGCTCAAAACCCTAATCGCCAGAGGTTTTAGGTCTCGCGGAAAAACCCCTTGTTATCCTTTTTGCAATGTACATTCCTTCCTTTTCATATTATTAGGCGTACTAACTTTTGCATGCAATGCCGTATTGTTAGGCGCTGGAGGCAATCTCCGTTTGGGATTAAATCGGTCAACCAAGACTTGGTCAAAGGAGATCGTGGATGTCTCCCTCTTTTTATTTTCTGAGTCATGGATGCCATCCTCCCTGCAAATCTGTATGATGGCTGAAGCAATGATTGATGTGCGCTAATCTTCGTGCTGAAACTAATACACCTAATAATATGGGAAGGGAAGAGTACAACCTTTTTGCGTTTGTGTCTGAACTGAATTGTTGATCTTGGTAATTTTTCATGTTGTGAGCCACCACTTTGATGTTTATGTACCATTTGGGTGTGACAATGAACACATCTACTTCTTGTCATTTTTAAAGTTTATTTTTGACACCCAGCAGCATGTGCTCCCTAGAGCCAAATGAATTTCCGTATTAGTATGGACTACTTTGTTTCTATTTTTCTTCATATTTTTAATCTTTATAGAATTTCGTCCCACCTTAGAGCATGATAGAGGGAAAATTCTTTAAGCATCCAGCTGACGTAATATACAAATCGGTGATCTTTTTGCAGCTATGGAAGCTCCTGGCAAGACCCACAGAGCGAGGAAAGGTGGAGCGGCTCGCAAGCAGCCTCCGAGCCAGGTGTGCTGAGCTTCGACGTGTGGGAAGGAGGGACAACACCAGTGTGGGGGCCGCCCGGCCTTCCACCCCAATGTAGGAGGAAGTTTTGCACGTTGCGTAGTGTCGTCGAGCCTGTATGGTCATGTATCCCTAGTTGCCGTTTTTAGTTTCCCTTATCGTCTTGAACATTTGTTGTGTCTGAAACTCTTGTTTGTAAGGGCCTCAGTTTAAGGCCAGGCATGTGCCTCCGTTTTAAAGAAAAAACCTTAGAGCATGATTAATAGTAGAGCCAACATCTGGCTTTATCTAGTACAGTATCCATGACATCTTTAGAGTTTTCTTCTTTATTCACGTGTTGTAGAGGTGGAAAATACTCAAGTGTGATGACAAGGGACATGCGTAGGTCACGCTTGGGAGGTAGTTCAGAAGCGGATGCAGATTATGGTCTGCATCGACCACATCTGGAAGACAGCACATGTGCTGGGCTCGTGGTTCGTGGATGGCAGGTATGGATTTCTCCTTCGGCGTCTTAGTCGTGGTGGGATGCCAGATCTGGAGTTTGATATCGTGTCCGGGGTGTTGCCCCGGTCTGATTCGTTCAACGGTAAGAGCTTCATTTTTTGTGAGCCACCTTGAAGGTTCGCAAAGCTGCATATCAGCGATGGAGCCGCGTCGAGCTCGGGTGAGATGGTGATTCGTCATTCTTTTTTCGGTGGCTGTTGTAGTGGTGCCGAAGGCAGGTGACGGACGTTGGTGTCAAGCTCAGAGATGTTCTACTGTCTTTTCAGTTTTATTATGTCGGTCTTTATGTGATTTGTATTTTGTTCTTTACGATATGAATGAGACATGTATTATCATGAAAAGAAAAATGGTCACTGAACAGACAGCCCAAAGGCAGGGGCGACGCTAGGGGTATTCTTGGGTCCTCATGTGAATACCCATGATTTTTACAAAATACTGTTGATTTTGACAAAAGACAATTTTTGAGAAAACAGCAATGATTTTGATAAAATGAATACCCGGTTGTAAATTCCTGGAACCGCCGCTGCCCAAAGGAAGTACCGAATTCGCGTGTGCTTTTCCTTAGGGAATCGCATGTGATGACAACAGGTCAAAAGTCCAGGTCAAGAAAATCCAAAACAGCCCGATTTTGTTAATTGATGTCGGCATATGGCTGGTGTTCTGACGTGATTTGGGCTCTACAAACTAAATTCCGCGAATGGTCAGCCGTTGACACGTTCGAGAGATCGCTCTCGGCCCTTGGACATGCACGTGGCCAAGCTGCTGAACCGTAGTGAATATATATATAGCGTCACCTAAAAGACGTCAGCTGTGGTCCGGTATAATTCATTGTGAGAAGTTCTCCCTTGCACGAAATCGAACCCCAATGCTAATTCTACCCCGAATAGAACGCTAGTTCGATGCAAAAAAAAAAAAAACCCCGCTAATTCCAAATTCCACTGGTTAACTATTAATGCAACAGTATATAAACTAGCTTGATTTGCTACGGACTAACAAAAATCACACATCTCTACTCCGCTATTATTGAAGGAAAAGTTGTGATTGTGAGATAATAATGAGTTAAATATACACTAGAGATGTCTTAACTTGTCTGCTATCAATTTGGTACCCATAGTTGTAAAATATACAAACTGATGTTATAACTTGTCCTATGATGCAAATATAGTGCCTTGGTACGTATTTGGGTGTATGTCCTACCTGCGTGCCATGCCAACCTGGCCATGGGCCACATGTTAGTGGCCCCGCAGCGCGTGTCCCACGCATGAGGATTTTTTGCAGAAACCCCCTCATATTTTATTTGATTATTTAAGAAGTCGGGAAAAAATTATGGGCATGTGATTCGAACGTGAGACAACCAAGTCGCACGTAGCAAAGGCTGACCACCAGGAAAACCTATGCTAAGTTCGCGCTAGTATTAACCTTTTTAAGCGTTTTTTAATATATGGCGCTCTTTTGGGCCTGCACAAGGTTTCTTATTTATTTATTTATTCCAATTTCGTGTTTAATTTTTGATACTATTTTTTATGTTGAAAAAGAAAGAGTAGAATATTAGAACTGCATAAACTTAAGCAAAGTGTTGGTGCATTTGAAAAAAAATGTTCAACAGAAAGTCACAACTGCATTAAGAAATAATAGACGGTTTTTGAAAAACATTTGTCATGCACTCAAAAATTGAAAACATCTATTTCAAAAAAAATGCTCAACCTGTATTAAAAAAATTTATTGTATAAAATTATCCTTATATTTCTAAAAACGCGTTTAACATGTTTTAACACATTTCTAGAATTTATTGTTTTTACTCAGTGATTTTTAATACACGTTGAACAGTTTTCAAAATACAACGTTGTTGACTATTTTAATAATTTTGTATTGTAAAAATACAATGAAGATACACAATAATTGTGTGTGCTTATTCTCCTCGATGGAGATACAAAAAGTTCACACAGTATTTTATAATATTCATTGAACTATTCAGATACACATAAATTTTAGAAAAAGTTCATGTTTACCTCTTCAACCTACACAATAATGAATATAGAATATAGATTTAAAATATACAATAATGGCATATTGATAATTGTTGTAATTGTTATATGACTAAACAATAGTAAATTGGAAAAAAAATACTAAATAACGTAAAAGGAAATTGCAGAGCGCCAGTCAGAATATTTTTCTTAATATAGACCTATTAGCTACTAGCATAGATGAAACTACTTGACTTGCTCTACTTTATGAATGAACACTCTTCTACAATAGTTCTATTCAATGTATTATATTTTTAACCACTGTCGCTCATCTAAATTGTCAACGCGTTAACAAACGCACTAGCTTTATTAGTGCGCATACCGCCTCAGGTGGTGCCCTAGCCACTAGTTCTTTTTAACCTGGAGGTCCCTGGGTCAGAAACCCATCGGCAACGCGGTTTGTTTTTCTATGTTATTTTCATACTACACGCGTGCTTCACGTTTGACTTTCCTCATGTAATTAATAAAATATACGGAAGTTTTCTGCAAAAAGAACTCACGCGCAAGTCACCCGACACCTCATCGGCTGCCAGCCATTGACATGTTGCCCATGGCCTTGTTGACATGCCATGCAGGTAAACAGACACCTGAATACATACGGAGGCACCGTATTTGCATCATAGGACAGGTCATAACAACAGTTTTGTGTATTTTGTAACTTTAGGCACCAAAATGACCGCACTGGACAAGTCAGGGCACCTCCAGTGTATTTAACTCGATAATAATCTCTATATTTATCTCCACTACTATTAAACAAACGCGTTAAGGTAGAAACATCATATCTCAGCCACGTATTCATCATCATCAGTGGACCGGATTGCCCCAATATTGTATCACATCAAATTCACATATTTATTAATTAATTTTAACATCTCCACAACACCTTTTTTAAGAGTAAAAGTCCTCACTTTGTTTATTCATTACGTCCAGGAGTTTCATAAGCTACTACTCCCACCGTTCGGAAATACTTGTCACTGAAATGGATGTATCTAAATGTATTTTAGTTCTAGATACATCCATTTCCATTCATTTTGATGACAAGTAATTCCAGACGGAGGGAGTACATGCATAATACAATCAGGTGGCACATGCAACCACACTTTACACAAATCGTCACTCCTTACTTTACCTTTTTTTAGGGGAAGAGTTAAGCATTATTAAAAGTTCGCAGCTCCATCTGCTGTAATCTCCGAGCTTATACACTCTGGAGGTACATGAAGCCAGGTCTTACAAAGAAAATGAAGGAAATATGCCCTAGAGGCAATAATAAAGTTATTATATATTTCCTCATTTCATGATAAATGTTTATTATTCATGCTAGAATTGTATTAACCGGAAACATAATACATGTGTGAATACATAGACAAACAGAGTGTCACTAGTATGCCTCTACTTGACTAGCTTGTTAATCAAAGATGGTTATGTTTCCTAACCATGAACAAAGGGTTGTTATTTGATTAACAAGGTCACATCATTAGTTGAATGATCGATTGACATGACCCATTCCATTAGCTTAGCACACGATCGTTTAGTATGTTGCTCTTGCTTTTATCCATGACTTATACATGTTCCTATAACTATGAGATTATGCAACTCCGTTTACGGAGGAACACTTTGGTGCTACCAAGCGTCACTGGCGAATCGGGTGATTATAAAGGAGTACTACAGGTGTCTCCAAAGGCGATGTTGGGTTGGCGTATTTCGAGATTAGGTTTTGTCACTCCGATCGTCGGAGAGGTATCTCTGGCCCTCTCGGTAATGCACATCATTGAAGCCTTGCAAGCACTACAACTAATGAGTTAGTTGTGAGATGATGTATTACGTAACGAGTAAAGAGACTTGCGTAGCGAGATTGAACTAGGTATTGGATACCGACGATCGAATCTCGGGCAAGTAACATACCGATGACAAAGGGAACAACGTATGTTGTTATGCGGTCGACCGACAAAGATCTTCGTAGAATATGTAGGAACCAATATGGGCATCCAGGTCCCGCTATTGGTTATTGACCGTGAATAGTTCTAGGTCATGTCTACATTGTTCTCGAACCGTAGGGTCCATGACGCTTAAGGTTTCAATGAGCGGTTATTATGAGTTTATGTATTTTGATGTACCGAAGAAGTTCGAGTCCGGATGTGATCACGGACATGACAAGGAGTCTCAAAATGGTCGAGACATAAAGATTGATATATTGGAAGCCTATGTTTGGAGTTGGAATGGTTCCAAGCGAAAACAGAATTTATGAGAGTACCGGAGGTTCTGGAACCCCGGAGGTAAATGGGCCATAGTGGGCCTTAGTGGAAAGGAGAAGGGCCAGCCCTAGGTGGCCGCGCGCCCCCCCCCCTTCCCCTAGTCCTACTAGGACTAGGAAAGGGGGCCGGCCCCCCTCTCTCTCTTTCCCCCCTCCGGGAATCCTAGTCCAACTAGGATTGGGAGAATCCTACTCCAGAGGAGTAGGACTCCTTAGCGCCTCCCTTGGCCGGCCAGCCCCTCCCCTTGCTCCTTTATATACGGGGGCCGGGGGGCACCCTAGGACACACAAGTTAGATCTACGGATCGTTCCTTAGCCGTGTGCGGTGCCCCCCTCCACCATATTCCACCTCGATTATACCGTCGCGAAGCTTAGGCGAAGCCCTGCGCCGTGAAACATCAAGATCGCCACCACGCCGTCGTCTTGTGAAACTCTCCCTCGACACTCGGCTGGATCGGAGTCGAGGGACGTCATCGAGCTGTCGTGTGTCAAGAACTCGGGGCGCCGAGTAACGGCGCCGGGATTGGTCGGATCGCGAGGAGAGCGTCGACTACTTCCTCTACGTTGTGATCGCTTCCGCCGGGTCTACAAGGGTATGTAGACAACACTCTCCCCTCTCGTTGCTATACATCACCATGATCTTGAGTGTGCGAGGAAATTTTTGAAATTACTCGTTCCCCAATGATGGAATCCGAGCCAGGTTTTTTATATGGTTTGATGTTTTGCACGAGTAGAACACAAGTGAGTTGTGGGCGATACAAGTCATACTACCTACCAGCATGTCATACTTTGGTTCAGCGGTATTGTGAGATGAAGCGGCCCGGACCGACATTACTGCGTGCGCTTACGCGAGACTGGTTTCACCGCTGCGAGCACTCGTTGCTTAAAGGTGACTGGTGGGTGCTGTCTCTCTCACTTTAGTTGAACTGAGTGTGGCTACGCCGGTCCTTGAGAAGGTTAAGCGAGTCTATTTGTGAAATATCGTTGTGGTTTTGATGCGTGGGTGAGACTGGATCTTGCTTAAGCCCGTAGCAGCCATGTAAAATTTGCAACAACAAAGTAGAGGGCGTCTAACTTGTTTTTGCGGGGCATGTTGTGATGTGATATGGTCAAGGCGTGATGCTATATTTTATTGTATGAGATGATCATGTTTTGTAACGAAGTTATCGGCAATGGCAGGAGCCATATGGTTGTCGCTTTATTGTATGCAATGCATCGCATACTGTAATGCTTTACTTTATCACTAAGCGGTAGTGATAGTCGTAGAAGCATAAGTTTGGCGAGACGACAACGATGCTACGATGGAGATCAAGGTATCGCGCGGTGGCGATGGTGATCATGGTGGTGCTGCAAGATGGAGATCATGAAGCACAAGATGATGATGACCATATCATATCACTTATATTGATTTGCATGTGATGTTTATCCTTTTATGCATCTTATCTTGCTTTGATTGACGGTAGCATTATAAGATGATCTCTCACTAAATTATCAAGAAGTGTTCTCCCGAGTATGCACCGTTGCCAAAGTTCGTCGTGCCCGGACACCACGTGATGATCGGGTGTGATAAGCTCTCGTCCATCTACAACGGGTGCAAGCCAGTTTTTGCACCGCAGAATACTCGGGTTATACTTGACGAGCCTAGCATATGCAGATATGGCCTCGGAACACGGAGACCGAAGGTCGGCGTGAATCATATAGTAGATATGATCAACATAAGATGTTCACCATTGAAAACTACTCCATTTCACGTGATGATCGGTTATGGTTTAGTTGATTTGGATCACGTGATCACTTAGATGACTAGAGGGATGTCTATCTAAGTGGGAGTTCTTATGTAATATGATTAATTGAACTTAAATTTGTCATGAACTTAGCCCTGGTAGTATTTTGCAAATTATGTTGTAGATCAATAGCTCGCGTTGTTACTATCATATGTTTGTTTTGATATGTTCCTAGAGAAACTGTGTTGAAAGATGTTGGTAGCAATGATGCGGATTGGATCCGTAATCTAAGGTTTATCCTCATTGCTGCACAGAAGAATTATGTCCTTAATGCACCGCTAGGTGACAGACCTATTGCAGAGCGGATGCGGGCGTTATGAGCGTTTGGCTAGCTCAATATGATGACTACTTGATAGTTTTGTGCACCATGCTTTATGGCTTAGAATCGGGACTTCAAAGATGTTTTGAACATCATGGACCATATGAGATGTTCCAGGAATTGAAGTTAATATTTCAAGCAAATACCCGAGTTGAGAGAGATGAAGTCTCCAACAAGTTCTATAACTAAAAGATGGAGGAGAATCGCTCAACTAGTGAGCATGTGCTCAGATTGTCTGGGTACTTCAATCGCTTGAATCAAGTGGGAGTTAATCTTCAAGATAAGATAGTGATTGACAGAATTCTCTAGTCACCATCACCAAGTTAGTAGAACTTCGTGATGAACTATAGTATGCAAGGGATGACGAAAATGATTCCCGAGCTCTTCGTGATGTTGAAATCGACGAAGGTAGAAATCAAGAAAGAGCATCAAGTGTTGATGGTTGACAAGATCACTAGTTTCAAGAAAAGGGCAAAGGAAAGAAGGGAACTTCAAGTAGATTGACAAGCAAGTTGTCACTCCCACGAAGAAGCCCAAAGCTGAACCAAAGCCTAAACCGAGTGCTTACATCGCAAAGGAAATGGTCACTTGAAGCGGAACTGCCCTAAAATTTGGTGGATAAGAAGGATGGCAAAGTGAAAAAGGGTATATTTGATATACTGGTGTTTGATGTGTGCTTTACTAGTGTTTATAGCAACCCTCGGTATTTGGTACTGGTTCGGTTGCTAAGAGTAGTAACTCGAAGCGGAGTTGCGAATAAAATGAAACTAGTTAAGGGTGAAGTGATGATGTGTGTTGAAAATAGTTTCAAGATTGATATGATCATCATCGCACACTCCCTATACTTTCGGGATTAGTGTTGAACCTAAATAAATGTTATTTGGTGTTTGCGTTGAGCATGAATATGATTTGATCGTGTTTATTGCAAAACGGTTATTTATTTAAGTAAGAGAATAAACTGTTGTTACATTTACATGAATAAAACCTTATATGGTTACGCCCAATGAAAATGGTTCATTGGATCTCGATCGTAGTGATACACATATTCATAATATTGAAACCAAAAGATGCAAAGTTAATAATGATAGTGCAACTTATTTGTGGTACTTGCCGTTTAGGTCATATTGGTGTAAAGCGCATGAAGAAACTCCATCTTGATGGGATTTTGGAATCACTTGATTATGAATCACTTGATGCTTGCGAATCATGCCTCTTGGGTAAGATGACTAAAACGCCGTTCTCCGGAACATTGGAGCGAGCACAGATTTGTTGGAAATCATACATCTTGATGTATGTGGTCCGATGAATATTAAGGCTCCCGACAAGTATCATTATTTTCGACCTTCACAGATGATTTGAGCAGATATGGGTATATCTACTTGATGAAACATAAGTCTGAAATAGTTGAAAGGTTCAAAGAATTTCAGAGTGAAGTGGAAAAATCATCGTGACAAGAAAATAAGATTTCTACGATCCGATCGCGGAGACAAATATTTGAGTTCTGAGTTTGGTCTTCAATTAAAACAATGTGGAATAGTTTCACAAATTCATGCCACCGAACACCACATCATAATGGTGTGTCCGAGCGTCATAACCGTACTTTATTGGATATAGTACAATCTATGATGTTTCTTACCGATTTACCAATATCGTTTTGGGATCATGCATTAGAGACAGCTGCATTCACGTTAAATAGGGCACCATCTAAATCCGTTGAGATGACACTATATGAAGCTGTGGTTTAGCAAGAAACCAAAGTTGTCGTTTCTTAAAGTTTGGGGCTGCGATGCTTATGTGAAAAGTTTCATCTGATAAGCTCAAACCCAAGTCGGAGAATGCGTCTTCATAGAATACCCAAAGGAAATTGTTGGGTACACCTTCTATCACAGATCCAAAGGCAAAACATTCGTTGCTAATAAATGGATCCTTTCTAGAGAAGGAGTTTCTCTCGAAAGAAGTGAGTGGGAGGAAAGTAGAACTTGATGAGGTAATTGTACCTTCTCCCTTATTGGAAAGTAGTTCATCACGAAATCTGTTCCTCGACTCGCACCAATTAGTGAGGAAGCTAATGATGATGATCATGTAACTTCGGATCAAGTTACTACCGAATCTCGTAGGTAAACCAGAGTAAGATCCGCACTGAGTGGTACGGTAATCCTGTTCGAAGTCATGCTACTAGATCATGATGAACCTACGAACTATGAAGAAGCGATGGTGAGCCCAGATTCGCAAAATGGCTTGAGGCCATGAAATCGAGATGGGATCCATGTATGAAAACAAAGTATGGACTTTGGTTGACTTGCCCGAGGGTAGGCAAGCAATAGAAAACAAGTGGATCTTCAAGAAGAAGACCGACGCCGACGGTAATGTTATCGTCTATAAAGCTTGACTTGTGCAAAAGGTTTTCGACAAGTTCAAGGGATTGACTACGATGAGACCTTCTCACCCGTGGCGATGCTTAAGTCCGTCCGAATCATGTTAGCAATTGCCGCATTTTATGATTATGAAATTTGGCAAATGGATGTAAAGAGCGCATTCTGAATGGATTTACGGAAGAAGAGTTGTATATGATGCA
The DNA here is from genome assembly GCA_021437245.1 of Aegilops speltoides. Taxonomy (NCBI): domain Eukaryota; kingdom Viridiplantae; phylum Streptophyta; class Magnoliopsida; order Poales; family Poaceae; genus Aegilops; species Aegilops speltoides. Next base: position 384,034,375 of record CM038143.1, read on the forward strand.
ACGGAAGGTTTTATCGATCCAAAGGAGCTAACAAAGTGTGCAAGCTCCAATGATCCATCTATGGACTGGTGCAAGCATCTCGGAGTTGGAATAAACGCTTTGATAGTGTGATCAAAGCATTTGGGTTTGTACTGAGACTTTTGGAGAAGCCTGTATTTACAAGAAAGTGAGTGGGAGCTCTGTAGCATTTCTGATATTATATGTGGATGACATATTGCTGATCGGAAATGATATAGAATTTCTGGATAGCATAAAGGGATACTTGAATAAAAGTTTTTCAATGAAAGACCTCGGTAAAGCTACTTACATATTGAGCATCAAGATCTATAGAGATAGATCAAGATGCTTGATAAGTTTTTTCAATGAGTACATACCTTGACAAGATTTTGAAGTAGTTCAAAATGAAACGATCAAAGAAAGAGTTCTTGCACGTGTTACAAGGTGTGAAATTGAGTAAGACTCAAAACCCGACCACGGCAGAAGATAGAAAGAGAATGAAAGTCATTCACTATGCCTTGGCCATAGTTTCTATAAAGTATGCCATGTTTGTGTACCAGATCTATTGTATACCCTGCACTAAGTTTCGCAAGGGAGTACAATAGTGATCTAGGAGTAGATCACTGGACAACGGTCAAAATTATCCTTAGTGGAATAAGGATATGTTTCTTGATTATGGAAGTGACAAAAGTTCGTCGTAAAGGGTTACGTCGATGCAAGTTTTGACACCGATCGGATGACTCTAAGTCTCGATCTAGATACATATTGAAAGTGGGAGCAATTAGCTAGAGTAGCTTGCGAGCATTGTAGACATAGAAAAATTGCAAAATACATAACGGATCTGAATGTGAAAGACCCGTTGACTAAGACTCTCTCACAAGCAAAACATGATCACACCTTAGTACTCTTTGGGTGTTAATCACATAGCGATGTGAACTAGATTCTGAATCTAGTAAACCCTTTGGGTGTTAGTCACATGGCGATGTGAACTATGGGTGTTAATCACATGATGATGTGAACTATCGATGTTAATCACATGGTGATGTGATCTAGATTATTGACTCTAGTGCAAGTGGGAGCTGAAGGAAATATGCCCTAGAGGCAATAATAAAGTTATTATATATTTCCTCATTTCATGATAAATGTTTATTATTCATGCTAGAATTGTATTAACCGGAAACATAATACATGTGTGAATACATAGACAAAGCAGTGTCACTAGTATGCCTCTACTTGACTAGCTTGTTAATCAAAGATGGTTATGTTTCCTAACCATGAACAAAGGGTTGTTATTTGATTAACAAGGTCACATCATTAGTTGAATGATCGATTGACATGACCCATTCCATTAGCTTAGCACACGATCGTTTAGTATGTTGCTACTGCTTTTATCCATGACTTATACATGTTCCTATAACTATGAGATTATGCAACTCCCATTACGGAGGAACACTTTGGGTGCTACCAAGCGTCACAACGTGGCTGGGTGATTATAAAGGAGTACTACAGGTGTCTCCAAAGGCGGATGTTGGGTTGGCGATTTCGAGATTAGGTTTTGTCACTCCGATCGTCGGAGAGGTATCTCTGGGCCCTCTCGGTAATGCACATCACTGAAGCCTTGCAAGCACTACAACTAATGAGTTAGTTGTGAGATGATGTATTACGTAACGAGTAAAGAGACTTGCCGGTAACGAGATTGAACTAGGTATTGGATACCGACGATCGAATCTCGGGCAAGTAACATACCGATGACAAAGGGAACAACGTATGTTATTATGCGGTCTGACCGACAAAGACCTTCGTAGAATATGTAGGAACCAATATGGGCATCCAGGTCCCGCTATTGGTTATTGACCGTGAATAGTTCTAGGTCATGTCTACATTGTTCTCGAACCGTAGGGTCCGCACGCTTAAGGTTTCAATGACAGTTATTATGAGTTTATGTATTTTGATGTACCGAAGAAGTTCGGAGTCCCGGATGTGATCACGGACATGACGAGGAGTCTCGAAATGGTCGAGACATAAAGATTGATATATTGGAAGCCTATGTTTGGAGTTCGGAATGGTTCCGGTAAAACAGAATTTATCTGAGTACCGGAGGTTACGGAACCCCGGGAGGTAAATGGGCCATAGTGGGCCTTAGTGGAAAGGAGAAGGGCCAGCCCTAGGTGGCGCGTGCCTCCCCCTTCCCTAGTCCTACTAGGACTAGGAAAGGGGCCGCCCCCTCTCTCTTTCCCCCTCAGGAATCCTAGTCCAACTAGGATTGGGGGAATCCTACTCGGAGGGAGTAGGACTCCCTGCGCGCCTCCCTTGGCCGGCCAGCCCCTCCCCTTGCTCCTTTATATACGGGGGCAGGGGGACACCCTAGGACACACAAGTTAGATCTACGGATCGTTCCTTAGCCGTGTCGGTGCCCCCTCCACCATATTCCACCTCGATTATACCGTCGCGAAGCTTAAGCGAAGCCTGCTGTGGTGAAACATCAAGATCGTCACCTGCCGTCGTCTTGACAAAACTCTCCCTTGACACTCGGCTGGATCGGAGTCTGAGGGACGTCATCGAGCTGTACGTGTGTCAAGAACTCGGGCGCCGGAGTTGGTGGCGCCGGATCGGTCGGATCGCGAGGAGAGCGTCGACTACTTCCTCTACGTTGTGATCGCTTCCGCCGGGTCTACAAGGGTATGTAGACAACACTCTCCCCTCTCGTTGCTATACATCACCATGATCTTGAGTGTGCGTAGGAAAATTTTTGAAATTACTACGTTCCCCAACAGAAAATGCTTACAACCTTCCCTTGCTAAGATATGTGCGACTTTATTCGCAGACCGACGCACCCAAGCAATTCTAAAGCCACTAAACGTAGAAAGTAGCATCTTCAACTCTGCTACTATTTTCCCATTCCCAGATAGATCCTTCTGCTCACTCGAGAACTTCCGGACGGCAACTTGTGAGTCTGTCTCAAGGATCAAACTCTGGATGTTTAGTTCTTGGGCAAGGATAACAGCTCGTCGGCACACTAGTAATTCCACCGTCTCCGCATCAGCAGCAAGAGGTAAAAAAATGGCACGCTCCTGCAATGAACTCACCATGATTGTTCCTGAGAACAGCTCCTCCTCCTCCTGATCCTTGGTGTTTGGCCAGCGCCCCATCAGAATTCGCTATAAACCAATCATCGTCAGGTTTGCTCCACTTGTTCTGTCCCCTTACCACTGCCTGTTTGATCACCGTGTCCTTGCTCGACCTCCACTCTTTCGTCAGGTACACTACTCGTTGAACTATTAGCTTTGGATCTTCCATCTGGTTTGTGTCCCTTGCCTTATTACGTGCTAACCAAAGCTCGTACCAGCTCCTCAAGACCAGCTCCCTTTCTTCATTCCCCATCCTGCTCAACCAGTCCAACACCCATGCTCTCATTCTGCTATAGGCCACAATCCCTTCAGGCAGTCCTGCTAAGGGGGCGGCCACCGCGTCACCAAGCAGCTTCCAGTAATGGCGTGAGTGGGGACAGTGCCAAAATCTGTGGATGATGGTCTCCTCCCTGCAACACGCGGCACAGAAGATTCCGGGCTTGATTTTCCGTCGGTGATCCATATCAACCACCAGACCATTAGATAGCATGCGCCATGCATGTATTTTTATCTTATTTTGCAAGTCTACACTCCACAACTCATTCCAACTTATGATCAGCCAAAATGAGGATCCTGAAGCCTGCTCCCTTTTGGTTGCCTTGAGTGACATACCAAGATGATATGCTGAGCGGACTGTAAAATGCCCACTCTTTGTGAACTTCCAAGCCCTGTAGTCCTCTTTCCCCTGACCGCCTATGACAATATTTTTGATATCTGCTACGTCCCCTTCAGAGAAAACGCGGTTCAGTTTGTCGACATCCCACTCAGAAGACTGGACCTTTAGGAAGTCTGCCACCTTGGTTAAATTTGGGACGAACACAGCACCCACTGGTGTCATGCTCCCTGCCCTGGGGATCCAATTGCTATGATGTACTCCCTCCGTCCCTAAAAACATGTCGTAGCACCGTTTTTACAATTTACCCCTCGTTGTTTTCCCGACCAAACCCGCGGTCCTCTCTCTCCTTCCTCACTCTTCTCCGATGCCGGCCGATTTGGTCGCGCCCGCCCCCGCCCACGGCCCCGCCGCCCGCCCCCGCCCACGGCTCCCCCCACCGCCCCACGCCGCTCCCCTCCCGGCACCCCGCCGCCCGCCTCGTTTCCTCCCTCCGCCCGCCCGATCGTTCCCCTCTGCTACCACCCTTCAAGGTTCATTTTGGAGACCATTGTCCGCATCTCGTCCATAAATCGACCCTGGCTTCGCCCCTTCATGGACGCCATCGACCCGAGCACTAGAAAGCACGGGTGCCCCTTCTCCACTCCACGGACGGCTACGTGCTCAAGGTGGAGGAGCTCACCGTGTTAAAAAAGGTGGAGAAGCTCACCGTCGAACTCGCCGGAGTGGTTGTGACGCCCCCGATTCAATCGTACACTAATCATGCACGCAAACGTGTATGATCAAGATCAGGGACTCACGGGAAGATATCACAACACAACTCTAAAAACATAAATAAGTCATACAAGCATTATAATACAAGCCAGGGGCCTTGAGAGCTCGAATACAAGTGCTTGATCATAGACGAGTCAGCGGAAGCAACAATATCTGAGTACAGACATAAGTTAAACAAGTTTGCCTTAAGAAGGCTAGCACAAACTGGGATACAGATCGAAAGAGGCGCATGCCTCCTGCCTAGGATCCTCCTAAACTACTCCTGGTCATCGTCAGCGGGCTGCCCGTAGTAGTAGGCACCTCCAGTGTAGTAGTCGTCGTCGACGGTGGCGTATGGCTCCTGGGCTCCAGCATCTGGTTGTGACAACCAGAAAGAAAGGAAAGGGGGGGAAAGGGGGGAGAAAGTGTAACACCCCGGATGTATCTTTCCATATTTGTAACTCCAACTCTTGCCATTTTCGGATATGTGCTATGATATTCCCTCCGTGGTTGGGTTTTGTTTTCATTTTGCATTTTGTTCATGTCATGCATCTCATATCATGTCATCATGTGCATCTCATTTGCATACGTGTTCGTCTCATGATTCCGAGCATATTCCCCGTTGTCCATTTTGCAATCCGACACTCCTATGTTCCCCGGCGTCCCCTCTTGTTCTTTTTCCGTGTGCGGGTGTTGAACATTCTTGGAATGGACCGAGCCTTGTCAAGTGGCCTGGTATAGCACGGTAGACCACTGTCAAGTTTCGGGTCATTTGGAGTTCGTTTGGTACTCAACGGTTAACCGCACTCTCGCAAAGGCCTCTTTTAAGTTGCAGCCCAACACCCTCCAAAACAGCCCAATAACCCATCTAACTCCCTCCATGCCCTCGGTCGTTCAATCACGATCGTGTGGTAACTACACCCCATTTGGACACTCCTAGCTCCTCTACCTCTATAAATAGATCCTCCCGAAAATCGGATGAAACCCTAGCTCCCGCTCCTCTCCGCGCCCGCCGACACGTCCGGACGGCGCGGACGCGTCCGTCCGCCCGCGCCGCAGCCCTATCCGGGGGCTGCCACATGGGCACATGCCGCCGCCGCCGCTTGGCCATGCCGCCAGCCCATGGGGGCCAGCGCCGCCCCTCAGCGCCGCGCCGGCGCGCCCGCGCCTCTCCCGCCTGGTCGCGCCCGCCCGCCGCCCGGCGCTGCTGCATTGCCGCCTGCCCCGCCGCCCGCGTTCGCCTCCGGCCGCCCATGATCTGCCATGCCGCGCCGCCGCGCCGCCGCCGCCCATGCCGCCGCCTTGCCCCGCCCGCCGGGCAGCCCCGCCGGCCACCTCCCCTCCTCCGTCGCCGCTCCTCCGGCGAGCAACCGCGCCGCCGTCCTCGACCCCGGCCAGATCTGGATCCAGTCAAACCACGGTTGACTTCTTCCCCCCCAAAATCCACTAAGTATTATTCCTGTGATTAATTTCGTGCAGTTTTCATAGCATCACATCTCCGGAACCGTGGCTCCGTTTTGGGCGTATAATATGTCAAATTGTTCGCCTCGAAGAGTACATAATTTCATTCCATTGCATCATTTGCATTTGAGCTAATCTTGATGCCCGAAATGCTGTTGGAAGATGGCTTCAGATCGTTAGTTTCAGAATCTTATCAGTTCGAGCTCTTTTGTCATTTTTGCCATGAATTATGTGTGCACCCTATGAATTTGAGTCCTACATGTGAGTTGAACATTGCCATGCCATCTTTCCAGGGGTGTTTGCCATGTATTTTTGTGAGCTATGTGTTGACTAGAACAAGCATGCAAAGTAGGGATGATGATGTTGCTGATTTCAGGAACTTAGTGTTTTCACTAAGTCTTGTCCTGCTGTTAATTTTATGCCATATGTTCATGTTGTTTCAGAGAGATCTATGCCCTTTTTGAGCATGATCAGTAAGGGTGTTTTGGACATATGGTTGTGCTCTATCCATCCATGCCTTTGTTGGTATTTATGGAGTAGTCTAGCATGTCATTTTCGTGCTCTACTTTTGCTTGAAAATGTTTCCTGGCAGACTGTTTGCATGAGATTCAATTTTCACGAGGTCGTTGTAGTTGATCCGTGTATGCTATGATGTTGTTCTTGCCATGTATAGCTCCTATGCCATGTCTTCTTGATGGATGTATGCTTGGTTTGTCATGAGATGCTCTGTAGTGAGTGCATCGAGCTCACGAACATGCCATGTTGAATCTGTTTTTGCCATGTCCTGATATTTCACTAAGTCTGAAATCTGTAATAAAACTTGCAATGTTTACATGGGTGCCATCATTTCTTAGAGTCCTTTTGGCTTATGGTCAGTAAGGGACTATTGAAATATGCTTTGAGTAGAATCATGTCATGCCTTGCTTTGCTATTATAAGTTCCTGTAGCATGTTGTTTGCTTGCTCTAAACATGCCTTCCTGATGTTAATTCCTGGCATGTTAGTATTTTCACTAAGTCTGTGAACCTGATACTTTGAGCACTTTCACCATGCTTGTTTGAACATGTTATGATGTGATTTAGCCGTAGCTCAGTGTTCCTCTTTTGTTAAGCATCTCCTGTAGTTCGTTGCCATATGCTTTGTTTTTATGTTGGGGTGCTGTAGCATAGTTTCTTGTTGCGTGCTAAGTAGCATCGGGCTGTTAAACGCAGATTTGCGTCATTCTTGTTTTGCTTGTCATTTGCAAACCGTGCATCCGATTCCGGTGATCTTTATATCGATTTCAACCGAAATCATCCCATCTTTCCAGTGGCATACTTGGTTTTCCAAGTTGATGCCCGTTCATCATTTTCCTTCCGAGCATACATATGCATTGCATATCACATCTCGCATCGCATGTCATGTTTTGCATCATATTGCTTGTGCATTGTTCCTTGTTTGATTGTGGTTCCGTTGCTTGTGTTCTTGCTTTGGGTAGAGCCGGAGGCGAGTGCGTGAGCGAGGAGCCTGTTGAGAACGCCTACGAAGATCAAGCCTTCGACAACTCTGAGAACCTTACAGGCAAGATGACCATACCTTCGAAATCACTTCTATCTTTGCTTGCTAGATGCTCGCTCTTTTGCTATGCCTATGCTGCGATACCTACCACTTGCTATATCATGCCACCCATATTGCCATGTCAACCTTTAACCATCCATGTCCTAGCAAACCGTTGATTGGCTATGTTATCGCTTTGCTCAGCCCCTCTTATAGCGTTGCTAGTTGCAGGTGAAGATGAAGTTTGTTCCTTGTTGGAACACGGATATTTTGGGATATTACAATATCTATTGTTTTAATTAATGCATCTATATACTTGGTAAAGGGTGGAAGGCTCGGCCTTATGCCTGGTGTTTTGTTCCGCTCTTGCCACCCTAGTTTCCGTCATACTGGGTGTTATGTTCCTTGATTTTGCGTTCCTTACGGTCGGGTGATTTATGGGACCCCTTGACAGTTCGCTTTGAATAAAACTCCTCCAGCAAGGCCCAACCTTGGTTTTACCATTTGCCACCTATACCCTTTTTCCCTTGGGTTTTCGCGAGCCCGAGGGTCATCTTTATTTTAGCCCCGGGCGGTGCTCCTTCGAGTGTTGGTCCGAATCGAGTAGATCGGGGCCCCTTGGGGAAACTCAAGGTCTGGTTTTACTCGTAGGATGTCTCATCCGGTGTGCGAGAGCGAGATATGTGCAGCTCCTATCGGGATTTGTCGGCTGTGGGAGGTCTTGCTGGTTTAGTTTTACCATTGTCGAAATGTCTTGATGTCTGGGATACCGAGTCCGATCGGAGTGTCTTGGGTGAAGGTTTATTCCTTCGTTGACCGTGAGAGCTTGTTATGGGCTAAGTTGGGACACCCTGCAGGTATTATCTTTCAAAGCCGTGCCCATGTTATGAGGCAGATGGGAATTTGTTAATGTCGGTTGTAGAAAACCGAAGTTGACCTTAATTAAAATACATCAACCGTGTATGTAACCGTGATGGTCTCTTCTCGGAGTCCGGAAGTGAACACGATGTTGGAGTTATGCTTGGCGTAAGTAGTCGGGATCACTTCTTGATCGCTAATAGCTTCACGACCGCGCCTTGCTTCTCTTCTCGCTCTCTTTTGCGAAGTAGCCACCATATATGCTAGTAAACTGCAGCAGCCCCACCTTTTGACACCAGCCTTTCCTTGAGCTTAAATAGTCTTGATCTCGCGGGTGTGAGATTCTTTGAGTCCCCGTGGCTCACTGATTCTACCAAAACAGATGCAGTACCGGTGATGCCAGTGCTGATGGCACAACCGAGCTGAAGTGGGAATATGATGAGGCCCTTGGTCGATACTATGTTTCCTTTCAGACGATTAGTAGTGGAGCCAGTTGGGGTGATCGGGATCTGTGTTGCATGTGGGGTGTTCTTCTTTTATTTTGGTTCCGTAGTCGGACCTTGATTGTATCTGGATGATGTAATGCTTTATTCATGTAATTGTGTGAAGTGGCATTGTAAGCCAACTATGTACCTTTTCCTTATGTATTACATGGATTGTGCGAAGATTACCTCACTTGCGACATTGCTTTCAATGCGGTTATGCCTCTAAGTCGTGCTTCGACACGTGGGAGTTATAGCCGCATCGAGGGCGTTACAAGTTGGTAATCGAGCCATCCCGACCTTAGAGCCCCACCGCTTGATCGCTTTTAGTGGCGAGTTGTGTCTAGAAAAATGTTTTGAGTCATTTAGGATTATATATATTGGAGAGTTTAGGAATTCTTTTTACTCCCGGTCCTTCGACCTTACGGTGAGGTATCCCGACGAGAGTTTTGACTCTTCTCTTCTCAAATTTCACTAAAATTTTTTAGGATCACGCTGGTATCTTAGAATCGTTCGATGGTTTTATGATGACAACATTGTCTTGGTTGCCTCGACATTTAGGGGTTGTGGCGGTGTCCGGGAGTTGAGCTCCGAGGTGTTGTCGTCATAATTTTATCGTTGCGATTCGGAATACCGAGTTTAATCGCCGACATCGAAAATCTCTTCTATGCAGTTGTTGGTGAGATAACCCGCTAACCCGATCTCGAGGTGAGTACGGAGTATTGCCATGACTCGTATAACGGATGCTTTTGAAGGTTGAGGTACACGATTTCGAAGGTTTCTTGGTTATGTGTTGAAGGATGGATACAATGGATGTAGGGATTGTTAGCTTGGGTGAGATATATATTGCTCCCTGTATCCCCAACACTGATTGCATAACAGGAAAGTTTGGGAGTTTATAGGTGGGATTCAAGTAGCTCTAGTATTTCTTCCGCAGATATTTGGTTTGTGATTGGGTAATCCTTACCACTTATTTGTTCCATTCATACCTTGTTTTTATTTTTATTCATCAATCTCTTATCAAGTGGCTTCTCACCTTTATGGACATGATGTTTACTTTGGAATTCATTCGTTCATCCTGTTGAATGTTTATTGTGAAGACTATATGTTGCAATTTCTATCCGTTGATTCAACTTGTCTATCTGCTCTATCAAGATGCTAACGGATGTCACCCTCTTCAGATGGCTCCGCCAGCGCCGTAATCCGAACGCAGTGATGGGAGTCAGCGAACCCTCCACCTCCACCTCCGCCTCCGGAGGCATGGCAAACTTTGATGGCAACCACTAACGCCAACGCCGCTTGTTGATCCAGGTGATGCAAGAGCGTAACCAAGGCCAAGGCAACCAAGGAATCAAGGTCAAGGGCAGTTCTATCATCACCACGTTTCCTACACTCAACCAATTCCTTGCAAATCAGCCAAAGTCTTTCACCATCGGCCGAGGCCACGAGATGCCGACGATTGGCTCGTGGATATCAACAAGCATTTTGAATGCAGCAATGTTAGACCTGAGGACTACGTCAAGTTCGTGTCTTTTCAGCTCAAGGATCAGGCAGCTGATTGGTTCCAGCAATACAAGGATTCTAGAGGTGGTCGAGTGATTACTTGGACTGATTTCTGTCGGGACTTTAAAGCTCACCACATTCCTTCCAGTGTTGTTGAGAGCAAGCGTGAGGAGTTCCGCAATCTCAAGCAAGGAAACATGTCAGTGTACGAATACAACATACAGTTTCAGAAACTTGCTCGATTCGCTAAACAAGATGTTCTTGATGAGAAAAGTATGATCTATCAGTTCATAGGTGGCCTTAGAGAGGATCTGCAGTTATCTCTTGTTCTTTTTGAGCCTACTCAGTTTGATCAATTCTATAATATGGCACTCAAGCTAGAAGGTGCTCAGCTCAAGTGTGAGGCTTCAAAGAAGAGAATCAGGGATGCAGTTCAGTCTTCTTCCTCTCAAGGTGCAGCAAAGAAGCAAAAGTTCTATCTTCCTCCTCCTCCGTTCCGTCAGCCTTATCAGCAGAAGAACTCAGGTGGTCGTGGATCTTCCCACCCACCCAACCCAAGCTACCAGAACAAGTCTCAGCCTCAAGCTCCAAGGTCAAATGCTCCTTATCACCGTCCGCTCTCAGAGGTGACTTGCAACAAGTGCCAGCAGAAAGGTCACTATGCGAACAAATGCCATAACCAAAGGCGCCTTCCTCCTCCTCCCCCTGTGAGGTCTTCAAGCAATGCAGTGGTCAAGCATAATCCCAAGTATGCAAAGGTGAATATGATGAATGCAGCTCAAGCAGAGGATTCTTCAGATGTGATCATGGGTAATCTTCACATTAATGATATTCCTGCAAAAGTCTTATTTGATCTTTGGTGCATCGCATTCTTTCTTGTCATATCCTTTTGCATCGAAGCACGTTTTGACTGAGAGGTTTTGTCCAAAGTTATGCAAGTTGTTTCTCCGGAAAACTTATGACTTCTAGTTTGGTTGCTCTGATGTTTCCATCCGGTTGGGCGACTATAGATTTTGCTAAACCAATTGTTCTTGGTGACTCGATATTGATCTAATTCTTGGGATGGATGGCTTTCTCAAAGACAAGGCTCAACTTGATTGTGCTGCCAGCAGATTCAATTGACACACCCTTCCGAGGATGTTATCATCTATGCCGCTCGTGATGAAACCATTGGTTGTTTTCTCTCAATGAGAAGGGCGAATTGGATGCTATCTCTCAAATTCCGATCGTTTGTGAGTACCAAGATGTCTTTCGGAAGAGCTTCGGGTATGCCTCCTCATCGGCGGTCGAATTCGTTATTGATCTTGAGCACGCATGAACCCGTTTGCAAGCGTCCTTACAAGCTTGGACCCAAGGAGCTGAAAGAATTGAAGAAGCAGCTCGATGAACAAGAGCGTCTGGTTTGATCGGACGAGTTCATCTCCATGGGGATGTGGAGTTCTTTTGTCCGAGAAGAAGGATGGCACGGACCGACTTTGTGTCGATTATCGTCCATTGAACAAGAAGACAATCAAGAACAAGTATCCACTTCCCAACATCAATGAGCTATTCGAGCAACTCAAAGGTGCTAAAGTATTCTCCAAGCTTGACCTCCGTATGGGTTATCATCGATTCGCATTCGTGAACAAGATATTCCCAAGACAAAGATTCGAACAAGCTTTGGTTCTTATGAATATCTTGTCATGTCTTTCGCCTTGTCAATGCTCCTCCAACTTTCTCTCGCATGATGAACTTTATCTTCAACCCTACACAAATGATTTCGTCTTGGTGTATCTCGATGATATTTTGGTCTTCTCCAAGAACAAGCAGGATCATGCCAAACATTTGCGATTGGTGCTCGACAAGCTCAGAGAGCATCAATTCTATCTGAAGTTTTCCAAATGTGAGTTACGGCTTGATGAAGTTCTTTATCTTGGTCATATCATCTCAGCCAAGGGAATTGCTGTTAATCCCGAGAAGGTGTCTTCAATTGTGAATTGGGAACCTCCTCGAATGTCAAGCGACTCCATGATTTTCTCGGTCTTGCAAGCTATTGTCGAAGATTCGTTGAGAACTTCTCCAAGATTGCAAAGCCTCTTTCCAACCTCCTCTAGAAGCATGTCAAGTATGTGCGGGCCTTTGAGTGTGATGTCGCTTTCAATACCCTCAAAGAGAAGCTAGTTACAGCTCTGTCTTGACTCCTCTGATGAATCCAAGCCATTGAAGTTTTACGTGATGCTTCCTTGCAAGGTCTCGGTCTGTGTTAATGCAAGAGAAGAAAGTTGTGGCCTATACCTCTCGTCGGTTGAAGCCCAACAAAAGAACTACCCCACTCACGATCTTGAGTTGGCGGCGATTGTCCATGCATTGATAACATGGAGACATCTCTTGTTGGGAAGGAAAGTGGACATTTTCACCGATCACAAGAGTCTCAAGTATATCTTCACTCAACCAAACCTCAACCTCGAGCAAACTCGATGGGTCGAAATGATTCAAGAGTACAATCCAAGTATTGAATATACTCTGGCAAGGCGAATGTGATTGCAGATGCTTTGAGCAGAAAGGCTTATTGCAATGATCTAATTCTCAAGCCCTTCCAACGGATCTTTGTGAAGCTTTTCGCAAGCTGAATCTTCAAGTTGTTCCTCAAGGATTTCTTGCCAACCTCATAGTCTCTCCTACTTTGGAAGATCAAATTCGTGAGGCACAACTTCGGATACCATGGTGAAGAAGGTGAAGCGTGGTATTGACAAGGGCATTTCCAAATACAAGTGCTATCGCTTGGATGACAAAGACACTCTTTTCTTTGAGGACGGATTGTGGTTCCTAAAGGCGATCGAGAAAAGTCATCATGAATGAGGCACACAATTCCTCCTATCCATTCATCCGGAAGTGCGAAGATGTACCATGACCTCAAGCGATCGTATTGGTGGACTCGAATGAAGCAAGAAATTGCTCAATTCGTGAATGAATGTGATGTCTGCAGAAGGGTGAAAGCAGAACACCAAAGACCAGCTGGTCTCCTCCAACCTCTTGCTATTCCGAATGGAAGTTTGATCATATCGAGATGGACTTCGTGGACTGGATTTCCTAAGTCCAAGCGTGGAAATGATGCTATCTTCGTTGTCATTGACAAGCTTACTAAAGTGGCTCATTTTCTTCTGTCAAAGAATATATCACAGCAGCTCGGTGGCAGAGCTATACACCTCGAATTGTCTCCTTGCACGGTATTCCACAATTGATATCTTGGACCGTGGAAGCATCTTCACTTCTAAGTTAAGGATTCTTTTCGAAGGCCATGGGCACCAACATTCGTTTCAAAGACAGCTTTTCATCCTCAAACAAGTGGCCAAGTCGAGCGAGTCAATCAAATCCTTGAAGATATGCTCGGGGCTTGTGTCATTTCTTTTGGCATGAAGTGGGAAGAGTGTCTTCCATATGCCGAAGTTCTCCTACAACAACAGCTTCCAAGCGAGTTGGGCAAGGCCCCATTCGAAATTCTATATGGCGAAAGTGTCGTACTCCTCTCAATTGGTCCGAGCAGGTGAACGCCAACTTCTTGCAACGACTTGATCACGAAGTCAAGAAATGTGCAAAGTCATTCATGAGAATCTTAAAGCCGCGCAATCGCGCCAGAAGGGCTATTATGATGACAAGCACCGTGATGTGGCTTTTGAAATCGGAGACCATGTCTACCTCCGCGTCTCTCCAATGAAAGGTACTCGTCTCTTCGGTATCAAAGGGAAGCTTGCCCCTAGATACGTGGGTCCTTTCAAGATCATTGGCAAAAGAGGCGATCTCGCCTATCAACTTGAGCTTCCATCCAACTTTGCAAACGTGCACGATGTGTTTCACGTGTCACAGCTCGCAAGTGCTTCAAGATTCTGAGCGCACTATCAACTTTGAAGAAATTGACCTCCAAGAAGATCTCTCTTATCATGAGCACCCCGTTGCTATTCTTGAAGAAACCGAGCGCAAGACTCGCAACAAGTCAATCAAATTCCTGAAAGTGAAGTGGTCACACCATTCCGACCGAGAAGCCACCTGGGAGCGCGAGGATCACCTCCGTTCCGAATATCCGGAGTTCTTTCAGTCCTAGATCTCGGGACGAGATCCTCTTGTAGTGGTGGAGTGTTGTAACACCCCGGATGTATCTTTCCATATTTGTAACTCCAACTCTTGCCATTTTCGGATATGTGCTATGATATTCCCTCCGTGGTTGGGTTTTGTTTTCATTTTGCATTTTGTTCATGTCATGCATCTCATATCATGTCATCATGTGCATCTCATTTGCATACGTGTTCGTCTCATGATTCCGAGCATATTCCCCGTTGTCCGTTTTGCAATCCGACACTCCTATGTTCCCCGGCGTCCCCTCTTGTTCTTTTTCCGTGTGCGGGTGTTGAACATTCTCGGAATGGACCAAGCCTTGCCAAGTGGCCCTGGTATAGCACCGGTAGACCACCTGTCAAGTTTCGGGTCATTTGGAGTTCGTTTGGTACTCCAACGGTTAACCGCACTCTCGCAAAGGCCTCTTTTAAGTTGCAGCCCAACACCCCTCCAAAACAGCCCAATAACCCATCTAACTCCTCTCCATGCCCTCGGTCGTTCAATCACGATCGTGTGGGCGAAAACTACACCCCATTTGGACACTCCTAGCTCCCTCTACCTCTATAAATAGATCCCTCCCCCGAAAATCGGATGAAACCCTAGCTCCCCGCTCCTCTCCCCGCGCCGGACACGTCCGGACGGCGCGACGCGTCCGCCGCCCGCCCGCGCAGCCTATCGGGGCTGCCACGTGGGCACAGCGCCGCCCACCGCCGCCTGGGCCAGTTGAACCTTGAGGCCAGCCGCCAGCCTCCTGCGCGGCGCACACGCGCCCGCGCGCCGCCCGCCCGCCATGTCCGCCCTCCCCTTGCCGCCGGCTGCCTTGCACCCATGCCGCTGCGCGCGCCAGCGCCGCCGGCCAGCACTACTCCGCCCTGGCCGTGCCGCCGCCGCCGCCGCCCCGCCGCCGCCGCCGCCGCCCCGCCGCCCCGCCGGGCAGCCCGCCGGCCACCTCCCCTCCTCCGGCGCCGCTCCTCCAGCGAAGCAACAGCGCCGCCGTCCTCGACCCCGGCCAGATCTGGATCCAGTCAAACCACGGTTGACTTCTTCCCCCAAAATCCACTAAGTATTATTCCTGTGATTAATTTCGTGCAGTTTTCATAGCATCACATCTCCGGAACCGTGGCTCCGTTTTGGGCGTATAATATGTCAAATTGTTCGTCTCGAAGAGTACATCATTTCATTCCATTGCATCATTTGCATTTGAGCTCATCTTGATGCCCGAAATGCTGTTGGAAGATGGCTTCAGATCGTTAGTTTCAGAATCTTATCAGTTCGAGCTCTTTTGTCATTTTTGCCATGAATTATGTGTGCACCCTATGAATTTGAGTCCTACATGTGAGTTGAACATTGCCATGCCATCTTTCCAGGGGTGTTTGCCATGTATTTTTGTGAGCTATGTGTTGACTAGAACAAGCATGCAAAGTAGGGATGATGATGTTGCTGATTTCAGGAACTTAGTGTTTTCACTAAGTCTTGTCCTGCTGTTAATTTTATGCCATATGTTCATGTTGTTTCAGAGAGATCTATGCCCTTTTTGAGCATGATCAGTAAGGGTGTTTTGGACATATGGTTGTGCTCTATCCATCCATGCCTTTGTTGGTATTTATGGAGTAGTCTAGCATGTCATTTTCGTGCTCTACTTTTGCTTGAAAATGTTTCCTGGCAGACTGTTTGCATGAGATTCAATTTTCACGAGGTCGTTGTAGTTGATCCGTGTATGCTATGATGTTTTTCTTGCCATGTATAGCTCCTATGCCATGTCTTCTTGATGGATGTATGCTTAGTTTGTCATGAGATGCTCTGTAGTGAGTGCATCGAGCTCACGAACATGCCATGTTGAATCTGTTTTTGCCATGTCCTGATATTTCACTAAGTCTGAAATCTGTAATAAAACTTGCAATGTTTACATGGGTGCCATCATTTCTTAGAGTCCTTTTTGGCTTATGGTCAGTAAGGGACTATTGAAATATGCTTTGAGTAGAATCATGTCATGCCTTGCTTTGCTATTATAAGTTCCTGTAGCATGTTGTTTGCTTGCTCTAAACATGCCTTCCTGATGTTAATTCCTGGCATGTTAGTATTTTCACTAAGTCTGTGAACCTGATATTTTGAGCACTTTCACCATGCTTGTTTGAACATGTTATGATGTGATTTAGCCGTAGCTCAGTGTTCCTCTTTTGTTAAGCATCTCCTGTAGTTCGTTGCCATATGCTTTGTTTTTATGTTGGGGTGCTGTAGCATAGTTTCTTGTTGCGTGCTAAGTAGCATCGGGCTGTTAAACGCAGATTTGCGTCATTCTTGTTTTGCTTGTCATTTGCAAACCGTGCATCCGATTCCGGTGATCTTTATATCGATTTCAACCGAAATCATCCCATCTTTCCAGTGGCATACTTGGTTTTCCAAGTTGATGCCCGGTTCATCATTTTCCTTCCGGAGCATACATATGCATTGCATATCACATCTCGCATCGCATGTCATGTTTTGCATCATATTGCTTGTGCATTGTTCCTTGTTTGATTGTGGTTCCGTTGCTTGTGTTCTTGCTTTGGGTAGAGCCGGGAGACGAGTACGTGAACGAGGAGCCTGTTGAGAACGCCTACGAAGATCAAGCCTTCGACAACTCGAGAACCTTCTGAGCAAGATGACCATACCTTGAAATCACTTCTATCTTTGCTTGCTAGATGCTCGCTCTTTTGCTATGCCTATGCTGCGATACCTACCACTTGCTATATCATGCCACCCATATTGCCATGTCAACCTTTAACCATCCATGTCCTAGCAAACCGTTGATTGGCTATGTTATCGCTTTGCTCAGCCCCTCTTATAGCGTTGCTAGTTGCAGGTGAAGATGAAGTTTGTTCCTTGTTGGAACACGGATATTTTGGGATATCACAATATCTATTGTTTTAATTAATGCATCTATATACTTGGTAAAGGGTGGAAGGCTCGGCCTTATGCCGGTGTTTTGTTCCTCTTGCCACCCTAGTTTCCGTCATACCGGTGTTATGTTCCTTGATTTTATGCCTTACGGTCGGGTGATTTATGGGACCCCCTTGACAGTTCGCTTTGAATAAAACTCCTCCAGCAAGGCCCAACCTTGGTTTTACCATTTGCCACCTATACCCTTTTTCCCTTGGGTTTTCGCGAGCCCGAGGGTCATCTTTATTTTACCCCCCCCGGGCCAGTGCTCCTTCGAGTGTTGGTCCGAATCGAGTAGATCATGGGCCCCCTTGGGAAACTCAAGGTCTGGTTTTACTCGTAGGATGTCTCATCCGGTGTGCCACGAGAACGAGATATGTGCAGCTCCTATCGGGATTTGTCGGCTGTGGGAGGTCTTGCTGGTTTAGTTTTACCATTGTCGAAATGTCTTGATGTACGGGATACCGAAGTCGATCGGAGTGTCTTGGGTGAAGGTTTATTCCTTCGTTGACCGTGAGAGCTTGTTATGGGCTTGTTGGGACACCCTGCAGGTATTATCTTTCAAAGCCGTGCCCATGGTTATGAGGCAGATGGGAATTTGTTAATGTCGGTTGTAGAAAACCGAAGTTGACCTTAATTAAAATACATCAACCGTGTATGTAACCGTGATGGTCTCTTCTCGGCGGAGTCCGGAAGTGAACACGGTGTTGGAGTTATGCTTGACGTAAGTAGTCGGGATCACTTCTTGATCGCTAATAGCTTCACGACCGCGCTTTGCTTCTCTTCTCGCTCTCTTTTGCGAAGTAGCCACCATATATGCTAATTGCAGCAGCCCCACCTTTTGACACCAGCCTTCCCTTGAGCTTAAATAGTCTTGATCTCGCGGGTGTGAGATTGTTGAGTCCTGTGGCTCATGATTCTACCAAACAGATCACGGTACCGGTGATGCAGTGCTGATGGCACAACTGAGCTGAAGTGGGAATATGATGAGGCCCTTGGTCGATACTATGTTTCCTTTCCAGACGATTAGTAGTGGAGCCCAGTTGGGGTGATCGGGGATCTGTGTTGCATGTGGGGTGTTCTTCTTTTATTTTGGTTCCGTAGTCGGACCTTGATTGTATCTGGATGATGTAATGCTTTATTCATGTAATTGTGTGAAGTGGCGACTGTAAGCCAACTATGTACCTTTTCCCTTATGTATTACATGGATTGTGCGAAGATTACCTCACTTGCGACATTGCTTTCAATGCGGTTATGCCTCTAAGTCGTGCTTCGACACGTGGGAGTTATAGCCGCATCGAGGGCGTTACAAGTTGGTAATCAGAGCCATCCCCGACCTTAGGAGCCCCACTGCTTGATCGTTTTTAGTGGCCGAGTTGTGTCTAGAAAAATGTTTTGAGTCATTTAGGATTATATATATTGGAGAGTTTAGGAATTCTTTTTACTCCCGGTCCTTCGACCTTACGGTGAGGTATCCTGACGAGAGTTTTGACTCTTCTCTTCTCAAATTTCACTAAAATTTTTTAGGATCACGCTGGTATCTTAGAATCGTTCGATGGTTTTATGATGACAACATTGTCTTGGTTGCCTCGACATTTAGGGGTTGTGGCGGTGTCCCGGGAGTTGAGCTCCGAGGTGTTGTCGTCATAATTTTATCGCTGCAGATTCTCGAATACCGAGTTTAGTACGCCGACATCGAAAATCTCTTCTATGCGGTTGTTGGTGAGATAACCCGCTAACCCAAAGATTGAGGTGAGTACGGAGTATTGCCATGACTCGTATAACGGATGCTTTTCAAGGTTGAGGTACACGATTTCGAAGGTTTCTTGGTTATGTGTTGAAGGATGGATACAAATGGATGTAGGGATTGTTAGCTTGGGTGAGATATATATTGCTCCCTGTATCCCCAACACTGATTGCATAATAGGAAAGTTTAGGGAGTTTATAGGTGGGATTCAAGTAGCTCTAGTATTTCTTCCGCAGATATTTGGTTTGTGATTGGGTAATCCTTACCACTTATTTGTTCCATTCTTACCTTGTTTTTATTTTTATTCATCAATCTCTTATCAAGTGGCTTCTCACCTTTATGGACATGATGTTTACTTTGGAATTCATTCGTTCATCCCTGTTCGAATGTTTATTGCGAAGACTATATGTTGCAATTTCTATCCGTTGATTCAACTTGTCTATCTGTCTATCAAGATGCTAACGGATGTCACCCTCTTCAGATGGCTCCGCCAACGTCGCCGTAATCCGAACGCAGTGATGGGAGTCGGCGAACCCTCCACCTCCACCTCCGCCTCCGGAGGCATGGCAAACTTTGATGGCAACCACTAACGCCAACGCCGCTTGTTGATCCAGTGATGCAAGAGCGTAACCAAGGCCAAGGCAACCAAGGGAATCAAGGTCAAGGGCAGTTCTATCATCACCACAGTTTCCTACACTCAACCAATTCCTTGCAAATCAGCCAAAGTCTTTCACCATCGTGTCGAGGCCACAGATGCCGACGATTGGCTCGTGGATATCAACAAGCATTTTGAATGCAGCAATGTCGGACACGAGGACTACGTCAAGTTCGCGTCTTTTCAGCTCAAGGATCGTGCGGCTGATTGGTTCCAACAATACAAGGATTCTAGAGGTGGTCGAGTGATTACTTGGACTGATTGCCGGGACTTTAAAGCTCACCACATTCCTTCCGGTGTTGTTGAGAGCAAGCGTGAGGAGTTCCGCAATCTCAAGCAAGGAAACATGTCGATGTACGAATACAACATACATTTGAAACTTGCTCGATTCGCTAAACAAGATGTTCCCGATGAGAAAAGTATGATCTATCGGTTCATAGGTGGCCTTAGAGAGGATCTGCAGCTATCTCTTGTTCTTTTGAGCCTACTCGGTTTGATCAATTCTATAATATGGCACTCAAGCTAGAAGGTGCTCGGCTCAAGTGTGAGGCTTCAAAGAAGAGAATCAGGATGCGATTCGGTCTTCTTCCTCTCAAGGTGCAACAAAGAAGCAAAAGTTCTATCTTCCTCCTCCTCCGTTCCGTCGGCCTTATCGCGAGAAGAACTCGGTGGTCGTGGATCTTCCCACCCACCCAACCCAAGCTACGAGAACAAGTCTCAGCCTCAAGCTCCAAGGTCAAATGCTCCTTATCACCGTCCGCTCTCAGAGGTGACTTGCAACAAGTGCCAGCAGAAAGGTCACTATGCTAACAAATGCCATAACCAAAGGCGCCTTCCTCCTCCTCCCCGTGAGGTCTTGAGCAATGCGGTGGTCAAGCATAATCCCAAGTATGCAAAGGTGAATATGATGAATGCAGCTCAAGCAGAGGATTCTTGAGATGTGATCATGGGTAATCTTCACGTTAATGATATTCCTGCAAAAGTCTTATTTGATCTTTGGTGCATCGCATTCTTTCTTGTCATATCCTTTTGCATGAAGCGTTTTGACACGAGGTTTTGTCCAAAGTTATGCAAGTTGTTTCTCCGGAAAACTTATGACTTCTAGTTTGGTTGCTCTGATGTTTCCATCCGTTCGGCGACTATAGATTTGCTAAACCAATTGTTCTTGGTGACTCGATATTGATCTAATTCTTGGGATGGATGGCTTTCAAAGACAAGGCTCACTTGATTGTGCTGCCAGCAGATTCAATTGACACACCCTTTCGAGGATGTTATCATCTATGCCGCTTCGTGATGAAACCATTCGGTTGTTTTCTCTCAATGAGAAGGGCGAATTGGATGCTATCTCTCAAATTCCAGTCGTTTGTGAGTACCAAGATGTCTTTCCAGAAGAGCTTCCGGGTATGCCTCCTCATCGGCCAGTCGAATTCGTTATTGATCTTGAGCCTGGCACTGAACCCGTTTGCAAACGTCCTTACAAGCTTGCGTTAACGCAGTCCAACCCGGCGCGCGCCGCTCAATGAGAAGGGCGAATTGGACGCTATCTCTAAATCCTATGCGCGCAGGGGTCTGGGCCCATCGCCCATTGCACACCTGCACGTTGCGTACGCGGCCGGTGAGCAGACCTAGCAACCTCCATTACAAAGGAAGTTGCGTTAACGATCCAACCCGGTAGCGCCGCTCGTCGCCGACGCCAAGAAGGCTTCGCCGATACCACGACGTCGGGATACCCATAACTACTCCGCGTAGATGGTTAGTGCGTATAGACCAAATGGCGGACTCGGATCAAATACCCGGATCTCGTTAAGCGTGTTAAGTATTCGCGAACGCCGAATAGGGCCAGCCCACTGCCTCCTAGGTGGTCTCAACCTGCCCTGTCGCTCCGCCACAAAGTAACGATGGGGCCGTCGGGAACCCGTGCCCACCTCTACCGGGATGGAGCCACTGTCCTTTCAAAGCCCCTCATCGTAATCACTTGTGGGTACTCCTCGAGTGACCCGACTTTAGTCACCATCTGTATAGTATGTATGTATGTATAGTATATACCCGTGATCACCTCCCGAGTGATCACGGCCCAATAGTATAGCAAGGCAGACTGACAAGAATGTAGGGCCAACGATGATAAACTAGCATCCTATACTAAGCATTTAGGACTGCGGGTAAGGTATCAATGATTGTAGCAACAATGACAGGCTATGCAACAGAATAGGAGTAATCAAGCAGTAACATGCTACACTACTCTAATGCAAGCAGTATAGAGAAGAATAGGCGATATCTGGTGATCAAAGGGGGGGCTTGCCTGATTGCTCTGGCAAGAAGGAGGATCGTCAACACCGTAGTCAAATTGGGGTTCGCCGACAGCCTCGGGGTCTACCGGAAAGAAGTAACGGAGGGGAACACAATAAATAACAGAGCAATCAAAGCATCACAAGGCGTAACATGGCAATATGCGATGCTAGAGGTGACCTAACGCAGTAGGAGGTGATACCGGTGAAGGGGGGAAACATCCGGGAAAGTATCCCCGGTGTTTCGCGTTTTCGGACAGGTAAACCAGAGGGGGAAAGTTGCAGGTTCACTATGCTAGGGATGTGTGGCGATTTAACGGGCTGCGATCCGGATTAAATCTCGTCGCTCGAGCAACTTTCATGTACAAAGTTTTTCCATCCGAGCTACGGTTTATTTTATATTAATTTTTAAAAGACTTAATCATTTTTGGAATTAACTAAATAAGAAAATGTAATTATGACGTCAGCATGATGTCAAGGTGATGTCAGCGGTCAGCTTTGACTGTTGACTAGTCAAGTGACGGGGTCCCACATGTAATAGTCTCATTTAGTTAGCGTGCTAGTTAACGAGTTAATTAGTTTACCTAATGATTAGGTTAGTCTAAGCAAATTAATTAAGTTAATTTAATTGGTTAATTAATTAATTAATATTTTATTTATTTATTTATGCTTGAAGATATCTTCTTTTTATTTAAAACGTTCGGGGTGGGCCTCGTGTCATGGGCCCAAGGCCTTAGCGACGCATGGGTGGTGGTTAACGGGCGGCGCTCAACGAGGGGGCGCACTGCCCTGATGGGTACAGCGCCATAGCGGACGGCCACTGGCGGGCTCGTCGGCGGCCGTCTCCGGCGAAGAAGCCGCGCGAGGGTGCGGTTGTGGCGAATGGGCACAGGTGCGAGCATCGCCGGATCTGGGCGCGGCGGGCGCCGACGCGGCGGGCGGTCGGCGTCGGCGGCGATACCGATGGCGATGGCGGGAGGCAGAGCTGTGGGCACGAGGCGAGGTCGTGGCCTCGTGGGGCACCGCTGTGGCAGCAAAGGCGATCTTGGTGCGGCCGGTCGCGAGCACCTTGGCGGCAGGAGTGGGGGAGCGAAGTGCGGCGGTGCTGGCCTTGTAGGCGATGGCGCTGGGACACGACCGGGACAGACGGGGGCGCAGCGACCGCGGGTTCTGGTGTGCCCCGGGCGTGGTGGCCACGGGCGAGCGGCGACGAGGGAAGGGGAGGAGGAGGTCGAGGCTCACGGGGAGTTTGCGGGGCACGGGCAGTGGGGTTGAGGAGGAGACGGAGACGGCGCGTCGGCGGCGGGGAGGCAGACCGGCGATGGCGTGGCGGCACCGGAGACGGCGGGTGGCGACGCAGGTACTTCCCGGCTCCGATCCAGCGGCATGGGAGTCGAAGGCGAGGCGAGCGGAGGTCCACGGCACGGTGGTGCGGCGAGTCGTGGCCAGTGGCCACGGCGGCGATGAGGCAGCGGCGATGGGGTCGATGCCCCCAGATCTGGATCGGGGGGCAGAGGAGGGGTGAGGGAAAACGTGGGGGGAGTGGGGGTTACGGTTAGGGTTTGGGTATGGGGGTTAGGCCTTATAGGCCAGTGGGTACCGAGTGGGCCGGCCGGCCTAGTGGCCTGGATGGCCAGTTGGGCCATTCAGCCCAGGGAGAGGGGGTCTTTTCTTCTTTCTTTTAATTTTGTTTTATTTGAAGTTTCTTTTATTTTTTATTTTTACAAAATTACCACTAGTGCCCAAATTTGTATTTATCAACAAACTACTGCAAGATTAATTCTTAACCCATAATAAAATAGTTTTAGCATTTTATAAATTTGATAGGCATTTGTTTAATTGCTTTCACTACTGTTTTAATCGTTTTAGAGCCTTTAAACATTTTATCAAAGTCTGGTTTCTCCACCATAATTACTTACGATTTATTTGACACAACCCGAACATTTTAGTTTTGATATTTGAAAATTTTACTGTTTGCCTATATTATAAATTTTAATTTGAATCGTTTTTGAACTAAATCGAGTTTATCAGCAGTAACCGAGGTGATGTGGCACCATTAGCAGAGGTTTACTGTAGCTTGATTATCCAAGGCCACAATTCTCCTCCATTACAAGAAATCTCGCCCCGAGATTTAAGAGGGAAGTAAAGGGAAAGGTTCGGGTTACGAAATTCTAGGAGTGTTCGTGTCTCGGTTGTTCTTCTCAAGAGGTTGATCCATTACATTGATGTCTTCATTCATTGTTTGGTCATCATGATGAAGTAGTCGTCCTTTCTTCGGGAACTCCATCGCACTTACGAATAGGTAAGAGGCAGCTTTACAACAATTGAATGGTTTAAGGGAAAATCATCTGGGGGGGTATACCAAGAATGATCATAATAGTATCTCTCGAGTTGAACAAATAAAACACATCGAGAGCAAGGTAAGAAGGTACCATAAGAAGTTAGAAGTGGATAGACAATCGTCATTGCCTGAAACAAGGCAACGGGTATAGGTATTGTGTTTAATACCAGAATTGATGATCACACAGAAAGGTGGCTCGTGAATTACATACGAAGCCAAGCGTGAGGAATAACTTCGAAACAGGGTTGTACATGAGAGTCGTGTTTCGATCTGTGGAATTGTGGGTTATGGGCCCACCATGTGGGTTAAAAGTAGGAAGGACGGTGACATCTTGCACGGTCACGATAGCAAGGCATGACGAGAGGATAGCCTGCCGCTTATGTCGGCAACAACATCAATACCAAGGGCGAGGGACGAAGAGAACCATTTTCCTGCTCGTTGAACGAGGCGGACCAATAGGCAAAGTTCTCGTCCATTGGTGGTTACCGGGATGCTATCGACAAATGCAACAGGGCCTTATTGACATGGCTCTACACCAAGGTGTTTTTATAAGCAGAAGATTATTATTGCTTAGATCATATAGATCTCAAGCAACGTTAAACCAACCAATGAAAAGGAAAAAATGATTATCAGATTAAACAGAACAATGGAAAGGAAAATGTGTTTAAACACATATTTCAAGGGTATATCCTTCCCAAGGACAAGCAGAACATGATATCCACGACGGGATATAATTGTAGAAAACCCTTTAGGAAAGGGGAGAGAAATTTTCACGACATTATCCATACAGCGGTGTTTGGATAATTGATCAAGAAACATTTATCATTGGGCTTTAAATGTTCTTGTTGAAAATCGGAGTACCATAGACATGCTTCGAGATAGCAATGACATGGTCATCAGGTGAAGATCAGACTTTGGAAACACAAAGGATCCATCAGGAACAACTTATAGAATAAGTCTTACAATTTTTCCAGGAAGAATGGTTATCCTTGCAAAAGAAATTATAATGATAGGTCCTCCAGCTAGGGGGGTGCTAGGCATGACGTCATATTACCGGGTCATCAAAGGACCAACATCATAACTCCTGGAAAGTTGTCACAGCCATCATATCTGACCGAGATTCAGATCCGATTGATGTAATGATACCTCAGACTCAGGAGGCCTGAGAAGAAAAAGGCGCGGCACATATTGACGAGAAGAAATTGTAAGATTCTCGGGAAATGTATGAAAGTGCAACTAATCCCCGGGTGGTTTTGGTAATTAATAACAACATATATATCATTGAACTAATAGTTTCTTGAGAATCATTTCAGAAAGTTCAGTGATATGGGTATGGCAAGGACTGAAGAAGTGGACCCCTCAAAATGCTAAGGCAAGCATTGGCAAAAGCTCAAGACTCCATTTTTTGGTTTAGTGATCCAAGATCACATTGAGTCCATAGGAAAGCCAATACTATTAAAAGGGATGAGGTTATGATGATGATCTGGTTGCTCAAAGTGCTTAGTGATACATCTCCTAAACTATCGGCAACTCTCACCGCCATATACACTCATAAGTAATCTCGGTCCCACCGATATTCCAAACTCACCACACCGAGATGAACCACCTCACCATATAGCCAAACCCTAGAAATCTCGGATTTTCCGATTCGAACTCGGTCTCACGAAACTTGAGTTGCCAAGCTTCAGAACATACGTCATCAAATCGGTGTCACCGAGATGATGAAGTCGGTCCCACCGAGATTGGCAAGCTCTTATCTTTACACGGATCGGACTAACCGAGTTTGTATTTTCGGTCCCACCGAAAATCCCAACGTTCACATGATTTGAACTTTCGGTCTCACCGAGTTGTCAACTTCGGTCCGACCGAGATTGGTCAAATGTGTGTAACAGTTGGATTTTGTGTGGAGGCTATAAATACCCTCCACCCCTCTTCATTCGTGGAGAGAGCCATCGAAAGTACTACCACTCCTACCTTACATTTCGAGAAGAGAACTACCTACCCTTGTGTTGAGATCAAGTTGCTCCACTCCCACCATATGAAGCTTGATCTCTAGCCTTCCCAAGTTGCTTTCCACTCAATCCTTTCTTCCACCACAGCCAAATCAGTGAGGAGAGTTGATTGTTGGGGAGATTATCATTTGAAGCACAAGAGCAAGGAGTTCATCATCATCAACACCATCTATTACCTTTTGGAGGGTGGTGCCTCCTAGATTGGTTAGGTGTCGCTTGGGAGCCTCCACGAGATGTGGAGTTGAACCAAGAAGTTTGTAAGGGCAAGGAGATCGCCTACTTCGTGAAGATCTACCCCGAGTAAGGCTAGCCCTCCGTGGGCGTAGGCCATGATGGCATAGACAAGGTTGCTTCTTCGTGGACCCTTCGTGGGTGGAGCCCTCCGTGGACTCTCACAGCCGTTACCCTCCGTGGGTTGAAGTCTCCATCAACGTGGAATGACGATAGCACCACCTATCGGAACCACGAGAAAAATCTCTGTGTCTCCAAATTGCGTTTGATCTTCTCCTCCTCTCTTTACTACATGTGCAATTTACTTTCCTCTGCCTATACTCTAGAATTGCATGTGTAGGGTGATACTTGACTTGATCATCATTGTGAATCTGCCAAAAACTTGTCTTTGTCAAAAGGCATAATTTTTATATTGTCAAGTAGTCTAATCACCCCCCCTCTAGACATACTTTCGACCCTACAAGTGGTATCAGAGCTTTGGTCTCCATTGTATTGGTTTCCATTGCATTGGATTCCATAAGCTTGGTTTCACAACCTAGGAGAGTATGGCGCCTAGTGAGGGTAATTTCAGAGAGGTCCTTACTTTGATGGTACAAACTTTGCTAGTTGGAAGCATAAAATGAAAATGCATATTCTTGGCCATAACCCAGCCGCATGGGGCATTATTTGTGTTGGTATGCAAGGTGAATTCTTCGAGGAAGGAAAAGTTCGGATCGTGAAGCTACAACGGATGAATTGCGGATGTTGCAAAACAATGCTCAAGCTTGTGACATTCTCTTCAATGCCTTGTGTCCCGAGGAGTTCAACAAAATCAGACGTCTTGAGAATGCAAAAGAGATTTGGGATACTTTGGTTGAAATGCACGAAGGTACCGAGTCCGTGAAGGAATCAAAGCTAGATGTTCTTCAAGGTCAACTTGACAAGTTCAAGATGAAGGAAGGTGAAGGAGTCGCTGAAATGTACTCTAGGCTTGCTCTCATCACCAATGAGATTGCCGGCTTAGGAAGCGAAGAAATGGCCGATCGATTCATCATCAAGAAGATTCTCGAGCTTTGGATGGAAAGTATGACACCGTGTGCACTTTGATCCAAATGATGCCAAACTACAAGAATCTCAAGCCAACCAAGTCATTGGAAGAATTGTTGCTCATGAGATGACACTTAAGGATAAGGAAGAGCTTCACAACAAGTCAAGTGGTGCTTACAAAGCTACAAGTGATGCTCCCACAACCTCAAGTGACAAGCTAGTTTCCAATGAAGAGATAAGCCTAATGGTGAAGAACTTCAACAAATTCTACAAGAGTAGAAGCAAAGAGAGAAGCTCAAAGTCTAGATCATATGATGAAAAGAGATCTTCTAGTCGTGATCGAATCTGCTACAATTGTGGAAGACCGGACACTACTCAAATGAGTGTTCGGCTCCCCACAAGAGAAGAGAAGAATCTCCAAGAAGAAGAAGCTCAAGAGATGAGTCACCTCGGAAAGAGAGAAGGAGTAGAGATGATCGTTATGAACGAAGACCCTCTCGGAGAAGCAAGGATTCGGAGAGGAAAGACAAGTCATCAAGGAGCTACACAAGAAGAAAACATCAAGCTCATGTAGGTGAATGGGTCTCCGGCTCTGACTCCGACAATCAATCCGAGAGAAGCTATCACTCCAACTCCGACTACAGTCAAGATGAAGGTGTTGCCGGTCTTGCTCTCGTGTCCTCCAAGTCCAACTACTACGACTTTTTTGATTCACCAAATGAGGGAATTGGAAGATGCTTCATGGCTAAAGGCCCCAAGGTATCACACCCTGAATTCATTGACTTTGATAGTGATGAGGATGACTTGCTTGGTGAAGATGAGCTCTTACATGATAAATCTAGTGAGCCTAGTAATGATGAACATGCTAGTAGTCTTTATAGTCGAGAAGAGTCGAATGACAATGCTATGAAGGAGATTGAGCGTCTAACTAAAGAACTAAACACTCTTAAGTTAGCTCATGAAACAACTCAAGAAGATCATAGAGAGCTCCTAAGATCTCATGAGAAGCTTCGCCGAGAAGCTCAATCTAGAGCAAGAACATGAGTTTCTAAAAGCAATCAATGACGATCTTCAAAGAAGAGTTCTTCATATCTTGCCAAACGACTTCTCTTGTCTAATTTCTTGCCACCTATTAAAACTAAGCATGACAAGCATAAGAAAAATTCTTCATCTAGTAGTAACAATAACCATGCTAAATCCAATATTGTTGCTTCTAGTAGTTCTCTTGATTCCACTAACAATGTTTCAAGCCAAGTTACACTTGAGCAAGAAAATAGTTTATTGAAAGGGATTATAGAGAAAGGTGTCTACAAGAGCCTTGCCGGAAGCAAGAACTTTGAGGAAATTGTTCGCAAGCAAGGAAGGCACCGGAAGAATCAAGGAATTGGTTTTGAGCGAAAGTTCAACGCCGAGGGTGTTGAATGGGAAGAAGGTCAATATCCTACTCCAAAGTTTGTTTCTCAAAAGGAGAAGTATGATCCTACTTCTTCCAATGAGGAACAAGCACAAGATGACCTTCCACCACAAGACCACAAGCTAAAAGGCAAGGACAAGCTTCAAGAGGAGATTGATGCATTTATTGAAGCACCTAAAGCCATGGTCAAGTGGGTTCCCAAGGAAACGTCAAGTTCTACTTCGTCAAGCTCAACTACAACCCCAAGGATTCCCATCAAGATGATGTGGATCCCGAAGAAGAAGAACTAGAGAGTTCTTGAGGGTGACTCCGCCAACATACTTCACTCACACTCATTTTGTCAAAAACTTGTGCAATCAACTTCCACATCTTGCACTAGTTCATGGAGTCACAAACCCTCTTGTTGGTAAGTCAAGGGACAAGGTAATCATTGCTTTCATGGACATCATCTATTGTGAATTTCAATCTATGTCCATGGATATCCTTGTTTGTTCCTTGTGGGACTAACCCATGTAGGTATTGAAAGTGCCCGAATCCAAAGGATTGCTCCCAACTCTTGATGATCTTCATCAACATTGAGCATCCACATCTTCAACATCTACATGAAGTCTTCTACGACAACCCAAGATTAGTTTGACCCTTTAAAAGGGGTTCTCACATCTAGGGGGAGCTTTGCTCTAAAGAATTGAGCTAAAGCATCTTCAAATGATGTGAACACATCAATGCTTTATGTAAAAGTGGTAACCCCACTTGTGCTTAAACGATGAGTATGACCTATGATCAAATGTTCTCATTTGGCTCCTAAGTCAATATACTCATATAAAGATGACCTAGTCATCGACAAATTGTGTGTTAGTAGCTAGAGTTTTGATTGTGCATGTTTGACACATATTTCATTTGCTATCTTATTGTGTGAGCATGTTGGATGCATGACTTTATCCATTCGAGGACATCCATTTGTTGTTTTGGTTGTTTTGATTTTTCTGACCAAATGGATGGACAAGAATGCCTAAGTACCTCCCCTAGCTATCTATGCTTTCTTGTCGCAAATTGTATTCATGCTTACATCACAAACTTTGAACAAGTCATTTTCGGACCCTCCGAGTGAGGAGCACTCGGAGCCACCGATCCGTCAAGGGCTAACTTCCAAAACCTTCTAAGTGATTTCGGTCAGACCAACTCACTCAAATTCGGTCAAACCGAAAACATTTAGATTGATCTAGGTTTTCACCTCGGTGAAACCGAGTTGTGATTTCGGCGTGACGAAGTGCATAATCGCTTGCGAGTTGTCCATCTCGGTGCCACCAAGTTTTACAACTCGGTCCCACCGATGCAAAGGGTATATATACTCCGAGGGCAGCGCGTTGATTTCTACTTCAAACGTTTAGCCCCACACCCCTTTGCCGTCGCCCTTGGTCTCCGGATCGTCTCCGTAAATGTCGCCTCAGCGCCCTCGCCGAGGTCTCATCGCCGTCAACGGACATCTTCTCCGCGCCGTTGCTGCCGAGAGAAACTCCACCAAGTTAGGGTGAGTTTGATCCCACTCGTGCTCCCATCTCCGATTCAATGCACGTTTGGTTTGCTGTAATCTTGCCACGATTGAAATCTTCTGAACACTAGAATAGTTCGTTTGGACTAGATTCGAGTAAAAGTTTTAGGGTTAGGTTTCGCCGAACACATCTCGGTGAGACCGATTTTAGATTTTCGGTAAGACCGATTTGGCCTATGGCCATTACATCGCACCCTCGGTCCAACCGAGTTGTGCAAATCGGTGTGACCGAAATGAGGATTCTGTGAAACCCTAGTGTTTTCGGCAGGACCGAAACCCACTTCGGTCCAACCGAAAGTGGTGTGAAGGCTTCTATTTGAACACTTCGGATTCACCGAATTTTAAACTCGGTCTGACCGAAATGTCTTCTGTGAAAACCTAATACTAGAATTTGAACTCATTTGTTTGCAAAAACTTCTGCAGTTTGTGATAACTCTTCTACTCTGCCTACACCTTATCTATTCACAGGTTGTCAGCCATGTCAGATGCCAGTGACAGCCGTAACAGGTCGAGTCACCTATAGCAGATATTCCGAGGCGGGCACTAGTCCCGATCCCAAGAGCTCATCGATGATGGTGAGAGGAGTACACCAAGTGGTTTGCCTCCTGCAGCCACCGAGGGCGAAAGAAGAGGAACTCGGATGAAGAAGACTCAGATTTTGTCGTTGAGGAAGAAGTCACCTCAAAGCCCAAGAGGAAAGTTGTTGCCAAAGAGCCACAAGGTCAGCAAACCAAGAAGGGCACCGTAAAAGTGAAGGAATCAAGCTGTTGCTAAGAAGCTGAATTTGGAAGAGGCAACGCAAGCAAGGTGAAGAAAACTTCCAAGAGGAAGAGGTTAGTGCATGATGATGCAGCGAGAGGAAGATGAGGATGAGGAAGCACCCCAGCCTCCTCGAAGCCTAAGCTCATGGGTGATGCCATCATGGCAGAGCCACTTCAAAGTCCAAGCCATCTGCTCCAGTCAAGGCAGCTCAAAGAAAGCCTCGCCGCCAAGCCCAGAAAACGATCAGAACATTCCGGCATCGTAAAAGAACAAAGATGATGTGCCACCAGTGTGTCGATGATGGAGGACCAGTTTTTTGAAACTTCGTCCAAAACTGCCACTTCACAATGATGCTCATCCTTAAGTCGAGAACATGAAGGAAAGGAAAGATAGAGGTCTCGGGCTATGGAGACAAGCTGATCCATATGCCGTGAGGAGAAGAACCGCTGTTGATCCCAGATTTCACACCGAGAGCAGCAGGACTTCTATGAGGCTGTCTTGATGGACAAGAAGCCCATTGTGGCAGACACAAGATTCGTTGACTGGAAATACATTGACAGTGAAGAGCACAGAGACTTCTTTCCACATGTGCATGAAAGCTTCACTGCATGTGGTGTTGCAGACTTTGTAGGTCAAAAGTTGACAAGTTGGAATGATGAAATGATTATGCAATTCTATGCCACATGACTCATTTCTATCCCGATGGAAAGATTACATGGATGATCAAGGCCAAAGATTCTCTTCAACTGTTGAAGAATGGGCAAAACTTCTGAATGCTCCAGTGCCAAGAGAGGATGATGTTGATGTGTATGGTATTCCCAAGAAGAACCATGAATCTATGAAGAATATGTACAAAGAGGTACCAGCTAAAGATTTGGCAATCTGGAAGCTCGGCTCGGTGTACTATCTCCAGCAGTCCGCCTACCACAAACACTATTCTCGAGGCATACCTTGATGCCCAAGTCCGAGATCATCGCATGATCGAGGATACTCTATCAACATGCTGCATATACTTGATGAGAAGGCACCTTTCAAGGTGATGGACTTGATAGTTGAAACCATCAAGAGGACTGCAGCTGACCAGAAGAGGTCGTGTGGATTTGCCACGCATATTCAGATGCTTATCAATGCCAAGTTTGGCACGGGCACATTCTTGTTGGATAGAGAACACTTACCACTACAGCCTGAGCATGAGGATAATGTTGTTGTGATGGATGAGGAGGATCCAACATCGGTTGAAGGTCAAGCAAAGATTGAAGCTGCCAAGAAAGCCAAAGCTGACAAAGAAGCAGCAGCAGCAGCAGCTAAACCAAAGAGTGTTGGAGAACAGCTCCTTGAAGCTACCCAAAGGATTGAGCAACGCTGCCAGCATTATGCAGTCTCGGGAGAGCCTAGAGAGGATTGTTGAAGACAAGATCCACGCTCTGGATGTGAAGTCGATCAAGTGCAAGTGATGTCAACAAGCTTGAGGCAGATATTGAGGAAGCAAAGAGGAGAAGGAAGAGCTTATGCGTGAGATGCAGGATGACCTAGTCCAGATGCTTATCAGCAGATCGCTCCGGTTCCCACAGACCCGATCACTGCTATTCCGAAGGATGACACCGGGACTACAGCTTCAAAGACCTCCCACAGCTCCATCGGTTGCTCCAGCTCCAGCTCCAAAGGACCACTCCTCCAAAGACAGACATCGGTGAAGTCTTTGCCGATGCTGCCATATCAACTCCAACATCAACCTGACAGAGCCGCCAGCAGAGTCCCCAAAGGACGCTTAGCTCTATGCTTTTTGAACTTTTGGTAACTTGTTGCCAAAGGGGGAGAAATTGTATAGATCATAGGACTTCGAGAGAGAGAGTGCTGTTGTCGCTTTTGTCTCTTTCGTTCTTTTGCGGTTTCTTTGAGATACTTTTGGTTTTCGAGACATTTTGTGTGCTTGATTCTACATTAATGAGTGCTTGGTCGTACTATGCTTTAATGTGTGCTTAATGCTTATCATATGCTATTCCTATCTTGTATGACCATTTACTCATGTCTTGGTGATTGGGTGCATGCTATTCATTCTTATCATTTTGTGCGCTCCACCAAGATGTATGTGACATGGAAGAGTGACCCATGATCCTAATCGATTGTGCATTTGCATTCAAACGCAAATCTTAAATAATGCACAAATTTAGGGGGAGCTCTTGCTTATCACATACTTCTCAAAGCGATTTATATTATTCATTGATTATATCCTTTGTCGAAGCTTTGATCTATATGTTGTCATCAATTACCAAAAAGGGGGAGATTGAAAGTGCAACTAATCCCCGGTTGGTTTTGGTAATTAATAACAACATATATATCATTGAACTAATAGTTTCTTGAGAATCATTTCAGAAAGTTTAGTGATATGGGTATGGCAAGGACTGAAGAAGTGGACCCCTCAAAATGCTAAGGCAAGCATTGGCAAAAGCTCAAGACTCCATTTTTTGGTTTAGTGATCCAAGATCACATTGAGTCCATAGGAAAGCCAATACTATTAAAAGGGGATGAGGTTATGATGATGATCTGGTTGCTCAAAGTGCTTAGTGATACATCTCCTAAACTATCAGCAACTCTCACTGCCATATACACTCATAAGTAATCTCGGTCCCACCGATATTCCAAACTCAGTCACACCGAGATGAACCACCTCGGCCATATAGCCAAACCCTAGAAATCTCGGATTTTCCGATTCTGAACTCGGTCTCACCGAAACTTGAGTTGCCAAGCTTCTGTAACCTTCTGCCATCAAATCGGTGTCACCGAGATGATGAAGTCGGTCCCACCGAGATTGGCAAGCTCTTGTCTTTACACGGATCGGACTAACCGAGTTTGTATTTTCGGTCCCACCAAAAATCCCAACGTTCACATGATTTGAACTTTCGGTCTCACCGAGTTGTCAACTTCGGTCTGACCGAGATTGGTCAAATGTGTGTAACGGTTGGATTTTGTGTGGAGGCTATAAATACCCTCCACCCCTCTTCATTCGTGGAGAGAGCCATCGAAAGTACTACCACTCCTACCTTACATTTCTGAGAAGAGAACTACCTACCCTTGTGTTGAGATCAAGTTGCTCCACTCCCACCATATGAAGCTTGATCTCTAGCCTTCCCAAGTTGCTTTCCACTCAATCCTTTCTTAAACCACAGCCAAATCAGTGAGGAGAGTTGAGTGTTGGGGAGATTATCATTTGAAGCACAAGAGCAAGGAGTTCATCATCATCAACACCATCTATTACCTTTTGGAGGGTGGTGCCTCCTAGATTGGTTAGGTGTCGCTTGGGAGCCTCCGTCGAGATGTGGAGTTGAACCAAGAAGTTTGTAAGGGCAAGGAGATCGCCTACTTCGTGAAGATCTACCCCGAGTAAGGCTAGCCCTCCATGGGCGTAGGCCATGATGGCATAGACAAGGTTGCTTCTTCGTGGACCCTTCGTGGGTGGAGCCCTTCGTGGACTCTCGCAGCCGTTACCCTCCGTGGGTTGAAGTCTCCATTAACGTGGAATGACGATAGCACCACCTATCGGAACCACGAGAAAAATCTCCGTGTCTCCAAATTGCGTTTGATCTTCTCCACCTCTCTTTACTACATGTGCAATTTACTTTCCGCTGCCTATACTCTAGATTTGCATGTGTAGGGTGATACTTGACTTGATCATCATTGTGAATCTGCCAAAAACTTGTCTTTGTCAAAAGGCATAATTTTTATATTGTCAAGTAGTCTAATCACCCCCCCTCAAGACATACTTTCGATCCTACAATGTACCATGGAAGCAAGTTCCAAAACAAGAGTTCATCATTAAATCAAGGAGAGGGTTAGGAGGTGGCTGATGGACTCAGCGACAATTCATTGAGATTCCCAAAAGATGGATTTCCACACTTATGTGAACAAGGAGATAACATTTGTCAGATCAAATGATATAATGATGTATGCTCGAGGAAAACATACACAATTAAACATTGGTTGAAAGGTGCACCCGAAATATGGGCTGGGTTGCACAACCAACGACGGAATGGTGATTCAATAATCAAATGTCTAAGAATGAACGGCCAACCATTAACTTCAAAGCAATAGGGTTGCTAGAAGTACAGAACTTAAACAAAATCGTTAACATATTGGTATCCTGGTTAAAAACAACACGGGGACCAAGGAAGAATGGTGATGGTGAGAAGTATCATCATACCGAGAATTTCTAAGAGGTGGAGCAATCCCCACAACATTCTCGACAGAAAAGACAGTGATACTTCAAGGCAGAACACAACACTAGTCGGAGAGCAAGTTGTATTCATAATGTGGACAAGTTCGTGATGAAAGGAAGTCAAGGGTGTTGTCGATGATAATAAAAATCATCGAGGGCAAGGAGGGTATTTCTCATCATGAACACAATAGACATCTAATCAAAGGAATGATGAAGTGAAATGTTATTGGAACCAAGGGTACGACGCCAACTCGAAATCAAGCTTGTTGTTCAAGGCAAAATGATATGACAAGGAAAGTTGATGTAAGCTTAGCTCAACGTCGAAAATTGTGCTTCGAGAATAAGGACCAGGTAGCACAGTTAGAATCATCACGACAATGATATAGTCAAACAGGCTAGGAATGGCGTGATCGGGTACAAACTCGTACTTATAGAAGCTTACTGAAGAGTTGTTGAACCGTAGTGCGGACTCGGTTCAGTTATTGGTGTCTTTGAGTGTTTAAAAACTCAGAGCCCGTAAAAAATTGGAATCAGTGGGAATGTAGCACTTGATGAAGAACTCATAAGAAGTTATGCAGTTCCATGATAATCTCGAGATACCAGGGGGTAATACTCGAAGACGGATCAAAGTAGAGGTTGGACTGGGGTATTGATCCGCAGAAGACAAGTGCATAAACTTGCACAAGGAATGGTATTTAAAAGAGAACATGGTCGGAACCACGATTGCAAAAGGCCAGATCCCAGATATAAGATGAACTTATACCAAAGGGATAATTAATTTAAGAGAAGCTTTAATGATAAGATCTACATCGTGTCCATGGGCATGAACACAAATTCAAGGTCGACTCCCACTTCTCCAATGCATAACCTTTCATTCACTTCTCACTTTCGAGGAGGTTGTAGTGTTAAAATTTTATCTGGCAAAATACCAGGAGTGTATGACTCGTGAAAACTTTCTAGTTCACACATATTAAGGAAGGCATATGTTCAAGCCATCGGGGCTTCTTAGAACATATACCACGAACTTCAGGAGTAATTAACACAAGCTCAAAGTAGAGCATGGTTGACAAAGCAAAGGATACAATTTACCAAAGGCGGTATATATCCTAGGAAAGGCTCAAGGTTATTGAATATGAAGGATATTGTCGGATAAAATCCAACAAAGGATCTGGGACGAGTATCGGCACACAACCAGAGGAAGAAGCAAGGCAAAAACATTGGATTATAGAAACAACTGAATAACTTAGAGCTCAATTGCTAAGGAATTATGATTTACAAAGCGAAGGATCAGAAGCAAACGCTCTGATCAAGGATGGATAAGTTCAATAGACTTAGGGGCACAATCGACGACAATTTAATTGGCGAGAACCGGCTCATGATTAAAACGACGTCTGAGCCAGAAGGATGAATTCTAGGATCCGTTTGAGGATTGCGAGCATTCGCAACAAATCGAATCAACGGACTCAAAATGACAATGACAATGGATGTCAACAAGATTACTAGGCTTATGGGATTAACCATAATGCAAGCAATCAAGAATTTCAAGAGTAATAGGATGCTCAGGATTTTCGGAAGATCAAATGATATTTCTAGGATTGGTGACATACATGAATCAACTGGGGATGAGTGGATACTCGGTAATTGTGAGAAATTATCCGCAGGGTATTCAGGTGGTAAGGAACTGCAAGGCAGTAGGCATAAGTATTCTAAGAACAACAACGAATATTTCAGGGCATCTTGTTATAAAAAGAGTAACTGGGAACTAAGTAAGAACGGTGTATGAATTTATTCATAGGGATATTTAGGTGGTAGTGAATTGCAAAAGCAATGGGCAGTCCCGAAAGAGTATTGGAAATTAACTTTGAAATCTTCATGTGTAGTCGGCGATCATCTGAACTGAAGGGGCTCTCCGGGAGAAAGTATTATCGAGAACCTAGAGTTAGAGTTAGTAAATCGTTTAACCCGAATAGAAGAGATGTTAGAGTCCCAGAGTATA
Source organism: Aegilops speltoides (assembly GCA_021437245.1). Lineage (NCBI taxonomy): Eukaryota > Viridiplantae > Streptophyta > Magnoliopsida > Poales > Poaceae > Aegilops > Aegilops speltoides. The sequence goes on from CM038143.1 coordinate 384,071,944, forward strand.
GGTCGAGGAATAAAAGATCCTACTACCACCCAATGGCGACGTGTGCCCGTAAGACACACAGCCATGTTAGTAAAAGTTTTGTATTGACTAGACTCGACTTCGGCCAAGGAGTATGGAAGGGGTATTCCTACAGGCAGTCGGCTCTGCTACCAACTTGTGACGCCCCCGATTCAATCATACACTAATCATGCACGCAAACGTGTACGATCAAGATCAGGGACTCACGGGAAGATATCACAACACAACTCTAAAAACATAAATAAGTCATACAAGCATTATAATACAAGCCAGGGGCCTTGAGAGCTCGAATACAAGTGCTTGATCATAGACGAGTCAGCGGAAGCAACAATATCTGAGTACAGACATAAGTTAAACAAGTTTGCCTTAAGAAGGCTAGCACAAACTGGGATACAGATCGAAAGAGGCGCATGCCTCTGCGCCAGGATCCTCCTAAACTACTCCGTCGTCGCCGTGGCTGCACGTAGTAGTAGGCACCTCCAGTGTAGTAGTCGTCGTCGACGGTGGCGTCTGGCTCCTGGGCTCCAGCATCTGGTTGCGACAACCAAAAAGAAAGGAAAGGGGGGGAAAGGGGGGAGAAAGTAACCGTGAGTACTCATCCAAAGTACTCGCAAGCAAGGAACTACACTACATATGCATGGGTATATGTGTAAGGAGGCCATATCAGTGGACTGAACTACAGAATGCCAGAATAAGAGGGGGATAGCTAGTCCTATCGAAGACTACGCTCGGCAGCCTTCGATCTTGCAAAGATGTAGAATGAGTAGATTGAAGTCCTCCAAGCAAAGATCTCCAAGTAGCATCTCCAAGTAGCATCTCCAGTAGGATCGCATAGCATAATCCTACCCGGCAATCCTCTCCTTGTCGCCCTGTGGAAGAGCGATCACCGGGTTGTCTGTGGAACTTGGAAGGGTGTTTTTTATTAAGTATCCGGTTCTAGTTGTCATAAGGTCAAGGTACAACTCCAAGTCGTCCTGTTACCGAAGATCACGGCTATTCGAATAGATTAACTTCCCTGCAAGGGTACACCACATAACCCAACATGCTCGATCCCATTTGGCCGGACACACTTTCCTGGGCCATGCCCGGCCTCGAAAGATCAACACGTCGCAGCCCCACCTAGGCACAACAGAGAGGTCAGCCCGCCGGTCTAAATCCTATGCGCGCATGGGTCTGGGCCCATCGCCCATTGCACACCTGCATGTTGCGTACGCGGCTGGTGAGTAGACCTAGCAACCTCCATTACAAAGGAAGTTGCGTTAACGCAGTCCAACCCGGCAAGGCGCCGCTCGTCCGCCGACGCCAAGAAGGCTTCGGTGATACCACGACGTCGGGATACCCATAACTACTCCGCGTAGATGGTTAGTGCGTATAGACCAAATGGCCGACTCGGATCAAATACCCAGATCTCGTTAAGCGTGTTAAGTATCCGCTGAACGCCGAACAGGCCAGCCCACTGCCTCCTAGGTGGTCTCAACCTGCCTGTCGCTCCGCCACAAAGTAACAATCGGGGCCGTCGGGAACCCAGCCCACCTCTACCGGGATGGAGCCACGTCTTTCGGCCCCCTCATCGAGTCACTTATGGTACTCCTCGAGTGACCCGACTTTAGTCACCATCTGTATAGTATGTATGTATGTATAGTATATACCGTGATCACCTCCCGAGTGATCACGGCCCAATAGTATAGCAAGGCGATCGACAAGAATGTAGGGCCAATGATGATAAACTAGCATCCTATACTAAGCATTTAGGATGCGGGTAAGGTATCAATGATTGTAGCAACAATGACAAAGCTATGCAATGTAATAGGAGTAATCAAGCAAGAACATGCTACACTACTCTAATGCAAGCAGTATAGAGAAGAATAGGCGATATCTGGTGATCAAAGGGGGGGCTTGCCTGATTGCTCTGGCAAGAAGGAGGATCGTCAACACCGTAGTCAAACTGGGGTTCGCCGACAGCCTCGGGGTCTACCGGAAAGAAGTAACGGAGGGGAACACAATAAATAACAGAGCAATCAAAGCATCACAAGGCATAACATGGCAATATGCGGTGCTAGAGGTGACCTAACGTAGTAGGAGGTGATATCGGTGAAGGGGGGAAACATCCGGGAAAGTATCCCCGGTGTTTCGCGTTTTCGGACAGGTAAACCAGAGGGGGAAAGTTGCAGGTTCACTATGCTAGGGATGTGTGGCGGACGAACGGGCTGCATATCCGGATTCGTCTCGTCGTTCTGAGCAACTTTCATGTACAAAGTTTTTCCATCCGAGCTACGGTTTATTTTATACTAATTTTTAAAAGACTTAATCATTTTTGGAATTAACTAAATAAGAAAATGTAATTATGATGTCAGCATGATGTCAGGGTGATGTCAGCGGTCAGCTTTGACTGTTGACCAGTCAAGCTGACGGGGGGTCCCACATGTAATAGTCTGTTTAGTTACCAGGCTAGTTAACAGAGTTAATTAGTTTACCTAATGATTAGGTTAGTCTAAACAGAATTAGTTAAGTTAATTTAATTGGTGAATTAATTAATTAATATTTTATTTATTTATTTATGCTTGAAGATATCTTCTTTTTTATTTAAAACGTTCTGGGGGGTGGGCCCCTCGTGTCATGGGCCCAAGGCCTTAGCGGACGCATGGGTGGTGGTTAACGGGGCGGCGCCCGAACGAGGGGGCAGACCGGGCCCCAGTGGGGGGTACAGGCGCCATAGCGGACGGCCACGGCGGGGCTCGTCGGCCGGCCGTCTCCGGCGAAGGAAGCCGGCGCGAGGGTGCGGTTGTGGGCGAATGGGCATGTGGTGCGGCATCGCCGGATCTGGCTTGGCGCGGGCGCCGACGCGCGGCGGTCGGCGTCGGCGACAACCGTGGCGATGGCGAGGCGGAGCGTGGGTGCACGAGGCGAGGTCGTGGCCTCGTGGGGGCACCGGCGCGCGGCAGCAAAGGCTGATCTTGGTGCGGCCGGTGCTAGGCACCTTGGCGGCAGGAGTGGGGGGGGGCGCGGGCGCGATGCCTAAGCGCGATGGCGGGACACGACCGACAGACGGGCGCGGCGCGATCAAGGGTTGGGTGTGCCCGGCGTGGTAGCCCGAGCGGCGACGAGGGAAGGGGAGGAGGAGGTCGAGGCTCACGGGGAGTTTGCGGGGCACGGGCAGTGGGGTTGAGGAGGAGACGGAGACGGCGCGTCGGCGGCGGGGAGGCAGACCGGCGATGGCGTGGCGGCACCGGAGACGGCGGGTGGCGACGCAGGTACTTCCCGGCTCCGATCCAGCGGCGTGGGAGTCGAAGGCGAGGCGAGCGGAGGTCCAGGGCACGGTGGTGCGGCGAGTCGTGGCGATGGTCATGACGGCGATGAGGCGCGGCGATGGTCGATGCCCCAGATCTGGATCGGGGCAGAGGAGGGTGAGGGAAAACGTGGGGAGTGGGGGTTACGGTTAGGGTTTGGGTATGGGGGTTAGGCCATATAGGCGATGGGTGCCGAGGGGGCGGCGGCCTAGTGGCCTGATGGCGATTAGGCCATTCACCCAGGAGAGGGTCTTTTCTTCTTTCTTTTAATTTTGTTTTATTTGAAGTTTCTTTTATTTTTTAGTTTTACAAAATTACCACTAGTGCCCAAATTTGTATTTATCAACAAACTACTGCAAGATTAATTCTTAACCCATAATAAAATAGTTTTAGCATTTTATAAATTCGATAGGCATTTGTTTAATTGCTTTCACTACTGTTTTAATCGTTTTAGAGCCTTTAAACATTTTATCAAAGTCTGGTTTCTCCACCATAATTACTTACGATTTATTTGACACAACCCGAACATTTTAGTTTTGATATTTGAAAATTTTACTGTTTGCCTATATTATAAATTTTAATTTGAATCGTTTTTGAACTAACTCGAGTTTATCAGCAGTAACCGAGGTGACGTGGCACCATTAGCAGAGGTTTACTGTAGCTTGATTATCCGGGCGTCACAATTCTCCTTCACTATAAGAAATCTCGTCCCGAGATTTAAGAGGGAAGTAAAGGGGAAAGGTTCGGTTTACAAAATTCTAGTGAGTGTTCTGTGTCTCGGTTGTTCTTCTCGAAGAGGTTGATCCATTACATTGATGTCTTCATTTCGCTGTTTCAGGTCATCATGATGAAGTAGTCGTCCTTTCTTCGGGAACTCCATCGCACTTACGAATAGGTAAGAGGCAGCTTTACAACAATTGAATGGTTTAAGGGAAAATCATCCGGGGGGTATACCAAGAATGATCATAATAGTATCTCTCGAGTTGAACAAATAAAACACATCGAGAGCAAGGTAAGAAGGTACCATAAGAAGTTAGAAGTGGATAGACAATCGTCATTGCCTGAAACAAGGCAACGGGTATAGGTATTGTGTTTAATACCAGAATTGATGATCACACAGAAAGGTGGCTCGTGAATTACATACGAAGCCAAGCTTGAGGAATAACTTCAGAAACAGGGTTGTACATGAGAGTCAGGTTTCGATCCTGTGGAATTGTGGGTTATGGGCCCACCATGTGGGTTAAAAGTAGGAAGGACGGTGACATCTTGCACGGTCACGATAGCAAGGCATGACAGAGGATAGCCTGTCAGTTATGTCGGCAACAACATCAATACCAAGGGCGAGGGACGAAGAGAACCATTTTCCTGCTCGTTGAACGAGGCGGACCAATAGGCAAAGTTCTCGTCCATTGGTGGTTACCGGGATGCTATCGACAAATGCAACAGGGCCTTATTGACATGGCTCTACACCAAGGTGTTTTTATAAGCAGAAGATTATTATTGCTTAGATCATATAGATCTCAAGCAACGTTAAACCAACCAATGGAAAGGAAAAGATGATTATCAGATTAAACAGAACAATGGAAAGGAAAATGTGTTTAAACACATATTTCAAGGGTATATCCTTCCCAAGGACAAGCAGAACATGATATCCACGACGGGATATAATTGTAGAAAACCCTTTAGGAAAGGGGAGAGAAATTTTCACGACATTATCCATACAGCGGTGTTTGGATAATTGATCAAGAAACATTTATCATTGGGCTTTAAATGTTCTTGTTGAAAATCGGAGTACCATAGACATGCTTCGAGATAGCATTGACATGGTCATCAGGTGAAGATCAGACTTTGGAAACACAAAGGATCCATCAGGAACAACTTATAGAATAAGTCTACAATTTTTCCAGGAAGAATGGTTATCCTTGCAAAAGAAATTATAATGATAGGTCCTCCAGCTAGTGGGTGCTAGGCATGACGTCATATTACCGGGTCATCAAAGGACCAACATCATAACTCCTGGAAAGTTGTCACAGCCATCATATCTGACCGAGATTCAGATCCGATTGATGTCATGATACCTCAGACTCAGGAGGCCTGAGAAGAAAAAGGCGCAGCACATATTGACGAGAAGAAATTGTAAGATTCTCGGGAAATGTACCATGGAAGCAAGTTCCAAAACAAGAGTTCATCATTAAATCAAGGAGAGGGTTAGGAGGTGGCTGATGGACTCAGCGACAATTCATTGAGATTCCCAAAAGATGGATTTCCACACTTATGTGAACAAGGAGATAACATTTGTCAGATCAAATGATATAATGATGTATGCTCGAGGAAAACATACACAATTAAACATTGGTTGAAAGGTGCACCCGAAATATGGGCTGGGTTGCACAACCAACGATGGAATGGTGATTCAATAATCAAATGTCTAAGAATGAACGGCCAACCATTAACTACAAAGCAATAGGGTTGCTAGAAGTACAGAACTTAAACAAAATCGTTAACATATTGGTATCCTGGTTAAAAACAACATGGGGACCAAGGAAGAATGGTGATGGTGAGAAGTATCATCATACCGAGAATTTCTAAGAGGTGGAGCAATCCCCACAACATTCTCGACAGAAAAGACAGTGATACTTCAAGGCAGAACACAACACTAGTCGGAGAGCAAGTTGTATTCATAATGTGGACAAGTTCGTGATGAAAGGAAGTCAAGGGTGTTGTCGATGATAATAAAAATCATCGAGGGTAAGGAGGGTATTTCTCATCATGAACACAATAGACATCTAATCAAAGGAATGATGAAGTGAAATGTTATTGGAACCAAGGGTACGACGCCAACTCGAAATCAAGCTTGTTGTTCAAGGCAAAATGATATGACAAGGAAAGTTGATGTAAGCTTAGCTCAACGTCGAAAATTGTGCTTCGAGAATAAGTACCAGGTAGCACAGTTAGAATCATCACGACAATGATATAGTCAAACAGGCTAGGAATGGCGTGATCGGGTACAAACTCGTACTTATAGAAGCTTACTGAAGAGTTGTTGAACCGTAGTGCGGACTCGGTTCAGTTATTGGTGTCTTTGAGTGTTTAAAAACTCAGAGCCCGTGAAAAATTGGAATCAGTGGGAATGTAGCACTTGATGAAGAACTCATAAGAAATTACGCAGTTCCATGATAATCTCGAGATACCAGGGGGTAATACTCGAAGACGGATCAAAGTAGAGGTTGGACTGGGGTATTGATCCGCAGAAGACAAGTGCATAAACTTGCACAAGGAATGGTATTTAAAAGAGAACATGGTCGGAACCACGATTGCAAAGGCGGATCCCAGATATAAGATGAACTTATACCAAAGGGATAATTAATTTAAGAGAAGCTTTAATGATAAGATCTACGTCGTGTCCATGGGCATGAACACAAATTCAAGGTCGACTCCCACTTCTCCAATGCATAACCTTTCATTCACTTCTCACTTTCGAGGAGGTTGTAGTGTTGAAATTTTATCTGGCAAAATACCAGGAGTGTATGACTCATGAAAACTTTCTAGTTCACACATATTAAGGAAGGCATATGTTCAAGCCATCGGGGCTTCTTAGAACATATACCACAAACTTCAGGAGTAATTAACACAAGCTCAAAGTAGAGCATGGTTGACAAAGCAAAGGATACAATTTACCAAAGGCGGTATATATCCTAGGAAAGGCTCAAGGTTATTGAATATGAAGGATATTGTCGGATAAAATCCAACAAAGGATCTGGGGTGAGTATCGGCACACAACCAGAGGAAGAAGCAAGGCAAAAACATTGGATTATAGAAACAACTGAATAACTTAGAGCTCAATTGCTAAGGAATTATGATTTACAAAGAGAAGGATCAGAAGCAAACGCTCTGATCAAGGATGGATAAGTTCAATAGACTTAGGGCACAATCGATTTAAAATTTAATTGGCGAGAACCGCTCATGATTAAAACGACGTCGAGCCGAAGGATGAATTCTAGGATCCGCTTGAGGATTGCGAGCATTCGCAACAAATCGAATCAACGGACTCAAAATGACAATGACAATGGATGTCAACAAGATTACTAGGCTTATGGGATTAACCATAATGCAAGCAATCAAGAATTTCAAGAGTAATAGGATGCTCAGGATTTTCGGAAGATCAAATGATATTTCTAGGATTGGTGACATACATGAATCAACTGGGATGAGTGGATACTCTGTAATTGTAGAAATTATCCGCAGAGGTATTCAGTGGTAAGGAACGCAAGGCAGAGGCATAAGTATTCTAAGAACAACAACGAATATTTGAGGGCATCTTGTTATAAAAAGAGTGGCGGGAACTAAGTAAGAACGGTGTATGAATTTATTCATAGGGATATTTCGGTGGTAGTGAATTGCAAAAGCAATGGGCAGTCCCGAAAGAGTATTGGAAATTAACTTTGAAATCTTCATGTGTAGTCGGCGATCATCTGAACTGAAGGGGCTCTTCGGGAGAAAGTATTATCGAGAACCTAGAGTTAGAGTTAGTAAATCGTTTAACCCGAATAGAAGAGATGTCAGAGTCCTAGAGTATAGGTCGAGGAATAAAAGATCCTACTACCACCCAATGGCGACGTGTGCCCGTAAGACACACAGCCATGTTAGTAAAAGTTTTGTATTGACTAGACTCGACTTCGGCCAAGGAGTATGGAAGGGGTATTTCTACAGGCAGCCGGCTCTGATACCAACTTGTGACGCCCCCGATTCGATCGTACACTAATCATGCACGCAAACGTGTACGATCAAGATCAGGGACTCACGGGAAGATATCACAACACAACTCTAAAAACATAAATAAGTCATACAAGCATTATAATACAAGCCAGGGGCCTCGAGAGCTCGAATACAAGTGCTTGATCATAGACGAGTCGTGGAAGCAACAATATCTGAGTACGAGACATAAGTTAAACAAGTTTGCCTTAAGAAGGCTAGCACAAACCGGGACAGATCGAAGAGGCATGTGCCTCCCGCTCGATCCTCCTAAACTACTTCCGGTCGTCGGCCGGGCGGGCTGCACGTAGTAGTAGGGACCTCCAGTAGTAGTCGCCGCCGACGGTGGCGCCTGCTCTGGTTTCCAAGATCTGGTTGCGACAACCGTAAAGAAAGGAAAGGGGGGAAAGGAGGAGAAAGCAACCGTGAGTACTCATCCAAAGTACTGCAAGCAAGGAACTACACTACATATGCATGGGTATATGTGTAAGGAGGCCATATCGATGGATTGAACTACGTAATGCCGTAATAAGAGGGGATAGCTAGTCCTATCAAAGACTACGCCTCGCAGCCTCCGCCTTGCAAGCATGTAGAAGAGAGTAGATTGAAGTCCTCCCAGCAGCATCTCCAAGTAGCATCTCCAAGTAGCATCTCCAAGAGTATCATCGATAGCATAATCCTACCCGCAATCCTCTCCTCGTTGCCTGTGGAAGAGCGATCACGGGTTGTCGTGGAACTTGGAAGGGTGTGTTTTATTAAGTATCCGGTTCTAGTTGTCATAAGGTCAAGGTACAACTCCAAGTCGCCTTGTTACGAAGATCACGACTATTCAATAGATTAACTCACTGCAGGGTGCACCACATAACCCAACACGCCGATCCCATTTGGCGGACACACTTTCTGGGTCATGCCCGCCTCGGAAGATCAACACGCCGCAGCCCCACCTAGGCACAACAGAGAGGTCAGCCCGCGGTCTAAATCCTATGCGCGCAGGGTGCGGGCCCATCGCCCATTGCACACCGCACGCTATGCGTCTGTGACGGTGAGCGCACCTAGCAACCTCCATTACAAAGGAAGTTGCGTTAACGCAGTCCAACCCGGCGCGCGCCGCCCGTCGCCGACGCCAAGAAGGCTTCGCCGATACCACGACGTCGGGATACCCATAACTACTCCCGCGTAGATGGTTAGTGCGTATAGACCAAATGGCCGACTCGGATCAAATACCCGGATCTCGTTAAGCGTGTTAAGTATCCGCGAATGCCGAACAGGCCAGGCCCACTGCCTCCTAGGTGGTCTCAACCTGCCCTGCCGCTCCGCCATTAAAGTAACGATCGGGGCCGTCGGGAACCAGTGCCCACCTCTACCGGATGGAGCCACTGTCCTTTCGGCCCCTCATCGTAATCACTTGCGGGTACTCCTCGAGTGACCCAACTTTAGTCACCATCTGTATAGTATGTATGGATGTATGTATGTATGTATAGTATATACCCGTGATCACCTCCCGAGTGATCACGGCCCAATAGTATAGCAAGGCAGACTGACAAGAATGTAGGGCCAATGATGATAAACTAGCATCCTATACTAAGCATTTAGGACTGCGGGTAAGGTATCAATGATTGTAGCAACAATGATAGGCTATGCAACAGAATAGGAGTAATCAAGTAGTAACATGCTACACTACTCTAATGCAAGCAATATAGAGAAGAATAGGTGATATCTGGTGATCAAAGGGGGGGCTTGCCTGATTGTTCTAGCAAGAAGGAGGATCGTCAACACCGTAGTCAAACTGGGGTTCGCCGACAGCCTCGGGGTCTACCGGAAAAGTAACGGAGGGGAACATAATAAATAACAGAGCAATCAAAGCATCACAAGGCGTAACATGGCAATATGCGGTGCTAGAAGTGACCTAACGCAGTAGGAGGTGATACCGGTGAAGGGGGGAAACATCCGGGAAAGTATCCCCGGTGTTTCGCGTTTTCGGACAGGTAAACCAGAGGGGGAAAGTTGCAGGTTCACTATGCTAGGGATGTGTGGCGGACGAACGGGCTGCGAATCCGGATTCGTCTCGTCGTTCTGAGCAACTTTCATGTACGAAGTTTTTCCATCCGAGCTACGGTTTATTTTATATTAATTTTTAAAAGACTTAATCATTTTTGGAATTAACTAAATAAGAAAATGTAATTATGATGTCAGCATGATGTCAGGGTAATGTCAGCGGTCAGCTTTGACTGTTGACCAGTCAAGCTGATGGGGGTCCCACATGTAATAGTCTGTTTAGTTAGCAGGCTAGTTAACAGAGTTAATTAGTTTACCTAATGATTAGGTTAGTCTAAACAAAATTAATTAAGTTAATTTAATTGGTTAATTAATTAATTAATATTTTATTTATTTATTTATGCTTGAAGATATCTTCTTTTTTATTTAAAACGTTCTGGGGGGTGGGCCCCTCGTGTCATGGCCCAAGGCCTTAGCGGACGCATGGGTGGTGGTTAACGGGCGACGCTCAACGAGGGGCGCACCGCCCCTGGGGGTACAGCGCCATAGCCTGACGGCCACGGCGGGGCTCGTCGGCCGGCCGTCTCCGCGAAGAAGCCGCGGCGCAAAGTGCGGTTGTGGGCGAATGGGCACGTGGTGCGGCATCGCCGGATCTGGGGCGCGCGGGCGCCGACGTCGGGCGGCCGACGCCGGCGACAGGCGGTGGCGATGGCGGAGGTGGAGCTGTGGCACGAGGCGAGGTCGTGGCCTCGTGGGGCACCGGCGCACGGCAGCGCAAAGGCTGGTCAGGGTGCGGCGGTCGCGAGGCACCTTGGCGGCAGAGAGGGGAGCGGGCGCGCGCCAATGCAAGCGCACAGACAATGGCGCGGACACGACCGACAGACGGGCGCGGCGATCATGGGTTGGTGTGCCCGGCGTGGTAGCCCGCAAGCGGCGGCGACGAGGGAAGGGAGGAGGAGGTCGAGGCTCACGGGAGTTTGCGGGCACGCAGGCGGTGGGGTTGAGGAGGAGACGGAGACGGCAGCGCGTCGGCAATGGGAGGCAGACCGGCGATGGCGTGGCGGCACCGGAGACGGCGGGTGGCGACGCAGGTACTTCCCGGCTCCGCTCCAGCGGCGTGGGAGTCGAAGGCGAGGCGAGCGGAGGTCCATGGCACGATGGTGCGGCGAGTCGTGGCCAGTGGCCACGGCGGTGATGAGGCAGCGGCGATGGGGTCGATGCCCCCAGATCTGGATCGGGGCAGAGGAAGGGTGAGGGAAAACGTGGGGGAGTGGGGGTTACTGGTTATGGTTTGGGGTATGGGGTTAGGCCATATAGGCCATGCAGTAGCGAGTGGGCGGTCGGCCTAGTGGCCTGGATGGCAGCTGGGCCATTCACCAGAGGAGAGGGGTCTTTTCTTCTTTCTTTTAATTTTGTTTTATTTGAAGTTTCTTTTATTTTTTAGTTTTACAAAATTACCACTAGTGCCCAAATTTGTATTTATCAACAAACTACTGCAGGATTAATTCTTAACCCATAATAAAATAGTTTTAGCATTTTATAAATTGATAGGCATTTGTTTAATTGCTTTACCTCTTTGTTTTAATCGTTTTAGAGCCTTTAAACATTTTATCAAAGTCTGGTTTCTCCACCATAATTACTTACGATTTATTTGACACAACCCGAACATTTTAGTTTTGATATTTGAAAATTTTACTGTTTGCCTATATTATAAATTTTAATTTGAATCGTTTTTGAACTAACTCGAGTTTATCAGCAGTAATCGAGGTGATGTGGCACCATTAGCAGAGGTTTAGTGTAGCTTGATTATCCGGGCGTCACAGTGGTGCTCGCCGTCGGCCCCGCGCATCCGGACCCGGCGCCGCCGCCGCCAAAGACCACCTCTTCAAGGTATCAGACGCGCCCACCATTCTTGCCATTTCAATTTCAGAGAGACCATATGCAGGGCATCAGATGCATATCTAATTTTGAATTTCTGCTCTGTTTGTCAAACCACTTTCAGTTGTGTTTACTTTCAGCTCTGTTTGTCTCTCGCAGGGGTCGCAGGACCACCCGGGCCTGGTCACCATTGCCATGGAGGATATCCTGCAGTTCGGGGCGTCCATCGGTGGTGCAGGACACCCACGTCTTCGATTTGCTGGAGCCCAAGGAGCAGGAGGTCCTGGTGCTAGAGGATGCACATGACAATACCAATCTCAAGGGCCTCTCCAACGTTTACTCTGCTCTAACAAATCAACCTCTTTTCAAATTACACAGAGGATTGCAGAAAAGTTATGTTTGTTGTGTGTATCACAAATTCAGTTTTCGTTCCAGTGAAGTTTCTTGTCCTTTATGTTTATTCTTATCAAAAACAAATTCAACTAACCAGATTGCAACTAACCAGCCTACTGTCTAGCACTTTGTCTACTGCAGATTTACGAGCAAAAAACTCACTCCATATGTCTACTGTCTAGCACTTTGTGCATGAAATCTGCAACTTATTTATTCTCATGAACTTACTAAAATGGTTTTCCCAACAAATTTGCAGTAAAAGCCTTGGTGAGTAAAAGCCTTGGTGAGTATTGGATCCTACCAAATCTGAAGGATTTACCAACAAATTTCAGTACCATCACCAATCCATGATGAAATTGTAGTTTCACTTCACTGTACATAACCTTTATGCATTTTAGAAATACTCCATGGCAGTATCTAGTAACACTGTCAGTTACTGAATCTATATCTATAGTACTCCATGGCAAAGATTAGTGCATTTCTAAAATGGCAAAGATTATGGCACAAAGATTAGTTACATCACATCAAAATCTCAAATTCTTGCTCAAAATCTCAAATCTAAATTTGATGGAGTATTTGACAGCAGTCTCTGATTGCTGAAAGCATCTGTTGCAGATATTGTTTGGCTGGTGATATTGCTTACTGTAGCTAGAGTAGAAGAAGGAATAGGAGTAGCTGTAAATCAAAAAAAATGTGTGTCCATATTTAGGAGCAGTAACTTTGTTAGGAAGAAAGCTAGCTCTAAACAGAGTTACTCCATTTGATATGTGATATTTTTATCCTAGAGTAGATTGTTAGGAGATGTTGTTTTTATCTCTGAACTTGTATGATATGTGAACCCCAAAAAATGCATCATCAGACAGGTGCAGGTTGATGCCCCTCCATTTGTCACATCATAGACTATACTAGGTGATCATTTTCTTTTTAAATGCTAGGAAAAGGGGAGGTGTTCGCCATATTATAGAGAGCAGAAAGATTGATGGCTAGAGAAACCCAAGAAGTAAAAGGAACAACACTGAAAGCAAATAGACCATGCAAATAACCAAAATTAATTCAAATAAATCCAAATAACACAAATTAATTCAAATAATCCAAATTAATTCAAATAAATCCAATTAATTCAATTAATCCGAATGACCCAAATTAATTCAAATAATTAAGCCAAGTAACCTAGATAATTCTAATAAATTCCAACAAGGAGTTGATATACAAGGATTAGACAAGGCATACACAAGGGCATGACATAAGGGCATCTTTGTCCCCTCTTGACACAAGATTACACAAGACATACACAAGGAGCACCTGACTACATGACATAAGGGCCTCTTTGCCCCCTCTTGACTACATTCTTTCTCTGGCCACTTCTTCCCTTCCCTTCCTTTTACTTTTCTTTCTTTTCCCTTCTTTAGCCAATTCTTTCCTTTCATTCTCTTTTCCTATTGCAATTTCCATTTCTTCTATAATGGCCCTAGTATCAACAACTACCCGATCGTCATAATATACACCGATGATTTCCGCCAAAGATTCAGAATGCGATCCTTGTGCAAGTGGGGCAACTTATATTGATTTCCTCCTTTGTCTTTCATAACTTCAAACATAATCGCTTCTAATGTGATAAAGCTTCGTGCAACTTGTCGGGATCGTAGTTCTCGAATTCCTCTTCCACACCCTGTACCAGTTCTTGGATGTTTGTAGGTGACTGCAATCGGTTAGAGGCGGAGAGAGGTATGGAAGCAGAGGTCCAAACAATTTAACTCAGGGCTATTTGGGGGCTGTTGTAGCAATCGGATGTCAAGATCAGTTTGTTCCACAGCTTCTCGAAAAGCTACATCATTGGGAAGGACATGGGGCTTTGCATTATCCTGTTGGATGAATATTGTTGCTCCCTCGTCATCGTCAGGCCACTTACCCTGAATTGCCGGGATAACCTTATTGATTAGATAATATCTGCACACATGCCTAGTTACTTTCACTGATGTCAACACTTTTGTTCCCTTTGTTCTGTTATGACTTGTCCACTTCGCCTCAGTCTCTTCAATGAATGCCCAAATGCCAATCTTCCCATCGAATGTTAGCTCCCCCTTATTGTTATATCGAGGCCTGGCAACAGCTGTTAGGAATATCACCTTCCCAATGCTGTGAGTGTTTGACACAGTGCGCTTTGGCTCAGGTTCTCCTGGAAGTACATAGTAACTATTCTTCACTCTCGTCATGTCAAACCACTTCTCATCGATGTGAACCATATTCGTCATTGGTTTAAACATAGCCCGAGAAGTTGAGATTGAATTGTCATCGACCATGGACATACAAAATTTCAATCTCGCAAGCTTGTTCTCTAGCTTGAGGTGAGGCTTCACGGTGCTTGTGATGCGGTTGAGCTCATTCAACTGGAACCTCTTATGTAGGGTCGATCGGGCCACACCTAGAGACCATGCCAGAGATCGAATTGTCCTTCTTTTATTTAGTGGGATTGTTGAGGTCCTCTCTAGATCCAGCTCCAGATCTTCCTGGCTTCTTGCTTGAGACATCTACTTCTTTGCCATCGGCAATTTGCTTTTTGGCTTCTTCCCAGATTCTTTCAACAGATCATACACTTATGTCCAACAGGTTTGAGACTAGCGACTTGTCGTCTGTTGAGCAGACCCATCTCTGAGCTCGATTACCAGCAAAGCGAAGTAAACACCATGCCTCTCCTTATCTGACAATTCTCTTCTCTTTTCTTGAAGTATCCAATTCATAACTACATCCTCTTCCTCTTGAGCTTCGTCCTCTTTCCCTTCATCTTTTGGAGGCATCCAATTCATAGCTTCATCATCTTCCTCTTGAGGCATCAAGTTCAAATCCATAGTTCCATTCTCTGCCACTTGAGGTTCCTCCTGTTCAGGGATCCAATTCAAATTAATACCTTCATCGTCTTCCTCTTGAGGCATCATGTTCAAATCCCTCTGCTAGCAATGACAAAAGATGAGTACATCATGGTACCATAACAAGGATATACACACAAAAAATGAGTAGAATGACAGGAGCTTTGGAACCATTACAAAAATGTGAACTACTGACTAAGAAATGTTATGACAGGAGCCTTTGTAACACCATTTCATTTCCTATGAAACTTCCAACTCCTGTCATTTCAGACAGAATTGGATTTCAACTCCTCTCATACAATTGGATTTTACTGTATGTATCTTAACTGAATTTTGACCATGTCTTGTTCCTTTCTTGCTTGCTTGCATCTCTTGACTTCCAATGGGAAGTTACTTTCTGTATGTGTATATATTGTCAGTGAATTTACTGTAAGGAGTTAACTGAATTTCTTATGTAAGGAGTTAACTGAATTTACTTGAAGGAGTTAACTGAATTTAGTTTCAATAAAGTCAAATTAGCTGAATTTTCAGTGAATTTAACAACAGGAATTTGCTTGGCTGGCATATCTGAGAAACTCTAAGTGGGTCTTTGATCAAATTTTGATCACTAAAGTAGGAGTACTGCAGTAGCAGATAGAGAAAGGGAGTGAATTAATTTCTGAAGAAATAGACAGAATGCACAAATTTCAGTGTTCAGGTTTGTTTGAGAGCACAACACATGTTTCAGTAACAAAAACATGGTGACATGATTATAAAAATGACTTAAACTCAAGTTTCAGTTACATAATGAAACTGTTAAAAACTGTTAAAAAGACCCACTTATTTGAGATGATCTAATAGGTCATGGTGTGCAAGTAGTGTCATGGTGTTTGTGCAAGTAGTGTCATGGTGTGCTACTAAAAACTGTTTAAAAGACCAATAAAAATAAAAATGGAGATGATCTAATAGGTCATTAATTGCCAATGATGTGTCCAGTAATCATGTGTCCAATAAAAAAGGAAAACTATTTTGCTTTGCTTTGCATTGGGGAGTAATTTTTCAAGTGTGGTTCTGTTCCTTTTTTCAGTTTCAGCAGACCTTGAATCTAGCAGGCTGAAGCATTTTGAAACAATGAAAAAAGACTTGATTGCAGTCTAAAACAATGACAAAATTACTTGCCACATCATGAAACAAATGACAAAATTACTTGAAAAGGAGTACTCCATTTATCTACCTCTTTCATGAAAGGAGTACTCTACTAGACAACAGCAGTAGTACACCAAGTACTGTCGGCCACCCTCTAACTAATTCATTCATGGATGATTTTAATCACTGACTCATCCTGCTAGATCCATCACTAAAGCTAATTAGTAATTTGATTTATCTGACATTTGCTAGTTGAGAATAAATGTTCACTCTTATCTCACATTTGCTAGTTGAAATGCATAAATTCAGTTGTTCAAGTTTCAGTCTAAGCTAGAATTTCCAGTTTACACACAGATGTTGTCAGCCCAAGTGTGATGCCCTAGTGAATCAATTTTCTTGAATTTCTCACTAATAACACTAGAATCAATTTGTTCCCAAAAATTCTGGAATCACTTTGCTTGATCTTCTCACTAGAATCAATTTGTTTCCAAAAATACTGGAATCATGTACATGAATCACTTTGCTTGACACTGGAATCAATTTGTTTCTTGTGGCAGGAGAAATCACCTCGATCTAGCGGGGATGGAGCAGCGTCAGGGAAGCAGCGGCGGTGACGGCCCTGCCGCACGGGCAGTGTCGGGGCAGACGAGCAGTAGTAGCAGGGGAAGACGAGCAGCAGCAGGGGCAGACGAGCTCCACCGGCGGCAAGGGAAGACGAGCAGCAGCAGGGGCAGACGACCTCCACCGGCGGCAGGGGAAGACGAGCAGCAGCAGGGACAGGCGAGCTCCACCGGCGGCAGGGGAGAAGAAGCCGCACGGGCGTGCGGGCAGGGGAGAAGGAGCAACAGGGGCTCGAGCGGGAGATCGAGGAGGAAGCACGCGAGCTCCTGGTCCAGTTTCCGGCGACGCCCGAAGGGGATCACGGCCGGGAGGAACTGCGGCAGCGCACGCGCGGGAGCTCGAGGAGGATCCGCGGGAGCTCAAGGAGGTCGCGCTGGAGCTTGAGGCGGGCGCAGGTACGTGGCGATGGCGGCGGATGACTTCCTGGTGGGCGGCGAATCGCGCAGCTGGGTGGCGCCGGCCCCTGTCGACGGCGGAGGAAGGCGGAGGAAGAAGACGGGGATGGAGGGACTTATTTGAGATGGTTTTAAATATGCGAGGGCTTTTTAGCAAAATTACAAATGAACTGAGCATGCGACATGTTTTTCGGGACGGAGGGAGTACATTGATTGTAGAGACATCTCCCACTCTCCACACCAACACTTGTGCTAACAGATCCCTCCCATGCATTAGACTTCTCCATGTGAAAGAGCAACCTTGTGGACAAAGGGCTGACATTATATCCATGTCCTGAAAATATCTAGCTTTTAACACCCGTGCGCATAACGAATTTGGCACCATAATGACCCGCCACACCTGCTTTGCTAGAAGAGCTTGGTTGAAAATCTCAAAATTTCTAAACCCCATTCCACCTTCCCTTTTTCTTGTGCACATTTTATCCCACGCCACCGAGTGGACTTTGCGTTCCCCATCAGCTGATCCCCACCAGAATTCCGAAGAGATAGATTTCAGGTTCCGGCACATCTTCTTAGAGAGCTAAAACCAACTCATTGGGTATGTCAGTGTTGCTTGCAGCCCTGACTTCACCAACACTTCGCTCGCAGCCTTTGACAAACCTTGTCCTTTCCACTCGGTAACTTTTGCTTTTGATGATTCTTTCACGTGCTTAAAGGACCCATCCTTAGATCTTCCCACCATCGTGGGTAGTCCCAAATAACGTTCACTAAGGGCCTCTAATTCAACCCCAATGCATTTTTCAGCTCACGTTTGCTTTCCTCCCTACACCCTTTGCCAAAAAAGATAGACGATTTTTTGCATATTCACCTTCTGACCAGACGCCTCTTCATATACATGAAGAATGGATCTAAGCCTCGTCAAATTAGAGTGTGAGGCTTCTAGAAACACTATGCTATCATCGGCAAAGAGAAGATGTGTGATACACGGTCCCGTTCTGCCAAAAGAGACCCCCTGAATCTCCTTCTCCTGTTGCGCTTGCTTGAGTAGCGCTGAGAAGCCTTCTACACAGAAGAGAAAGAGATGCGGAGACAATGGGTCCCCCTGTCGAAGCCCCCTCGTAGGGAGAAAGCCTTCTCATAAATCACCATTCAACTTCATGGAGAATCTTGCGGAGGTGACACATCTCATCACCACGGCCTTACTTTACCATTGCATGTGGCGGAGAGTTTGCTTCTCGACGAGCCCACCCCACCCTCCACTCTTGTCGCGTGCCCAACATGAGCTTAACCTCCTCAACCACATGCCCCCAACATAGAGAGGTTATTGTAATCATCATTTAGCATGGCTGCTACCACCCTGCAATCCATTTCCACGTGAATACACTGAATGTTCAGCTCCGTTGCAAGCAGTGCTGCCCACCTACACGCCATTAGTTCGACAGTCTCTAGATTGGAAGTCAACGAGTATGAATGACATGCTGCTCCATGGGCTTTGTCTTGGTCTGTAAGAACCACACCGCTGCCTCCCCTCTCACCATGCTTTGACGTAGCACCATCTGTATTTGCTTTAATCCATCCCGGCATCGACGACTTCCACATCTCCTGTACTGCACGTGTCGCCGTCATCATTCTATCTGCTGAGCCATGCAGTAGCATCCACTGCTCCAAATGATACGCAACAAATCTTGCGATGCTCTCTAGGTCTGCAATTTTCTTACCCTCCTTAGTGTCATTCTGAGGTAGCCATAGAGCATGTATATGCCCTGAACCATCGTTGCCTTTTCTTGTTCCTTCGCCTCACCGAACTAGTCCAGGAGCCATGGTGTTATGCTGCACTGGGCACTCACCTGTATCGGTGGGGTTGCCGCTGGAGCTCCCAATGCCGAGCTTAAAAATTCCAGAACTGAATTGAGTGGGGAAGTGACAAAAAATGATGACACGTTGATTCCTCACGTCCACACGCCTGATAAAAGACTCCTGCCTTGAACCTTCAACACAATAGCTATGTTCCAATAGCCAAATCATTGCGCATTAATCGACGCACATGCACTTTAGTTTTGTTTGGAGCACCAATATCCTTGAGCCCCGTCTAGCCTCTATGCTCTGCAACCGTAGACGAAGAACCCAACCATTCGGTCTTTGCTAGTTTTAGAGACATGCACAAATGATAGGCCGATTTCACGGTAAACTGCCCATTTTTGGTATAGTTCCAAGCAAGATAATCATCCACGTCTAGGCCACCAATCGGTATTTGAAGGATGTCCTATGCATCATCTGGTGTGAACATTTCTTCCACCTTACTTCTGTCCCATGAGTGCCCATGCACAGAAAATAAGTCTTTGACATGGGTGACACCCTGCACATACTCTTGGCCCAGTGGCTGAAGATGCCCCTTGGGATCCAGTTATCATGATGTATTTTTACTCTGGACCTAGCCTCCAAACAAACCCCTCCTGTAGCAAATTCCTCCCATGCAAAATGCTTCTAAATTTAAAAGACCCTCTCGATGGACATTTTGCATTCAATATTGAGCTCTCCATGAAGTACCTCTCTTTGAGAACACGTGCACAAAGGAGTTAGGGACCTGCATAATTCACTATGCTTGTTTAGACAAGAGTGTTTGATTAAAAGCTTCCATATCACAGAAACCTAGCCCCCCTTCATGCTTCCCGGTACACATCTTGTCCCATGCAAATAGAATGCACCTTTTTTTCACCATTAGCTGCATCCCACCAGAAGTTTGATGAGATCTCCATAACACCTTAATAGGAATCATTGCACCTTAATTATCTCCAGTGCTACTATTAAATAAGCAAGTTAATGCAGAAACATTGTATCTCGGTCACATATCCATCAATTTACCACATTGCTCCAATATTGTATCACATCAAATTCACATATTTACAAATTAATGTTAATCATCTCCACAACACCTTAATAGAAATCATTGCACCTTATAATTAGGAAACAAATCATCACATCAGCCATAATTTCCACAACCCCTTAATTATGAAACATTGTATCTTAATTACACCTTCATTAGGAAGCAAATCGTCACAACATATCACATAACTGAAAACAATATAAAGCAAAAAATCACACGTCGCAGACGTCCCACAACATTACCTCCTCCTCCAAACTGTCTCTGGTCAGGTAAAAACACTTCCTACGCATCGTATCCCCATGCTCATGTTGCTGCCAACGAACATGTATTGTTGGCCCGCCATTCCTGCCCGGCTCACTCCCATCACATGACGCTCCCGACTGACCGCTCAAATTGTTTGCCATCAAACAATATCAATCCAACAATATCAATATAAAAAGACTCAATCCAATTAATCTCGACCATCAAACAATATACAGTGGGATTTCTCATGAACGCTCAACATGTTTAGCACGCAATTAATATCGTATCATATATGACGTCAATGCAATCACATAATTAATGTGTAACTGATGCCCTACCTAATATAAGCATGGAATTAATTTCCTCCATAATTGATATCAATTTAGGAAGGTGATCTCACATATACGATGGGATTTATGCATTCTTAATCACATAATATTTATGTGATTGAATTGAATTGGCACCTGCCAAGGCAAGTATGAAAAAACTAGCATGGAAGGGTGGTGGTGGGAGGTGGAGGCGGAAATAAACCGTGCATATGCTCAATGCTCTTTTAGGAGAGATATTACTAGCACTGTGTACTCGTTTAGATATGTTATTGCTAGATGATAGTTTACTACCCCGTCGCTTAAAATGCACTGTCTACAGATTTTTTTTGAAAGTGAAACTTCACAAAGTTTGGTCATTTTCTAGAGAAAAATATTAGCATCCATGATACCAAATAAATATTATATAAAAATGTTTCATGATGCTGATAATATTGTACATGTTTATTATATATAATCTTGATCAAACTTTAGAAATTTAGACTTTAAAAAAATCTATGGGCACCACATTTTAAAATGGAGGGAATATTTAGCATCCCCCTCTCGTGTCCTCTTCCACTGGCCATATATGACGACACTTGAAAATGAAACGAGGGTATCTTGGGTCTTCCTCTTTACGACATTCGTCTTCCCCTCCCGTTTCTCCCTTGTTGACACTCATTCCTCCTTCCTTTATTGTTTTTCTTCTCCTTCTCCTTTGTCGAGGCTACAATGGAGGTGCTGATAGGAGGTGTCACCTTAAAGATGGCGATTGAATGCGTAGACTATGTTAGCTTCAAATCAAAATTTCTAACGCGTCACCCAAGAACAATATGCGAGGTGCAGGTCATGGGTGTACCACTTGACGATCAGGTCAGCATAGCGGAAGCTACTGTAGTCAAAGTAGTTGACGTCTTCCAAGAGGGTGTGTCCTATCCAAGCAAACTATGATGGTCGCCCGTCCAATGTATACACACTTACGACAACAGGAATCCTGCAGCACAAGGTGGTACTAGTAGCCTTGGGTAGCAACCATAAAAACATGGACATATTAGAGGTGAAGGAAGGGGACGGCAAACATATCGGATCGGGTCATGTGGCCATCCCAGTTGCCTCCTTTATATATGGGGCAACCCCCCCTAGGGTATTGTGCGAACCTTTGTAGGGCTTGGTGCGCCCATTCCCTTTTCCCACTAATGAGGCCAAGTCCTAGAGAAGGAGACAAGGGGGCGAGAAGGGGCCCATTCCGATGCATTAATTGGCATACAACATTACGTAATGCCCCTCCACACTCAAGCATGGCGTTGTGGCAAGCGACCGACCCGACACACGCCGGGATCGGTCAGCTCACCTGCATCATTAACCTTCCCGCTCACTCCTCGGTATCTTGTGTCTTGGCGTGACAACTGACAAATCAAATGCCGAACTAAAACCAATAGAAAAAACAAATTGTCAGCTTTTGCATTTGACAGTTTTTTGAATCTATGCATTTGACACAAATTAAGCGTACAGACCAAGATATATGTGAATCACTAAATCGGGCCCAAATCAAGTTGGCCCATTCCCCCTCCTGTGTTCTTTGGCACCCGACATCAATAGAGTTAGCGAGACACAACACCAAAAGGGCAAAGCTATGTCTCACTTCACAGGAGACAAAAACTAGTTTCGCGTGTAGCGAGCTCTAGACTGGGCGACCCAATACGTGGGTGGCCATAGGCCTCAAAGCACTTGTTTCTTTGTTTTCTCCCACTTTTTTCTTTTTTGATTCTTTTTTATACTTCCAGATATTACACACACACACACACACACACACACACACACACAAACACACACACTACAGAAAACATTTTATATAAATATTTAAAAATATTAATTCTGCATTTGTAAATGTTGAACGTGTAAGGAGAAAACGTTTCTGATATATAAGAGAAACGCATAGAGAATATAAACTGTATATGAAAAAGCATACATAAAAATATATTTCAAAATGTAATCATTTATCTAAAAAATGTTAAACATGTATAAAAATGTCTCTAATGTACAACATATATTGGGAAATGTGTATGTGTATGTGATATTTCAAAATGTTAAACATGTATACTATAAATGTACAACATGTATAAAAAGTAGATGTTTAACATATATTGGGAAAAATATTAATCATGTTTTTAGAAATGTTATATGTGTATATAAAATATTCTTGGTGTACAGAAAATGTTAATCATGTATTTGTGTTAAAAAAGGTATACTGAACATATGCTTTAGATGTCAAAGCATATGTGCTAAAAATGTTAATCATGTATTTGGAAAATGTCAAACTAGCATATAAAATTGACCCTAATGTACATAAAATTTACAGTGTTTATGGGAATGTAGACATAAAATATATATGTTTAAAAAATGTTAATCATGTATTTCTAAAATATTAAATGTGTATTTCATTTTTTGACCACGTATTAAAAAATGTCAGTATATCTATTTGAGATGAGTGTACATATTGTATTTGAGAAATGTTCAACATATATAAAAAAGAAGACATGTGTTAAAAACCCAATATAAATCGACAAAGAATCAAAAAGAAAAAAAAGACAAGTAAAACCAAGAAAGAAACAAAGAAAAATGATGTAAAAATAAAGAATAAAACCAGTAAAATTTGAGAAGAAAACAAAGAAAACCAATGAAAAATCAAAGAAAAACAGAAAATGTCCGGCAAGGGAGTTAAAAAGGAAAAAGATAAAAAGATAAAAACCAGAAAAATCCTAGCGAAGGAAACCCATCGAAACCGAGCGAACGAAACCCAACAAACTCACGCGATCAAAACCTAGCCTAGTGAACAAAAAAAGCAAATGAAAATGGGCCAACCCGGTAGGTACATGTAGGGAAAAATCCTTCAGCGAGACAGAAGCTATACTCACGTTCAACCAGATATAGTCTTTGAGACGCCAGAATGCCAAATGGGCCGGTCTTAGCATGCCCGGTCTGATAGCCCGCTTGCCTGTCACATGTGGCATGGCCCGAGGCGTTTATAGTCTGTTCATGCCGGCACATGGCCCGCCTAGGGTCGTGCCTAGGCCGCGAGTGCTGGCACAACACGACACATTTATTATTATTATTATCCAATCTAATAGGTTGAATATAGGCCGAAAACAGCCTAGTAGGTTCAATTCTACGCGGTACAGCGGGCTAAACAGTTTGTCATGCTGATCTATGTAAGAAGGGGGTTGTGTGTGCGCCAGGGAGGGCAACACGCATGCCGGCCCGACAAGGCCCATGTACTTGTCATGCTTGGGTAGGTCGTGTCTTCCTTGCCCCGTATAACCCTGGGCGTGCCGTGCCCGGCCGAGCCATTTGGCCAGGTCTGGCTACAACTAGACTTGTGTATGGACAGCTAGGCCCGGAGGCCTGAGCCTGAAAGCCCGACATCTGGCCGGGCTCGGGCTCTACTTTTTCGCATGAAGCCTACCCAAAATGTCCATATATACCTTTTTATTTCAAATATAGGTATAATAAATTAATATCTTGAATATGATTATTTTAATTAAAATGCCACTATTCATGTGCTTCAGGACGGGCTTAGGCTTGTGATTTTTTGCATCGTGCTTTGCCATGCCCGGCCCGGCTTATGATCGGGTTTATACAACCCACCGCAGCAGCATACCTGGCCAAACAGGCCGGCCAGACATGGCACGGCCCAGCCCGCCGTAAACGTGCCTCGCACGGCACGGCCCGCCTCGGCACGAATAATAACGGGGTCGTGTCGTGCCAGCCCACGGGATAGAGCTAGCAGCCCAAGAACGGCAGGTAGGCTACATGGGCCGGCACGCGACACGCTGGCCTCCCTCGCATGATTTTTTCCTTTTTCTTCGTAATACATCTGAAAATAACAAAAAAGCCAAAAAATGTAGAAAATTGCAAAATTTGGTAGACTATTATGTGGGATAAATCTAGAGTCTTATTAGCACATGTACATAATTAAGAACTCCATCTCAAAGAGGTAAAAGAATACAAGACATGCTCTAGAATTACAAAATGATAAAAAAATACAACATATTAGAGTATTATATGTATTTATATAGGACATATATATTTATATATTTAAAAAAAGGGTCGTGTTGTGCCACCCCGCGTGCCCCGCCTACAGGCCTAGGTACGGCCCGTGGCGTGCCACGGGCAGGGCCTGGCCCGTTTAGCCCGGGCCGTGCCGGGCCTAGGTCGTCCCGTGCCTGCATGCTATCGGACCGGCTACTACGTCTTGAGCTTGCGTTGGTTTTCCTCGAAGAGGAGAGGGTGATGCAGCAAAGTGTAGCGTAAGTATTTTCCTTAGTTTTGAGAACCAAGGTATCAATCAAGTAGGAGGCTCCTCAAAAGTCCCACGCACCTACATAAACAAACTAAGAACTCGCAACCAACGTAATAAAGGGGTTGTCAATCGCTTCACGGCCACTTGCGAAAGTGAGATCTAATAAAGATAGTATGATAAGATAAATATATTTTTGGTACTTTATAAGATAGATGCAAAAAGTAAAGATGCAAATAAAGGTAGATGGAAAACAAATATGATAAGAGATAGACCCGGGGGCCATAGGTTTCACTAGAGGCTTCTCTCAAGATAGCATAAGTATTACGGTGGGTGAACAAATTACTGTCGAGCAATTGATAGAAAAGCGCATAGTTATGAGATTATCTAGGCATGATCATGTATATAGACATCACGTCCATAACAAGTAGACCGACTCCTGCCTGCATCTACTACTATTACTCCACACATCGACCGCTATCCAGCATGCATCTAGTGTATTAAGTTCATAAGAACAGAGCAACGCATTAAGCAAGATGACATGATGTAGAGGGATAAACACATGCAATATGATATAAACCCCATCTTGTTATCCTCGATGGCAACAATACAATACGTGTCTTGCAACCCTTTTTGTCACTAGGTAAGACACCGCAAGATTGAACCCAAAGCTAAGCACTTCCCCCATGGCAAGAAAGATCAATCTAGTAGGCCAAACCAAACTGATAATTCGAATAGACTTGCAAAGATAACTCAATCATACATAAAAGAATTCAGAGAAGATTCAAATATTATTCATAGATAAACTTGATGATAAACCCACAATTCATCGGATCTCGACAAACACACCACAAAAAGAGATTACATTGAATAGATCTCCACAAGAGAGGGGGAGAACATTGTATTGAGATCCAAAAAGAGAGAAGAAGCCATCTAGCTAATAACTATGGACCCGTAGGTCTGTGGTAAACTACTCACAACTCATCGGAGGGGCAAGGATGTTGATGTAGAGGCCCTCCGTGGTTGCTTCCCCCTCCGGCAGCAAGGGCTCCAAGATGGGATCTCGCGGATACAGAAGGTTACGGCGGTGGAAATTGTGTTTCGTGGTGCTCCTGGATGTTTTCGGGGTACGTAGACATATATAGGAGGAAGAAAGCGTTGGTGGGCGCTGAGGGGCCCACGAGACAGGGGCGCGCCCTGTGGGGGCGCCTCCTATCTCGTGGGGCCCTCGAGCTCTTGACTTGCACTCCAGGCTCTCCGGATCAGATTTGTTCCAAAAATAACGCTCCGAAGGTTTCATTCCGTTTGGACTCCGTTTGATATTCCTTTTCTTGAAATCTGAAATAGGCAAAAAAAACAACAATATGGGCTGGGCCTCCGGTTAGTAGGTTAGTCCCAAAAATGATATAAATGTGTAAAATAAAGCCCATAAACATCCAAAAGAGGTAATATAATAGCATGGAACAATCAAAAATTATAGATACGTTGGAGACGTATCAAGCATCCCCAAGCTTAATTCCTGCTCGTCCTCGAGTAGATAAATGATAAAGAAATTTTTGATGTGGAATGCTACCTAGCATAATTCATAATGTAATTTTCTTTATTGTGGCATGAATGTTCAGACCCAAATGAATACAAAATAAAATTTCATATTGACATAAGAAATAGTAATACTTCAAGCATACTAATCAAAGTAATCATGTCTTCTCAAAATAACATGGCTAAAGAAAGTTATCCCTACAAAATCATATAGTCTGGCTATGCTCTATCTTCATCACACAAAGTATTTAATCATGCACAACCCCGATGACAAGCCAAGCAATTGTTTCATACTTTAATAATCTCAAACTTTTTGAACTTTCACACAATACATGAGCGTGAGCCATGGACATAGCACTATATGTGGAATAGAAGGGTGGTTGTGGAGAAGACAAAAAAGGAGAAGATAGTCTCACATCAACTAGGCGTATCAACGGGCTATGGAGATGCGCATTAATAGATATCAATGTGAGTGAGTAGGGATTGCCATGCAACAGATGCACTAGAGCTATAAATATATGAAAGCTCAACAAAAGAAACTAAGTGGGGTGCATCCAACTTGCTTGCTCACGAAGACCTAGGGCACTTTGAGGAAGCCCATCATTGGAATATACAAGCCAAGTTCTATAATGAAAAATTCCCACTAGTATATGAAAGTGACAACATATGAGACTCTCTATCATGAAGATCATGGTGCTATTTTGAAGCACAAGTGTGGAAAAACAGATAGTAGCATTGTCCCTTCTCTCCTTTTCTCTCATTTTATTATTTTTTTCTTTCTTTTTCTTTTCTTTTTCATTTTCCTTTTGTTTTCTTTGGCCTATCCTTCTTTTTTCTTTTTGGCCTTTTTTTTGTAAAGTCCGAAGTCTCATCCCGACTTGTGGGGGAATCATAGTCTTCATCATCCTTTCCTCACTAGGACAATGCTCTAATAATGAAGATCATCACACTTTTATGGATTTACAACTCAAAGCTATAACAAGATATGACTCTATATGAATGCCTCCGGCGGTGTACCGGGATATGCAATGAATCAAGAGCGACATGTATGAAAATTATGAAGGTGGCCTTGCCACAAATACAATGTCAACTACATGATCATGCAAAAACAATATGACAAAAGTAATGCGTGTCATATGAACGAACGGTGAAAACTTGCATGGCAATATATCTCGGAATGGCTATGGAAATGCCATAATAGGTAGGTATGGTGGCTGTTTTGAGGATGGAGTATGGTGGGTGTATGGTACCGGCGAAAGTTGCGCGGTACAAGAGAAGCTAGCAATAGTGGAAGGGTGAAAGAGTGCGTATAATCCATGGACTCAACATTAATCAAAGAAACTCATATACTTGTTGCAAAAATTTAGAAGTCATCAAAAACCAAAGTACTACGCGCATGCTCCTAGGGGGATAGATTGGTAGGAAAAGACCATCGCTCGTCCCCGACCGCCACTCATAAGGAAGACAATCAATAAATAAAATTGTGCTCCAACTTCATCACAAAGCGGTTCACCATACGTGCATGCTACGGGTATCACAAGCTTGGATGCTCATCATTGTGGGACCAACTTTATGATAATAGCAAATACCATGATGTTCTAAAAGACTCTCAAAATAATATAAGTGAAGCATGAGAGACTAGCAATTTCTTCAGAATTAAGACACCACCGTGCTCTAAAAGATATAAGTCAAGCACTAGAGCAAAAGATATCAAGCTCAAAAGATATAAGTGAAGCACATAGAGTATTCTAGCAAATTCTAATAAAATAGGCTTCTCCCAAAAGGTGTGTACAGCAAGGATGATTGTGGTAAACTAAAAAGCAACGACTAATATAATACACGACGCTCCAAGCAAAACACATATTATGTAGCGAATAAAAATATAGCTCCAAGTAAAGTTACCAATGAACGAAGACGAAAGAGAGGATGCCTTCCCGGGGCATCCCCAAGCTTAGGCTTTTGGCTATTTTTGAATATCTTGGGGTGCCATGGGCATCCCCAAGCTTATGCTCTTGCCACCCTTTATTCTATAGTCCATAAAAGCTTTACCCAAAACTTGAAAACTTCACGACACAAAACTCAACAGGAAATCTTATAAGCTCCGTTAGTGAAAGAAAACAAAACCACCACATAAGGTACTGCCATAAACTCATTATTTATT
This sequence comes from Aegilops speltoides, assembly GCA_021437245.1. Taxonomy (NCBI): domain Eukaryota; kingdom Viridiplantae; phylum Streptophyta; class Magnoliopsida; order Poales; family Poaceae; genus Aegilops; species Aegilops speltoides. The sequence continues at coordinate 384,100,701 of CM038143.1, forward strand.
TAATTTGGTGTTAAACCTACTGTATTCCAACTTCTTTATGCTTTATAAACTAATTTAGTAGCCATAGATGCATTGAAATAAGCAAACAACACACGAAAAACAGAATCTGTCAAAAACAGAACAGTCTGTAGCAATCTATAACTAACGCAAACTTCTGGAACTCTAAAACTCCAACCAAAATATGAAGTCCTGGAAATTTTGTCTATTGAACAGCATCAAAAGGAATCAACACAAAAGCACGTTCCTGTGAATTAACAAAATTATATTCGTGCGCGCAAAGTTTCTGTTTTTCAGCAGAATCAAATCAACTATCATCGTAGGTTATCCTATAGGTTCTACTTGGCACAAACACTAATTAAAAGATAAAAACACATCTAACCAGAAGGTAGATGCAATATTTATTACTAAACATGAGCAAAAACAAAAAACATAAAGAAAAATTGGGTTGCCTCCCAACTAGCGCTATCGTTTAACGCCCCTAGCTAGGCATAAAAACAAAGATAGATCTAATGGGTGCCATCTTTGGCACTAGGTTCATAAGTAGCACGCATGATAGATTCATAAGGTAATTTGACTTTCTTTCTTGGAAAGTGCTCCATGCCTTTCTTTAATGGAAATTGGAATCTAATGTTCCCTTCCTTCATATCAATAATCGCACCAATCGTTCTAAGGAAAGGTCTAGCAAGAATAATAAGGCAAGAAAGATTGCAATCTATATCAAGAATGATAAAATCTACGGGCACCAAATTTCTATTTGCAACAATAAGAACATCATTGATCCTTCCCATAGGCTTTTTAACGGTGGTGCAAATTTAAAGAGCAATCATCAAGATCGTGGAAACCTAGAATATCACATAAAGTTTTTGGAATCGTGGAAACACTAGCACCCAAATCACACAAAACAAAACACTCAAAATCTTTAATTCTAATCTTTATAGTAGGTTCCCACTCATCATTAAGTTTTCTAGGTATAGAAACTTCCAAATTAAGTTTTTCATCATAAGATTGCATCAATGCATCAACAATATGTTTGGTAAAAGCTTTGTTTTGACTATAAGCATGAGGAGAATTAACAACGGATTGCAACAAGGAAATACAACCTTTTAAAGAGCAATTATCATAATCAAATTCCTTGAAATCCGAGATAGTAAGTTCAACATTATTAGAAGTTGAGGATTCTCCAATCTCACTTTTACCAATTTTAACATAAAAATCTAAAGACTCTGAATTTTTGGGACGCCTTCTACGCAAAGTTGATTCATCATCACTCCCATAATCATCAAAATTCATATTGCAAAATATAGATCTAATCGGAGACGCATCAATAACTTTAAGATCCTCATCATTATTTTCATGAAAACTAGAAGAACACGCTTTTATAAAGCTTTCTTTTTTAGCACGCAATCTAGCCGTTCTTTCCTTGCACTCGTCAATGGAAATTCTCATTACTTTGAGAGACTCATTGATATCATGCTTAGGAGAAGAAGATCCAAGTTTAAGAGAATTAACATTAAGCGAAATTCTATCAACGTTCCTAGCCAAATCATCAACTTTGAGCAATTTTTCTTCAAGCAAGGCATTAAAATTCTTTTGAGAATTCATAAATTCTTTCACACTATTCTCAAAATCAGAGGGAATCTTATTAAAATTACCATAAGAATTATTGTAGGAATTTCCATAATTATTAGAGGAATTACTAGGAAACGGTCTAGCATTAAAATTTCCTCTATAAGCATTGTTTCCAAAACTATTCCTACCAACAAAATTCACATCCATAGATTCATTATTATTCTCAATCAAGGAAGACAAAGGCATATCATTGGGATCAAGAGGAATTTTTAGTAGAAAAAATCTTCATAAGTTCATCCATCTTTCCACTCGAAACATTGATTTCTTCTATAGCATGCACTTTTTTACTAGAAGATCTTTCGGTGTGCCATTGAGAATAATTAGCCATAATATTATCAAGCAATTTTGTAGCATCTCCTAACATGATTCCCAAAAAGGTGCCTCCCGCGACCGAATCTAAGAGATTTCTAGAAGCAAAGTTCATACTGGCATAAATTTTTTGTATGATCATCCATAAATTCAAACCATGAGTAGGGCAATTGCGAAGCATCAATTTCATTCTTTCCCAAGATTGGGCAACATGCTCATGATCAAGTTGTTTAAAATTCATAATATCGTTCCTAAGAGTAATGATCTTAGCGGGAGGAAAATACTTAGAGATAAAGGCATCTTTGCACTTGTTCCAAGAATCAATACTATTTTTAGGCAAATATGAAAACCAAACTTTAGTACGATCTCTAAGTGAAAACGGGAATAACTTCAATTTGACAATATTGTTATCCGTATCTTTCTTCTTTTGCATATCACACAAATCAACAAAATTGTTTAGATGAGTAGCGGCATCTTCACTAGGAAGGCCGACAAATTGATCTTTCATAACAAGATTAAGCAAAGCGGTATTGATTTCACAAGACTCAACATCATTAAGAGGAGCAATCGGAGTTCCAAGGAAATCATTATAATTGGTATTCTAGAAGTTACACAACTTGGTATTATCTTGTGCCATGGCAACAAGTAATCCAACACACAAGCAAACAGAAAAACGGCAAGCGAAAGAGAGAGGAGGAGATTGGGAAAGAGAGGGCGAATAAAATGGCAAGGGTGAAGTGGGGGAGAGGAAAACGAGAGGCAAATGGCAAATAATGTATATGCGAGGGAGATGGGTTTGTGATGGGTACTTGGTATGTCTTGACTTGAGCGAAGACCTCCCCGGCAACGGCGCCAGAAATCCTTCTTGCTACATCTTGAGCTTGCGTTGGTTTTCCTCGAAGAGGAGAGGGTGATGCAGCAAAGTGTAGCGTAAGTATTTCCCTTAGTTTTGAGAACCAAGGTATCAATCCAGTAGGAGGCTCCTCAAAAGTCCCATGCACCTACACAAACAAACTGAGAACTCGCAACCAACGCAATAAAGGGGTTGTCAATACCTTCACGGCCACTTGCGAATGTGAGATCTAATAAAGATAGTATGATAAGATAAATATAGTTTTGGTATTTAATAAGATATATGCAAAAAGTAAAGATGCAAATAAAGGTATATGGAAAACAAATATGATAAGAGATAGACCTGGGGGCCATAGGTTTCACTAGAGGCTTCTCTCAAGATAGCATAACTATTACGGTGGGTGAACAAATTACTGTCGAGCAATTGATAGAAAAGCGCATAGTTATGAGATTATCTAGGCATGATCATGTATATAGACATCACGTCCATAACAAGTAGACCGACTCTCGCCGCATCTACTACTATTACTCCACACATCGACCGCTATCCAAAGATGCATCTAGTGTATTAAGTTCATAAGAACAGAGCAACGCATTAAGCAAGATGACATGATGTAGAGGGATAAACACATGCAATATGATATAAACCCCATCTTGTTATCCTCGATGGCAACAATACAATACGTGTCTTGCAACCCTTTCTGTCACTGGGTAAGAACACCGCAAGATTGAACCCAAAGCTAAGCACTTCCCCCATGGCAAGAAAGATCAATCTATTAGGCCAAACCAAACTGATAATTCGAAGAGACTTGCAAAAATAACTCAATCATACATAAAAGAATTCAGAGAAGATTCAAATATTATTCATAGATAAACTTGATCATAAACCCACAATTCATCGGATCTCGACAAACACACCGCAAAAAGAGATTACATCGAATAGATCTCCACAAGAGAGGGGGAGAACATTGTATTGAGATCCAAAAAGAGAGAAGAAACCATCTAGCTAATAACTATGGACCCGTAGGTCTGTGGTAAACTACTCACAACTCATCGGAGGGGCAAGGATGTTGATGTAGAGGCCCTCCGTGGTTGCTTCCCCCTCCGGCAGAGTGCCGGCAAGGGCTCCACGATGGGATATCGCGGATACAGAAGGTTACGGCGGTGGAAATTGTGTTTCCTCGTGCTCCTGGATGTTTTCGTGGTACATAGACATATATAGGAGGAAGAAGTACGTCGGTGGACGCCCGAGGGGCCCACGAGACAGGGGGACGCGCCCTACAGGGGGGGCACCCTCCTATCTCGTGGGCCCCTCGGAGCTTTCTTGACTTGCACTCCAGGCTCTCCGGATCATATTTGTTCCAAAAATAACGCTCCCGAAGGTTTCATTCCGTTTGGACTCCGTTTGATATTCCTTTTCTTCGAAATACTGAAATAGGCAAAAAAACAGCAATATGGGTTGGGCCTCCGCTTAGTAGGTTAGTCCCAAAAATGATATAAATGTGTAAAATAAAGCCCATAAACATCCAAAAGAGGTAATATAATAGCATGGAACAATAAAAAATTATAGATACGTTGGAGACGTATCACCGGCCCACTTAGCACGGATCGTTTGGCAAGCTATTGCTACATCTTGAGCTTGCGTTGGTTTTCCTCGAAGAGGAGAGGGTGATGCAGCAAAGTGTAGCGTAAGTATTTTCCTCAGTTTTGAGAACCAAGGTATCAATCCAGTTGGAGGCTCCTCAAAAGTCCCACGCACCTACACAAACAAACTGAGAACTCGCAACCAACGCAATAAAGGGGTTGTCAATCCCATCACGGCCACTTGCGAAAGTGAGATCTAATAAAGATAGTATGATAAGATAAATATATTTTTGGTATTTTATAAGATAGATGCAAAAAGTAAAAGATGCAAATAAAGGTAGATGGAAAACAAATATGATAAGAGATAGACCCGGGGGCCATAGGTTTCACTAAAGGCTTCTCTCAAGATAGCATAAGTATTACGGTGGGTGAACAAATTACTGTCGAGCAATTGATAGAAAAGCGCATAGTTATGAGATTATCTAGGCATGATCACGTATATAGGCATCATGTCCATAACAAGTAGACCGACTCCTGCCTGCATCTACTACTATTACTCCACACATCGACCGCTATCCAGCATGCATCTAGTGTATTAAGTTCATAAGAACAGAGCAACACATTAAGCAAGATGACGTGATGTAGAGGGATAAACACATGCAATATGATATAAACCCCATCTTGTTATACTCAATGGCAACAATACAATACGTGTCTTGCAACCCTTTCTGTCACTGGGTAAGAACACCGCAAAATTGAACCCAAAGCTAAGCACTTCCCCCATGGCAAGAAAGATCAATCTAGTAGGACAAACCAAACTGATAATTCGAAGAGACTTGCAAAGATAACTCAATCATACATAAAAGAATTCAGAGAAGATTCAAATATTATTCATAGATAAACTTGATCATAAACCCACAATTCATCGGATCTCGACAAACACACCGCAAAAAGAGATTACATCGAATAGATCTCCCCAAGAGAGGGGGAGAATATTGTATTGAGATCCAAAAAGAGAGAAGAAGCCATCTAGCTAATAACTATGGACCCGTAGGTCTGTGGTAAACTACTCACAACTCATCGGAGGGGCAAGGATGTTGATGTAGAGGCCCTCCGTGGTTGCTTCCCCCTCCGGCAGAGTGCCGACAAGGGCTCCAAGATGGGATCTCGGATCTGAAGGTTACTGGCGGTGGAAATTGTGTTTCGTGGTGCTCTGGATGTTTTGAGTGCACGTAGGTATATATAGGAGGAAGAAGTACGTCGGTGGACGCCCAAGGGGCCCACGAGATAGGGGGCGCCCTCCTATCTCGTGGGGCCCTCGGAGCTTTCTTGACATGCACTCCAGGCTCTCCGGATCAGATATGTTTCCAAAAATAACGCTCCCGAAGGTTTCATTCCGTTTGGACTCCATTTGATATTCCTTTTCTTTGAAATACTGAAATAGGCAAAAATAGCAATATGGGTGGGGCCTCCGGTTAGTAGGTTTGTCCCAAAAATGATATAAATGTGTAAAATAAAGCCCATAAACATCCAAAAGAGGTAATATAATAGCATGGAACAATCAAAAATTATAGATACGTTGGAGACGTATCAAGCATCCCCAAGCATAATTCCTGCTCGTCCTCGAGTAGGTAAATGATAAAAAGAGAATTTTTGATGTGGAATGCTACCTAGCATAATTCATAATATAATTTTCTTTATTGTGGCATGAATGTTCAGACCCAAATGAATGCAAAATAAAAGTTCATATTGACAGAAGAAATAGTAATACTTCAAGCATACTAATCAAAGTAATCATGTCTTCTCAAAATAACATGGCTAAAGAAAGTTATCCCTACAAAATCATATAGTTTGGCTATGCTCTATCTTCATCACACAAAGTATTTATCATGCACAACCCCGATAACAAGCCAACTAATTGTTTCATACTTCAATAATCTCAAACTTTTTCAACTTTCACGCAATACATGAGCGTGAGCCATGGACATAGCACTATATGTGGAATAGAAGGGTGGTTGTGGAGAATACAAAAAAGGAGAAGATAGTCTCACATCAACTAGGCGTATCAACGGGCTATGGAGATGCCCATTAATAGATATCAATGTGAGTGAGTAGGGATTACCATGCAACGGATGCACTAGAGCTATAAATATAAGAAATCTCAACAAAAGAAACTAAGTGGGGTGCATCCAACTTGCTTGCTCACGAAGACCTACGACACTTTTAAGGAAGCCCATCATTGGAATATACAAGCCAAGTTCTATACTGAAAAATTCCAACTAGTATATGAAAGTGACAACATATGAGACTCTCTAACATGAAGATCATGGTGCTATTTTGAAGCACAAGTGTGGAAAAAGAGATAGTAGCATTGTCCCTTCTCCCTTTTTCTCTCATTTTATTTTTTTTCTTTCCTTTTTTCCTTTTTCTCTTTTTTCTTTGGCCTATCTTGTTTCTTCTTTTTGGACTTTCTCTTTATTATTATTTTTTATTTTTTTATTTTTGTAAAGTCCGAAGTCTCATCCCGGCTTGTGGGGGAATCATAGTCTTCATCATCCTTTCCTCACTAGGACAATGCTCTAATAATGAAGATCATCACACTTTTATGGATTTACAACTCAAAGCTAGAATAAGATATGACTCTATATGAATGCCTCCGGCGGTGTACCGGGATATGCAATGAATCAAGAGCGCCATGTATGAAAATTATGAAGGTGGCCTTGCCACAAATACGATGTCAACTACATGATCATGCAAAAAGCAACATGACAGAAGTAATGCGTGTCATATGAATGGAACGGTGGAAAGTTGCATGGCAATATATCTCAGAATGGCTATGGAAATGCCATAATAGGTAGGTATGGTGGGTGTTTTGAGGAAGGTAAATGGTGGGTGTATGGTACCGGCGAAAGTTGCGCGATACAAGAGAGGCTTGCAATAGTGGAAGGGTGAAAGAGTGTGTATAATCCATGGACTCAACATTAAACAAAAGAACGCATATACTTGTTGCAAAAATTTAGAAGTCATCAAAAACCAAAGTACTATGCGCATGCTCCTAGGGGGATAGATTGGTAGGAAAAGACCATCGCTCATCCCCAACCGCCACTCATAAGGAAGACAATCAATAAATAAAACTGTGCTCCAACTTCATCACAAAGCGATTCACCATACGTGCATGCTACGGGTATCACAAGCTTCAACACAAGCATTCTTTAAATTCATAATCACCCAACTAGCATGACTTTAATATCACTACCTCCATATCTCAAAACAATTATCAAGCATCAAATTGATCATAGCATCCAATTCACTTTCTATGATAGTTTTTATTGTACTCAACTTGGATGCTCATCATTCTAGGACCAACTTTATGATAATAGCAAATACCATGATGTTCTAAAAGACTCTCAAAATAATATAAGTGAAGCATGAGAGACTAGCAATTTCTTCAAAATTAAGACACCGCTGTGCTCTAAAAGATATAAGTGAAGCACTAGAGCAAAAACTATCAAGCTCAAAAGATATAAGTGAAGCACATAGAGTATTCTAGCAAATTCTAATAAAATAGGCTTCTCCCAAAAGGTGTGTACAGCAAGGATGATTGTGGTAAACTAAAATGCAAAGACAAATATAATACACGACGCTCCAAGCAAAACACATATCATGTAGCGAATAAAAATATAGCTCCAAGTAAAGTTACCAATGAACGAAGACGAAAGAGGGGATGCCTTCCCGGGGCATCCCCAAGCTTAGGCTTTTGGATATTCTTGAATATCTTGGGGTGCCATGGGCATCCCCAAGCTTAGGCTCTAAGCACCCTTTATTCTATAGTCCATAAAAGCTTTACCCAAAACTTGAAAACTTCACAACACAAAACTCAACAGGAAATCTTATAAGCTCCGTTAGTGAAAGAAAACAAGACCACCACATAAGGTACTGCAATTAACTCAATATTTATTTAATTTGGTGTTAAACCTACTGTATTACAATTTTTTTATGGTTTATAAACTAATTTACTAGCCATAGATGCATTGAAATAAGCAAACAACACACGAAAAACAGAATCTGTCAAAAACAGAACAGTCTGTAGCAATCTGTAACTAACGCAAACTTCTGGAACTCTAAAACTCCTACCAAAATAGGAAGTCCTGGAAAACTTGTCTATTGAACATCAGCAAAAATAATCAACGCAAAAGCACGTTCCTGTGAATTAACAAAATTATATTCATGCGCGCAAAGTTTCTGTTTTTCAGCAGAATCAAATCAACTATCATCGTAGGTTATCCTATAGGTTCTACTTGGCACAAACACTAATTAAAAGATTAAAACACATCTATCCAGAAGGTAGATGCAAGATTTATTACTAAACAGGAGCAAAAACAAAAAAAATAAAATAAAAATTGGGTTGCCTCCCAACTAGCGCTATCGTTTAACGCCCCTAGCTAGGCATAAAAACAAAGATAGATCTAACGAGTGCCATCTTTGGCACTAGGTTCATAAGTAGCACGCATGATAGATTCATAAGGTAATTTGACTTTCTTTCTTGAGAAGTGCTCCATGCCTTTCTTTAATGGAAATTGGAATCGAATGTTCCCTTCCTTCATATCAATAATCGCATCAATTGTTTTAAGTAAAGGTCTACCAAGAATAATAGGGCAAGAAAGATTGCAATCTATATCAAGAACGATAAAATCTATGGGCACCGAATTTCTATTTGCAATAATAAGAACATCATTGATTCTTCCCATAGCCTTTTTAATGGTGGAATCCGCAAGGTGCAAATTTAAAGAGCAATCATCAAGATCATGGAAACCTAGAATATCACATAAAGTTTTTGGAATCGTGGAAACAATAGCACCCAAATCACACAAAGCAAAACACTCAAAATCTTTAATTCTAATCTTTATAGTAGGTTCCCACTCATAATTAAGTTTTCTAGCTATAGAAACTTCCAAATTAAGTTTTTCATCATAAGATTGCATCAAGGCATTAACAATATGTTTGGTAAAAGCTTTATTTTGACTATAAGCATGAGGAGAATTAACAATGGATTGCAACAAGGAAATACAACCTTTTAAAGAGCAATTATCATAATCAAATTCGTTGAAATCCGAGATAGTAAGTTCAACATTATTAGAACTTGAAGATTCTCCAATCTCACTCTTACCAAAACTAACATCAAGATCTAAAGACTCCGAATTTTTGGGACGCCTTCTAGGCAAAGTGGATTCATCATCACTCCCATCATTATCAAAATTCATATTGCAAAACATAGATCTAATGGGAGACGCATCAATAACTTTAAGATCTTCATCATTATTTTCGTGAAGACTAGAAGAACATGCTTTTTATAAAGCTTTCTTTTTTAGCACGCAATCTAGTGGTTCTTTCCTTGCACTCGTCAATGGAAATTCTCATTACTTTGAGAGACTCATTGATATCATGCTTAGGAGAAGAAGATCCAAGTTTAAGAGAATTAACATCAAGCGAAAGTCTATCAACGTTCCTAGCCAAATCATCAACTTTGAGCAATTTTTCTTCAAGCAAGGCGTTAAAATGCTTTTGAGAAATCATAAATTCTTTCACACTATTCTCAAAATCAGAGGGCATCTTATTAAAATTACCATAAGAACTATTGTAGGAATTTCCATAATTATTAGAGGAATTACTAGGGAACGGTCTAGCATTAAAATTTCCTCTATAAGCATTGTTTCCAAAACTATTCCTACCAACAAAATTCACATCCATAGATTCATTGTTATTCTCAATCAAGGAAGACAAAGGCATATCATTGGGATCAAGAGGAGTATTTTTAGTAGAAAACATCTTCATAAGTTCATCCATCTTTCCACTCAAAACATTGATTTCTTCTATAGCATGCACTTTTTTACTAGAAGATCTTTCAGTGTGCCATTGAGAATAATTAGCCATAATATTATCAAGCAATTTTGTAGCATCTCCTAACGTGATTTCCATAAATGTGCCTCCTGCGGCCGAATCTAAGAGATTTCTAGAAGCAAAGTTCAAACCGGCATAAAATTTTTGTATGATCATCCATAAATTCAAACCATGAGTAGGGCAATTGCGAAGCATCAATTTCATTCTTTCCCAAGATTGGGCAACATGCTCATGATCAAGTTTTTTAAAATTCATAATATTGTTCCTAAGAGTGATGATCTTAGCGGGAGGAAAATACTTAGAGATAAAAGCATCTTTGCACTTGTTCCAAGAATCAATACTATTTTTAGGCAAAGACGAAAACCAAACTTTAGCACGATCTCTAAGTGAAAACGGAAATAACTTCAATTTAACAATATCACTATCTGTATCTTTCTTCTTTTGCATATCACACAAATCAACAAAATTGTTTAGATGAGTAGCATCATCTTCACTAGGAAGGCCGGCAAATTGATCTTTCATAACAAGATTCAGCAAAGCGGTATTGATTTCACAAGACTCAACATCATTAAGAGGAGCAATCAGAGTACTAAGGAAATCATTATTATTGGTATTCGAGAAGTCACACAACTTGGTATTATCTTGTGCCATGGCAACAAGTAATCCAACACACAAGCAAATAGAAAAACGGCAAGCGAAAGAGAGAGGAGGAGAATGGGAAAGAGAGGGCGAATAAAACGGCAAGGGTGAAGTGGAGGAGAGGAAAACGAGAGGCAAATGGCAAATAATGTATATGCGAGGGAGATGGGTTTGTGATGGGTACTTGGTATGTCTTGACTTGAGCGAAGACCTCCCCGGCAACAACGCCAGAAATCCTTCTTGCTACGTCTTGAGCTTGCGTTGGTTTTCCTCGAAGAGGAGAGGGTGATGCAGCAAAGTGTAGCGTAAGTATTTTCCTCAGTTTTGAGAACCAAGGTATCAATCCGAAGAGGAGGCTCCTCAAAAGTCCCACGCACCTACACAAACAAGCGAGAACTCGCAACCAACGCAATAAAGGGGTTGTCAATCCCTTCACGGCCACTTGCGAAAGTGAGATCTAATAAAGATAGTATTATAAGATAAATAAATTTTTGGTATTTTATAAGATAGATGCAAAAAGTAAAGATGCAAATAAAGGTAGATGGAAAACAAATATGATAAGAGATAGACCCGGGGGCCATAGGTTTCACTAGAGGCTTCTCTCAAGATAGCATAAGTATTACGGTGGGTGAACAAATTACTGTCGAGCAATTGATAGAAAAGCGCATAGTTCTGAGATTATCTAGGCATCATCATGTATATAGGCATCACGTCCATAACAAGTAGACCGACGCCTGCCTGCATCTACTACTATTATTCCACACATCGACCGCTATCCAGCATGCATCTAGCGTATTAAGTTCATAAGAACAGAGCAACGCATTAAGCAAGATGACATGATGTAGAGGGATAAACACATGCAATATGATATAAACCCCATCTTGTTATCCTCCATGGCAACAATACAATATGTGTCTTGCAACCCTTTCTGTCACTGGGTAAGAACACCGCAAGATTGAACCCAAAGCTAAGCACTTCCCCCATGGCAAGAAAGATCAATCTAGTAGGCCAAACCAAACTGATAATTCGAAGAGACTTGCAAAGATAACTCAATCATACATAAAAGAATTCAGAGAAGATTCAAATATTATTCATAGATAAACTTGATCATAAACCCACAATTCATCGGATCTCGACAAACACACCGCAAAAAGAGATTACATCGATGAGATCTCCACAAGAGAGGGGAAGAACATTGTATTGAGATCCAAAAAGAGAGAAGAAGCCATATAGCTAATAACTATGGACCCGTAGGTCTGTGGTAAACTACTCACAACTCATCGAAGGGGCAAGGATGTTGATGTAGAGGCCCTCCGTGGTTGCTTCCCCCTTCGGCAGAGTGCCGGCAAGGGCTCCAAGATGGGATGTCGCGGATACAGAAGGTTACGGCGGTGGAAATTGTGTTTCGTGGTGCTCCTGGATGTTTTCGGGGTACATAGGTATATATAGGAGGAAGAAGTACGTCGGTGGATGCCCGAGGGGCCCACGAGACAGGGAGGCGCGCCCTACAGGGGGGGGGGCACGCCCTCCTATCTCGTGGGGCCCTCGGAGCTTTCTTGACTTGCACTCCAGGCTCTCTGGATCAAATTTGTTCCAAAAATATCGCTCCCGAATGTTTCATTCCATTTGGACTCCGTTTGATATTCCTTTTCTTCGAAATACTGAAATAGGCAAAAAACAACAATATGGGTTGGACCTCCGGTTAGTAGGTTAGTCCCAAAAATGATATAAATGTGTAAAATAAAGTCCATAAACATCCAAAAAAAGGCAATATAATAGATGGAACAATCAAAAATTATAGATACGTTGGAGACGTATCAGCTATACGCAGCAGCAGCCGCAGCTTGGTGACGATGTTCGGGCTTGGGATTTTTTGCTAAATATAATATCCTAAATATAATTATTTTAATTAAAAAATGTCACTGTTTATATGCTTGCGGACAGGCACAGGCTTGGGATTTTTTGCTTCGGGCTTTGCCAAGCCCGGCCTGGCTTATGATCGGGTCTACAACCCACCGCAGCAGCCGCCACAGCTACTCCTACTGCCCATTCCCCACGCACTTGGCTCAATGAATCTCTAATTTTTTTTTTACTTCAAAAGAACGTAAGGTTTCCATTTCACCTTTCTTTCCACCACCCCTTCGTCCAACCTTTCATGTATATGGTAATCAACCACCTTAATTTACTTACCTTCTAAACCAATTTCACTTTAATTTACTTACCAAATTTCTAATCAAAATATAAGGTAATTCACGGTCAGATTTTGATGAACATTTATTTACGCAATCATATTATTATAGACAGATAAATCACAAGCTAACGTATTAGAATATTTATATCATGTTACAACGCACGAGCATTGTTCAAGCAAAAATCTTTCCCTAATAATAAAGCACGGATTGACTCCGTGGGTTCACTATCACAATGCGCTTTCTTCCCATGTCACAATATTCTTCTTCCTGTCCTTTTTCTTGATTTTCATATTTTCCTTAATATCCGAGGTGGTACTATCGTCCGCCGTTCCTTCCGTGCGTGATCAAGTAAATAAAAAAAGGTAAGCGCACGGTTTCCTTTTTCTCTTCATCTCTCCCTTCGTGTGTCTCTCCTGCTGGGCCGAGCTGTGCCTGGGCCTGGTGCACGTTATTTTGTGAGGCAACTGGGCTGAGCTGGGCCTAGTGCGTATATTTTCTTTTTGATCGATTGGGAAGACGCAAAAAAGATGAGTTGCTCGCTTGGGTGTTGGAACTCAGGCACTCGCATGTTATGCGAAGGAAGAATCCGACCGAGCTGGCGGTTGATTGTGTTGAGAAATAGACTCTTTAACTAAGTAAATAGTACTGCCTCGCTACTTTGAATAAACTTGGACCAATTTATATATGTCCTGGGTACGAGAATCAACAAGCGTCTTGAGAATCAACTAATGAACTAGCGAAAAGGAAGGACTCAAAACGCCCAGTTGACAGTAAATAAAAAGGATGGACTATGCTTTGCAGATGGCAAGCATAAATAAACATCTCTCACAAGAGCATGATGACTGTCGCACAAAAGATGCCAGACGATAGGACAGAAGGCATGTAGTCAACTTTCAACATCCATTTGGTTATATTTGTGAAACTGCATTGGATGCCTTTGGGCTTCAAGATTTTTAGTTGAAACTTTTCCTCAATGGTGAACAGAAAGGTCTGCTGTACCAGCATGTATCCTAAGAGCTTGGAGAAAACATAGTGCTTCTCAAGATGCTCGATGTTGAAACTTCAAAAAATCTTGATCATGACTCTCAATAGCAAATCGATGTCCATGCATCTCATCCTAGAAATGCCCTAAATCGGAGAATAAGCTGCTGAGTTTTGCATCAAAGAGTGCCCTATTCAAAGGTCTTCGAGTAAGCGTGTCAACTTGCTTACCATGTCGTCTATCTTCATACAACCAGCAGCGGCTACACCTGCGCCGCTAACCAGTGCAACCGTCTATGTTTCTTGTTAAAATAGCAGCGCGACATTTAGTTAAACGAAACAACCGGCAGTGGCAAAACATAAAAACAACATGCAAAAAGTCTATGCGTGAGTGGAATCAAATACAACACCTCGCGCGAGATAACAGTTCTTCAATTTGTTGTCTAAAATTGCGGCTCAACTTATAAACTATATGCAACAAAAGATGTAAGCTTTTTTCTCAAACGTGATTTTTTTTCAAAAAAGTAAATAGTTTTGAAAAAACAAACATTTTCAAAATATGCTAACAAATTTTTAGAGACGTGAATATTTCTCAAAACTATGAACAACTATTTGAAAATGCAAACAATTATTGAAAAACAGGAACATAATTGAAAAATGGGAACATTTTCTGAAATTATGAACATTTTTTAAAACGCAAACATTTCATGAAATTCCCCTAAGAATTTACAAACAAATTATGAAAACATGATTTTTTTTGAATTTATGGACAAAATTTGAAACCAGAAGTTTGTTTTCTACAAAAGCCAACACATTTTGAAATTGTGAACAATGTTTCAAAACCCAAAAATTTAATGAAATTGCCTACACGTTTTTTTGAATTTGCGAACAAAGTTGGAAAACATGAACATTTTTATAATGATTTAACATAATTTTAAACATAAACATTTTCTGAAATCGTGAATTTTTTTAAAATCTGTGAAAATACATAAAAAAGTGAATAATTTCAGAAATTTCAAACTTTTTAGAGTTCCACAAATATTTTTAAAATTTCTGAACATTTGTTGAAAAAATAAAAATAAACCTTCAGTGAGTAAATTGAGCTTGCTCGTACTTGTGTCTATTACCTCAATCCATTATTATTAAGCTAGGTGCAATGAGTAGGTTCGTTGTTTTTGGGTCGTTCATGAAAAATGTCTGATTTAGTCTCTCCAGCAGATCGTTACAGAGCACCAACCAATATATGCGATGGGTATTTTTTCCTCCAATTGGAAGCTGCTTCTTCATGTTGTCATCGGCTACAATTAGATGCATTTAATCTTCATGCGAGGTTATCACTTAGTCGTAGAGTTCGGCCGCCAATCCCTTTAAATCTAGATGAGAGGGTTTGTTTACTTATCAAAATAAAATAATCAACTTCTCATTTTTACACTAAATTTCATCAATTTACCTACATTTGCAAGTTGTATGGAAAATCAATAAATCGCTCCAACAATCGATAGAGAGTGAAGAGTGGGTCCTGATTATCCCTAGAAAAACGAACACACCATTGTGTTGTTACAGATGAGCAGGAAAGATTTAACTTCGCATTTCTCCAACAGAATAAATTAACTCCCAATACTTTGGATGCTTCATACACGAGATTGTGGGTGAACATGAGATAGGCGGTATATAATGGGACAGTGGGAGTATGATATAGCTTAACATATAGTTGCAATCGGACAGTGTTTAACTTGGCTGGATGGTCAACTTTTCTCCTGTGCGATGCACGGGCAATGTGCTAGGCTTGTGGCACAACTAGGCCCGGAGGCCTGAGCCTGAAAGCCCAGCATCTGGCCAGGCTCGGGCTCTACTTTTCCGCACGAAGCCTGCCCGAAATGACCATATATACCTTTTTATTTTAAATACATGTATAATAAATTAATATCCTGAATATGATTATTTTAATTAAAAATACCACTGTTCATGTGCTTCAGGACGGCCTCAGGCTTGCGATTTTTTGCTTCAGGCTTTGCCATGCCCAGCCCGGCTTATGATCGCGTTTATACAACCCATCGCAGCAGCATACCTGCCCAAACAGGCTGGCCCGACACGGCACGGCTCGGCCCGCAGTAAACGTGCCTCGCACGGCATGGCCCGCCTCAGCACGAATAATAATCGGGCCATGCCGTGCCAGCCTACGGGCTGGAGCTAGCATCCCAAGGACGACACGTAGGCTACATGGCCGGCACGCGGCACGCCAGCCCGTTGTGGCACGCTGGCCTCCCTGGCACAATTTTTTCTTTTTTCTTCATAATACCTCTGAAAATAACGAAAAGGGCCAAAAAAAAGTAGAATACTGCAAAATTTGATAGACTATTACGTGGGATAAATCTAGAGTCTTATTGCACATGTACATCATTAAGAACTACCATCTCAAAGAGGTAAAAGAATACAAGACATGCTCTAGAATTACAAAAGAATAAAAAATACAACATATTAGAGTATTATATGTATTTATATAGGACATATTTATATATTTCAAAAAATAAACGGGTCGTGTCGTGCCAGCCCGCGTGCCCCGCCTCCAGGCCCAGGCACAGCCCGTGGCGTGCCATGTGCCTGGACTGGCCCGTTTAGCCCAGGGCGAGCTGTGCCTAGGTCGTCCCATGCCTGCATGCTATCGGGTTGGCCCATTTAGCACGCCTCGTTTGGCCAGCTATACGCAGCAGCCGCCGCAGCTTGGCGACGGGTTCGGGCTTGGGATATTTTGCTGAATATAATATCCTAAATGTAGTTCTTTTAATTAAAAAATGTCACTGTTTATATGCTTGGGGATGGGCTAGGGCTTGGGATTTTTTGCTTCAGGCTTTGCCAAGCCCGGCCCGGCTTATGATCGGGTCTACAACCCACCGCAGCAGCCGCCGCAGCTACTTCTACTGCCCATTCCCCACGCACTTTGCTCAACGAATCTCTATTTTTTACTTAAAAAAGAATGTAAGATTCCCATTTCACCTTTTTTCCCACCATCCCTTCGTTCAATCTTTCATGTATATGGTAATCAACCACTTTAATTACTTTCCTTCTGAACCAATTTCATTTTAATTTACTTACCAAACTTCTAATCAATATATAAGGTAATTCACGGTCAAAATTTGATGAACATTTATTTACACAATCGCATTATTACAGACAGATAAATCACAAGCTAACATACTAGAATATTTATATCCCGTTATAACGAACGGGCATTGTTCTAGTAAAAATAAGACAAAAATAGCCCAGCAGCACCCGCGTTTTGGCCATCGCCACAAGACAACCCACCGCAGACCAGCCGGCAAGACGGCCAGAGACGACGCTTCGCCACTCCCGTCGCGCCGCCTCCTGTCTGGCTCCTTCCCCGCCTTCGCCACGCGCCGCCACTTACCTTCGCGTCACCTTCTCTGCTTCTCTCCAGCCGCCGACCACCGTAGACCCGTAGTGCGCTGACTCGGTTTTCCAATTTTGTTCGGCATTTTGGGTTCAAAATTGCTTAACCGAGCCAAACACCGAACTACACTAACCGAATCTCGGTTTCTACCTACCTAAGAGCATCTCCCGCCGTTGGCCCCCCAGGGGGCGCCTAAAATCGCCGCCTGGGGGCGAGCCGGCGCAAAAGAATGGCCTGGGGGCGAGTTTCCCCCAAGTCGCCGGCTCCAGGGCCGCCCCCAGGCGCGTCTAATTTTTTTAAGAAAAAAACGTTCGGCGAAGTTCGGTTAAACACTGCTAAATTTCGGCAAACTTTGGCATATATTACATGTTCGCGACGCGTTTACATTGCAAATATAACTAAAAAAATTGCTAAACGCGGAGTACTCGCCGTCGTCGCCGCGTTTCGCCGCCGCGGCGGCGACGGCGTTTTCTCCTCCTGACGCTGCCGTCTCGCTGCACACCTCGCTCACTGGCGTCGCCATGGCGGACAGTGCCGGCAGCAGCAGGGCGTTGTCGTCGCTGTCCGAGGACGACGACTCTCCTCCTTCTTCGCGGCCCCGCGGCGCTACTCGGCGCGCCGCGCAGCAGCGACCTGGCGCTCCCTCTCCATCCTGAGGAAGTCCTTGCGCGCCCATTTCAGGGCCACATCATCGTCGAGCGCCACCTCGCCGGGCTCCGTCTTCACGGCGGGGAGCCCCGGCTCCGTTTTCACCGGCGCGAGCCCAGGCTCCGTCTTCCGCTTGACGAAGCATGGAGGAGCCAACGAGGGGGCGCGCCGGCCGCCTTCGTTGATGACGATGCCGGCGCTGCGAGTGCGCCGGCCGAGCGGCGTCTCCGTCGCGGGCTCGGTCTTGACGCTGAGCAGTGTCGGAGAGCCAGAGGAGTGGGAAGAAGATCGCGACGAGGAGGAGGAAGACGATGAAGAAACGAACCTCCTGGGCAGCCATTGCCCGGTGCGTCGATGGCGGGCTGGGGTCGGGGCCGCCGGGGAAAGGTACGTCAATGGCGGCTCGTTGCCGCCCTCAAGGTGCGCCAACACGCCGTCGAGCGTGCGGCCGGGGAAGCCCCACCACACGCGACGACCCTCACTGTTCTTCATGCCGCCCACCTCCGGCGCCCCATTGGTGGACGCCAGCCTCTGCTCCTGACGGTGCTCGAAGTACACCGCCCATGCCGAGTGGTTGTTGGCGGCGTACTGGGGGAGGGCGTGCTGCTCATCGGTGAGGGAGGCGCGCGTGAGCTCGACCTCGTCGGCGAAGTAGGCGGTCCGCGCCACGGCGTCGGGCAACGGCGGAACGGGCACTCCCCCGTTGCTGAGCCGCCACCCCGATGACCCGGCGCGCATGTCCGGCTGCGTCGGGATGTTAGCCTCGAACAGAGCCACGACTCATTGCGCATGAGCAGCAGCGGCGGCCGTTGGCCGCCGCCTCGTCGCCGGGGAAGCGTTCGGCCATTGGGGCTGCCGGGGTGAGGGAGGGCTCGGAGGCGGCGCACGGGAGAGGGAGAGGGAGGGCTCGGCGGCGGCGGTGCACGGCAGAGGGAGAGGGCTTGGGAGCGAGGGCTGGTGTGGCCTGAGGCGAGGGAGGGCGCCGACTTATATAGCCACGCCCGTATGTACGCGTGGCGGAAGGGAAGGCGACGCCACGCCGCCCCGTGACGCGCCGCCCGTGACGAATCAATGGCAAGGCTGACCGGCGGCGGCAGCGTGACAGCCTTGGCATTGATTCCCGCGGGAACCGAGGCGATGAGGGCGACGAAACGCCCGTCTCGCTGACCTGGCGGGCCTGCGGCTGCTTCGCGCCAAAACCACTCGCCCTGGCGCCCCAGTAGCGCCGGTTCACCTCGATTTCAGCCAGGCCGCGAAAATCGAACCGTGACGCGACCCGCCGCTTTTTACGGACATGAAAAAGGCGCATGGGAGACCGTTCTGGGGCGCGGCTGGAGATGCTCTAACGCCCACGCCTCTTGCTGCTCCACGCCGGACTCGCCACCGGAGGAGGGCCAAAACCGAATACGAATAAAGCCGCCAAGTCAATGCAGGCAGCGATCACCACCACCGCGTCCGCGAACCCGCATCTGAAGCCTCTGGTCTCCTCGCTGCGGCCGTCGCCCCCGCACCGGGTCCGGGTCCACCCTCCTCGCCACCGCCCGAACACGGGGGCGAGCGCCATGGCCTCCTCGGCGCCTCAGGAGCTCACCATCACGCGCCCCGACGACTGGCACCTCCACCTCCGTGACGGCGACGTGATGGCCGCGGTGCTCCCCCACAGGTTTGCTCCTTCTGCTGCTAGTGCACTCTTACTGTTCGGTGCAATGCCTCAAAGAACTTAACGGGCAGGGTGGCTGTGTGTTTGTTGTGTGCTCTGTGGCAGCGCGAGGCACTTTGAGAGAGCCATCGTGATGCCCAACCTGAAGCCACCGGTTACAACAACGGCACGTGCGATCGCGTACAGAGATGAGATCCTGAAGGCGCTGCCTCCTGGGAGCAGCTTCGTGCCGCTCATGACGCTCTACCTCACGGACAGCACTAGCCCGGAGGAAATCAAGGTCGCAAGTACGGATTCTCCCTACCGCAATTGGTTCTTTAGCTGTTTTTTTTTTCTGCTGTTTGTACTTTATTCTTACATCTCATGATTATCAAATATCTATATCTGTCTCCAAACTAGCAAAAATACAAATCTATGGTCAGCTCTATTATTTGTTAGTGTTAATGTGCATTTGCGCAATGAGTTTGTTACCACATTGTTAGTGTATGTTAGAAGCTAGCTAGATAAGCTTTATTAACGTGATTACGATTATTCCCTTAACGATTCTGAGTCATCCTGTAAATGTTATGCTCCTCCTTCAGTCATGACTCATAATTATATAATGTTTATTTTCATGCCATGTTTGTTTTGTTGGTTTGTAGGAAAGAGTGGTGTGGTTTTTGCTGTCAAGTTGTATCCTGCTGGAGCAACTACTAACTCCCAAGATGGCGTAACTGATATTTTGGGGAAATGCTTGCCTGTCCTTGAAGAGATGGTCAAGCAGGAAATGCCTTTACTTGTAAGTAGTTATTGTTCTTCTCCCTACACAGAATCCCAAAGTTTTGGCTCATCTGCCAAGTTGGTCTCTAGTTTCACTTCAGATGTTAAATGGGCTTGTCATTTGTTGCCTTGACAATACCGAACTTATCAAAAAGATGTTTTTCGGAGCTAGTACTATTGATTCCTGTACGATCAATGCCAACATAGTCACCTTTATGGCTATTTTTCATTTCCTTCAGGTTCATGGAGAAGTCACAGATCCTCATGTCGACACCTTTGACCGTGAGAAGGTCTTCATTGAGAAAATATTAGCACCACTTGTACAAAAACTTCCACAGCTGAAAATTGTTATGGAACATATCACTACGATGGATGCAGTGAACTTCGTAGAATCATGCAAAGAAGGTATGTGCTGTTACAATGAACCTTAGGGCCTGTTCGGAAGTCATCTGGCTCCGCGCTTCATAAACTCCAGACGCAGAGCTGAGCCGAACGGCTTACTTCTGATTTCCCTTATACATGGTTCTTACATTTTGTTGTGTTTTCAGGTCATGTTGCTGCAACAGTGACTCCACAGCATCTCCTTCTAAACAGGAATGCGTTGTTTCAGGGTGGTTTACAGCCTCACAATTATTGCTTGCCAGTGCTGAAGAGAGAAACCCACAGTATGTTCTGGTCACTCGTGTCCCTAAGCCACAAAAGTTTCCAGTCTCGTATCTCTAATTCTGCTTTTTCAAGAACGCGCAAGAAATATCTAATTCTGCTCAACTTCCTACCATTAATTATTGTTCTTGTTGAGATAATTGGTAGAAAACATTGACTTGGACATTCCTTCAGCACTAAAAGACTAGATCTACAACATTGCTATTCTTGCATTACATTATCATGTTCCTTGTGATGATAATTATATTCAGCTTCTTGCCCAACATTACAATTTTGAATACAAGAACATGGCTATGGACTTCGTTGCATTCTTTTATTATCACCTCCATTTGTAGGATAGCACGAGCGATGTCCTTGGTAGAAAATATGCTCAATCTCCCTTTTCTTCTTTCTACAGCATCCAATGTGTTTAACTGTCTCTGAATCTTCTACCTCAGGACAAGCTATTGTTTCTGCTGTAACAAGTGGAAGCAAACAATACTTTCTTGGTACTGACAGTGCTCCCCATGATAAACGGATGAAGGAGTGTTCCTGTGGATGTGCAGGAATATATAGTGCTCCTGTTGCTCTTTCTCTTTATGCGAAGGTATTTGAAGAGGTAATATTTCTTTCTCTCTCTCTCTCTCTCTCTCTCTCTCTCATCGGAGTTCAGTATTTTGTTTGGCTTGGATATCTTACCATCTTACTAGAAACTATAGTCATAATGATTTCAGCTACAAAAAGCCTATCACAATCTTACAGGGAAAGAACTACTCCGTCAGACATGAAAATGCTAAAATTTCCTACTAATCTGTTTCTTGGACATATTTTGTCCTGTTTCAGGCCGGTGCTCTTGATAAGCTAGAGGCGTTTACAAGCTTCAATGGGCCAGATTTTTATGGTCTCCCAAGGAACACATCAAAGACTGTTCTGAGAAGGAGCCCCTGGAAAGTGCCTGCAACTTATGCGTACGGTTCAGGGGTGATTGTGCCAATGTCCACCGGCAACACTCTGGAATGGCTTCCGTCCGATCAGCCTGAAGAATAAGCAAATTACAGACGGTCCATTTGGGGGAGAAACAATAAGTGGAGCCGTTCCATCTCCCCCCCTTTCTGTAGATTGAGCCTGACAAACAAGGTTTTGGTTGTAGACTTACCCCGTGTGGGATTCTTAAAATCAACTTTGTAAGAGCAACTTATTCGAAGCAAGAGCGAAAAAGTCTTCGTCTGAATAAAAGAAACGACAATGTTAAAATCCTGCCGACTGGTGGTTTGCATCAGGCGCGTACGACTCGCGAGCCGCTCGATCGGAATCCAACGTCGCGCGTCGTCCGTGGTGAGCGCAGCGCGCGTGGCGGTAGCCGTTACGTTGCTTCCCTCTCGATGACAAGTGAGCCCCGCTGAAACCGCCCGTCTCGCCCAATGCCCACGATCCCCACTTCCCCCCTCTCACTCGCCCGCATTACTTCTTCCCTTTCTGGCTGCTGCGGTTGGCATTCGAATCCCCTCTCGCTAACCTCTCCCTCGTCCGCGACGGTTGCTGGTGGTGGCGCGCTCCGGTTCGTGGCGGACGGTGTCTGAATCTGCGGTGAGGAACGCATTACCCACCCCCTTGTCTCCATGTTTTGCTCCGCCAATAACTTCCTGCCGGTCCGCCATTGATTTTTGCTGCTCGGAGCCTTCGAATCCGGTGGGTTGTAGTTTAGGCCGGCTTCTAGTTTCTGAATCGGCATTGAGGAGCGCATCCCCCCCACCCGCCCCGCTCTGGATTCCTGTTGCTCCGCTGGCATGCTCCGCCGTTGTTTTTTGGTGTTCGGACCCTTCGAATCCGGCCGGTTGTTGTGCCCATTAGGTTAGATTAGGTCGCCTTCTAGTTCCAGTTCAATATGGCTCGGACATCTGGTGGGTGTGGGTAGATTTTCGTGGTGGATAAGCGTGGTCGGTTCTACTAAGCATTTTCCCACACGTTTTTTGTTCACCTGTTAGTGTCGTGGATGTGGATTTTTAGGACATGCAATAGTGTTTGGTTTATGGATTTTAAGATGTGCATTAGTGGCTGAGGATTTGAACAGTAACCCTAAGTTCACTCCCAAAATGTTGTTATGTTGTTTGTATTGAACTTTCCAATGGCATTGCACTCAAATTACCAGATGCTGAAGCACTGCTATTATCGATGTTGTTTGTTATGGTTAAATTATCATGATGATGGTATTACACATACCAATGACATTGCACTGAAATTACCAGTCGCTGAAACACTTTTTTTATGAGTGGTGTTGTTTATGTGCCTAAATTTCTAGTGAAGGAAATATGCCCTAGAGGCAATAATAAAGTTATTATTTATTTCCTCATATCATGATAAATGTTTATTATTCATGCTAGAATTGTATTAACTGGAAACATGATAGATGTGTGAATACGTAGACAAACATAACGTCACTAGTATGCCTCTACTTGACTAGCTCATTAATCAAAGATGGTTATGTTTCCTAACCATAGACACGTGTTGTCATTTGATTAACGGGATCACATCATTAGGAGAATGATGTGATTGACATGACCCATTCCGTTAGCCTAGCACTTGATCGTTTTAGTATGTTGCTATTGTTTTCTTCATGACTTATACATGTTCCTATAACTATGAGATTATGCAACTCCCGTTTACCGGAGGAACACTTTGTGTGCTACCAAACGTCACAACGTAACTGGGTGATTATAAAGGAGCTCTACAGGTGTCTCCGAAGGTACATGTTGGGTTGGCGTATTTCGAGATTAGGTTTTGTCACTCCGATTGTCGGGGAGGTATCTCTGGGCCCTCTCGGTAATGCACATCACTATAAGCCTTGCAAGCAATGTAGCTAATGAGTTAGTTACGGAATGATGCATTACGTAACGAGTAAAGAGACTTGCCGGTAACGAGATTGAACTAGGTATTGGATACCGACGATCAAATCTCGGGCAAGTAACATACCGATGACAAAGGGAACAAAGTATGTTGTTATGCGGTTTGACCGATAAAGATCTTCGTAGAATATGTAGGAGCCAATATGAGCATCCAGGTTCCGCTATTGGTTATTGACCAAGAATAGTTCTAGGTCATGTCTACATAGTTCTCGAACCCGTAGGGTCCGCACGCTTAACGTTATGATGACAGTTTTATTATGAGTTTATAAGTTTTGATGTACCGAAGGTTGTTAAAAGTCCCGGATGTGATCACGGACATGACGAGGAGTCTCGAAATGGTCGAGACATAAAGATTGATATATTGGAAGCCTATATTTGGATATCGGAATGGTTCCGGGTGAAATCGGGATTTTACCGCAGCACCGGGGGGTTACCGGAACCCTCCCGGGAGTTATTGGGCCTTCATGGGCCCTAAGGGAGAAGAGGAGAGGAGGCAAGAGGTGGGCTGCTCCCCCTCCCCTCCCTAGTCTGAATAGGACAAGGAGAGGGGGGCGGCGCCCCCCCCCTTTCCTTCCCCTCTTCCTCCTCCTTCCCCCTTCTCCTTCTCCAACTAGGAAAGAAGGGAGTCCTACTCCGGTGGGAGTAGGACTCCCCTGGCGGCGCCTCCTTGGCGGCCGCCCCTTCCCTTGGCTCCTTTATATCACGGAGGCGGGGGCACCTCTAGACACACAAGTTGATCTTCGTGATCGTTCCTTAGCCGTGTGCGGTGCCCCCCTCCACCATATTCCACCTCGGTCATATTGTTGCGGTGCTTAGGTGAAACCCTGCGTCGGTAGAACATCATCATCGTCACCACGCCGTCGTGCTAACGAAACTCATCCCCGAAACCCTGCTGGATCGGAGTTCGGGGATCGTCATCGAGCTGAACGTGTGCTGAACTCGGAGGTGCCGTACGTCCGGTGCTTGGATCGGTCGGATCGTGAAGACGTACGACTACATCAACCGCGTTGTCATAACGCTTCGCCACGGTCACGAGGGTACGTGGACAACACTCTCCCTCTCGTTGCTATGCATCACCATGATCTTGCGTGTGCGTAGGAATTTTTTGAAATTACTACGTTCCCCAACGATGGTATGAGAGCCGGTTTTATGCATTGATGTTATATGCACGAGTAGAACACAAGTGAGTTGTGGGCGATACAAGTCATACCGCTTACCAGCATGTCATACTTTGGTTCAGCGGTATTGTTGGATGAAGCAGCCCGGACTGACATTACGCGTACGCTTACGCGAGACTGGTTTTACCGCCGTGCTTTGCACATAGGTGACTAGCGGGTGTCTATTTCTCCAACTTTAGTTGAACCGAGTATGGTTACGCTCGGTCCTTGCGAAGGTTAAAACAGCACTAACTTGACAAACTATCGTTGTGGTTTTGATGCATAGGTAAGAACGCCCGTAGCAGTCACGTAAAATTTGCAACAACAAAGTAGAGGACGTCTAACTTGTTTTTGCAGGGCATGTTGTGATGTGATATGGTCAGTGATGCTATATTTTATTGTATGAGATGATCATCTTTTGTAACCGAAGTTATCGGCAACTAGCAGGAGCCATATGGTTGTCGCTTTATTGTATGAAATGCAAACGCCCTGTAATTACTTTACTTTATCACTAAGCAGTAGCGATAGTCGGAGAAGCAATAAATGGCATAACGACAACGATGCTACGATGGAGATCAAGGTGTCGCGCCGGTGACGATGGTGATCACAACGGTGCTTTGGAGATGGAGATCACAAGCACAAGATGATGATGGCCATATCATATCACTTATATTGATTGCATGTGATGTTTATCCTTTATGCATCTTATCTTGCTTTGATTGACGGTAGCATTTTAAGATGATCTCTCACTAAAAATTATCAAGAAGTGTTCTCCCTGAGTATGCACAGTTGCGAAAGTTCTTCGTGCTGAGACACCGCATGATGATCGGGTGTGATAGGCTCTACGTTCAAATACAACGGGTGCAAAACAGTTGCACACGCGGAATACTCAGGTTAAACTTGACGAGCCTAGCATATAACAGATATGGCCTCGGAACACGGAGACCGAAAGATCGAACGTGAATCATATAGTAGATATGATCAACATAGTGATGTTCACCATTGAAACTACTCCATCTCACGTGATGATCGGACATGGTTTAGTTGATTTGGATCACGTGATCACTTAGATGACTAGAGAGATGTGTGTCTAAGTGGGAGTTCTTAAGTAATATGATTAATTGAACTTAAATTTATCATGAATTTAGTACTTGATAGTATTTTTCTTGTCTATGTTTGTTGTAGATAGATGGCTCGTGCTGTTGTTCCGTTGAATTTTAATGCGTTCCTTGAGAAAGCAAAGTTGAAAGATGATGGTAGCAATTACACGGACTGGGTCCATAACCTGAGGATTATCCTCATTGTGCACGAAAAATTACGCCCTGGAAGCACCGCTGGATGCGAACTGCTGCTTGATGTAACCGACGACGTTAAGAACGTCTGGCGAGCAAAGCGATGACTACTCGATAGTTCAGTGTGCCATGCTTTATGGCTTAGAACCGAGTCTTCAACGACGTTTTGAACGTCATGGAGCATATGAGATGTTCCAAGAGTTGAAGTTAATATTTCAAGCAAATGCCCGGATTGAGAGATATGAAGTCTCCAATAAGTTCTATAGCTGCAAGATGGAGGAGAATAGTTACGTCGGTGAACACATACTCAAAATGTCTGGGTATAATAATCACTTGATTCAACTGGGAGTTAATCTTCCTGATGATAGTGTCATTGACAGAATTCTTCAATCACTGTCACTAAGATACAAGAGCTTCGTGATGAACTATAATATGCAAGGGATGGACAAGACTATTTCTGAGCTCTTCACAATGCTAAAAGCCGCGGAGGTAGAAATCAAGAAAGAACATCAAGTGTTGATGGTCAACAAGACCACCAGTTTCAAGAAAAAGGACAAAGTGAAGAAGAAGGGGAACTTCAAGAAGAACAGCAAACAAGTTGCTGCTCAAGAGAAGAAACCCAAGTCTGGACCTAAGCCTGAGACCGAGTGCTTCTACTACAAGCGATCGACACTGAAGCGGAACTGCCCCAAGTATTTGGCGGATAAGAAGGATGGCAAAGTAAACAAAGGTATATGTGATATACATGTTATTGATGTGTACCTTACTAATGCTCGCAGTAGTACCTGGGTATTTGATACTAGTTCTGTTGCTAATATTTGCAACTCGAAACAGGGACTACGGATTAAGCGAAGATTGGCTAAGGACGAGGTGACGATGCTCGTGGGAAATGGTTCCAAAGTCGATGTGATCGCGGTCGGCACACTACCTCTACATATACCATCGGGATTAGTTTTAGACCTAAATAATTGTTGTTTGGTGCCAGCGTTGAGCATGAACATTATATCTGGATCTTGTTTGATGCGAGACAATTATTCATTTAAATCAGAGAATAATGGTTGTTCTATTTATATGAGTAATATCTTTTATGGTCATGCACCCTTGAAGAGTGGTCTATTTTTATTGAATCTCGATAGTAGTGATACACATATTCATAGTGTTGAAACCAAAAGATGCAGAGTTGATAATGAGAGTGCAACTTATTTGTGGCACTGCCGTTTAGGTCATATCGGTATAAAGCGCATGAAGAAACTCCATACTAATGGACTTTTGGAATCACTTGATTAAGAATCACTTGGTACTTGCGAACCGTGCCTCATGGGCAAGATGACTAAAACGCCATTCTCCGGAACTATGGAGCGAGCAACTGATTTGTTGGAAATCATTCATACTGATGTTTGTGGTCCAATGAATATTGAGGCTCGCGGCGGGTATCGTTATTTTCTCACCTTCACAGATGATTTGAGCAGATATGGGTATATCTACTTAATGAAACACAAGTCTGAAACATTTGAAAAGTTCAAAGAATTTTAGAGTGAAGTGGAAAATCATCGTAACAAGAAAATAAAATTTCTACGATCTGATCGTGGAGGAGAATATTTGAGTTACGAATTTGGCTTACATTTGAAACAATGCGGAATAGTTTCGCAACTCACGCCACCCGGAACACCACAACGAAATGATGTGTCCGAACGTCGTAATCGTACTTTACTAGATATGGTGCGATCTATGATGTCTCTTACTGATTTACCACTATCATTTTGGGGTTATGCTTTAGAGACAGCCGCATTCACGTTAAATAGGGCACCATCAAAATCCGTTGAGACGACGCCTCATGAACTGTGTTTTGGCGAGAAAACAAAGTTGTCGTTTCTTAAAGTTTGGGGTTGCGATGCTTATGTGAAGAAACTTCAACTAGATAAGCTCGAACCCAAACCGGAGAAATGTGTCTTCATAGGATACCCAAAAGAAACTGTTGGGTACACCTTCTATCACAGATCTGAGGGCAAGATTTTCGTTGCTAAATTCAGATCCTTTCTAGAGAAGGAGTTTCTCTCAAAAGAAGTGAGTGGGAGGAAAGTAGAACTTGATGAGGTAACTGTACCTGCTCCCTTATTGGAAAGTAGTCCATCACAAGAACCGGTTCCTATGACAACTACACCAATTAGTGAGGAAGCTAATGATATTGATCATGAAACTTCAAATCAAGTTTCTACTAAACCTCGTAGGTCTACCAGATTAAGATCCGCACCAGAGTGGTACGGTAATCCTATTCTGGAAGTCATGTTACTTGACCATGGCAAACCTACGAACTATGAGGAAGCGATGATGAGCCCAGATTCCGCAAAATGGCTAGAAGCCATGAAATCTGAGATGGGATCCATGTATGAGAACAAAGTATGGACTTTGGTTGACTTGCCCGATGATCAGCAAGCCATTGAGAATAAATGGATCTTTAAGAAAAAGACTGACGCTGATGGTAATGTAACTGTCTATAAAGCTCTACTTGTTGCGAAAGGTTTTCGACAAGTTCAAGGGGTTGACTACGATGAGACTTTCTCACCCGTAGTGATGCTTAAGTCTATCTGAATGATGTTAGCAATTGCTGCATTTTATGATTATGAAATTTGGCAAATGGATGTCAAAACTGCATTCTTGAATGGATTTCTGGAAGAAGAGTTGTATATGATGCAACCAGAAGGTTTTGTCGATCCAAAAGGTGCTAACAAAGTGTGCGAGCTCCAGCGATCCATTTATGGACTGGTGCAAGCATCTCGGAGTTGGAATAAACTGTTTGATAGTGTGATCAAAGCATATGGTTTTATACAGACTTTTGGAGAAGCCTATATTTACAAGAAAGTGAGTGGGAGCTCTGTAGCATTTCTGATATTATATGTAGATGACATATTATTAATTGGAAATGATATAGAATTTCTGGATAGCATAAAGGGATACTTGAATAAAAGTTTTTCTATGAAAGACCTCAGTGAAGCTGCTTACATATTGGGCATCAGGATCTATAGAGATAGATCAAGACGCTTAATTGGACTTTCACAAAGCACATACCTTGATAAAGTTTTGAAAAGTTCAAAATGGATCGAGCAAAGAAAGGGTTCTTGCTCAGTATTACAAGGTGTGAAGTTGAGTTAGACTCAATGCCCGACCACAAAGCAGAAGATAGAGAGAAAATGAAAGATGTTCCTATGCTTCAGCCATAGGCTCTATCATGTATGCAATGTTGTGTACCAGACCGACGTATGCTTAGCAATAAGCTTGGCAGGAGGTACCAAAGTAATCCAGAGTGGATCATCGGACAGCGGTCAAGAACATCTGAAATACGAAAAGGACTAAGGATATGTTTCTCGTATATGGAGGTGACAAAGAGCTAGTCGTAAATGGTTACGTTGATGCAAGCTTTGACACTGATCCGGACGATTCTAAATCGCAAACCGGATAGGTGTTTTTATTAAACGGTGGAGCTGTAAGTTGGTGCAGTTCTAAACAAAGCGTCATGGCGGGATCTACATGTGAAGCGGAGTACATAGCTGCTTCAGAAGCAGCAAATGAAGGAGTCTGGATGAAGGAGTTCATTTCCGATCTAGGTGTCATACCTAGTGCATCGGGACCAACGAAGATCTTCTGTGACAATACTGGTGCAATTGCCTTGGCAAAGGAATCCAAATTTCACAAGAGGACCAAGCACATCAAGAGACGTTTCAATTCCATCCGGGACCAAGTCCAGGTGGGAGACATAGAGATTTTCAAGATACATACGGATCTGAATGTTGCAGACCCGTTGACTAAGCCTCTTCCACGAGCAAAACGTGATCAGCACCAAGACTCCATGGGTGTTAAAATCATTACTGTGTAATCTAGATTATTGACTCTAGTGCAAGTGGGAGACTGAAGGAAATATGCCCTAGTGGCAATAATAAAGTTATTATTTATTTCCTCATATCATGATAAATGTTTATTATTCATGCTAGAATTGTATTATCCGGAAACATGATACATGTGTGAATACATAGACAAACATAACGTCACTAGTATGCCTCTACTTGACTAGCTCATTAATCAAAGATGGTTATGTTTCCTAACCATAGACATGTGTTGTCATTTGATTAACGGGATCACATCATTAGGAGAATGATGTGATTGACATCACCCATTCCGTTAGCCTAGCACTTGATCGTTTTAGTATGTTGTTATTGCTTTCTTCATGACTTATACATGTTCCTGTAACTATGAGATTATGCAACTCCCGTTTACCGGAGGAACACTTTGTGTGCTACCAAACATCACAACATAACTGGGAGATTATAAAGGAGCTCTATAGGTGTCTCCGAAGGTACATGTTGGGTTGGCGTATTTCGAGATTAGGTTTTGTCACTCCGATTGTCGGGGAGGTATCTCTGGGCCCTCTCGGTAATGCACATCACTATAAGCCTTGCAAGCAATGTAGCTAATGAGTTAGTTACAGAATGATGCATTACGTAACGGGGAAGAGACTTGCCGGTAATGAGATTGAACTAGGTATTGGATACCGACGGTCAAATCTCGGGCAAGTAACATACCGATGACAAAGGGAACAAAGTATGTTGTTATGCGGTTTGACCGATAAAGATCTTCGTAGAATATGTAGGAGCCAATATGAGCATCCAGGTTCCGCTATTGGTTATTGACTGAGAATAGTTCTAGGTCATGTCAACATAGTTCTCGAACCCGTAGGGTCCTCACGCTTAACGTTACGATGATAGTTTTATTATGAGTTTATAAGTTTTGATGTACCAAAGGTTGTTCGGAGTCCCGGATGTGATCACGGACATGACGAGCTCGAAATGGTCGAGACATAAAGATTTATATATTGGAAGCCTATATTTGGATATCGGAATGGTTCCGGGTGAAATTGGGATTTTACCGGAGCACCGGGGGGTTACCGGAACCCTCCCAGGGGTTATTGGGCCTTCTTGGGCCCTAAGGGAGAGGAAGAGAGGAGGCAAGAGGTGGGCTGCGCCCCTCCCCTCCCTAGTCCGAATAGGACAAGGAGAGGGGGGCGGCGCCCCCCCTTTCCTTCCCCTCTTCCTCCTCCTTCCCCCTTCTCCTTCTCCAACTAGGAAAGAAGGAGTCCTACTCCGGTGGGAGTAGGACTCCCCCTGGCGCACCCTCCTTGGCCGGCCGCCCCCTTCCCCTTTGCTCATTTATATACGGGGGCAGGGGCACCTCTAGACACACAAGTTGATCTTCATGATCGTTCCTTAGCCGTGTGCGGTGCCCCCCTCCACCATATTCCACCTCTGTCATATCGTTGCGGTGCTTAGGCGAAGCCCTGCATCAGTAGAACATCATCATCGTCACCACGCCGTCGTGCTAACGAAACTCATCCCCGAAACCCTGCTGGATCGGAGTCCGGGGATCGTCATCGAGCTGAACGTGTGCTGAACTCGGAGGTGCCGTACATTCGGTGCTTGGATCGGTCGGGTCGTGAAGACGTACGACTACAT
Organism: Aegilops speltoides; assembly: GCA_021437245.1. Classification (NCBI taxonomy): domain Eukaryota; kingdom Viridiplantae; phylum Streptophyta; class Magnoliopsida; order Poales; family Poaceae; genus Aegilops; species Aegilops speltoides. The sequence continues at coordinate 384,132,756 of CM038143.1, forward strand.
CAACCGCGTTGTCATAATGCTTCCGCTTACGGTCTACGAGGGTACGTGGACAACACTCTCCCCTCTCGTTGCTATGCATCACCATGATCTTGCGTGTGCGTAGGAATTTTTTTGAAATTACTACGTTCCCCAACATCTAGTTATCGGTAATTTTGAGCGGTGCAATCGCGCTCTGATTACTAATTGTTCTTCAAACAGCTACATCCACATTAGGTTGTGTTTTTTGGACTGCAGCCTCGTGATTTTAATGCTTTGCGTTTCTTTTTTTGGATATCTCCAGTGATGATGTGCAATCACTTACCATTATCATGTTACTGTAGTTACCAGTATTTTTCTAGTCTAACTACATGCAGCATAATGCTCATTTCTTATTCAATGGTCTGGTTGTTTTTTGTATGCTTACCGACATCATTTTTGTGATTATTAATGACCGTGTGTCAATGCTAATTTTATCACTGGTAATTTGGTTGTACACCATCAAATTGATGCCGCCTTTCTAACTTACCAATACTATTGTGCCTCATTTATCAGTTACACATGCTTTTATATACCTGTGCCATCTGTTTTGCTATTGTTTAGCAGGTGTGGTGAACCAAGTGCAGTTTGCTTGATTTATTTATCAATTGTATTATTGCTTTGTCAAACACCAGTTTATAAATGTTGCTATTAATTGTGATATCAGTTTTTCAGAAGTCATCTAATTGGTTCCATTCGCTTTTCTTTTTTGTTCCTACGTGACAGGGACACAATGCCGAGGAAGCGCAAAGGAGATGGTGATGGAATCGATGAGGTTCCTTTGAAAAAGGCAAAACGCCCTCCTCCGCGGAACAGAGCCTCACCCAGTTCACTTCTTCTAGCATGCAAGGACATGAATGATGACAGGAAGGGTGCCATTGTTGAGATGGATTTTACAAGCCTTCAGAATAACTAGTGTGACCATCTATTCAACAATCTCAGTGTGTGGTTTGTCGATGTCATGACGACCCGATTCCGTGAGGTGGTCGTACTGTATGCAGCGAGCTTCGGTTAATGAGGAATATGTGCATCGTGTTATGGGCGTGCCACGTGGAGGTAATGATGTCCCTTACAACCTCCATACTAAAGCTGATATTGAGTTAGGGCTTGAGTTGTTTGGCGAGCTTGGATATGCCCCTAAAATGACTGATCTTGTTGATCTCATAAAGGGTTCTGAAAATGCTGATGATTCTTTCAAGCGTATGTGGCTTTTGCTTGCGGGGAATACAGTCATTAACCCAATCATCTCCAACAAAGTTATCCCCATGTTATGCTATGTTGGTAAGTTGTTATGTAATTCTGTCATTTTCTTTCTTGTGTGCCTGATAACTTTACTATGTGTCAGTGTGGTAACTTTCATAGTTTTTGTGGTCCATTCGGTGAACTTCAGTTTCTTTTTGTTTTCAACTTGCAGCGTGACATCAATGGTATTAAAAATCTCAATTGGTCCAAATTTATTGTTGATGAACTACACAAGGCGCTGCTGAAATGCAAGCCTACCTGGGGTTGCCTTCTCTTCTACAATGTAAGTGACGATGCTTTCCTCTTACCTTCTTTTTTTTCATTTGTCATCTTTTTTCATTTTCTGTTTGATTTTTGTTCGTGTTTACCATGACGCTTGTATTTTTCTTATCAGCTATTGCACAATCATGCGATTGATCTTTCTGGACTCGGCATCGTATTGCCTGATGGTCCTTTTCCCATCAATGTCTGGTCGAAGAAGCTGATAACTCTTGTCCTCAACAAGGATGTTCAGGCTGACAAAGTTTCTTTCGGGAAACTACCGGTAATCTATATCTATGTTTTTCAGTTCACACACTGCTTTGCAACTGCATTTTCTTTTCATTGTTTTTTGTTGTTACTTTTCTGACTTGTCACTACATTTTTTTCCAGTTGAAGCCTGAGTTTGGCATGAATTTCTGTCTGTTTGGTGGTTTCGAAGGTCTTGACAAGTTTATGCGTGTTCATACTGCCCCAAGCTGCAATCGGGAGGTGAGCATGTAACCTCTTTTTTTTGCTATTCTATGTTTTTTCATAGGCTGATAACTTATTTGTTGCACTCAATGTGGTGACCCTCTTTTGATGTCAACTTGACACTCTTTACTAATGCCATCAGATATTGTTGCTTCCAATGTTTCATATCATCTATAAAGGATAATAATTATGTTTGCAACCTTGTGACAATTCTTAGTGTAATGCCTTGATAACTTTGTTACATTCCTGTGATAACTTGGTATCATGATAACTTTGATTGCATTCCTGTGATGATTCTTTTGTGTAAAGCCTTTGATAACTTAAGTTTTTTGCTGATATCTAATTGTGTTATTTTAGCTTTCTCGTATATTGATCTTCATTGTCCGTGTGCCTGAATGTTTGTTAAATCATGAATACATTCATGTGTTTACTGCAAGGACACCACACATTCTTGTTTGGTATTGTTCATGTGTGTGCTTTTCGTGAACTCATGATAACTTCTGTTGCATTTTGCTAATAACCTACTATTTATTTTTATTTTTTGCATTTTTTCTGTTGAACAGAAATTTGCCAAATCAACCCAGATAGTTGCTCGGTTCACGTCTGCCATGGCTGGCATACTAGGCGATCTTGTGCAATCATTTACCGCTTTGGATGATGAGGGCCATTCAGATGCGTCCCATCGGCTAGACGCTGGATCGAATGTTCTTTCTTCTGCTGCTCGTACGATGGCAAGGACCACACGCTCATCACAAGGCAAGCAGTCAGAAGCCTTGGAAAGAATGTTACTGAAGATTCTGGCAGTGATGACGAGTACCACGGAGGCAATGATGCTGAGTCTGATGAAGACTCCGATGATGACTCCGATGATTACCGAGTTGTTCGTCATCGCCATAACGATCCTTTCATTGCTTCATGCAGTGGTACCACGAATGTAGATACGGGCAGCGGTCTAGCTGATGATGACACCACACATCCGGATGATGCAACTGTCAAAGCTCATGAGAACACAGGACCAGATGTTGAAGACACGCCTATCCGCCCTGTCGATGAGAACCTCAATGAGTCTTAGATCATGCTCACTGGCACCTCTCACGCAGCATCAGTCAGATCAGGTGATGGAGGGCTTGGCCAGCAAGGTCTGACAGACACGCAAGCTGAGGCGGCCACTGAATCTTCTGTCAAGCGGTGTGGTTCTCAGTTGGCTTACCAGAGGCGCAAGAAACTAAGGCTACCATCACCCCCCGTCCAGCTTCACCAACTATGTCGCTCCGTCTAACTTCACCAGTTGTGCCCCCAGCCCATCGTAAAGGCCGTCTTCACCAAATGCACCGTCAGCAGCTGAAATACATTTAGCTGTGAAGAAAGTTGTGGTCCAGGAGCTTGGTATACGTGTGGCTGAAAAGGGAACCGGTGTCACCGTCCCACTATCCACAATGCGGAAGGAGGCCCCACGCAGGTGAATGATTTTTCCCATGTTTTTTTATTAATGTTGTGCCTTATACAAACATGGTAAATCTAGTTGTTTGAGTATGGTAGTTTGGGTAATTTCATGTTGATAATTAACTTGCTCATATTTACCTTGCAGGGCACCTGGCAAACAATCTGCTGCTGCTAAGGATTCAGAGATTGCACCAGTAAAAATGTATTCACATTCTTACTTTTGTTTATGTTCATTAGTTCTTTTCAGTTTTTCTATACTATTTTCATGTGCACTGAAACTATAGTTATGTTTTACACCTACCAACACGCTGGTTATTTTGTACTTTTTGTCTGATAACTTACTTTTTGATGAACATTGATAACTCAAATATGCCCCCTGATAATTTAGAGTTACCAATCTTAGTAACTGTTTGTGCTTGTAACATTTGTTTTTTTTCATGCAGTGCACCTATGAAACAAGTTGCTGCTGCTAAGGGTTCACCAAGTGTATCAGGAAAAAGGTGTTTACATACCTTTCATATCATTTGATAACTTTATATTTCTAGTCCTTGATAACTTTATATTTTTTCCTTGGGTGTTAGTTACACCTGAAGTATGTGACATCTTTTTTTGTTTGTAACATGTGTACCCATATTTCAGTCGCTCAAAAGGTAAATCCGCTATGAAAAAGGTGCAATTCACGACCAGATCCTCTCCACGACTAAGGGCAACATTGTCGTAGACAACATCATCGGAGTCAACAAAAGTTATCCATCTTGATGAATCTCCCACGGCGACATCTCCGTCTGATAAAGCAGCAGCAGCTAGCAAGGGTGCATCTGATGTTGTTACAGCAACATTAGCTGGTGTTTTTGATGACCCTGTAGATCAACTCGCTGCAGCAGCAACTGTTACTACTGTTGTTGAAGAAATCGCCAGCGTGGCTGAGGCTGTTGAATGTGAAAATGTAGTCATTGCCAATGTAGGGTATGATGAGGGTGAAGGTATTTCTGTCTCCATCACCTTTTTTTTCTTGTATGTACTGATGATTTTATGTTGACGATGTGTTAAATCTTTTTCCGTTGTAGCCGTTCGTGTCATTGAAGAAGTTCTGGGAGGTACCTGAGTCAATATGCCTATTGATACGGCTACAGCTGGAGGTCAAGAGAATGATGCCCAGAATCCTGCGGCCACAGGTTGGTAACTTCACTTTCTTTTGTTGATAACTTGTCTGTTTAAGCCATGATAACTCAAGTTAATGTTCTGACATTAACAAATACAATGTCCACTTCATGTTTGCCTGATGCATTTTTTCCATTTTTGTGTGTTACTTTTGGTGTTTGTTGCAGTAGCTGACCCTGTGTTGGAGTTGAGCACCCCTGGAGCTGGAGAATACGATGGTAATTTTACGCCACCTAGCTACTCTCTTGGGCTTGATGCCATCTTTGGTGCGAGTCCACAAGTGCCACCATCTACTGAAGCAACTCCAATGGCTCAAGCTACACCAGCATTGGCTCAAGTTCCACCTACAGCACCAGAAGCATCAGCGGTTGCGCCATCAGCTCAAGTTCCACCTGCAGCACCAGAAGCATCGGCGGCGGCACCATCGGCTCAAGTTCCACCTCCAGCACCAGAAGCATCGGTGGCAGCGCCATCTGCTCAAGTACCACCTGCAGCAACAGAAGCACCTACGGCAGAGGGATCGGATCAAGTTCCACCTGCAACACTAGAAGCACCTGCGGCGGCGCCATCGGCTCAAGTACCACCTGCAGCACCAGCTACTGGCCCTGACGCCCTTCTAGGGCTTGCAGCTCCTGTTGCTGCTGGCTCCAAGGGCAAGACAATGGTGAAAGTTGTCAATGCGCAACCGGTTGCTTGGGCTCTGCCACCCAACTCTGGTAAGTGAAGACCTTGCATCTTCGCTTTCCGCAGCGAGAGTGATGGATTGACATATGTCAGTGTACATCTTTTGTTTGTGGTTTGGTGTGCTCCCGTTATTTATGTGTTTGGAATTAGCTATGCTTTCGTGTGTATGGATAATTGTAATACTACTTCTATGCTTTTGTGTGATGTAAATGAACATCTGTGCTTTCAGTACCTGGAATATATATTTCTGTTGTTTTCCCTACAATATTTTGTACGACGCTAGCATAGATGACAACTCCAACCTCTTTCCCCCTGGTAACCTTTTCCGTTTTGAAAGCTGATGTTATCCGTTACTAACTTTTATCCATTACTAACTTTAGCAAGCGTGTGATACATACATCTCCTATCATTGCCTATTTATTTTCCTTAATTTGTTGTCATGCTTACAAAACATTACTACACTGGTAGTAGCAGGTGTGTACTCTTATTGATCTGAATTTTTTTATTATTCCTCATTTTTTAATTACCCTGATAAGTCTATTTGACACTACATTGGTAAATCAAATGTTCAAATCCTGATAATTTATGAACCATTGACATGATAACTCCAGCCACATATATATTCTTTACCAATTCTGTGCTATACAATTCTTTTTGGTCTTCTTTTTAATACATGTTTTGATGTTATCACACATGTTCCTCATTATGCACCAGTGCTATCTATTTTGTTCTTTAAAAAGCCCATACCAGTGTGCTGGTAATCCACATTCACATCACCTGGTATTTTCTATACTGTGGGCCTGTTAACTTATTGTATATTGTCTTAATTTTTAATACTTGTTTATTTTCAATATATTATCTTATTTATCACTATTGTTCATGTCCTCATCGCTCTTTCTTTATTTATGTAACACCGGAGGGTGGTCGTGTGCAAGTGTATGATGCCGAGATTGATGATGATGAGGTTCTCATGTGGTGGGAAGAATTTGAACATGACAATCCAGCATTAAAAGGGAAATCTAATGTTCAAATAGGTGATTTTTTTTTCTGCTCCATGAACATTGCAACCCCTTGCATAAACCCCTTTCTTTATTTTTCAACTATGGACCACCACTTGATAATTAAAACCTGTGGCAGTTGATAAGTTATGACTCACCACTTGATAATTTTTTCACCCTTCTGCTGATAACTCATGTTTTCAATGTTTTTTTTGACCTTTTGCTTTACTCATGTCCTTGTTACTTATACATCTTAGTTATGTTTTTTTTCTGTTTTTACCAGACAACCCTCAAGGTCCAACATTTGTTACACCAGAGTTACCACCTCGCACAGAGCATTTAGTACGTAGTTCAACCCCTAAATCCTTTATTCGAAAAGTTAGGGTCACCCACCCGTCCAAATACCTGCTCCCGCCTTTTGCCACCCTCACACCGACAGAGGAGGAAGAATTTGTTTACAATGAAGTTATCAAGCATACTACTGATTCTAACTCTAAGATTAAAGAGTATGTTTCCATCCTTTTCTCATTTTTTAACATAAATCATTATTTGTGTGCCATTTTTTGAAATGTATTTTTTAATCCTTTTTTGTATTTGTAGTGTTAGGGTCATCGACATTGATGGTAGGTGGGTCACCCTCGATGAGCTTGCCAATTGTGTGAATGGAATTGGGCAACTATCAACTAGCATTGCTGAGTTACATGTTCGCATTCTACAGCGTAAGGAAACCCCAAATAGGCTCATCTTCCCTTGGGTGCTGTCTGTGTATCTGTTGATAGGAGACTTCACATCCAAGTGTCTATTGAAGTATTTCCGACGGGATCAGTTTTACATTCTTAGTCACCAGGATCAGGTATGTTATGTTTGCTAGACCTGGTATGTTATGTTTTCTGGTTCTGGTAACTTTACAGTTAGTGTGTTGGTAACATCCTGTTAATATCAGTACTCCTATTTTATTTTTTTAAACCCTGACATTGTTTGTTCTCCATGTCATGATAACCTCTTTCATGCATACTGGCAACTTTGACCTTTATGCCCTGGTAATTTTTTTCTCGTTGCCTCCCATGTGAATTTCACGACCATTTGTTATCTTGGTAATTTTGTTCCTTTCTCTCCTTCCATCCTTACTGCCTTTTAATTTTTTGCAACTGCTATTCCCTGCTTTGCAAAAATTGGGCCTTGGTCCAAATGACGGGCATTGGTATATGTTGTCACTAAATCTCAGGGCGAAGTGGTTCGAAGTTCTAGATTCATTTCGTGAACAAGATAGTCCTTCTCTTCTCGAGCATGTGACAAGATACATGAACGCTATAAAGAAGGCTTGGTTGATAAATTACAAGGACTTGCATAAGCAGATTCAGGTCTATGAACTTGTGTACATTGATGTGTTGAAACATGATAATGGGTTAGTTGTGGATTATTCACTCTCTTTTTAACACCCCACTATATGTTCTTATTCCTGTTTATTGACCCGGTCACAAACTCTAATTAAACTGATTGTGTGTTGTTTTTTTATCACAAATGTTTCAGCATTGATTGCGGATTTTTTGCTTGCACATATCTTGAAGCGTGGGATGGCAAAAATGTTCCGGCCTTAACTCATGATCAAATTCCATCTCTCCGGAAAATTGTGACATTGACGTGGTTAGATCATGATAAAAACAAATGCAAGCAGTGGCGTTATCATCTGTTCGGCAATGGGTGATGAGGTGATAATTTTTTTTTGACAGTGTGATAACTTCTAACAAAATGTGCTGATAACTTTTTTGCATGAATCTGTCATGCCAATGTCATGGAGCAAAGTGTTGACATGCTGTTTTACTATAGTATACACAGTCCAAAGTCACTGACCAGATGATAAATTCACTGATGTCGTTATAATTTGGATCGCATTTTATTTGATAACTGCAATCATCTTCTGGTTGAAGACCGAGATTACTTGATTCTAATTTTTAGAAGTCCAAGCAGGCGTAATTTTTTGTTTATAAGTAATACAATGTAGTGCCGGTAGCCTTCTGCTACGTCTTGAGCTTGCGTTGGTTTTCCTCAAAGAGGAGAGGGTGATGCAGTGATAGTAGCGTAAGTATTTCCCTCAGTTTTTGAGAACCAAGGTATCAATCCAGTAGGAGGCTCCTCAAAAGTCTCACGCACCTACACAAACAAACTGAGAACTCGCAACCAACGCAATAAAGGGGTTGTCAATCCCTTGACGGCCACTTGCGAAAGTGAGATCTAATAAACATAGTAAGAAAGATAAATATATGTTTGGTATTTTATAATACAGATGCAAATAAAAGTAGATTTAAAACAAATATGATAAGAGATAGACCCGGGGGCCATAGATTTCACTAGTGGCTTCTCTCAAGATAGCATAAGTATTACGGTGGGTGAACAAACTACTGTCGAGCAATTGATAGAAAAGCGCATAGTTATGACGCATGATCATGTATATAGGCATCACGTCCATAACAAGTAGACTGACTCCTGCCTGCATCTACTACTATTACTCCACACATCGACCGACTCCTGCCTGCATCTAGAGTATTAAGTTCATAAGAACAGAGTAGTGCATTAAGCAAGATGACATGATTTAGAGGGATAAACTCAAGCAATATGATATAAACCCCATCTTGTTATCCTCGATGGCAACAATACAATCCATGCCTTGCAACCCTTTCTGTCACTGGGTAAGGACACCGCAAGATTGAACCCAAAGCTAAACACTTCTCCCATGGCAAGAAAGATCAATCTAGTAGGCCAAACCAAACTGATAATTCGAAGAGACTTGCAAAAATAACTCAATCATACATAAAAGAATTAAGAGAAGATTCAAATATTATTCATAGATAAACTTGATCATAAACCCACAATTCATCGGATCTCGACAAACACACCGCAAAAAGAGTTTACATCGAATAGATCTCCACAAGAGAGGGGGAGAACATTGTATTGAGATCCAAAAAAGAGAGAAGAAGCCATCTAGCTAATAACTATGGACCTGTAGGTCTATGGTAAACTACTCACAACTCATCGGAGGGGCAAGGATGTTGATGTAGAGGCCCTCCATGGTCGATTCCCCCCGCAGAGTGTCGTGAAGGCTCCAAGATGAGATCTCGCGGATCTACGTAGGTTACGGTGGTGGAAATTGTGTTTAAATCCTGCTCTGGATGTTTTCAGGGTACGTAGGTATATATAGGAGGAAGAAGTACGTCGGTGGCCGCCCGAGGGGCCCACGAGACAGGGGGTGCCCTACATGGGGGGCGCGCCCTCCTATCTCGTGGGAGCCTCGGCAGCTTCTTGGCTTGCACTCCAAGTCCTCTGGATCACGTTCGTTCCAAAAATCACGCTCCCAAAGGTTTCATTCCGTTTGGACTCCGTTTGATATTCCTTTTCTTCGAAATACTGAAATAAGCAAAAAAAACAGCAATATGGGCTGCGCCTCCGGTTAGTAGGTTAGTCCCAAAAATGATATAAATGTGTAAAATAAAGCACATAAACATCCAAACGGGGTAATATAATAGCATGGAACAAACAAAAATTATAGATACGTTGGAGACGTATCACCTTCCAAAAATGTAGATATAAAATTTTTGGATTTATAAATCCATGACAATTCCATCATACATTGCTGGTAACTGGCATAATAGGGTACTAATAGCTTGCATAAAATATAGATATACACTTTTTTGCATTACAAAGCCACGATAAATCCATGATACAATGCTGATAACTTGACTGTTATGGGGCTTGTAGCTTGCACATTATGGTCCATGAAAAGAATGTAGCCACCATCTTCCCTTTTCATAGCGCCTTATTTCCTTTATCTTGCTAGGGGAGATTTGCATTTTCTTTGTCATGTTCCAGACTCCCGCACACACCACATTTCCTTGTTGGCTTGGGTTTTGCAATCTCAAAACCTGACTGCTTCCTTTTTTACTTTGGCCGCCCATTCATTGTAGTCTTGGGAGGGTCTAGTATCAACTTTGTGTTTGAGGACGGAGCTGCATCAGGATGTGGGGGCTGGATGACAAAAGCATGATTGTTTTTGCTAGCATGTATCATCACACGCACACTTTCTTGCTGTGTGGTGGGGTTACTCTATCGCTGCACATTAGTAGCACTTTCTTGTTGTGTGGCGGGATTTTCCTGTCGCTGCACATTAGTGTCACTTGTTTGCTACGTGGCTGGGTTCTCCTATTGTTTTGCATCGGGAGCATCTTGGTGTTGTGTGACGGAGTTGTCTTCATTCACCCGCCCCACAGGTATCGAGCAGGGATCCGACTGTCCTTGAAACGATCCTTTTGCTTCTTGCTTTTCCTTTCTTGATTTTCTAAGTTGATTGTTCTTCAGGGTTTCAAGCTCCTCCTTGAAATTATATAGGTGTTTTCTTGCCAATCTAGTCCCGTCATCTGTTAGGCAAGCGTCTTTGGCTGATGCCTTAAATTCTTTAAGAATTGATGTGTATCGCATGACGCTTTTCCCCTCCTCTGGCATCGACTTCTTAACTGTTGGTTGTTCGAAATCAGGTTGAATAAGATCCTCCTCTAGATTCCAGGTCCACCTCTTTAGGATGTACTTTTCAGGAATCTCGTATACCCCAATCTAGTCCATAACTCGTAGTACGTGTGTGCACAGTAGTCCGTCACGATCAAACTTGCAACAAGTACATGAGTATGTTTCTTCATCCATGTTTGCTTGAACATGGCAGTCCATGTCTCCATATTTTGGTATTATCCCCCGCACTGAGCTGACCTTGAAAGTACCATCATCCAATGTGTCGCATCTGTAGGCTGATTTCACCTTCATCTCCACCTGGAATTTGCAAAACAGGTTATGTGTGTACAACCCCCGCACCTGCATCTCCAGCGAGTTCATCGAGTACATTTCGGTTTCTTTGAACACTGTTTCCAACTGCTCTTTTGACACACTAGCCATCACCTTATCTTGTATTGCGGTGTACTATTGTGCGAATTCGACTAGTGAGTTGTTTGGGTTGACATACCTCTTGAGCACAGAGTTAAAACCCTCACTTCTTGTCGTGGTCTACAAGAACGGAAAAAATTGTGCATATAGTATACCGGGACCCAACACTTCCTGTTCTCCCATAGCCATTGGAAATGCTCATTGTCATTCTGGCCATACGCTTCCATCATCACCCACCACTTGTGCTCAAACTCCTCAACTGCATTCATAACATAAACATGGTAACATCAAGTACTGAAGGATGGTAACATTGGTTCAAACATACTGGTAACTAGGAACACCACTGCTGTTGATAATTCTGTCACACATACTTGGTTACTTTAGTTCAAGCATCATGGTAAGTACTCTGCACACAGGATGATTTTTTTTGTCCACACCGAATACCACTCTGTGTGTGTAGTACAAGCAACATTTTTAACTAGCAACAAAAAGATATTCCTATCAATCACCACTAGCTGGTGATTGAAAAGTTTTGTTGTAACTAGTGGGGTGAACAACTGAAATGCGTTCAACAAACATGAACATGATATGGGTAGTACAGAAATAATTAATGTAGGTAATTTTTTTATAATCATCTGGTAACATGTCACCTTATCACATGATAACTGTTGATATCATGCATGTAAACCCATTTCTTGTGTTTTAAGTTAGTGAGGGTGGGAAGTAAAATACCAGTCAGGCTGTTGTCAACACAATCCTTGAATGCATTGTTTAGTGGCTCATCGTCAGCCATCAGCTTCCCAAGCTTCTCCTGTGCTTTTTTCATTATATGCCTGCGGCAATTCCTGTGTACTATCCCGATGAACACCTCATCAATAGCGCTCCTTATTGCAATCTGTTATTATGTTCTTTGGTGCAATTCCACCCATTGCATGCAAGAATGCATTAAACAACCACACAAAGTTACCATATAGTTCGTTTCGAACAAACCCACAACCAAAATGGATTGACTGCCAATGGTTATTAATGCCAACGAAGGGCGCACAGGGCATCTTGTACATGTTTGTCATGTATGTTGTGTCGAATGAGATGACATCATTGTATCTAGCATATGCCCTGCGTGACGCACCATCTATCCAGAACAAATTCTCCACTTTGTCCTCATCATCAAGCTTTATTCTCCAATAGAAATCTGGATCTTGTGCCTTCATATCTTGGAAGTATGAGATTGTGCTCCCCACATCAGCATGGCGGTACTCCATGCGTAATTTAGCTCGCTAGTTTGCGATGTCCTTTGTCGTGTATGGTACATCTTTAGGAGACCCATAGAACCATGACATTAGTTGCATCTGTCTTGCTGTCTCTATGTTGCATCCGTGCAATATCTTCAAGAAGTCCTGCTCATCCTTTGGAATGTTCCTATGTGATGATAGGAACTTTGTCAAGGGCGGCTTTCTTATTAGAGGGTGGTTGTGGTCGTCGTTGAAGCATTTGACTCTCCACCACGCATCCGTGTGGGTGATGTAAAGGTGGGCCGGACATCCCGACCTCACAACCTTCCCTCTTTTTCTCTTCTTCACGATGCCTTTTGGGTCCTGCATACCCTATGTCTCCTCCTTGTTTGCTTTTGGCTTGCTGTATTTCCCACAAACCAAGAGGACTCTGCTTACAGTATCGTCTTTAATTGTTTTTCTGTATTCTAGTCTCATGCCAAACCCATGTCTGAATGCATATTGCTTGTAGTGATCATAAGCTTCCTCAAGAGTATCAAACTTCATCGTTTCATCAGGAGGCTTCGGTGTGGAGTATGCCTTGTTGTTTCTGTCTCCCTGTTCAGCATTCTCTCCTCCTATTTCTGGACTCGCTGGCTCGCTAACTGAATGATCAAAGAAGCTTTCTCTCCCGCCTATGCTGCTAGTAGTCGGTTCTTTGCTTGTCTCTCGGTCCATCGGGTTGCTTCTAGATGTAGCACCTATGATGTTTTTGAAGTTGTTAATTTGTGTTATATTTCTGCACGCCAAAACTAGTGGTAACTTGTACTCCAATTGCTTGGTAAAGTTTGCATGCATTAAGATGTTTTTGTAGCTGTAAATTGAAAGCACGTAGTTCCATTTGTAATACAGATTGCAATGATAATTCTTATGCAGTAAGAGTGGTAATTCTACCTAATTTCATGGTAACTTTTTTTGTGTGCATTAAGCTTGGTGATTGTGAACTGATTCATGGTGAATGTGGTAGTTGTAAATAATACAGGTGGTAGTTGCGATTCAAGTATGATGGTAACAAGTCAGCGTATAAAAATGTGGTAGCATGGTAAATGTTTTACCTTTGTCTGTTTCGTTGATGTTTGCAGAACCAAAGCTTGCCGTGTGTGCTTGTTCACACTGTTGGTTTGTCCCCACACCACTCATTGTGATATCCACATTACCCCCATTGTCATGCGCCCTTTTTTTGTGTTGCGGCACCTGCTAGCACATATAATTGCATCCATCAACTCCACACTTACAAGCAATTTTGATTATTTTTTCACAACAACTATAATTTTTTTCTTTTTCTGCACTGTTTACTTAATTTTTTATAGCTGGTATCATTTTTGGAGTAACTAGCGTATGGGAGTACAATAGCGATAGTGTTGGAAATATGCCCTAGAGGCAATAATAAAATGGTTATTATTATATTTCCCTGTTCATGATAATTGTCTATTGTTCATGCTATAATTGTATTGATCGGAAATCGTAATACATGTGTGAATACATAGACCACACCATGTCCCTAGTGAGCCTCTAGTTGACTAGCTCGTTGATCAACAGATGGTCATGGTTTTCTGACTATGGACATTGGATGTCATTGATAACGGGATCACATCATTAGGAGAATGATGTGATGGACAAGACCTAATCCTAAGCATAGCACAAGATCGTGTAGTTCGTTTGCTAGAGCTTTTCTAATGTCAAGTATCATTTCCTTAGACCATGAGATTGTGTAACTCCCGGATACCATAGGAGTGCTTTGGGTGTACCAAACGTCACAACGTAACTGGGTGACTATAAAGGTACTCTACAGGTATCTCCGAAAGTGTCTGTTGGGTTGGCACAAATCGAGACTGGGATTTGTCACTCCGTATGACGGAGAGGTATCTCTGGGCCCACTCGGTGATGCATCATCATAATGAGCTCAAAGTGACCAAGTGGTTGGTCACGGGATCATGCATTACAGATCGAGTAAAGTGACTTTGCCGGTAACGAGATTGAACGAGGTATTGGGATACCGACGATCGAATCTCGGGCAAGTAACATATCGATTGACAAAGGGAATTGTATACGGGATTGCTTGAATCCTCGACATCGTGGTTCATCCGATAAGATCATCATGGAACATGTGGGAGCCAACATGGGTATCCAGATCCCGTTGTTGGTTATTGACCGCAGAGCTGTCTCGGTCATGTCTGCGTGATTCCCGAACCCGTAGGGTCTACACACTTAAGGTTCGATGACGCTAGGGTTATTAGGAAGATTTGTATGTGATTACCGAATGTTGTTCGGAGTCCCGGATGAGATCCCGGACGTCACGAGGAGTTCCAAAATGGTCCGGAGGTGAAGATTTATATATGGGAAGTTGTCATACAGTCACCGGAAATATTCGGGGGCATACCGGTATTGTACCGGGGCCACCAGAGGGGTTCCAGGGGTCCACCGGGAGGGGCCACCTGTCTCGGAGGGCCTCATGGGCTGTAGAGGGAAGGTAACCAGCCCCTTGGAGGGCTGGGCACCACCCCCCTGGTCCCATGCGCCTAGGGTTGGGGGGGAAACCCTAAAGGGGGCGCCGCCCTTGCTTGGAGGGCAAGCCCCCTCTCCTTGGCCGCCGCCCCCCCTCTATATCTCATCTAGAGGGGGCCGACCCCCTTCCCCCTTCTCCCTATAAATAGAGGGGAAAGGGGAGGGCTGCACGAACACATCCAAGGCGTAGCCCCTCCCCTCCCCAACACCTCTTCTCCTCCGCAATAGCTTGGCGAAGCCCTGCCGGAGTACTGCCACTCCATCACCACCACGCCGTCGTGCTGCTGCTGGAGCCCTCTTCCTCAACCTCTCCATCTTCCTTGCTAGATCAAGGCGCGGGAGACGTCACTGGGCTGCACGTGTGTTGAACGCGGAAGTGTCGTTGTTCGGCCCTTAGATCGGAGTCCACCGCGATCTAAATTGCTTCGAGTACGACTCCTTCATCCACGTTCTTGCAACGCTTCCGACTCGCGATCTTCAAGGGTATGAAGATGCACTCCCCTCTCTCTCTCGTTGCTAGTTACTCCATAGATTGATCTTGGTGATGCGTAGAAATTTTTTAATTTCTGCAACGATCCCCAACAGTGGCATCATGAGCTAGGTCTATGCGTAGTTTCTATGCACGAGTAGAACACAAGTTTGTTGTGGGCGTCGATATTGTCAATTTAGTTGCCACTACTAGTCTTATCTTGTTTCGGCGGCATCGTGGGATGAAGCAGCCCGGACCGACCTTACACGTACGCTTACGTGAGACAGGTTCCACCGACTAACATGCACTAGTTGCATAAGGTGGCTAGCGGGTGTCTGTCTCTCCCACTTTAGTCAGATCGGATTTGATGAAAAGGGTCCTTATGAAGGGTAAATAGAAATTGGCATATCACGTTGTGGTTTTGGCGTAGGTAAGAAACGTTCTTGCTAGAAACCTATAGCAGCCACGTAAAAACTTGCAACAACAATTAGAGGACGTCTAACTTGTTTTTGCAGCATATGCCGTGTGATGTGATATGGCCAAAAGGATGTGATGAATGATATATATGTGATGTATGAGATTGATCATGTTCTTGTAATAGAAATCACGACTTGCATGTCGACGAGTATGACAACCGGCAGGAGCCATAGGAGTTGTCTTAATTTATTGTGTGACCTGCGTGTCAATGAATAACGCCATGTAATTACTTTACTTTATTGCTAAACCGTTAGCCATAGTAGTAGAAGTAATAGTTGGCGAGACAACTTCATGAAGACACGATGATGGAGATCATGGTGTCATGCCGGTGACGATGATGATCATGGCGCCCCGAAGATGGAGATCAAAAGGAGCAAAATGATATTGGCCATATCATGTCACTATTTGATTGCATGTGATGTTTATCATGTTTTTGCATCTTATTTGCTTAGAACGACAGTAGCATTAATAAGATGATCCCTCATAATAATTTGAAGAAATTGTTCCCCCTAACTGTGCGCCGTTGCGAAAGTTTGTTGTTTCGGAGCACCACGTGATGATCGGGTGTGATAGATTCTAACGTTCACATACAACGGGTGTAAGCCAGATTTACACATGCAAAAACACTTAGGTTGACTTGACGATCCTAGCATGTACAGACATGTCCTCGGAACACAAGAGACCAAAAGGTCGAACACGAGTCGTATAGAAGATACGATCAACATGAAGATGTTCACCGATGATGACTAGTCCGTCTCACGTGATGATCGAACACGGCCTAGTTGACTCGGATCGTGTATCACTTAGATGACTAGAGGGATGTCTATCTGAGTGGGAGTTCATTAAATAATTTGATTAGATGAACTTAATTGTCATGAACTTAGTCTAAAAATCTTAACAATATGTCTTGTAGATCAAATGGCCCACGCGAATGTTGTCCTCAACTTCAACACGTTCCTAGAGAAAACCAAGCTGAAAGACGATGGTAGCAACTATACAGACTGGGTCCGGAACTTGAGGATCATCCTCATAGCTGCCAAGAAAGCATATGTCCTTGAAGCACCGCTAGGTGAAGCACCTGCCCCAGCGAACCAAGACGTTATGAATGCTTGGCAGTCGCGTGTTGATGATTACTCCCTGGTTCAGTGCGGCATGCTTTACAGCTTAGAACCGGGGCCCCAAAAGCATTTCGAGCAGCACGGAGCACATGAGATGTTCCAAGAGCTGAGAATGGTTTTCCAAGCTCATGCCCGGGTCGAGAGATATGAAGTCTCCGACAAGTTCTACAGTTGTAAAATGGAGGAAAATAGTTCCGTCAGCGAGCACATACTCAAAATGTCTAGGTTGCACAACCGCTTGTCTCAGCTGGAAGTTAATCTTCCGGATGACGCGGTCATTGACAGAATCCTTCAGTCGCTTCCACCGAGCTACAAGAGCTTTGTGATGAACTTCAATATGCAGGGGATGGAGAAAACCATTCCTGAAGTATATTCAATGCCAAAATCAGCGGAGGTGGAAATCAAAAGGGAACATCAAGTGTTGATGGTGAATAAAACACTAAGTTCAAGAAGGGCAAGGGTAAAAAGGGTTTCAAGAAAGACGGCAAGGGAGGTGCCGCGCCCGGCAAGCAAGCTGCCGGGAAGAAGCCAAAGAATGGACCCAAGCCTGAGACTGAGTGTTTTTATTGCAAGGGAAGTGGTCACTGGAAGCGAAACTGCCCCAAGTACTTAGCGGACAAGAAGGCCGGCAACACCAAAGGTATATATGATATACATGTTATTGATGTGTACCTTACCAGTACTCGTAGTAGCTCCTGGGTATTTGATACCGGTGCGGTTGCTCATATTTATAACTCAAAACAGGAGCTGCTGAATAAGCGGAGACTGGCGAAGGACGAGATGACGATGCACGTCGGGAATGGTTCCAAGGCCGATGTGATTGCCGTCACCATGCTACCTCGACATTTACCTACGGGATTAGTTTTAAACCTCAATAATTGTTATTTAGTGCCAGCTTTAAGCATGAACATTGTATCTGGATCTCGTTTAATATGAGATGGCTACTCATTTAAATCCGAGAATAATGGTTGTTCTATTTATATGAGAGATATGTTTTATGGTCATGCCCCGCTGGTCAATGGTTTATTCTTAATGAATCTCGAACGTGATGTTACACATATTCATAGTGTGAATACCAAAAGATGTAAGGTTGATAATGATAGTCCCACATACTTGTGGCATTGCCGCCTTTGTCACATTGGTGTCAAACGCATGAAGAAGCTCCATGCAGATGGACTTTTGGAGTCTCTTGATTACGAATCATTTGACACGTGCAAACCATGCCTCATGGGCAAAATGACCAAGACTCCATTCTCCGGAACAATGGAGCGAGCAACCAACTTATTGGAAATCATACATACTGATGTGTGCGGTCCAATGAGCGTTGAGGCACGCGGTGGCTATCGTTATGTTCTCACCCTCACTGATGACTTAAGTAGATATGGGTATGTCTACTTAATGAAACACAAGTCTGAGACCTTTGAAAAGTTCAAGGAATTTCAGAGTGAGGTTGAAAATCAACGTGACAGAAAAATAAAGTTCTTACGATCAGATCGTGGGGGGGATATTTAAGTCACGAATTTGGCACACAGTTAAGGATATGTGGAATCGTTTCACAACTCACGCCGCCTGATACGTCTCCGTCGTATCTATAATTTTTGATTGTTCCATGCCAATATTATTCAACTTTTATATACTTTTGGCAACTTTTTATACTATTTTTTGGGACTAACATATTGATCCAGTGCCCAGTGCTAGTTCCTGTCTGTTGCATGTTTTTTGTTTCATAGAAACCCAATATCAAACGGAGTCCAAACGGGATAAAAACGGGCGAAGAATTATTTTGGAATATTTGTGATTTTTGGGAAGTAAAATCAACGCGAGACGGAGCCCGAGGGGGCCAGGAGATAGGGGGCGTGCCCCAGGGAGGCAGGCGTGCCCTAGACTCTCCTGGGGCCCCGGTAAGGTGGTTGACGCTCTTCTTTTGCTGCAAGGAAGCTAATTTTATGAGAAATATCTAGGCGGAAGATTCACCCCAATCGGAGTTACGGATCTCCGGATATAAAAGAAACGATGAAGGGGCAGAATCTGAGAACGCAGAAACAGAGAGATAGATCCAATCTCGGAGGGGCTCTCGCCCCTCCCACACCATGGGAGCCAAGGACCAGAGGGGAAACCCTTCTCCCATCTAGGTAGAAGGTCAAGGAAGAAGAAGAAGGGGGGCTCTCTTCCCCTTGCTTCTGGTGGCGCCGGAACGCCGCCGGGGGCCATCATCATCACTGCGATCTTCACTAACACCTCCATCATCTTCACCAACATCTCCATCACCTTCCCCCATCTATATTCAGCGGTCCACTCTCCCACAACCCGCTGTACCCTCCACTTGAACATGGTGCTTTATGCTTCATATTATTTTCCAATGATGTGTTGCCATCCTATGATGTCTGAGTAGATTTTCGTTATCCTATCGGTGATTGATGAATTGCTATGATTGGTTTGAGTTGCATGTTTTATTATTGGTGATGTCCTATTGTGCCCTCCGTGTCGCGCAAGCGTGAGGGATTCCCGCTGTAGGGTTGGCAATATGTTAATGATTTGCTTATGGTGGGTGGCGTGAGTGACAGAAGCACAGACCCGAGTAAGTAGGTTGTTTGCATATGGGATAAAGGGGACTTGATACTTTAATGCTATGGTTGGGTTTTACCTTAATGAATCTTTAGTATTTTCGGATGCTTGCTAGAGTTCCAATCATAAGTGCATATGATCCAAGTAGAGAACGTATGTTAGCTTATGCCGCTCCCTCAAATAGAATTGCAATAGTGATTACCGGTCTAGTAACGTAGTCAATTGCTTAGGGACAATTTCACAACTCCTACCACCACTTTTCCACACTCGTTATATTTACTTTATTGCATCTTTATCTAAACAGCCCCTAGTTTATATTTACGTGCTCTTTATTATCTTGCAAACCTATCCTATCACACCTACAAAGTACTTCTAGTTTCATACTTGTTCTAGGTAAAGCGAATGTCAAGCATGCATAGAGTCATATCAGTGGCCGATAGGACTTGAGAGAGTATTTCTTCTACCTTTAGCTCCTCGTTGGGTTCGACACTCTTACTTATCGAAAGAGGCTACAACTATTCCGTATACTTGCGGGTTATCAAGACCTTTTTCTGGTGTCGTTGTCGAGGAGTCATAGCGTGGGGTGATTATTCTCGTGTGTGCTTGTTTGCTTTATCACGAAGTAATTTTTATTTGTTGTTCCTAGTTGTTCTCTATCTTTAGTTATGGATATGGATATGGAACACGAAATACCAAAAAATTAGGTGTAGATGCTACTCATGGAGATGGGGAACCTCCTAAAACCCTCGATGCTCATTATGTGAAAGAAATTATGTACTACTTTAATAATCCTGAGAAAACCCATTCCTTTATGTTATGGGAGACACGTTGGATTAACGTGAATACTTTAGGGATTATCGCTTGACACAAAAGGGAAACTATTATGGGATCAAATTTCAATGTTGCGTTGGTATGCTCGTCAACTATGCGTGATACATGATTATACTTGTTGCTCTAGGATGAAGGCTCCACACCTTCCCTTTTCATGCAAATTCAATGATAATGAAACCTTAGGTTCTTATGCTAATGGTATCTTTGATTACTATGATGTGGAACAAATAGAAGAATTTGTTGCTTTTATGGGTGGTTATGAGGTTGAATCTATGTTTAAAGCGTTTGATGATTTTGATGATTCAGTTTATAGACCAGAAAATCTTGCTATACTTAGATATTGCTATGAAAATTATGAATATAATTACTATATTAATGCATTTATTGAGAAAGTCCCCGCTTTCCAAGAAGAGACTAATATTTTGCAGGAAGCTATGGAAGAAGAAATTGATGAAACTGTGAGCTCATTGGATGAAAAAGATGATGAGGAGAGCAAAGAACAAAAGGAGGAAGAGCGGATTGATCACTCGTGCCCACCTTCTAATGAGAGTAACTATTCAACTTGTACATTGTTTAATTCCCCTTCGTGCTTACCGAAGGATGATTGCTATGATGATTGTTATGATCCCGTGGATTCTCTTGAAATATCCCTTTTTGATGATGCTTGCTATGCTTGTGGCCAAGATGCCAATATGAATTATGCTTATGGAGATGAACTTGCTATAGTTCCTTGTGTTAAACATGAAATTGTTGCTATTGCACCCACGCATGATAGTCCTATTATCTTTTTGAATTCTCCAAACTACACTATATCGGAGAAGTTTGTGCTTATTAAGGATTATATTGATGGGTTGCCTTTTACCATTGCACATGATGATTTTGATGAATGTAATATGCATGTGCTTGCTGCTCCTACTTGCAATTATTATGAGAGAGGAACTATTTCTCCGCCTCTTTATGTTTCCAATATGATAAAATTGCAAGAAACTGCTTATACTATGCATTGGCCTTTACTTGGTGTGCATGAATTGTTCTTTTATGACATGCCGATGCATAGGAAGAGAGTTAGACTTCGTTGTTGCATGATATATGTTACTTTGTGCTCACTACTAAATTACAAATCATTGTTAATTAAAATTGGCTTTGATATACCTTGGGATCCGGGTGGATTCATTACTTGAGCACTAAATGCCTAGATTAATGGCTTTAAAGAAAGCGCTGCCAGGGAGACAACCCGGAGTTTTAGAGAGTCATTTATTTCTTTTGAGTGCTTTTATATAGTTTAAAAACAAAAAAATAAAGAGGGGAACCTAAAACTTTTCAAAAAGGAAAGTGAAAGTAAGAAAGACAAGCATTATTGAAGTGGGAAAGCTCCTTGAACTTTGTTCATGCTCACGAAACTTTGTGAATCTTAATTACAGAAACTTTTCATCAAAAATAATTATCCCCTTGTACAATTCCATTGTATTATAAAAATATTGTGCCAAGGTTTGCCTTTAGGATGTTTACAATGCTTGTTAGTTTGTACGGTGCAGGACAGAAACTTTGGATGTAGTACGCGATTTTACATTTTTAACTGGAACGTCAATTGGTTCTGATTCCTGTTGAACTGTCTTTCTGTACAACTTGTTTATTTTTCCTAATTTTGGTAGAATTTTTGGGGTACCATAAGTATGGTTAATGTTCAGATTGCTATAGACTGTTCTGTTTTTGACAGATTCTGTTTTTGATGCATAGTTTGCTTGTTTTGATGAATCTATCAATTTATACTAGTGGATTAAGCCATGGAAAAGCTATATTAAAGTAGACACAATGCAAAAACAAAATATGAATTGGTTTGCAACAGTACTTAGAGTGGTGATTTGCTTTATTATACTAACGGATCTTACCGAGTTTTCTATTGAAGTTTTGTGTGGATTTAGTGTCTAATCGAGGATGTCTCGATATGAGGAAAAGGAAAAGAGGCAAGAGCTCAAGCTTGGGGATGTCCGAGGCACCCCAAGTAAATATTCAATGAGACTCAAGCGTCTAAGCTTGGGGATGCCCCGGAAGGCATCCCCTCTTTCTTCAACAAGTATCGGTATGTTTTCGAATTCATTTCGTTCATGCATTATGTGCAAGTCTTGGAGCGTCATTTGCATTTAGTTTTCATTTTTATTTTATGCACCATGCTGGTATGAGATAGTCCTTGGTTGATTTATAGAATGCTCATTGCACTTCACTTAAATCTTTCGAGTATGGCTTTATAGAATGCTTCATGTGCTTCACTTATATCATTTGAAGTTTAGATTGCCTGTTTTTCTTCACATAGAAAACCCCATTTATAGAATGCTCTTTTGCTTCACTTATATTTGTTAGAGCGTGGGCATATCTTTTGTAGAAATAATTAAACTCTCTTGATTCACTTATATCTATTTAGAGAGATGACAGGAATTGGTCAATCACATGGTTAGTCATAAAATCCTACATAAACTTGTAGATCGCTGAATATGATATGTTGATATTAGAGTCATGCTAGTGGGTGGTTATGGATTGTAAAGATACATGTGTTGAGGTTTGCAAGTCCCGTAGTATGCATGTATGGTAACCGTTGTGTGACAAATTTGAAGCATGGGGTGTTTCTTTGATTGTCTTCCTTATGAGTGGCGGTCGGGGACGAGCGATGGTCTTTTCCTACCAATCTATCCCCTAGGGGCATGCATAGTAGTACTTTGCTTTGAGGGCTAATAAACTTTTGCAATAAGTATATGAGTTCTTTATGTCTAATGCGAGTCCATGGATTATTCACACTTTTATCTTTCCATCATTGCTAGCCTCTTTGGTACCGTGCATTGCCCTTTCTCACCTCGAGAGTTGGTGCAAACTTCGCCGGTGCATCCAAACCCCGTGATACGATATGCTCCATCACACATAAACCTCCTTATATCTCCCTCAAAACAGCCACCATACCTACCTATCATGGCATTTCCATAGCCATTCCGAGATATATTGCCATGCAACTTCCATCATCATCATATACATGACTTGAGCATTCATTGTCATATTGCTTTGCATGATCGTAAGATAGCTAGCATGATGTTTTCATGGCTTGTCCATTTTTTGGTGTCATTGCTACGCTAGATCATTGCACATCCCGGTACACCGCCGGAGGCATTCATATAGAGTCATATATTTGTTCTAGTATCAAGTTGTAATATTGAGTTGTAAGTAAATAAAAGTGTGATGATCATCATTATAGAGCATTGCCCCATGAAAAAAAAGAAAAAAAAGAAAAAAAGGAAAGGCCAAAGAAGCCTAAATAAAAAGGGGGCCAAAGAAGCCCACCAAAAAAAAGAAAAAGAAAATAAAATAAAAGGGGCAATGTTACTATCCTTTTTCCACACTTGTGCTTCAAAGTAGCACCATGTTCTTCATATAGAGAGTCTCCTATATTGTCACTTTCATATACTAGTGGGAATTTTCATTATAGAACTTGGCTTGTATATTCCAACGATGGGCTTCCTCAAATGCCCTAGGTCTTCACGAGCAAGCAAGTTGGATGCACACCCACTTAGTTTCTTTTGTTGAGCTTTCATACACGTATAGCTCTTAGTGCATCCGTTGCATGGCAATCCCTACTCCTCACATTGACATCAATTGATGGACATCTCCATAGCCCGTTGATTAGCCGCGTCGATGTGAGGCTTTCTCCTTTTTTTGTCTTCTCCACATAACCTCTATCATTATATTCTATTCCACCTATAGTGCTATATCCATGGCTTGCGCTCATGTAATGCGTGACGGTTGAAAAAGCTGAAGCGCGTTAAAAAGTATGAACCAATTGCTTGGCTTGTCATCGGGGTTGTACATGATGGGAGCATTTTTGTGTGACGAAAATGAAGCATGGCCAAACTATATGATTTTTTAGGGATAAGCTTGCTTTGGCCTTGTTGTTTTGAAAAGACATGATTGCTTTATTAGTACACTCGAAGTATTATTGGTTTTTTATGTCAAATGATAGACTATTGCTTTGAATCACTCGTGTCCTAATATTCATGCCATGATTAGACATATGATCAAGATTATGCTAGGTAGCATTCCACATCGAAAATTATCTTTTTTATTATTTACCTACTCGAGGACGAGCAGGAATTAAGCTTGGGGATGCTGATACGTCTCCGTCGCATCTGTAATTTTTGATTGTTCCATGCCAATATTATTCAACTTTTATATACTTTTGGCAACTTTTATACTATTTTTGGGACTAACATATTGATCCGATTGCCCAGTGCAGTTCACATCATTGCATGTTTTTTGTTTCGCAGAAACCCAATATCAAACGGAGTCCAAACGGGATAAAAATGGACAGAGAATTATTTTGGAATATTTGTGATTTTTGGGAAGTAAAATCAACGTAAGACGGTGCCCGAGGGGGCCAGGAGATAGGGGCGCACCCCAGGGAGGCAGGCGCACCCTGGACTCTCCTGGGCCCCCCGTAAGGCGGTTGACGCTCTTCTTCTGCCGCAAGAAAGCTAATTTTATGAGAAAGATCTGGGAGAAAGATTCACCCCAATCGGAGTTATGGATCTCCGGATATAAAAGAAACGGTGAAGGGGCAGAATCTGAGAACGCAGAAACAGAGAGATAGATCAGATCTCGGAGGGGCTCTCGCCCCTCCCACGCCATGGGAGCCAAGGACCAGAGGGGAAACCCTTCTCCCATCTAGGGAGAAGGTCAAGGAAGAAGAATAAGAAGGGGGGCTCTCTCCCCTTGCTTCGATGGCGCGGAGCGCGCCGGGGCCATCATCATCACCGCGATCTTCACCAACACCTCCATCATCTTCACCAACATCTCCATCACCTTCCCCCATCTATATTCAGCGGTCCACTCTCCCGCAACCCGCCATACCCTCTACTTGAACATGGTGCTTTATGCTTCATATTATTTTCCAATGATGTGTTGCCATCCTATGATGTCTGAGTAGATTTTCGTTGTCCTATTGGTGATTGATGAATTGCTATGATTGGTTTGAGTTGTATGTTTTATTATTGGTGATGTCCTATTGTGCCCTCCGTGTCGCGCAAGCGTGAGGGATTCCTGCTGTAGGGTTTGCAATATGTTTATGATTTGCTTATGGTGGGTGGCGTGGTGTGAAGCCTGCAGACCGAGTAAGTAGGTTGTTTGCGTATGGGATAAAGGGGACTTGATACTTTAATGCTATGGTTGGGTTTTACCTTAATGAATTTTTAGTATTTGTGGATGCTTGCTAGAGTTCCAATCATAAGTGCATATGATCCAAGTAGAGAAAGTATGTTAGCTTATGCCTCTCCCTCAAGTAGAATTGCAATAGTGATTACCGGTCTAGTAACATAGTCAATTGCTTAGGGACAATTTCACAACTCCTACCACCACTTTTCCACACTCGCTATATTTACTTTATTGCATCTTTATCTAAACAACCCCTAGTTTATATTTACGTGCTCTTTATTGTCTTGCAAACCTATCCTATCACACCTACAAAGTACTTCTAGTTTCATACTTGTTCTAGGTAAAGTGAACGTCAAGCGTGCGTAGAGTCGAATCAGTGGCCGATAGGACTTGAGAGAGTATTTGTTCTACCTTTAGCTCCTCGTTGGGTTCGACACTCTTGCTTATCAAAAGAGGCTACAACTATTCCATATACTTGTGAGTTATCACCGCCTGGAACACCTCAACGTAATGGTGTGTCTGAACGTCATAATCGCACTTTATTGGATATGGTGCGATCTATGATGTCTCTTACCGATCTACCACTCTCATTTGGGGGTTATGCCTTAGAGACTGCCGCATTCACTTTAAATAGGACTCCGACGACACCATATGAATTATGGTTTGGGAAGAAACCTAAGCTGTCGTTTCTAAAAGTTTGGGGATGCAATGCTTATGTCAAGAAACTTCAACCTGCAAAGCTCGAACCCAAGTCGGAAAAATGCGTCTTCATAGGATACACTAAGGAAACCATTGGGTATACCTTTTACCTCAGATCCGAAGGCAAGATCTTTGTTGCCAAGAACGGGTCCTTTCTGGAGAAAGAGTTTCTCTCGAAAGAAGTAAGTGGGAGGAAAGTAGAACTTGATGAAGTACTGCCTCTTGAAGCGGAAAGTAGCGCAGGTCAGGAAGATGTTTCTGTGGTGCCTGCACCGGCTAGAGAAGAGGTTAATGATGATGATCAAGGTACTTGGATCAAGTTACTCTGAACCGAGGTCCACGAGGACACGTTCCACACCAGAATGGTATGGCAACCCCGTCCTGGAAATCATGTTGTTAGATGCTACGTCTTGAGCTTGCGTTGGTTTTCCTTGAAGAGGAAAGGGTGATGCAGCAATAGTAGCGTAAGTATTTCCTCGGTTTTGAGAACCAAGGTATCAATCCGAAGAGGAGGCTCCTCAAAAGTCCCACGCACCTACACAAACAAACAAAGAACTTGCAACCAATGCAATAAAGGGGTTGTCAATCCCTTCATGGCCACTTGCGAAAGTGAGATCTTATAAAGATAGTATGATAAGATAAATATATTTTTGGTATTTTATAATATAGATGCAAAAAGTAAAGATGCAAATAAAAGTAGATTGGAAGCAAATATGATAAGAGATAGACCCGGGGGCCATAGGTTTCACTAGTGGCTTCTCTCAAGATAGCATAAGTATTACGGTGGGTGAACAAATTACTGTCGAGAAATTGATAGAAAAGCGAATAGTTATGAGATTATCTAGGCATGATCATGTATATAGGCATCACGTCCGTGACAAGTTGGCCGACTCCTGCCTGCATCTACTACTATTACTCCACACATTGGCCGACTCCTGCCTGCATCTAGAGTATTAAGTTCATAAGAACAGAGTAACGCATTAAGCAAGATGACATGATGTAGAGGGATAAACTCAAGCAATATGATATAAACCCCATCTTGTTATCCTCGATGGCAAAAATACAATACGTGCCTTGCAACCCTTTACATCCTTTGGTAAGGACACCGCAAGATTGAACCCAAAGCTAAGCACTTCTCCCATGGCAAGAAAGATCAATCTAGTAGGCCAAACCAAACTGATAATTCAAAGAGACTTGCAAAGATAACTCAATCATACATAAAAGAATTCAGAGAAGATTCAAATATTTCTCATAGATAAACTTGATCATAAACCCACAATTCATCGGATCTCGACAAACACACCGCAAAAAGAGTTTACATCAAATAGATCTCCACAAGAGAGGGGGAGAACATTGTATTGAGATCCAAAAAGAGACAATAAGCCATCTACCTAATAACTATGGACCCGTAGGTCTGCGGTAAACTACTCACAACTCATTGGAGGGGCAAGGATGTTGATGTAGAAGCCCTCCATGGTCGATTCCCCCTTCGGCGGAGCGCCGGCGAAGGCTCCAAGATGGGATCTCGCGGATACAGAAGGTTACGGCGGTGAAAATTGTGTTTCGGTTGCTCCCTGGATGTTTTCGGGGTATGTAGGCTTATATAGGAGGAAGAAGTACGTCGGTGGACGCCTGACGGGCCCACGAGACAGGGGGCGCGCCCTCCTATCTCGTGGAAGCTTCGGCTGCTTCTTGACTTGCACTCCAAGTCCTCTGGATCACGTTCGTTCCAAAAATCACACTCCCGAAGGTTCCATTCCGTTTGGACTCCGTTTGATATTCCTTTTCTTCAAAATACTTAAATAGGCAAAAAAAATAGTAATACGGCTGGGCCTCCGGTTAGTAGGTTAGTCCCAAAAATGATATAAATGTGTAAAATAAAGCCCATAAACATCCAAAAGGGGTAATATAATAGCATGGAACAATAAAAAATTATATTTACGTTGGAGACGTATCAAGCATCCCCAAGCTTAATTCCTGCTCATCCTCGAGTAGGTAAATGATAAAAAAGAAATTTTTGGTGTGGAATGCTACCTAGCATAATTCTCAATGTAATTTTCTTTATTGTGGCATGAATGTTCAGATCCAAATGATACAAAATAAAAGTTCATATTAACATGAAAATGGTGATACTTCAAGCATACTAATCAAAGTAATCATGTCTTCTCAAAATAACATGGCCAAAGAAAGTTATCCCTACAAAATCATATAGTGCAGTTGTTGCTCTATCTTCATCACACTAAGTATTTAATCATGCACAACCCGATGACAAGCCAAGCAATTGTTTCATACTTTAATAATCTCAAACTCTTTCAACTTTCACGCAATACATGAGCGTGAGCCATGGACATAGCACTATATGTGGAATAGAATGGTGGTTGTGGAGAAGACAAAAAGGAGAAGATAGTCTCACATCAACTAGGCGTATCAACGGGCTATGGAGATGCCCATTAATAGATATCAATGTGAGTGAGTAGGGATTGCCATGCAACGGATGCACTAGAGCTATAAATATATGAAAGCTCAACAAAAGAAACTAAGTGGGTGTGCATCCAACTTGCTTGCTCACGAAGACCTAGGTCACTTTTGAGGAAGCCCATCATTGGAATATACAAGCCAAGTTCTATAATGAAAAATTCCCACTAGTATATAAAAGTGACAACATATGAGACTCTCTATCATGAAGATCATGGTGCTATTTTGAAGCACAAGTGTGGAAAAAGAGATAGTAGCATTGTCCCTTCTCTCTTTTTCTCTCATTTTATTTTTTTTTCTTTTTTTCTTTTTCTTCTTTTTTTTCTTTGGCCTTCTTTTTTTCCTTTTTGGTCTTTCTCTTTTTTTTCTTTTGTAAAGTCAGAAGTCTCATCCCGACTTGTGGGGGAATCAGTCTTCATGATCCTTTCCTCACTAGGACAATGCTCTAATAATGAAGATCATCACACTTTTATGGATTTACAACTCAAGAATTACAACTCAAAGCTAGAACAAGATATGACTCTATATGAATGCCTCCGTGATGTGTAGGATATGCAATGAATCAAGAGCGACATGTATGAAAATTATGAAGGTGGCCTTGCCACAAATACAATGTCAACTACATGATCATGCAAAGAGCAATATGACAAAAGTAATGCGTGTCATATGAATGGAACTGTGGAAAGTTGCATGGCAATATATCTCGGAATGGCTATGGAAATGCCATGATAGGTAGGTATGGTGGCTATTTTGAGGAAGGTATATGGTGGAAGGGTGAGGTGCATATAATCCATGGACTCAACATTAGTCAAAAGAACTCATATACTTGTTGCAAAAATCTAGAAGTCATCAAAAACCAAAGCACTACGCGCATGCTCCTAGGGGGATAGATTGGTAGGAAAAGACCATCGCTCGTCCCCGACCGCCACTCATAAGGAAGACAATCAATAAATAAAATTGTGCTCCAACTTCATCACAAAGCAGTTCACCATACATGCATGCTACGGGAATCACAACCCTTAACACAAGTATTTTTCATGATCACCTCAACTAGCATGACTCTAATATCACTACCTCCATATCTCAAAACAATTATCAAGCATCATATTGATCATAGCATCCAATTCTTTTTCTATGATACTCCCTCAGTTCCTAAATATTTGTCTTTTTAGAGATTTAGAATGGACTATCACATACGGATGTATATAGACATATTTTAGAGTGTAGATTCACTCATTTTGCTCCGTATGTAGTCGCTTGTTGAGATCTCTAGAAAGACAAATATTTAGGAACGGAGGGAGTAGTTTTTATTATACCCAACTTGGATGTTCATCATTCTAGGACCAACTTTGTAACCATAGCAAATACCGTGTTGTTCTAAAAGACTCTCAAAATAATATAAGTGAAGCATGAGAGACTAGCAATTTCTTCAAAACTAAGACACCACCGTGCTCTAAAATATATAAGTGAAGCACTAGAGCAAAAACTATCAAGCTCAAAAGATATAAGTGAAACACATAGAGTATTCTAGCAAATTCTAATCAAGTAGGCTTCTCCCAAAAGGTGTGTACAGCAAGGATGATTGTGGTAAACTAAAAAGAAAATACTAATATAATACACGACGCTCCAAGCAAAACACATATCATGTGGCGAATGAAAATATAGCTCCAAGTAAAGTTACCAATGAACGAAGACAAAAGAGGGGATGCCTTCCCGGGGCATCCCCAAGCTTAGGATTTTGGCTATTATTGAATATCTTGGGGTGCCTTGTGCATACCCAAGCTTAGGCTCTTGCCACCCCTTATTCCATAGTCCATAAAAGCTTTACCCAAAACTTGAAAACTTCACAACACAAAAGTCAAACAGGAAATCTTTTAAGCTCCGTTAGTGAAAGAAAACAAAACCACCACATAAGGTACTGTAATGAACTCATTATTTATTTATTTTGGTGTTAAACCTACTGTATTCCAACTTCTCTATGGTTTATAAACTATTTTACTATCCATAGATGCATCAAAATAAGCAAACAACACACGAAAAACAGAATCTGTCAAAAACAGAACAGTCTGTGGCAATCTGTAACTAACGCAAACTTCTGGAACTCTAAAAATCCTACCAAAATAGGAAGTCCTGGAAAATTTGTTTATTGATCAGAATCAATAAGAATCAACGCAAAATAACGTTCCTGTGATTTAAAAAAACTAAATTCGTGCGTGCAAAGTTTCAGTTTTTCAGCAGAATCAAATCAACTATCATCATAGGTTATACTATAGGTTCTACTTGGCACAAACACTAATTAAAAGATAAAAACACATCTAAACAGAAGGTAGATGCAAGATTTATTACTAAACAGGAGCAAAAACAAAAAACATAAAGAAAATTGGGTGGCCTCCCAACTAGCGCTATCGTTTAACGCCCCTAGCTAGGCATAAAAGTGAAGATAGATCTAAGTAGTGCCATCTTTGACACTCATCTTTTTAATGGAATTATGCTCAAGTCCGGGTGGCTCTTTGCATTTCCCTTCATGCTCAGAGATCCTATGATCTAAGGCATCCAACCGCTTATTGTAAAGTGTGATCAAATTATTCATGTGGTTTATACTGGCAACAATATTCTTAAAAGGTTCAACAAGTTTTTGCAATTCAAGAAGTTTCTCTAAAATTTGGGTTCCTTCAAGGGGTAAAGATGATCTTTCCTGTCGGGGAAGTACTCCTATTATCCCCTCTAAAATTTCATAAGCGGAACTAGGATCAATTTCAATAAATTCCCCTTTTGCAGAAACATCGAGGAGTTGTTTGTGAGGTAAGGTTAACCCAATGTAAAAATTGCGAATTAAAATCTTGAAATCTCCTTCCAAAGCACAATTACGATAAGATTCTAACATCCTAAAACAAGCATCTTTTAAATTTTCACCTTGCCTTTGCTTGAAGTGGAGAACTTCAAAGTCGGGAGACGAAGGGATAAAAACCGAGCTAGCCATGACGACAAGGTAAAGGAACTAACACACGGGCAAACGGAAAAAGGCAAGCGAAAAGAGAGGAGGAGATTGGGAAAGAGAGGGCAAATAAAACGACAAGGGTGAAGTGGGGGAGAGGAAAACGAGAGGCAAATGTCCAATAATGTAAATGCGAGGGAGATGTGTTTGTGATGGGTACTTGGTATGTCTTGACTTGAGCGAAGACCTCCCCGGCAACGGCGCCAGAAATCCTTCTTGCCACGTCTTGAGCTTGCGTTGGTTTTCCTTGAAGAGGAAAGGGTGATGCAGCAATAGTAGCGTAAGTATTTCCCTTAGTTTTTGAGAACCAAGGTATCAATCCAGTAGGAGGCTCCACAAAAAGTCCCACGCACCTACACAAACAAACAAAGAACTCACAACCAACGCAATAAAGGGGTTGTCAATCCCTTCACGGCCACTTGCGAAAGTGAGATCTAATAAAGAGTATGATAAGATAAATATATTTTGGGTATTTTATAATATAGATGCAAAAAGTAAAGATGCAAATCAAAGTAGATTGGAAGCAAATATGATAAGAGATAGACCCGGGGGCCATAGGTTTCACTAGTGGCTTCTCGCAAGATAGCATAAGTATTACGGTGGGCGAACAAATTACTGTCGAGCAATTGATAGAAAAACGAATAGTTATGAGATTATCTAGGCATGGTCATGTATATAGGCATCACGTCCGTGACAAGTAGACCGACTCTGCTGCATCTACTACTATTACTCCACACATCGATGACTCACTGCTGCATCTAGAGTATTAAGTTCATAAGAACGAGTAGCATTAAGCAAGATGACATGATGTAGAGGAATAAACTCAAGCAATATGATATAAACCCCATCTTGTTATCCTCGATGGCAACAATACAATCGTGCCTTGCAACCCTTTACATCCTTTGGGTAAGGACACGCAAGATTGAACCCAAAGCTAAGCACTTCTCCCATGGCAAGAAAGATCAATCTAGTAGGCCAAACCAAACTGATAATTGAAAGAGACTTGCAAAGATAACTCAATCATAAATAAAAGAATTCAGAGAAGATTCAAATATTTCTCATAGATAAACTTGATCATAAACCCACAATTCATCGGATCTCGACAAACACACCGCAAAAAGAGTTTACATCGAATAGATCTCCACAAAAGAGGGGGAGAACATTGTATTGAGATCCAAAAAGAGATAAGAAGCCATCTAGCTAATAATATGGACCCGTAGGTCTGTGGTAAACTACTCACAACTCATCGGAGGGGCAAGGATGTTGATGTAGAAGCCCTCCGTGGTTGATTCCCCCTCCGGAGGAGCGCCGGCGAAAGCTCCAAGATGGGATCTCGCGGATCTGAAGGTTCTGGCGGTGAAAATTGTGTTTGGTTGCTCCTGGATGTTTTCGGGTATGTAGGCTTATATAGGAGGAAGAAATGCGTCGGTGGGCCGCTGAGGGCCACGAGAGGCGGTAGCGCCCTCCTATCTCGTGGAAGCTTCGGCTGCTTCTTGACTTGCACTCCAAGTCCTCTGGATCACGTTCGTTCCAAAAATCACGCTCCCGAAGGTTTCATTCTGTTTGGACTCCATTTGATATTCCTTTTCTTCGAAATACTTAAATAGGCAAAAAAACAGTAATACGGGATGGGCCTCCGGTTAGTAGGTTAGTCCCAAAAATGATATAAATGTGTAAAATAAAGCCCATAAACATCCAAAAGGGGTAATATAATAGCATGGAACAATCAAAAATTATAGATACATTGGAGACGTATCATTAGACAACGGTGAACCTTCGAACTATGAAGAAGCGATGGTGGGCCCAAATTCCAATAAATGGCTTGAAGCCATGCAATCCGTGATAGGATCCATGTATGAAAACAAAGTATGGACTTTGACAGACTTGCCCGATGATCGGCGAGCGATAGAAAATAAATGGATCTTTAAGAATAAGACGGATGCAGATGGTAATGTTACCATCTATAAAGCTTGACTTGTCGCTAAGGGTTATTGACAAGTTCAAGGGGTTGACTACGATGAGACCTTCTCACCCGTAGCAAAGCTTAAGTCCGTCTGAATCATGTTAGCAATTGCCGCATTCTATGATTATGAGATATGGCAAATGGATGTCAAAACGGCATTCCTTAACGGCTTTCTTAAGGAAGAATTGTATATGATGCAGCCGGAAGGTTTTGTCGATCCTAAGAATGCTAACAAGGTATGCAAGCTCCAACGCTCCATCTATGGGTTGGTGCAAGCATCTCGGAGTTGGAACATTCGCTTTGATGAAATGATCAAAGCGTTTGGGTTTATCTGAGACTTATGGAGAAGCTGCGTTTACAAGAAAGTGAGTGGGAGCTCTGTAGCATTTCTCATATTATATGTAGATGACATCTCGTTGATGGGAAATGATATAGAACTCTTGGAGACATAAAGGCCTACTTGAATAAGTGTTTTTCAATGAAGGGCCTTGGAGAAGCTGCTTACATATTAGGCATCAAGATCTATAGAGATAGATCGAGGCGCCTCATAGGTCTTTCACAAAGCACATACCTTGATAAGATATTGAAGAAGTTCAATATGGATCAGTCCAAGAAAGGGT
This sequence comes from Aegilops speltoides, assembly GCA_021437245.1. Taxonomy (NCBI): domain Eukaryota; kingdom Viridiplantae; phylum Streptophyta; class Magnoliopsida; order Poales; family Poaceae; genus Aegilops; species Aegilops speltoides. The sequence continues at coordinate 384,167,129 of CM038143.1, forward strand.
TCTTGCTCAGTATTGCAAGGTGTGAAATTGAGCTCAGCTCAAAGCCCGACCACATGCAGAAGATAGAGAAAAGATGAGTGTTATCCCTATGCCTCGACCTTAGGGTCTATTATGTATGCCATCTTTGTGTACCGGACTGATGTAAACCTTGCCGTAAGTTTGGTAGGAAGGTACCAAAGTAATCCCGACATTGAACACTGGACAGCGGTCAAGAATATCCCAAAGTACCTGAAAAGGACTAAGGATATGTTTCTCGTTTATGGAGGTGACGAAGAACTCGTCGTAAAGGGTTACGTCGATGCTAGCTTCGACACAGATCTGGATGACTCCAAGTCACAAACCGGATACGTGTATATTTTGAATGGTGGGGAAGTAAGCTGATGCAGTTGCAAGCAAGGCGTTGTGGCGGGATCTACATGTGAAGCGGAGTACATGGCAGCCTCGGAGGCACCACATGAAGCAATCTGGATAAAGGAGTTCATTACCGACCTATGAGTTATTCCCAATGCGTCGGGCCCGATGACTCTCTTCTGTGACAACATTGGAGCTATTGCCCTTGCCAAGGAGCCTAGGTTTAGAAAGAAGACCAGACACATCAAGCGTCAATTCAACTCCATTCGTGAAAAAGTTCAAGATGGAGATATAGATATTTGTAAAGTGCATACGGATCTGAATGTCGCAGATCCGTTGACTAAACCTCTTCCGCGAGCAAAACATGATCAACACCAGAACTCTATGGGTGTTCGATTCATCACAATGTAACTAGATTATTGACTCTAGTGCAAGTGGGAGACTTTTGGAAATATGCCCTAGAGGCAATAATAAAATGGTTATTATTATATTTCCCTGTTCATGATAATTGTCTATTGTTCATGCTATAGTTATATTGATCAGAAACCACATGTGTGAATACATAGACCACACCATGTCCCTAGTGAACCTCTAGTTGACTAGCTCGTTGATCAACAGACGGTCATGGTTTCCTAACTATGGACATTGGATGTCAATGATAACGGGATCACATCATTAGGAGAATGATGTGATGGACAAGACCCAATCCTAAGCATAGCACAAGATTGCGTAGTTCGTTTGCTAGAGCTTTTCTAATGTCAATTATCATTTCCTTAGACCATGAGATTGTGTAACTCCCGGATACCGTAGGAGTGCTTTGGGTATACCAAACGTCACAACGTAACTGGGTGACTATAAAGGTACTCTACAGGTATCTCCAAAAGTGTCTGTTGGGTTGGCACAGATCGAGACTGGGATTTGTCACTCCGTATGACGGAGAGGTATCTCTGGGCCCACTCGATGATGCATCATCATAATGAGCTCAAAGTGACCAAGTGGTTGGTCACGGGATCATGCTTACGGATCGAGTAAAGTGACTTGCCGGTAACGAGATTGAACGAGGTATTGGGATACCGACGATCGAATCTCGGGCAAGTAACGTACCGATTGACAAAGGGAATTGTATACGGGATTGCTTGAATCCTCAACATCGTGGTTCATCCGATAAGATCATCGTGGAACATGTGGGAGCCAACATGGGTATCCAGATCCCACTGTTGGTTATTGGCCGGAGAGCTGTCTCAGTCATGTCTGCGTGATTCCCGAATCCGTAGGGTCTACACACTTAAGGTTCGATGATGCTAGGGTTATTAGGAAGATTTGTATGTGATTACAGAATGTTGTTCAGAGTCCCGGATGAGATCCCGGACGTCACGAGGAGTTCCGAAATGGTCCGGAGGTGAAGATTTTATATATGGGAAGTTGTCATACGGTCACCGGAAATATTCGGGGGCATACCGGTATTGTACCGGGGCCACCGGAGGGGTTCCGGGGGTCCACCGAGAGGGGCCACCTGTCCTGGAGGGCCTCATAGGCTGTAGAGGAAAGGAGACCAGCCCCTTGGAGGGCTGGGCGCCACCCCCTTGGGGCCATGCGCCTAGGGTTGGGGAAACCTAAAGGGCCCCTGCTTGGGGGCAAGCCCCTCCCTTGCCGCCGCCCCCTCTAGATCTCATCTAGAGGGGGCCGGCCCCCTTCCCCCTTCTCCCTATAAATAGAGGGGTGAGGGGAGGGCTACACGAACCCATTCAAGGCGCAGCCCCTCCCCTCCCCAACACCTCTCCTCCTCCGCAAGAGCTTGGCGAAGCCCTGCCGGAGTACTGCCACTCCATCACCACCACGCTGTCGTGCTGCTGCTGGAGCCCTCTTCCTCAACCTCTCCCTCTTCCTTGCTGGATCAAGGCGCGGGAGACGTCATCGGGCTGCACGTGTGTTGAACGCGAGGTGTCATTGTTCGGCGCTTAGATCGGAGTCCACCGCGATCCGAACCGCTTCGAGTACGACTCCTTCATCCACGTTCTTGCAACGCTTCCGACTCGCGATCTTCAATGGTATGAAGATGCACTCCCCTCTCTCTCGTTGCTAGTTACTCCATAGATTGATCTTGGTGATGCGTAGAATTTTTTTTAATTTCTGCAACGATCCCCAACAAATAGTTCCTATCAACCTCATTTCATCAACATCATTTCTTATCAAAAAGTTCTGGTGGCAACAATGTAAATCAACACATGGTATTCTTGTAGTGTTTTAACAACTCTGTTTTTGAGTTTTCCTGGTAAATAGTAATGAATTAGCATGATAACTTGTTCTGTCATGGGTTTGTTCTATAAAAAAGGATCTTTTTTGTGTTGAATAAGTGTTAAAGGATGCTGATTACTCAATGCAGACACTTTGGTAATCTTCCTTGAAATGAAATGGTAACTCGGTTATTAATGAGAAATTTCATACATGTAGTTCTAACATGTTTCAAAAAAGATAGCTTAATAGATTGATGATGATAACCTATATGGATTTATGATGATAACTCAATGATGAGGCAACTCAAATGATGTAATCTGTAGGTAGGAACATGGATAAATTTTACCAACTTTTGCTTTAAAAAGGCAAATTTATTCAATCTTTTGTTGGTAACTTGACTGATTTTGAATGGTAACTCAATTACAACGGATGATATTACACAGATGCAGTAAAAGGGCTACCTTTTTCTTGTTTTTCACTTACCTCCTTGTTTTTTCGCCTGATTATGGCGAAATTCAGACGAACTAGTGGTAACCCTTGTGATATTGATGTGGTAAACCAGTCCCCTATCTCAAATCCTTGTGTTGTAGTGTTTTTCGTGGGTTTTTTGGTCGATTAGATCTGAGGTGCAGGTAGTCGGTGATGGATGCGCGTCGGGGAGAGAGGAGAAACAGATCGGGGCAGGTGTGGTTGTTTCTTACGATAGAGGTAAGAAACTAGGTTTTAGGGTGGTAAGTCACGTGAGGGGGAATGTGAGCCAGAGGGGCTTTGTTTTGGGCCTCATGCACTGCGCGTGCTGGGCCTCGCTAAAGAAGGCTCGCTCGGTCATCGTGGGTGGTTCTGGCGAAGCGGATCGCGCGGGAGGGACGCGGGTGGATGATTGTGCGGATCTGATGGTTATCGTCCTGCTGACTGGAGGTTAGTCGCTTCCTAAAAGAAAAGAGGTTCTTGTTGAGTTATCTGCATTTCAGTGGATTACACTAAAACCTCGTCATAAGATGAAAGGGTACAAGCTATTGCAGGTAAGCGATACTATTTGCCTGCGAGTCTTGTTGAGTCGATTGGCACGGCAGGTGAAGCGGCAGCCACCGCCATGGCGTCAAGCCGTGCGTAGAGTTGTGTCGGCATAGCTCTACCAACAGGTTCAAATGTTGGTGCTCATATTACACACACCACTACGAGAAGAAGGAATTTAACCAGTTCCTTGGTTTATTCCTCGTCTCTTTCATTCCTTTTTTCTTTTATTTTGCGAGTGTCTCTTTCATTCCACCCTGAGTTTAGAAGACGTGTTGTTCGCGTGTGGTGATTATTCAAGATAGTACCATATTCTTTTTTGCAGGTGATAATTCAAGACACTTTTACTCTTCAAACTTACTAACATTCAATTAGGGCGTGTTTGGTTGCCCACATAAGGTCCAATCAGGCCCCCGCGGGAAGGATTCGGCCTGTTTGGTAACCCGCATACACTATTGGGCCTGCATCGCACGCTTCTTAAAGCACCTCTGGGCCTGGCTCACTGGGAACACATGAATCGGCAGTTTCTCCAGGGCCAGGCCCGAGCGGTCTGCGTGGTGGTCTTGGTTGCCTTGCTGCCACGCCGAGAAGCCGCGTTGCTTCCTGAAGCACCAACAGTTATTAGCCTCACTGCCCCTCACCGCTCCCTCTCCCTACTCTTCCCGACTCTCCCAACTCTCACCGGCGGTGGTGGATCAGAGCAGAGGAACAAGACCACCGGACTCCATCACCGGCGGCGGGGACAGATCGAAGCATAGGAATAAGACCACTGGACTCCATCAATGGCGGTAAGCACTTCTCTCTCTTCGACATGCACGCTTGATTCGATCCACGGCGGACGGGAATGGGGAATAGAGGTAGATAAGCATAGGGGTAATTCATACTAGTTCATAGCAGTTCATACGAGTTCATACATGCAAGATCGGAATGCAGAAGGTGGATTTCGTGATTGGGGGATAGGGGAATAGGGGGATAGGGCGTACACAACGGACACCGGCTGACCGCGGCGGCCATCACCGGCGCGCGGAGCGGCTGGTCAAGCCGCTGGCCTTCATCTTCTTCTTCATCCCCGTGCGGGCCGGCGGGTCATCCTCTATCACGCCCTCGATGCGGCTATATCTCCCACGTGTCGAAGCACGACTTAAAGGCATAACCGCATTGAAGACAATGTCGCAAGTGAGGTAATCTTCACACAACCCATGTAATACATAAGGGAAAGAGATACATAGTTGGCTTACAATCGCCACTTCACACAAATACATGAATAAAGCATTACATCATCCAGATACAATCAAGGTCCGACTACGGAACCAAAATAAAAGAAGAACCCCAAATGCGACAAAGGTCCCCGATCGACCCCAACTGGGCTCCACTACTGATCAACTAGAACGAAACAACACAAAGGGCAAGATCTTCATCGAGCTCCTCCTTGAGCTTGGTTGCATCACCTTTCATTAACATAGGCACCGCAAACTGGTTTTTGAAGTATCTGGTGAGCCACGAGGACTCAGCAATCCCGTTACCATGGGTATCAAGACTAGCAAAGCTTAATGGGAAAGGAAGGGGTAAAGTGGTGAGGTTGCAGCACCGACTAAGCATGTATGGTGGCTAGCATACGCAAATGAGAGTGAGAAGAGAGCAAAAGGAACGGTCGTGAAGCTAGCAATGACCAAGAGGTGATCCTGAACACCTACTTACGTCAAACATAACCCAGAAACCGTGTTCACTTCCCGGACTCCGCCGAGAAGAGACCATCACGGCTACACACGCGGTTGATGCATTTTAATTCGGATCAAGTGTCAAGTTATCTACAACCGGACATTAACAAATTCCCATATGCCACATAACCGCGGGCACGGCTCTCGAAAGTTTATACCTGCAGGGTGTCCCAACTTAGCCCATGACAAGCTCTCGCGATCAACGAAGAATAGACCTTCTCCGGGAAGACCCGATCAGTCTCGGAATCCCGGTTTACAAGACATTTCGACAATGGTAAAACAAGACCAGCAAGACCTCCCGGCGTGCCGACATCTTGATAGTAGTCGCGCGTATCTCATCTCAAGCCACGACCGGATGAGCACTACGTACAACTAGAACCAGACCTTGAGTTTCCCCGAGGTGGCGCTGCAAGTGGCTCTAGTTTGGACCAACACTTAGACAAGCATTGGCCCGGGGGGGCTAAATAAAGATGACCCTCGAGAGAGCGACTCCCAAGGGAAAAAGTAGGTGGTGGTGAGGCAAATGGTAAAATCAATGTTGGGCCTTGCTGGAGGAGTTTTATTCAAAGCGAACTGTCAGGGGGGTCCCATAAATCACCCGACCGCGTTAGGAACGCAAAATCCGGGAACATAACACCGGTATGACGGAAACTAGGGCGGCAAGAGTGGAACAAAACACCAGGCATAAGGTCGAGCCTTCCACCCTTTACCAAATATATAGATGCATTAATAATATAAGAGATATTGTGATATCCCAACATAACCCATGCCCACCGTGGAGCAATCTTCAACTTCACCGCAACTAGCAACGCTATAAGAGGGCTGAGCAAAGCGGTAACATAGCCAAACAACGGTTTGCTAGGAAGGGTGTCAAAGGTTAGAGGTTCATGGAAATTTGGGAGGCTTGAAGAGCAAATGATAGGTAACGCAGCATAGCGATAGAACGAAGCAACTAGCATAGCAATGATAGTAGTGAGATCGAGGTAGCGGTCATCTTGCACAAATCCGCTAGGAAGAAGAACGAGTCCATGAAGAAGACGAACGAGAGTAGTCGAACAAATCCTCACAACCGCAACATTACCGGAACTAAGTAGCAACACCGGAAAGAAACAAACAACATGGTAAATGCACAAGCATAAACATGTCGTGATGCACAAACAAGTATGATGCATGTCCGGTTTAAAAGCATGGCGAAGCATGGCAAAGTGCAACAAACAATACTACAAGTTAAGTGGAACTCAATATACAACGAGTTGCATATTGACAAAACACCACATTAAATCATTTAGTTTGCTCTCGGTTTTGTACCCAACAATATTAAATGTTATTAAACATGGCAAGGGGTGAAGCATATGAAAACTACCTATCTAGGCAAGTTTAAATGAGTAGGAACAACAAACAACAATTAGGAAAATCCTCATGTCCATATTTTAGTTTTGGTACTGTTCTGCCCTAAAACATATTTTAGTGTTGTTAAACAGCCAAATAAAGTGCACCATGTTAAACTAGGCATTTTTCTACCCCATTTACATATGAAGAACATGTAAATTGGAGCTACGGTTATTTAGTTATGAAATAAATCATTTTAGCATTTCATTTATGTGAATTAATGCAAACAACAATTTTAAACATTTTAACAGGGATGAAAGTTGCATATTGTTAAAGAACATGAAAAACTGAGCAAGATGCATATATGGCATGTTTCATTTGGATAGATGGATATTTAGTTATGAGCATTTTAGAATGATGGCATTTCGGTAAATATGCATGCACTAAAAAATGCTAAAATACACAGAGTGGGAAAAAATATGCACGGGCCCGAAGCATCACAATGCAGCGGCCCAGATGAGAATTCGGCCCATGTGGCTGTGAGAGTGTGCAAAAATAACAAAAAAAACATAGCAAAACAATAGGGGCGGCTGGGACTCGAACCCCAAACCCCTCGAACAAATAGTGGCCGCACTGGCCACTGGGACAGCTGTGTGTTTGTGATCAAAGTGAAGTCTACAGGAACTTAAACCATCTGCGCATCGCGACCAGGAACAAAACTAAAGCATGCACACGGGGACTCGTCAGCGACGGGAGCCAACAGCAACAACTGCGGTGGTCACAGAGACCGCGGTCTGCGCGGAACCGACGAGGTTCAGCTACAGGATGCTTGTAGCGTCTGGTGGCTCGACCTCGAGCTCAGCGCCGACTCGGGCATGGCATTGGCGGCGATTTAACAGCAGCTTAAGCGGCCATGGGTGAGAAGCAGGCAAGCATCGGGCTGCGGGCGCTGCTCTTCCGTGTCTTGAGCACGAGTTGCAGTGAAAAGCTTGTGTGTGGGTGTGCATGCGAAGAAACAGAGAAGCGCGAACCTCGTCGGTGACCAAAGTGATGGCGGAGGCCTTGCTGGAATTGTCTCCCGACGTGCTCGAGATGCAAGGGGGGGTGTGGTGCGGACAGAAGTGGTGCAGTGAGGCAAACTAGAGCGGGGGCGAAGCGCAAGCAACAACGACGTCTACTGCAACTTCACACAAAATTCAGAGATCGCCGGAGCATCGAGATCATGGCGAAGACATGGATCGGGCAAGTGCTATGGTGTTATAAACTCCATGGAAAGAAATGGAGAGGGAGTTGCGTTACCCAGCTCACCCTAGGACACGACGATATCGACGGAAACGAGCCGGAGGTGTCGCGGACGAGCTCTGAACCCTGGGCGCTCACTGTCAACCGAAGAAGGAGGGAGCAGAGGAGGCAGCGCGGTGTAGATCTTGGCGTTCCCTCGATGATGGAGTGGACGCAGAGGATGACGGGGATGACGGGAAGGCAGACAGACTCGGCTGAGGCAGCTGGAGGCGCCCAGTGGGGCGACGACGACGGCGACGTGCTTCAGCCGAAGAGTAAGAAGAGAAGCTTGGCGTCTCCAGCCCTGTGTAGCCATGGGAATGAGGTCGGTGAGGCGTCCTGGAGCGTGTGGACGGAGGTGGGAAGCCGTCGGGGTGCACTACGCCGGCGACGAGCATGAGCTCGCCTCGGCCATGGCAACGATCGGAAGAAGCAGCACGCGCGAGAGGGGGATCTGTGGAGAGGCAGCGGCACGGAGGGAGGTGAGGAGGAGAGGAAGAAACCCTAGGAGGGCGCGGGTGCTGCTTATAAAGGGGCGCGAGCGCCAGGCCTCGACGTCCGTGAGCTCACGGCCTTGACAGTCTGAAAGGCCTGCTCAAGCGAGGGAGACGGAGGGGAACGGAGCATGTTACCGTGAGGGGGATGGGTCGCTGGCTGGCGGGCCCGACGAGAGAGAGAGGGAAAGAGTCGGCCATTTGGCTACTCTGAGAGGGAAAAACTGGGCGGCTGGAGGTGAGGCCCGGTGACTTCTTCATGGCCTTTTCCATTTCCTTTAAGTTTACATTTATTAAATAAACAGAAAAGAAAAGAAAAATGTCAGGGGGCTAGGAGAAGAGTTTTTCAGATATAAAATATCCTCAATCTCACGGAGTTTTGCAGCATTCGAAATAATTGGTTTGGGTATTTTTTAGAGGTAGAAAAATAAAACAAGTTTGAATATAATTCGAACTTGAGGTATTTTTGAACCCAACCAAAACAACTCCAAAATGGATGATACTTGACAGAGAGGTATAAGGCATGGTGCATGATTTATTGGCAAAGATTGAACATTAATGGAGAAGGGAGAAATGGCACTTGCATAAAGGAGTAAAAGAAGAGGAAGGAGAAGGTGATGGTGCATGGCTTGAGAGAAGAGACAACAAGGACTGATGCACACACAACAATACCCCAATATGAAGAATGCAACCCACATGATGATTATGATGCAATAAATGACAAGAGGCACAGATGCAACATGACAAAGATTCGCATGGCAGTGCAATATAATCAAATGATGAACATGATGCAAGAAGCAAAATATGACAAAGTTAGAGACCAATAGTTGAGAAGGAAAAAGGCATGGGATATTTGCAAGTGTGTTATGGTTAATTCCAAATAAATGGAATATTTACTATAGCTCTCTAAATATCGAGAGGATATGTTTTAAAGAGAATCACCATGTGAATTCCCTCGATTTAAATGTATCAAAGATCCATGCCATTTATTTAGTTGAGTTGCAAAAGATTTATGAGATGATGGCATGATGACATGATGCAATGCAAAAATAAAAGGCAGGCACAAATGAAACACACGGCGAAACCCGGAATATATGGAAGGCAACTGAAGCTCCGGTCTTGGGGCGTTACAACACTCCACCACTATGAGAGGATCTCGTCCCGAGATCTAGGATGGCACCAGAGGGAAAAGGAAGAGGAAGATAAGAGGTAAAACTAAGTTGCTTCTTCAACCAATGAGTGAAACCACGAACCTTGAGAGGTTGAACAAATTGAAGGAAAGAATACAAAGGAGAGGAACGAGATTGCAAACAATCCGTTAGGAAAGAGGAGCAAGGAACATTACGAGAACTTGACAGTTGCAAAGACACAAATCAAGAGTTTAATGGACAAGATAGAATTCGAAACCACTCCGGTTAAAACAAGATGGGAGAGGAAGAAGATTGAAATAATTTGGGCAGCACTCCGTCTGAAAAGAGAAGAAAACTTGATGAGATGAAAAGATATTGAAGAGATGATACAACACTCCGGTTAAATGGATAAGCAAGAAAAGAACACGATCCTAAAAAAACGAGGTGATGGGTGAAGAGCACAACATCACAATGCCTCCGTAACGAAAGAATAGAAGTTAGATCATTGGGATAAAGGGACGGAGAAGAAAATGACAACTTTTGCCACAAGTGAACTTGGAAAGCATCCTTGCAAAGAAGAATCGAATGGAGTTGTTGGAAAATCAACAACGAGAAGCACAAGCTTGTTGTGGGCTTATGTAAACATCTCAAAACTTGAGGTGAAATTCTGCCACTATCAAAATCAATTGCTTGCTTGAGATCAATGAAGAGATGAAAACTGCTTCACCAAGATGATAGAGATATAACTTGGATCATTGATAAGCACCACAAATAGCAATATTCCTTAGGGAAGGCTTTAGGTGAAATCTATACCAAGATAACTCCAAAGAAGAGATTGATGAATTTAAAATACCTCATTCTTGACAACATGTGAATCACGAAACATGAATGGAAATTGTCAAGAATGATATAATAACACCTCAAAAGCTAAGGTAGAAGAATTGCACTTCGAAATGCAAGAAGAAGAATACTTGAACGCCTCAAAACAAAACATGTGTTGAGCACCATGTTTAATTTTGAGTATAGCTTGGCGGGTCATAACTTCGAGAGAAATCTTGAAGAACAATTGAAGAATGAAAAGAATCCTTGATGAACCACCATGTAGAGCCTCCATGAAGAACTCCGGTAATAAAACAATGATCAAACAAAACGAAAGTTGAAAACACAAGGTGAAGCCTTGCGATGATTTAGATGGAGCTTCGCGACGAGATAATGCGAAAAACTTGGAACTTCGGAAAAGAAAAATGAAACACTAGGAATCAAGAATTACTTCATCATGAACAATCTCCGGAAGAAAAGAATTGAATCACCTTGAGGAAATAGGAATAAGATTTATTGTATGCTTATCCTTCATCAGATTAAATTGATGACAAGCAATGGATTTGGCATATTGCTTATTCCCATTGAAAAAAAAGGATTTAAGAGAGATATAGCGTAAACTTGAGAAGGTATTAATGGAATCACCGGTGGGATTTGGAAACAACGAATGAATTGATATGATAATGAAGGAAGTGAAATCTTGAACGAACCACCGTAAGAATTGAAAATGAAAGTAGCAAAGGCACAATTCATTGGGAAGAATTGGAAAATGAATGAAGATACTTGATGAATTTAGAAACAAGAGAACAAAGAGATCCTGAAGTGACTAGAGTAAACTTGAGCGATGCACGGTAAGATTTGGAGAATGATAGCTACACGCTGAGAATAAAGAATTATGACATGATGGCCTTCGGAAGAAAGAAATGGAAACAACTCAAGAAATACTCTGGATGGTAAGAAAAGAATTCTCACAATCGAAAACAATTATGAGAGGATGGCATCAAGCTAGAACCCTGAATCTTGAAGAGAATGGAGCAAGATTTAAGAGAAATCCTTCTTCAGTCTTCACATGTTGAGAATGAAGATGAGAACCACCATGAATTGTATGAGATACTCCGGGAGAATGAAAAAAACAAGGTTGTTGATCCAACAATGAAAAATAATTTGAAAGATCTTGGAGAAGGCATGTGACTGATGAAAATTCATTCTTACATCAAACTTGGAAAAGAATTTTGGATAGCTCGGAATAATTAGAAGAGTCGTAAGATCACAGGAAAAGACACGTGGGTTAGGCCCACTCAAAAGAAAACACCGTTGGAAATGATTTTAAAGAGAAATTGCACCGGTTGAATTAAATGGCTTGAATGAGATAACAACCTCGAAATATCTTGACGGGATTGAGAATGGAAACACAAGTCTTGTGAGATATCTTCAGCACTCCAGAACAAATGAATAGGAAGAAGTGAATGATTAAGAGGTGCATCGGTATGAGAAAGCATTAGAAACGAGGAAAGGAATATGATGAATATCGAAAGCTTGAATAGGATCCACCGGAGAAGAAACAACAATGAAGGATGATGAACTTGAAACTGTTGAGCATCTTCATGGGAAATCACCGGATAAGAACATTGATTGAAAAGAATGAAGAGACTTCACATGAATAAATGGATACTTGATTAAGAAATCTGTGTCCTTGAAGAAAAAGGGTGGGAGGGCGGGAAAACAAAGGCAACTTGGGATGGATGAAACAAACACCATTGAGAAAACTTAGAAATGATCTTGCGGATGAGGAGAATGATCGGATCCACTTGAAGAGAAGCACGCCGGTAGGAAAAGAATTAACATGACAACCTCAATGATCAAGAAGGATTAACACTCACATAGAAATATGAGAACACCAATTAGGGAAGGTATGGATTCAACATTTGACATCGAAGCAACTCGAATACCACATATAACACAAAACAAAGGATTTGGCTTGCGAATAAGCGGAACAAATACATATGATAGAGATTTACCCAATCCCATATCATGCATCCGTCAAAAGATATTCTAGGAGCTACTTGAATTCCCACCTATAAACTCCGAAACTTTACGGTTATGCAATCGGTGTTGGGGATACAGGGAAGCAATATATCTCACCCAAACTAACAATCCCTACATCCAAATTGTATCCATCCGTCAACACATAACCAAGAAACCTTCGAAATCGTGTACCTCAACCTTGAAAAGCATCCGTTATACGAAGTCATGGCAATACTCCGTACTCACCTCGAGATTGGGTTATCGGGTTATCTAACCAACAAGCGCACAAAAGAGATTTTCGATGTCGGCGTACTAAACTCAGGTATTCCGAACGCGCAACGATAAAGTGATGACGACAACATCTCGAGCTCAACTCCGGGACACTTCCACTAAACCCCGACAGGAGGCACCAAGACAATGTTCTCATCATAAAACCATCGGAACGATTCCAAGATACCGTGTGATCCTAAAAAATTAGTGAAATTTGAGAAGAGAAGAGTCAAAACTCTCGTCGGGAAGCCTTACCAGAGCGATGAAGAGACCGGGAGTAAAAAGAATTCCTAACTCTCCGATATATATAATCCTAAATGACTCAAAACATTTTTCTAGACACAACTCGGCCGCTAAAAACGATCAAGCAGTGGGGCTCCTAAGGTCGGGGAAGGCTCTGATTACCAACTTGTCACGCCCTCGATGCGGCTATATCTCCCACGTGTCGAAGCACGACTTAAAGGCATAACCGCATTGAAGGCAATGTCGCAAGTGAGGTAATCTTCACACAACCCATGTAATACATAAGGGAAAGAGATACATAGTTGGCTTACAATCGCCACTTCACACAAATACATGAATAAAGCATTACATCATCCAGATACAATCAAGGTCCGACTACGGAACCAAAATAAAAGAAGAACCCCAAATGAGACAAAGGTCCCCGATCGACCCCAACTGGGCTCCACTACTGATCAACTAGAACGAAACAACAAAAAGGGCAAGATCTTCATCGAGCTCCTCCTTGAGCTTGGCGTCACCTGCTCGGTAACATAGGCACCTGCAAACTGGTTTTTGGAAGTATCTGGTGAGCCACGAGGACTCAGCAATCCCATTACCATGGGTATCAAGACTAGCAAAGCTTAATGGGAAAGGAAGGGGTAAAGTGGTGAGGTTGCAGCAGCGACTAAGCATGTATGGTGGCTAGCATACACAAATGAGAGCGAGAAGAGAGCAAAAGGAACGGTCGTGAAGCTAGCAATGACCAAGAGGTGATCCTGAACACCTACTTACGTCAAACATAACCCAGAAACCGTGTTCACTTCCCGGACTCCGCCGAGAAGAGACCATCACGGCTACACACGCGGTTGATGCATTTTAATTCGGATCAAGTGTCAAGTTATCTACAACGGACATTAACAAATTCCCATCGCCACATAACCATGGCACGGCTCTCGAAAGTTTATACCTGCAGGGTGTCCCAACTTAGCCCATGACAAGCTCTCGCGATCAACGAAGGAATAGACCTTCTCCCAGGAAGACCCGATCAGTCTCGGAATCCCGGTTTACAAGACATTTCGACAATGGTAAAACAAGACCAGCAAGACCTCCCGGCGTGCCGACATCCTGATAGTAGCCGCGCGTATCTCGTCTCAGGCCACGACCGGATGAGCACTACGTACAACTAGAACCAGACCTTGAGTTTCCCCGAGGTGGCGCTGCAAGTGGCTCTAGTTTGGACCAACACTTAGACAAACATTGGTCCGGGGGGGCTAAATAAAGATGACCCTCGAGAGAGCGACTCCCAAAGGAAAAAGTAGGTGGTGGTGAGGCAAATGGTAAAACCAATGTTGGGCCTTCTTTGGACAAGTTTTATTCAAAGCGAACTGTCGGGGGTCCCATAAATCACCCGACCAGCGTTAGGAGCGCAAAATCCGGGAACATAACACGGTATGACGGAAACTAGAGGCGCAAGAGTGGAACAAAACACGTGCATAAGGCCGAGCCTTCCACCCTTTACCAAATATATAGATGCATTAATAATATAAGAGATATTGTGATATCCCAACATAACCCCTGTCCACCGTGGAGCAATCTTCAACTTCACCGCAACTAGCAACGCTATAAGAGGGGCTGAGCAAAGCGGTAACATAGCCAAACAACGGTTTGCTAGGAAGGGTGTCAAAGGTTAGAGGTTCATGGCAATTTGGGAGGCTTGAAGAGCAAATGATAGGTAACGCAGCATAGCGATAGAACGAAGCAACTAGCATAGCAATGATAGTAGTGAGATCCAGGGTAGCGGTCATCTTGCCTGAAATCCTGCTAGGAAGAAGAACGAGTCCATGAAGAAGACGAACGAGAGTAGTCGAACAAATCCTCACAACCGCAACATTACCGGAACTAAGTAGCAACACCGGAAAGAAACAAACAACATGGTAAATGCACAAGCATAAACATGTCGTGATGCACAAACAAGTATGATGCATGTCCGGTTTAAAAGCATGGCGAAGCATGGCAAAGTGCAACAAACAATACTACAAGTTAAGTGGAACTCAATATACAACGAGTTGCATATTGACAAAACACCACATTAAATCATTTAGTTTGCTCTCGGTTTTGTACCCAACAATATTAAATGTTATTAAAAACATGGCAAGGGGTGAAGCATATGAAAACTACCTATCTAGGCAAGTTTAAATGAGGCCGGAACAACAAACAACAATTCCGGAAAATCCTCATGTCCATATTTTAGTTTTGGTACTGTTCTGCCCTAAAACATATTTTAGTGTTGTTAAACAGCCAAATAAAGTGCACCATGTTAAACTAGGCATTTTTCTACCCCATTTACATATGAAGAACATGTAAATTGGAGCTACGGTTATTTAGTTATGAAATAAATCATTTTAGCATGTCATTTATGTGAATTAATGCAAACAACAATTTTAAACATTTTAACAGGGATGATAGTTGCATATTGTTAAAGAACATGAAAAACTGAGCAAGATGCATATATGACATGTTTCATTTGGATAGATGGATATTTAGTTATGAGCATTTTAAAATGATGGCATTTCGGTAAATATGCATGCACTAAAAAATGCTAAAATACACAGAGTGGGAAAAAAATATGCACGGGCCCGAAGCATCACAATGCAGCGGCCCAGATGAGAATTCGGCCCATGTGGCTGTGAGAGTGTGCAAAAATAACAAAAAAAACATAGCAAAACAATAGGGGCGGCTGGGACTCGAACCCCAAACCCCTCGAACAAATAGTGGCCGCACTGGCCACTGGGACAGCTGTGTGTTTGTGATCAAACTGAAGTCTACAGGAACTTAAACCATCTGCGCATCGTGACCAGGAACAAAACTAAAGCATGCGCACGGGGACTCGTCAGCGACGGGAGCCAACAGCAACAACTACGGTGGTCACAGAGACCGGCGGGGTGCACGGATACTGACGAGGGTTCAGCTACAGGATGCGCGCGTACCGTGGCTCGACCTCGAGCTCGCGCTCGACTCGGGCATGGCATTGGCGGGCGACGAATAGCAGCTTGGCAGCCATGGGTGAGAAGCAGGGCAAGCATCGGGCTGCGGGGCGCTGCTCTTCCGTGTGCGCGCTGAGCACGAGTTGCAGGTGAAAAGCTGGTGTGTGGGTGTGCATGTGAAAGAAACAGAGGAGCAGCGCAACCTCGTCGGTGACCAAAGTGATGGCGGAGGCCTTGCCGGAATTGTCTCCCGACGTGCTCGAGATGCAAGGGGGGTGTGGTGCGGACAGAAGTGGTGCAGTGAGGCAAACTAGAGCGGGGGCGAAGCGCAAGCAACAACGACGTCTACTGCAACTTCACACAAAATTCAGAGATCGCCGGAGCATCGAGATCATGGCGAAGACATGGATCGGGAGAGTGCTATGGTGTTATAAACTCCATGGAAAGAAATGGAGAGGGAGTTGCGTTACCCAGCTCACCCTAGGACACGACGATATCGACGGAAACGAGCCGAAGGCGTCGCGGACGAGCTCTGAACCCTGGGCGCTCACTGTCAACCGAAGAAGGAGGGAGTAGAGGAGGCAGCGTGGTGCAGATCTTGGCGTTCCCTCGACGATGGAGTGGACGCAGAGGACGACGGGGACGACGGGAAGGCGATGACTCGGCCGAGGTACTGGAGGCGCCGGTGGGCGATGGCGGCGGCGGCGTGCTTCACCAAGAGTAAGAAGAGAAGCTTGGCGTCTCCAGCCACTGTAGCCGTGGGAATGAGGTCGGTGAGGCGTCTGGGCGTGTGGACGGAGGTGGGAAGCCGTCAGGCGCCTACGCCGGCGACGAGCATGAGCTCGCCTCGGCCATGGCGGCGATCGGAAGAAGCAGACGCGAGAGGGGGATCTGTGGAGAGGCAGCGGCGGAGGGAGGTGAGGAGGACAGGAAGAAACCCTAGGAGGCGCGGGCGCTGCTTATAAAGGCGCGGCGCCGGGCTCGGCGTCAAGTGAGCTCACGGGTGTGACAGAAAGGCCTGCTCAAGCGAGGGAGACGGAGGCGGAGGCGGAGCAGGTTACCGTGAGGGGATGGGTCGTTGGCGGGCCCAGCGAGAGAGAGGGAAAGAGTCGGTTTGGCGGGCTGGCGAGGGAAAAAGCTGGGCGGCTGGAGGTGAGGCCCAGTGATCTTCTTCAAGGCCTTTTCCATTTCCTTTAAGTTTCTGTTTATTAAATAAACAGCAAAAGAAAAGAAAAATGTACAGGGGGGCTAGGAGAAGAGTTTTTCAGATATAAAAATATCCTCAATCTCCTGGAGTTTTGCAGCATTCAAAATAATTGGTTTGGGTATTTTTTTAGAGGTAGAAAAATAAAACAAGTTTGAATATAATTCGAACGTGAGGTATTTTTGAACCCAACCAAAACAACTCCAAAATGGATGATACTTGACAGAGAGGTATAAGGCATGGTGCATGATTTATTGGCAAAGACTGAACACTAATGGAGAAGGGAGAAATGGCACTTGCATAAAGGAGTAAAAGAAGAGGAAGGAGAAGGTGATGGTGCATGGCTTGAGAGAAGAGACAACAAGGACTGATGCACACACAACAATACCCCAATATGAAGAATGCAACCCACATGATGATTATGATGCAATAAATGACAAGAGGCACAGATGCAACATGACAAAGATGGGCATGGCAGTGCAATATAATCAAATGATGAACATGATGCAAGAAGCAAAATATGACAAAGTTAGAGACCAATAGTTGAGAAGGAAAAAGGCATGGGATATTTGCAAGTGTGTTATGGTTAATTCCAAATAAATGGAATATTTACTATAGCTCTCTAAATATCGAGAGGATATGTTTTAAAGAGAATCACCATGTGAATTCCCTCGATTTAAATGGATCAAAGATCCATGCCATTTATTTAGTTGAGTTGCAAAAGATTTATGAGATGATGGCATGATGACATGATGCAATGCAAAAATAAAAGGCAGGCACAAATGAAACACACGGCGAAACCCGGAATATATGGAAGGCAACTGAAGCTCCGGTCTTGGGGCGTTACATCCTCGTCGTCCTCGGCGGAGTCGAGGTCGATCTGCCAGGTAGGACGGAGTGACTCAGGCGCCCTAGCTGGCATGTGCACCGCCTCTTCTTCCTCCTTAGGCTCCCCGTCGATGACCGTCGGCGGCGCGACAGCCGTCTCCCAGTACACTGCGGCATGGCGGTCATTAGGAGCCCAGTAGTTCTTGTACTTGCACCACTTCTTCCTCTGTTTAGGTCGTCGGATACGGCCTGATTCATGGCCCAACGAATGATGTCAACTACCATCGCGCCCTTCGTTGGGTCAGGAATCAGCGTCTTTAGCTCTTCTTTAGTGGCCTTCATGAGCACGACATTAGATTCGTTCTGCATGCCCGGCATGGAGCCGAAGTTCGAGCACACCTCCATGGTGTTCTCGAACTTGGTGCGGTCACCAACCGACCACCCGAGGAAGAAGACCCTCCAGCCAATACCCCAAGGGAAAGGGTTGGCGTTGGAGCTGGAGCTAGAGCTCATGGCGATGGGGAGGAGGAAGGTTGACAGTGAGAGAAGAGAGGGGGTGGGTAAGTAGTGGTGGGCAGGGTGAGTAAATATGGGGAGATGGAGAGGAGGAAAAGAGTGACAGTCATGCCGTTTTAACTACAAGCTATTGAATTAGCCATGAACTTTGTGTAGTGCCTGACTCCATGAATTGTGTGCAGATCGAGGATAGCAATGAGATGGGCACGGAGGTGCTCCCGGCCGTTGACAACAAGGGCAAGCAGCCCCTTCACCCAATGCCCGACGAGGTTGAGCTGCCGCCCACCGCCGAGGAAGACCCTAAGAGCCTGAGGGTGGCGACGACGAGGGCATGGAGGAGCCCCCCAGCAACAAGCGCCGCAACTACGGCCACTACCATCAGGAGGATGGCCGAACTCACTTCTGCAAGGTCATCCTTGCACCGAAGCTGTTGGAAATATGCCCTAGAGGCAATAATAAAAGTATTATTATATTTCCTTGTTCATGATAATTGTCTTTTATTCATGTTATAACTGTATTATCCGGAAATCGTAATACACGTGTGAATACATAGACCACAATATGTCCCTAGTGAGCCTCTAGTTGACTAGCTCGTTGTGATCAACAGATAGTCATGGTTTCCTGGCTATGGACATTGGATGTTGTTGATAACGGGATCACATCATTAAGTGAATGATGTGATGGACAAGACCCAATACTAAGCATAGCACAAAGATCGTGTAGTTCGTTTGCTAGAGCTTTTCCAATGTCAAGTATCTCTTCCTTAGACCATGAGATCGTGTAACTCCGGATACCGTAGGAGTGCTTTGGGTGTATCAAACGTCACAACGAATCGGGTGACTATAAAGGTGCACTACAGGTATCTCGAAAGTGTCATTGGGTTGACACGGATCGAGATCGGATTTGTCACTCCATGTAAATGGAGAGGTATCTCTGGGCCCACTCGGTAGGACATCATCATAATGTGCACAATGTGACCAAGGGGTTGATCACGGGATGATGTGTTACGGAACGAGTAAAGAGACTTGCCGTAACGAGATTGAACAAGGTATCGGTATACCGACGATCGAATCTCGGGCAAGTACAATACCGTTAGACAAAGGGAATTGTATACGGATCGACCGAGTCCTTGACATCGTGGTTCATCCGATGAGATCATCGTGGAACATGTGGGAGCCAACATGGGTATCCAGATCCCGCTGTTGGTTATTGATGGGAGAACGTCTCGGTCATGTCTACATGTCTCCCGAACCCGTAGGGTCTACACATAAGGTTCGATGGCGCTAGGGTTATAAAGGAAGCTTGTATGTGGTTACCGAATGTTGTTTGGAGTCCGGATGAGATCCCGGACGTCATGAGGAGTTCGGAATGGTCCGGAGGTAAAGATTTATATATGGAAGTCTGTTTTGGTCATAGGAAAAGTTTGGGTTTTATCGGTAAAATCTGGGACCACCGGAGGGTCCGGGGTCCACCAAGTGGGGCCACCTGCCCGAGAAGGCTGCGTGGGCCAAGTGTGGGAGGGACCAGCCCCTAGGTGGGCTGGGCGCCCCACCAAGGCCCAAGGCGTGGGAAGTGGGGAAGGGGCAAACCCTAGGGCAGATGGGCCCTAAGGCCCACCCAGGTGCGCCTCCCCTCTCTCCCCTCCGCCGCCACCAGATTGGATCTAGAGGCTGGCCGCACCCCTTGGGGGTGGGAAACCCTAAAGGGGGCGCAGCCCCCCTCTCCCCTATAAATAGTGAGGCCTAGGGGCTGCCCAGAGACACACAGAATACACGTGATTCGATCTCTGCCTTTGGTTGCAGCCCTCTCCTCTCTCCCAAGTACTCCTCCTCTCCCGTGGTGCTTAGCGAAGCCCTGCTGGATTGCCACACTCATCCACCACCACCACACCATTGTGCTGCTGCTGGATGGAGTCTTCCTCAACCTCTCCCTCTCTCCTTGCTGGATCAAGGCGTGGGAGACATCGTCGGGCTGTACATGTGTTGAACGCGGAGGTGCCGTGCGTTCGGCACTTGATCATCGGTGATTTGAATCACGACGAGTACGACTCCATCAACCCCGTTCACTTGAGCTTCGCTTAGCGATCTACAAGGGTATGTAGATGCACTCTCTTTCTACTCGTTGCTGGTCTCTCCATAGATAGATCTTGGTGACACGAGGAAAATTTTTGAATTTTCGCCACGTTCCCCAACGATGGCATCATGAGCTAGGTCTATTGCGTAGATTCTTTGCACAAGTAGAACACAAAGTAGTTGTGGGCGTTGATGTTGTTCAATATGCTTACCGTTACTAGTCCAATCTTGTTTCGACGGTATTGTGGGATGAAGCGGCCGGACCGACCTTACACGCTCTTACATGAGGCAGGTTCCACTGATTGACATGCACGCCGTGCATAAGGTGGCTAGCGGGTGCCGATCTCCCACTTTAGTCGGAGCGGATTCGATGAAAAGGGTCCTTATGAAGGGTAAATAGCAATTGGCATATCACGTTGTGGTTTTATGTAGGTAAGAAACGTTCTTGCTAGAAACCCATAGCAGCCCGTAAAACATGCAAACAACAATTAGAGGGCGTCTAACTTGTTTTTGCAGGGTATGCTATGTGATGTGATATGGCCAAAAGAATGTGATGAATGATATGTGATGTATGAGATTGATCATGTTCTTGTAATAGGATTCACGACTTGCATGTCGATGAGTATGACAACCGGCAGGAGCCATAGGAGTTGTCTTTATTTATTGTATGACCTGCGTGTCATTGAACAACGCCATGTAATTACTTTACTTTATTGCTAACGGTAGCCATAGTAGTAGAAGTAATAGTTGGCGAGACAACTTCATGAAGACACGATGATGGAGATCATGATGATGGAGATCATGGTGTCATCTTTGGTGACAATGATGATCATGGAGCCTCAAGATGGAGATCAAAGGAGCAAAATGATATTGGCCATATCATGTCACTATTTGATTGCATGTGATGTTTATCATGTTTATGCATCTTGTTTACTTAGGACGACGGTAGTAAATAAGATGATCCTTACAAAATTTCAAGAAGTGTCCTCCCGATGTGCACCGTTGCTACAGTTAAGTCGCTTCTAAGCACCACGTGATGATCGGGTGTGATGGATTCTTACATTCACATACAACGGGTGTAAGACAGTTTTACAATGAAAACACTTGGGGTTAACTTGACGAGCCTAGCATGTGCGGACATGGCCTCGGAACACGAGACCGAAAGGTCGAGCATGAGTCGTATAGTAGATACGATCAACATGAAGATGTTCACCGATGAGACTAGTCCGTCGTGATGATCGGACACGGCCTAGTTGACTTGGATCATGTAATCACTTAGATGACCGAGGGATGTCTATCGAGTGGGAGTTCATAAGATGAACTTAATTATCTGAACATAGTCAAAAGAGCTTTGCAAATTATGTAAAAGCTCGCATTTTAGTTCCTTTGTTTAGATATGTTCCTAGAGAAAATATAGTTGAAAGTTGTGATGGCGATTATGCGGACAAGAGAAAGCTTATGTCCTTAATGCACGCTCGGTGTGCTGAACCCCAAACGTTGTTTGTGGATGTTGCGAACATCGGACATACACGCTTTGATAACTACGTGATAGTTCGGATAACAGGTTTAGAATTAAGGCACCAAGATGTTTTTCAAACGTCGCGGAACATATGAGATGTTTGAGGGCTGAAATTGAGATTTCGGGCTCGTGCCACGTCAAGAGGTATGAGACCTCCGACAATTTTCTTAGCCTGCAAACTAAGGAGAAAAGCTCAATCGTTGAGCTTGTGCTCGATTGTCCGAGTGCAACAATCACTTGAATCGAGTGGGAGTTGATCTTCCGGATGAGATAGTCTTTGTTTCTCCAAAGTCATTGCCACCAAGCTGCTAGAGCTTCGTGATGAACTATAACATATCGGGATAGATATGATGATCCTTGAGGTATTCGCGATGTTTGACACGCGAAAGTAGAAATCAACAAGGAGCATCAATTGTTGATGGTTGGTGAAACCACTAGTTTCAAGAAGGGCAAGGGCAAGAAGGATACTTCATGAAGCGGCAAATCAGCTGCCCAAAGTGAAGACACCCAAGCTTGAACCCAAACCCGAGACTAAGTGCTACGTGATAAGGGAATAGTCACTAGAGCGGAATTACCCTAGATACTTGGTAGATGAGAAGGCTGGCAAGGTCGATAGAAGTATATTGGATATACATTATGTTAATGTGTACTTTACTAGTACTCCTAGTAGCACCAGGGTATTAGATACGGTTCGGTTGCTAAGTGTTAGTAACTCGAAATAAAAGCTACTGAAATAAGCGGAGACTAGCTAAAGGTGAGTGACGATATGTGTTGGAAGTGTTTCCAAGGTTGATGTGATCAAGCATCGCACGCTCCCTCTACCATCGAGATTTGGTGTTTGCGTTGAGCATAGACATGATTGGATTATGTCTATCGCAATCTGGTTATTCATTTAAGGAGAATAATGGTTACTCTATTTATTTGAATAATACCTTCAATGGTCTTGCACCGAAATGAATGGTTTATTGAATCTCGATCGTAGTGATACACATTTTCATGCCAAAAGATATAAGATAATAATGATAGTACCACTTACTTGTGGCAATCGCCATGTAAGTCATATTGGTATAAAAGCATGAAGAAGCTCCATATTGATGGATCTTTGGACTCACTCGTTTTGAAAAGTTTGAGACATGCGAACCATGTCTATTGGTGTATACGCATGAAGAAACTCCATGCAGATGGATCGTTTGGACTCACTTGATTTTAAATCACTTGAGATATGCAAATCATACCACATGGGCAAGATGAGTGAAAAGCCTCGGTTTGATAAGATGGAACAAGATAGCAACTTGTTGGAAGTAACACATTTTGATGTGTGCGGTCCAATGAGTCTTTGAGGCATCTGATAAATATCATTATGTTCTTACTTCACGATGATTCGAGTAGATGTAGAGTATATTTACTTGATGAAACACAAGTCTGAATTATTGAATGGTTCAAGTAATTTCAGAGTGAAGTTGAAGATCATCGTGACAAGAGGATGAAATGTCTATGATATGATCATAGAGATGAGTATCTGAGTTCTGAGCTTTGCACATAATTAAGACATTGTGGAAATTGTTTCACAATTTACCGACTGGAACACCATAGTTTGATGGTGTGTCTGAACATCATAGTTGCACCCTATTGGATATGGTGTGTACCATGATGTCTCTTATCGAATTACCACTATCGTTTATGGGTTAGGCATTAGAGACAACCACATTCACTTTAAATACGGCACCACGTAATTCCGTTGAGATGACACCGTATGAACTATGGTTTAGAGAAACCTAAGCTGTCATTTCTTAAATGTTTGGGGCTGCGACGCTTATGTGAAAAAGTTTCAGGTTGATAAGCTCGAACCCAAAGCGGATAAAATGCATCTTCATAGGACACCCAAAACAGTTGGGTATACCTCCTAATTCTGATCCGAAAGCAATATGGATTGTTTCTTGAATCGGATCCTTTCTCGAGGAAAAGTTTGTCTCGAAAAGTTGAGTGGGAGGATGGTGGAGACTTGATGAGGTTATTGAACCATCACTTCAACAAGTATGTAGCAGGGCACAGGAAGTTGTTCCTGTGGCACCTACACCAATTGAAGTAGAAGCTTATGACAGTGATCATGAAACTTCGGATCAAGTCACTACCGTACCTCGTAGGGTGACAAGGATGCGTACTGCTTCAGAGTGGTACAGTAATCCTGTCTTGAAGGTCATGTTGCTAGACAACAGCGAACCTACGAGCTATGGAGAAGCAATGGTGGACCCAAATTCCGACAAAATGGTTAGAAGCCATGAAATCCAAGATAGGATCCATGTATCAGAACAAAGCATGGACTTTGGTGGACTTGCCCGATGATCAGCAAGCCATTGAGATAAATGGATCTTTAAGAAGAAGACGGACGTGGACGGTAATGTCACCGTCTATGAAGCTCGACTTGTGGCGAAGAGTTTTTCACAAGTTCAAGGAGTTGACTACGATGAGATTTTCTCATCCGTAGCGATGCTTAAGTCCGTCGGAATCATGTTAGCATTAGCTGCATTTATGAAATCTGGCGGTTGGATGTCAAAATGAGTTTCCTTACCGGCCAGAAGGAAAGGTTGTATGTGATACAATCGGAAAAGTTTTGTCGATCCTAAGGATGCTAAAAGGTATGCTAGCTCCAGCGATCCTTCTAAGGACTGGAGTAAGCATCTCGGAGTTGGAATATGTACTTTGATAAGATGATCAAAGATTTTGGGTTTATACAAATTTATGAGAAACTTGTATTTCCAAAGAAGTGAGTGGGAGCACTATAGAATTTCTGGTGAGTATATGTTATTAACATATTGTTGATCAGAAATAATGTAGAATTTCTGGAAAGCGTATAGGGTTATTTGGAAAGTGTTTTTCAATGGAAAACCTGAATTAAGCTACTTGAATAATAAGCATCAAGATCTATAAGATAGATCAAAATGCTTAATAGTATTTTCAAATGAGCACGTACCTTGACATGATCTTGAAGGAGTTCAAGACGGATCAGTGAAAGAAGAAGTTCTTGCCTGAGATGTAAGGTATGAAGTTAAGACTTAAAAAGCTCAACCACGGCAGAATAGAGAGAAAGGACGAATGTCGTCCCCTATGCTTCGACGTAGGCTCAGAGTATGCTATCTTTGTGTACCGCTTAGGAAGTGTGCCTTGCCATGAGTCGGTAAGGGTACAAGAATGATCCAGAATGGATCATTGACGTGATCAAAATTGTCCTTGGAGTAAATAAGGACATGTTTCTCGATTATGGAGGTGATAAAGAGTTCGACGTAAAGGGTTACGTCGATGCAAGCTTTAACACCTATCCGAGTGACTCTGAGTAGCAAACCGGATACGTATAGTGGAGCAACCATTTGGAATAGCTCCAAGTGGAACGTGAAAACAAGATTTACAATATGACCTAGAAATTTGCAAAGCACACACGGACCTGAAAGGTTCAGACCCGTTGACTAAAACCTCTCTCACAAGCAAACTTGATCAAACCCCAGAACTCATTTGATGATGTTGGTCACATGGCGATGTGACCTGTCAATGTTAAATCACATGGCGATGTGAACTAGATTATTGACTCTAGTGCAAGTGGGAGACTGTTGGAAATATGCCCTAGAGGCAATAATAAAAGTATTATTATATTTCCTTGTTCATGATAATTGTCTTTTATTCATGCTATAACTGTATTATCCGGAAATCGTAATACACGTGTGAATACATAGACCACAATATGTCCCTAGTGAGCCTCTAGTTGACTAGCTCATTGTGATCAACAGATAGTCATGGTTTCCTGGCTATGGACATTGGATGTCGTTGATAACGGGATCACATCATTAAGTGAATGATGTGATGGACAAGACCCAATACTAAGCATAGCACAAAGATCGTGTAGTTCTTTGCTAGAGCTTTTCAATGTCAAGTATCTCTTCCTTAGACCATGAGATCGTGTAACTCCGGACACCGTAGGAGTGCTTTGGGTGTATCAAGCGTCTGGCGTAAGCGGGTGACTATAAAGGTGCACTACTGGTATCTCCGAAAGTGTCATTGGGTTGACACGGATCGAGGATGGGATTTGTCACTCCGTGTAAATGGAGAGGTATCTCTGGGCCCACTCGGTAGGACATCATCATAATGTGCACAATGTGACCAAGGGGTTGATCACGGGATGATGTGTTACGGAACGAGTAAAGAGACTTGCCGTGCGAGATTGAACAAGGTATCGGTATACCGACGATCGAATCTCGGGCAAGTACAATACCGTTAGACAAAGGGAATTGTATACGGGATCGACTGAGTCCTTGACATCGTGGTTCATCCGATGAGATCATCGTGGAGCATGTGGGAGCCAACATGGGTATCCAGATCCGCTGTTGGTTATTGATGGGAGAACGTCTCGGTCATGTCTACATGTCTCCCGAACCCGTAGGGTCTCTACACATAAGGTTCGATGGCGCTAGGGTTATAAAGGAAGCTTGTATGTGGTTACGAATGTTGTTGAGTCCGGATGAGATCCCGGACGTCACGAGGAGTTCGGAATGGTCCGGAGGTAAAGATTTATATATGGGAAGTCTGTTTTGGTCACCGGAAAAGTTTTGGGTTTTATCGGTGAAATCTGGGACCAGGGAGGTCCGGGTCCACCAAGTGGGGCCACCTGCCCTGAAGGCTGCGTGGGCCAAGTGTGGGAGGGACCAGCCCCTAGGTGGGCTGGGCGCCCCACCAAGGCCCAAGGCGTGGGAAGTGGGGAAGGGGCAAACCCTAGGCGAGATGGGCCTAAGGCCCACCCCAGGTGCGCCTCCCCTCTCTCCCCTCGCCGCCACCCAGTTGGATCTCGAGGCTGGCGCACCCCTTGGGGTGGGAAACCCTAAAGGGGCGCAGACCCCTCTCCCTATAAATAGTGAGGCCTAGGGGCTGCCCGAGACACACAGAATACACGTGATTCGATCTACGCCTTTGGTTGCAGCCCTCTCCTCTCTCCCAAGTACTCCTCCTCTCCCGTGGTGCTTAGCGAAGCCTGCTGGATTGCCACACTCATCCACCACCACCACACCATTGTGCTGCTGCTGGATGGAGTCTTCCTCAACCTCTCCTCTCTCCTTCTTTGGATCAAGGCGTGGGAGACATCGTCGGTGTCACGTGTGTTGAACAGCGGAGGTGCCGTGCGTTCGCACTTGATCATCGGTGATTTGAATCACGGCGAGTGCGACTCCATCAATCCCGTTCACTTGAACGCTTCCGCTTAGCGATCTACAAGGGTATGTAGATGCACTCTCTTTCTACTCGTTGCTGGTCTCTCCATAGATAGATCTTGGTGACACGTAGGAAAATTTTTGAATTTCTGCTACGTTCCCCAACAGAAGCTTGAGTGCATCCCCATGCCCCTGGACTTCACCAAGCACTTTGTCGCGGTGCCGACGGAGTTCAAGCTCAGGAACAACACCGGCTGCTCCTGGAAGGTGATGGTCAAGCTGATGAATGACAGGGTGACCCTGGATAAGGGTTGGGCCACCTATGCAGCCGTTCATCAGATCAAGATCGGCTACATGGTGACGTTCAAGCTCCTCACTCCCGACACCCTCAAGGTCATCATCTTCGACGACGATGGCATTGAGGTCGTCAACAAGTGCGGGAAGCACGATGAAGCCTTCGCCGCCAAGGAGTAGTGTCGGGCCACCTCTTTAGAGCGTACTATCGAGTCTGCTTTGAACATGTTTATGGTTTATGCGTTGAACTGTTATGAACTGTGGTACTGCTTATATCTGAATTATGCTAGTTGATGCTCTGTTTATACTCTGTTGTGCTTATGAACTGTGCTGCAGAAGTGTGGTGGTAACCTCACCAACTAGCCAAAGAGGTTACCACACATCAAGCCTTGCATACAACCAAACACCATGCCTTGGGTTTGTGCCCTAACATGCAGGCAACCAAACACCGGGCAGTGTGGTTCAGCCCATGCAGGTAAGAGGGCATGCAGGCAACCAAACAACATGCATATGGTGCATTTGAGGCTGTATTTGTATAGCCAGGTTGGATGGAGAAGTGTATGCAATGCGGGTACTATAGCGCACGGCAACCAAACACGCCCTTACAGGATCTGTTTTCAACTCGCATGTATCATTGTAGGCACATTGCACACATCACTCTATTCCTCCCTCCACACAAATGTAAGATGTTCTCTGATGAAGAGCATCTCCGGCTCGTTCAGCCCCATGCCGAAAAACTAGCATACAGGGCGGTCTAGCTCCCACCACGCCCAGGCGCCCCACCTTGGCAAATTCAAACGTAGTTCATTCCCGCGCCCAAAAATAAACGCCACAATCCGGCGATCAAGCGGTGATCGACGATCGATGAAAAGTTCGGCGTACAAAAATCAGAACAAAAGCGCGCATCATACGGCGAGGTCGGCCTTCAGCATCGGCGGAGTCGGCGTGCGCGGGCTTGACGGGGTCTCTGTGCTTGGCGGCGTGGCTTTTGCGCTGTGGGCAGTCTCGGCGGCATCATCGGTTGGGCTTGGCGGCGGCGGCGGCGTGTGCATGGGCATGGGCGGCGTCGTCGTGGGCGTGGGCGTGGGCGTCGTCGTCGAGGGAAGCTGGTCCATGAGGCCGACATGCGCCCTGTACCACGCCTTGACCGCCTCGTCGGTGCCCTAGAGCATGTCCGCCCCGCCCAGCAGGAAAGCCAGGTCGGTGTTCCTCTTCTTCCCGGCGACGTTGGTCCGGAGTAGGTCGAGCTTGACGGCGCTTGTCAACATCAACGCCGACCACCGCGCCTCGGTCTTCTCTTCACGGCGACGGCCCGGCTTTGTCGCGTCGGCGAGGCGATCTTGGATGGATTCTCGCGACGCGGCGGCGCGATCGGCGTGTTTCCCCTTCTTGGCACCTTTGTTGCCGTCCGGCGCCCTTCCGACGCGCCGAGCCGGCGCGCGTCCGCTTGTATATCTCCTGGCCTTTCGAGGTTGCGCGGACTTCCGCCACTTGTCGCACTTGTCAATGCGCTTATAAGCGTGGAGGTACTTGAACTCGGCGTCCTTGTTGCTCTGCCTATACAGGCGAACATGCGCAACAAGCGCTGGGACGAACAAACATTGACGGCGCTGGCGAAGAGAGACGGAGACCGGCATGGCATACCGATCCTCAATCTTGGCGCCGCTCTTGCGAAGCGGCCACCTCTCAGCGACACCATGCCATTTGTTCTTTGGGTCGGTGTCCATGGGGAACGTGACATTTGGGTTGAACCAGCGTGCACGCCCGTCGGTGTAACCCGACGATCCCCATGGCTGCGGCGTCGGACCTTCTTGGCCCCATGGCGCATCTGCGGCGTGGTTGCGAAGATTCATCATCCGCGCGCCGCCTCGGCCTCGGCGTGGTCCATGAGCGGCGGCGGCGGCAATGGCAATGCACCGCGGCCGCGCGTGTGCAGCGTTGTCACGGCCTTCTTGGCGAGGCCTGCTCGCCGGTCGGCGATGACGGCCTCCGTCATTGTACTTCTACCCTCCAATCGGCGTTTGTCATTCTCGGCGGCTTGGGCGTGGCGCCCTCGGCTTCTCTGCTTGGTGGCGGCGAGGCGATCATGATTCTGCCGTGGCGCGAGGGACGAGTACTTCTTGGTGCCATGGCGGCCTTGGGGAGGCGAAGCGAGAGAGAATGGCGAGAAAAGGAGAAAGTGGGAGGGCGAGGGAAAAGCGGGAGAACGGCGGGAAGAGGCGCTCGGCTCGCCGACAGGCGGACCACGCGCCTTTTCGCTTGTCTTGGGCTTCAGCGCGCCTGAGCGCCGGGTTACACTGGTCCGCCTGGCACAGATTCGCCCGAGCCGAGAAAACGGCGGCCGAGAGCGTGTCTTGTTTTTCTGTGTGGCGTGGCAAAAAGCGCTGGGGAGGCTTGTTGGGGATGCGGCTGGAGATGCTCTAACCTTTTTCTAAATATATAGACACGTTTAGTTTTAGTGTGCTTCTTCATTCATTTCAATCCGACCAGTCTAGTCTGAAATATCTGAAACATCTTACATTTATGAACGGATACTTGAGAATCATGGTAAAAAAAAAAAAACTCATCCGAAGCAGATATCAACCTGCTGAATTCTCTGCTAACTACTTTGTCGTCGTCGCCGATCACCACTGCTCGTGCTCTCGTCAACATCCAGGCCATCGTCGCCGTCCTCGTCGTCTTGGATTGAATCGAGGAGCGCCCGCCGCTCGGCGACTCTGAGCATGCCCAGCTCCTCCATCTCCCTGACCACTCTTTCAGCGTCCTCCCTCTTCCCCGCCCTGCCCAGCTCCTCCACCACCGCCCTCCTCGTGATATGATCCACCACCGCCCCCGCCCTGGCCATATCCCACATCACCCGCTCCGCCTCCGCGGCCTCCCCGGCCACCGCGAGCGCGCTGACGAACGCGTTGCAGGACGGCTCTGTCGGCATCATCCCTTTGCCCCGCATTTCCTCGAACAGCTCCCGGGCGTTCTTGGTGCGGCCCTGCGCGCTCAGCCCGCGCAGCAGGTAGCTGTACGTGAGGCCGTCCGGCTCGCACCCGTAGACGGGCGCCATCTGGTGGAACACGCGCAGCGCGTCGTTGAGGTGCAGCGACTGCGCGTAGCCCCTGACGAGCACGTTGAGCGCCCGGGTGTCCGGCGGGATGCCCTCCTCCAGCATCTGCCGGAACAGCGCCGAGACGGTGTCCATGTACATGTAGTGGACCATGGAGTCGTTGCCCCCGCGCGACAGCAGCGCGGTGAAGAGCGCGTGGTAGGTGTCGGCGGCGGGGCGCGCGGCCGGGTCGGCGGAGGAGCGCATGAGGGTGTAGACGTGGAACGCCTTGCCGAGCTTGCGGAACTCGCAGTAGAAGTAGAGGGCGGCCCTGAGGAGGGGCCCCGGGGACGGCAGGGACGGGAGGAGGGAGAAGAAGAGGGCGCAGGTGCGGTCGAACTCGTGGTAGAGCTGGGCGGTGCCCAGGCGCTTGATGGCCACGAGGAAGGGCCCCGGGTCGGGCCGGAAGGTGGGCCGGCCGAGGGAGTGGGTGAGCAGCGGGAAGAGGAGGCGGAGGTCGGAGGTGGAGGCGAGGGAGGATGCGAGGACGCCCGGGGTGAGGCGGGAGGGGAGGGAGGCGATGGCAGCGGAGACGGCGTCGGGCGACGGCGACTGGCTGGGCGCGCGGTGGCTGCGGCGGAAGCGGTGCGGGGTGCGGCGGGAGGAGGTGGCGAAGGGGAGGTGGTGGGGGAGGGAGGCGCCGGCGGGCGTGCTGCAGAGGATGCGCCGGAGGAGCGTGCTCATCGCGGCGGCGGCGGGGATATTGCAACACCAGTACAGTCCGCAGAACCCACAAAAGGCCACAGACGGCATAACACAATCCCCCACCCGGTTAGGCAACCGCCACCGCGCACGACACGCTCACATCACATCACAGAGCACCAAAGCACAGGCGGCCTACTCGGCTTGCAGAAAGGATGGCCGCCGCGGTCGCCTTGGCAAGCCCTCTCCGGCGACTCCTCCACTCCCCTTGCCCGCGCCGCGCTATCCCCACACCACTCCACTTCTTCGCGCGAGGTAAGCCCTACTAACCATTGCCCGGTCGGCCTGATGCTCTGATTGAGCTGTTTGTCTAAGACTTGGCCGCCGTGCGCAGGGCGGTGTGACGTGGCCCTCGCCGTCTCGGCGGCCGCAGTCGGAGATTCCTCTGCTAAGGGGAGCGTGCACAGGCATGTAATCGAGGAAGTCATGGACATTCTGGATATGGTTATCTCTTTTTCTTCATTCTAGCACATTTGTATTCTCCATTGAACCTCTGTCAGAGTCTAGATGGACGTGAAACAGTTCCACTGAGTGTCCCGTTTACTGAGATTAGATGGTCGATGATAGTGCGGATACTTGGCCTGTCGACGAACTGTGCCTCGATGGAATTTTAGACTTCTTCCCACTATTCATGAGCTTCAGGTTGTGTTCTAATAGGCTGATGCTTCCTCTCTAAGCGAGTATTTTTAGTACATGAAAATTAGGGGAAATGAGAGGTGCTTCCTGTTAGCTGTTTCACTATTAAAGCATGAAGAAGAAGTCAATATAATTGTCCATTTGGTGTGTGAAAACATAACCTTTCAATCATATTGACTGGTGCCTTCGTAAGAAGAGAATAAAATTGCTTCTTCCAAGGTATACCAAGTGGCAGGAGTTATAGAATTGGTGAATAGATGTACGGATAAGCTGTAGGGAGGAATTGCAAACTTGATCCTGATATCCTATAGTGTCACATGATGCTTGAAACATAACATAACATAACTGCCTTTTTGCATATTAACAATGTACCATGAGGTTGCCACATGGCTTTTTAGTAAATTTGTTCCAGTACTGTAGTTAGTCCATTTCCAAGAGAAGGCATATCACCCTGTTTTATATTGAGAAAATTACTGGGGTTACAGTTACATGATCATTAGTTCTTCAGTTCATGAATCTGTACTCACCTCAAGCGTATGCAGGCACAAAGGGCTTCCCAACGAAGAGATGTCTTCCACACCAGTTTTCTTACACCACCTATCATAGCGGAGGCTATGCTAGCAATTGAAAAGTTAGCTGATATCAAAGCAGTAGCTCAGGGGGGCTATCCACAGGTGGAATTCAATACAATCAAAGGACTTGTTGATAGCTTGTATTAACCATTTTTACGGGAATAATAGCTTGTATTAACATATATACCTTGCTTTTCTCATCTTCATATCCATCTAGGCTGAGCGGTGCCGAATTTCAGTTGGGCATCCAGACTCTATGAGAAGTGACCCAGATGTAGTTGCTGCTTTGAGGTTTTCAAGAATTTATATTGTAGCACCACTATCTGTTATGTAAACTGACTTTTAAACCTTTCTCAGCATCTCCGGGAATTTCCGATTGGAACCCTGTTCTCATGGTGACTTTCTCGGTGCTATTCTTGGGGCAGGAATTACAAGGGAGAAAGTTGGAGATATACTTTTACAGGTCCACACTTTCCACAAATACTCATTTCCCTGATGCGGTCTCCAGTCTTTCTTTTTCCATCTTATCATCATTTGGGTTGTCTCTTTGCTTTTCTGTTAGGGGGAAAGAGGTGCTCAGGTCCTTGTTGATCCAGAGCTTGTTGACTATCTGACTTCCACACTAGAAAAGGTAGGTATCTCACAAGTTATGTTGCCAATTTTTCGTTTGCGCAAGCTGGATGTGCATACTCCCACTTATGTGCCTATGTTTATATAATGGATCAGATCTGAGATAGATTCAGTGACATGCATTCAATGCTAACCTGTATATTACATGCTGATGTATTTATTTTTACTCGACATTTTAAGAAATTAGAGCACATTGCGATCTTAATTTTTATGTCTGCTTAGATCGCTGAAAATCTTTGTTCTTTTTATGTTAGTCTTTTCTATTTGTGAGTTTTGACTCAAATATGTACGCGAAGAATCTCCCCATGAACTTTGACTGTTGTTCATGAGCTTTTTGAGTATTATTTTCCTTGCTGGAAGTGCAGATTCTTCTAATTATGGTTTACTCTGAATGGTATTTTATTGAACAGGTGGGGAAAGTTGGTGTTTCATGCACCCAGATTCCCTTGCTTGCTATAGAGTATGAGCCACCAAGGTTTGTTTCACATGTCATCGTGGATCTTAGTGTATATGATTCATGCTTAAGATCACAACAATTTATGATGTAATACCCTGGAATAAGGTACTCAACACTGCCATTGAACTGCAGGACGAAATCTTTTAAAACTGTAGAATCATCACTTCGGGTTGATGCTGTGGCCAGTGCAGGATTTAAAATATCACGCACAAAGCTTGGTAGCATGATCAGGTATGAACTTTAAGCTGCTAATGTGTTACTTTATGTTCAGTTAGGCTTTTCTTTACCTTAACATGAATAGTTGGACATTCTTATTTTATTTTGGACAGTGCTGTTAGCCTGTTGGTTTTTCTTATTACCGTGCACAATGCAATTCATTGTAAGTTTCTTTTTTTGTTTGGTAAGTTCTGGAGATGTTCGTGTGAATTGGTCACTGGTTTCGAAAAGTGGAGCTACCCTCAAGGCTGGAGATGTTGTTTCTGTCAGTGGGATGGGGAGATTAAAGGTAAAATCAATCACCAGTTATTGTCTTTTTGAATAATTGCTTGACGAGTCTTGAATTCTCCTGAGCAAATTAGGATAAAATTATGATGTTACTGTTGCACCTAGTTCACGCTGATGGAACAATTTTTCTGGTGCTTGAGAGGCATTCCACCAGTGCAGGTTTTTGAGAATATGTTGGACCTTGCATTGTATTGTGTATGCAGTTAAGTTGGACCCCCCATTCTATATGTTTAGTGTTCGTTATTGTTTTAATCCTTTCCTTTTTTTATTCTGTGGACCATACTCCAAAATGTCAAATGGAAAAATTACAACCTTGGCTGTCCACTTATATTCATAATATGTTTGTTGATATATGCTGACAATTAGATCTTTGTGTTATATGATATGCAGAAATACCCGTTATAGCATGCTATGGAAGATGTATGCATGCTACTAGAGATGTCTAATACATTTTCAAATTTCTGTTATATGCTTGAGTTACTTCAAGTCATTATTTCCTGTAGATTGGGGAAATCGTGACTACGAAGAAAGGCAAATATGTCGTTCAGTTGATTCAATATTTGTAGGCCCGTGACTGATCAATTGTTCTCTGAAGAATACCTGACTTGTGGTATGCATTTTGATACCTACCTACTATTTGAAGAAAATTCTCTTGTTCACGATTCAAATAGTAAAGCTGAAAATTTCGCTCTGCTTAGTACAGTATATTCTATGATTCATCAAGTAATTACTTCATTTTGCTTGAATGAGCTGGGTTCAACAGTTCTAAAGAAACTGTATATATTGCTGATTGCGTCGATTTAGAGTGTAATTGTATTGCTGATTCATCACTGAGGCAGTATAAAAGATCATACTATGATGGAAAAACAATTTATTTATGCTATATGTGCTTGACATCTACTCCGTATTTTGGATTTGCACTCTTCTACTCTTTACTGTGCACTTTGCTTTCAGAGTTTGCAAACTGCTCAGTTGCTTACACAAGCATAAGTGCTGCAGCTGCCTACCTTTGCCTGCCTGCAAATATTTACGATGAAACTGATCCATAGTGTTTAGAATGGAAAAGGACAAGTGGACAGTACTTGTAAAGTATATGTGACAACTTATCTTTAAAGTCCAGCTGAAATTGAGAATGAAATTTAGAAGGTACGCAATTCGCTTATACCCTCTCCGGTCCTTTTTACTCCGCATGTTAGATTTGTGTCAAGTCAAACTTTACAAAGTTTGAGCAAATTTATATTAAAACATATCAACATCTACAATACCAAATATATATACTATGAAACTACATTTCATAATAAATCTAAAAATATTAATTTGGCATTGTGAATGTTGATACCTTTTTCTAGAAGTTTGGTCAAAATAAAGATACTTTGACTTCGGACAAAACTTATATGCAAACTAAAAAGGACCGAAGGGAGTAGTTGCAAGTCCATATGTTTTCAATGTTTTTATGAAGTAAATGGTATCATACATGCAAAGGTGGGTAGCTGCACATAGGCTTAGAAAATCTGCTTCCTTTCATCAGAATTCTTCGTGTGGCAGGTACCACTTATGTAGTCTTTTTGGTATTTTGTAGGATCAAAGTCCCTCTGAACTCCAACTCCTGTGAGGACTTGTTCTGCTTTGGGGCAAAAAGGGAAAAGAAAAGTATACATTTTGGAAACCAATGGAAATGTGTCTTTTCTATTCATACTAATAAAAGAGCAATTCAGAAACAACATCCTCAGTAATTTCTGTCATCAGGAAACATGTGACATGACTACGATATGGTAGGAAACCTTTGCACTTGGGTAAATTAATAACTATGGGTCGTAACTTCTACTCCCTTTTCTTAAAGACTTCGCAAAGGGTTATATTCGTTGTACCGAATCTTCCGTTCCAACTTCCAAGTTGCAAAATTACCTTATTATTTTTAGAACACCAAGTTGCAATATTATCACAAGACCCAGTGTTGAAAGTCACAAACGACTCTCACTGTTGCATAAGTTTTGTTATCACAAGGTTCCTTGTCAGAAACACCAGGTCATTTTCTTGGGTACAAAAATAAAGTTGTTCAACCACCCTGGTAAAATTGATAACTATGGGTCGTAAGTCCAACCCCCTATATATTTAGAGGCTTTGCAAAGGGCTATATTCCTTGTACCGGATCTCATGTTCCAACTTCCAAGTTGCAAAATTATCTCAAGACTCAGCGTTGGAAGTCAGAAACGATTCTTACTGTTGCATAAGTTTTGTTATCACAAGGTTCCTTCTCGAAAGCACGCGTTATCACAAGATTCCTTCTCGAAAACACCCGTTATCACAAGATTCTCATTTTCTCGGTACAAAAATAAGGAGTTGTTCAACCATCCCTGGTACCAAAGCTCATGCCATCTCGTCTCTTGAACAATAAACCACAAAATGTCTAGGAAAGACTTGCACTGTTGAAACGCTATGGCAATGGCAGCAGACCTGAACCTGACTGCTAAAGCTCCTACTGGTATCCGTCTGAAGTGCTTCTGTGTTCCGCAATCACGCTAAACCTTTGGACCTACGTAGTACTCTCTCCGTTCCTAAATAATTGTCTTTCTAGAGATTTCAACAAGTGACTACATACGGAGCAAAATGAGTGAATCTACACTCTAAAACATGTCTACATACATCCGTATGTTGTAGTCCATTTGAGATGGCTAGAAAGACAATTATTTGGGAACGGAGGGAGTACAATGCAACAGTGATGAAATATGTAGATGTTGGATGATGCCAGGCAGCACTGTAGGTAAGTCTCCGGTCTCCGGTTCCACCAGAATGCAAATAATTTGCCCCTCCTCTCCTACGCATCCTTTCACAAAGATATCCAATCTGATCCAGTTGGGATACTACTCCACTAGGCTATGCAAAAGGCAGTAGGGTATCACATGCATGCTCTTTAAAGGAGTGCTGTAGCTGTGTCCCAACTTTGTGGACCTTAATTGAAGTAACTTGACAGCCTGTGACAAGGAGGTGTTTGATTCAAGCCCACCAATTAATTGGACGGGGAACTACAGCTACTACCTCCCTCGCTGAAGGTAATGTCAAAAGGTTGCTCACTCACATGCTCCCATCCTATCACCATAGACCTGACCTGGCCACCTGGGAGTACTAGTAGTAGTAAGCTATGTGTGGATTACCGTTGTTCAGGTTTTCGCCCAGTTCTTCTACACCAAACCAAGCAGTTTGGGTCCTTGTACCATCTTCTTTACAACGAATATAATAGCTCTCCTGTTGTCTTTCAAAAATAGCAAAGCTACGGTCGAGACCAAATGGATGGGTTTTATCTATCATTGTGGTTGCTTGATTGATCTGGTGCTGAAGAGAATGGAGGGAGGGAGGGAGGGAGGGAGGGAGCATTTGGTATTGTGACTTTAAAGTGGACCGCGGTGAAATGCTGGTGGTAGTGGGCTGAATGAGTGGGACAGGTAAGGGCGAGCTACCTTTTCCACAACAAAATCATCCCAAGTTTGGACCCTTGCACGACAAGTTTCACTACTACTCCCTCCGTTCCAAAATAGATGACTCAACTTTGTATTAACTTTATACTAAATTTACTACAAAGTTGAGTCATCTATTCTGGAACGGAGGGAGTACTATACTTTTTGAGCCGGCGTGATGTTGTTCTTTCCGGCTAGTAGTAGATAACGTATTCATCTCACTCAGGAGAGTCAAGTCCAAGTACCTATCTTAGCTTTTCTCTTGTTTTCTGCGGTCCAACAACCTGTTGAAAACAGACGCTCCTTCCTTCAGGACGGACGCCCGTCCTGGACGTGCCATTTGTAGGACAAGACTGGCCGTGCCATTTGCCAAAATATGTGCGGAAGGCTTCCTTGGATTCTACGCTCGCCATACTTTGAAAACACACAGGGCCAACGCCTCCCTTTTGCTTGTCCCTAATAAGCCAATTGTGAGCGTGCGTTGCATCCTTTCCTGGCTGAACTTCCCATGGTGGCTTGACCAGTTCGAATGGTCCGACGCCATTTTCCGTAGCCATGGCCCAGCCGGAAGGAAGGGCATGCCGTCTATTCATGGAGTAAGATGAATAATTTTTTTCAAAACGGATAAGATGAAATATTCACACACAAAAAATAAATATTCATGGTCAAGCAGCCTTGCCGTGGTTAGAGCATCTACAGCCGGACGCCCCAAACGCATCTCAAATGCCCGGGCGGGTTGACCGGTCACCAAAAATCGACCCACTCAGGCGCTCCAAACGCATCTCAAATGCCCGAGCGGGTTGACCGGTCACCAAAAATCGACCCACTCGGGCGCCCCAAACGCATCTCAAATGCTCGAGCGGGTTGACCGGTCACCAAAAATCGACCCACTCGGGCGCCTCAAACGCATCTCAAACGCCCGGGATAGCGGTGCCCCTCATATCCAGCCCAAATCTAAGGCGGATATGGGTTGACCTAGGCTTGCACGGGAGCGCCCGTCTGACAAGCCCGGCCCACCACCGACCGCATGGTTGTCCCACAAAATTCCCAATCCAGCTTCCAGCTTTGAACCCTAGCTCACTCCGCTTGTCTCTCGCACTCCGTCCTGTCCACTCCCCTCCCGCATTCCGATCCAATCCAGAGCAATGTCGAGCTCCGGCGGCGACTCCGGTCCGCCCTCGACTACGATGAGGAGCTGGCCCTCCAAATTGCTTTGGAGCGGTCCAAGGTGGACACCAGGGGCAGCTCCAGATCTGTAGCGTCGCTGCAGGCTCCGCGCAAGCCTTGTGGACGTCGGAGCTGGACCCTTCGCCCGCCTTCGGCTCGGCAGACAAGACATAATCTGCGCCGCCCGCGCCATCCCCTTCCCCCGTCGGTCGCTCCTCCATGCAGGCGGCGATTAGTGCTAGTCCTTCAGATGCCGCCCGCACGAGCACTCTCGGCGAAGCTAAAGGCGGGGTTAGGGCTTGAATCCGGACGGTTGTCCGATAGTACCGTAGTTGAATAAGCATTTCCTTTATTTACTTCTAGAAAGGACTCGAAGTGAGACCAGAGAGAGAAGGGTTTTCCCGCAAACCATAGCGACTACTAGTCTCAAAACAAAAGATTTCAAGGAAGAGGGAAGCGGCGGAGCGGCAAACCATAACAACTAGCTAGTCTCAAAACAAAAGAGTTCAAGGAAGAGGGAAGCGGCGGAACCGTCCGTGCGCTGTCGTCGCAGTTTGCCGGCGGAGCCCAACGATGATGAGCGGCTCCTCGCATGGGTCTGTCGTCGGTCGCTCACGACAGCGGAGACGGACACTTGTCGCCTCTAGCGGAAGAACGCAACGGCCCTCCGGCTAGCCATGGAGCAGTCTGAGCGGGAGGAGAAGGAGGCAGCGGCGGAGGCGGCTTGGCTCGCCAAGCTGAAGCGGAAGTAGAAAAAGGCCGTCCGCCGGATGAAGGGGTTGATCGTCTTGTCCTCCTCTGACTCCGACGACGGCGACGACGACAGCTCCACCTCCTTCTCCGAGGACCAAGATTCTGCACCAGCCGCGGACGCCTACAGCTGCGCCGGTGACCGGAAGGGCAAAGGCTCGCTGCGGAAGTGGTGATCCCGCACCTCCTCTTATGTTTTTAGTTGATGTTTAAGAACTTGTCCGGCGACGAACTTAGATGATCTTTTCGATGATGTCAAGCTTATTTAATGTTCGTTTGTAGTCGATTTTGTTGTCTGTTTGCAGCCAATTTTGTTGTCTGTTCTTTGATCACATAGAGTAGCTCATGTTGCATGTATAGTATGGATGTAAGATGCTAGATAAGAGATACACAGATGTGAAGAGTGAAATATGAGGCGTGCCTGGTCAGTTTAGGCGCGTCCGGGGACGTTTGAGAGGCTGAATTACCCCCATCGCGGCTGTAGATGCTCTTGGGCAGTCGACGTGAGTAGTAGTAGACCAGGAGTCGTTTGTTCATTCGCTGCATCTAACTACAGTAGTAAACTGCGACGCTACACCGCACGGTGAATATCAAACGTGTACGTGGCGAGGTCACGTTGATCTGCTTTGCATAGGGTCCATGAATTCGTAGACCCAAAATAAGAGTCAACTTTTTCACCACCACCAGTCGATGACCTCGAGGCGCGGCTGGCCGGCGAGCGCTCTCTGCCTCGCACGCTTCGGCCTTCCATTCGCCCGGTTATGAACCCGTCACTACCGCCACGGTACTTGCGGAAATGGACACGCTTGGAATCAATAGCGTGCCAACGACCGCCAGACTGCAGTTTTGTCGCTGCCTGCGTCTGTTAACCTGTGGACCCTGAAATATGTAGAGATGGTTCCAGTAATAACTCGACAAAATTCAGGTTAAGGAGTAGGGAGGAAAAGAAAAGGGGGCTGAAAGCAACTCGCAATGTTAGTATATACTAAGTATACGTACAAGAGCTAATTTCGTTGTAGAAAAAGACACATCAAAGCTTGAAATTGGAAGCAACTCGGCACTATAATACTGTAGTTGCGCCCTGTTTCAGTTGGAATATCTCGACCACGATCGTACCGGAGCCTGGAGACAGACGCCGGCGACCGCTCCATGTGCATGCGCCGGAGAAGGCACTGGCTCACAAGTGGGAGGCCGGCGAGCGACTGCTCCATATGTATGTACCGCGCGCTGTGGCGACCGGGCAGCGGAGAGCGAGGTGCCCGCGTAGCCCAGCATGGGCAAAAATTCGTGTTTTGACCCTTTTGTCAAACAAAATCGAGATCTGACTTCGGTTTGAATTTTTTTGACATTTGACCCTTTTGCTACCGTCAAGGGACGGCGGTAGGTTCACGCAGGCTACCGTCAAGGCTTCCGGCGGTGGCATGGACGGTCCACTGTTGTTAGCTAACGGCCAGCGAAACACCCTACCGCCGCAGGTCTTGGCGGTAGACTGCGTGAACCTACCGCCGCAGGTCTTGGCGGTAGGGTTCTGTGGGTTTAGGTTTTTACAAGTTTTAATTGATTGTTTGTTTTGTCATAAGTTTCACATGGTTTCACAAATAGTAAAATATGAGCTCACATATTAATAAAGGTTCCACATAGCAAATATCAAACAGTTTACACATAGATTCATAAGTACGAAATAGCAAATAGCAAACTTGTCCCCATAGTTTGACAACCCCTACTAAACCATAGATGCATATGCAATAGACATGTTTATAGTGCGGGTAAACCTCCCCTCCTCGTATGTTAGGGCTGGCCGTGAAGACAGATACGGCAGCGGATCCACCGGTTCAGGCGGAGGCGGAACGCTGGTTGGCATCCGACCGTTCAAGCACTCCCACCTTGCCTTGCCAGCTGGAGTTTCGCGTCCGCCCTTCCCCAGCTGATGATATCGAACGCCGATGCACTTGGGGGCGGCATCCTGGCTCCCTCCTCCGCATTGCTCTCGAAGTAGATCCTCCGGCCCAAATTGCGCAGCTCCCAGTTGGAGTGCTGCTTGGCAACTTCAATGGTCCCTTCCCGGCATTCACGGGAGATAGTTGGATCTCCTTCCATCTCTGCAGTCACTCTCTTCCACTCCTTCACACTCTCCGACCAACACTTCACATCGTCGGCGATCCGTTCTGCCCTCTCATGCCACCGCACTGCCCTCGTCGCCTATAGGAACTCGTCTGAAAAAGCGGTCACCGGTTGCAGAAGCTCGGGGCAGGACTCGTACACGTACGGAAGTGGCAAGCCGGACGGGTCATGTTGGAGATGAATGGGCGATGGTTGCGCCACTGTTGCAGACCTAAACATATGGATGAATAACAAAAGTTCATCATTAACTAAATAAAATACATATATCAAGATGGGTCAAATGCAATATCATATCATATCATATTTACTCCACTACCTGCATCATATAAATTTTGCCTACTCCAATATTCATCATATCATTTTTTTTTGTTAACAAAAAAAATTGAGAAGTTGATGGTTCAACATTTGTTAAAAAAAATCTAAGCCTAAACCTAGGATTCATCAACTAGGGAGGATTCCTCATATGGTCAAAAAAGACTAAACCTAGGGTTCATCAACTAGGTTCATCACATTGCAATCATCTAGATTCTAGGGTTCATCATATCAACTAGAGAGGGTTCATCATATCAACTAGGGATCCTCATGATTTTGAACATGAATAAGAACCTTTTGAGGCTATAAGAAAGCGGATTGATTTGACTCAAACTAATTGGGGGGTGAGAGGAGCTTACCTTCCTCTTTCCGAAGCCATCTCGATCCGCAAAATCCGTGAATCAACGAAGAAGATCGGAGGGGGGAAGTGGAGGAGATGAGAAAATGGGCGAGAGGAAGAAGAAGGCGGCGGGTGGGTGGGGATAAGGTGTTGGGGTGGGGTGGGCGGGGCGGTTGGCTTTATATATGCCCAAACCCTACCGCCATAGGTCGCGGCGGTAGGACACCACAACCTACAGCCATAGGGCGCGGCGGTAGGGCGGGAGCATACGTGTTACGTTTCTGTGACCAAAAAAGTGAACAGCTTAGCGGTAGGCTTGCACGCCCTACCGCCAGGGCTCTTGGCGGTAGCACGGTACCGTCGGGCGCCTCAGCGGTAGGGTGTGCGCTTTTTTGGTCACAGGAGGGGGGCGTGTGGGGGAGGCACCCTACCGTCGGGTATCATGGCGGTAGGATGTACAGACCTACCGTCTTAGTGTCTGGCGGTAGGGTGACCCAGTGTGCATTTTTGGCACCTTCTAACTTCTTTTGTCTTCAATTTTTGGCACACATCATTTAAACAACATATGTATGATATATGAAGCACAGAATGTATGATATATGAAGCACACACCACAAATCTATAAATAAGGTAGGTTGGATACATATCAAATAGACATCCATAAAGGTTTTCACCAAGTTATACATAGCAAATTAACGAAACAGTTTCACGAGCAAATCCATATGGTTCACGAAGCAAATATGCAAGTTTTTAGTTCAACGACACGGCAACAACTTCATTCCTTCCTTCCCCTCTTTGACATTTGGTCCTCGTTATCCTTCGATCGCTTCTCGGCCGTCGTCTTCTTATGGGCGGTAGGACGTGCTTTCTGAAACAAGGATGGACTCTTCCAATCCTTCTTCAGCGCATTCCTCTTCTCACGCTGGTTGGCTGAGTTGCTGGATGTCCGTCGTCATCATCGTACTCCTCCTCATCCTCATCGTCCTCTTCCTCTTCCTCACCATGTTCTTCTTCTGCGCCCTCTTCTTCATCTTCCTCTTC
This sequence comes from Aegilops speltoides, assembly GCA_021437245.1. Classification (NCBI taxonomy): domain Eukaryota; kingdom Viridiplantae; phylum Streptophyta; class Magnoliopsida; order Poales; family Poaceae; genus Aegilops; species Aegilops speltoides. The sequence goes on from CM038143.1 coordinate 384,210,404, forward strand.
ATCATCATCGTCCTTGCTCTCCTCCTCGTCATCTTGAACCGCCCTAGACGACGAGGCTGCATGGCTCGATGAAGCGAGGCTATGCATCGGTGCAGGAGAAAAAACATCCTCGGTGTTTGTAGCGCACCCAAGCAGGCCCACAAGCCGGCGTGCTTTGTTGACGTATTTCTGCAATGATAATGAAACAATGCGAACTTCTGCAATGTCCAATATCTGCAAATGAACTTAAGAAAATGAACTCCATATTACCTTCACCGTTTCCCTCAACTTGTTCTCACTAGCTCGAGTCCCAGGGATAGCACTAAGCGCCTTAGAGGCTTGAAAAATGCTTTTGTTTAGCTTCGAAGACTGCAAAGTAATAAAATGGGTCAGTAGCACTAAAAACTGATTTCATCCAGCCGTCAGTTCAAAAGAGGTAAAATCAACTTACCACTCTGTTCATGAGGGGTCCGTACTCCCTAAACCCGCCTTGAAGCTCTCTGATGCTTTCGTTGTAGGCTTCATTCTCGGAGCAGTCATCGAACAGGTCTTCGGCATCTGCTGTCATCCATTGGGGCCTCAGACGCAGACGATGCTTGATGTCATCGTCGTACCATAGCATGTGATCCTCGTAGTTGTCCCAGTCAATCACTCTCCTCTCTGTGTCTTTGCGTCCATTCCACTCGTTCCATTCCTGCACGTATTTCGCATGTTCGGCTTCCCAATCCGTGATTGATTGATTCTTCTGCCTGCTCATCCTGCAATGCATAAGAAAGAATGTAAAACATCCTTCTTGTATGAATGTCAAACATCAAAACAAGAACTTAGAATTGACGAGGATGGCTTGTGGTACTCACTAGTGTAGGTCGTAGCCACCGGTATCCTTACTGGCTGGCGGTGTGTGTTGCACCTTACTAAATTGTGCGGCAACGTGCTGTGGCAAGTGGTACTCCATGGCATAGACACAAATCCTGGGCAGGATGCACCGGAAGAGAAGTCGGTCCTGCTTGCACATGCTGTTCAGCTCGAACCCCCACTCTCGACCATCACTATACGGCCCCCAAGTAACCTATAACCAAACAATGTAAGCTCAAGTGAAAGTGTTATCAAAACAATGGTTAGCTCAAGTGAAAATATAGTTCTTATACCTGGAAAGGCGTGAGAGCATCAAGCTCGTTACTGAAGACCTTGTACAAGGCCTTCGATTCGCCCGTGTAGACACGCACCACGTCCCAAGCGTATGCGACGGTCGGGTTCCGATCATCTTCGTCATCTCCGCCATAGTCCGTCCATGCACGCGAGCGCAGCTTCTCCGGACGGCCCATCGGGATTTGCTCCCACATCCAAATGGAGAGGCCCCATACACATCCACACCGGACGTGACTTCCGCTCTCTGGGTCGCGTCGTCAAGCTACGAACCAAGTATAGATGATCAGATGTCAAAATCTAAAGCAGCAGCACACGTCCATAATATTTGAAAGAAAGTGATATTCACTTACCGAACGATATAGGTAGGCGAGTCCGGGGGCCCCCTAGTTGTACCCCGCATCCCAGTCCTTTAGGAAGTCCAGATACATCCATAGGGCAGAGTTCCCGGAGCGGTCCGAAAACACTACCTCCATGAGAATGTACCATAGGTAGGCCCTGGCGTACTGCTCCACCACCCGGGGCTCAGCATCTTCCGGGCACTTGCTCCGTTGCTCGAGGATCCATGACAGTGGTATGCCGGAAGTTCGGTTGCTCTTAGCGGGGGGGGGGGGCAGTCACTGATGAGGCTGACAACCCTATCGTGCCAGTTCGCCCTCTCCACTCTTCCTGTGAGAGCACGACCCTCAAGCGGTAGTGCCGTAATCATCGCCCAATCCTCGAGGGTCACGGTCATCTCCCCACATGGAAGATGAAAGCTGTGCATCTCTGGCCGCCACCGGTCGATCAAAGCCGCGAGAGCTGAGTGGACGAGCGTCGACGGCTTACGCTTGAACTGCAGGACGAAATCCAATAGTCAGGTGTCGTGGTACTAAGGCTGACAATAGAATAGGGGGTAGATATGGAGAGGCAAGATCCTAGCTATGGAGTAGTTGTATACGCAAGGGATTTACGAGTTCAGGCCCTTCTCAGAGGAAGTAACAGCCCTACATCTCGGAGCCCGGAGGCGGTCAACTGGATTATATGCGTATGAATTACAGGGGTGCCAACCCTTCTGCCAGTGGAGGGGGGTGGCTTATATAGAGTCTGCCAGGACCCCAGCCAGCCCACGTAGCGGAGGGTTTAAAGTACATTAAGGCCTGGCGTTACTGGTAACGCCTTACATAAAGTGTCATCATGACCATTAAGACTACTTAATTACAAATCGTTTGGATACAGAGTGGCTCTTGAACTCCTGGTGGTCGAGTGAGTCTTCATGGTCGAGTGTCTTCGAGTCCGTCGAGTGGAATCCTTCTAGGTCGACTGGAAGGGAGTTTCTTCTAAAGATGTCCTTGGGGAGGGTACCTTGGACAGGTCCATGACCCTACCCTAGGTACATGACTTCATCATTAGCCCCCGAATGGATCGAGGTTTGAGTGAGGAAGGAGTTGATAATCTTTCGACGACCGCTTTTGTCTTTGCGAGTGTGTCTCACTCTGGATCAATGACTTCTTAGTGATGGCGTCAACTTTTCTTTCAATCGCCTTGATCCATTCTTTTCATCTGTCGAGTGAACTTTGTGAACTTGGAGATTTCCGAGCAACGGATCGTAGGAAATCTGACGTCTGACAAGTTGCTCTGCTGTTAACGGATTTAGCGGGATCCGGATTTCGGGAAGCGCGCAAAGCGGAGAAGACTGCGGTACTCGGATGGGATAAGGCAGAGACGCCTCGATCTCCGTGTCGCCTTTTTCGCCACGTACCGTGCGCGCGACTGTTGCGGGATTTGACATGATCGCCCGGGCCTACCAGTCAGTCACTCGGAAGCGACTCCATATAAGGCTCTGGGCGGGGGTTTTTGAACAGTGCGCTCTCATTTTCCCCTCCCTCGTCTCCAGATTCATCTGCTGCGCTCGCCACCTGTTCAGCGCTGCCGTTCCATGCCTGCCTCGCCGGCGACAATGGTGAAGGAGAAGATGGCGGCCTTGGAGCGGGCGAAGAAGGCGACGGCGAAGGCGAAGGGGAGAGCTGAAGGAAATATGCCCTAGAGGCAATAATAAAGTTATTATTTATTTACTTATATCATGATAAATGTTTATTATTCATGCTAGAATTGTATTAACCGGAAACATAATACATGTGTGAATATATAGACAAACAGAGTGTCACTAGTATGCCTCTACTTGACTAGCTTGTTAATCAAAGATGGTTATGTTTCCTAACCATGAACAAGGAGTTGTTATTTGATTAACAAGATCACATCATTAGTTGAATGATCTGATTGACATGACCCATTCCGTTAGCTTAGCACCCGATCGTTTAGTATGTTGCTATTGCTTCCTTCATGACTTATACATGTTCCTATTACTATGAGATTATGCAACTCCGTTTACGGAGGAACACTTTGTGTGCTACCAAACGTCACAACGAATCGGGTGATTATAAAGGTGCTCTCTGGTGTCTCCGAAGGTACTTGTTGAGTTGGCGTATTTGAGATTAGGATTTGTCACTGAATGTCGGAGAGGTATCTCGGGCCCTCTCGGTAATGCACATCACTTAAGCCTTGCAAGCATTTCAACTAATGAGTTAGTTGTGAGATGATGTATTACGAAGCGAGTAAAGACACTTGCGTGCGAGATTGAACTAGGTATTGGATACCGACGATCGAATCTCGGGCAAGTAACATGCCGATGACAAAGGAACAAAGTATGTTGTTATGCGGTTTGACCGATTAAAGATCTTCGTAGAATATGTAGGAACCAATATGGGCATCCAGGTCCCGCTATTGGTTATTGACCGAGAATAGTTTTAGGTCATGTCTACATAGTTCTCGAACCCGTAGGGTCCCTTGCACGCTTAACGTTTAGATTGACGATATAGTATTATATGAGTTATGCATGTTGGTAATCGAATGTTGTTAGGAGTCCGAGGATGAGATCATGGACATGACGAGAACTCCGGAATGGTCGGAGATAAAGTTTGATATATGGGATAATAGTGTTTGATCTCCGGAAGGGTTCCGAATTCACGGAAGGGGTTCGGATGTTTCGAAATGTTTGGGTATGAGAACACGTTATTTGGGCCAAAAGGAAAGCCCACAAGGTTTTGGAAAGCGCAAAAGGAAGTTTTGCGGAGTCGAGGCGACGCTAGGTCCTGGCGTGTGGGTCGAGACGCCGAACCTGGCGTCTCGCCCCGAGTCCGAGAAGGACTCTTGCCTTCGGGTGAAACCGACTTTGTGGAGGCTTTACTCCAAGTTTCACCCCAAGGCTCAACATATAAATAGAGGGTAGGGCTAGCACCAAAGACATATCAAGAAACACCAAGTCGTGTGCCGCAACCCCGCCCCTCTAGTTTATCCTCCGTCATAGTTTCCGTAGTGCTTAGGCGAAGCCTGCGGAGATTGTTCTTCACCAACACCGCTACCACGCCGTCGCGGCTGCGGAACTCATCTACTACTACTTTGTCTTCTTTGGATCGAGAAGGCGAGGACGTCATCAAGCTGAACGTGTGTAGAACTCGGAGGTGCCGTGCGTTCGGTGCTTGGATCGGTCTGATCGTGAAGACGTACGACTACATCAACCGCGTTGATAAACGCTTCCGCTTAGCGATCTTCAAGGGTATGAAGATACACTCCCCTTCTCGTTGCTAGACATCACCATGATCTTGCGTGTGCGTAGGAAATTTTTTGAAATTACTACGTTCCCCAACAGTGGTATCCGAGCCTAGGTTTTTATGGTTTGATGTTATATGCACGAGTAGAACACAAGTGAGTTGTGGGCAATATAAGTCATACTGCTTACCAGCATGTCATACTTTGGTTCGGCGGTATTGTTGGATGAAGCGGCCCGGACCGACATTACGCGTACGCTTACGCGAGACTGGTTTTACCGCCGTGCTTTGCACACAGGTGACTAGCGGGTGTCTATTTCTCCAACTTTAGTTGAACCGAGTGTGGCTACGCCCGGTCCTTGCGAAGGTTAAAATAGCATCAACTTGACAAACTATCGTTGTGGTTTTGATGCGTAGGTAAGATTGGTTCTTGCTCAGCCCGTAGCAGCCACGTAAAACTTGCAACAACAAAGTAGAGGACGTCTAACTTGTTTTTGCATGGCATGTTGTGATGTGATATGGTCAAGACGTGATAAGATATAAGTTGTTGTATGAGATGATCATGTTTTGTTGAAGTTATCGGCAATCGCGTAAGCCCTATGGATGTCTCTTTGTTGCGTAAGATGCAAGTGCCAAATAATTGCTTTACTTTATCGCTATACGATAGCAATAGTTGCAAGAGCAATAGTTGGCGAGACGACCATGTGACGACACATTGATATAGATCAAGATGATGGAGATCATGGTGTCGTGCCGGTGACGATAGAGATCATGACAGTACTTTGGAGATGGAGGTCAAAGGCGCAAGATGATCATGGCCATATCATGTCACATATTTTGATTGCATATGATGTTTATCTATTATACATCTTATTCTTGCTTTGATTGACGGTAGCATTTTAAGATGATCTCTCACTAATTATCAAGAAGTGTTCTCCCTGAGTATGCACCGCTGCCAAAGTTAAATCGTGCCCGGACACCACGTGATGATCGGGTGTGATAAGCTCTCACGTCCATCTACAACGGGTGCAAGCCAGTTTTGCACACGCGAATACTCAAAGTTAAACTTGACGAGCCTAGCATATGCAGATATGGCCTCGGAACACGGAGACCGAAAGGTCGGCGTGAATCATATAGTAGATATGATCAACATAATGATGTTCACCATTGAAAACTACTCCATCTCACGTGATGATCGGTTATGGTTTAGTTGATTTGGATCACATGATCACTTAGAGGATTAGAGGATGTCTATCTAAGTGGGAGTTCTTAAGTAATATGATTAATTGAACTTTAATTTATCATGAACTTAGTCCCTGGTAGTATTTTGCAAATTATGTTGTAAGATCAATAGCTTGCGTTGTTGCTTTCATATGTTTATTTTGATATGTTCCTAGAGAAAATTGTGTTGAAAAATGTTAGTAGCAATGATACGGATTGGATCCGTGATCCGAGGTTTATCCTCATTCTTTGCCGTGAAGAATTATGTCCTTAATGCACCGTTAGGTGACGGACCTATTGCAGGAGCGGTATGCGAGGCGTTATGAGCGTTTGGCTAGCTCAATATGATGACTACTTGATAGTTTTGTGCACCATGCTTTATGGCTTAGAATCGGGACTTCAAAGATGTTTTGAACATCATGGACCATATGAGATGTTCCAGAATTGAAGTTAATATTTCAAGCAAATACCCAAGTTGAGAGATATGAAGTCTCCAACAAGTTCTATAGCTAAAAGATGGAGGAGAATCGCTCAACTAGTGAGCATGTGCTCAGATTGTCCGGGTACTACAATCACTTGAATCAAAGTGGGAGTTAATCTTCCGAGATAAGATAGTGATTGATGAATTCTCTAGACACCATCACCAAGTTAGTAGAACTTCGTGATGAACTATAATATGCAAGGATGATGAAAACAATTCCCAAGCTCTTCGCAATGCAAAAATTGGCGAAAGGTAGAAATCAAAGAAAAACATCAAAGTGTTGATTGTGGACAAGATCACTGGTTTCAAGAAAAGGGGCAAAGGGAAGAAGGGGAACTTCAAGAAGAACGGCAAGCAAGTTGCTGCTCAAGTGAAGAAGCCCAAGTCTGGACCTAAGCTTGAGACTAAGTGCTTCTACTGCAAAGGGAATGGTCACTGGAAGCGGAAATGCCCTGAATGTTTGGTGGATAAGAAGGATGGCAAAATGAACAAGGGTATATTTGATATCTGTGTTTTGATATGTGCCTTACTAGTGTTTATAGTAGCTCCTGAGTATTTGATACTTGTTAGGTTGCTAAGATTAGTAATTCAAACAGGAGTTCTGAATAATAAGAGACTAGTTGAAGGGAAGTGACGATGAGTGTTGGAAGTAGTTCCAAGATTGATATGATCATCATCGCACACTCCCTATACTTTTGGGATTATTGTTAAACCTAAATAAATGTTATTTGGCGTTTGCGTTGAGCATGAATATGATTTGATCATATTTATTGCAATCTGATTATTCATTTAAAATCGAGAGAATAATTGTTGTTACATTTACATGAATAAAACCTTCAATGGTCATACACCCAATGAAAATGGTTCATTGGATCTCGATCGTAGTGATACACATATTCATAATATTGAAACCAAAAGATGCATAGTTAATAATGATAGTGCAACTTATTTGTGGCACTGCCATTTAGGTCATAATGGTGTAAAGCACATGAAGAAACTCCATGCCGATGGGATTTTGGAATCACTTGATTATGAATCACTTGATGCTTGCGAACCATGCCTTTTGGACAAGATGACTAAAACTCCGTTCTCCGGAACAGTGGAGCGAGCAACTGACTTATTGGAAATAATACATACTGATGTATGCAATCCAATGAGTGTTAAGGCTCATGGCGGGTATCGTTATTCTTGACCTTCACAGATGATTTGAGCAGATATGGGTATATCTACTTGATGAAACATAAGTCTGAAATAGTTGAAAGGTTTAAAGAATTTCAGAGTGAAGTGGAAAAATCATCATGACAAGAAAATAAGGTTTCTACGATCTGATCGCAGAGACAAATATTTGAGTTCTGAGTTTGGTCTTCAATTAAAACAATGTGGAATAGTTTCACAAATTCATGCCACCGAACACCACATCATAATGGTGTGTCCGAACGTCATAACCGTACTTTATTGGATATAGTACAATCTATGATGTTTCTTACCGATTTACCAATATCGTTTTGGGATCATGCATTAGAGACAGCTGCATTCACGTTAAATAGGGCACCATCTAAATCCGTTGAGACGACACTATATGAACTGTGGTTTAGCAAGAAACCAAAGTTGTCGTTTCTTAATGTTTGGGGCTGCGATGCTTATGTGAAAAAGTTTCATCCTGATAAGCTCAAACCCAAATCGGAGAAGTGCGTCTTCATAGAATACCCAAAGGAAATTGTTGGGTACACCTTCTATCACATATCCGAAGGCAAAACATTTGTTGCTAATAAATGGATCCTTTCTAGAGAAGGAGTTTCTCTCGAAAGAAGTGAGTGGGAGGAAAGTAGAACTTGATAAGGTAATTGTACCTTCTCCCTTATTGGAAAGTAGTTCATCACAGAAATTTGTTCCTGTGACTACTACACCAATTAGTGAGGAAGCTAATGATGATGATCATGTAACTTCGGATCGATTACTACCGAATCTCGTAGGTAAACCAGAGTGAGATCCGCACTGAGTGGTACGGTAATCCTGCTCGGAAGTCATGTAACTAGACCATGATGAACCTCACGAACTATGAGGAAGAGATGATGAGCCCAGATTCGCGAAATGGCTTGAGGCCATGAAATCGAGATGAGATCCATGTATGAGAACAAAGTGTGGACTTTGGTGGAGTTGCCGATGATCGGCAAGCCATAGAAAATAAATGGATCTTCAAGAGGAAGACGGACGACGATAGTAGTGTTACTATCTACAAAGCTAGACTTGTCGAAAAAGTTTTTTGACAAAGTTCAAGATGTTGAATACAATGAGATTTTCTCACCGTATCGATGCTTAAAAGTCCGTCCGAATCATGTTAGCAATTGCCGCATTTTATGAAATCGGCAAATGGATAAACAAAACTGCATTCCTTAATGGAGTTATTAAAGAAGAGTTGTATGTGATGCAACCAAGAGGTTTTGTCGATCCTAAAGGTGTTAACAAAATGTGCATCTATGGATTTGGTGCAAGCATCTCGGAGTTGGAATATACGCTTTGATAAGTTGATCAAAGCATATAGTTTATACAGACTTGCAAATGAAGCCTGTATTCTTTGGAAAGTGAGTGGGAGCACTACAACATTTCGATAAGTATATGTGAATGACATATTGTAGATCGGAAGTAATGTAGAATTATTCGCAAAGCATAAAGGAGTGTTTGAAAGGAGTTTTTCAAAGAAAGACCTCGGTGAAGCTGCTTATATATTGAGCATCAAGATCTATAGAGATAGATCAAGACGCTTGATAAGTTTTTTAATGAGTACATACCTTGACAAGATTTTGAAGTAGTTCAAAATGGAGCAGATCAAAGAAAAAGTTCTTGCCTGTGTTACAAGGTGTGAAATTGAGTAAGACTCAAAACCCGACCACGGCAGAAGATAGAAAGAGAATGAAAGTCATTCCCTATGCCTTGGCCATAGGTTCTATAAAGTATGCCATGTTGTGTACCAGATCTATTGTATACCCTACACTTGAGTTTGGCAAGGAGTACAATAGTGATCTAGGAGTAGATCCTCGGGACGGTCAAAATTATCCTTAGTGGAATAAGGATATGTTTCTCGATTATGGAAGTAACAAAAGGTTCGTCGTAAAGGGTTACGTCGATGCAAGTTTTGACACCGATCTGGATGACTCTAAAGTCTCGATCTAGATACATATTGAAAGTGGGAGCAATTAGCTAGAGTAGCTCCGTGCAGAGCATTGTAGACATAGAAAATTGCAAAATACATAACGGATCTGAATGTGAAAGACCCGTTGACTAAGATTCTCTCACAAGCAAAACATGATCACGCCTAAGTACTCTTTGGGTGTTAATCACATAGCGATGTGAACTAGATTCTTGAATCTAGTAAACCCTTTGGGTGTTGGTCACATGGCGATGTGAACTATGGGTGTTAATCACATGATGATGTGAATTATCGATGTTAATCACATGGTGATGTGATCTAGATTATTGACTCTAGTGCAAGTGGGAGACTGAAGGAAATATGCCATAGAGGCAATAATAAAGTTATTATTTATTTCCTTATATCATGATAAATGTTTATTATTCATGCTAGAATTGTATTAACCGGAAACATAATACATGTGTGAATATATAGACAAACAGAGTGTCACTAGTATGCCTCTACTTGACTAGCTTGTTAATCAAAGATGGTTATGTTTCCTAACCATGAACAAGGAGTTGTTATTTGATTAACAAGATCACATCATTAGTTGAATGATCTGATTGACATGACCCATTCCGTTAGCTTAGCACCCGATCGTTTAGTATGTTGCTATTGCTTCCTTCATGACTTATACATGTTCCTATTACTATGAGATTATGCAACTCCCGTTTACCGGAGGAACACTTTGTGTGCTACCAAACGTCACAATGTAATTGGGTGATTATAAAGGTGCTCTGGTGTCTCTGAAGGTACTTGTTGAGTTGGCGTATTTCGAGATTAGGATTTGTCACTTCGAATGTCGGAGAGGTATCTCTGGGCCCTCTCGGTAATGCACATCACTTAAGCCTTGCAAGCATTTCAACTAATGAGTTAGTTGTGAGATGATGTATTACGAAACGAGTAAAGAGACTTGCCGGTAACGAGATTGAACTAGGTATTGGATACCGACGATCGAATCTCGGGCAAGTAACATGCCGATGACAAAGGGAACAAAGTATGTTGTTATGCGGTTTGACCGATTAAAGATCTTCGTAGAATATGTAGGAACCAATATGGGCATCCAGGTCCCGCTATTGGTTATTGACCGAGAATAGTTTTAGGTCATGTCTACATAGTTCTCGAACCCGTAGGGTCCGCACGCTTAACGTTTCGTTGACGATATAGTATTATATGAGTTATGCATGTTGGTAACCGAATGTTGTTCGGAGTCCAGGATGAGATCATGGACATGACAAGGAACTCTGGAATGGTCCGGAGATAAAGTTTGATATATGGGATAATAGTGTTTGATCTCCGGAAGGGTTCCGGAATTCACCGGAAGGGGTTCCGGATGTTTCCCGAAATGTTTGGGTACGAGAACACGTTATTTGGGCCAAAAGGGAAAGCCCACAAGGTTTTTGGAAAGTGCAAAAGGAAGTTTTATGGAGTCAGAGTCGACGCCTTGAGGTCTCGGCGTCGGGTCCAGACGCCGGGAACCCTGGCGTCTGGCCCTAGAGTCCGAGAAGGACTCTTGCCTTTCGGGTGAAACCGACTTTGTGGAGGCTTTTACTCCAAGTTTCGACCCCAAGGCTCAACATATAAATAGAGGGGTAGGGCTAGCACCAAAGACATATCAAGAAACACCAAGCCATGTGCCGGCAACCCCGTCCCCTCTAGTTTATCCTCCGTCATAGTTTCCGTAGTGCTTAGGCGAAGCCCTGCGGAGATTGTTCTTCACAACCACCGTCACCACGCCGTCGTGCTGCCGGAACTCATCTACTACTTCGCTTGTCTTGCTGGATCGAGAAGGCGAGGACGTCATCAAGCTGAATGTGTGTAGAACTCGGAGGTGCCGTGCGTTCGGTGCTTGGATCGGTCTGATCGTGAAGACGTATGACTACATCAACCGCGTTGATAAACGCTTCCGCTTAGCGATCTTCAAGGGTATGAAGATACACTCCCCTTCTCGTTGCTATACATCACCATGATCTTGCGTGTGCGTAGGAAATTTTTTGAAATTACTACGTTCCCCAACAAGAGCGACCAGTCGGGGCGGATCCTCGTCGCGGTCCAGCCTGCCGCAAGGTTGGATCCAGGGCGATTGGATCCGTTCGACCATCACTCAGAAGGACCTCGACGACCTGGCCAACAAAGGACGGATCCCCCACGAGTCAGGAAGGCTTCCGGGGTCGGAATGGCAGCCGCAACCTCAGGATGGTGAGTGTGTCTTCTTAGCTACCCATATTGACCGCGGGTTTTCTCTGCCGCCAAATATTTTCTTTCGGGGGTTTCTGAACTTCTTCGGGGCACAACTCCATCACTTCACACCCAATTCCATTGCCTATCTCGCCACTTTCGTGTCTTTGTGCGAAAACTTCTTGGGTTATCGGCCGCACTGGGGCCTCTTCAAACACATATTCACTTGTCGCTCTCAGACGGTGAAAAAGGCTAGTCCGAATGAAGAGAAAACCCAAGTAATCCAGATGTGCGGGGTTCTTGGGGTCTAGATGAGAGTAAGAGTGCTTTTCCAGCCATGATCCTTCCCGAGTCACTTAGAGGGTGGCAGTCGACCTGGTTCTACTGCCAAGACCAGTCGATGCCAGGGCAGTCGACTGGGCTCCCTCCTTTCTCCATGAGTCGAGTGAACAAGCCATCCTCTCTGAAGGTTCTTCCAGAGGAGAAGGCTCAGGTTAAAATGTTGATGGAGCGTGTAGTCCAGCTCATTCGCGACAGGGTCACTGGCATGGATCTTCTGGAGGTTTTCCTTCAACGGCGCATTCAGCCACTCCAATACCGAGGCCACCTGATGTGGTTGTACTCTGGTACCAAAGACACCACTCGGGTCCACCCAGAGGAGGTCGACGACGCCACACTAGAGAGGTGGATGACTGCCATCACAGGGAACAAAGATAACCCTCGTGGAGCTAGGAGGATCCTGCCACTCGACCAGTCTTATGAACCAGACAAGGTATGACCACTTATCTCTAACTATAATCATGTTTCGTCCATTCTATTTTGCTGCAAACCAGTCGATTGACTTTTGTCTTGTTTTATTGTCTTTTAGATCACTATTGAGTTGTATTCGATGCCCAACGGGGCGCAAGCACAGACCGAGGAGGAGGAAGGAAGTGGAGGCGAAAGTCAGGAGGAGTGGGAATCGGATGGCGATGAGGGTGACGAAGATGCTGGCTCCGATGAGGAAGAGGAGGAGGAAGTCGCACCTCCTCGTTCTGAAAGACGATCCAAGCTTGTCCATGACCCTGCAATGGTCGGTAGCGGCAGGGGGTCGCGCTGTTCTGTGATCGACCAAAGCGTCCTCGGACGACCTCTCCGGCGCCGACTGAGAAAGCGCCGAAGCAATCTCGAGTGGTGTTGTCAAAGCCGACTAAGGCCTTGCCGAAGATGAAGATGGTGATTCCCACTATTTCTGGGTAATGGCGTAACTTGTGCTTTCTTGTTTCACATGGATTTATTCTTGGTCGATTCGTTAGTCGACCGATCGATTTCAAACTCGCAGGTCGCTACTTCGAGACCTCGACCGGACACTCAAGATCAAGAAATGGAGGATCTTGTCACTTCCAACCCTGGTATGACCTTTGTAGTTTCGTTTTCAGTCGGTAGGATCTTCATTTTTAACTTTCAATCTTTTCTGCAGCTCCACCTAGTATCATCATTGATCTTCCCGATGATGATGACGAAACCACCGAGGCGAGAGGAGGAATAGGAGGCGTCTGGCGGCAAGACAGCTCAGTCGTATCGACCGAGACGTTGGTTGCGGAGGGACAACGTCACTGGCTATCGTATCCTTTGCGGTGCACCGACGAGTGCTCCCTTCATCGTCAGTGCTGATCCGCCTTCACTTTTTCGCACCCACCATGTCCCAGAACACCAAGCAAGCATCGCTAAAGAAGCCATCGCCAGCGGGGTCATGATGGAGCAAGTGAAGGCGATCCGAGATGCTAGTCAAGCAGCTTATGACGCCTTGATTCAGCCCTTGAGCAATGTTCAAAGTTAGTCGATCACCGCTGTTTTGTTAGGATATGATACCGAAAACTTTTCGAAAATCTTAGTATCATCGTACACCCTTTGGGTGTGTCGATTGAATATCCGGATTGGTGGGGGCGCTGAGTGCACCCATCGGTGTAGTCCCCAAGGCTATGGTGGATCTGGCGATCGACCATAGTCTTTATGTCTCAACTTTTCTCATTACTTTCTTTACTCGATCTGGCCGAATGGAATCATAGAACCGGTGGGGGCACGCTGAGTGCACCCACTAGGTGTAGTCCCCGAGACCGTGGTCGACTGCTGGCAGTCGACTACGGTCTGAAGAACACCTCTTTTTTTTAAACTGTGGCTAACTGTTGGTGGTTAGCCTTTCTGTCTTTTTTGATCGACTGATCGACTCTAGCTGATAGTACTAGTGGGGGCACGCTGAGTGCACCCACTGGGTGTAGTCCTCGAGACTACAGTTGAATGTTTAGATTCGGCTGTAGTCTTAGAAATACTACGATTTTTTTTCTTAGTCACTCGGAAGTGACCTATCTTTGACGTCTGTTGATTGGTTCTTCGCAGAAATCTTGCGAGCTTGCAGCTCGTTATACTGAGTTGGAGAACAAGCATATCCAGCTCGAACTTGATTTGAAGCTTGTCCAGGAGAACATCACGAAGGCGGAGGAGGAGGCAAAAGGTATGTTTGGTGAGAACCTTGACGACTGCCTTTGTTTCTTGTCCATTCCTGACTCTGATCTTACTGTGATTTTGCAGATAAACTGCGGGATTCTCTGAAGAAGAAGAATCTTGACCTTGCTGAGGCGCAGAAAGCAGCTTCAGAGAAGACCAAGCTCGCAGAAGAAAAGCTGGCTTCAATCAGCAAGCTTGAAGAGGAGAATACCAATCTAAAAGCTGCTCTTGATGCGGCCAACAAGGAGGTCAGTTGACTGAAGAATGACAAGATTGCCTTGAGTGACAAGGCCAGTGAATTGGTGGGAAAGAAGAATGATCTGGAGGCTTATCTGGGAGGACTCGCCAAGAAGCTATTCCTCATGCTTGAAGGTAATCCTTTGTATCCGACAGGCTTTTAATTATGGTCTTACCACCAAACTGCTGCCTTAACTTCGGGTTATGTCTACAGAGTTCTGCGAACTTTGAGGAGGAGACTGGTCGACTGGAGACGAGCTTAGATCCTATCAACTCCCCTGTGAAGGATGAAGCCGCCATGAACATGCTCCGACTCGAGTCTCGTGTTGCTGCTGTGGTTGACTATCTTGCACGACTGAAGGTTGCAACGTCGCGCATCGACACGACACTCTGGCCCGGAGAAACACTTCAGAATGACCTTGAGTCTCTGATGACTCAACTGAACGAAGTTCCAAGTCGAGTGCAAGAATGGAAGAAGTCTTCTGCCAGGTGTGGTGCCGATGTTGCTCTGTCTCTTGTCCGTGTTCACTGCAAGGACGCGCGAGAGGACAAGCTGGCGGCTCTCAAGGTATCCAATACCAAGAAGCATGACTTCCGATCCTTCATGGAGACCTTCATTGTTGCTGCCACACGGATCGCAGATGGAATCGACTTGGACGAGTTTGTTGCGCCTTCCAGCCCTCCACAGGAGGGGTAAAAAACTTCTATGCTTGATGCCTTAAATTTGCGTTGGTATGCCGAGTGGTTTTTGTAACCAATAAACTTTAACAGGCTTGGTGCTTGAGCACTTCTGGTTCCGTATGATGCTATCTGAACCTGGATTTGACGTTGAATATGTTTGCATCTGCCTCCGAACAAACATCGTCTTTCGGTCGGTCTATATGCTGGTGTTTGAGATGCTCTTTTGCAGGCAGGGATGAAGCACAGATTGCAATCGGCTTGTACCTCGTCATACTTAGGCTGGCACTGGGCTGCAGCTAAGCCCCCGAGTGGGAGGTCTGCTCTACACTCGGTAGGATTTTCAAAAACTTAGGCGAGCACCGGGCTGCAGCTAAGCCCCCAAGTGGGAGGTCTGCTCTCCACTTGGTACGATTTTCAAAAACTTAGGCGAGCACCGGGCTGCAGCTAAGCCCCCGAGTGGGAGGTCTGCTCTCCACTCGGTAGGATTTTCAAAAACTTAGGCGAGCACCGGGCTGCAGCTAAGCCCCCGAGTGGGAGGTCTGCTCTCCACTTGGTAGGATTTTCAAAAACTTAGGCGAGCACTGGGCTGCAGCTAAGCCCCCGAGTGGGAGGTTTGCTCTCCACTCGGTAGGATTTTCAAAAACTTAGGCGAGCACCGGGCTGTAGCCAAGCCCCCGAGTGGGAGGTCTGCTCTCCACTTGGTAGGATTTTCAAAAACTTAGGCGAGCACTGGCTGCAGCTAAGCCCCGAGTGGGAGGTCTGCTCTCCACTCAGAGGATTTTCAAAAACTTAGGCCAAGACCGGCTGCAGCTAAGCCCCAAGTGGGAGGTCTGCTCTCCACTCGGTAGGATTTTCAAAAACTTAGGCGAGCACCGGGCTGCAGCTAAGCCCCCGAGTGGGAGGTCTGCTCTCCACTCGATAGGATTTTCAAAAACTTAGGCGAGCACTGGGCTGCAGCTAAGCCCCCGAGTGGGAGATCTGCTCTCCATTCGGTAGGATTTTCAAAAACTTAGGCGAGCACTGGGCTGCAGCTAAGCCCCCGCATGGGAGGTCTGCTCTCCACTCGGTAGGGTTTTTGTGGCGTACCTCTGAAGGAGAGGGTAATAGTCGACCTGCGCTTCGTCCTTCTTGCGGAGCGCACGTTGTATTTGTGGCGTAGCTCGGAAGGAAAGGGTAGCAGTCGACCTGCGCCTCGTCCTCCTTGCGGAGCGCACGTTTTATTTGTGGCGTAGCTCGGAAGGAAAGGGTAGCAGTCGACCTGCGCCTCGTCCTCCTTGCGGAGCGCACGTTGTATTTGTGGTGTAGCTCGGAAGGAAAGGGTAGCAGTCAACCTGCGCCTCGTCCTCCTTGTGGAGCGCATGTTGTATTTGTACTTAGGCGAGCGCTAGGCTGCACCTAAGCCCCCCGAGTGGGAGTCTGGCTCACCACTTGGCAGGATTTTGTTAAACCTAGGCGATTACTTGGACTGCAGCAAAGCCCCCGAGTGGGAGGCTGGCTCACCACTCGGTAGGATTTTGTTAAACTTAGGCGAGTACTTGGACTACAACTAAGCCTCCGAGTGGGAGGCTGGCTCACCACTCGGTAGGATTTTGTTAAACTTAGGCGATTACTTGGACTGCAGCTAAGCCTCCGAGTGGGAGGTTGGCTCACCACTCAGTAGGATTTTGTTAAACTTAGGCGAAACGGATTCGCAGCTAAGCCCCCGAGTGGGAGGCTGGCTCACCACTCGGCAAGGATTTTTTATTTACAAACTTAGGCGAAACGGATTCGCAGCTAAGCCACCCACTAGGGGACCTTTATGTGAACAAAAGTAACAACAATCACTGGGAAAATTATAACACTATTGTCTTTGAAAAATGAACTACAGAAGTACTTTTATTACATCTCATCCGAGTGCATACTTAAGTATAAAAGGGGCGGAGCAACTCCGCGTTCCAAGCTCGGGGCTCGTCAATCTGGTGCTCGACATTGTAAAGGCGGTATGATCCATTGTGGAGAACCTTGGTGGCGATGAAGGGACCTTCCCAAGTAGGAGCAAGCTTGTGTGGCTTCTGCTGATCCACTCGGAGAACCAAATCTCCTTCTTGGAAGGCTCGACTCTTCACGTTTTGGCATGGAAATGACGCAAGTCCTGCTGATAAATGGTCGAACGGATCAAGGCCATCTCTCTTTCTTCTTCTAGAAGGTCGACTGCGTCCTGCCGGGCTTGCTCTGCTTCAGCTTTAGTGTAGAGTTCGACTCGGGGCGCGTTGTGAAGCAGGTCACTCGGCAAGACTGCTTCAGCTCCGTAGACCAAGAAGAATGGAGTTCTCCCAGTCGACCGGTTAGATGTGGTCCTTAATCCCCAAAGTACTGACGGAAGTTCGTCGACCCATGCACAAGCTGCGTGCTTGAGATCATGCATCAATCGGGGTTTCAATCCTTTGAGAATTAAGCCATTTGCTCGTTCCGCCTGTCCATTCGACTCAGGGTGAGCGACGGAAGCATAGTCGACTCGCGTGCCGTGGGATGTGCAGAAGGCTCTGAATTCCTCGAAACTGAAGTTTGACCCATTGTCAGTGATGATGCTGTGTGGAACTCCATATCTAAATATCAACTCCCTAATGAAGCTGACAGTAGTGCCGGCATCAAGATTCTTGATGGGTTTAGCCTCAATCCACTTGTGAACTTGTCGACTGCTACTAGCACATGGGTGAAGCCCACTCACTGTTCTCGATGGTCCAACCATATCCAATCCCCATACAAATGAAAGGCCAGACGAGTGGAATGGTCTTCAAGGCTGACGCGGGCTTGTGTGACATATTGGAGTAAAATTGACATCCTTAACACTTGTCGACTATCTCCTTTGCCATTTCATTCGCTCTTGGCCAGTAAAATCCCGCTCGTATGCTTTAGACACAATGGTCTGAGAGGACGCATGATGGCCACAGGTCCCCGAGTGGATATCGTCAAGGATTATCCGACCTTCTTCTGGCGTTATACACTTGTGACCAACTCCAGTCGCGCTTTCTCTGTACAACTGTCCCTTTATCACGGTAAAGGCCTTAGATCGGCGGATGATCTGTCGAGCCTCTTCTTCATCCTCTGGGAGCTCTTTCCTTAAGATATACGCGATGTACGGCACTGTCCAATCGGGAGTGATCACCAACGCTTCCATGATCAGGTCGACCACTGCTGGAACTTCAACTTCAGTCGGATCAGTGACACTTTTAGGCTGCAGAGCTTCTTCGGTAAAAGGATCTTCTTGAACTAATGGAGTATGGATATGCTCCAAGAACACATCACTGGGGATGGCTTCTCTCTTGGAACCTATCTTCGCCAAATCATCAGCCGCTTGATTCTTCAGTCGGGGTATATGATGGAGCTCTAACCCTACAAATTTCTTTTCAAGCTTTCTCACTGCATTGCAGTATCTAGTCATGGCTGGGCTTCTAACGTCCCACTCCTTCATCACCTGATTGACCACCAAATCTGAGTCGCCATAAACCATAAGGCGACGGATGCCGAGTGAAATCGCCATGCGCAACCCATACAAAAGTGCTTCGTATTCTGCTTCATTGTTGGAGGAATCAAAGTGGATGTGGAGCACATATCTGAGTTTATCTCCTCGGGGGGAAACCAATACTACCCCAGCACCGGAACCATTTAACATCTTAGAACCGTCAAAGAACATGGTCCAGTGCTCCGAGTGAAATTGAGTCGGCTGCTGTTGTTCAATCCACTCGGCAAGGAAATCTACTACTGCTTGTGACTTAATGGCTTTCTTTGCCTGAAACTTGATATCAAGGGGAAGGAGTTCAATCGCCCATTTCGCCACTCGACCGGTTGCATCTCTGTTGTGTAGAATTTCGACAGCAAGCGTCACGACGATCGTAATGGAATGATCGAGAAATAATGAGCAACCTTCTTCGTGGTCATGTAGATCCCATACACGAGCTTCTGATAATGAGGGTATCTTTGCTTCGATGGGGTCAACACTTCGGAAAGATAATATACTGGGCGTTGAACTTTGAAGGCTTTCCCTTCTTCTTCCCGCCGACCGTAGCATCAGATCGATGACTTGTCTTGTGGCTGCAATGTAAAGCAACAGAGGCTCTTTGCTGATTGGAGCAACAAGCACCGGCTGGGTGGAGAGCAGAGCTTTTAGCTCGGCAAACACTACATCAGCTTCTGGAGTCCACTCGAACTTGTCTGACTTCTTCATCAATTGGTAAAGAGGCAGTGCCTTTTCACCAAGGCGGGAGATGAATCGACTTAACGCGGCCAAGCATCCAGTAAGCTTCTGGACATCGTGCACATGCATAGGGCGTTTCATTCAGAGTATAGTGCTAACTTTTTCTGGGTTGGCGTCGATTCCTCGTTCGGAAATGAGAAAACCGAGTAACTTTCCGCCAGGAACTCCGAATGTGCACTTTGATGGATTGAGCTTGATATCATACCTCCTGAGATTGGCAAATGTTTCGGCGAGGTTAGTCAACAGGTCGGAACCCTTCCGTGATTTGACCACAATATCATCCATGTACGCTTCCACGTTCCGACTGATTTGAGTGAGTAAACACTTCTGAATCATCCTCATGAACGTGGCTCCGGCATTCTTGAGGCCGAATGGCATGGTGACATAGCAGAAGCACCCAAATGGAGTGATGAAAGCTGTTTTGATCTCATCGGGTTCATACAGACGGATCTGATGGTACCCGGAATAGGCGTCTAAAAAAGACAATCTCTCACATCCCGCAGTCGAGTCAACAATTTGGTCGATGCGAGGGAGAGGAAAATGATATTTCGGGCAGGCCCGATTGATATGTTTGAAATCAATGCACATGCAAAGTGACGGTGGTGGTCGTCGAGGAAGCACAAGTGTCAGAGGTGGTAGTGGTGGTCGTAGAGGGAGCACAAGTGCTAGAGGTGCTAGTGTTCGTAGAGGGAGTACAAGTGCTAGAGGTGGTGGTCGAGCTAGCACAAGTGCTAGAGGTGGTGGTCGAGCAAGCACAAGTGCTAGTGGTGGTGGTCGAGCTAGCACAAGTGCTAGAGGTGGTGGTCGAGCTAGCACAAATGCTAGAGGTGGTGGTCGAGCAGGCACAAGTGCTAGAGGTGGTGGTGGTCGGAGAGGAAGCACAAGTGCTAGAGGTGGTGGTGGTCATAGAGGAATGGTTGATAATGGATCGGCCTTCAGTTATTTGCTTAATCCAGATGGTTGATCTAATAATAATGGTATATTATTTGTTCATACAATTCCTAGCATTTATTCATTTACTGTATTTACGCATTTGCTCTCTTTGTCTTGTGCTAACAATTGTTCTTTTGTAGGCATGGCTTCATCCGGTTCCAGGGCAGCAAGGCGCATAAACCAAGAGGACATGCCAAGACGTGGATGGAGGCCAGTTTGGACAAGGAGAAGGAGAAGGATGTGCCCACACCATCATGTTGGTGTGCTGATGTTTGTAAGTGAAGGTGTCCATCGACCGCAACAAGTCATGGATGAAGGTAGAAGGTTTTTCGTGTGTCCCAACTATGCACATGATCGTCAAGGCCAACTAACGATATGACATACCACCGTATGTTAGGTGTACATACAAAAAACATCAACAAGTTGTCACTCATATGTCTAACAAAAACATGGTTTATATGTACTCCCCTCCTCCACTTTGCAAGTACTTCACTTGGATAGATCACGAGGTACCAAAAGATGTCGACCAACGTCGAGATTGGTTACGGAGGCAGCGCCTATTCGAGGAGTCCTATGCACGGGGATTGGAGCGGGAGCGTCGTGAGAAGAAGGCTCGTGAGCGCAAGAAGCATGAGGAAGAGAGGGCACGCAAAGAGAAGGAGGCTCGTCAAGAAGAGAGGGCAAGAAAACTTCCAAGGGCTCGCGATGCACGAGAGGAGGACGAGGCATGTGACAAGAAGAGAAAGTGGCCCCGTACTACTCAGTAGACAAATGGAAAGGCACCGGCGTCGATGATGAACTATCTAGACTTTGTTTAATGTATGAACTTGTTATTCGAGACCTTGTGTGGTCATGAACTACTTATGTCATTCGAGACATCGTGTATGATGAACTTGTAATTCGAGACTATTTGAGATTATGTGCAAACTATGTTCGTCATTCGAGACTAGTTAGTATGCTTTGTTCATTTTTTTGGTTGAGAATAGCATGCTTTGTTCATATTTAACAGTGTGTGCTACAAGTTGCTAAGCAAAAACATTAACAAAAGACAGAAGTGTGTGCAAAAACACCGGGTCCACACCCAGACGCCAAGGTCCATGGCGTCTGGCTCGTTTTGCTCGCGCAGGAGACCAGACAAGCTGTCTAGTGTGTTTGATGGAAAACCAGACGCCAAGGTCCATGGCGTCTGCCTCCCACACCCAGATGCCAGGGACCCTGGCGTTTGGCTCGCTTTGCTCGCGCAGGTGACCAGACAACCTGTCTGGTGTGTTTGATGGACATCCAGACGCCAAGGTCCATGGCGTCTGCCTCCCACACCCAGACGCCAGGGACACTGGCGTCTGGCTCGCTTCTTTCGCAGAAGACCGGACACTGCTCGATGTGTTCGATGGACATCCAGACGCCAAGGTCCGTGGCGTCTGGTATCCAGAGAGCATTCTTGCAGTTATCTGTCTGATGGATAAGATTCGAGTGGATAAGATTTTTTGGGCCCACCTCTAGCCCTCTCATCCATTCATCTCCACCTCTACCCCTCTCATTTCATTCATATCCACCCACTCTCACCTCTAGCCCTGCCAACATCACTCCCTCATCCAGCACCCTAACCCCCCCCCCTCAGATCTCTCACAAATCGGTCCAGTTTCACCGTTGGATCTTCAGGATTTCGAGACTAGAAGGTAAATCAACTCCACCCCCATTTTTTGGTTGGTTTAATTTATCATACTTTTGTGAAAACCCTAGTTTGTTTTCCTCGTGGTTTAATGTATCATAGGTTAGCTACTAAGAGATTTGTGTGTTGTAGATGGCTAAGGAAACTCAGTGGGTGCTTAGCCCTGTTGTTCATGTGCAAGGCTTGTCTCCATGTATTGTGCAAGTTAGTGAAGTGGACCTCACTTTCGATTGGTTGAAGACTAAATTCATGTTGAAGCAAGGGTTGAAGGAAGAGGATTTTGTGTACTACGCCGCCAGGAGGCGGTCCGATGGCCCCGGGAAAGAAAATTGGTTGACATAACTGATGATGACAAGATTCAAGAATCTTTGGAAGAATGGGAATGGAAAAGGGTTGTTGACTTGCATTGCTACAGGAAACCGAGTTATATGTGATGTTCATGTCGTTTCAACCATCGTGGTCATGAACTACTTATGTCATTCGAGACATTGTATGTGATGAACTTCTCATTCGAGACTATTTGTGTAATTTGAACTATGTTTGTAATTTTCTATGTCATTCGAGACATTGTATCGTAGACCATCGTGGTCATGAACTATGTTTGTCATCTGCTATTATGTGAACACTAATGTTTGTCAATCGATACTATGGGTGTTTGCGAGAACAAAATATATATGTCATTCGATACTATGCTGTGACAAAATATGAACAAAATACTACTACACCAGGGCCAGACGCCAAGGACCATGGCGTCTGCTCCCCTGACTTAGACCAGACGCCAAGGACCATGGCGTCTGCTCCCCTGACTTAGACCAGACGCCAATGACCCTGGCGTCTGGGTCCATGTACATAATATTTGACATGCTATTTGACACAGGAAGATAGCACATATATAATAATATGACAGGTTCATAGAACACAGAAGATAGCACATTTCACAGAATTTTCACCACGACAAATTCTTGCATACAAACGACAACAAGTCCACAGATTTTTCATCACGACAAATTCATGCATACATAAGACATCAAGTGCATACATAAGACACCAAATTCAAGACAACCTAAGAAGTTTTTACCACGACAACAAGAAGCTCACTTCCTCCTTCCTCTCTTCGCAATGGTTGCAAGTGTAGGCTCCTCCTCTTCGCTAGTCTCCTCCTCCTCGTCTTCGTTGTATGCCTCCTCCTCCGCCTCAGTGTTGGCCTTATATCTTTGCATTCCTATTGGGATAAGCTTATGAGGATACTCCGGACTATGGAATTGTGTGTTCCATTTCTTCTTTCTACCTTTCTTGCCTGGTGTCTTAGCTATGGCTTTGCCTTTCCTAGAGCAAGCATTGCCTTGTGTCGGTTGTGTAACCTGTGATGGTTGTGGAGCATCAACATCATACTCATGATCCTCTTGATGTGTTGCATCATACTCATGCTCCTCATGATGTGTTGGCTCCTCTTGGTGTGCTGGCTCCTCTTCATCGAACTCCTCCTCCATGTCCTCATCGTTCTGTAGATAACGCCGTCTATTAGCTGTGGCGGCACGGCTACCAGGTGCATACACGTCACTGGACTGAGCACCATGGCAAGAAAGCATTGCTGCCATCTTATGAAACCGCTTCTTGAACTTCTGCAATAAGACAAAATATGCTATGATATGAGATGCACATAAATAATCCGCGAAAAGAAACTTTTATAATATATTGATCACACCTCCATCGTGCTCCTAAGAGTCCTCTCAGATAATGCACCACCAGGTGGATGACTCAGTGCAACATTGGCATCGTTGACGCACAGAAGCAACTCTCTGCCCTGCAATTCATGAACACACCAAACTTATGTATTTGAAAGAAGACAACATGATGCAAGTATGTTAGAATAGGTCAAGCAGACTACCATTTCATCATGCATCGGTGCATAGTCAACGTGAGCCCCTCTGGTGTCTCTCACAGCCGTGTTGAAGGTTTGATAACCTTGTGCAGTCTCCGGGTCTTCAGACACCAACTCCGACCACTCCTCATGAGTCCAACCAGGCTTCAGCTTTAACCGGTAACGATTCGCATACCACACTTGATACTTCTGATATGCTGACTGATTGTGAGGTCTATTCTCTGATTGCACTAACGTGTCTCTTTGATTCCAAATTTCTATCCACGCACGGTGTTTGTTTGCCCAATCCAATATATCCTGATTGTTCCTTCGATCGAACCTACAAATGATGCACGGGACAAAGCATTAGCAAACGTTGACTTATTCAATGCTCTACTACATACGCAAGGCATGCTTGCTTACCGATGCAGAGATAGCATTTCCTCCTTGCTCTCCTCAATTGGAATACCTTGTCTTCTTCCATATTGTCTTGCCACACGGTCTACAAAGTGCCACTCGACTGCGAAGAAGCATATCATTGGGCACCTCGCCCGCCAAAGATGGCTATCACGCGTGCACATCTCATTAAGATCAAAGTCACGATCTTCCACATAAGGCAACCAATGTACCTGCAAAACAAAGAGATACATTGTTAGCTACATAAGTTTCATTCTTGACTAAATTTTATCTCATCAAACTTCTCAAAACCTGCTCAGCAGTCAAGCTGTCCAGCTCGTTCATATAGCACTTGTATCGCATGCGCGAGCTTCCTGTAGACCGTCACTTGTTCCCAATAGTAAGCAAGCGAGGGCGCCGATATGGATCATCATCACGCAACCCGCCATGATTACCCGTGGGTTTGCCATGAGGGGTTCTTGAAATCGGGCCGTCCAACCGGGATCTGCTCCCACATCCACACGGATAGGCTCCAAACAAACCCAGACAATGAGGATGTATCTCCCTTCCTCCAACACGCCAAGTCAAGCTGCAATCAAACAAACATGTTAGATATGGAGGCGCATGAGAAATGCAAGATAAATGGTTGCAAATATCTCTTACCTGACGATACAAATATGCTAGTGCGGCGAACCCCGCCTATCTTGGGTATCCCGATTATTGAGTAGCTCCAAGAACATCCAGAGGGCTGAGTTCGGTTGCATCCGAGAAGACTACCTTGGTTAGTACATACCAAAGATAGGCCAGCATACCGCTGCACAACCACGTCATTGGCACCACGAGGGCACGGATTGGTGTCTCCTCCGACTAGTTTTAGCCAAGAATGCCTCACTCTCATGATCGGCCTTGCCTTCTTGAGGGCCGTCGGGCTGAACACCAATTAAAATGTCTCGTCCGTTCTCGCCAATTAACGACGCCGACACGACCGGTAACGGCTTGTCCGCCGATAGGAAGGCCGCCATCATAGCCATGTCCTCTAGGGTCATCGTCGCTCCCCACATGGAAGGTGGAACGAGTGAGTCTCCGCCTCCAACGATCCACAAGTGCGGTCGGCCTTGGCGTGGTTCATCGGAGCGCCGCTTAAACTGCAACACGAATGGGAGAAGACCCAATCTCCGAATATAAGGCTCGTACCGCGGGTCGTAAGTAAGGCCATCAGCGGAATGACCCCTCATGCGCATAGCAACTACAAGCTGCAAATAAAGTGATGTTTTGATCAATACAAGAACACAAATGAGAAATAAAGAAATTTGAAAAATCTTGCTTCTTACCTTTCCATTCTCAATGGCACGAGCACGATGCTCCTTATCCCACTCATCAATTAATCCAGCATACCAAGGTCCATCATCATCCGCCGTCCTACAAAACAAATCACAAACATCTATGAATACATGAACAATATAAAACAATACAATTTTCTTCTCCAAGTTATGCCATATGAACACACCTTTCTTCTCAAACATAACCACATCATCTTTTCTTCTTCATATGCACACATAATTCTTCTCAAACATACCAACATCATCTCAATCAAATAAATTTGTCAAATAATATGGTGTCACATATGCATATCATCTAGAGTACCAAATTTCTCCATATCTTTTGCAAATAAAGTATGCCAACAATAAGATTATCTACACATAGAGATATCATATTTAAATTCAACTATATTGTTATACCACATACACACATCCTATCAAACCAAATTATCAAACAAGTCTATTTTACATACAAAAATCACCCCTCTTAGTTAAATTTTTTTCCTATGGACAACATATGCACAAAACGGAATTGATTTTGCCTACATGTTCAACTACACATCATCTACGGCCTACCAAATCATCTATCAACTACAAACAATTTCCTAAAACAAAGAAACCATCTACTCATCTAACATCACCTAGTGTTGAATAATGCATCAAAAAGAAGAGGACTCAACCCAAATAAATTGGAGGAGACGGGGGAGAATACCTCAAGGATGCTTAGGGGCCCCAGATCCACGAACTAGAGTGGAGGATGGAGTAGATCAGGTGAGGATTTGGTGTGAGGGAGAAGAGGGGCGAAGGAGAGGAAGCCCTCTGTTCGTGCGCCGCCAGGAGGAAAAGAGATGGGTGGGTGGGCTCGGCCCGTGGGGTTATCCACTTACAGGGCAGACGCCTGGTCCTCGGCGTCTCGCCCTTTGCCACGCCGCCAGTCAACAGGCAAAGGGCGGTCGGGTTAGGGCCGACGCCAGGATCATGGCGTCGCCCATAATCCGACGCCAGGATGTTGGCGTCACCCAGAAAGATCAGAATCGAAATTTCATTTGAGACGAGGTCAAATCAGGATTTTGTTAGCCTTATAGGTCATAACAGTAATTTTGTCCGCCCATGCTCTAGCTAGTGCCTAGTGTAGTAGTACAAACAGATACAGTGTACAAGTAGCATCACAAAATTTGACCCTAATAAAGGGTGGTAGCATGGCTATGCGGAGTTAATGGCGTCACATGGCACCCCTCCAAGCTTAAGCCGAATCTAATTTAATTTTTGCCGCACCGTCGTCACATGAAAGGAACTAATGACCATGATTATTTAGTCTACTACGAACGAACACGCAGTAACATGGGGGAGCGCTCCGATCCGATCCATCACAAGTTAATTAAACCAGCGGACAGTATAGTACCTCCGTTTCAGATTACAAGTCCTACGCGTATACCTAGGTTGCCAATTTTATCACCCTAATATAAACTATATAACACAAAAATTATACCTTTTGAAAGTACAAACTCCGAAGTTTATGTTGGTATATTTTTCAGAATATACGACTCAGACAGGTTGGCCAAATCGACGACCTGAGCAGACGCGCGCGCCTGTAAACTGAGAGAGAGGTAGTAGCAGCTCGGCATAGACAGGGTGATGTGATAATTGGGGTGGCGCACAAGTCAAACAAACCAGCCGAAAGCGAAGCAGTGCAATAGTGCATGCACCGCACCGTAGCAACGGAACGGAAAAGAAAAAGAATCACGTTAAGACACTCGCGCGGTTGGGTCCGTTTGACTACGTCGACCAGAGCGCGCCCGTGAAAGGCGGGCGAGCATCCGTCCCTGTCCACTTCCGTTGCGTTTTTTCGCTTGTCTGCAGCCTTTGGCGACCATGAAATGAAATTCCGGCGCTTCTGCTTTTTTCCTTGGTTAGTGCTAAGCCTAAGTGGCACGTACGCACGTGTCGACGTTTGTGATATGCGCGGCTCGCACCTAAGTCTGGTGTGGTGATCAAGCTTGAATGCTGTTGTACTACGTGTAGTTTTGGTCATACACGCACCACGGGAATACCATTCTTGAAGCAACAGTACTCGCAACCGTTGAGGAGCGGTTATGCAAACAAGAGCGTGAGCAATCTATCCGCAAACGGAGCAGTGCACCAGTCCACTCTTTGCCTGCTTTCGGAGCCGAGCAGTCCAAGACTCCAATCATGATCATGAACCGTGTGGCGTGGAGTAGTGTGCGGGTGTTGGATAAGGCGACGGGGCGTGATGAGGCAACGTGATAATAGGTCCAACAAGGCTGCAGCGACCTTTCACAACTCACAAGGCCCCGGACAAAAGGTTAGACGGCGGGTCATCGGAGTCCGTCGAGCGAGACGACCGCCGATCTACCATGGCTGGCCGGTGGGTGGGTGCGGGTGCGTCGCACGCCGGACATGGCACCGCGCCGAAATGGCCCGCCTAAGACGACGGACCCTACCCTACCATGTCGTCCCTCCCGCGCGCCCGTCCAATCCAGCTCCTGTGCAGATGCCCCCCGCCACCTGACAAGATTCATCACGCACGCACCAGCAAGCGGCCAACGAGGATTTCACGCTGGGCCGGCCGGGCGTACGAACCAGATAGACCGTCCACCAAGTGTGCGCTGGCTGGCTGGCTCCCCAACCCAAACAAACAAGCCTTCTCGCACACACGCTACCACTCCGGCTCAGCACTACCACTGTAGCACCACTGACCTGCTATTTCACCAATCCTTCCTTGAAATATGCTCTCCTCCTGGTGGTGTGTGTTTTACTTCAACATTTTGCTGGGATCAAATATGTCAACATCAAGGACTACCGAGTCAGTCACTGAAAAACATGGGGCGTGGTTCGTGTTGTACCTCCGGGGCAGATGAGTCCAGGTAAGTACATCCTGCCTCGAGGACTCCTGGTTCAGAGTTAATTGCAAGGAAGTACCACACTTGAGGCAGTTGTAACGGATCAGTACCACTATTCAGATTTTTTGCAAGTCAGTACCACGTTTGAGGCTAATCGTTGCAAAACGGGCTAAGCGTTGTGTTGACGCTGTATCTGACCACGCGGGCCCACCTGTCAGGTGACACGTGGCATATTCTTTTTGCAGATAAGACCCCCCGCATTGCACTTAATCACGCAAATGGCCCCGCGAAGTTAAAAAAAGAAAATTGCACGTGGCGGGGATTCGAACCCACGCCCACCCGATTTCGTCGGAGAAGCACTGCCACTACGCTAGCCCACGTTTTCTGTTCTAATAGTATAATAGCTTTATATATTCTGTGATCATTAAATAAATAAAAAAACAGAAAAAAATAGCGACTGCGCTGTTTCGAACCTGCGCCTGCAAGCGAAAGAAAGAGCGCGCCAGCCACTACACTAGAGAGATGTTCGAGTCAAGCTGGTGGCATTTCTACATTTATCTAGTTTGGACACGTCCTGCCTTTTTTCGTTTTTTATTATGTTTTTTGTTTCGCATTTCTTTTTTATATAGGTTTAGTATGCAACATTTTTTGTAAATACAAACTAAACATTACTATATAAGTACACACTGAACATTCTTGTATAATGTACGATGAACAATTTTGTTATACACACTGAACATAAATATATGATGAACTTTTAAAAAAAATGCATAAATTCCTTTTTTTTTGTACGTGTTTTTTGTTTCTGATTTCTTTTATCCTTTTCAGATCTTTGTTATTATTCGGATTTTCATGTTTTCAATTTTTTTACGGTTTTTATATAGGTTTAGTATGCAAAAAAGGTTGTAAATACACACTGAACATTATTCTATAAAAATACATTGAACATTATTGTATAATATATGAAGAACAATTTTGTTATATACATTGAACATTTTTTTAATATACAATGAACTTTCTAAAATTTATAAATTACAATTTTTGTATACGATGTAATTTTTTATCAATATACGATACACGCACTATGTACGGCGCGTGCTATTTATCTTTTTTGTTACCGTATGAAAAAGAGGACAAAGCACAAAATATTTACGCGTGCTAAACAGAGGAACACTGGCGTCGCAGCGGTAGTGAGCGCGCGCTGCGTCGCCCTCGTCGTGGGTTCTAATCCCGGCTGCGGCGCGCCCTCTCTGCGAACGCTGCTTGTTTAGTTCGTTTTATTTATTTAACTGTCTGATAGTATAAGTCCTTACTATCCTAACTTAGCAACTGACTGGGCCTAGCAGCGTAGTGGCAGGGCCTCTCTGTTGAAACCAGGAGAGCGTGGGTTCGAATCGCCGCCGCGCGTAATTTGTTTTTTTAACTTTGCGGGAGCATTTGCGTGATTAAGTGCAATGCGGGGGTCTTATCTGCAAAAAGAATATGCCACGTGTCACCTGACAGGCGGGCCCACGTGGTCAGATACAGCATCAATTCAGCGCTTAGCCCGTTTTGCAACGATTAGCCTCAAACATGGTACTGACTTGCAAAAAATCTGAATAATGGTACTGATCCGTTAGAACTGCCCCAAGTGTGGTACTTCCTTGCAATTAACTCCCTGGTTCACGACTGAAAAAGTGCCAAACGCAGCACACGGCTTGTCAGCAGAATTTGAGCTTTTGCAGTAGAAGAATCACTCCCATGCTGTCATACTTTGTGATGCGAGCATACCAGAGAAGAAGACTCGAGGCAGGCAGGCATGTTTCCAAATATACTTCACTCGGATTGCAGCAGCAAACGCCGGATTTTGGACAATTATGGCAGATTCAGGCCATTTGTATTCACATGCACTATGAGCTTAGGCTGGTGCCAACGCGGGCGGCAGCGCGGGCGATACCGCCCACCGGGAGGCGAGAGCGGGCAGAGCGAGGCGAGATTAGCAGCATGGCAGTGATGGATCCACCGCCCGTGATAGGCCATCACTCGGCTTGCCTGCCATGGGCGCCGAGAGAGGGAGAGAGGCGAGAGGCGCGAGCGCGGTCTTGTGGGTGGTCGGCGAGAGCGGGCGAGAGGAGAATGCGGCTAGCCGACGTGGCGCGATCTCGATTCGGCCCACGTCACTAGCCGTTGATGTATCCGTTGGAGCTCTAAAAAATTTAAAAAAAATTCCAAAAAATTCCAAATTTCATCCCCAACCCCTATAAATACCCCCACACCGGGTTCACTCATTCCACACCCCATTTCATCTCATTTCTCTCCTCTACTCTACCAAATATTCTCCACCATGTCGGATTGGTCTCCAGATCTCACCCAATTCACCGATCTTTTTGCAATCCGACAGGCACCACCATTCCCAAGTCGATTTCTCTCCGACACATCGTCGCTCCGATGTAGGTTCTTCGCCGCAACCCCGAGCATTATTCCCCTTCGGCGCACCAAATCCAGGGCCATATGGTCCATACCCTCCGCCTCCTGCGACATATGCTCCATACCCTCCGCCTCCGTATCCATACCCTCCACCTCAATATGCTCCACCAGAGGTACCGGAGTGGGACTCAACCCACGCACTCCACCACCTCAATATGCTCCACCAGAGGTACCGGAGTGGGACTCGCCAGATCCATACCTCCGCCTCAATATGCTCCGTACTATCCGCCTCAATATACTACATACCCACCACCTCCTCGCACTCCATCACAGAAGCTCAGGGCCGAGTCTCAAACGAAGCCGTGGAAACAATCCAACCTAACCGCCCAAAGAGGCTTGACTGGTCAATGATGACGAGGCAAAATCGTAATTTAATTACATTTCTTGGATGTAATAAGGAGTTTTTTTTATATGACTAACAATATCTATTTTGGGGTAGGTTCATGCTTGGCTTTTTCACTCTAAGGACTCTATCTCCGTGAATAAAGAAGACCGGCGTTAGTTTTGGGGTCGGATAAGCGGACACCTTCAACTCTACCTCGGCACCTTCCCGTCATGGAGCGCCAAGCAACTCAAGGATCATTGGAACGCCTACAACCGTGAGGTGACCTTGTTTAATGGATACTACACCCAAGAAGAAGGGTTACGTCAGTGGAGCGACGATGAAATGGTCATGAAGGCCGCAATGGCGAGGTACGAGAATGACAAAAGAGTGACTAAGCCTTTCAGACGCCTTTGCTTGGTGGCAAGTGTTCAGAATGAATGAAGTGGAAAGGACATCATGGTCTGGTAGTGGATCCGATTCCACCGCCAAGAGAAGCCGCCTCGGAGTTTCGGTGAGTCTGACTCTGGCGGTGGATCCAAGACACCATGCGGAGGAGGAGGAAGGCCCACTAGGCCGCGACAGGGCGAGGTGACGACACGGAAGGAGAAGGAAAGAGGAAGGAAGGAATCCTCATCAAGCGGTGAGGTAGGAAGTAAAACCTTGAAATGAAGAACATGTGGAGTGGTTTAGTCAAGGCTAAGCTACTCAAGCAATGGAACAAAATGAAGGACCGATCAACCACCGACATGGATGAAGAAGAAAACGTAAACATGCGAAGGCCATGAAGATGGTGGAGGCAGAGCTTAATGGATGATGATGAGGATTAGAATGTATTATTTTAAAATTATGTAATTTTTATTTATTATGCAATTTTATTACTTATTATGTAATCAAGATGTAATCGATAAAAATTTAGAATGTATTATTTTTAAATTATGTAATTTTTATTTATTATGCAATTTTATTACTTATTTTTGTAATCAGTAAAAATTTAGTTGAATAAATTTATTTTCTTGCATTATTTATAATGTCTCAAGAAATGCGAGTGAAATAACTAAATCGAGGAGAGAGAATCGGCGTGGCATTATACCGCCACTACAGCCCGCAAGACACTTGGACCGTGAGGAGAGTGTGGTGAGAGTGGGGTGAGAGTGGGGGTAAAAGCTGACGTGGCGGGGCGATAGTGGGGCGGTGCGTTGGCACCAGCCTTACAAGGCCGTATTTATGAGCTTGGACGCACCAACGGTGGTGGTCGATGAAGTTTAGAGGGAATCATCAATCCAATTCCAAACAGCAACCGAAGGATGATCAGAATTGGGAAAAGATCTACTAGCACAGGAAGGTCGAAAATAAGCTGTAATTAATCGATTAATCGAGTCGCAACCTCAAAAGAGAACCAACTCCCCTCTTCCTTTCAAGAAGGGAGCAAAAATTACAAGAGCAGCGCCGGCACGCCGGCGCCGGCGAAGAACGACACAGCAAACACCTTACTACTAGTATGAAACTAGAACTGCGAACAAAGGACGGCGATGATACAGCGACGATAGTACGAGTCGTAGATTACTTCATGGCTGGCTGAGCAGGATGCGCGCGCAAAGGCGGAGGCTTTGGGTCACTCACTCGGCCGGCGCCGCCGTCGCGGACGCGGCGGCCATCCTGGGCGAGCTCACGGGGAAGAGCGGGAGGAGCCGCGGCGGCTCGGCGCCCCGCGGCGAAGGGTGGAAGAAGAACCCCTTGTCGGCGATGGCCGCGCGCTCGGCGGCGTCCCCCGAGGACGACGCCGGCGAGGGGAAGAAGGGGTCGCCGGTGAGCGGCGTCACCGGGCTGCTGAGCTTGAGGGACGGGAAGTCGAGGACGCTCGGCGACAGGATCTCCGGCGCGGCGGAGGCGTTCCTCGGCGACGGCGGCGCCCCCATGGCCAGCGGCGCGATCATCTTGAGGTTCTTGAGGCTGCTCCGCCGCTCGTACAGCTTGAAGGACGGCTTCTTCGGGCGGCACGGGCCGCTCCCGCTCGCCGCCTGGTTCCCGTTGCCTGCGGCGGCGTTCTTGGAGGACTGCTCGGAGCCGGTGAGCATCTGGACGACCTGCTTGAAGGAGGTGGTGTCGGCCTGCACGAAGGTGGTGGGGAACGGGGTGGTCTCGATGGTGCGGGGGACGGGCCTGGGTGAGGGCGGAAGGTTGTGTGGGTGCGGCGGCTGGGCGCGGTGGTAGGGGTGAGACGGCGAAGTGGAGGAGGAGGAGGAAGAGGAGGTGGACGACGACGGGGAGTTGGGGTCCTGCGGAGGCATGGGGAGGAACTGCTTGGTGCACGGCTCCATTGAAGCCTTGCGTTTGCGTATGGTTGGAGTTGGGATGCGTGAGCTTCTCGGGGGCGAGGAGGAAGGGAAGGGAAGGGGGAGAAGAGGATTTGAAGCGAGGAAAAAGGGTGGGGAGGTTGGTTAAGAAGAGAGAGAGAGGGGGGAGGGGAGGGGAGAGGAGGGAGGTTAGAGATGCATTGTTGTTGGTGTGAACTGACTTTGGACCGATGCTTTGACGTCCGTTACTTCAGCTTTTGTTCCTTTTCTTGCTGGGGTTTCTCAATTTTCTCTCGTCTTTTTCCTCTCCTCTTTCTTTTCTACTTACTCGGCGGTGTTGCCTAGTGTGCTGCTGGTGCGGGCTCATGTAGACACAACCTCAACTGTTCTTTCAAAACAAGCCTCATGTTTTGTTTGGTAGAAGTGGATTTGGGAGGTTTGAGGAGGAAGGATTTCACAGGATTGGGTGATCCCTTCCTTTCACCCAATCCCCTTAAAACCCCTCGAAACCCCCAAACCCCTCCAGCCACAGTTTCCTCCATATGAAGAACTTGTTTGGCAGTCTGGGATTCATGTATTTAGCTGAGATAGTGCAAACATCTAAAAATGCAATCTTTCCAAGTAAAATGACATCAAATTATGCAAGGAAGGACAGTGCAGATATCAAGTGAACAAAAATAACATGTAACCTCACTTATACTTGCTCCCAGAATATGCAAAGTAGCAAAACTAAGGGCGTCACTTACAAAACAACAGGTCCTCACAATATTAATACTAGCTAGTGCTATATTGGCCAAAACAACAGGTCCTCGCCACAATATTCTGTTACAACCAAGTTTAACAGAGGGTGGTAGCCACATTTGTATTTCGCTAGCTGCATTTCATATTGTCGTTGGCAATTGAGATATCTCCTTTGCTAGCATCTAACTCCAGCCTGGAAAGCAGCAAATACTGGTAATAACTCTGCAAGAAAAAACATTGATCTTGAGTCCACATAAAAAAGCCAAAAATAGCAACATCATCAGCACACGCATCTACAAGTTGGAAACTGCACAACTCACATTAAGCCCCAACAAAATACATGGGATTTCTTATTGTATATCCTGGCCCAAATACACATAATTCAATGTCTATTCTTGTGTAAAAGAATTATGTATGTGATAAATTCTACTATAATATTGACTGTTTAGTGTGTAGGAAGTTAACTGATGACTGAAATGAGCATCAACAAGATGCATTAGTCAGCATAGTAACTGAAATGAGCATCAACAAGATGCATTAGTCAGCATAGTAACAAGGTGCTTTCAGTAAGTCACTTCGAGTAATTGAATCGAAGAGAAGGTGAAATCTCCATGAGACATGCCCAAGATTAATGTAACTACCATATGACCATTTAAATACTTTAGGCAACAGTCCTACTGAAACTAAGTCACTTGAGCATCAACCACACACATTATACAGGAAGGACTAATAAATATGACATGCAATAGAACCCAAGCCTCACACATGACCTCATCAGGCCACCCTAGTTTGGTTTGATGACCAGAATATACAGAGCTGAAGTGACCTCATCAGACCACCCTAGTTTGGTTTGATGTACAACGTTCGCTAATTGCAACCAAATACACTCTATGAGACTGATCCCATCAGCCAATTGAAACAGGATATGAGGAGTAGGGAATACCAAAAGAAGATATTAATAGGAACAAGGTAGCTTACCTTAGATACGTTGAGGCAACTCTGACATTTTGCTCCGAAGAAACACGACAACACTCTCTTCATCTTGAGCGGCAGAATTGAGAAGGATCTCATGGTTCTTAGCATTTTTGAACACTTTGTAGGCAGCGGCTCTTTCATTGTGTTGGATGCTTTCCATCTTGTGCAGAACAACAATGCACTTGCTAATGGAGAACTCTTGGGCATTTTTTGACCCTGCCAACAAAGCAGACTCCTCCTTCGATTGCTTCCGTTTGATCTCCAGATATTGTGCCATCACTTCCTCCATTGGATCATCACGCTTCTTACCCTTCTTCAATTCCTTTACATGCTTCTTATCTAAAGCAACACCACCTCTTTGTGTAGCATCTCTTGGCTCATCACTTTGAACAACATCTCTTGGACCATCACTTGTGTAGCATCTCTTGGCTCATTACTTTGAGCAGCACCTCTTTGATTGTGTACATGTGCACATCTCATTGTATGGATTCAGGTTAAAAGAGAAGGCAGTCAGCTCTCTTTCAACTTGGGGATCACCATCACTAACTTGTGTAACCTTAGTTTATGTGAAATTGAAGTTACCTTCTGCTATGTGTCCTGCACAAACACCCAAGTTATCATTAAAGGCCACACAGCAATGACAATTCATTATAAAGGTCAAAAAAAAGAATGGAAATGAATATCTATTCAACTAAGTAACTCACCATCATAGGGATCACCAAGCTTATCATAGAGGGGAAAAGTCTTATTCTGGAACTTAGTTATTTCTGGCCACGACTGTATATAAAATAAATGATTTATCAAACGTAGATTACTCAAAAACAAGATGATTACAAAGGCATGGAATACAAGTTAGAAGTTGCAAAGACAAAATGCACTAAACTAGAATTTACGGTCATCAAATTTTGCCAAAGATGTGCGTCAGCATCTATCATGTGTGTATGATAGTTCCAGCTGACACCGCTCTGTTTGCGGGCATCCTTAAGAAGCCTGTATTGAGCTTTCAAATCTTTGTGCTTTTCTTGAATCTGTTGCTTTGTAAAATTTGTGTGGCCATATCTTTCATGAAATAAATTTGCCATCCTATTCCAAGCTTCAGTTGACCAACCATTTTGCCCCTATGGAACGAAGTGTCGTGCCCCTGAAGTAATTACACCAAACCCTTTTCAAGAGCCGGGTTCCATTGAGCTCTTGGCTTTTTAACTACACTAACACAAATTTACATTGTTCAAACTTAATGCTCAACATGATAAGAGGAGTTACTGTCATTCAATTTGAAAACAAATAGTGATAAACTATCATGATCTAGCTAATATTCAAGATGAGAAATATTAATGCAACAAGTATAGATGAACGAAATTACATGTGGAGACGAAGCATTTAAATACCTCTTGGAGGAGTCTTTTTAATTTTGGGTGATGGCTTCTTTGCACCGTGTGAAGCTTTTTTCCCACTTGCTTTCATGATATTGTACTTTGGGGACCCCTTTGGGTACATATCTGCATTTCAACACACACTACATTATTAGATGATGAAGACGACAGAAGTTAATTACTTAATATATGTATATATGATTAAAAAATGCACCACCATGTTGGCTATTCAACATGGTATGCTTCCCACATTTGCATTGCGATTTCATCCCTTAGAGTGTTCCCTAAGTCGTTATTCCCATACTTATTCTCGTCGCCATTTGGGAGATCAACAAAATTGTTTGGCGCTATGTCATTGAGTTGGTTATCAAGCCAAGTCTCATCACCATTCTCCGTTTTGATGATATTGTGAAGAACTGCGGTAGCCGCGTGAAGTTTCACTTGGTTCCTGGTTGAATGTAGTGTGCCAACATGAAGAATTGGGAAGCACTTTTTAAGAATTCCTAGGGACCTTTTCACATGGTTCCATAGAACAGCATGCCAATGATTGAACAATTCCCTGTGGTTTTGTGGGTGAGGGTGTCCATGACCAAATTCCTTCAAATGATACCGGACACCCCGATAAGGTGTGAGAAATGACCGAGTGTTTGCATAGCCCCCATCAACCAGGTAAAAATTTCCCTCGGTACTCTAAATCCTTTGCTCATTGCAGACTGAAGAACCCTCGCATCTGTAGCCGAACCCTCCCAGCCACATGATATGAAAGTGAATCTTATATCAAAGTCGCATGCAATCATAATATTAGTTCTAAGATAAGATGCCAAAGCCCGGAAGATACGTGGCTCCATCTTATAAGC
Organism: Aegilops speltoides; assembly: GCA_021437245.1. Taxonomy (NCBI): domain Eukaryota; kingdom Viridiplantae; phylum Streptophyta; class Magnoliopsida; order Poales; family Poaceae; genus Aegilops; species Aegilops speltoides. The sequence continues at coordinate 384,247,889 of CM038143.1, forward strand.
TACTAGGCATTTCTTGACATGCCCTGTAAGGATATCGTCAACACGCTTCTTGCCATATAGGATGGAGCTATGTTGCTGCTTTCTCTCGATTGGTCCTCTATTACGCATTCGATGCAATACGGGCCGAATAAGTGCATCATGTCTTCATCATCCTACCTTCTCCTCTTCCTAATTCGATAGATAATCTCGGCACTAAAACTAGAATCAGGAAACAATAAATAAGAACTATATTCATAAGACATACATAATGAATATCATATCATCAGAGTGCCAAGATGTGCAATGATCAAGAGCTATCAAGTATGATATACTACTCCGGCAAAGAAACAAGCTCAAGAGGCCAAGAAGCGTGTGTAGCTTACCGAAGTTAGGCATGGAAACGAATTCCCAAGACGGAGGCAACTCGTCCACCCCAACAGGGATCCAAGCGGCAAGCTGTGAAAATAAGAGTAATACACATTTCATCATAAGTATTATAAGTAGCAGAATTTCATCATTATTTCTAATCTGGTGGCACACACATTTGAATAGAAACATCACTGGATGGTTTGTTCCAATGCATGTAGAAGATGGACAATTAGAATCAAGACCAAAATATCAAGTCATTGCTACAACTTGTAGATAACTACAAGTTGTAGAATAGGGTAACATGGCAATTAGCCAACTAATATCAGTGCCACATATTGCAGGAATGAACCTCGGTGATTAAACTAGGAAGATCAATACTAAACTGACATATGTTCAGGTTAGTTAAAAAAACAGTATGCATATTTGATTCAATTGCAGACCACTTTTTTTATACAAATGACAAGATAAACTAGGACACAGAGGTGCACAATAGCAATACGCTAACCAAATGGTATAATGACAAGGAATTATATGAAAAATAAATAGCAGTGATAGCTTTTTCCGTTTTAAAATATTCAGTTCAACGATAACAAGAACTCAGATATTCAGTACTCAGTAGAAAATCTCTCCAGATTTATGTGATCCTAACTCTGCCTCTTGATTGATGAAGAAGAGCTTTAATTAGTGAGCTGGTAAGCTTGGTAAGTGGTTGGCATCATGTGATCCTGACTGGCCTCAATTAGCACTACTGCAGGATGCTGCTAACGCGACACTATAATCAGAGACCCTTCGACGAAACTATGTGCGATGCAATAATCGCAAATGGTGATATAAAAAACCGTCAAAAAGATGCAAAACGTTTGTGATGGCGGATACATAAAACACGGTTCAGAATTTAGTTGCGTGTGCGACACTGGGCATACGGTTTAGTTTAATGAACTGTTTGCGATGAGGCAGAAGAACAGAAACGGGCAGCAAGATGATGGTGTGTGCGATATACGGCATACGGTTCACTCGGATGAACTGTTTGTGATTAGGCGGAACGAAAGAAACGATCAGCCAGATCAAGGTGTGTGCGATAGAGGGCAAACAGTTCACTTAGATGAACTGTTTGCGTTGCCAAGATAACAGAAACAGTTACACTTAACAAGATGTGTGTGAGACGCGGCAAACATGTCTGTAATCAGCAATATGTGCGAAGACCGATAATAACATAGACGATCGCTGCTAATAACGTGTGTGTTGTGCGTTTGGGTTGCATAACCAAATTAAACATCCAATTACATAGGTGGCTACTACACACATGACATTTGCACACACCAAAGTAAATTATTACATGCATAATTACATAGATGGCTACTACACACATGGCATTTCCACACACATAAGTCAACTATATATTACATGCATAATTAACTAGGATAAACGATCATCTATCATCATATACTTCTTTGGACGCTGGCGGCCACTGCTCTGCTTGTGGCTCCATCCGGCCTCGTCGATTTCGGTAACGAGCCAGTTCCTCATGCCAACGATCCGCCTGTGCATATCGTAGCATGTGTACACGCTCTTGGCCGCGAACCTGAGCTGAGGTTCAACTAGTTGCCACATTCAGGCCCCGTGCCAGGATACGAGATTTGTTCTCTTAGCATCCTGCTTCATCTTTACGTAGTAGGGGTCGACGATGGCTGAGGCGAGTTCAACCAAGGAGTCCTTCGTGCTGCGTCAGACCCTGTAGTGGTCATGGATTTCGACAAGGTTCTTGCAGGCCAAGCTCGTAACCTTAAGCGCCTTTACATTGTTGCAGTTTCAATCATAGCGAACATGTAGTCGGTGCTATTGAGAAACCTGGCGAAACGGTCGCAAGGCTCTGTGGCCATGCAGTAGTGGAAGATGAGGACATGATGGCGCACGCACAACTTGGCGATAGCAACCTTCTGATCTTTGCCGGGATGACCGACGGTGTACTGGAGGTCGATGCCGGCTACCTCGTACTTGTCTCGAGCAAGCAACTGCTCCACGGTGTTGATGTAGTCATCCACCACGGCCGGGTCATTGGTGTACACCACCGAGAGATCCGTCTCCTCACGTGGGTCTCCACTTTATGCTCGCCGAACTCCATTTGAGCGCTACTAGATATCCTCTCTGTATGTGTCGTCGTGGGTGTGCTTTTTGTGTTGTGGGGTGAGATCGAGAGGTTGAAGAGACTAAGGTTATAATGGCTGCGATAATTAATGGGGAAGCCGGATGGCCTGGGATATCCGCACCCCCGGATGGCAGTTCTAAATTGCAGTGCGTAACTTCATCGAGTCGCACATAACTGCATCGTGGCGACGCGCGCGGTGCGACTGCATGCACATGGGCCCCCCAGCGTGATTGTGTGCAGGCTCCAACCGCTGGCAGAGTGCGCACGCAGGGACACTAGCAGAGCGATCCATGGTGGCCTCAACGGCAAGCAACCATATATATGCATATAGTAGTTGAACACGCAAGGAAAAGCTGTCCACAAGCCGAGCGAGTGGAGGTACGCGAGCAAAGTGCACCGACGGACGCAAGCAGAGCATGCCACGACGCCTAACAGTGAGCAGAGCGCGCCGAGGGACGTGAGCAGAGGCCGACACAGTGATACATGGCAAAATAAGATGAACTGTGTGAGCGATGTCAGAGACATCATGCACGAATCAGATTAGAGTTGCGTGTGCGATACGTGGCATACAGTTGATCCACCCAAGCTGTTTGTGAAGGAATAAGCCGTGTGTGTTGTGGGGAAACGCTTGCTAGTACACAACCTTCTGTGATTGATGAATTCATGACCGGCGGGTTCCCTAGTGTGGTCCGTGTGCGATGTGATATGCTCTGTCTACAGAACATCAACATATATACTTATAAGAACAACACTGCATAACCAAATTCATGACCGACGGGTTACCTAGGATAAATGAGCATCTAATCATCTACATCTTGTTGCGACGACGTTTGCCATTACTCTGCTTCTGGTTGGATCCCCGGTCGTGAATGGTTAATAAAATATAAGTCTATTGCATATTAAGGTCAAAATAGTACTACCAATATACGAGTCTCATACGATGCCATTTCAACGATTGTACAACAAAAGCCCGAAATATTACAACGTTCAAATTCCAGAGTTACATGGCTCAAATTCGAAAATTACAAGGTTCAAACTGATATTAGAAATGAAATTCAGCTCATTCAGCTGCAAACGCCCGTGCTGATCAGCTGAACATGGATATATGAGAGGTTCAAACTAATAATACCAATAGTAAGGCTGGTTTCGAAACCTCATCATTTCTGCAAAGGGATCAGCCGCTGACAAGTCATGTATGGGGTTGACACAATGACTTCCTCTGTCATATGCAGATCCAATACGAAGTTTAGCTTTTTTGGAGCCTCTTCCATTCTGTAGTAGCTGCCGGCTCTGATCAACAAACCATTCATATGTTCTACGTAAATGCATGTTCAACCCCATTACCTTCAACACCCTTGCTCTGGCAACAAAGAACGTGGCAACATAATCTCCGGTATGGTCCCTCGGTAGGAGTTCAAAGTAATTTTTGAGAGATGCAGATCTAGGCATTCGACGTGATTGTAGTCATATTGTATGACATTATCTACCACCGGGCCTATTATTATCTGCAAAAGAAGAGAATGTGTTAGTGCCTACATGCAGTTTTGAACACTACTACGAGCCTATTTGGTTTGTAGGATTTGTAAAATGCACCAACGTGCCATCTTCGATCTGACATGATTAACATGGGCATCTGATTACAATCTAGAAAAAAGTAGCCTTCTTCACAAGAGGATGAAAAATTCCCTAAGAAAACTAGTACAGATGAATCCAAAGGAGAAATGCTTATGGATTGTAACCATATGAATGAAGCAACCAATATGGGGTGGGGGTTTATGTCCTGAAATGCTCCAAAATTCCTTCAAAAATCGTAGTACATTGTCATTGTAAACTTGGGAAAGGTGCCAAAAATTGAACTCCCTTATGGTTGAAATTTAACAGGAAAGGAACATCACCTCGATATACAACTTCTCCAGGCACGGAAAGAATCTCAGGAAACTGACAACTTGCTCCAGGTTGGGGCCAATAGATTCTAGTGCCAAGACCTTCACTGTGCGCAACATCTGGGTCAAGCTTTTCTGGATGACAGACGAACATACATCTTCAAAATTAGAAATAATGTTGATATCAAGAAGGAGAGGTAGAAGGCGACTGTTGTACCTGAACGGGTGTGGATCCAATAACACGTTCAGAGTATTTGATAGATGAGTAGCCCACCATTGTCAATTTCGGCGCAGAAATGACATCGATTCTTGTTGGACCTTGTTGATCAACCACAATTAATCTCTCAAGTGAAGGTGTGTCCTCAATGACCATATTGTGGTCCACCTTTTGTGATCTCTCATTGCAGCACCAACAACACACATAAATAGTTCGGAGAGTCATGGAGGTGATGTGGAAGCTACTCGACCAATTCATAGCCTGAAGACGAAGGAACTCGAGTGCAGTACAGCTGCAGAGCAGGCGCTCCATGTCATCCTTTGGGATGCAAATGGCGACGAGCTCGAGGTGCTTCAGTCGTGGTAGAAAAAGAGTGGCGTGTCATTAAGGGGGGATGGCAGTTCATGAACTTGGCGAGGCGCAGCGTGGGCACGAAGCGGAGCGCAGACATTGGTAGCAAGCGCATATGCCCATCATTAAAATTGAGCTCCTCGAGCTGATCTAGGGCGGGGGATCGGAACCACTCGCCGAGCTTGGCTCGGTCCTTGCCGCTGGAATGGAACTTGACCGTGATAAGCCTTTGATTGGGCCATGGTGACTGTCGAGGATCTGGGAGAACGCATCCAAGCTTTTGCGATAAACATGGCAGAGCTCGTGGGCATCGAGGAGGTCGAGAGGGGTGGAGAGCCATAGGGGGCGCCACCACCGGGAAAGGGCGGTTGTCCTCGCCCCATATTTGATTGGGAGGAGAGATATGATGATTGTCAACATATCATCGGGAAGGCTACTGATGAAGTCTAGGCCTGCTGGAGTCACTTGTGGTTCTTTCTCGACCCGCATCCGCTTGTTGACAGCCTCGTTCTCCACCTCGTTGGCGGCGATGGAAACCTCTATATCCATATTCATGCCGTGCTTTGGTGCTTTAGCATCCCCGACATCGCCACTCCCTCTGATGGGGCGCTTTGGCGGCATCCTCATACACTGACGGCTTTGAGGACTGAGAGCGGCGTCAAGGATGCGGGCGGAGAGAGAGGATTGTGTGTGTGGCGAGGATAGGGGTGCGGCCGCTCGGGCGCGCCATTAATACAGACTAACATGAAAACTTCTACAACCATAGTTCCCTCTCTCATAATAATTACATGTGGGATCATATTCAAATTCAACAATATAGCTATCACATAACATATTCTCTACATGATCCACATGCATGCAAAGTTGACACTCTCCCAAAATAGAGGGATTATCATCAAATAAAGCCATGACCTCTCCAAGCCCACTTTTATAAAAAAATCGTAAGATTGCTCATTCTCCAAAGTAGTGGGATCATTATTACCTAAAGTTGGAACTCTTCCAAACCCACTTTCAATATTATCGCACACATATTCATCATGAGGCTTAAATAAATTTTCAAGATCATAAGAATCATCACCCTAATCATGATCATTGCAATAAGTAGTGGACATATCAAAATTAGCATCCCGAAGCTTGGGGTTTTGCATATTATTAGCACAAATTTACATTAATAGGATTTATTGTAACACCATTTGAAAGGGCAACTATCCCTAGGTGGTTTTGGTAATTCCTAACAACATATAGCTCATTGAGCTAATGCTATTCCAAGACTATTATTTCAGGAAAGCTCAATGAATGGCATGGCATGGATGATGAAAGTGGATCCCTCAAAATACTAAGGACAAAGGATTGGCTCAAGCTCAAAAGCTCAAGACTCTTCATTTTATATTTTAGTGATCCAAGATCACATTGAGTCTATAGGAAAAGCCAATACTATCAAGGAGGGATGAGGTGTTGCTTAATGAGCCTCTTGCTTCGTGTGCTTAGTGATATGCTCCAAATACCCTCAACTACTTTCTCACATCCACATATGACCTAAACCCAAAGTCAAAATCGGTCCCACCGATTCTTTCTTTCCGGCGCCACCGAGTTCAAATGTCATAGCCACTGCCACAAACCCTAGGCAAATCGGTCTTACCGATAGGGATCTCGGTCTCACCGAGATGGGATTGTAATCTCTCTGTTTCCCTTCGTAACATTTCGGTCAAACCGAAGTGAGCGATCGGTCCCACAGAGATTGCAATGTAAACTCCCTGTTTCCCTTTCGTAACATTTTGGTCTCACCAAAATGAGCGAATCGGTCCCACTGAGTTTACCTGACCAATTCTCTGTAAAGCTTATTACCAAAATAGGTCTCACCGAGTTTGTGTATTCGGTCTTACTGAGATTACGTTATGCCCTAACCCTAACCATATCGGTCCGACCGAGTTGCATGTCAGTCCCACCGAAAATCCTAACGGTCACTAGGTTTACTAAATCGGTCTGACCGAGTTTGTTGATTCGGTCCCACCGAGTTTGGTAAATTGTGTGTAACAGTTATATTTTGTGTGGAGGCTATATATACCCCTCCACCTCCTCTTCATTCGTGGAGAGAGCCATCAGAACAAACCTACACTTCCAACTTACCATTTCTGAGAGAGAACCACCTACTCATGTGTTGAGGCCAAGATATTCCATTCCTACCATATGAATCTTGATCTCTAGCCTTCCCAAGTTGCTTTCCACTCAAATCTTCTTTCCACCAGATCCAAATCCTATGAGAGAGAGTTGAGTGTTGGGGAGACTATCATTTGAAGCACAAGAGCAAGGAGTTCATCATCAACGCACCATTTGTTACTTCTTGGAGAGTGGTGTCTCCTAGATTGGCTAGATGTCACTTGGGAGCCTCCGACAAGATTGTGGAGTTGAACCAAGGAGTTTGTAAGGGCAAGGAGATCGCCTACTTGTGAAGATCTACCGCTAGTGAGGCAAGTCCTTCGTGGGCGGCGACCATGGTGGGATAGACAAGGTTGCTTCTTCGTGGACCCTTCGTGGGTGGAGCACTCTGTGGACTCGCATGAACGTTACCCTTCATGGGTTGAAGTCTCCATCAATGTGGATGTACGATAGCACCACCTATCGGAACCACGACAAAAACATCCATGTCTCCAATTGCGTTTGAATCCTCCAAACCCTTCCCTTTACTTTCTTGCAAGTTGCATGCTTTAATTTCCGCTGCTCATATACTCTTTGCATGCTTGCTTGAATTGTGTGATGATTGCTTGACTTATCCAAAGATAGCTAAAATCTGCCAAACTCTAAAATTGGGAAAAGGTTAGGTTTTTAATTGGTCAAGTAGTCTAATCACCCCCCTCTAGACATACTTCAAGGTCCTACAAGTGGTATCAGAGCTTTGATCTCCATTTGCTTTGATTCCCATTGCTTTTGGTGGTCATAGCCTTGGTTTCACAACCTAGGAGAGTATGGCGTCTAATGAGGGAAATTACCACCATAGAGGTCCTTGCTTTGATGGTACTAATTTTGCTAGTTGGAAACATAAGATGAAAATGCATATTCTTGGACATAACCCCGCCGTTTGGGCTATTGTGTGTATTGGCTTTCAAGGTGAATTCTTTGATGGGAGAGAGCCGAACCGTGAAGCTAGCGCGGAAGAGTTGAAGATGTTGCAATACAACACTTAAGCTTGTGATATCCTCTTCAAAGGATTGTGCCCCGAAGAATTCAACAAAATCAGCCGTCTTGAGAATGCAAAGGAAATTTGGGATACTTTCATTGATATGCATGATGGTACCGACTCCGTCAAGGAATCCAAGTTGGATGTGCTTCAAAGTCAGCTCGACAAGTTCAAAATGAAGGACGGTGAAGGTGTCGCTGAAATGTACTCTAGGCTTGCTCTTATCACAAATGAGATTGCCGGCTTAGGGAGTGAAGAGATGACCGATAGATTCATCATCAAGAAGATCCGAAGAGAATTGGATGGAAAGTATGATACCGTGTGCACATTGATCCAAATGATGCCAAACTACAAAGATCTCAAGCCAACCGAAGTCATTGGAAGAATTGTTGCTCATGAGATGTCACTCAAGGATAAGGAGGAACCACATAACAAGTCAAGTGTGCTTACAAAGCCTCATGTGAAGCCCCCACATCATCAAGTGAGAAACAAACCTTCAATGAAGAATTAAGCTTAATGGTGAAGAACTTCAACAAATTCTACAAGAGTAGAAGCAAAAAAAAAAGCTCTAGGTCAAGGTCCTACAATGACAAAAGATCTTCTAGTCGAGAGCGCAATTGCTACAATTGTGGGAGACCCGGACACTATTCCAATTGAGTGTACGACACCCTACAAAAGAAGAGAAGATTCTCCAAGAAGAAGAAGCAAAAGAGAAGAATCACCACCAAGAGAGAGGAGGAGTAGAGATGATCGTTATGAACGAAGACCCTCACGGAGAAGCAAGGAGTCGGAAAGGAAGGACAAGTCGTCAAGGAGCTACAGAAAACGAAGACATCAAGCTCATGTTGGTGAATGGGTATCCGGCTCCGACTCCGACAATCACTCCGAGAGAAGCTATCACTCCGACTCGAATATACTCAAGATGAAGATGTTGCGGTCTAGCACTTGTGTCAACCAACTCCTATGACATATTTGACTCACCAAATGAAGGAATTGGAAGATGCTTCATGGCCAAAGGTCCAAAGGTAACACATCCCGAGTATGTTGATTTCAATAGTGATGAAGATGACTTGCTAGGTGATGATGATTTACTTGTTGACAACTCTAGTGATGAATACTATGATGAAACATCAATTAATCATGCTAATCAAGATAAAACGAATGACAATGATAAGGAGAAGATTGAGCTTCTAACTAAAGAACTAAACACTCTTAAGTTAGCTCATGAAACTATCTTCGAAGATCATCGAGAACTTTTAAGGGCTCATGAGAAGTTACGCTTTGAAAAGCTCAATCTTGAGCAAGAGCATGAGTTCTTAAAAGCAATCAATGATGATCTCCGTAAGAAAAGTTCTTCTTACATTGCCAAGCGTTTACTCTTATCTACTTACATGCCTCAAGTCAAGTCTAGTAACAAGTACAAGAAAGATCCTTCCTCTAGTAGTAACAATAATAATACCAAATCCAATATTGTTGCTTCTAGTAGTTCTCTTGATTCCACTAATGATTCTCTTAGCCAAGTTACACTTGAGCAAGAAAATAGCTTATTGAAGGAATTATAGAAAGGTGTTTACAAGAGCCTTGCCGGGAGTAAGCAATTCGAGGAAATTGTACGCAAGCAAGGAAGGCACCAGAAGAATCAAGGTGTTGGCTTTGAACGAAAGTTCAATGCCAATGGAGTTGAGTGGGAAGAAGATCAATACCCCAAGACGAAGTTTGTTCCTCAACAAGAGAAGTATGATCCTACTTCCTTCAAGGGAACACAAGCGCAAGATGATCTTCCACCACAAGGCCACAAGAACAAAGGCAAGGACAAGCTTCAAGAGGAGATTGATGCATTTGAAGAAGCACCTAAGGCCCCGGTCAAGTGGGTTCCCAAGACTACGTCAAGTTCTACTTCATCAAGTACAACTACAACTCCAAGGATTCCCATCAAGATGATGTGGATCCCAAAGAAGAAGAACTAGAGAGTTATTGAGGGTGACTCCGCCAACATTCTTCACTCATATCATTATGGCAAGAACGAGTGCAATCAACTTCCACATCTTGCACTAGTTCAAGGAGTCACAAACCCTCATGTTGGTAAGGCAAGGGACAAGGTAACCTAATGATTTCATGGACATCATCTTGTGTGTGCATCACTCTATGTCTATGGATATTCTTGTTTGTTCCTTATGGGACTAACCCATGTAGGTATGTTGAAAGTGCAACTCACTCCAAAGGATTGCTCCAAATGATCTACATCAACATTGAGCACCCACATCTTGAACACCTACATGAAGTCATCATCGACAAAACCAAAGGCTAGTTCATCCCTCTAAAAGGGGATCTCACATCTAGGGGGAGCATAACTCTAAAAATTGAGTCAAAGCAACTCTAATGGTGTGAACACATCAATGCATTATGTAAAAGTGGTAACCCCACTTGAGCTTAAACGATGAGTATGACCTATGATCAAATGTTCTCATTTGACTCCTAAGTCAATATACTCATATATAGATGACCTAGTCATCGCCAATTGTTTGATAGATGCTAGAATTGGTTGTGCATGCTTTGCCACATATTTCATTTGCCATCTTATTGTGTGAGCATGCTGGTTGCATATTTTACTCATTCGAGGACATCCAATTGTTGCTTTGTTTGATTGGTTTCTTTTTCTTTTGCCAAGTGGATGGACTAGAATGCCTAAGAACCTTCTCTAGCTATCTATGCTCTTCTTGTCTCAAACTCTATTCATGCTACATCACAAAATTTGATCAAGTCAGATTCGAACCACTCTGGTTGAGGAGCACTCGGAGTCCATGATTCGTCATAGACTTAAACTTCCAAAACTTCTTTGTGATTCTCGGTCAAACCGATTCCTTCATTTTGGTCCTACCGAGATCACTAAGTCGATCTAGGTTTTCAATCTCGGTGCAACCAATTTGAACATTTCGGTCCCACCGAGTTGCGAATCAGATATCTGATTATGCATCTCGGTGCCACCGAGTTGTTCCACTCGGTCACACCGGCTGTGGTCGGGCTATATATACTCACGGAAAAATTTGGAAATTTCTCCGAACCCTTCGCCCAGCAATAGCTCGCTCTGCCTCCAGGGTCTCCGGATCGTCACCTCGCCGCCACCGCCTCACATCCTTGGTCTCCGTTGTCAACAGATTTCACCCCCGCCGTTGCCGCCATAGCGAGTTCATCGCCAAGCTAGGGTATGGACTCGGTCACAGTGCTATCCTCGTCTGATTCCTAGCACATTGTGTTCATTATGATTCTTGCCACGATTGAGACACTCCTATCCAGTCAATACAATCCTTAGATTAGATGGGATTTGAAAATTTAGGGTTAGGTTTCCGCCGAAACCATCTCGAACCCATCGAGTTGAAAAACTCGGTCCCACCGATTTGGCTAACGCCATTGCACTAGTAACTCTCGGTCTGACCGAGAATTGCTAATCGGTATGACCGATTTTAGGACTATGTGAAACCCTAGCAGTCTCGGTGCCACCAAACTGTGACTCGGTCCAACCGAGTTCACCAGTTTAGGTTCCAAAACTGCTTCGGTATCACCGAGTTTGAAAATCGGTTGATCCGAAATGCTTCCTGTGGAAAACTAAAACTGAGTTTTTGAATCATTCTTTTGCAAAAATCTCTGCATTTTGTGATGCTCATCCATTCTATCTCATCTATAACTATTCACAGGGTCAGCAGTCAGTGATGTCAGACCAAAGTGATAGTCAGAACAAGTCAGAAGAGCACAATCACATGAGTGAGGGCACTAGTCCCTCTAGCACTTCAAATGATGGCAGCAGGAGCACCCCAAGCAATCTGCCTAAAGCTGCCACTAGGACAAGGAAGAAGAGAACTTCAGAATCTGAAGATGAGGATTACTTGGCAAAAGAAGATGAGGCTACCTCCAAGAAGGTAGTGCTCAAAAAGGAATATGCCTCAGCAAAGAACACAAAGCCTGGACTTAATAGGAAGGTTCCTGCCAAGAGGACACCTATGCTAAAGGTCAGAGGATCAACTCAAGTGCCTGAAAAGTCTGAACCCAAAGAGGCACCTGCAAGAAGAGTCACAACTTCCAAACCCAAGAAAGTTCCCACTGGAGAAACTATGAATTTCACCATAGAATCAGAAGATGAAGCTGCTGGACAAGATAAGAAGAAGAAGAGAGCCAGAACCACTGCTGCCCAGGTTCTTGGAAATCCCTCTATGAGGAGAGACTCTGAAGAGGAAGAAGAGGCTGTTGCACCAGCACCCAAGGCGCAAAAGATGATGGGTGATGCTATTAAGTCAGGGGCTGCAACATCAAAGCCCAAGGAAGCACCCAAAGCTGCCCCCAAGCCCAAGCTTGCACCAAAGAGGAATACCAGGAGTATTCCAGCTGCTGAGAAGAACAAGGCCCCAGTGCCTGAAGTTGCTGATGAGGAAGATGAAGAAGGACAAGTCCTGAGAAAGCTCAAACCCAAGATTCTAGACCACAATGATGCTCATCCTGTGGCTGAGAACATGAAAATCAGGAGAGATTCAGCGTTGAGGCTATGGAGAGAGTCAGATCCATATGATACTAGGAGAAGGACTGCTGTTGATTACAGGTTCCACACTAAGGAACAGCAGGACTTCTATGAAACAGTGTTGTTGGACAAGAAACCAATTGTGTGTGATATGAGGTGGGTCGACTGGACCTACATGAAAGAAAATGAGGAACACTATCCAGGAGTGCAAGATAGCTTTGTTGCTTGTGGAGTTGCAGACTTTGTTGGGCAGAAGCTCACAAAATGGAATGATGAGCTCATTATGCAATTCTACTCCACAACACACTTCTATCCAGATGGCAGGATAGTTTGGATGTCTGAAGGTATAAGGTACTAGTCAACAATTGAGGAATGGGCTAGTCTGATCAATGCCCCAAAGGAAAGTGAAGATGACTTGGATGTCTATGCCAAGAAGAAGATGGACCAAAATTCCATGGCTCACGTGTACAAGGAGATCCCAAACAAAGCTCTTGAGACTTTCAAGTTTGGGCCAGTCCATTTCCTTCTGTCAGGGCTGCCAACAATCAACTGGATCCTAAGGCACACTCTGTTGCCCAAGTCAGGTGACCACAACATGATTAGAGGGCATGCTATCAACTTGCTGCACTTGTTTGATGTGCCACAAAAATTCAAGGTCATGAGCCTCATTGTTGAGATTATTAAGAGGACAGCAGCCGATCAGAAGAGGAGTTGTGGGTATGCCCCACAGATTCAGGAGTTGATTAACTCAAAGATGGGCACATGAACTTACTTGTTGGATAAGGAACATTTTGCTATCTATCCAGACTTTGAGGACAATCAGGTTGTCATGAATGAGAATGAACCATCATCAGTGCAAGCTCAAGAGCAGAAGGAGAAGGCAAAGAGAGAGAAGGCTACCAAGATGCCAACTCAAGAGGAGGCATCTGAATACTTCTTGAAGAACAAGCAGGAGCAGCTTGGTTACTTGATAGCATCCACACTAAGGATTGAGAAGGGGTTGGCCACCCTAACTCAAAACCAGGAGAGCCTGGAAAGGATCATGGAACGAAAATTCTATGATCTAGATATCAAAGTAACTGAGATTCAGTCCATTGTGGAGCAGCTTCAGGATGACATGCAGGAGAGGAAGGGCAACACAACCACTGATGCATTTGCCAGAGTGCCTAGAGCTCATAGGTCGGCTGTAGTGCCTGTGATAGACTCCAGAGCCACATCATCTGCACCAGCTACAGCTCCTACCGCTCCAGTGCAACCACCTCTAGCACCAACTCCTCCAGCTCCATCCACTTCAACTGAAGCCTTCGTCCAAGGATCCATCTCTACACCACCACGTGAAGATCAAGCCTGAGAGTCGATCTAGCACTATGCATTTTCTATGAACTTTTTGGTAACTTGTTGCCAAAGGGGGAGAAAAATGTATAGATCATAGGCTTCGAGAGAGAGTGTTGCTTTTGTTCTCTCTTGCTTTGGTGGTTAAACTTTGTTTGCTTTTGATTGCTTGAGATTCTATGCTATTATCTGTGAGACATTGATGATCATGTGTTTGATCATAAGCTACACTTATGCATGTTTGATGATATTATATTACCTATCCTTATGTGATCATTCACTTTGCTTGGTGATGAGTGCATATATTCAATCTTTATTATTTTGAGCGCTCCACCAAGATGTATGTGACATGGAATAGTAACCCATGAGCCTAATTCCTTGTGCATTTGCAGTCCAAAGCAAATTTTAAACTATGCACAAATTTAGGGGGAGCTCTTGCTTATCACATACTTCTCAAAGCGACGATGTTTTTCAATCTTATTATCATTTGTCAAAGCTTTGATCTATATGTTGTCATCAATTACCAAAAAGGGGGAGATTGAAAGTGCAACTATCCCTAGGTGGTTTTGGTAATTTATAACAACATATAGCTCATTGAGCTAATGCTATTCCAAGACTATTATTTCAGGAAAGCTCAATGAATGGCATGGCATGGATGATGAAAGTGGATCCCTCAAAATACTAAGGACAAAGGATTGGCTCAAGCTCAAAAGCTCAAGACTCTTCATTTTATATTTTAGTGATCCAAGATCACATTGAGTCTATAGGAAAAGCCAATACTATCAAGGAGGGATGACGTGTTGCTTAATGAGCCTCTTGCTTCGTGTGCTTAGTGATATGCTCCAAATACCCTCAACTACTTTCTCATATCCACATATGACCTAAACCCAAAGTCATAATCGGTCCCACCGATTCTTTCTTTCCGGCGCCACCGAGTTCAAATGTCATAGCCACTGCCACAAACCCTAGGCAAATCGGTCTTACCGATAGGGATCTCGGTCTCACCGAGATGGGATTGTAATCTCTCTGTTTCCCTTCGTAACATTTCGGTCAAACCGAAGTGAGCGATCGGTCCCACAGAGATTGCAATGTAAACTCCCTGTTTCCCTTTCGTAACATTTTGGTCACCAAAATGAGTGAATCGGTCCCACTGAGTTTACCTGACCAACTCTCTGTAAAGCTTATTACCAAAATCGGTCTCACCGAGTTTGTGTATTCGGTCTTACCGAGATTATGTTATGCCCTAACCCTAACCATATCGGTCCGACCGAGTTGCATGTCAGTCCCACCAAAAATCCTAACGGTCACTAGGTTTACTAAATCGGTCTGACCGAGTTTGTTGATTCGGTCCCACCGAGTTTGGTAAATTGTGTGTAACAGTTATATTTTGTGTGGAGGCTATATATACCCCTCCACCTCCTCTTCATTCGTGGAGAGAGCCATCAGAACAAACCTACACTTCCAACTTACCATTTCTGAGAGAGAACCACCTACTCATGTGTTGAGGCCAAGATATTCCATTCCTACCATATGAATCTTGATCTCTAGCCTTCCCCAAGTTGCTTTCCACTCAAATCTTCTTTCCACCAGATCCAAATCCTATGAGAGAGAGTTGAGTGTTGGGGAGACTATCATTTGAAGCACAAGAGCAAGGAGTTCATCATCAACGCACCATTTGTTACTTCTTGGAGAGTGGTGTCTCCTAGATTGGCTAGATGTCACTTGGGAGCCTCCGACAAGATTGTGGAGTTGAACCAAGGAGTTTGTAAGGGCAAGGAGATCGCCTACTTCGTGAAGATCTACCGCTAGTGAGGCAAGTCCTTCGTGGGCGACGACCATGGTGGGATAGACAAGGTTGCTTCTTCGTGGACCCTTCGTGGGTGGAGCACTCTGTGGACTCGCGCAACCGTTACCCTTCGTGGGTTGAAGTCTCCATCAATGTGGATGTACGATAGCACCACCTATCGGAACCACGACAAAAACATCCATGTCTCCAATTGCGTTTGAATCCTCCAAACCCTTCCCTTTACTTTCTTGCAAGTTGCATGCTTTAATTTCCGCTGCTCATATACTCTTTGCATGCTTGCTTGAATTGTGTGATGATTGCTTGACTTATCCAAAGATAGCTAAAATCTGCCAAACTCTAAAATTGAGAAAAGGTTAAGTTTTTAATTGGTCAAGTAGTCTAATCACCCCCCTCTAGACATACTTCAAGGTCCTACACCATTGCAATCATGCTCTTCATTCAAATAACTATCATGAATCACTTGATAAATTTCTTCTTTTAGCACTTCATCATAATTTTCAGATTCACGAAGTTCAAGCAAAACATCGTAAAGATAATCTAGTGCACTCAACTCACTAGCAATTGGTTCACCATAATTGGATCTTTTAAAAAGATTAGCAAGTGGATGAGGATCCATAAACTTTTTCCTTCTGATTTGGAATTAACACACAATTATGGCAAACAACCAAGCAAACAAACCAAGTAAGACATAAAGGCAAACGAAAAGGCAAAGAAAAAGAAGGCAAATATTTTTGTATTTTCTGAAAATGTTTAAGAAGTGGGGGAGAGGAAAATGGGAGGCAAATGGAAAATAAAGTAATTGCAAGAGATGAGCGTTTATGATAGGTACCTGGCAGGCTTGATGTAGATCCTCGCCGGCAACGACGCCAGAAATTCTTCCTGCTACTTCTTGAGATTGCGTTAAGAGGAAAGTGATGAAGCAGAGTAGAGATAAGTATTTCCCTCAGTTAAGAATCAAGGTATCAATCCAGTAGGGGGAACACACAAGTCTCCAATGATAGCACCTGCACAAACAAACAAATACTTGCACCCAACGCGACAAAGGAGTTGTCAATCCCTTCATGGTTACTTGCAAGGATGAGATCTGATAGTGATAGATGTAAAAGATAGATAAAAGTGCAAAATAAGATAAAGGTAAATAAATGGCAGCAAGGTATTTTTGGTATTTTGGTTTTACAGATCTGGAAATAATATGATAAAAGATAGACCCGGGGCCATAGTTTTCACTAGAGGCTTCTCTCTTGAAAGAAAGCATACGGTGGGTAAACAAATTACTGTTGAGCAATTTATAGAAAAGCGAATAATTATGAAGATATCCAAGGTAATGATCATGTATATATGCATCACATCCGAGACAAGTAGACCGATTCCTGCCTGCATCTACTACTATTACTCCACACATCGAGCGCTATCCAGCATGCATCTAGTGTATTAAGTTAACAAGAACGGGGTAATGCCTTAAGCAAGATGACATGATGTAGAGGGATAGATCCAATGAATATGAATAAACCCCATCTTCTCCTTAATGGCAACAATACAAATACATGTCATGTCCCCTTCTGTCACTGGGATCGAGCACCGCAAGATTGAACACATTACAAAGCACCTCACCCATTGCAAGAAAAATCTATTTAGTTGGCCAAACCAAATTGTTAGATCAGAGAGAAATACAAAGCTATATAAATCGTGCATAAAAGAGTTCAAGGAAGACTCAAATAATATTCATAGATAACCTGATCATAAACCCACAATTCATCGGATCTCAACAAACACACCACAAAAGAAGATTACATCAAATAGATCTCCAAGAACATCGAGGAGAACATTGTATTGAAGATCAAAAAGAAAGAAGAAGCCATCTAGCTACTAGCTATGGACCCGTAGGTCTGTGGTAAGCTACTCACACATCATCAGAGGCAACAAGGTTGATGTAGAAGCCCTCCGTGATCGAATCCCCCTCCGTTGGTGTACCGAAAAAGGTCCCCAGATGGGATCTCACGAAGAAAGAAACTTGCAAGGGCGGAAAAATATTTTTTTGTGTGCCCTCTGGTCTTTGGGGAATATTTGGGTATTTATAGAAGAAAAATCAGTTTGCAAGTGCCACGAGGGGCCCACTAGGTTGGGGGGTGCGCCCTCTAAGCTGGAGGCATCTCCTGGCCCTTCTAGCCTCCTCCCGAAGCTTCCTAGGTGTCTTGTTGTCCAACAAAAATCATCAAAAAGTTTTGTTCCATTTGGACTCCGTTTGGTATTGATTTTCTGTAAAGGCAAAAAGAAGGAAAAAACAACAACTTGCACTCGGCACTGGCTAATAGTCCCGAAAAATGATATAAAGTAGCATAATGATGCATATAAAACATCCAAGATGGATAATATAATAGCATGGAACAATAAAAAATTATAAAAACGTTGGAGACATATAAGCTATAATGTCTGGTTAGACAGGAATGGCCGGGCCCAAGATCAAGCCTACACACAGTTTCCTCTGACATCCGACGGGATACTACAAGGTGCCGAGGTCCAGCCCACCCGATCTATTTTACAGACAGGGTAATGGAACATCAATTTCCAAAAGGGTTATGCCCATCATTATAGATTCATACAATGTCACTACAGACCCAACAGTATGGATCGAAGATTTCGCTCTCCAATTACACATGGCTAACGGAGATGACCTCCATGCCATCAAATACTTGCCGCTCAAATTAAAGGGTTCGGCTAGGCATTGGCTTAACATCCTGCCTCCTCATTCTATTGGTAGCTGGGAAGCCCTCGAGGATGCCTTACGGGCAAATTTCCAAGGCACTTATGGCTGACCTTCGGATGCTGATGATCTCAGCCATGTCATCCAGCAGCCAGGCGAATCATTTCGGAAGTTCTGGAATAGGTTCCTTACCAAAAAGATGAAGGAAATATGCCCTAGAGGCAATAATAAAGTTATTATTTATTTCCTTATATCATGATAAATGTTTATTATTCATGCTAGAACTGTATTAACTGGAAACATAATACATGTGTGAATATATAGACAAACAGAGTGTCACTAGTATGCCTCTACTTGACTAGCTTGTTAATCAAAGATGGTTATGTTTCCTAACCATGAACAAGGAGTTGTTATTTGATTAACAAGGTCACATCATTAGTTGAATGATCTGATTGACATGACCCATTCCGTTAGCTTAGCACACGACCGTTTAGTATGTTGCTATTGCTTTCTTCATGACTTATACATGTTCCTATGACTATGAGATTATGCAACTCCCGTTTACCGGAGGAACACTTTGTGTGCTACCAAACGCCAAAACGAATCGGGTGATTATAAAGGTGCTCTCAGGTGTCTCCGAAGGTACTTGTTGGGTTGGCGTATTTCGAGATTAGGATTTGTCACTCCGAATGTCGGAGAGGTATCTCTGGGCTCTCTCGGTAATGCACATCACTTAAGCCTTGCAAGCATTGCAACTAATGAGTTAGTTGCGAGATGATGTATTACGGAACGAGTAAAGAGACTTGCCGGTAACGAGATTGAACTAGGTATTGGATACCGACGATCGAATCTCGGGCAAGTAACATACCGATGACAAAGGGAACAACGTATGTTGTTATGCGGTCTGACCGATAAAGATCTTCGTAGAATATGTAGGAACCAATATGGGCATCCAGGTCCCGCTATTGATTTTTGACCGGAGATGTGTCTCGGTCATGTCTACATTGTTCTCGAACCGTAGGGTCCGCACGCTTAAGGTTTCGATGACAGTTATATTATGAGTTTATGAGTTTTGATGTACCGAAGGAGTTCGGAGTCCCGGATGAGATCGGGGACATGACGAGGAGTCTCGAAATGGTCGAGACGTAAAGATCGATATATTGTACGACTATATTCGGAGTTCGGAAAGGTTCCGAGTGATTCGGGTATTTATCGGAGTACCGGAGAGTTACGGGAATTCGCCGGGGAGAAGTATTGGGCCTTATGGGCCATACGGGAAAGAGAGAGGGCTGACTAGGGCAGGCCGCCCTTGCCCTAGTCCGAATTGACTGGGGAGGGCCGCACCCTCCTTCCTTCCCTTCTCTCTTCCCTTCCTTGTCTCCTACTCCTACTACTTGGAAGGTCTCCTAGTTTGACTAGGAAGGGGGAATCCTACTCCGGTGGGAGTAGGACTCCCCTAGGCGCGCCATAGAGAGGGCCGCCCTCCCTCCTCCACTCCTTTATATACGGGGCAGGGGCACCCCATGGACACACAAGTTGATCATTGAGATCGTTCCTTAGCCGTGTGCGGTGCCCCTCCACGATATTACACCTCGGTCATATTGTAGCGGTGCTTAGGCGAAGCCCTCACGACAGAGAACATCAAGATCGTACCACGCCGTCATCTTGTGGAACTCCTCCCCGCGCCTCTGCTGGATCGGAGATCGGGGTGCGTCATCGAGCTGTACGTGTGTCAAGAACTCGGAGGTGCGGGAGTAACGGTTCTTGGATCGGTTGGACCGGGAGGACGTACGACTACTTCCTCTACGTTGCGTCAACGCTTCCGCTTCGGTCTACGAGGGTACGTAGACAACACTCTCCCCTCTCGTAGCTATGCATCACCATGATCTTGCATGTGCGTAGGAAATTTTTTAAAATTACTACGTTCCCCAACAAAAGAACCAGATCATAGGATGCTCCGAGCCGAAGCCATCGTCGCATTGAAAAACAATTAATATCCAAGACGAATGGCTCGCCCACCAGCTCAGCCAAGATAAGCCAAGGTCCATGGCAGCCCTTACCTTGCTAATGACCCGATTTTGCACGGGAGAGGATAGCTGGCTTGCCTGGAGTACCCACAATGGTGAGGCAGGGACCTCAGAGACACACGGCACCAATGGAAAGTCTCAACACAATAAAAACAAGTGCATGCATAAAAATGGTTGGAGCGACACAGTGGATGCCGTAGTCAATGCAGGGTTCACCTGACCTAGATTTGGACATAAAAGAAAACCATTTAAAGGGAACAAGGATGGGCATAGCAAGCTAGACAAGATCCTGGATCGACCATGCCAAATCCATGGCGCTCAGGACAAACCAGCAACCCACACTAACAGGAACTGCTGGGTCATCAAAGAAGCTGGCAAGGTAGCGACAGAGGGTTAAAGTAAAGTCCAAAATCGCAGTTGATACATCCATTTTGCATCATGCTTTTATATCGATATTTATTGCATTACGGGCGGTTACTTCACATTATGTCACAATACTTATGTCTTTTCTCTCTTATTTTACAAGGTTTACATGAAGAGGGAGAATGCTGGCAGTTGGAATTCTGGGCTGGAAAAGGAGCAAATATTAGAGATCTATTCTTCACAACTCCAAAAGTCCTGAAACTCCATGAAAGTTAGTTTTGGAATATATTAAAAATATTGGGCGAAGAAATCACCAGAGGGGGGCCACCCACAGTGCACGAGGGTGGAGGGCGCGCCCTACCCCCTGGGCGCGCACCCCTGCCTCGTGGGCCACCTGGAAGCCCCCCGATGCCCATCTTATGGCATATGGTGTGTTTTGCCCTAGAAAAAATCATAAGGAAGCTTTCGGGATGAAGCGTCACCGTCTCGAGGCGGAACCTTGGCAGAACCAATCTAGGGCTCTGACGGAGCTGTTCTGCCGAGGAAAGATCCCTCCGGGAGGGGGAAATTGTCGCCATCATCATCACCATCGATCCTCTCGTCGAGAGGGGGTCAATCCTCATCAACATATTCACCAGCACTATCTCCTTTCAAACCCTAGTTCATCTCTTGTATTCGATCTTTGTCTCGAAACCTAAGATTGGTACCCGTGGGTTGCTAGTAGTGTTGATTACTCCTTGTAGTTGATGCTAGTTGGTTTATTCGGTGGAAGATCATATGTTCAGATACTTTATGCATATTAATACCCCTCTGATTATGAACATGAATATGATTTGTGAGTAGTTACGTTTGTTCCTGAGGACATGGGAGAAGTCTTGTTGTAAGGAGTCATGTGAATTTGGTATTCGCTCGATATTTTGATGAGATGTATGTTGTCTCTCCTCTAGTGGTGTTATGTGAATGTCGACTACATGAAACTTCACCATTGTTTGGGCCTAGAGGAACGCATTGGGAAGTAGTAAGTAGATGATGGGTTGCTAGAGTGACAGAAGCGTAAACCCTAATTTATGCGTTGCTTCGTAAGGGGCTGATTTGGATCCATATCTTTCATGCTATGGTTAGGTTTACCTTAATTCTTCTTTCGTAGTTGCGGATGCTTGCGAGAGGGGTTAATCATAAGTGGGATGCTTGTCCAAGTAAGGGCAGTACCCAAGCACCGGTCCACCCACATATCAAATTATCAAAGTTACGAACGCGAATCACATGAGCATGATGAAAACTAGCTTGATGATAATTCCCATGTGTCCTCGGGAGCGCTTTCCTTTATATAAGAGTTTGTCCAGGCTTGTCCTTTGCTACAAAATGGATTGGTCCACCTTGCTGCACCTTGTTTACTTTTGTTACTTGTTACCCGTTAACAATCACGTTATCCCAAAACTATCTGCTACCAATAAATTTCAGTGCTTGCAGAGAATACCTTACTGAAAACCGCTTGTCATTTCCTTCTGCTCCTCGTTGGGTTCGACACTCTTACTTTTCGAAAGGACTACGATAGATCCCCTATACTTGTGGGTCATCAAGACTCTTCTCTGGCGCCATTGCCAGGGAGTGAAGCGCCTTTGGTAGGTGGAATTTGGTAAGGAAAAACTTATATAGTGCTGAAATGTACTGTCACTTATTACTATGGAAAATAATCCTTTGAGGGGCTTGTTTGGGGTATCTTCACCCCGACCAGTAGAGCAAAGAGTTGGTCCTCAACCTACTGAACCTACTAAAAATGTTTACTTTGAAATTCCTTTGGGTATGATAGAGAAACTGCTAGCTAATCCTTTTACAGGAGATGGAACATTACATCCCGATATGCACCTAATCTATGTGGATGAAGTTTGGGGATTATTTAAGCTTGCAGGTATGCCCGAGGATGTTATCAAGAAGAAGGTCTTCCCTTTATCTTTGAAGGGAAAGGCATTGACACGGCTTAGGCTATGTGATGATATTGGATCATGGAACTACAACTGATTGAAATTGGAATTTCATCAGAAGTTTTATCCTATGCATCTGGTTCATCATGATCGTAATTGTATATATAATTTTTGGCCTCGCGAAGGAGAAAGTATCGCTCAAGCTTGGGGGAGGCTTAAGTCAATGTTATATTCATGCCCCAATCATGAGCTCTCAAGAGAAGTTATTATTCAAAAAATTTATGCTCGGCTTTCTCTCAATAATCGCTCCATGCTCGATACTTCTTGTACTGGTTCTTTTATGATGAAGACTATTGAATTTAGATGGGATTTATTGGAAAGAATTAAATGCAAATCTGAAGATTGGGAACTCGACGAAGATAAGGAGTCACGTATAACACCTAAGTTTGATTGTGTTAAATCTTTTATGGATACCAATGCTTTTCGTGAATTTAGCACTAAATATGGACTTGACTCTTAGATAGTAGCTTCTTTCTGTGAATAATTTTCTACTCATGTTGATCTCCATAAAGAGAAGTGGTTTAAATATCATCCTCCCATTGAAGTAAAAGTAGTAGAACCTATTAAAGTTTAAGAAAAGACTATCACTTATAATGTTGATCCTATTGTTCCTACTGCTTATATTGAGAAACCA
This sequence comes from Aegilops speltoides, assembly GCA_021437245.1. Taxonomy (NCBI): domain Eukaryota; kingdom Viridiplantae; phylum Streptophyta; class Magnoliopsida; order Poales; family Poaceae; genus Aegilops; species Aegilops speltoides. The sequence goes on from CM038143.1 coordinate 384,271,362, forward strand.
CCTTTCCCTGTTAGAATAAAGGAACATGCTAAAGCTTCAACTGTGGTTCATAAGAGTAATGCTAGAACACCTACACCCCCTGAGCAAATTAAAGTTGAACCTAGCATTGCTATGGTTAAAGATCTCTTGGTCGATAATATTGATGGGCATGTTATTTACTTCTGTGATGAAGCTGCTAGAATTGTTAGACCCGATACTAAAAATAAACACAGACCTGTTGTTGGCATGCCTGTTGTTTCTATTAAAATAGGAGATCACTGTTATCATGGCTTATGTGATATGGGTTCTAGTATCAGTGCAATACCGTATACTTTATATAAAGAAATTATGCATGATATTGCACCTGCTGAGATAGAAGATATTGATGTTACTATTAAGCTTGCCGATAGAGATACTATTTGATGTCTACTACACAACCATCTTCTTGTAGACGTTGTTGGGCCTGCAAGTGCACAGGTTTGTAGGACAATAGCAAATTTCCCTCAAGTGGATGACCTAAGGTTTATCAATCCATGGGAGGCGTAGGATGAAGATGGTCTCTCTCCAACAACCCTGCAACCAAATAACAAAGAGTCTCTTGTGTCCCCAACACACCCAATACAATGGTAAATTGTATAGGTGCACTAGTTCGGCGAAGAGATGGTGATACAAGTGCAATATGGATAGTAGATAAAGGTTTTTGTAATCTGAAAATATAAAAACAGCAAGGTAACTAATGATAAAAGTGAGCACAAACGGTATTGCAACGATAGGAAACAAGGCCTAGGGTTCATACTTTCACTAGTGCAAGTTCTCTCAACAATAATAACATAGATAGATCATATAACAATCCCTCAACATGCAACAAAGAGTCACTCCAAAGCCACTAATAGCGGAGAAAAACGAAGAGATTATGGTAGGGTACGAAACCACCTCAAAGTTATTCTTTCGGATCAATCTATAAAAGAGTTCATACTAGAATAACACCTTAAGACACAAATCAACCAAAACCCTAATGTCACCTAGATACTCCATTATCACCTCAAGTATCCGTGGGCATGATTATACGATATGCATCACACAATCTCAGATTCATCCAACCAACACAAAGTACTTCAAAGAGTGCCCCAAAGTTTCTACCGGAGAGTCAAGAAAACGTGTGCCAACCCCTATGTATAGGTTCATGGGCGGAACCCGCAAGTTGGTGACCAAAACATACATCAAGTGGCACATGATATCCCATTGTCACCACAGATAAACACGGCAAGAAATACATCAAGTGTTCTCAAATAAAGACTCAATCCGATAAGATAACTTCAAGAGGGAAACTCTATTCATCACAAGAGAGTAGAGGGGGAGAAACATCATAAGATCCAACTATAATAACAAAGCTCGCGATACATCAAGATCGTGTGAAGTCGAGAACACGAGAGAGAGAGAGAGAGAGATCAAGCACATAGCTACTGGTACATACCCTCAGCCCCGAGGGTGAACTACTCCCTCCTTGTCATGGAGAGCACCAGGATGATGAAGATGGCCACCGGTGATGGGTTCCCCCTCTGGCAGGGTGCTGTAACGGGCTCCCGAGAGGTTTTTGGTGGCTACAAAGGCTTGCGGTGGCGGAACTCCCGATCTATCTTGATATTCGATGTTTTTAGGGTACGTAGGCTTATATAGGCGAAAGAAGTCGGTCGGGAGGTGCTCGAGGGGCCCACGAGACAGGGGGGCACGCCCTACCGGGGGGCGCACCCTCCTCTCTCGTGGCTGCCTCGAGTATCTTCTGACGTGAACTCCAAGTCTCCAGGGTCATATTCTTCCAAAAAATCACGCTGCCGAAGGTTTCATTCCGTTTGGACTCTGTTTGATATTCCTTTTCTTCGAAATACTGAAACATGTAATAAAACAACAATATGCGTTGGGCCTCCGGTTAATAGGTTAGTCCCAAAAGTAATATAAAAGTGTATAATAAAGCCCGTAATCATTCAAAATAGATAATAAAATAGCATGAATGCTTCATAAATTATAGATACGTTGGAGACGTATCAGCATCCCCAAGCTTAAATCCTACTCGTCCTCAAGTAGGTAAATGATAAAAGAAAGAATTTATGAAGTGTGAATGCTAGAAGGTGCACAAGTTTGATCAATGATAATTTCAATCACCTTTTCTAGCATGATAATATGTCATTATAGTAGTTCATCTCATAAAACTTCACACGATAAAGTAACAAGCAATTCACATGTCAAAGCATCGACCATAAACTTTCTTGAAAACTAGCAAACTTCATTCTCAGTCATTCAAACAATTGCAATTCATCTTCTTTCAGGAATGTCAAACTCCACATACTCAACTATCATATAGTCTTCTACAATTGCTAACACTCACGCAATACTAATGATTATGGAGTTTTAATCGGACACTGAGAAAGATAGGGGCTTATAGTGTTGCCTCCCAACGTATTCACCTTTGGGTGATGTCAACAATAATAGTTCATGCTAACTTACATCCAATTGGATATATATATCAGGATCTTCCCGACACGAGGTGCTTGCCAAATGATAAAATGAAAAAGGGAAAGGTGAAGATCACCTTGACTCTTGTATAAAGTAAAAGACATAAAGTAAAAGATAGGCCCTTCGCAGAGGGAAGCAGAGGTTGTCATGCGCTTTTAGGGTTGGATGCACAAAATCTTAATGCAAATGAACGTCACTTTATATTGCCACTTGTATATGGACCTTTATTATGCAGTCTGTCACTTTTATTGCTTCCATAACAAGAGATCGTATAAAGCTATTTTCTTCACACCAAAAGGTCATACATATTTAGAGAGCAATTTTTATTGCTTGCACCGATGACAACTTACTTGAAGGATCTTACTCAATCCATAGGTAGGTATGGTGGACTCTCATGGCAAAACTGCGTTTAAGGATATTTGGAAGCACAAGTAGTATCTCTACTTGGTGCAAGGAATTTTGGCTAGCATGAGGGGGAAAGGCAAGCTCAACATGTTTGAATGATCCATGACAATATACTTTAACCGAGATGTCGGAAAACATAAACCATTACGTTGTCTTCCTTGTCCAACATCAACTCTTTAGCATGTCACACTTAATGGGTGCTCCCAATCATAAAAGATGTCTAGGATAGTGTATTTATATATGAAATCTCTTTTCCTTCAATATTCTTTCATAAATTGTTCAAATGACCAATACAACGCTTGCTAACCTTCAATAAATTTACAACCTCTACTTCTTAGATATGAAGTCATTACTCCCCATGGGATAAGCAAACGAGACATATGTAATTTCAGATTTATGACAATCAACTCATTCAACAATTTACTCATAGGATATAAGTGAAGCACACGAGTAAATGACAAACTACTCCAAAAAGATATAAGTGAAGATCAATGAGTAGCTAAATAATTATGCAACTATGTGAAGACTCTCTCTCATTTAAGTATTTCAGATCTTGGTATTGTATTCGAGCAGCGAGCAAAACAAAATAAAATGAACATTGCAAGGATAGCACAACTCATGTGAAGAAGCAAAAACTTAGGCTCAACCGATACTAACCGATAGTTGTTGGAGAAGAAAGGTGGGATGCCTACCGGGGCATCCCCAAGCTTAGATGCTTGAGACTTCTTGGAATATTATCTTGGGGTGCCTTGGGCATCCCCAAGCTTGAACTTTTGTGTCTCCTTAATTCCTCTCATATCATGGTTTATCTTTTTATCAAAAGCTTCATCCACACCAAACTCAACAAGAACTCGTGAGATAGGTTAGTATAAACCAATGCAAAACCTTATTATTTTCTACTGTAACAAATCACTAAAATTATTATTCAACATTGAATACTAAATGCCTCTGCATATTTAATACTCGTATCCTCTAATAGAATCATTAAACAAGCAAATATATGCAAACAATGCAACCATAACAGCAATCTGCCAAAACAGTATAGTCTGTAAAGAATGCAAGTGTATAAATACTTTCCTAACTCCAAACATTATGAGAAAAATACTAAGCTGTAGAAGATTCATCAGAGCTCATTATGCAAAAGGTTTCATCATTATATCATTCTCTGACGTTTCTAGGAAATTTTTGCAACAGTGGTAAACTTTCTGTTTTCAAACAGCAACATGTATACTAGCAAAATAAGCATGGAAAAGGCTATCCTTGACATTTTTATTGAAACTAAAGATGCAAAACATTAATCTAAATAACAACAAGCAATACTAACAAAAGAAAATGACGCTCCAAGCAAAACACATATCATGTGGTGAATAAAAATATAGCTCCAAGTAAAGTTACCGATGAACGAAGACGAAAGAGGGGATGCCTTCCGGAGCATCCCCAAGCTTAGGCTCTTGGTTGTCCTTGAATATTAACTTGGGGTGCCATGGTCATCCCCAAGGTTAGGCTCTTGCCACTCCTTATTCCATAGTCAATCGAATCTTTACCCAAAACTTGAAAACTTCACAACACAAAACTCAACAGAAAACTCGTAAGCTCCGTTAGTATAAGAAAATAAAACCACCACTTAGGTACTGTAATGAACTCATTATAAATTCATATTGGTGTAATATCTACTGTACTCCAACTTATCTATGGTTCATACCCTCCGATACTACTCATAGATTCATCAAAATAAGCAAACAACACATAGAAAACAGAATCTGTCAAAAATAGAACAGTCTGTAGTAATCTGTATCAAACGTATACTTATGGAACTCCAAAAATTCTAAAAAATTAGGAAGTCCTAAGAAATTTGTGTACCACTACAGAGCAAAATGAATCAGATCATAATAAAATTTCTGTGATTTAAAAAAACTAATTTACTGGGTGCAAAAGTTTTTGATTTTCAGCCGGATCAACACAACTATCACCGTAAGCTATCCTAAAGGTCTTACTTGGCACTTTATTGAAACAAAAGCTATAAAACATGATTACTACAGTAGCATAATCATGTGAATACACAAAAACAGTAAGTATAAATATTGGGTTGTCCCCCAACAAGCGCTTTTCTTTAATGCCTTTCTAGCTAGGCATGATGATGACAATGATGCTCACATAAAAGATAAGAATTGAAACATAACGGGAGCATCATGAAGCATATGACTAGCACATTTAAGTCTAACCCACTTCCTATGCATAGGGATTTTGTGAGCAAACAACTTATGGGAATAATAATCAACAAGCATAGGAAGGTAAAACAAGCATAACTTCAAGATTTTAAGCACATAGAGAGGAAACTTGATATTATTGCAATTCCTACAAGCATATATTCCTCCCTCATAATAATTTTCAGTAGCATCATGAATTAATTCAACAATATAACCAGCACCTAAAGCATTCTTTTCATGATCTACTTGCATAGAAATTTTACTACTCTCCACATAAGCAAAATTCTTCTTATTCGGAATAGTGGGAGTATCATAAGAGACTTGAACACTAAAAATTGTTTCCACATTAAAAGAGTAATGTTCAGAAAAAGGGTAATCATGACAAGTTTTATAAATATAATCATCACTACTTTTTATAGCATAAGTTTTATCACAATAATCATCATAAATAGGAGGCATGCTTTCATCATAATAAATTTGCTCATCAAAACTTGGGGGACTAAAAATATCATATTCATCAAACTTAGCTTCCCCAAGCTTGTGGCTTTGCATATCATTAGCATCATGGCTATTCAAGGAATTCATACTAACAACATTGCAATCATGCTCATCATTCAAAGATTTAGTATCAAACATTCTATAGATTACTTGAGCACAATTTTCCTTTTCATCATACTCACGAAAGATATTAAAAAGATGAAGCGTATGAGACAAACTCAAATCCATTTTTTTGTAATTTTCTTTTATAAACTAAACTAGTGATAAAACAAGAAACAAAAAGATTCAATTGCAAGATCTAAAGATATGCGTTCAAGCACTCACCTCCCCGGCAACGGCACCAGAAAAGAGCTTGATGTCTACTACACAACCATCTTCTTGTAGACATTGTTGGGCCTGCAAGTGCACAGGTTTGTAGGACAGTAGCAAATTTCCCTCAAGTGGATGACCTAAGGTTTATCAATCCGTGGGAGGCGTAGGATGAGATGGTCTCTCTCAAACAACCATGCAACCAAATAACAAAGAGTCTCTTGTGTCCCCAACACACCCAATACAATGGTAAATTGTATAGGTGCACTAGTTCGGCGAAGAGATGGTGATACAAGTGCAATATGGATAGTAGATAAAGGTTTTTGTAATCTGAAAATATAAAAACAGCAAGGTAACTAATGATAAAAGTGAGCACAAACGGTATTGCAATGATAGGAAACAAGCCCTAGGGTTCATACTTTCACTAGTGCAAGTTCTCTCAACAATAATAACATAGATAGATCATATAACAATCTCTCAACATGCAACAAAGAGTCACTCCAAAGCCACTAATAGCGGAGAACAAACGAAGAGATTATGGTAGGGTACGAAACCACCTCAAAGTTATTCTTTCGAATCAATCTATAAAAGAGTTCGTACTAGAATAACACCTTAAGACAAAAATCACCCAAAACCCTAATGTCACCTAGATACTCCATTGTCATCTCAAGTATCCATGGGCATGATTATACGATATGCATCACACAATCTCAGATTCATCCAACCAACACAAAGTACTTCAAAGAGTGCCCCAAAGTTTCTACCGGAGAGTCAAGAAAACGTGTGCCAACCCCTATGCATAGGTTCATGGGCGGAACCAGCTAGTTGGTCACCAAAACATACATCAAGTGGCACGTGATATCCCATTGTCACCACAGATAAACACGACAAGACATACATCAAGTGTTCTCAAATAAAGACTCAATCCGATAAGATAACTTCAAGAGGGAAACTCAATTCATCACAAGAGAGTAGAGGGGGAGAAACATCATAAGATCCAACTATAATAACAAAGCTCGCGATACATCAAGATCGTGTGAAGTCGAGAACACGAGAGAGAGAGATCAAACACATAGCTACTAGTACATACCCTCAGCCCCGAGGGTGAACTACTCCCTCCTTGTGATGGAGAGCGCCAGGATGATGAAGATGGCCACCGGTGATGGGTTCCCCCTCCGGTAGGGTGCCGTAACGGGCTCCCGTGAGGTTTTTGGTGGCTACAAAGGCTTGCGGTGGCGGAACTCTTGATCTATCTTTATATTTGATGTCTTTAGGGTACATAGGCTTATATAGGCGAAAGAAGTCGGTCGGGAGGTGCTCGAGGGGCCCACGAGACAGAGGGGCACGCCCTACCGGGGGCGCACCCTCCTATCTCGTGGCTGCCTCGAGTATCTTCTGACGTGAACTCCAAGTCTCCAGGATCATATTCTTCCAAAAAATCACACTGTCGATGGTTTCATTCCGTTTGGACTCTGTTTGATACTCCTTTTCTTCGAAATATTGAAACATGTAATAAAACAACAATATGCGCTGGGCCTCCGGTTAATAGGTTAGTCCCAAAAGTAATATAAAAGTGTATAATAAAGCCCTTAATCATTCAAAACAGTTAATAAAATAGCATGAATGCTTCATAAATTATAGATACGTTGGAGACGTATCAGCATCCCCAAGCTTAATTCCTACTCGTCCTCGAGTAGGTAAATGATAAAAGAAAGAATTTATGAAGTGTGGATGCTAGAAGGTGCACAAGTTTGATCAATGATAATTTCAATCACCTTTTCTAGCATGATAATATGTCATTACAGTAGTTCATCTCATAAAACTTCTCACGATAAAGTAACAAGTAATTCACATGTCAAAGCATCGACCATAAACTTTCTTGAAAACTAGCAAACTTCATTCTCAGTCATTCAAACAATTGCAATTCATCTTCTTTCAGGAATGTCAAACTCCACATACTCAACTATCATATAGTCTTCTACAATTGCTAACACTCACGCAATACTAATGGTTATGGAGTTTTAATCGGACACTGAGAAAGATAGGGGCTTATAGTGTTGCCTCCCAACGTATTCACCTTTGGGTGATGTCAACAATAATAGTTCATGCTAACTTACATCCAATTGGATATATATATCAGGATCTTCCCGACACGAGGTGCTTGCCAAAGGATAAAATGAAAAAGGGAAAGGTGAAGATCACCTTGACTCTTGTATAAAGTAAAAGACATAAAGTAAAAGATAGACCCTTCGCAGAGGGAAGCAGAGGTTGTCATGCGCTTTTAGGGTTGGATGCACAAAATCTTAATGCGAATGAACGTCACTTTATATTGCCACTTGTATATGGACCTTTATTATGCAGTCTGTCACTTTTATTGCTTCCATAACAAGAGATCGTATAAAGCTATTTTCTTCACACCAAAAGATCATACATATTTAGAGAGCAATTTTTATTGCTTGCACCGATGACAACTTACTTGAAGGATCTTACTCAATCCATAGGTAGGTATGGTGGACTCTCATGGCAAAACTGCGTTTAAGGATATTTGGAAGCACAAGTAGTATCTCTACTTGGTGCAAGGAATTTTGGCTAGCATGAGGGGGAAAGGCAAGCTCAACATGTTTGAATGATCCATGACAATATACTTTAACCGAGATGTCGGAAAACATAAACCATTATGTTGTCTTCCTTGTCCAACATCAACTCTTTAGCATGTCATACTTAATGAGTGCTCCCAATCATAAAAGATGTCTAGGATAGTGTATTTATATATGAAATCTCTCTTCCTTCAATATTCTTTCATGAATTGTTCAAATGATCAATACAACGCTTGCTAACCTTCAATAAATTTACAACCTCTACTTCTTAGATGTGAAGTCATTACTCCCCATGGTATAAGCAAACGAGACATATGTAGTTTCAGATTTATGACAATCAACTCCTTCAACAATTTACTCATAGGATATAAGTGAAGCACACGAGTAAATGACAAACTACTCCAAGAAGATATAAGTGAAGATCCATGAGTAGCTAAATAATTATGCAACTATGTGAAGACTCTCTCTCATTTAAGAATTTCAGATCTTGGTATTGTATTCAAGCAGCGAGCAAAACAAAATAAAATGACATTGCAAGGATAGCACAACTCATGTGAAGAAGCAAAAACTTAGGCTCAACCGATACTAACCGATAGTTGTGTTGACACCAGATTTTGGCATGGTCAAAAAGTAATTAAGAAGGTCTCAAATGGAAAAATGATCAAAGCGGGAAAGTTTCATATCGTCAAAAGGAGAAATTTTGATATTTGGGTCATAGCCGTCCGATCTCATCCCTAAGGCCGAAGTTGTATTCGAAATATTGAGATTTTGTGTTCAGAACAGTATTCGGCTGATTACGCCCCCAAGATGGCCTCTGATGGAAAAAGTTACAACAAAAAAGTTCTTCGTCTCGTTGAAACGATCGATTCTGATATAAAAATCGTTCCAATCCAAGTTCAGTATCGAAAGTTAGAGCCATCGAATACAGCCTGTCAGAGGCAAAAATGGCGCGCCCACCGGACACCCTCGTCTCGATGGGTAGCGCGAGGATAACCTGTTTTTTGCGACCGATTTGACCCTCAAGATGACCTCTGATCAAAAAATGTTCAACATAAAAGTTGTTCGTCTCGTCGAAACGGTCAAGATTGCTTTTGGGCTCGTTTCCATCCGAGATAGTTTACCACCACAAAAAAAAAACCCGCAAGGTGCAGCCAGTTTAAACCGAACAGTTTTGGAAAGTTCGGGCAAAACCAATCCGAATTTGGCTAGGGTTTTGGACGTGAATCCAAGCCTTTTCCTTGCACGGGAAGTCCAGCCGCCTCTTATATACCTAAGGGGTGACGGCTGATTGAACAACACACAATCGAACAAATCATCTACCATTTTTTATCTTTTATCTTTTCTCCTTAACCCTAGTTCTTCTTCTCCTCGTTCTTCGTCTGTTCTTCTTGTTGCGGGGCGGCGAACCTCGAGGCCCTAGGGGCGATCAGGTCGACCTAGGGCATCCCATAGCCGCCGCGCGCCCAGATGGGTCCCTCCCGGGCGTGTGGGGTTTCGGGTCCTCAAAAGCACCCGCCGGATTGCCTGCGTACCGCGCTTCCGGTCGGGTCTCCTTCGACGTGAGCTGCGGTGCATCACCCTCGGCGTTGGAGGTACACGGTGACGTGTTCGTGTGCGAACACACTTTTTGGCGACTCCGCTGGGGACAAAGCTTTGAACGGTCTCCGGCCCGTTCTTGCTACGAAGAGATCGTCATCTAGGGTTTGCAATCTACAAAGGTAACATGAATACCCAATTCACTTATGTAGATGCAAATAATGCATATGTTGTTGCTAGATCGTCTAATGAGCATATTGTATCGGCTAGCCCTAGTTTTATCAATCATGTATCTAATTATGTGCAACAGCCGATTTAGAATAATCTTCATGCTTCAACTTCATATAATTTTAGCAACATGCAACATATGTATCCCAACTCCCATGCATCGGCAACCCCACAAATCTATATGCTGATGAACAACATGATGAGTTCGGTTAATCATGTTGAGACACCCCATGTAGGAACTTCCAATAGTATGCAACAAAGTGTTTCAACTTTTTATTCATCGGCAAATAACTTGCAGTATGCTAATCCAAACGTGCCGGTGGATAGGGGAATTGGCCATGCTACTACTAGTTATTCGGCCAATTACCCTCAAACATCATATGCCACACCTCATGCTACGAATTTTTCGGCACCATACGCAATTGTAGATATTCGTGATTCGGCTCCGCACCTTTATGCTCATGGCCGAATAAGTGAGAATTCTACCAGAGCGCATGTGTCTTTACCTAGTAACGTAGCATATCATGTTGCCCCTGCACAATTACAGAATTTCGGCAACACACCATTGCCGAAAGCATCTCAAAGTATTGGGGGGCAATCCGATGAAGATTGGGCTGAAATTGGTGAAAAAGCTTAAAGATAGACTAGCTGCAATGTTTGCTGAATTTAGACAAGAACAAGCAACCTTGCGAATCAAAGAAAGAAAGAGTGATGATTCGGATAACAAAGTTAATTCGGTTATTAAAAAAGCCGAATCAAATAGTATGTGTACCGAATCTATCAAAGAAAAAGAGGATGCCAAGGCATTGGAGAGTCATTTAAAAGTGGAACAAAGTATTATTCAAGTGATACAACCATCATGCTCTCCCAACGTAATTGAAGAGGTATGTCTAGCAAGTGACTTGCCTATCTTCCGATTTGGTCGCAACTTTATTGTCGATACTTCTATAAGAAAAATTCTCATAAGTAATTTTGAAATACCAATGAAGAAGGGTAATTCACTTGTTAGCAACAAAATTGTTATAGACTATATCGGTCAACCCATTGCACCATTTATAAAGACCGATAATGACTTATTGTTGTGGCTAAAGCTTTCCCCGTTGCTTTATCTAAAGTTCATATCTAGTTGGATAGCTTTGCTTATTTCTTACTAGGCTTGCACTTTGTCTCAATTAAGACATGTGTGTTCTAAATATTTTCGTATCAGAAGTTTAAAGCCAAGGTTAATTTCTTTTGAGAAATCCAATGCTAATATAATATCTTATCCAAAGACACCGGAGATAGAGTGGAAAACACAATGTATAGACGAATGGGAAGATTCCAAATCTGAACCATTCGTTTGCTTATCTTCAAAGCCGTTCACACAACAACATCGGCTAGAAAGCAAGAAGTTTACCTTCAATTCAAGCATGTGTGACCAAATATTTGATTTATTGCTGAAAAATAATTACATAAGAATTCTTGATCACCATGTCAAGCCATCAATTCAAGGACGAATTTATTGTAGGTTGCATCATTCGTTCAAACATAATTTTGAGGATTGCAATATGTTTCGTCAAATAGTTAAATCGACCATTGATAAAGGACGATTGAAATTTGTTGAGACACCAAGAGATGACCAGTCTATTCCGATTGGTCTCGATGGCGAAAGTTTTGCATCGGCTGCTTCAAGCCGATCCATTTAAAGAGGAGGTAAAACTGCGGTGATGGGGTCAAGCTTTCAATTAAAAAGTTGTTGAAGAGCATAATGAACATAATTTTGAGGGCGAGAATTCCATCGAAGCTACAATGGAGAAGCCAATGACTGGGGGGCAACAAGCAAATCCAATGATTGGTGCAAGCACAACCAACGGAAACAAAGGCCGAAATAAGCGCAAGTGTAAGAGATCAAAAATCACCTTTGCTGAACTATTGGATAAATATCAAAAGAAGAGTGAAGAGAAGAATACTTATCGGCCAAATCATGCAAAGAAACCAAGATCACCCCCAAGGCGCAAATATGAGGATCGGTATTGGCAAAGTGCGAATTTCAATGCAACATATTCATATCCTTATTTTGGGCCGCCAATGCCAATGCCGTGGATGCCTCCCTATGCTCATATAGATCCATATCCATCATGGGACATGTATGATACGAGGCACACTCTCCATCTTATTTTAGACCATCTAACCAATATTATGCAGCTCGAGAAGATCAGCATTTGAACAATCACATGCTAAAGACCGTTTCGATCATAAGGAATCGGTCCAAATGCTCAAGGAATAGAAATGAGGTGGTCAAGCAAGTTTACCGCATTAAAAGAGATGGTCGTAAGAGTGCTACTTCAGATTTGATCTCAAAAGAAAAAGAGCCAACTAAAATGTTGACATTGGCTACTAAAGGCAATGAGATGAAGCAATCAATTGTTGAGAGTCAATCAAGTGCCAAATCTGAAGGGAGGAAGTTGAGAGTGCCCAAGATAAAACAAGAATTGCCATTACTTCAAAGAAAATCGCAGCCGGGTTGCCCACTCGGCTTACCATATTGGCAAAAGAAGAAAGTACAAAAGCTTAGTGCACAAGAACTTGAAAAGATGAACATGGCATGGGTTCCCAAAGGAAGTACTAAAAACAAGAATAATATGCAAGATTCCGTTGCAATAAATGCGACAAAGGTGAAGAAAGAGAAGAGTGCAAGCTTCGAACAACCAAGTCGAGGGTTTGCACATCAGAATCTTCGGCTCAAACAACATCCATATTCTTCAACTATGTTATTAATGCATATGCCATGGAATTCATCCTCAGGTATGATTGGTTACCCTCCGTGGAATTATTTTGACCCATGGATGCAATATAATTTCTTACATCATGAAAGGGTATTACCAAATCATTATATGTTCGATTAGCTTCATTTTTGTTGCTAATCTAAATGGCCGATATATACTTATCGTCCAAAGCACGTACAAAACGGCCGATGGAGTGTTGACATCGTGCTTAGAACAAACTTCGTGCAAGTTATTTTTCGGCACACAAGTTTTACCGAAAAACAGGGGGGCATGTGTTGACACCAGATTTTGGCATGGTCAAAAAGTAATTAAGAAGGTCTCAAATGGAAAAATGATCAAAGCGAGAAAGTTTCATATCGTCAAAAGGAGAAATTTTGATATTTGGGTCATAGCCATCCGATCTCATCCCTAAGGCCGAAGTTGTATTCGAAATATTGAGATTTTGTGTTCAGAACAGTATTCGGCTGATTACGCCCCCAAGATGGCCTCTGATGGAAAAAGTTACAACAGAAAAGTTCTTCGTCTCGTTGAAACGATCGATTTTGATATAAAAATCGTTCCAATCCGAGTTCGTATGCGAAAGTTAGAGCCATCGGAATACAGCCCTGTCAGGAGGCAAAAAATGGCGCGCCCCACCAGACACCATGTCTGATGGGTAGCGCGAGGGATAGCCTGTTTTGCGCGACCGATTTGACCCTCAAAATGACCTCTGATCAAAAAACGTTCAACATAAAAGTTGTTCGTCTCGTCGAAACGGTCAAGATTGCTTTTGGGCTCGTTTTCATCCGAGATCGTTTACCACCACAAAAAAGACCCGCAAGGTGCAGCCAGTTTAAACCGAACAGTTTTGGAAAGTTCGGGCAAAACCAATCCGAATTTGGCTAGGGTTTTGGACGTGAATCCAAGCCTTTTCCTTGCACGGGAAGTCCAGCCGCCTCTTATATACCTAAGGGGTGACGGCCGATTGAACAACACACAATCGAACAAATCATCTACCACTTTTTATCTTTTATCTTTTCTCCTTAACCCTAGTTCTTCTTCTCCTCGTTCTTCGTCTGTTCTTCTTGTTGCGGGGCGGCGAACCTCGAGGCCCTAGGGGCGATCAGGTCGACCTAGGGCAGCCCATAGCCGCCGCGCGCCCAGACGGGGTCCCTCCCGGGCGTGTGGGGTTTCGGGTCCTCAAAAGCACCCGCCGGATTGCCTGCGTACCGCGCTTCCGGTCGGGTCTCCTTCGACGTGAGCCGCGGTGCATCACCCTCGGCGTTGGAGGTACACGGTGACGTGTTCGTGTGCGAACAAGTTGTTGGAGAAGAAAGGTGGGATGCCTACTGGGGCATCCCCAAGCTTAGATGCTTGAGACTTCTTGGAGTATTATCTTGGGGTGCCTTGGGCATCCCCAAGCTTGAACTTTTGTGTCTCCGTAATTCCTCTCATATCATGGTTTATCTTTTTATCAAAAGCTTCATCCACACCAAACTCAACAAGAACTCGTGAGATAGGTTAGTATAAACCAATGCAAACCTTATCATTTTCTACTGTAACAAATCACTAAAATTATTATTCAACATTGAATACTAAATGCCTCTGCATATTTAATACTCCTATCCTCAAATAGAATCATTAAACAAGCAAATATATGCAAATAATGCAACCATAATAGCAATCTGCCAAAACAGTATAGTCTGTAAAGAATGCAAGAGTATCAATACTTTCCTAACTCCAAAAATTATGAGAAAAATACTAAGATGTAGAAGATTCATCAGAGCTTATTATTCAAAAGGTTTCATCATTATATCATTCTCTGACGTTTCTAGGAAATTTTTGCAACAGCAGTAAACTTTCTGTTTTCAAACAGCAACATGTATACTAGCAAAATAAGCATGGAAAAGGCTATCCTTGACATTTTTTTTGAAACTAAAGATGCAAAACATTAATCTAAATAACATCAAGCAATACTAACAAAAGATAATGACGCTCCAAGCAAAACACATATCATGTGGTGAATAAAAATATAGCTCCAAGTAAAGTTACCGATGAACGAAGACGAAAGAGGGGATGCCTTCCGGAGCATCCCCAAGCTTAGGCTCTTGGTTGTCCTTGAATATTACCGTGGGGTGCCATGGTCATCCCCAAGCTTAGGCTCTTGCCACTCCTTATTCCATAGTCAATCGAATCTTTACCCAAAACTTGAAAACTTCACAATACAAAACTCAACAGAAAACTCGTAAGCTCCGTTAGCATAAGAAAATAAAACCACCACTTAGGTACTGTAATGAACTCATTATAAATTCATATTGGTGTAATATCTACTGTACTCCAACTTATCTATGGTTCATACCCTCCGATACTACTCATAGATTCATCAAAATAAGCAAACAACACATAGAAAACAGAATCTGTCAAAAATAGAACAGTCTGTAGTAATCTGTATCAAACGTATAGTTATGGAACTCCAAAACATCTACAAAATTAGGAAGTCCTAAGCAATTTGTGTACCACTCCAGAGCAAAATGAGTCAGATCAGAGAAAAATTTCTGTGATTTAACAAAACTAATTTACTGGGTGCAAAAGTTTCTGATTTTCAGCCGGATCAACACAACTATCACCGTAAGCTATCCTAAAGGTCTTACTTGGCACTTTATTGAAACAAAAGCTATAAAACATGATTACTACAGTAGCATAATCATGTGAATACACAAAAACAGTAAGTATAAATATTGGGTTGTCCCCCAACAAGCGCTTTTCTTTAATGCCTTTCTAGCTAGGCATGATGATGACAATGATGCTCACATAAAAGATAAGAATTGAAACATAACGGGAGCATCATGAAGCATATGACTAGCACATTTAAGTCTAACCCACTTCCTATGCATAGGGATTTTGTGAGCAAACAACTTATGGGAATAATAATCAACAAGCATAACTTCAAGATTTTAAGCACATAGAGAGGAAACTTGATATTATTGCAATTCCTACAAGCATATATTCCTCCCTCATAATAATTTTCAGTAGTATCATGAATGAATTCAACAATATAACCAGCACCTAAAGCATTCTTTTCATGATCTACTTGCATAGAAATTTTACTACTCTCCACATAAGCAAAATTCTTCTTATTCGGAATAGTGGGAGTATCATAAGAGACTTGAACACTAAAAATTGTTTCCACATTAAAAGAGTAATGTTCAGAAAAAGGGTAATCATGACAAGTTTTATAAATATAATCATCACTACTATTTATAGCATAAGTTTTATCACAATAATCATCATAAATAGGAGGCATGCTTTCATCATAATAAATTTGCTCATCAAAACTTGCGGGACTAAAAATATCATATTCATCAAACTTAGATTCCCCAAGCTTGTGGCTTTGCATATCATTAGCATCATGGATATTCAAGGAATTCATACTAACAACATTGCAATCATGCTCATCATTCAAAGTTTTAGTATCAAACATTCTATAGATTACTTGAGCACAATTTTCCTTTTCATCATACTCACGAAAGATATTAAAAAGATGAAGCGTATGAGACAAATTCAAATCCATTTTCCTTTTCATCATACTCACGAAAGATATTAAAAAGAAAACGTGTGCCAACCCCTATGCACAGGTTCATGGACGGAACCCGCAAGTTGGTCACCAAAACATACATCAAGTGGCATGTGATATCCCATTGTCACCACAGATAAACACGGCAAGACATACATCAAGTGTTATCAAATAAAGACTCAATCCGATAAGATAACTTCAAGAGGGAAACTCAATTCATCACAAGAGAGTAGAGGGGGAGAAACATCATAAGATCCAACTATAATAACAAAGCTCGTGATACATCAAGATCATGTGAAGTCGAGAACATGAGAGAGAGAGAGAGAGATCAAACACATAGCTACTGGTACATACCCTCAGCCCCGAGGGTGAACTACTCCCTCCTCATCATGGAGAGCGCCGAGATGATGAAGATGGCCACCGGTGATGGGTTCCCCTCTGGCAGAGTGCCGGAACGGGCTCCCGAGAGGCTTTTGGTGGCTACAGAGGCTTGCGGCGGCGGAACTCCCGATCTATCTTGATATTCGATGTTTTTAGGGTACGTAGGATTATATAGGCGAAAGAAGTCGGTCGGGAGGTGCTCGAGGGGCCCACGAGACAGGGGGGCGCGCCCTACAGGGGGGCCCCTCCTCTCTTGTGGCTACCTCGAGTATCTTCTGACGTGAACTCCAAGTCTCCAGGATCATATTCTTCCAAAAAATCACGCTGCCGAAGGTTTCGTTCCGTTTGGATTCCGTTTGATATTCCTTTTCTTTGAAATACTGAAACATGCAATAAAACAGCAATATGGGCTGGGCCTCCGGTTAATAGGTTAGTCCCAAAAGTAATATAAAAGTGTATAATAAAGCCCGTAATCATTCAAAACAGATAATAAAATAGCATGAATGCTTCATAAATTATAGATACGTTGGAGACGTATCCTATTTCACCAGTTGGGATTGTTAGAGATGTTGAAGTCTTGTGTGGGAAAATTAAATATCCTACTGATTTTCTTGTTCTTGCTTCCCCACAAGATGATTTTTGTCCCATTATATTTGGTAGACCCTTCTTGAATACTATTAATTCTAAGATAGATTGCGAAAAGGATATTGTTACTGTTGGTTTAGGGGACATGTCTCATGATTTTAATTTTGCTAAATTCCGCAGACAACCCCATGATAAAGAATTGCCTAGTAAAGATGACATTATTTGGTCTTGCTTCTATTGTCGTGCCTCCTAATGATCCTCTAGAGCAATATTTGCTAGACTATGAAAATGATATGTTTATGAATGAAAGAAGGGAAATAGATGAAGTATTCTTTAAACAGGGACCTATTTTCAAACACAACTTGCCTATTGAAATCCTAGGGGGTCCTCCTCCACCCAAGGGTGATCCCGTGTTTGAGCTTACACCATTACCTGATACTCTTTAATATGCTTATCTTGGTGAAAAGAAGATATATCATGTTATTATTAGTGCTAACCTTTCAGAGCAGGAAGAAGAGAAATTATTGAAAACTCTGAAGAAGCACCGTGCTGCTATTGGATATACTCTTGATGATCTTAAGGGCATTAGTCCCACTCTATGCCAGCACTAAATAAAATTGGAGAAAGACGCTAAGCCAGTTGTTGATCACCAACGACGGTTAAATCCTAAGATGAAAGAAGTTGTAAGAAATGAAATACTAAAGCTTCTGGAGGCAGGTATAATTTATCCTATTGTTGATAGTCAGTGGGTAAGTCCTGTCCAGTGTGTCCCTAAGAAGGGAGGTATTACTGTTGTTCCTAATGATAAGGATGAATTGATCCCACAAAGAATGGTTACAGGTTATAGAATGGTAATTGATTTCCGTAAATTAAATAAAGCTACTAGAAAGGATCATTACCCTTTACCTTTTATTGATCAAATGCTAGAAAGATTGTCCAAACATACATGTTATTCAGGTTTCTCTCAAATACCTTTGTCAAAATAGGATCTAGAAAAGACCACTTTTACTTGCCCTTTCGGTACCTTTGCTTATAGACGTATGCCTTTTGGTTTATGCAATGCACCTGCTACCTTTCAAAGATGTATGACTGCTATATTCTCTGACTTTTGTGAAAAGATTGTTGAGGTTTTCATGGATGATTTCTTCGTGTATGGAACTTCTTTTGATGATTGCTTAAGCAACCTTGATCGAGTTTTGCAGAGATGTGAAGAGACTAATCTTGTCTTGAATTGGGAGAAGTGCCACTTTATGGTTAATGAAGGTATTGTCTTGGGGCATAACATTACTGAAAGAGGTATTGAAGTTGATAAAGCTAAAGTTGACGCTATTGAAAAGATGTCGTGTCCCAAGGACATTAAAGGTATAACAAGTTTCCTTGGCCATGCCGGTTTTTATAGGAGGTTCATTAAAGACTTCTCCAAAATTTCTAGGTCTCTGACTAATCTCTTACAAAAAGATGTTCCTTTTGTCTTTGATGATAATTGTGTAGAAGCATTTGAAATACTTAAGAAAGCCTTGATTTCTGCACCTATTGTTCAGCCTCCTGATTGGAATTTACCCTTTGAAATCATGTGTGATGATAGCGACTATGCTGTAGGTGCTGTCTAGGACAAAGAGTTGATAAGTAATTAAATGTTATCCAATATGCTAGTAAAATCTAGACAGTGCCGAGAGAAATTATGCTACCACTGAAAAAGAATTTTTAGCAGTTGTATTTGCTTGTGATAAGTTCAGACCTTATATTGTTGATTCCAAAGTAACTGTTCACACTGATCATGCTGCTAGTAAATACCTTATGGAAAAGAAAGATGCTAAACCTAGACTTATTAGATGGGTTCTCTTGCTACAAGAATTTGCTTTGCATATTATTGATAGAAAGGGAGCTGAGAACCTCGTTGCAGACAACTTGTCTAAGTTAGAAATGTTCTTGATGACCCACTGTCGGTGTCAATACCGGCGGATCTCGGGTAGGGTGTCCCGAACTGTGCATCTAAGTTTGATGGTAACAGGAGGCGGGGGACATGATGTTTGCCCAGGTTCAGGCCCTCTCTATGGAGGTAATACCCTACTTCCTGCTTGATTGATTCTAATGAATATGAGTATTACAAGAGTTGATCTACCACGAGATCGTAATGGCTACCACGAGATCGTAATGGCTAAAACCCTAGAAGTATATCCTATATGATTATGATTGATTTATGGACTAAACCCTCCGGTTTATATAGACACCGGAGGGGACTAGGGTTGTACAAAGTCGGTTACAGAGAAAGGAATCTACATATCCGAACGCCAAGCTTGCCATCCACGCAAAGGAGAGTCCCATCAAAATACGGGAAAAAGTCTTCTGTCTTGTATCTTCATAGCCCATTAGTCCGGCCCACGTCACATAGGCCTGACGGCCGAGGAACCCTTAATCCAGGACACCCTTAGTAGCCCCTGAACTAGGCTTCAATGACGAGGTGTCCGACGCGCGAATTGTCTTCGGCATTGCAAGGTGGGTTCCTTTTCCGAATACTCCAAAATAGTGTTTGAACACAAGAATTGTGTCCGGCTCTACAAAACAAATTCCACACACAACCGTAGAGATTATAACATTTCAAAAGTCCAATCCGCCGACAACTTTTTGTGGCGTGACATCACGTCGCCGCCCGCCATTATTTCGAACTGTTTTTTAGCCTGCCGCTCCATATTTTGAGACACGGTTCCATTGGCACGTCTTGTCAAAGCAGAGATCGTGTCCCCTTATTGCATGTACCATCTCAAATTTTCAATTTGGAATGTTATACATAGATCATCATTGCATATCATATTTTATTGCATTTTTGGCTTGATCGTAGAAATTTCACGCAACTCAAGGGCCCACGGAGAGAGTTGGGAATTTCGTTATTTTCATATTTGAGTTTTCTCAAATTTTGAAAATAGGATCATTTGATTTTATTTATTTTATCCTCAGTTATTTCTATTATGAAAATATGAGAGAGGGAATAAAATGACTTTCCCAAAATAAAGAAATACTGAGGATTTAATAATAAAATCAAATAAGATTTTATTTTGGACTTTATTGCTATTTTATTTGAATTTAGGAAAAATGTGCGTTTTTAAAACTTGTATTTAGGCCCCAAATAAATGTTCATCTCAACCGGCTTGATTTTAGAAGTCGGGGAAAATTTATTTCGGGATTTTTGGAGTCCGTTTAGTATTTCTTTTATTTGTTTTTCTGCGCGTAATGTTAAAAAAAACGAAACCGACTTTGGGCCGTGTTCGGCCAGGACTCCGCCTGGCCGGGGCCTTTATAATGCACCGTCCGAGCCCACGAGCCACCAGCCCACCCCCGCGCCCAAACCCTAACCCTAAGCCGCCGCCGCCGCCAGATCGATCGCCGCCGCCGCTGCCAGATGCCGCCCGACGCCGCCACCTCAAGACGCGCCGCCGACCCCCGCCCCTCGCCGGAGGTTGCCGCCGCCTCACCGCCGGCGGCTTTCCTCAAGAAAACCGTTCGGTTTTCCGCCGGTTTTTCGTTCGTTTTTTTAAAACCTAGATCTGTTTTTTTCGGTTTAGTTTATTTAGCGGACGTTCGTCCATACATTCGTTTTAACGAACGGTTTTCGTCGTTTAGCCGCAGACAGCGAACGTTCGTTCGTTAGCCTGTTCGTCAGTTTTCTTTTTTCTCGGATTTTCCGCGATTATTTCTGATCGCGATTTCCGATCTGTTTTTTGTTTTAGTTTAGGGACAATTGATAATGTTTATCTCAATTTTTTGATATCTTATTTGCATTTTTCTGAGTTCATATGAATTAGTTATGAATTTTCAAAGTTCTGGTCAAACGGTCAAAGGGCATTCGAGGGACCTCGATGGAAAAAGTAAGGGCAAAACTGAGCAAGCTCGAAAAGTAAGGGCAAAACCCGTGGGTAGGAACCAACTAGGGGTAAAAATGCAGTTGTCCCTTTAGTTTATCTTTTCGCTCGTTTATCGGAATCAGGCGATTCAAGCGCCTAGAGTTTCGTCTCGAAACCCTCTTTCCGTTTAACCAACTCAAACAAATTTTTGCTACTATAAAATTTGACTTAAGTCCAGATTAGTAAATGAAGCTTGTTTCTTTCGCCGTTTGACTTTCGTTGCTTCGTTTGATTTGATTCTTTTTGCAAACCGGAGTTCTTAAGTTGAACTTTCTGGTTAAATCTCTTATTTGAGTTTTGCCCGTGCATTAGATGAGTACTTATTGTATGCTTGTTTGTTTGCGATAGAGTACCCGGAGTGCGCCGCTTGCTACTTTGAATCTCTAGGTTTCACGGATCTTCAGCAAGGCAAGTAACACTTTGATCTTACCTCTTTACTACCCAGTTTTATTGCATTAGATCAATCCCCAAACAATTGCATGATTAGGATCTGATTAATATGTGGGTTTTGGGAAGTAGATGAGGTAGTACCTATTACCTGTTTTATTATCAAACCCTTGGGAGTTACTCTACGTTTGCTTATTATGCCATGCTATGCTAGTAGACGTGGATTGGGTGAGTGTATCCATGACTGATGCGAGTTTGTTTAATTAATGGTTTATTTAAGGTGGCAACTTTAACACACATCTGGGTGGATTGAGGCACCTGGGTATTCCAGCGATTGCCTGTTTTTCTTTATGGACCGCCACCCAGGCTCAAAGGGATCATGAGATTATTCATGCTAGAAACTTCCATGTGCAGCCACAAGCTACTATGGGCTCTAGCATAGTTGATTAAGTCGTGCAAACTCTTACAGTGGTAGACTAGCAGATCTAGGGGAAAGTAGGTGTAACGGTCTACCCGATCGTAAGGTGCTAGCGCTTCTGAAAGACTATGTCTCGGTCATCCGTTTCTCAAACACCATGTAGTGCAAGAATCCCAATGGAGGAGATCGAGTCTTGTGGGGAAAAGTGCGCAAACCTCTGCCGAGTGTATAAACTAATCATGGTTAGCCGTGTCCCCGGTTATGGACGTTTTGAGTATCTAGTACTTGGATTATCATGTGCATCTCATCATGTTACTTTTTAATTAATATTGTTGGGTTTTAATGATGATGTTTAATTGGGATTGAGAGGGTGTCTACACTCTCAATGTTTAACAACCACCATGATAGTTAAGTAAAAATTATTCCTTTGCAGTAGGGGAAAACTGGCTTTATGCAAAAACTGTAACCATAGAGCTTTCCACCAGCCATATATGCATGTAGTATAGCTTTATTCTTTCATTACTCTCTGTGTGTTACTTTGCCAAAGATATTCCATGTCTGACCGTTGCTGGCTGCAACGCTCATGTTGCGAGACTTTTCGCATTTACAGTAAGGTGCCTTTAGGTCGTGGTTCTATACTCAGTGATGTCGTTGGGATTGATGGACTCACTTATCTTCCAAGCCTTCCGCTGTTATCGTTATTAGATGGCCTTAAGCCATATTTATTGTAATGAGTTCTCTTTTGAGACATTCGATGTAATAAGTGTGTGATTGCTACTCTATTATAAATCCTTCGAGTACTGTGTGTGTCAGCATTACTGATCCAGGGATGACACTGATGCACAGAGATCGGACTGTTTGAGGTCTGGTCGCTACAATGCAGGATTCTCATCAATACGGGCGTGGGTAACCCAACCGTTCTGTTGGCATGATTCCTTAGGAATAGGCAAGTTTTAAGGCCTAGGAGGGAGCGTTTGATATTCATCGCCAACCCTTTCCTCAACCTCTCCCACCTCGAGTTCCAGCACCCAAGGTTCAGTTTAATCGCTTCGCACTTCCCAGTCATGTCCGGACCCTTCCCTCAATGCCGTGGGTGGCTTCCTCTGTCACAAGAGGAGGATATTGGGAAGCTCCGGGCGGGAAGATACCTGATCATGGAAATCCCCCACAGGCTTCCTGCTTAAGGGCAGGTTATTCCTACTCCCAGATCCGGCGAGAGGGTCGTATTCATCTCTTACTTCCTCCGAGGGCTAGGGTTTGCTCTTCATCCCTTCGTCCGGGGCTCATGTTCTATTATGGGCTAGATTTTCACGATCTAGCTCGGGACTCCTTTCTTCACATCTCGGCATTCATTATCATGTGTGAGGCCATCCTCCTTATTCCCCCACACTTAGGCTTACGGCTCAAGACCTTTAACGTGAAGCTGAGGGTAGTCGATGGGAAACAAGCGGAGTGCGATGGTGCCGTAGTGAGAAAACTCGCCAATACTCCTTGGCCAAAAGGCTCCTTCACAGAAACTTCCAACCTATGGCAGCAGGAGTGGTTTTACATCACTGAACCCCGTGGTACCAAGTGGGCAGCTACACCCGCGTTCCGATCTGGCCCTCCGTTACAACTTGCATCATGGATTAATAAGGGGCTGAACTGGGGATCAATTGATGAAGTGCAAACGTTGCAAAGCCGCATTCGGAGCCTCATTGAAAAGGACACCGGTCTTATCAACGTAACCCAAGTAATGCTAGTCCTTCGGGTCCTACCGTGCCAGCGACGGCCTCTCCGCATGTGGGAGTTCAATCCAGAAGGACCATGAACCCTTCAGCACTTCTTCGGCACGATGTTCAGAGGGATGTGGAAATTATTCTTTGGGACACGAAAACAGTGTCTGGATACTACAAAGGACATCGGCCTTGACTGCAACCATCCGGATACCTCGGTAAGCACTCGACTCCTGAACACGGCTTAGTTAAATTTCTCATAACAATATACTGAAAAAACCATACTCGGCTAGGGCTGGATAAAGAAGGTGAAAATAATTAGGTGTTCGGACCCTCTTCCCAAAGACTCAGCTGATCCGGTGTTAACAAGGATGCTGGCTCCGGCACCATATCAAGTGTCGGCGAAGGAAGATAAGGAGGAGAGCAAGAAGGCCCAGGGAGGTCCCCATTCTAGAGGTACGCCAGGCACCTTGTCCGGGGAGATTGGAACTCCCTCTTCCGAAGGTGAAAGTGAAGGAGAAACTGACATCCCTTCTCCCCATGGGAAGAAGAGGACCGCCTCCGAAGACTTGAAGATAAACCCAAACACTATTATCTTTACTTTTGCCACCTATACCTTTATTATCATACCACCTTTGCTACTAAATACTTTGCTATAGATACTAAGCTATCCAGGTGTGGTTGAATTGACAACTCAACTGCTCATACTCAAGAATATTCTTTGGCTCCCCTTGTGTCGAATCAATAAATTTGGGTTGAATACTTTACCCTCAAAAGCTGTTGCGATCCCCTTCATTTGTGGGTTATCAAGACTAATTTCTGGCACCGTTGCCGGGGATCATAGCTCTATTCTCCGAGTCGCTTGGGATTTATATATGTTGATCACTATGAAGAACTTGAAAGACGACCGAACTACGATTTTTCCCTCAACTACGAGGGGAGGTAATGAACTGCCATCTAGCTTTGCACTAGATTCTCCTTCTATTTTGAGTAACTTTGCGAGACCTAAACCTGCTACTACTATGAATTCTGATATGTCGCATGTTATTGATGATGCCAATTCTTTTATGCATGATACTTATGATGAAACTACTTCTGTGTGTGATACTACTTTGCCATTAGGTGAATTTCTTAATGAACAACTTGCTAGAGTTAGGGGGAATGAAATTATTGAAGATGCTATTATTGATGATAGTGATGATGAAAATTCTCCCAATGATTATGAATTGCCTGTTGTTCCTGAGGGTTATGTTATGACTGAAGAAGTTGTTAGAGCTATCTTTGCTTGCAATGATAGATATGATCTTACGAAATTATTAGCCAAATGGAAGCAGCAGTCTCTTAATGCTAGAATGAAACTTGACCCTGCTTTTGCTACTTCACCTATCTGTGTTACTGATAAGGATTATGAATTCTATGTTGATCCTGAGATTATTACTTTAGTTGAATCTGATCCTTTTTATGGCCTTGAATCTGAAACTGTTGTGGCACATCTTACCAAGCTGAATGATATAGCTACCCTGTTTACTCATGATGATAGATCTCGCTATTTTTATATCCTTAAGATATTTCGGTTCTTGTTAAAGGGTGATGCTAAGACTTGGTATAATTCTCTTGCTCCTGGTTGTGTGTGTAGTCCCAGGATATGATTTATTACTTCTCTACTAAATATTGCCCTTCTCATAAGAAACAAGCTGCCTTGCGGGAAATATATAATTTTGTGCAAATCAAAGAAGAGAGTCTCCCACAAGCTTGGGGGAGGATTCTCCAATTACTTAATGCTTTGCCTGATCATCCTCTCAAGAAAAATGAAATACTTGATATTTTTTATAATGGACTAACCGATGCTTCCAAGGACTACTTGGATAGTTGTGCTCGTTGTGTTTTCAGGGAAAGAACAGTCGACGAAGATGAATTACTACTGAATAATATGTTGACTAATGAAAATAATTGGACTCTTTCTGAGCCAATTCCCGAGGCAATTCCTGAACCAATTGAGCCAACTCCTGAACCTATTCCTAAACCCACTCCTAAGAAGAGAGGTGTTTTATTTCTCAGTCCTGAAGATATGCAAGAGGCAAAGAAATCAATGAAAGAAAAAGGTATTAAAGCTGAAGATGTTAAGAATTTTCCACCTATTGAAGAAATACATGGTCTTAATATACCGCCTGTTGAAGAACCACATTGTCTTGATAACCCGACACAGGTAGTAAAGATAAATTCTCTCTATAGATATGATAAAGTTGAAATCCCCTCTACTAAATTTCATAGCCCATGCTTAGATGAATTCGATGACTTTATGGCTAGACAAGAAAGTTTTAATGCTTATGTTGGTAGAGAGTTAAAGAATAATGCTTTCGAGGTACGATGCGTGAGCGATAATATGGCTAGAGTTAAAGGTGAACTCAAACTCATTAGCAAATATACTTCTATGGTTGCTACTCAAGCTGAGCAAGTACTTAAAGCTCAAAATGATTTGCTTGATGAATTAAATAATAATAATGACTTTGCTGTTAGAGTGGCTACTAGAACTGGTAGAATGACTCAGGAACCTTTGTATCCTAAAGGCCACCCTAAGAGAATCGAGAAAGATTCTGAGAGAAATAATTTAGAGGCACCTAGTTCTTCCAAAAAGAAGAAAAGGAAAAACGTTAGAACTTTGCATGCTTCTAGTGAACCTGCCATAGACACACCTGAGAATCCCAATGATATTTCTATCTCTGATGCTGAAACACAATCAGGTCATGAACATGAACCTAGTGATAATGTTAATGATAATGTTCATGTTGATGCTCAACCTAGCAAAAACAATGAAGTAGAGATTGAACCTGCTGCTGATCTTGATAACCCACAATCAAAGAATCAACGTTATGATAAGAGAGATTTTGTTGCTAGGAAGCACGATAGAGAAAGAGAACCATGGGTTCAGAAACCCATGCCCTTTCCCCCTAAACTATCCAAGTCAAAGGATGATGAGGACTTTGAGCGCTTTGCTGAAATGATTAGACCTATTTTCTTACGTATGCGCTTAACTGATATGCTCAAAGTAAATCCTTATACTAAGTATATGAAGGATATCATTACAAACAAAAGAAAGATACCTGAAGCTGAAATTTCCACCATGCTTGCTTACTACACTTTTAAGGGTGGAATACCAAAGAAACTTGGAGATCCGGGTGTACCAACTATACCATGCTCCATAAAAAGAAATTATGTTAGAACTGCTTTATGTGATCTTGGAGCCGGTGTTAGTGTTATGCCTCTCTCTTTATATCGTAGACTTGAATTGAATAAGTTGACACCTACTGAAATATCTTTGCAAATGGCTGATAAATCAACTACTATACCTGTTGGTATTTGTGAGGATGTGCCTGTTGTGGTTGCAAATGTCACTATCTTAACGGACTTTGTTATTCTTGAAATTCCCGAGGACGATAGTATGTCTATTATCCTTGGTAGACCTTTTTTGAATACTGCAGGGACTATTATTGATTGCAACAAAGGCAATGTCACTTTTCATGTTAATGGTAATAAGCATACGGTACACTTTCCGAGGAAACAATCTCAAGTTCATAGCATCAATTCTATTGGAAAAGTTCCAACTATCATTATTGGAGGTTTTGAATTTCCTCTTCCTACTGTCAAGAAAAAAAATATGATATTCTTATTGTTGGGGATTTTCATATCCCCGTTGAGGTAACTTAGTGTTATTTGAAATTTCTCCGGTTCCGTGTTATTCGGAATGAGTTTGTTAACAAGACTTGATCAAACTTGTTAGTGGATTCATTTTGATGATCGCGAGATGGATGAAACTAGAAGGCACAACCTTCTGTACCCACTTTTTACGTTCCGTTATTTAGAATAAATAAATCAAAAATAGTATTATCTGTCTGTTTTTTGAATTATCCGTGCATTAAAAAAAATATCCTGAAAATAAAAGTGCTCCAAATGCCCTGCAAATTTAGTATGATTTTTTATGGAATATTTGAGGATTTTAGGCACTGAAAACACTACAGGAGGGGCAACCACCAGGCCACGAGAGTGGAGGGCGCGTCCACCCCCGTGGGAGCGCCCCCCTGTCTCGTGGTCCCCTGGTGGCCCCCTCCACTTATGCCAGCACCCACACACTTCATCTTCTACCCAAAAAAATCCCCATCCAGCTCAAGCACGAGTTCTAGCTCATTTTGCTGTGATTTTCGATCTCTTTGCTCAAAGCTCCATTCACAAAACTGCTTTGGGAGATTGTTGCTTGGTATGTGACTCCTCCATTGGTCCAATTAGTTTTTGTTCTAGTGCTTTATTCATTGCAAATTTTTGCTGCATAGGTGACCATGTTCTTGAGCTTGCATGTTGAATTTATGAGGTCCCAAGCAATTTTAATGCATGATATAGGCTCTAGGCACTTGTAGGAGTAGTTGCTATCAATCTTGTTTTGTTTTATTCACTTTTATTTTGAAGTTACTAAAATTTCAGAAAATTTCAGAAAATGTTAAGGAAACTTTTGAGGGGCTCTTCTAGCCAGGGCTCTCAGGAAAAACAAGCTAAAGAGAAGGAAAAAAGCCAAGTATAATCTTCCTCGCTTAGTGGAAGTACGGTCGTGTGAATGGCCATGCGATGATTTCTTGAAAGAAGCTGGAATTCATGAAGATTTTTATTCTTTGATCGAGAATGCAGGCCTCATCGGTTTCCTCCACGACCGGATCGATCAGTATCTCTTACTCACCAATACTTTCGTGCAAAATTTTTATTATTGTCCTAAGAAGTTACCGCCTTCAGTATCGTTTCACTTATATGATGAATTTAGAGAAATGTCTTTACATAATTTTTGCGCAGTATGTAGGATACCCTATGAGGGAGAATCCCATTGTAAAGATGTGGATGGGTTTGTTAACACTATAGCTGTAGAGGAACCAAAGAAGGGTTCCGAGGCAAAAATCTCTAGCATACATTTTCCTGCTTTACGCTACTTTGCCATATTTGCTAGTAGATGCTTGATTGGTCGTGGAAATAGTGGAAACTTTAGTGTTCCTGATATTATCATTCTTCAACATGCCTTTCTCGGAGATAATAGTTTTAGTATGGGTGCTGTCGTCGCTAAACAGCTAAGCCTGAATCGTACAAAAGGCCCCATATTTGGAGGTATCGATGCTTCACGTCTTGCTAGACATTTTCAGATACCTATTAGGCACCATGAAAAAGAGGAGACAAAATTGCCTCCTCACATTTTAGATTACAATAGTATGGTAGCCCATAAGTTTATCGTTGACAACGAAGAAAGGATGCTCTTGTATAACCTTAGATTTAATAAGAAACACAATGAGACTATTATTTTGCATGTGCCTCTGTTGTTTGATTTGCTTGCATCACGCCGGAGGCGGTGTATGCTCATCGAGCCCAAGCATCCACTCCCGAACCTAAACCTGAGCCGGAACCTTCACTGGACCCTTATCGTGCATCATCTTTCTAGTGGGATCCGGAGATGACCAGCCAGTGGTATCATGATTACACCTCCCAGTACCCCGGGGAGAGTAGCAGCGGTCCTTGGTATTAGACCAACTTAGGCCAAAAGTCTAAGCTTGGGGGAGTACGTATTTCTCACCGACTTTACATTCATGTTCACACACTAGTCGTCGGTGCTCATACTCTTTCATTGTATTATCCATGCTATTTTCTTTTTCTAGCTTTCTCCTTGTGTGTTTGATAAACCTTAAGAAAAACCAAAAAAATAGTTAGTTTAATTTCCATGCTTGTAGTAGAAATTAAAATGAAAACCCAAAAAGATTTCATATTCTTCTTTTTTACTTGTTGGGAGCTTTCCCGTGTAAATAGTTTTATTTTCTTTTCTTTCCTTTGGGGGTCGAGAAGACCATATTGAAAATGCTTAGTGGCTCTCATATGCATGATTGTTTATTTAACTTAGAGCCCATATTACTTGTCTTCTGTTTTGAGTTGAATGCTTGCAGATTCCAGCTTAGTCCAATGCATGTGCACTATTATTATTATACACATCGTTTGGTCGTGCAAGTGAAAGGCAATAATGACAATATATGATGGACTTATCGAGATGAGAAAAGCTGGTATGAACTCGACCTCTCTTGTTTTTGTAAATATGATGAGTTCATCGTTTCTGATTTAGCTTATTATGAAGTAAACATATTTGCAATGACATTTAGAGATTATAGTTGCTTGTGCCATGCTCGATTAGCTATGATTTATAATGGTTTACCTTGCGTGCCAACATGCTATTAGAATGATTATGATGTGGTATGATGGGATGGTATCCTCCTTTGAATGAATTGAGTGACTCGACTTGGCACATGTTCACACATGTAGTTGAAACAAATCAACATAGCCTTCATGATATTTATGTTCATGGTAGATTATATCCTCCTCATGCTTGTACTCGGTGGAAATTAATTTTAATGCATGTTTATGACTGTTGTCGCTCTCTCAGTTGGTCGCTTCCCAGTCTTTTGCTAGCCTTCACATGTACTAAGCGGGAATACTGCTTGTGCATCCAAACTCCATAAACCCCAAAGTTGTTCCATATGAGTCCACCATACCTACCTATATGCGGTATTTACCTGCCGTTCCAAGTAAATTTGTATGTGCCAAACTCCAAACCTTCAAATGAAATTCTGTTTTGTATGCTCGAGCAGCTCATGTTTCAACTAGGGCTACCTATATCTTCCATGCTAGGTGGGTTATTCTCAAGAGAAGTGGACTCCGCTCCTCATTCACGAGAAAGGGCGATGAATCGGATGCCCAAATCCCATGATCCAAAAAGATCAAAGCAAATCAAAATAATTAAACAAAACTTCCCCAGGGCTGTTGTTAGTTGGAGGCACTCGTTGTTTCGAGCAAGCCATGGACTGATGCTTGTTGGTGGTTGGGGGAGTATAAACCTTTACCATTCTGTTTGGGAACTGCCTATAATGCATGTAGTATGGAAGATACAACCATCTCATAGTTGTTGCGTTGACAACAAAAGTATGCCGCTCAAAATGTTATTCAATCTCTATTTTAAAATCGAGCTCGCACCTCTACAAATCCTCGCTTCCTCTGCGAAGGGCCTAGCTATTTACTTTTATGTTGAGTCATCACCCTTCTTATTAAAAAGCACCATTTGAGAGCACACTCGTCATTTGCATTCATTACTATTGGTTTATTTTGGGTATGACTTGACTGGATCTCTTTTACCATGAATTACAATGTTTAGTCAGTCCTTGATCTTTAAAGGTGCTGTGCATTTATGTTTTGCGGTCTCAGAAAGGGCTAGCGAGATACCATTTTTTTATATCATGTTATTATTGTTTTGAGAAAGTGTTGTCATCCGAGTTTTATTATTATGAATCGCTAGCTGATTATGCTATTGATATGAGTAATTGTGAGACCTAGGTGTTATTGTGAGTATGGTTAGTTCATGATATTTGCTAAAACCTGAATGATGGCTTTGCATGTTTACAACAACAAGAGCAAACAGAGTTTGTAAAAGTTTTTCTTTATCGCTTTCAGTTTATCAACTGAATTGCTTGAGGACAAGCAACGGTTTAAGCTTGGGGGAGTTGATACGTCTCCAATGTATCTACTTTTCCAAACACTTTTGCCCTTGTTTTGGACTCTAACTTGCATGATTTGAATGAAACTAGCCCGGACTAACGTTGTTTTCAGTAGAACTGCCATGATGTTGTTTTATGTGTAGAAAAGAAAAGTTCTCGAAATGTCCTGAAAACCCACAGAGGCACTTTTTGGAAAATATAAAAAATACTGGCGAAAGAATCAAGACTAGGGGCCCCACATCCTGTCCACGAGGGTGGGGGGCGCGCCCCCTCCCCCTGGGCGCGCCCCCTGTCTCGTGGGCACCCTGGACCTCCATCGACCTCAACTCCAACTCCATATATTCACGTTCGGGGAGAAAAAAAATCAGAGAGAAAGTTTAATCGCGTTTTACGACACGGAGCCGCCGCCAAGCCCTAATCTCTCTCGGGAGGGCTGATCTGGAGTCTGTTCGGGGCTCCGGAGAGGGGGATTCGTCGTCGTCGTCATCATCAACCATCCTCCATCACCAATTTCATGATGCTCACCGCCGTGCATGAGTAATTCCATCGTAGGCTTGCTGGACGGTGATGGGTTGGATGAGATTTACCATGTAATCAAGTTAGTTTTGTTAGGGTTTGATCCCTAGTATCCACTATGTTCTGAGATTGATGTTGCTATGACTTTGCATTGCTTAATGCTTGTCACTAGGGCCCGAGTGCCATGATTTCAGATCTGAACCTATTATGTTTTCATGAATATATGTGTGTTCTTGATCCTATCTTGCAAGTTTATAGTCACCTATTATGTGTTATGATCCAACAACCCCGAAGTGACAATAATCGGGATACTTTTCGGTGATGACCGTAGTTTGAGGAGTTCATGTATTCACTATGTGCTAATGCTTTGTTCCGGTTCTCTATTAAAAGGAGGCCTTAATATCCCTTAGTTTCCTCTAGGACCCCTCTACCACGGGAGGGTAGGACAAAATATGTCATGCAAGTTCTTTTCCATAAGCACGTATGACTATTTACGGAATACATGCCTACATTACATTGATGAACTGGAGCTAGTTCAGGTCACCCTATGTTATAGCTATTACATGAGGAATCGATCCGCATAATTATCCATCATCGATCCATTGCCTATGAGCTTTTCACATATTGTTCTTCGCTTATTTACTTTTCCGTTATATCTTTATAACCACTCGCAAAACCCAAAAACTATTATCTTTACTTTTGCCACCGCTACCTTTATTATCATACCACCTTTGCTACTAAATACTTTGTTGTAGATACTAAGTTATCCAGGTGTGGTTGAATTGACAACTCAACTGCTAATACTCAAGAATATTCTTTGGCTCCCCTTGTGTCGAATCAATAAATTTGGGTTGAATACTTTACCCTTGAAAGCTATTGCGATCCCCTACACTTGTGGGTTATCACTCCTCCATTCAATAAAAATATGTATCCAGATTGCGACTTAGAGTCATCCGGATCAATGTCAAAGCTTGCATCGATATAACTGTTTACGACGAGCTCTTTGTCACCTCCATAAATGAGAAACATATCCTTAGTCTTTTTCAGGTATTTTAGGATGTTCTTGTCTGCTATCCAGTGCTCCACTCCAGGATTACTTTGGTACCTCCCTGCTATGCTTATAGCAAGGCACACATCAGGTCTGGTACACATCACTGCATACATGATAGAACATATGGCCGAAGCATAGGGAATGACTTCCATTTTCTCTCTATCTTCTGCAGTGGTCGGGCATTGAGTCTGACTCAACTTCACACCTTGTAACACAGGCAAGAACCCTTTCTTTGACCGATCCATTTTGAACTTCTTCAAAACTTTATCAAGGTATGTGCTTTGTGAAATTCCAATTAAGCGTCTTGATCTATCTCTATAGATCTTGATGCCCAATATGTAAGCAACTTCCCCGAGGTCTTCCATGGAAAAACTCTTATTCAGGTATCCCTTTACGCTATCAAAAGTTCTATATCATTTCCAATCAACAATATGTCATCCACATATAATATTAGAAATGCTATAGAGCCCCCACTCACTTCCTTGTAAATACATGCTTCTCCAAAAGTCTGTATAAAACCATATGCTTTGATCACACTATCAAAGCGTTTATTCCAACTCCGAGAGGCTTGCACCAGTCCATAAATGGATCACTGGAGCTTGCACACTTTGTTAGCACCCTTCGGATCAACTAAACCTTCTGGTTGCATCATATACAACTCTTCTTCCAGAAATCCATTCAGGAATGCATTTTTGACATCCATCTGCCAAATTTCATTATTACAAATTGCGGCAATTGCTAACATGATTCAGACAGACTTAAGCATCGCTAAGGTTGAGAAAGTCTCATCGTAGTCAACTCCTTGAACTTGTCAAAAACCTTTCACAACAAGTCGAGCTTTGTAGACAGTAACATTACCATCAGCGTCGGTCTTCTTCTTGAAGATCCATTTGTTTTCTATGGCTTGCCGATCATCGGGCAAGTCCACCAAAGTCCACACTTTGTTCTCATACATGGATCCCATCTCAGATTTCACGTCCTCAAGCCATTTCACGGAATTTAGGCTCATCATCGCTTCCTCATAGTTCGTTGGTTCACAATGGTCTAGTAACATGACTTCCAGAACAGGATTACCTCACCACTTTGGTGCGGATCTCACTTTGGAAGACCTACGAGGTTTGGTAGTAACTTGATTTGAAGTTTCATGATCATCATCATTAACTTCCTCGCTAATTGGTGTAGGAATCACTAGAACTGATTTTTGTGATGAACTACTTTCCAATAAGGGAGAACGTACAATTACCTCATCAAGTTCTACTTTCCATTCACTCACTTCTTTTGAGAGAAACTCCTTTTCTAGAAAGGATCCATTTTTAGCAACAAAGATCTTGCCTTCGGATCTATGATAGAAGGTGTACCCAACAGTTTCCTTTGGGTATCCTATGAAGACGCACTTCTTTGATTTGGGTTCGAGCTTATCAGGTTGAAGCTTTTTCACATCAGCATCACATCCCCAAACTTTAAGAAACCACAACTTTGGTCTCTTGCCAAACCACGGTTCATAAGGCGTCATCTCAACGGATTTTGATGGTGCCCTATTTAAAGTGAATGCAGCCGTCTCTAAAGCATAACCTGAAAATGATAGCGGTAAATCAATAAGAGACATCATAGATCGCACCATATCCAATAAAGTGCGGTTACGATGTTCGGAGACACCATTTCGCTGTGGTATTCCAGGTGGTGTAAGTTGTGAAACTATACCATGTTGTTTCAAATGAAGACCAAACTCGTAACTCAAATATTCTCCTCCATGATCAGATCGTAGAAACTTTCTTTTCTTGTTACGATGATTTTCCACTTCACTCTGAAATTGTTTGAACTTTTCAAATGTTTCAGACTTATGCTTCATTAAGTAGATATACCCATATCTGCTCAAATCATTTGTGAAGGTAAGAAAATAATGATACCCTCCACGAGCCTCAACACTCATTGGACCGCATACATCTGTACATATTATTTTCAATAA
Organism: Aegilops speltoides; assembly: GCA_021437245.1. Classification (NCBI taxonomy): domain Eukaryota; kingdom Viridiplantae; phylum Streptophyta; class Magnoliopsida; order Poales; family Poaceae; genus Aegilops; species Aegilops speltoides. Next base: position 384,306,427 of record CM038143.1, read on the forward strand.
GTCAGTAGCTCGTTCCATTGTTCCGGAGAACAGAGTTTTAGTCATCTTGCCCATGAGGCACGGTTCGCAAGCACCAAATGATTCATAATCAAGTGATTCCAAAAGTCCATCAGCATGGAGTTTCTTCATGCGCTTTACACCGTTATGACCCAAACGACAGTGCCACAAATAAGTTGCACTATCATTATCAATTTTACATCTTTTGGCCTCAATATTATGAATATGTGTATCATCACGATCGAGATTCAACAAAAATAGACCACTCAGCAAGGGTGCACGACCATAAAAGATATTACTCATATAAATAGAACAACCATTATTCTCTAATTTAAATGAATAACTGTCTCGCATCAAACAAGATCCAGATATAATGTTCATGCTCAATGCTAGCTCCAAATAACAATTATTCATGTCTAAAACTAATACTGAAGGTAGAAGTAGAGGTAGAGTGCCGAGGGCGATCACATCGACCTTGGAACCATTTCCCACGTGCATCGTCTCTTCGTCCTTAGCCAATCTTCATTTAATCCGTAGCCCCTGTTTCGAGTTGCAAATATGAGCAATAGAACCAGTATCAAATACCCAGGCGCTACTACGAGCATTAGTAAGGTACACATCAATAACATGTATATCAAATACACCTTTCACTTTGCCATCCTTCTTATCCGCCAAATACTTAGGCCAGTTCCGCTTCTAGTGTCCAGTCCCTTTGCAGTAGAAGCACTCAGTTTCAGGCTTAGGTCCAGACTTGGGTTTCTTCTCTTGAGCAGCAACTTTCGTGTCGTTCTTCTTGAAGTTCCCCTTCTTCCCTTTGCCCTTTTTCTTGAAACAAGTGGTCTTTTTGACCATCAACACTTGATGCTCCTTCTTGATTTCTACCTCCATAGCCTTTAGCATAACGAAGAGCTCGGGAATAGTCTTGTTCATCCCTTGCATATTATAGTTCATCACAAAGCCTTTATAGCTTGGTGGCAGTGATTGAAGAACTCTTTCAATGACACTATTATCAGGAAGATTAACTCCTAGCTGAGTCAAGTAGTTATGGTACCCAGACATTCTGAGTATGTGTTCACTGACAAAACTATTCTCCTCCATTTTGCAGCTATAGAACTTGTTGGAGACTTCATATCTCTCAACTTGGGCATTTGCTTGAAATATTAACTTCAACTCTTGGAACATCTCATATGCTCCATGACGTTCAAAACGTCTTTGAAGTCCCGATTCTAAGCCGTAAAGCATGGCACACTGAACTATTGAGTACTCAACTTTGCTCTACCAAACGTTCTTAATGTCATCAGTAGCATTTGCAGCAGGCCTAGCACCTAGCGGTGCTTCCAGGACGTAATTCTTCTATGCAGCAATGAGGATAATCCTCAAGTTACGGACCCGTAATTGCTGCCATCATCTTTCAACTTGGCTTTCTCTAGGAACACATTAAAATTCAAAGGAACGGTAGCACGGGCCATTGATCTACAATAACATAGACATGCAAAATAACTATCAGGACTAAGTTCATGATAAATGAAAGTTCAATTAATCATATTACTTAAGAAGTCCAACTTAGATAGACATCCCTCTAGTCATCTAAATGACCATGTGATCCAAATAAACTAAACCATGTCTGATCATCACGTGAGATGGAGTAGTTTTCAATGGTGAACATCACTATGTTAATCATATCTGTTATATGATTCACATTCGACCTTTCGGTCTCAGTGTTCCGAGGCCATATCTACATATGCTAGGCTTGTCAAGTTTAACCCGAGTATTCTGCGTGTGCAAAACTGGCTTGCACCCGTTGTATGTGAACGTAGAGCTTATCACACCCGATCATCACGTGGTGTCTCGGCACGATGAACTATAGCAATGGTGCATACTCAGGGAGAACACTTATACCTAGAAATTTACTAAGGGATCATCTTATAATGCTACCACCATACTAAGCAAAATAAGATGCATAAAAGATAAACATCACATGCAATAAAAATATGTGACATGATATGGCCATCATCATCTTGTGCTCATGATCTCCATCACCGAAGCATCGTCATGATGTCCGTTGTCACCGGTGCGACACCTTGATCTCCATCGTAGCATCGTTGTCATCTTGCCAACTACAGCTTCTACGAATATCGCTACCGCTTAGTGATGAAGTAAAACAATTACATGGAGATTGCATTGCATACAATAAAGCGACAACCATATGGCTCCTGCCAGTTGCTGATAACTTTGTTACAAAACATGAGGATCTCATACAACAATTTACATCATGCCTTGACCACATCACATCGCAGCAAGCCCTACAAAAACAAGTTAGACGTCCTCTACTTTGTTGTTGCAAATTTTACGTGGTTGCTATGGGCTTCTAGTAAGAACTGTTCTTACCTACGCATCAAAACCACAACGATTTTTCGTCAAGTGTGATGTTTTATCCTTCAACAAGGACCAGCCGTAGTCAAACTCCATTCAACTAAAGTTGGAGAAACAGACACCCGCCAGCCACCTATGTGCAAAAGCACGTCGGTAGAACAAGTCTCATGAACATGGTCATGTAATGTCGGTCCGGGACGCTTCATCCAACAATACTGCCGAATCAAAGTAAGACGTTGGTGGTAAGCAGTATGACTATTATCGCCCACAACTCTTTGTGTTCTACTCGTGTATATAACATTTACGCATAGACCTGGCTCGGATGCCACTGTTGGGGAACGCGGTAATTTCAAAAAAAATCCTACGTATCACGCAAGATCTATCTAGGTGATGCATAGCAACGAGAGGGGAGAGTGTGTCCACGTACCCTTGTAGACCGAAAGCGGAAGCGTTTCAATAGCGCGGTTGATGTAGTCAAACTTCTTCGCGGTCCAACCGATCAAGTACCGAACGCATGGCACCTCCGCGTTCAGCACACGTTCAGATCGATGACGTCCCTCGTGCTCTTGATCTAGTTGAGGACGAGGGTGAGTTCCGTTAGCATGATGGCATGGCGACGGTGATGATGATGCTACCGGCGCAGGGCTTCGCCTAAGCACTATGATGGTATGATCGAGGTGTGTAATTATGGAGGGGGGCATCGCACATGGTTGGGAGAGAAACTTGTGTGTCCTAGGGTGCCCGCTGCCCCCATATATAAAGGAGGCAAGGGGGAGGCCGGCCGGCACCTGTAGGCTCGCCTGGGAGAGAGGAGCCCTACTAGGACTCCAAGTCCTAGTAAGAGTCCTGCTCCCGGGAGAGGGGGAAGGAAGCAGAGGGAGAGGGAGTAGGAAAGGGGGGCGCCCCCCTTCCCTAGTCCAATTCGGGGAGGGGGCGCGTGGCCTGCCCTGGCCGCCCCCCTCTCTCTCTCTCCACTAAGGCCCAATGCGGCCCGTTAGTTCCCCGGGGGGTTCTGGTAACCCCTCCGGCACTCCGGTTTTATCCGAAACTTTCCGGAACACTTCCCGTGTACGAATATAGCCGTCCAATATATCAATCTTTATGTCTCGACCATTTCCAGACTCCTCGTCACGTCCGTGATCTCATCCGGGATTCCGAACAAACTTCGGTCATCAAAAACACATAACTCATAATACATATCGTCATCGAACATTAAGTGTGCGGACCCTACGGGTTCGGGAACTATGTAGACATAACCGAGACATATCTCCAGTTAATAACCAATAACGGAAGCTAGATGCTCATATTGGCTCCTACATATTCTATGAAGATCTTTATCGGCCAAACCGCATAACAACATATGTTGTTCCCTTTGTCATCCGTATGTTACTTGCCCGAGATTCGATCAGGGAAAGTGAGATCTAATAAAGATAGTATGATAAGATTAATATATTTTGGGTATTTTATAATATAGATGCAAAAAGTAAAGATGCAAATAAAGGTAGATTGGAAGCAAATATGATAAGATATAGACCCGGGGGCCATAGGTTTCACTAGTGGCTTCTCTCAAGATAGCATAATTATTACGGTGGGTGAACAAATTACTATCGAGCAATTGATAGAAAAGCGAATAATTATGAGATTATCTAGGCATGATCATGTATATAGGCATCACGTCCGCTACAAGTAGACCGGCTTCTGCCTGCATCTACTACTATTACTCCACACATCGACCAACTCCTGCCTGCATCTAGAGTATTAAGTTCATAAGAACAGAGTAACGCATTAGGCAAGATGACATGATGTAGAGGGATAAACTCAAGCAATATGATATAAACCCCATCTTGTTATCCTCGATGGCAACAATACAATACGTGCCTTGCAACCCTTTCTTTCATTGGGTAAGGACACCGCAAGATTGAACCCAAAGCTAAGCACTTCTCCCATGGCAAGAAAGATCAATCTAGTAGGCCAAACCAAACTGATAATTCGAAGAGACTTGCAAAGATAACTCAATCATACATAAAAGAATTCAGAGAAGATTCAAATATTATTCATAGATAAACTTGATCATAAACCCACAATTCATCGGATCTCGACAAACACACCGCAAAAAGAGTTTACATCGAATAGATCTCCACAAGAGAGGGGGAGAACATTGTATTGAGATCCAAAAAAGAGAGAAGAAGCTATCTAGCTAATAACTATGGACCCGTAGGTCTGTGGTAAACTACTCACAGCTCATCGGAGGGGCAAGAATGTTGATGTAGAAGCCCTCCGTGGTCGATTCGCCCTCTGGCGGAGCGCCGGCGAAGGCTCCAAGATGGGATCTCGCGGATACAGAAGGTTACGGTGGTGGAAATTGTGTTTCGTCTGCTCCCTGGATGTTTTCGGGGTACGTAGGCTTATATAGGAGGAAGAAGTATGCCGGTGGACGCCCGAGGGGCCCACGAGACCGGGGGTGCGCCCTATAGGGGGGGCGCCCTCCTATCTCGTGGGAGCCTCGGCTGCTTCTTGACTTGCACTCCAAGTCCTCTGGATCACGTTCGTTCCAAAAATCACGCTCCCGAAGGTTTCATTCCATTTGGACTCTGTTTGATATTCCTTTTCTTCGAAATATTGAAATAGGCAAAAAAATAGCAATACGGGCTGGGCCTCCGGTTAGTAGCTTAGTCCCAAAAATGATATAAATGTGTAAAATAAAGCCCATAAACATCCAAAAGGGGTAATATAATAGCATGGAACAATCAAAACTCGTTCCATAATACTTCATCCCGTAACTAACTCATTATTCACAATGCTTGCAAGGCTTATAGTGATGAGCATTATCGAGAGGGCCCAGAGATACCTCTCCGAAACACGGAGTGACAAATCCTAATCTTGATCTATACCAACCCAACAAACACCTTGGGAGACACCTGTAGAGCACCTTTATAATCACCCTTTAAGTTGTGACATTTGGTAGCACACAAAGTGTTCCTCCGGTATTCGGGGGTTGCATAATCTCATAGTCTGAGGAACATGTATAACTCATGAAGAATGCAGTAGAAATGAAACGGTAACGATCATAATGCTAAGATAACGGATGGGTCATGTCCATCACATCATTCTCCTAATGATGTGATCTCGTTCATCAAATGACAACACATGTCTATGGTTAGGAAACATAACCATCTTTGATTAACGAGCTAGTCAAGTAGAGGCATACTAGGGACAACATGTTCTGTCTATGTATTCACACATGTACTAAGATTCCGGTTAATACAGTTATAGCATGAATAATAAACATTTATCATGAAATAAGGAAATAAATAATAACATTATTATTGCCTCTAGGTCATATTCCTTCAAGTTCGCCATCGCCTATGCGGACGAGACGACAGAGCAGAAGGCCGTCCTGGAGTCCATCTAGGACGATGCCTATGTGTAGGCCTACCGGCACTTCACCCAGCAGGAACGGGCGGCAAACGATGCCCACTTCGACATGCTCAAAGCAGAGATAGAGCCGGAGAGCCGCAGCTTCGGCCGCCGCCCATGTACCCTGTGCTGGGCACGGAGATAGTGGAGATCTCCGACGAGGACTAGGCTACTCTATCTACATAGTACTTAGGTTTTCATTTGCATGCTTTTGTATGGATTTAAGATTTCTAGTATGAGGTATCTGGATGCAGATGAGAAAATTTTAGGTTTGATCGGTCAGTGTTTAGCTATAGATGGTTAAGCTGCTACACAACACTGTTCTTCCATTGTAATCCCGTCTCTTTTTTTTGTAATTAATCCCGTCTTCTTCACCAGCGAGCTCCCTGAGCTAGCGATGAGGACTAGACGATGGATGAGGCTTCCGACCAGGAGCCGGTGCCACCGCCCGTGCCGGTTCATGCCGTGTTCACCATAGAGCAGTTGCGGTCACACTTCGATGCCGTAATGGTGGAACAGCTACCAGCGCTGCCGGTTCGGCATTCCAGCAAGCACAGGAGGACCAGTGCTACAATGTTCGTCTCCCTACACTACAAAAAAAGACACATCAATGACATTTTGGGCCAAACGAAAAATTTTCTGTCATACTTATGACATTTCTATGATGATAATTGTGACAAAAACCGGTATCATCATTGATGTGGTGGGATCCTACTTCTATGAAAAAAAATCATGACAGAAAATGGGCTTTTCGTCCTGGGCGGGCTGGAGACGTAGCTGCATGACATTCTTTGGGCCATGCATGACGGAAAAAACCGTGGTATAAGCGAGGGCGAGGAAAATATCAAGGAGTTCTAGGTTACGGTAGGTGGTCGGGGGTCGAATGATGCGCATTTCTCTCATACACATACGCGCGTGGGTGCGAGGCATTGGGCTCTAACTGAACCCGAGCGAGGCGTTCACCTACTGAACCCGAGCGATTGCACTGCAGGCTACGGGTTACTGAACCCAATCGAGCGATTCCTTCGTTCGCTACTGCTGCTAACTTAAGCCGATCGAACCTGCTGCCTCCTTCCCTTGATGAACAGTGAGCGTCGTTGGGGGGTTGGATGAACAGTTCCTGGTGGGGGTTGGATGAACAGGACCCTGTGGTGTTGCCACTTGATGAACAGGACCCCGATCGATCGAGCCGGTTGGGCGTGGATGAACAGGACCCCGTGGAGGGCTGGATGAACAGGACCCCGTGGAGGGAAGGTTCAACAGTAGCCTGTGGAGGGCTGGTTGAACAATAGCGGGTGGAGGGCTGGATGCACAGTAGCCCGTGGAGGGGTGGTTGAACAGGACCCCGTGGAGAGGGTTGGTTGAACAGTAGCCGGTGGAGGAGCGCACGGTGGAGGCTGGATGAACAGGAGCCCGTGGATGAACAGTCACAGGCGGAGGCTGGAGGAGGTCGACGGTGGATGAACAGTAGCCCGTGGAGGCTGGAGGAGGTCGACAGTGGAGATGAACAGTATCCCATGGAGTCCTGCTTATGGACGCCACACCCTCCCAATGATCGGGACCCCCTTTCGACCGTAGCGCCTAACACAAGTCCATTTCTCTGTTTTGCAAGACGCCACACCGCCCCGATCAACAGACCCGTTTGACCGTAGGAGGTCCAGCAAGTCTGCTTCTCCGTTTTGCGGCACGCGGCACCTCCCGATGAACAGATCTGTTTGACCGTGGCGGTCGAGCGTAAGGCCGCTTCTCCGTTCTGCGGTACGCTAGGCCTCGTTTCCATCGGCTGTTCGGTCAAATCCAGTTGGCTCCCAATGAACATCACACGTTTTGTTGCCTCCCGATGAACACGACGCATTCCATTGCCTCCCCATGAACACGGCGACGACGCAGTTTCTCCGTTTCGACCCAGCCATGTACACGATCCCTGGCCGTACGTATGCGCGAGTAGGCGTTCGAGACCCCGCCCGTATGTACCTACGTGGCCGTATTTTCTTTCTTGCACCCTGGCCGTTGTATGTATGTGTACATGCCACGGGCGCGCCTCTACTACGACACGTGCATTCCTCTACTACGACACGTGCACGCCTCTACATGACCAGTATGTACGTACACATTCGCGACAAGAATGACAACGCTACTTACGCTTCGACCATGTAGGTCCCAACTGTCAGACACTTCCTTGCGTGTGAAGATGTAGCTGGTGGGTCACAGCAGTCAGGGGGCGAATCATTATTTTTGCCCGTAATATGGACGCACTTCCTTGCATGCGAAGATGTAGCTGGTGGGTCCCAGCATTCAGGGGGCAAATCATTATTTTTGCCCGTAATATGGACGCACTTCCTTGTGTGCGAAGATGTAGCTGGTGGGTCCCAGCATTCAGGGAGGAAGCGTTTTTTTCACAAAATACAGTGGCCTGTCCGGTGGGTCCCCGCTGTCAGGTGGAGGAATCATTATTTTCCACGTATTAAGGAGGCACTTCCTTGCTGCGACCGTGGACCCAGCTGTCAGCCTCTCCACGTACTGTACTCTTCCGATGGAAGTCGTTCCTTGACCATGTTGACCATGCTGCACCGAGAGCACCAGGGCGGTGGACGACGGCGAGGCCTAGGAAGGGGACGACGCGGAGCCGAGGAAGACGCGGCAGTGGATGCCCACGTGGAGAGGAGTACGAGGGTTCACTGGTTCGGTTGTGGTGTGAGACTGATGTCGCCGCAGGGCCTGGCGAGCGGTAGGAGTAGTAGGGGGCGATGAGGCCTCAACGGCAGCACAGCCGGCCACTGGAGGCAGGAGCAGGCGGTCTCGCCGGCGGTGGTTTGGGCGGCTGGTGCAAGAAGAGCAGCGATTGAAGAAGCAGTAGGACCATTCATTCAAATCCAACGGTCACTGCTTCTAGAATCGTTTGTTGACTAAGTCGACAAACCCTGCGTATGCGTCAACTTAGTAGGCCCACAGGTCAGCCTCCCAACCGGTGCACCCCAGATGTCAGTGGGAGGAATCATTTTTTTCGCATAATAAGAAGGCAGTTGATTGCGTGCGGCCAGGCCAGCGGAGGGAGTTGGGTGGGCCGGTGAAGCCTGCGCGGCTTCACAACGGGCCACAAGAGGAGGGAGCAGGCAGTCCCGCCGGTGCTAATTTAGGCGACTGGAGCAGGAAGATCAGAGATTGAAGAAGCACGTCAGCCGTTGGATGGACATCCAACAGTCACTGCTGTTAGAAACGTGTGTTGACTGACAAAGCCTTGTGTAAACAAGTCAGCCTCAAAATTTGTGGCATGTACAGCCCATTTGTTATTATTTTTATAAATTTTTACTCATTTTCTAATTCATATGGAATTTATTGTAGCCCATTTTCCATTTTTAGAATTGCTGCCCATTTTCTGGTAAGTACCAGGGTTAAAAAATTGAACTAAATATGTGCGAAATTTTGAAAATTCGCAATTTTTTGCTGGGAACAAAATATTCTTAATCCAAAAATTAGTAGCCATACTAAAAGAAATTTAAAAATAAATTAGTACTATGTCATGTTAAATCTAATGAAATACTCCCTCTGTCCCAAAATTCTTGTCTTAGATTTGTCTAAATACAGATGTATCAAGTCACGTTTTGCTATTGGATACATCTGTATCCAGACTAATCTAAGATAAGAATTTTAGGACAGAGGGAGTATAAAATATCAGTGAAGAACAAAAACAAAAAAAGAAACTAATTTCCCATTTGCTATAATTTTTTTGAATTTTCAACCCCTTTGATATTACATTTAATAGACACTGACCATACTCTTTGGCCAGGCCGGAATGCATCCCTCCTCGTCTTGAAAGATTTGCAGCCTAGTAAGTCGGGGAAAACAAATAGGCCTAGCTGGGGTATTCTTCAAAAATAAATATTGGGCTACTTATTTTCCCAAAGAAAAAATTGTTAGGTTGGTCATGTTGTTAGACGGGCCACAGAGACCACACAACCCAGTTTATAGCCTACTCCTTTGAATTACTACTCAAAAAAAGTTATGCAATTCTGTCATTAATTGACTATACGTTGAAAATGATGTGGGTCCCAGATATCAGCAGGGTGATTTGAGTAAAAAAATGAGGGGTGCATCTGAGTAGTAAAAGAGGCGCTTGCTTGTGTTCGGGAGTGGACCTGGTGGGTCCGTACTGTCATACTCACAACTACAGTCCTCTCCCGATTCACTATGTTGACAGGGCTTGACGGCGGCGCTGCGGCGAGCGCACCAAGGTGGAGGATAAAGTGTTGTCGCCAATGTGCTAGGCTGGGTTGGACGTTCTGATTGAAAAATAAGGACGGGAACTATTTACGACGTTGACTATGAATTGCACGGGTCTACTGGTTGCAGGAAGAAAATGCTGGGAGAAAGAAAACTGGTCTCTATCTTTTCCTAAGAATAATATCGACTGAATGTAACGACACTATCATAGGAAATAATATCCTCCTGTTAAATCGTGAATTTAAAGAACTGGTGCATGAGCATTTAGCTTTATTTATTTACTTAGTTATTTATGTTTAGGGGACCATGAGCATGTACCTGGGCCGGATTCATGTGAGAGCCTCCCTTCCAGTTAATTATGGGCTCAACTATTGGGCCTTCATCAGTGGGTTGCATGTTATCAACAAGTGGAAAATGTGTTCCGTACCAAAAATAGTATGCGCTACGTACGGTACGGGGCACTAAAGGATCGGACCATGCAACGACTTCCAAAACATTGTGTTTGTCATTCTAACAACACATTTATTCAACCAACAGACGAAATATACTACTGATTGTACATTGAAAACAGCAGCAGCAACAACAACCAGGGCTGGGGGTGCAACAAAAGTAGTAACCAGGCCAGAAGAGTAAAGACGCAACTCTCTCTTCCAAACCAAACGCCAGCCATCATTATAAAAGGGCTACCAAAAAGAACAAGTCTATGCATCAAACTAAGTAAAGATCTTACTACACCAAGTGTACGCATCTAACTAACTGGCTCAGTGAGACATTACTATTTATTAAGCTGTGGAGATTGGCTGACGGCTTGAACCAGATGGGTGCATGACGGGGGAAACTCCAGCCAGTAGGTCGAAGTCTGATACTTGCGGCCCTCTCTCCTACTTTGGGTTGCAGAGCGTGGCGGCACATATCAGGGTATGGTGCATGCAGAGACGCATGGTACGCTATGTACACACAGTTTTTCCCGATGAACGAAACCGTGCTGCCATCATGATCCTTGCCGTTAGTTACCTCCTGGTTAATCAGGTAATTCAGTCTGAGAAACAGAGAGCGTGTACCAAGGCTACTTACCAACCTCCAGTTAAAAATTCCTGAAGGCCCAGAGAAGCTGGGATCCTGCTCAAAGACCTTGCAGTGTCTGTGATTGTATTCCCCGAAACAACACGTCCGGAACGTGCGAACGATCATCAATCGTTCGCCATCGTCTGATCGAGCCAGGAACCACCTGCAACTGCCATGCCGCTTTTCTTTCAAAGGTTCTAGGATTAGGAAGGGTAGGGACACCAGGCGGCCTACAACATCATATCAAGTTGGAGCCAAATAAAAAAGGCTCTTAATGTAGTCAATCTTAAGAACAGCATGTTATGAGCATGAATATTTTTCAGTAAATGTTGACAGTAATATAAGCAAGCCATCATGATATCATAGGAAAGAAAGTAACATACTGCTGTAATAGCTGTTTGTAGCAATGACTAGAGTAGGCCAGCAATACGTCCAGCCATAGAAGGAGTCGACAGTGTAAATGAAGCCCTTGTGTTCAATGGCATCACAGAACCATGGAGGATGTATGATTATGCGATGGACGTGCAGATTTATCCACTTACCACAGTGACCTGTGAGATAGGCGAGACCGCGGTTGAAGAACGCAATTAGCCTGAAGTCTTTATACTTCGCAGATCTTGTGGGCACTTGGCAGATTACAACCTTGACCAAATCAAACTTGGCATCATGTTGGATACTGTAAGATTCCGAGTATTCTAGGCTGCGGTGCCAAAGCAGTGCAGTGTTAATTGAAGGAAGGGGGATCAATCGCTGGGTGTAGACCTCCATCAGCATCCAACTGCCGTGGCCGTTGATGAGCACAATCCAAGATGTGTTCATGCCAACCCAGTACATACCGTTAATGTAGTTGAGGGGGACGGGGATCGGATCGCAGTCAAGAGGGTTGATGCTCGCCACCCTACGATCGTTATGCTATGTGACATGCCGTTTCTGAAGGTCAGGCGGCATCAGCAAGCAAGGAGCTGGCTTAAAAAGCTCCGGCCTGAGGGCTTTGAGTAAATGGTACAGCCCTGATGAGCACGTGGCGAGCGGCATGGTACTGAGATTGTCCACACGTGAAACAATGAGCTTGATTACCTCTATGGGGAGCGAATTCCGGCCACTCTTTCGGCGGACGCTGCTCGATTCTGCCATTGTTAGTGCTTGGGTTTCAGATGAGGGGGGAGGCGCCTTGGCGGGGATGGAAGATTGGATGAGATTATGTGCGGACAAAGATGGAGAAGCGAATATGTGCTGTGGGAAGTGGACTGGTGATGATGACTACAGCATGCCGCTTGACTTACGAGACACATACCGGCATCGTAGGGTCATATCGATGCTAGGCAACTTGCTTGAGTGATCACAGTACTGGTACTCCCTATAGTACCTACTACTATGCCCTAACTTGCTTGAGTAGAGTAGTAGTGGAGTAGGACTCTGCTCTACTACTAGCACTGGAGGAGTAGTACATTCTAATCTAAAATAGTTACAAACTTCAATGCCCAAGCATGGAACGACTACAAACCGCCATCGGTGCTAACTCCAGTCCCCAGCAAACGTTCACTGGGAGACATGGTAGTTGCAAACGCCCCGCGACGCAGTTATAGTACATGTGTAAGGGTGGCGGTTTCGTCAAATACTATGGCTTAAAAACAGGCCACCGTCGGATGGAAATCTGACGGTTACGTGGGATTCGCCAGGATTGAGCTCATGGCGAACAATCGCTAGATATCATTACTAAAAAAGGTTAAAACACCCGGGGCTATAACTTGCACCGGCTGACCACTAACAATGATACTAACATAGTTGTAAAATGGTCAAAGACCGTGTCTACGTGGTGTTTGGAATTATACGCAAAAAAATTAGCAAGATGCCCGTGCATTGCACGGAACATCAAGATGCATTTTTTTTACAAAACACCTGTTGTGATTGACCCATGCAGGAGTAATCCCATGTGTAAAAACTAATGATATCTCGAGAATTTTATCGGAAAATGGTATCGCGACCATTTCATTGAAAAAATGATATCTCGAGAAACATGATAGATAAGGTGAGGAGGAGTGAGGCGTGGTGGTGACTGGTGGTCGAACTGGGCGGAGGCATGGGGATGGACGGCGCCGGCAGCGGCCACCAAGCCAGATTGTTCCAGAGACTTTCCTTTTTAATTGCTCAGCAATGAGGTTGTGGGAGATAAGGATGAACAAGGCAAGGCCTTATCTATAAATGTGAAGAGAGGTGCGGGTATCTTTTGTAAAATTGTCATAGTTTGCTTTCTATCCATCAGATATAGATCGGACAGTCTATATTATAAGATGGCAGGCACACCATCATCACCAACTCGGTTTTTTCTCTACTCCTACTCCTATAAAAGACTCAGTTGCTGATGATGAAGGCGATGAGGCGTGTTCAGCCGGGCGTGCAACGGACGGTGCAGTACTATGCGATCTGTTATAAAAAACAAAGAAAGTAGTAGAGATAGAGATAAGAGTAGAGATAGAGACTTAGGGAGGAGCACCATCTACTGCTTCGTGTGCTACTCCTACGCTCCGTTCGGCAGCCGCAACGTCCCCTACAACCACTCCCTCCTGCGCTCCATTCGGCGGGCGCTATTGAAATCTGGGGAGTGCACTCTCGTGACTGCTGGCAGCGACAACTTCACCGACGAGGCCTTCTTCCCGGACCTCGGCAACCTCTTCCTCAACGACATGGGCGACAACCTCAACGCCAATGGTGCTGCTCCCGTTGCACCGTATGTGTTTCTGTCCTTCCTGTTCGAAATCATCATAGAATTCGTGTTTCTACTCTGTATCCTAGATTCTATCTATTCATCTAGTATGCTAGTCGACATGATTAGTTTAGTCTGTATTATAGCCGTCATGATTTATTTTGTGCTTATTCAGATTAAATCTCGTAGTAACTTGCTCATATATTCAACTGGCGCAACGTCCCCTACAGCCACTCCCATTTCATGGACGGCCTGGTTGATTCCTCCAAGGAGCCCTTCGTCTACTGCCATGAGTGCCTGATGCCGTTTTGGGGCTCGCCGGCGGACATCGTGCATCACCTCACGGATGCGTGCGGTGATCACTACTGGCCGTTGGCGAAGAAAATCAAGTACGAGACGTGCTACCCATTCACCATGCCGGAGTCGCTGGAGGATCACCGCCGCCTGCTAGTCTCAAAGGAGGACGTTAGCGTCTTCCTCTTGATCGTGGGTACCGGCGAGGCCCGCGCAGGCCGCCGCCCCGACTATGTAGTGTGCGTCACGGGTGACGCCGCTGATGCTGACACTGACATGAGGCCGATGTACGGGTGCATGCTCACTGTTACTACCCCTCAGAGGTACGTGGGCGGCGACACCGGCTCCATCATGATGACTAGGACTGTGCCGAGCTGGGACCTTCCCGTCGATGTGGACATGGAAGATGCATGGTAGGATCCCCCCCCCCCAACGTGGTGCACGGGGACTCCAAGGAGGTTCACCTGGACATATGCATTACCAAGTTAAATGTTGATCATTAGTCTTCGCTCAATGTAATCTGCTGTCTAAGTATGTGGAGACTTCCATGCATGATCTTGCTCTATTGGAGTATCGCGCATGAATAATAGTGTATCCATTTATGGTTTAGTCTAGAGTCTTCCATGTATGAATTTTTACTGCAGTACTGGTCAAAGACTTACACTGAACCATTTCTTACATCTCCTCTGCCCCCTTCCAAGTCATCCTGATTTAATCCTTCCGTCTAGGTGTATAAGGGCATGGTTAATAGTATAACCAACTGTTGACTATAAGAAAGTGCCATGTCATCTGTAGCCAACATGCATAACAATCGATACTCAAAAACTAATTCTTAAAGATCACTTCTTGCAAAGCACAATAAGTGTTATTTCTTCACAAGTTTTGGATACAGGTTGAATAGTTGAACGCTTTTGTTTGCAAAAGATAATTTTTTATCTATTTCATCCGGATGTTTATGAGCTCTAGAGATGAAATAATACCCGAAGAAACCTATCGATACCCGTTACACATGAGATGACCCCCACATACATTGTCAAAATAAACAACTCCCCGATCAATGCATTTCACTCTTCCATGCAACGCACGGGCACCTTACTATAGATTAGTACGACCAAAAATTAAACTAACATTATATATAGTACGATAAATGCTGATGCATGTCACCTAAAATTATATCATTGAAAACTATGTTCAAATACGAATCAAACGATATAGTTTTTGTTGACATGCACTAACATTTTGTCAGTTAAATCTTTAGTCAAATTCAATGGGGGACTAATAAACCACGACCGATGTAGTACTAGTGTAGAGGGCGGCGCTGCACAGGAGTCTCACCCCACTCGTGGCTTGGCATCACAAAACCCAACCATTCCCAGTAAGAAGTGGCCTGGTAAAATAAACGGACAAGCAACCATCACATCCCTCTGTCGTTTTTTGCATTTCATCTCTCTGCATTTACTTTCTCCGGTTCATCTCGCACACTCGATCCCTAGCTACTACTCCTAGGGCCAGTTCTTTTGGCGGCTTAAAAAAATAAGCCATCTCTTCCCCAGCTTTTCCCATAAGACTAGTCAAAGTGGAGAGTAACATTAAGGCGCCTCACTCATTTATTTGGGCTTCTAAACTACTGCTAGTACCTCTGTCCTGGATTATTCGTCACCATTATAATTTGTGCTAAATTTTGACCAAAGATTTAACTGATAAAATATTAGTGCATGTGACATGCACAAACATTTCATTAGTTAAATTTATGATCAAAATTTGACCGAGATTATAATGGGGACCAATAAACCAGGACAGAGGTAGTAGTAATGGGATTACTAATCTAGAGCATAAACGAACTGGCCCTGGTACTCCTACTAGTAGTAGTACTCAAGTTGGAATTCCAACTGCACGGCACAACTTGTTAGGCAAAAAATTCGATACAGGGTGTAGAAAACGGTTTGGGAATTTGCATGCCTTTCCGACCAGTGCGATACTCCGTACAAAGTATGACAGAGAAATAACCACAGAGAAGGGAGCTAAAAGTTAACAATGAAACAAGCATTTTTGCATTTGTTTTGCATTGAATCGTTCCACAAGCTTGATTAGTGTTGTTTTTCTACTTTTACAAAAACCGCGTCATAATGTTAAAACGTGCATTTGCACGTACATAAGTAATGGTAGTACTCCCTCCGTCTAGGTGCATAAGTCTTCCCTCCTTCTTGGTCACTGTGCACAACCAAAGATGACTTATTCACTTGGACGGAGGGAGTAGCACAGTCTGCAAGCATATATAGAGAGAAAGACGTGTAGTGCGATAGTATATAGTAAAGTTTGTGCTATATGCACGTACTTACAAAATGCATACGGATACACAAGGTTTCCAAACTTCCCCTTTTACATACTTAATTAAGTACGCTAATAATTCCCGAACGTTCGGGATTTATCATTTGCGTCCCAAAATTAATGAGATCGCCTTACGAAACTAAATTATACTCCTACTAAAAGCCACGGCGCTCACAGGAGCGCTTGCGGCGCGCCACGAGTGCCCTCGTGCACGGCCGTTTCCCAGCGCACCGACACAACGCCTCTTCCTCAGCCTCGCAACTTGTTAGGTGCTGATTGGCGCCTTGTCGACGGGCGAGCGCGATCTCACCGGTGTGGTGATCCGGCGCCAACAGGTACTCCTCCTTGGTGGAAGCGTGCACCCGGTCCACGTACCGCCAAGCGTAGATGAGGCGCTTGGGCCCGACTGCACTCAGGGCTTTGGCACAGGCGTCCTCCGCCACCCTCACGGCCCTCGCACGAGCCTTATACCAATGAGCCAATTGCCTAACTCTCTCGGACGCGACATAGACCTGCCAGGTAGCTTGCCCCGTGGTGCGCTTCTTTTCCTCGGCCTTCTTTTCCGCCTCTATTTTGGCGTGCTCTGCCGGAGGCAAAGCCTCCCACAAGACGACATCCATTTCTTTCCAAAGCTCCTCACGGCTGGGAGGATCGGCGGGCGGCGCGACATTCTCCTCGTAGCGGGGAGCCGACGCATCCTCCGACGTGCGTGCTGGCGAGATTGGGAACGCCAACGCATCTACCTCGACACGTCGCGGCGAGGAGTGGAACGACGACGCGTCCTCCTCAACTAGTGGTGGCGAGGAACGGAATAGCGACGCGTGACCATCTGCGCGGTGCAGCGAGGGGTACCTAGGGCTTGGGAGGGGCGATGCCATAGTGGTCAATGTGAGAGGGAGGGGGAGGAGATAGCGATGACCATGAGCGTTCTTCCGAATGCCATGGGAGGTGCAGTATTTATAGCGAGCAATGGCACACCTATGTAAGATATGGTGAAGTTGATCGACTTAATCGCCGCTCCGGTTGCATCAGCGACATGTGGGCGGCCGTGTTGGGCCCTTATGTCAGTGACCCAATGCACCTGCAGTTAAGTAACTGAAGCAGCGTTTCGTAAGATATGTTGCATGATTAACGTAACGGCTATGTGGGCATATTTGTTGGAGTAAATTATGGGGAGGGAAGGGGTGGAATTGTTGCTGGTCACAACGGATTGGACGAGCGCGGGGGAAGGAGAGTCATGCATGCAGATTTTTTTTCCACACGGGTTGGAGTGGTGGGACCGCCGGAGGGAGAAGGAGAGTCTAGCAAGCATATTGTTTTCACACATGGAGAGGAAAATATTTGGAGACGAATGGGGTTCCTGCAGGTATGGGGAACGGTGCATAATAAGTCATCTTGCAAGCCGGGCTAGGTATAGTCTCAAGTCATTAAAAACATACACACCCCATACATGTTCATATTTCAAGGTGCACTAAATTATTGCATGCGATGATTAAGGCTGGCCATAATGGTAGTATCTTAGTTGGTATCATACACACGAGAATAGCAAACATGCTGATGTGGCAAAGAATTAAAGAAGATAGGGGGGTTAGAGTAACTAGTGTTCATGCATGCATGCAATGCGATAATGCATTGGTAAACACATTTTTTTGTGAAGAACGATAGCATTACTTGAGTACTTTTGCAGACTACAAAAACTATTCCACCGCCTCTATCTTGGTAAGAGTAGGTGAAATTGTTGAATCGAGCCCTTTAAACTAGAAGGGAGGTAGTAGTACTCTAATAGCTAACCTTGTTGTGATGACTAGATAGGACATGGCATGCCCCTGGACGGAGGAACTAGTCTGCATTGTGCATTTAAGTTTTGTCTGAAGTCAATGTACCTCTACTTTGACCAAACTTATAGAAAAATGTATCAACATTCACAGTGTCAAATCAATATTTTTATACTCACTATAAAACATAGTTCTTATACTCATTATAATCAGTATTGTAGATATTGATATTTTTAGTATAAATTTGGTCAAACATTTTGCAAACAGTTGACAGAAGTAAAAAGGACCAGAGGAAGTATCATGCATGCGGAGTAGGCAAAAAAATTGCTCATTTATAGCCGGTCGAAGTTTCAAAGGGCGTGACCGCGCGAGGCAGGCGAAGGTCGTGGGAGGTGTGAAGGTTGACGGAATTAAGTGAAGTTACATCCACACGCCAGCATGGCGTGCGAACAGGTAGAAGCTATATCGTCAGGCCTACGATATGGGTCTAGTAGACATGACAACTAGTGGGTCCCGCATAGTACTTGAGAACTCTTTGGGGGCTTGAAGCCATTTATCCACCGAGCAAGCCGACAACCCCATGCCGTCCGCACGCCCTGCTCGCCCCCGTCTTCTACTAGTACAGTACCTTACTACAGTTTGCTCCCAGTCGTCCCGTCCTTTCACATTACACCAGTTCAACTTCTCCTAACCCTCCTCCAAAACCATGGCCTCCCAAATCTCCATGGTCGCTGCTGATTGCCAGGTTAGAGCCATAATCGGCGATGAGTTCATCGTCATATACACACGTGGATCCGCGACGGTGAAAGCATGCCTTGCTCACTTCCTATGCATGTTCAACAGTTCAAAGGATGAGTGGGTCGCTGGGCTAGATGTTGAGCACACCACAGTCCTGGAAAGAGTGAAGATTCTAAAGGAGGCAGAGAAGAAGAAGCCCGCCGTGATCCAGGTTTGCATACATAACGTGTGCTTGGTCTACCACATACCATGCCGATGTTGAGTGCCAAGATTTTAAGAACTTTGTCAAGGACGACAGAGTGAAATTCGTTACTGTAGACTTTAGGAACGACAGGGATGTCCTGGGTCGGATAGGCCTCGTTATAGGCCAGCCCTTTGATCTCCAGAAGGCAAGCCTGCTGTCCTCCTCTCAGCCTTCAATCCTGACCCTGGCAGCAGCCATGATTGATCCTTCGTATGCTAAACTGAAGAAACCTCACCACGAGTTTCATCATGCATGGGAGTCGAAGACATTAGATGAAGATCACATCCTATACACAGCAATGGATGCCTACCTTTGTTTAAATATCTACAAGGGTTGGATGAAGAAGCAAAGCCCAGTGTTCGGTTCAAGCAAAGAAGCGTTAGCGAAGAGGAAGAGGAAGAGGGACGAGGACTAAGTTGAGGACGTGGACTCGGACTCCGAGTAAGGTGGCAGTGCCGTCGCTCAAGCTGGTTCTACTGCAGTGTTAAGCGGACTAGTTGCTTAGTTTTATTTCAGGGGTGTGTTGTGCTGAGCCCCCAGTAGAACTATGTTTATGTTCCTTCTCGTTATTTGAACTTTATATTCTTTCTCGTTATTTGAACTCTTTAGTACGTACAGTAGTACTAGTACTCTATCTTACTACTGTTCTTCTTGCAGTTGGTACTACTGCTCGTATCTTTGTGTTCTTGCTATACTTAATACGTTCGTACTAGTAGTATAATTTGGGTTAGTCGATTTGTGAAAGAAGCTCGACGGAGCGAAGGAAGAAGATGGCAGAGAAGCTACCCCAGTATCTATATTAGGGTGGCAGGGTGCCTGTCGGTGTCAAAACCGGCGGATCTCGGGTAGGGGGTCCCGAACTGTGCGTCTAGGCGGATGGTAACAGGAGACGAGGGACACGATGTTTTACCCAGGTTCGGGCCCTCTCGATGGAGGTAAAACCCTACGTCCTGCTTGATTAATATTGATGATATGGGTAGTACAAGAGTAGATCTACCACGAGATCAAGGAGGCTAAACCCTAGAAGCTAGCCTATGGTATGATTGTTGTAATGTATGTTTTCCTACGGACTAAAGCCCTCCGGTTTATATAGACACCGGAGGAGGCTAGGGTTACACAGAGTCGGTTACAATGGTAGGAGATCTACATATTCGTATTGCCAAGCTTTCCTTCCACGCCAAGGAAAGTACCATCCGGACACGAGCCGGAGTCTTCAATCTTCTATCTTCGTAGTCTGGAATCCGGCGGATAATCATAGTCCGGCTGTCCGGACACCCCCTAGTCCAGGACTCCCTCAGTAGCCCCCGAACCAGGCTTCAATGACGATAAGTCCAGCGCGTTTATAGTCTTCGGCGTTGCAAGGCGGGTTATCCCTTCAAATTCCATGTACCTGCCGAATAGTGCCCGGCTTCATCTTGAATACTGTGTTTCTCGGCTTCTACGCCAAATAATGGCCCTCTTCCACGCATCGCACGAATGCGAAAAGCCAGGGTGTCTTTTGCGTTTCACCCCCTAATTGTGCGAGTCGTCCGCCTATAAAAGAGGCAAGAATCCAGATCCAAACCGCACCATCTTCCTCCCACGAATACTCCATTGAAGCACCTTTGACCTAAAAATCCATTCCACCATGGATCGTCAACGCGGCTCTTCTTCACGCGCTCCCAGCCCACCACCGGGAAATTGGAGGAGGTGCTCTGTCTCGCACAACGAGCTAGTGAAGCTCCAAACGGGGGGATTTCTCCCTCCGGCCTTCATGGTCCCAGTCCGGGCCGGACTGGTCACTTATCAAGGTGGGAGGCAGGCGGAGGACACTCCAAGCCCCAATAAGGGGGAGCGTGTATGCTTCGTCCCCTATCTAATGAGGGGACTCGGATTCCCAATACATCCGTTCCTCCGCGGGCTCCTGGAGTTCTACGGACTCCAGCTCCACCACCTCACGCCCGCCTCTGTCCTGCATATCGCGGGCTACGTAGCTCTTTGTGAGCTATTCCTGGGCATTGAGCCCCATTTCGCACTGTGGAAGAGGTTGTTTTGCCTCGTACCCCGTTCTCACGAGGGGTCCATATATCAAGTGGGCGGCCCCGAAATATGGCGCATCGCCGGGACCGGATACCTATCCGGTACTCCTAAGAAGGCGTCCGAAGACTGGCCCTCGGAGTGGTTTTATATAGGAGACGCCCGCTGCTGGACCAGTCCGGATCGGCCTCCCGGAGTTTAGTGCTGCTCCCTTGAAGAAACGCCTCAGCTGGCGCCCGCGGAGCCCCCGATTGGAGGAAGACAAGAGCGTCCATTATTTGATGGGCCGGATAAGATTAATGGCTCATTCCGGCTTGACCATGATCGGAGTCATGGCGACATGCATCAAGCGAGGGGTACAGCCACTACAATACAGAGGCCACCCCATGTGGGATTTCAACGGGGAAGACGATGCCACCCGGCACGGCCGCAAAGGGCCGGATTCAACCGAGGATCTGGTAAAGACCTTGTCCAGCTTGTACAAGGGGGAGAAGGAGGACTTCCTTCGAACGAACCCTTTGAACGGGTTTTCCATGATCAACCCTAGAGGATGGGTAAGTGAACACCTTGAAGGGCTCTACCCGTGCCTTTGAAGTTTAAGCTTCTTACATTATGTCTTCGGCGCAGGATCTACGCCGGACTGTGGAGGACATGGTGAGTCCTGCTCTGCAACCCGAGGATCCAGAAGGATCCCTGGGTCCGGCCTCCGAAGAGGACCCGGACATCGAGGTGGAGCTGATCGACGGGGTGTATCACCAGCTCAGCATAGACAATGCTCTGGTTGCCATTACGGCAGACTACCCCGGACTAAGTCCGGCTTCCCAGGTGACCGCGACCGAAGTCCGGACACCGTTATCTCTTCCCTGCCCATTTCTGACCTTCGCGAATGATGGTATTTTGCAGGAAGCGCCTTTACGGCAGAAGCGAACTGCGGCGGTGACCAACAGAGGCCATCCGAACAAGCGGCGGAAAAGGAGCGCAAAGGCGATGTAAACGTCGCCGCAAAGGTATAGCTCAGATTCAAATTTTGAGCAACGTCCGAGGAAACGCTGAGTGCTCATGATCTTTGTAGGAGAAAAAGCGCCCACCGGACGCGGGCGTAGAAGTTGCCGATCCAACCTATCTGGCCAGCTCCAGCGCCCGGCACGGAGGAGGCAAGCGAAGACGCAGCCGGGTCCTTCTCCAACGGAGGACACCGACCGATGTCGCCACCAAATCTGAGGTGGAGCGCCATGAACCATAGGCGCCACGACAAGTGTTTCGTGAGGCGTGCTTTTCCCCGGAGGCATTGGATGCCTTTAACGCAGGGGACGCGCATCTCCGTGCCGCTCAAGATGGTTTTACCCGAGCCACGGAGCAGTATGCGAAAGACATACGGGTAAGGAAATTTTAATGGTTGTACATACCAGTAGCCCCCGAGACTTAAAGTAGTTATACTAACTGATTTAAGGATCATTTGGAATCGCAGGTTCTTACCGAGAAGAACTCCCAGCTGTCCCGGGAGCTGCAAGATTGCAAGGCCCAACTGGAGGCCGCACTTGCTGCCGCAGGAGGAGATGCAAAGACCCCTCCTGGTAACACATTTTTATTAATAAACATAAGCGCTGTGCAGCGTGCGCGCAAGTCTAATAATGACATTGCAGGTACCGCTGGACAACATCCGGACAGGCAAGCATTGCTGCGCCAGCTAAAGGCCGGTGAGAGTGTGCTGAATAGGGTTCAGCAGGAAAGGAACAAGCTCCAGGATGCCAATGCCAAGCTCGGAGAAGAGCTGAAAGGCGTTCAGGCCGAGCTGTCCGGCTCCGTTAAGGAGAATCAGCGACTTCGTCGCGGCATTTATAGTAAGTGCTTGAGCGGACTCTTTTGAAAAGAAGAGTTCGGCGAGGAAGTATTTTGACATGATTTGTCTTGTAGGTATACTCACGGGTCGTCCTGCAGAGGAGATGCCCATATCAGCGGGTGATCAACTTCCCGAACTTTTGCAACTACTCGACCGAGTTCGGCAGGCAATGAGCGGCATCGTTCAGGCTTTATGGCCAGCCCTCACCCTACCCGAGAGCCTCGGGGAGCTTGCGGAGAAGCTGCAGGGAGTGCGGCAGCGCCTGCTTGTGGAAGATTTCGCTTGCCGTCAAGGTGCAGTGGAGGCTTGAGCCATGGTGAAGACGCGGTACAAGAAGGCGGACCCCAACCACATGGCCGAAGTTGGACCGGTGGGGCCCGATGGGAAGGAGATCCCTGTGAGTTTAGTGTACAGCCAAGTAGAGTTGGCTGCTAAATTTTCCCAACGGGACTATAAACTAGACAGCCTGTTAGACGGGATTGAGGAATACAATCAGTAAATTTCACAATGTATGTTATCCTTTAAAGTGACATGTGAAATGCCTTCTAGCCGGATTGTAGATCGTTTGTCTTTGCCGACCTTTTCGCTTCAACCTCGGGACCCTAGAGTCCGGAGTGTGTCCGAATACCTCTTTGGTTGAGAAACAACCGTGGTATGCATGGAGACCAGCCGTAGGGGTCATTAGTGCTTTATCAGACAAGTGCCCAACTAGTTATGTTATATTACATGGTTAGTAAGAAACATCTTCCAGGGAGAATAGTTCCGTTAAGGGTTCCTTTCGCTGGGAGGCATGCCCTAAAGTGCATGTCCGGACTGCAAAGAAAGCAGTAAAACATCTGGGGGCAGATAGATAAAATAGTTAAAAAGTCATCTTTTAAATCACCGATCGAATATTTCCTTAAGAACGCTAGCTTTCGGCTTCACCCGGTCCGAGGTACACATCCGGTGACCCGCAAGAATAATCGCAGAGGTGCTCCTTTACCTCCTAGCCGAACAATCGGGAACGTAGGGGTAAGCACAGGAGCCAGGCAACCCAGCTTGGCCAAAACTTAAGTAATATCGATGCATATAATGGCGAGTAAAAGGTACATGTGGAAGCTTGACACATGTGCTGGGTATGAAACCCGTATAATTGAGCTTCTTGCAAAAGAAGCCCCCAGGAATAATGAGTGCGGGTGGCACATCATGCGTATGTAAAGAGTGCGGAAATAGGCCCGTAAGGGCTTTCAAATAAAAAGGATAAAAAGAGAAATAAAAGACAGTCGAAGTGTAAAGTTTTGGACGGGGGAAGGGGACTAACTCTTAGTCCGGCGCTAGGCATAGAATCATTTGGAGGCGGGCTGCGTTCCATGGGTTCGGCTCGAGTCGGTTATCCGACGATTTAAGTAAACGGTATGTTCGCCGGTCGATTACTTGATCGATAATGAAGGGTCCCTCCCATTTGGGCTTGAGCTTGTCCTTTTTCTTGTCCGCAGCGAGAACTAGTTCACCAACGTTGTAAGTCTTGGCCCGTACTTCTGCCTTTGATATCTTGAACTGCTGGCGATAGAATGCGGAACGAGCCTTCGCGACGCCACGTTCTTCCTCCAATGTGTCCAAGCTGTCCTACCGATCGAGCTCGGCTTCTCTTTCCTCATACATGCGCACTCGAGGTGACTCATGAATAATGTCGCAGGGCAAAACTGCCTCTGCGCCGTATACCATAAAAAATGGTGTGAATCCGGTAGTACGGTTGGGCGTTGTCCGCAGCCCCCAGAGTACAGAGTCGAGCTCCTCGACCCATTGTGTGTCGGATTTAGTAAGTGACCTTACTAGTCTGGGTTTAATGCCGCTCATTATTAGACCATTTGCTCTTCCCACTTGACCGTTGGTTTAAGGGTGATAGACTGACGCGTAGTCGAGCTTGATGCCCATATTTTTGCACCATGATTTAACCTCATCGGCTGTGAAGTTCGTGCCGTTGTCGGTGATGATCTTTGTGGGGACTCAGAACGGTGTACCACCCCGATATAAAGTCTATCACTGGTCCGACTCTGCCGTTTTGACCGGTTTGGCCTCTATCCATTTGGTGAATTTATCAACCATGACCAATAGGTACCTTTGCTTGTGGGTTCCCCCTTTAAGGGGTCCAACCATGTCAAGCCCCTGCACCATGAACGGCGGGTAATGGGTATGGTTTTGAGGGCGGTGGGTGGCATATGGCTCGACTAGCAAAGAGCGACAACCGACGATCACTGGACCAAGTCACGTCGTCCGCCGAGCCGTCGGCCAATAAAATCCTGTACGGAATGCCTTTCCTACAAGGGCCCGGGCTGCTGCGTGGTGTCCGCCTAGTCCGGCATGAATTTCAGCCAGGAGGTTTCGCCCTTCCTCTTCGGAGATACACCTTTGAAGGACACCGGTTGTGCTTTTCTTATAAAGTTCTCCCTCATGTACCTTGTAGGCTTTTGATCGCCAGACTATGCAGCGGGCCTTGTTTTGGTCTTCGGGAAGTTCCTGCCTAAGTAAGTAGGCTAGGAAAGGTTCTGTCCACGCGGCGATTACTGCCATTATAACGTGGGTTGAAGGTGTTATGTCGTCTGCTGAATCATCGATTGATGCGGTTATTTCCGGTTTATCGCTACCGGGCTCCTCTTCCCATAGTACGGATGGCTTGAAGAGCCGTTCCAGGAAGATATTCGGAGGGACAGCATCAAGTTTCGCACCGACGCGTGCCAGGACGTCGGCCGCTTGGTTATTATCTCGGGCTATGTGATGGAATTCAAGTCCTTCAAACCGAGCTGACATTTTTAGGACAGCGTTGCGATATGCTGCTATTTTCGAATCCTTGGCGTCGAAGTCTCCGTTTATTTGGGATATTGCAAGGATTGAATCCCCGCGCACCTCTAGGCGTTGAATGCCCATGGAGACCGCCATCCGGAGACCATGTAACAGGGCCTCGTATTCGGCTGCATTGATGGAGTCCGTGTACATTATTTGAAGTACATACTGGACTGTGTCTCCTGTTGGGGACGTCAGTCCGGCCAACATTTTGGAGCCGTCGAAATGCATAGTCCAATTGGAGTATGCGCCGTACTCTTTAGGGAGTTCGGCTTCAGTCCATTCGACGAAGTCAGCTAAAACTTGTGACTTTATAGCTCGTCGAGGTTTGTAAGTTATGTCGAATGGTAGGAGCTCAATGGCCCATTTTGCAATTCTGCCCGTTGCGTCGCGGTTATTTATAATGTCATTGAGTGGTACTTCAGAGGCCACTGTTATCGAACACTCTTGAAAGTAGTGCCGGAGCTTCCGAGACGCCATGAACACCGCATATGCTATCTTCTAATAGTGCGGGTAACGGGATTTGCAAGGGGTTAACACAGTGGATACATAATACACTGGTTTTTGAAGAGGGAATTTATGCCCTTCTGTCTCTCGTTCGACGACGAGGACCGCGCTTACAACTTGATGTGTAGCTGCGATGTACAACAACATTGGTTCGCCCAGAGTGGGCGCAGCCAGGACCGGATTTGTTGCCAGTATGGCCTTTATTTCTTCGCGTCCGGCAGTGGCAGCATCCGTCCACTCAAAGTGTTCGGAGCGCCTGAGGAGGCGATAAAGGGGCAGCGCCTTTTCTCCTAGATGGGAGATAAAGTGACTTAAGGCTGCCACGCATCCTATTAATTTTTGTATTTGTTTGAGATCCTTTGGAATATCCAACTGTGACAGAGCTCGGATTTTGGACGGATTTGCTTCAATTGCTCTACCGGATACAATGAAGCCCAATGACTTTCCGGTGGTACCAAAACGCATTTTTCGGTTTAAACTTGATGTCATATGCTCTTAGGTTTTCGAATGTGAGCCTCAAATCGTCTACTAGAGTTTCGACGTGTTTTGTTTTGACGACTACGTCGTCTACGTATGCCTCGGCTGTTTTGCCGATCTGGGTGGCCAGACATGTTTGAATCATGCGCTGATATGTTGCGCCGGCGTTTTTAAGTCCGAAGGGCATCGTGTTGAAGCAGAATGGTCCATATGGAGTGATGAATGCCGTTGCGGCTTGGTCTGCTTCCGCCATCTTGATTTAATGATAACCAGAGTATGCGTCCAGGAAGCACAATGAATCGTGCCCTACTGTGGCATCGATAATTTGACCGATGCGGGGGAGAGGGAAGGGATCCTTTGGGCAAGCCTTATTGAGGTCTTTAAAATCGACACAGAGGCGCCAGGATTTATCCTTCTTTGGTACCATCACCAGATTTGCTAGCCAGTCTGGATGTTTGATATCTTTAGTGAATCCGGCTTCCAATAGTTTGGCTAGTTCTTCTCCCATTGCCTGTCTTTTGGGTTCGGAAAATCGCTGAAGAGCCTGTTTGACTGGCTTAAATCCTTTTAGGATGTTTAGGCTGTGTTCTGCCAACCTGCGTGGGATTCCAGGCATGTCCGAAGGATGCCAAGCGAAGATATCCCAATTTTCCCAAAGGAATTCGCGCAGTGCGGCATCTACTTCGGGGTTCAATTGTGCCCCAATGGAGACCATCTTTGTTGGGTCCGTTGGATGGACCTGGAATTTTCTTATTTCATCTGCTGGTTTGAAGGAGGTGGACTTGGATCTTTTATCGAGTATCACATCGTCCCTGTTCACCGTAGAGCGCAGCGCGGTGAGTTCCTCTGCCGCTAAGGCTTCAGATAGTGCCTCGAGGGCTAGTGCGGCTGTCTTGTTTTCGGCACGGAGTGCTATGTCGGGATCACTGGCGAGAGTGATTATTCCACTGGGCCCAGGCATTTTGAGCTTCATGTACCCGTAATGAGGTACTACTTGAAAAATTGTGAATGCCTCTCGTCCTAATATGGCGTGATACCCGCTGCTGAACGGGCCCACATGGAACGTGATTTCTTTGGATCTGTAATTGTTCGAAGAGCCAAACACCACATCGAGTGTGATTTTTCCGGTGCAGCGCGCTTCCCGGCTAGGGATTATTCCTCTAAAGGTTGTGCTGCTTTGCTCAATACGGCTCCAATCGATTTCCATTTTTCGCAGAGTTTCCTCGTAAATGAGGTTTAGTCCGCTGCCGCCATCCATGAGGACTTTTGTCAGTCGAGAGCCGTCCACTATGGGACTAAGTACCGGTGATATTGGCGCTCTGGTTGTTGAATTTAGGCTTGTCATTTGGCGTTGAAGGTAATGGTTGTGTCCTCCATGGATTTCTTTGTTGCTACTTGGTAGACTTGGCGAGTCCGCGGATTGTTCGCTTCGCATATTGTTTGATGCGAAGGTCTCAAGACCGTTGATACCGTCTTTGGTGTTGTTGGAGTGGTTTCCGGAGCTAAAAGTTCCTCTCCACTTTTGGCCACCGCCGTAATATCCAACATGCTCGAAGGCTATGTGTTGGGACGGCTCCCTCTCGCACTATGAAGTTCTGAGGTCCATTGAGCCATCCCTCCAAGACGGTTCCGTTTCCCTTATCGGGTTTCGCTTTTTTGTTTTTGCATCGGGGCCCGAATGTAAGGCGCCCTTTTGCTGCGGATTGGGTTTGGGCGGATTATCTCAAAATTGATTTTCAGTTTTCGGAAACTTTCCATCGCACAAGATACCTTCGTACTATGGACGCCAGATCGGTGAAGCGTAATTCTGCGACGATCAATGGCGTTCGAGATTCCTTGTCCGTGCAGTTATTGCGTAAGATTGAGATTGCGTTTTCCTCTCGGCAGTCCTTTATCCTGTCCATAACCGGGAGGAATCGCCCGATAATGATGTCTTTGTTTCGAAGGCTCTTGCCGTATTAGAGATAGATCGCATATGTCCGGGCAGGTGGGTGGAATAAAATCCGGATCCCTGCCCATCTTGGGGCTCAAAGGCGAGGGTTTCGAATTCGGAAGCTTGGTTTCTTTGGAGACAATCCAGCGAGTCCAGGGCGATGCATGATTTTAAGTTCAATGCTCGATCGAAGACCGTCCCTCCGCGGGAATCCGGCATGGAGGGTTCGGGAATCCGTACACGAATTGTTTTCAACACGGGCAAAGAGTTGCCGTGTTGCTCCTCTACCACTGCGACGTGGTGGGTGGCCTGGGGAGAGTTAATCTCTCAGATCGGTTTTAAGCCCAATCTGGTTGTAGTCCGTAGCGACTCCCAGGGCGGCGATGCGATCCAAGAGCTCGTTAACAGACGAGAGCTCTATTGGATCCAACTGTTCGGCAGCTTTAGGGCTGACGCGAAGATTGCTTCCGACGACTTGAGAAGTCATTGCCGAAGCGGCGGCCGGACAGGCGGTCATGAGAAAACCACCAAGCCGGATAGTTTGGCCGGCGGCCAAGGCCCCTCCGGCGAAAACACCATCTTTGAAGACGGGTGGAGGCATCCGCTCTATCGGTGACGACACAGAGGAACTGTCAATGAAAGCACCAATGTCGGTGTCAAAACCAGCGGATCTCGGGTAGGGGGTCCCGAACTGTGCGTCTAGGCGGATGGTAACAGGAGACGAGGGACACGATGTTTTTACCTGTGTTGGGCCCTCTCGATGGAGGTAAAACCCTACGCCCCGCTTGATTAATATTGATGATATGGGTAGTACAAGAGTATATCTACCACGAGATCAAGGAGGCTAAACCCTAGAAGCTAGCCTATGGTATGATTGTTGTAATGTATGTTGTCCTACGGACTAAAGCCCTCCGGTTTATATAGACACGGAGGAGGCTAGGGTTACAGTCGGTTACAATGGTAGGAGATCTACATATCCAGATTGCCAAGCTTGCCTTCCACGCCAAGGAAAGTACCATCCGGACACGAGCCGGAGTCTTCAATCTTCTATCTTCGTAGTCTTGGAGTCCGGCGGATAATCATAGTCCGGCTGTCCGGACACCCCCTAGTCCAGGACTCCCTCAGTGCCCATGAATATGAGTGTTGGGTGTGGAATGCAGTTCGCGGGAAAAAATGGATCGTGCCCAGGGTTAAACGGATGGCGGGGGTAAGGGGGAGCATGGCGGTGGCAGGCGGTTCAGGGGAGGGCGGGACAGCGGCGGCAGGCGGTTAGGCGTGTGGAGGGCTGAGAAGATGAACCGTGCATCAATTTCAGAGGTTGAAGAAGCCCTTCTAGCCATCCATGTTGCATCCAACGGCTCACAAGAGTCGACTGACCCAAATTGCTCCTTCAGATTGTAGGATCCATGTGGCATTCAAGGTCTCGAAGGTAGATTCCGCATCCACACCCGGTTTGCAGGCTCGGCGTGGGCGTGACCGGCTTCCACTGCGACAGCCACCATGCGCGCCTCCTCCGTGCGGGCGGAAACGACAATGACACGCTAGTTCCTCCTCGCCGGCATGCTGGAGCACGCGCTCGTCCTCCTCTTCATACGATGCGTGCATAGACGTGGCTCCACCAGCTGCTCGCGTGCTTGGTAGTGCAGCAGCATCGCGAGGAGGGACTGCCGACGACGTGAACGGGCGAGCCTTCGGCTTCATGGCACAGGGATGGCGACGACACGGCGGTGATGGACGAGAAATTGTTGGTTGGAGCAGGCAGGCGCCGGCATGCGCAACAGCGGCGGCGGCATATTGATTAGTGCGTGTATTTGAGCTTAGTTTAGTTTTATATAGGTTTGGTCAAACTTACAATAAAATCGTACTAGTATACGTAAACGTTAGACTGAGGCAGCGCTTATATTAGTTACCACATCCACGATACGGAATAATGTGCAAGCCCGTGAACCGCGGCCGCACGGTCGATCGAATGGTTCGTCACCGTGTCGCGCTATCCACCGAACCTTTTTGTGTCTGTGAAAACAATCCCCGAATATTACTCAGCTTTTTTTTCCTGGAAAAGTTCTTGACACTACAATATTTCCATATATTTGAATTTAGCTCCAGTTCGTGTTTATTTGGATTTGGACGTTTTAGGTGCGCCCTAGTTTTTTTAATACTGATTTTGTGTGTGTGAGTGAGAGAGAACGTGTTTATCTGTCCATATGTGTGTTGTGGAGGAAGGGCAATGTGGAGACGGTGTGCGTATGATAGAGACATAGAGAGGTGTGAATTTGCAAATAATCATGCATGAGTGAGACATAGAGAGATGCCGATACGTTGTGTATACATGAGAGAACGGTCTTCTATTTTACTTGTGTGTGTGTGTGTGTGAGAGAGAGAGAGAGGAGAATCCGTAACACAACAACCATCTCTCTCGATTCGTCCGTACCTCGCACGATCGCATGTAACACACGCATCAACGCACACATTTTGACACCCTCATCCGGCCCCTGCCCACCTCAAGGCCCACACATCGCTCTCTATCTCGCACGCACAATCTCTTCGTGAAAACCCTGTTTAGCATGTAGCTTTCCGTCACATACACACACATTTCTCTGCATAGGTTTGTTTTCTCTCAATATCTGACATGTGCGCACGCGCGCGCGCGCGCACACACACACATGCACCGCACACACACACACCCCCTCCCCCGAGCACACAATTCTTCCCCATCCAAGGTTATATGGCAACCACTCTCGCTTGTGCTTCTCTGCACCCCAGCATGCACAACACCTCATTCTTCAAAGAGGGCATCGAGGATATCGAAGATGGCGACCACACTATGCAAGAGAATGCGGGGCCATTTGGAAGCAGGATGATGTGACGATGGCTGACTGACTCCTCCCCCCCCCCTCTCTGCCTCCTGCACAAAATTACCAATCCCTCTTTGCCCCGCACAAAATTATCAATCCCTCAACCCACAAGATCCTTCCCCTCTCGTCCATGTTTTTCCAGCTCTCTCATCAAACCTGTTGTCTCTTCTCCTTCCACGTGTACAGAATCCGGATGCACACGCATCTCACGTATATTACATGTCTCCATCTTTATCACAGACCTAACTTCTTCCTCTCTCTATCTCTCTCTGTCTCGTTAGGCTTCCTACTCTCTCATCCACATACATACAATCTTTCCCGCCCTATCTGCTCCATCTTCGCAAGCTTTCTCTAACGTTTCATTCACACATTGGGATGTGTTCAAAATGTTGCTTTTATAATGGATGATGTAGAGTTATGGTTGGTTTTGTTGCATCCTACAAAGTAATAACTATGAAATGCATTTAGATTCTCATTTGACTGGGATTGTGTGAGTTTGAGCATATTGTGAAGTACTATAGACCTTGTGTACATCTTGGAATTCAACAATGATTGTAACTATTGAAATGTATAGACCATTACATTCGAAGTCAGTAGCCCAATATATTTATTTGACAATTACAACAAATGATTAATTCACTACAAACTAAGAAAACAAATGTGTACTCCCTCCATTTTTATTTAAGTCCGCGTATTAGAATTGGTCAAAGTCAAGTTTTGTAAACTTTCAGAAAGTTTATAACAAAAAATATTAACATATACAATAACAAATAAATACCATTAGATTCATTATTGAATGTACTTTCACATCATACATATTTGTTATGGTAAATGTTTATATTTTTCTATAAACTTGGTCAAACTTTAGGAAGTTTGACTTCGGTCAAACATAATATGCGGAGTTAATAAAAATGGAGGGAGTACTAGTAGTTACAAGTACTACTCGCTAGTTGCTTAGTCCAATCACCGAGCACGCCACATGGGGAGTTTAGTGTCACAAAATTTTGAGGTCGGCGGGAAAATCTCCCGCGACCCTGATTTCAGCAGTGGGAAGTTACCATCATAGCCTTCGGAACAGGCCTTCGAATGACGCTTGGTAGGGGGCTATTTTCATAACTTTAGGTTCACCCTACCCAGCCAACCCCACCCCGGCACCCAGAGTAGTACACCTGAATACTCCCCATTTTCTATCCCCATTGCAAAATAGACTTCTCCACGGCACCGCAACCTTCGTGCTCCTCCCCTTCTACATCGGCGCACTCGTCCACCGCAGCGCATCTGCCTCATCGACGACCTCGTACGCCACACTGGAGCCGGTCCACCATCGTCCTCGTACACGGAGCCTCTTCCCCGTCATCGTCTTCCACGGTCTCGGATCTGCTTCCCGGAAGCCGACGCCAAGCATAGAAGCACCACCATCGAGGACAATGAACTGACTCCCGTTGCTACCCATGATGCACAGAGGCTGCCGCGACCATTGTTCTTCTCCTCGATTGGTAATGTGTGTATTGAATCACTTAGAAGTACATGTGCAGTTCCAATTTTTTTCATACCTACCCTTCAAATTTCCTGGTTGCTATTGTTCCCGTAAAAGTAATTGGTTATAGCCTCCATTGTCCAACAGAATATCAGCTTGTAATTGTGTGTCGTTCATGTATCGCGTTGTGCTTGGGTAGGTTATTCATCTCCAACCAGTAGTGTGGCAAATGATGGAAAGTTTTTTAGAACTAGCAAGATGCCCATGCGTTGCACGCATCAAGATGCATTTGTATGAGTAGTTTATCTTGTGGGAGAAAAGGATGAACGAGGGAAGGCCTTATTTGCAAATATGGAGAGGGGTGTGGGTATCTTTCTGCAAAATTACCATAATTTCCTTCCTATCCGTCGGATATAAATCGGACGGCCTATATTGCAGGATGGCAGGCACACCATCATCACCAACTTTGTTTTTTAAAAGAAAAAAGTAGAGAGTAGAGAAGTAGAGATAGATATTAAATATAAAATATATTTAACAGTAGAGAAGAAAGTAAATATAGCAGGGACATCGGGAAAGGATCGCGTGCGGGCGGGAAAAAGCGGTCAGGCATGCGCTAGTTTTGGTGCCTAGCGTCTGGCACGCTTTATAAAATCCAACTCCCACCCACCGCTCTATGCCTTGCCACCACTCTCTCCCCGCTCTGTGCCTCGCCACCGCTCTCTCCCTGCTCTTTCTCGCCTCGCCACCACCACGCCACCATGCCGTCGTGTCGCTAGGAAACTTGGGGATACCGCGGCGTCCGCGCGCGCCCCTCCGATGGCTTCTCCACCGAGATCTGGTTCCGCGGGATGCGCCTCGGCCTTGGCAATTTCGACATCGCCAACGAGGCTGCCTGCGCATACGACGCGGTGGCGTGGCACCTCCAGTAGCCTCATAGAACATTGAACTTCCCCAACATGCCGACGCGGGAGCGGGCGCATGACCTCGTGCCTCTGCCGCGGCTTATCACTGACGAGGATCGTCGCGACAACCGGAGGCGGGAGCACCGTCTCGACAACGCCTAGATGGATGAGGAAGCCATGGCACTGTGGCGCCAACGCTTCCCGCAGGACATCATCAACGAGCGTGAGTTCTACGCACAAAGGAGGGCAAAGAGGGAGAAGAGGAGGGCGGAGCGAGCTGCCTATCGAGAGGACATGCGTACGCGAAAAAAGGACGCTCAATTCAACATGAGGCTAGGAGCAGCGTCGCCCTGGGAATCCGACGATGATCGGTATCTTCACGGCTACATTCAAACGTCGGAGGAGGACATCACCGAGGAGGAGTCGGACGACGAGGAGTAGTTGAACTATCTATTTTTTTATCTATCTATGCTATATCTATGCTTGGAACTATCCTCTACTATCTTTTCTCTACTCTCTATCTCTACTTCTCGATCTTAGCACTGTAAACGCTTTTTTAAAGCACCGCGCATTGCGCTTCTGTTGGAGATGCTCTAACATGGCAGACGAGTGCTTTAGTGTTGCCCACAAGATGTGTGAGTATTACTAGTAGTATATTTTTCTTGCCATGTTGAGATTTTAAAACCATGAGTGAGAACATGAAGAGAAGCAATCATGACCAAACACGGGATATTGGGGACATCTTCAAGGAGCGTGGCAAGTTAAACAGGAGTGCACCGAACCTGTAAAACGAGCTTTGGTAAGTAACACCCTTTCAATTACTTTCGTTTAGCCTCGTGTTCTTCGATGTGTATATGTTGTAGTTTCTGTTTCTCTTAGCCTCGTGTTCTTCGATGTGTAATAAGAAGAGTCTTAATCGTCCTAATGCTTTCGTTTTTAGCTTGATGTAGGAAGTGGGCGTTCTCACCTTGTAGTCTGTTTTTATATTTTTTTCCTTTTGAATTCACTTCTTTGAGTCATGTATATCTGGCTTCTACTAAATGGATCTAGGTTGCTCTGAGTATTGATCTAAAGAAGAAGTAACTTCACGTCAGGATGCAGTTCCTACGAGGAGGGAAGTATGGTCAACCTCGAGATCATGTTTCCAAAATGAGGTTGGATTACACACAAGGTGCCAGTTCCCTAATGATGTTGGATTAGACACAAGGTGCAAATTCCCAGATGATGCTGGATTACACACAAGCCAGGTGGAGTCGTCAGCTGTTCGTGTGCTCGTGGCTCTAGTAAAGGATGAAAGAAAGCGTGCAGCAGCCCTTGAGAATGTAGCTGAGTTCCTGAAGAAGCGAAAAGAGCAATCAGATGATCTCTTCACCCAAGCCAAAGAAGAGATGGAAGAAGCCAGAAATAAGCCAGCTGAGGCATAGCAGGCTAGGCATCTCCTGCTATCTAAAATTGTTGTCAATACAAAATTTCCTTCATAATAGCTAGGTTCAAATGTTTATCCAGTCAGCATACCTATTGTGATGTTCGTGCATCTACTCATGTGGCACAAAATAATTTTTTTGGGTCATGTAATAATAGCAATTACTTTCCAAACAATAACAGACGAAGCATTGGACATGGTATAGTTCACACGCAAGCCCGACATTCCAAGTTCAACTTCCACATCAAACTCATGTTCACAGATATCTGCACATCCATAGATAATGCCCACAACCATGATGCACTTCAAAGCCAAAAAAATGTGAGGAGAGTTATAAAGAAAGAAAAACATATAGTTCATGCTACCAGTGCGAGCACAACAAGTCAAGACCATGCGTAATTAATTATATTTTGGTCCTTTTTGTGTTCTAAAATGCCGGCCGGCTCGCGGAAGGACGTGTTGCCGGCACACGCACGGATTCAATGGAGGCAGGCGGGGCAGTCTGAAGTCGGTTGCATGCCACGAGCAGGCGTGTTTAGCCGGGCCTGCAGCGAGTGGGGCCCTCTTGGCTGGCGCGCCGGTTCAATGTCTGCGCTATGAGAGGTCACGTCCGTGTCAAAGCAATCACTCCCTCCAGTCCTTTTTTGTTTGGGTATAACAAAAATCTCGTTTTCCATTCACATTTTACAAGTAAACCAGAACAAAGGTAGTAGTTTTTTTACTATCAAAGAAGGGTTTCCCCCTTCCAATTTTCATTGCTGAAAACCAACATCTAAACCACAGTATTTGCCCTAGAACTACCAGGTTCAACAACTCGCAACATAAACCCATACAACCATACGCCAAGGAGGTAGTAGTTATGAATTCCATTTTTGTTCCATACCAATCATTCTAAAAACTATTTAGTACTTATAACGCGCCATTGAAAATCGGAACTCTTACCCCGCTAAAAAATGATATTTTAAACGTGGATACAAGATCTGTGGCAACTGGCGAGCCACCACCTCTAGGTCGTTCACCTATGGTCCTGACCATCAACTCCTACAGATCAAATTATCATGCGAGCTGACTAGTCCTACAAAGGTGCGCTCCACCACGTACCCGGTACCCGTGCATGCAGCAATCGTGCACCTAGGGTTTTAGGGTTTATTTGTTAAAGGTGCCTTTACGTAACTCTCATGTGTGCGAGATAGCGAGAGACCGACTGTGTGCGTGCGCCTCTTCTCTTCGCATATGTACTCCACCGTTTGTCTGGTGTCCAAAAAATTATACAGTGGTAATAACTACTAGCAATGTGCCAATGTGTTGCCACACGATCAAAGTAGATTAATACATATTCATTGTTTTGATAGAAAAAAAAGTCTAGTTTTGAAATACGTATATCACTAAAAATATGTTATGTTTCACTCAAAATATATTCCTTTGGCGGTTTTGATGAGATAAGGGAGGAATGTTGTTGGTTTCAAGATTCGAGAAGTGGTATATGTCTAATTTCTACTGTTACTAGCAAGATGCCTGTGCGTTGCACGGAACATCAAGATCTTGTGGGAGAAAAGGATGAACAAGGGAAGGCCTTATCTGCAAATGTGGAGAGGAGTGTGGGTAAATTGCCATAGTTTCCTTCCTATCCGTCAGATATAAATCGAACGGCCTATATTGTAGGATGGCAGGCACACCATCATCACCAACTCTGTTTTTTAACTCTACTCTTATGAAAAGCATAGTCGGTGATGATGGTGTGCCTGCCATCCTGCAATATAGGCCGCCCGATCTATATCTGACAGATAGGAAGGAGACTATGGCAATTTTGCAAAAAGATACCCACACCCCTCTTCACATTTGTAAATAAGGCCTTCCCTCATTCATCCTTTTCTCCCACAAGATAAACTACTCATACAAATGCATCTTGATGTTCCGTGCAAGGCATGGGCATCTTGCTAGTTGTTGCAAAAATCCCATGTGTGTGAGAGAGAGGGAGAGAGGAGGAGGACGGAGTGCATGTGTGACAAAGACACAAAGAGTATGTGTGCGAGAGGTATTAGCTTAAAATGAGGCGATAGTGTGTGTGTGCACGATTGAGAGGGCGTGTCTCAAGAAGGGAAGAAAAATCTACATAAATACAAGGAGCGGGAGAGAGACATGTATGCAATAGTGGAAGCACGAGTGTGCGGGTGTATAAACCTATCTAGAGGCTAGTCGATAAATGTTTGTGAGAGAAATACGAGTCGGGGTGCAAAAATGAGAGTTTTGTGTGTGTGAGAGAGAGACAGTAGTCGAGAAGGGGAGTGGAAGCAGGAGCTGTGTGTGTGAGAGAGAGGGGGGAGTTTGTCTGATCGGTAAACAAATGAATAATGTCAGTTTTATAACTGGGATGGAGACGGAAAGGAGACCGCAACAAATGTTGTGTCTGTAGGAGAGAGTAATTTTAGTAGTATGAGTCATATCTAGAGACATATAGGGTGTGTGAGAGAATCCCATAGAGATAAAGGCAAAGTGAAAGACGAGTGAGACTATGTGTGTGGCGGTGAAAAAGAAAGCTTAGGTACCTAGTGATACTAGAGAACGGTAGAGGCGTGAGAGATAATGAAAACCGTGTAATGTATTATGATAGGGAGAGTGTGACACTTCTCAAGGGAGACGTCGAGAGACCATGTTTGCGAGGATAGGAGAAATATGATGTGAGCGTGCGGGTGAGCTGGAGAAAAGAGAGTGATAGCTACATGAAGGAGCATGCATGCGAGAGAGATGGGCGTG
Source organism: Aegilops speltoides (assembly GCA_021437245.1). Classification (NCBI taxonomy): domain Eukaryota; kingdom Viridiplantae; phylum Streptophyta; class Magnoliopsida; order Poales; family Poaceae; genus Aegilops; species Aegilops speltoides. Next base: position 384,344,587 of record CM038143.1, read on the forward strand.
AAAGGAGTCAACATAAAAGGGATTCAAATATTTGAATTCAAGATGATGATACATGTAATTCATACTCGAACCAAAATTGATCTATCAAACATGCATACTCATATGAATTCACGCGCATCTATGTTATTTAATATGTAGATATTACTGATCCATACATTTTAGTAGAACATAATTTGGTTTAAATTTTTTGAATTCAACCTTATGATTTTGATATCATTGTATTTCTAAATCATATTATACATATAAAAGAGAAGAATTCTTTGTTGTGCTTTTTAAAGTATATATAAAAAAATAATGTATATAGAATTTTATTCCAATCGAAAAATGGATCCTGCCCGAACAAAAATAGAATACAAACGGGATTCGAATTGAGTTGGCACGATAAACGTGCACTCTGCAAAATTTGAACGAAGCGGGAAAAGTCGCAGTAACCGCCCGAAACCAAAATCCGCGAGATGGAAATTACTGCCTATCCCTGCCACCCAAAGCCTATCGGCTCGGTTTCTATAGGTTTCGATAGGGGTAGGTTTGTAATTTCACTCAAACGTGACATAACCGCCTCTCACCCGGATTCATACACGGTGGGTGCCAAAACACAGTGTCATATCGGCCGAAATCGACTCCCTCCCCGATTCATACACGGTGGGCGCCAAAAACAAACTCTCATCGGCAAATATTCGGTGTATGTGAGATTACCGTCCTATCCCCAACCGACTACTATTGATGTGATGTAGGAAATTTGAAACGGGGGCTAAGTTTGTAAATTTCCTTGCATTTGAGACAAGCGCTCCCTGAAGACATGGTTCCCCCCTTCCTCTCTCCCTCCATTTCCCCATTCATACTCCGTGGGCGCCAAAACACCCTCTCCACCCCAGCCTCCTCCGTCCGCCACCCCATCCACCGCTGTCCTCCTCCACCATGCCAGAGCTGATACTCCGACGCTGTCGTCCATTACAAGAGATCGACCTCTCTCATCCACGGCGTCGGACCAGGATCCTTACATCCCGTCCTCTTGCTTCATCCCCGCCGCCGTCCACCTTGTCGGCGCCGCTCCTACGACCATCTCGTCCACCGCGCCCTGCCGCCACCGTCTACCCTCCTAGATCTGCTTCCACGTCACCGACAGCCATCGCTATCGCAGCACCGTCAAATTCTCAGCAGATGCATACACGACGCCGCACCAGAGGCGGTACTCTTTCGTATCTACTCAACTTATTTATCATAGCAAGAAAATAGATCGCCACTCCTTTACTCTGATTTCTTGTCCATCACTTATTTGCTAGTTGAAAGCAAACATTGGTTGCGAAGTTGCCTTTGTCCGGTTTGCACCTTCAGATCCACCATTGCACGCTCAACACTATACTCGCAATGCTTATGGTTTTCCCCTTTTATTTTCCACACTAGTTAAATGACAGTAGGCTAAATTTCAAAATTGGGTCAGTCGATTTTTCAGAGCTCGCCGGAGTTCGCCGGTGCGAAGGAAGGGGCTCGGGTGGGTACATTGGTTGAGGGGGGCACTGGTGGGGCCTCGCCCAACAAAGAAAACTCGATGCGGGTGGGGGCAGGGGTGGGGGTGGGGCTGGTGGAGGAACATAGGCAGTGTGGGCCGGTGGCCCGTGCGGTGTTCTGTATGGGAAGAATCAGAGACGAGGAAGAAGAAGGGTTAGGAGACGTAGGATCTTCATCCAACCGCCTTGAATGGTCGATTGACCCAAGTGACAAAAGTCACGCGACATGCATGCAGATATGCCTTTATATTCATTACCATCATCGTACCTACTTAGCACTACTCCTAAATCCATCAAGCTAAACAACGTGCCACTCATAATTCCAAACTTGTTGCTAAAATACGAATATGATATGATGCTGATATTACTAAAACAGATAACCTTTAATTGTTCAGCTAATGTTCCTACTTTACTTTCGAAAAGCACGTGCACCACATATAGAGAGACAGCAGGGAGTTGCATTCTTAATGCACTCTAGTTCATCATGTGTGGGCACTGCGCAACGGACATTTTATTATCCAAAATCTGCTTGCTTTTCTTTAGCATGTTCCTCTTTTGTTCTTCTTTAATAAGTACTCACTCCGTTCCTAAATACAAGTCTTTGTATAGATTCCACCATGGACTACATATGGAGCAAAATGAGTGAATCTACACCTAAAATGTATATGTATATATCTGTATGTGATCCATAGTGGAAATCTCTACAAAGACTTATATTTTGGAATAGAGGGAGTATGATAGTAGTACAACATGTTCCTTGTAGTGAAGATGAGCAGGGACATTTGCAGTGTAGAGGTCTATACAGTCGGTTGTGATGGACACTTTGAACTCTTCGGGCCTCTTTGATTGGTAGGATTTTGTAAACATAGGAATAGGATTTGTAGTCGCCTGCCCACTTGAATCCTATAAGTAAATAGCAAGGAAATGCGGGGAGCTATGTCGCCTTTGAGAGTTACAGTGATATTAACAGTACCGCAACTTCAGTTGAAGAAGGCTGGTATCTGAAGCCTTTCTAGCCATACCGGCAATACTTGCACATATATTCCAGCAAGTTCCACTTTGTTGATTTTACTCTGATGCTTATAGTTTTCCTGTTATATCTACAATATGATCTATGTAGCTGCTTTGTGTCGCACTAGCAGTAGTCCACTCTTGAAGCTAACACCAATCATAAGTCCAAATCTTACTTCTTCAAATATGAATTGTGATATGATACTGATATTAGTTATTAGACACACATTTAATTGGTCTCGTAATGCTCCCACTTGATTTTCCAAATGCATGTGGCCACATATGGAGAGACATAATGGAATTGCATTCTTTGGGCGTTGTGATTCATCATGAGTGGGCAACCAACATTGTATGCAATGAAGCGGAACCTCAAGAATATGCTTCCTCTTTTGTTCTTTAACATGATCCTCTTTTATTATTCTGTATTTAGTACATACGGTATGTTCCTTGTCAGAAGGGGAGCAGGGACATCTGCAGTCAACAGCTGATAGAGCTGGCTTCTACGTGATCGATAGGCTTTCAACTACTAGCGGCAATACAACACCGTATTTTCCAGCCAGTTCCACTTTCCGGATTTATATATCGTGGTTATGGTGCACCCCTTTTATGTAGACTACGATCTACCTAGTTGTCGTGTGCTCTTGTTATCATGGTTTGGCAATAAACTCTCTATACAGTATATTATGAACATATCATCTGCCAACTATCCTTACTTCTGGAGCCTATTTTTTGTGTACTTGTACCAGATTATATTAATGCACGCACCATATTACAGCACACATGAGCTCTCTCATCAAAATCCAGTGATAGCACACAAGTGTTTACAGGGGGACCCCTATATTAGAATATCCTCTAAATTACAAAGATAATCTCACTACTATTTATGTTTTCATGGTTCTCAGATATTATACGTAATTACAGTGAATATCAGAATCCGTGCATCAGAAGAATATTGTGGAACACTGCAATGACTTACAAAATTGGCACCAAGGCATTGACTGCCATTCTGGATGCAATGAAACTCATACGCTCCCCACCTGTAGATTCTTATTCAGAATATGATCCTAATGACTATTCTAACCTCGAGGAGGCAAACGCAGATGGCCTGTCCTGTTCACCCATCAAGGTACCTGTTCTAATTTGGCAAGGTTTTATTGATTGCGCGTATCTTGCATATGTTGTCTTGCATTTCTTCTACTTTGTTGCACCGCCATCTGCTTAGTTTACTCATCATATAGGTCGAGATGCCATGCCCATCCATTATCAATACATATTCCATTTGTCATCATACCATGTTTTTTCACTCAAATGTTGTTCTTGTGCATCAGACATCAAAAAGGAAGAGGGTGATTGCCGAACTCGAAGGAGCACCAAAGAAAGTCCTTGAAAAACGTGGTGGTGCTGGAGAAATCGACAAAGACACCCACTTATATTGGTTGTACAACCAGTGACACAAAACGTAGGACCGACTCCAGCAGACTGTACCCATACTTCACTGGCCACACCACTAGCCCCACCACACAGGACCTGCACTCCAGAAAAAGGTATGCCGATTTCAGTTGCCATAGCACCAGTCGTACCATAGAAAAATCCCACTCCAGCAAAAATTACAGCAAGTCCACCGGCCAAAGACCTATCCCAACTGCAGAGACGACCAATTCCTGTTTGATAGATTGGAACCCCATTCCAGTTATTCCTAGTTTAAAAGACAATGATTTCAATATTCTTACGGACTACATGCATATATTCCCATCATGGGAAGATTATAGTGAAGACAAACACCATTTTCACATCTTCCTGTCCCACTTATGTGTAAGTGCTATTATTCATGGTGACTATTTTCCTGTTTTCTGCTGATTGAACACATCAATGATTTACATTACATTGTTGTAAGTAGGCGAGGGTCAATCTGGATAATCATGACGAGCAAAGCTTGCTTGCACTTTTCAAGGAAGCATCGCAGCAGTATCGGTGTTACCTGAGGAAATCACACTTTGATGGCAAGTCTATAAATGAATTTCCGGTGAAGTCTCCTATGCTAAATTTAGAAGACATTGAATGGAAAAACCTTGTTATGCACTAGTCTCATTCCCATGATGAGGTACTGTCTATGATATCACATGACAATTTGAACTTCTACTTTTCCGCATGTGCCTTACGGATCTTTTTTGCAGGAAATCTGCTCGAAGAAGAATTCCGGTTTGAAAAGAACGACAGGATATCGCAAATATGCTGCCCGCTGCTTTGCTCTTGTTAGTACATGTTGTCATGTATCACTGTACTTGCATACATACCTGGTTCATTATGTGACAGTAGTATGCATGATAGCTTGCTTATCAATTGTTCACTGCAAATTATCAGATTTGTATGAATGGTTACATTAGTGTAGAATATATCCAATGCCAATGAAATTTTTTAGCTCTGCATTGTTCTTGTAAGTACCTGTTGTCCTTTATTAGTGTACTTATATTAACAGGCAGTTGTTCATGTACCATCACTCTGCAGCTTATTTTCCTTTGCCCTCCATTTTCTACACATCAGATCTATATTTACTCTTACCATAAGGTTGGATAACACCGATGGTACTGAAGAAGTTTAGCTCTGCATTCCTCTTGGCTGTACCTTTTGCCTGTATCGTTGTACTTACATTTATAGCTACTTGGTTATGTAGCATCACTCTTCATCTTATCTTAAATATTCTTAATTTTTTCTTATATTATCACATCTGTATTTACTCTTAACCAAATGTAGAATAAAGGCAATGCTTATGAAGAAGATTCTGTGGTAAACTTCTTGAATTGCCCCCGCCCCCCATCAGCATGGACAAGGGCTTTATAGAGCCTGTCTTCACCAATAATGTAAGTTTGTCCTTCTCAAGCCTTCAAACTTTGTTGTGTATATTTGGTTAGGCATGACTGCAACAGCTATTTATTTTTGGTGTTTGCATCAAATTGCATGTTTAAAGTTTATTATGTAGTTCATAAACAAAAGTTTGTCCTTCTCAATTTTTTCAGTTGTACAACCAAGTTCCTTCTTCATACCATGTAAATTAAACGATACAGAGCAAGTGATCTTCTTTTGCACTGCATGTATGCTTCTATTCTTGATCCGTAATCCAGTGGTGTGGTGAACCTACCCACTACAGCATAATGTCATATTCTGCAATGTCTTAACTATGAACAATGTCATATCATTCTACTATTGTTTAAATCGTCTCTTTATTTGCCAATCTGAAATGGGATAAATTGACAACACACTAACCATTGATACTTATGAGTTCTTGATCCGTAATCCAGTGGTGTCGTGAAGCTGCCAACTCCTTCACAATGTCATTTCCTGCCATATCTTGACCTGAACAATACCATATTGTGTTAATGCTATTTTAAATTGTGTCACTTTATTTGTCAGTAAGAAATGTGATGAATTGCCAGCACTGATACTTATATGTGCAAAACCTATCATCAGTCTGCTTGTTTATCTTTCAGAGTGAGGAGGATATAAGTGTCAAACAAGCGCAGTCTCATCAGCTTGCTCAGTTGCTTGCGTTGCAGCTCCCGAGCATGGCTAACCTTTCTTGAACTCTATTGAAGTGCTGTCGGTTTTGTATATTATTTTGTTGGCGTGTTTATTTGCAATCGTGGCGATCTTTGATGCCTAGTGTATGTAATATGTTGTCTGCTTGTGCTTTATTATCATAGTGGCGAACTTTGATGCCCAGTGGATGTAATATGTCATAATTTCTTTATTGTATAGTCTAGGTTTTTTATTATTCACGATGCTGCAGTTATTTTACTGTATATATATCATGTCTTCGCAGTAAACCGGCCAAACTGTAAAATTACAGTACATAATCGGGCCGTCATGCAAATCACTATGTATGATCCGCATCATGGGCCCCATCATCTTGGTCCGTTAACAGGCCTAAATGTAAATTGACCCACTAGTAGATTCGGGCCTTTAATAGGCCGAGTAAACCGCCAGCCCTATTTTCGCAAGAAAACTCAATGGGCTTTTAGGAGGCTGAAAAGTAGGTCGAACAAACGCGCTTAACAGCTCACGGGCGGTGAGAGGCCAAAATAGACCCCGGCCCATGATTGTGCCAATCACATCACGGGCCATTAACAGGCCAAAATTGTCTCGGTCCTTGTTTGGCCCAATCAGATTATCGGCTGTGAGCAGGCCGGATGCAAACCGGGCCGTAGTTAGGCCCAACTATATGACAGGCTTTTAATAGGCCGAAATAAATATAGGGCCGAAATGTTAAACATGCCTTTAACAGGCTGAAACTAATATCAGGTTGAATTACTAAATGGGCGTTTAGCAAGTGGGCCCAAAAGCATAGCGTCCAGTTGATGGGCCGAATCTGATATGGGCCATAATTTAGCCCAAAGCCTCTTAAAGGGTCGGACCTGATCTGGGCCGTAATTTGGCCCAGAACATTGTAGGCTTTTAACGGGCCGGATCTCATATGGGCCTTTATTTGACCCGGAACGTGGCAGGCTGTTAATGGACCGGATCACTAGTGTCCTCAAAATCTTTGTGCCTTCAGTTGGGCCGGCCCACTACTGTCCTCAAAATCTTTGAGCCTTCAACTGGGCCGGCCCATTATGATCAGCGAAATCTCGTGGGCCTTTAGCCGGGCCGGCCCATTATGGTTCGCAAAATCTTGTGGGCCTTTAGCTGGGCCGGCCCATTATGGTCCGCAAAATCTCGTGGGCCTTTAGCTAGGCCGGCCCATTATGATCGGCAAAATCTTGTGGGCCTTTAGCTGGGCCGAGCCATTATGGTCCGCAAAATCTCATGGGCCTTTAGCTGGGCTGGCCCATCATGGTCCGCAAAATCTTGTGGGCCTTTAGTTGGGCCGGCCCATTTAATCTTTATGGGCTACTTTTGGGCCGGTCCACGTGTCAACATATCATAGGCGCATATCGCCATTGGATGAGTGACACCTGTGCCAACGCGGAGCTGGCACGTGGTTCCGTCGCCAATGGGAATTTAACACGTGGAAAATTGGCATTGGTCGTGGCTGTTAGCGGGTTATCGGATCCAAAACCGGACCCGATAGCTTAACGACGTCCGTTATGGTGGATGCCACGTGTCGGTCACCCTTGCCGAAAGCACTTGTATGACGCGCGATTTATCGTCATGGAAGTGGACATTTCCGTGATGATAATTTTGGTAATGTCATGGAACACTTCTACGACAGCACAGGTATGACTATCTTGATTCTGTCATAAAATCGTCATGGATGTACATGCATGTCAGAAAACATGACCTACTGTGACAAACACGTATCATCACGAAAGTGTTTTTTTGTAGTGCTAACGTGCGCTGGCATGCGGAGGGACAAATCACTAGTGAACAGGCAAATGACAATGCCATCGCGGACATGCTGGCTGATGATCCTGGCTTCCTAGATGAGCAGCGGGCACTGTACCAAACCATCTGTAGGGCTCGTCAGGCTCTCTCCGTCGTCCTTTGCCTTGTTGCGCTCGTGGTGGCCCCGCCATCTCGCGTTGTCAATATGGTCAACAAACGAGGGGAATCAGGAGATGACTATACATGGAGAGGATGACAGTAGGGACCCACCAGGACCATGGCCGTACATAGGCAAGTGCCTCTGTATTAGAACTACAAGAAAAAATTGCGTCCTCCTGGTTTCCTGACATCTGGGTCCCACACAATTGTCAACATATAGTCAATAAACGAGAGAATTGCAAAGGAGCGGCCGACAGCTGGGACCCAGCAGCTTGAGCAGTATTTTTTTAGGGGTGAGCAGTATTGTTGTTTAGCGATGTTTTTGTTGTTGTTGAGAGGAGCAGGGTATCAACTGGGTGAGCTGTGGCTCGCTAGCCCAGGCTATTATTTTATGTCGACCAAGCCTAGATATTAATTTCTCTGTGTGAAAATGGGTAGCCCAGCATTACATTTTTTGAGGAATACCCAACATAGGCCAACTTGTTATTCTCCACCCTCCTCGGCTGCAAATCTTTCCTAGGAGGGATGCATTTGGCTTGCCAAGAAAACATGCTTTAAGAAATAATAAATGGGCTGTAAATATTAAAATTGCACCGAACCGGTAATTAGTTTCAAAATTAGTTTGTTTTTTTTTTGGATTTTGAAAATTTTAATTCATTACTTGTTTTGCACAAAATTTCATTGGCGTTTTACCTAATATAAATTTATTTTGAAATTAGATTGAATCTGACTCGAAATTTCAACATAAAAAATACTTTGGATCCCATCAAAATGTGGGAAATTTGGTTGAAATTATTAACCATTGTCGTGGCTACAAAGTGGCTTGTAATATTAACAAACTGTAAATGGGTTGTAGTAAATTCCATTATAATTAAAAAATGGGCTGTAAATTATTAAAAACAGAAAATGGGTTATATGTTGTCTGACACGGATGTGATGCTCACTTGTGGGCTTACTAAGTTGACGAGTACGCAAGGCTTTACCTAACTTATAGTCAACACACGATTCCAGCAGCAGTGGTTGTTGGATGTCCATCCAACGGCTATCGCGCTTCTTCAATCTCGGACATTCTTGCTTCAGCCGCTCAAACCACCGCCGACGGTACCGCCTGCTCTTGCCTCACGTGGCCGATTGTGCTATAGTGCAGGCCTCACTGGCCCACCATACTCCCATCGTTGTCTGGGACATTCTTCTACTCACCCACACCTCCTGCTCTTCTCCGACGACGGCGGCCTCACACCACAGCCGAACCAGTGAACCCTCGTACTTCCTCTCCACGTGGGAATATGCTACTTGTGAGCTGCGTTGGGTTTTCCTAAAGAGGAGGGGATGATGCAGTATAGTAGACATAAGTATTTCGCTCAGTTATGAAACCAAGGTTATCAATCCAATAGGAGAATCACGCAACAACTCGCTAGCAGCACCTGCACACAAATAACAAATCCTTGCGCCCAATGCGAACAAGGGATTGTCAATCCCTTGGCGGCTAATTGCAAGATTAAATTGTAGTGTGATAGATAGATAGATCAAAATAATACAAAATAAAATAAATAAAAGAAAATTCCAGCAAGGTAATTTTAGGATTTTTAATACATGATAGAAGTATACCCGGGGGTCATAGTTTTCACTAGAGGCTTCTCTCTTGAAAATAGCATACGGTGGGTAAACAAATTACTGTTGGGCAATTGATAGAAAAGCAAATAATCATGATGATATCCAAGGCAATGATCATGTATATAGGCATCACGTCTAAGACAAGTAGACCGATACGATTCTGCATCTACTACTATTACTTCATGCATCGACCGCTATCCAGTATGCATCTAGAGTATTGAGTTCATAAAGAACAGAGTAACACCTTAAGCAAGATGACATGATGTAGACAAAGTAAACTCACGCATGAATAAACCCCATCTTTTTACCCTTAATAGCAACGATATGTACATGTCATGTCCCCTTCTATCACTGGGATTGACCACCGCAAGATCGAACCCATTACAAAGCACATCTCCCATTGCAAGGTAAATGAATCTAGTTGGCCAAACCAAATCAATAGACTAGAGAGAAATACGAAGCTAATCAATCATGCATAAAAGATTTCAGAGAAAACTCAAATAATTCATGGATAATTTGATCGTAAACTCACAACTCATCGGATCCCAACAAACACACTGCAAAAATTAATTACATCACATAGAACTCCAAGAACATCAAGGAGAACATTGTATTGAAGATCAAATAGAGAGAAGAAGCATCTAGCTACTAACTATGGACCTGTAGGTCTGTGGTAAACTACTCATCATCATTGGTAGGGCAACAAGGTTGATGTAGAGCCCATGTGTGATTGATTCCCCCTCCGGTGGAGTGCCGAAAAAGGCATCCAAATGGGATCTCTCAAGAACAGGAACTTGCAGTAGCGGAAAAAGTATTTCGTGGACTCCTCTATTGGTTTCCAGATTTTAGAGAATTTATAGATATGGAGTTAGGTCAAACGGAGGCATATGGGTCCCATGAGCCACTAGGGCGCGCCCTGGTGCCTCGTGGGCCACTGCTCCATCTTCTCATCCCCTCCCGAAGCTTCCAAGGTCTCATGTCCAAAAAATCACCAAAAAAATTTGTGGCATTTGGACTTCGTTTGGTACTAATATTCTAAAAAACCAAAAAAAGGCAAAAAAAACTACAACTGGCACTGGGCACTAAGTAAATCGGTTAGTCCCAAAAAAAATGATATATAGTTGCTTGTAAATGTATATAAAACATCCAAGATTGATACCATAATAGCATGGAACAATAAAAAAAATTATAGATAAATTGGATACGTATCAAGCATCCCCAAGCTTAATTCTTGCTCGTCGTCGAGTAGGTAAATGATAAAAATAGAATTTTTCCTGTGGAATGCTACCTATCATATTCATTATATAATCTTTTCTTTTGTGGCATGGACATTTGGACTTGAATGATTCAAAGCAATATTCTATAGTTTGACATGAAGACATCAATACTCAAGCATACTAACAAGCAACCATTCTTTCAAAAAATCAATGCTAAAGAAAGTTATCCCTAGCCCATTATGCTCAATCATTCATCCAATCATGAAACACACGCAATAACAGCTACATCCAATGCACAAGTATGACAACAGTGTTCTCTAGTTGGTGCTTTGTAAGAGAAGACGGAGACTCAAAATAAAAATAAAAATTGCATAAAAGTAAATAGATAAGCCCTTCATAGAGGGAAGTAGAGATTTTCAGAGGTGCCAGAGCTCAAGGCTTAATTGAGAGACAAAATTATTTTGAGAGGCATGCTTTTCCTGTCAACGAGAACGACCGAGAATTCCCAATATCTTCCATGTCAGACACATTATAGGCGGTTCCCAAACAGAAAATAAAATTTATTTCCTTTCCACCGTTCTTTCACAATCCATGGCTAGCCGTATCCATGGGTGCCTTCCATACCAACACTTTCCAAGGAATTTATTATTACCATCATATTATTATTATTATTCATTTCGGGACTCGGCATCCATATTACCTGCCACACTCTCGTGCGATGACAAGTGAATAAACACTCATCATAAGAATAACCCACCTAGCATGGAAAATATTGGTGGTACGGGCACACAAAATGAAAATTTAATTTAAAAAATTAGAGTTAGCACATGCAAATTTACATAGAACAGCACGGAAATACCGCATATATGTAGGTATGGTGGACTCATTTGGCACAACTTTGGGTTTAAGGAATTGTATGCACAAGAAACATTCCCCCTTGGTACAAATGAAGGCTAGCAAATAGATTGAGAAGCGACCAACCAACAATCGAAAATGGTCATAAACATGCATTGAACATAACTAACATTGAATAATGCACCATAAGTAGGATATAACTTTGTTGCATAACTATTGACTTTACGAGCTTGCATAGGGAATCACAAACCTTAACACAAATATTATTACTAAACCACAATTACTCACTAACATGACTCACGGATTATCATCTCCATATCGCAAGACTATTGCAAGGAATCAAACTTATCGTATCCAATGATCTTCCATGAAAGTATTTATTATATCCCTCTTGAATGTTCATCACTTTGGGACTAAATTCATATCTTGTGCAAATTACCATTACTATTATCAACTCTCAAAAAGATATAAGTGAAGCATGAGAGTGCAAATATTTCTTTAAAATTTATCAACTCTCAAAATAATATAAGTGAAGCATGAGAGTGCATGTATTTGTTTACAATATAATCGTATCAACTCTCGAAATAATATAAGTGAAGCATGAGAGTGCATGTATTTATTTGAAATATAATCACTGATGTGCTAAAAAAAGATTTAAGTGAAGCACTAGAGCAACTGCCTAGCTCAAAAAATTTAAGTGAAGCACTTAGAGCATTCTAACAAATCATGATAAACATGTGGCTCTCTCAAATAGGTGTGTCCAGCAAGGATGGTTGTGACAAACTAAAAAGCAAATAAAGTAAAGACTCATATAATACACGATGCTCCAAGCAAAACTCATATCACGTGATGAATAAAAATATAGCTCCAAGTAAAATTACCGATGGTCATTAGAAGAAAGAGGGGATGCCTTCCAAGGCATCCCCAAGCTTAGTTGCTTGGGAGTCCTTGAATATTACCTTTGGTGCCTCGGGCATCCCCAAGCTTAGGCTCTTGCCACTCCTTATTCCTTCATCCATCATGATCTCACTCAAAACTTGAAAACATCAATCACACAAAACTTAACAAAACCTTCGTGAGATCCGTTAGTATAATGAATAAAATCACTACTTTATGTACTATTGCAAACTCATTCATATTTTATTATTGCATTATACCTACTGTATTCTAAATTTATCATGGCTTATACCCCCCAGATACAATCCAAAGATTCATCAAAATAAGCAAATAATGCAACGAAAACAGAATCTGTCAAAAACACAAGAGTTTGAAGTAGTCTGAACATTGACCATACTTATGTAACTCCAAAAATTCTAAAAAATTAGGACAACGTGGGAAATTTGTATATCAATTATGTGTAAAACATTTAGATCAAAAGCACATTTATGTGGATTCACAAAATTCAGAACTCGGTGCAAAAGTTTCTGTTTTTTCACAAAATCATGTCAACTATCATCCAAATCAACCTAAAGGCTTTACTTGGCACAAACACTAATTAAACATAAGGAACACAACCATATTAGTATCATAATTGTGCACACACAAGAAAATAGAAAAAGATAACTATTAGGTTGTCTCCCAACAAGCTCTTTCTTTATAGGGTCTTCTACATCTGTGTCCCTAACTCGAACCCACTACTCACATTTGCCCCTAATTCGAAAGCCTGCTCAAAAGTGCCCCTCCGCCGTTAGGTGCCCTTACAGAAATGCCCTTCCGCGTTGTTACCGTCCGGTCAAAGCTGGCAAAGGGCTTTGACCGTCCTGAAAAAATAGCAAAAAAATCTGAAGTATTGTGGGATCAAAGGTACTCAGTTTCACAAGATGCATGCAAATTTTCGTGTTGTTTGGACATTCCAGGAGGTCGTGGCAAAGAAAAAATAGTAAATATATATATGTGCTTGTGAATAGTAAATTCAAAACAATTGCAAGAAAATTCAAAAAAATATGAAAAAATGGCATCAAAGAGGCTCGGGTCTGCAAGGTGCGTGCAAATTTTTGTTGTGTTTCGACTAGGAGATCGTGGAGGAAAAATAAAATTTGGCTTAGGAAAAAACTTTGAAAAAATGACTATTTTGTTGTTTTTTTTGCTCGAGCTCCTCGCATGTCATTTGATCACAAAAACTTGCAAGCTCCTTGTCCACCCAAGCCTCTTTGATGCCAAAAAAATTCATATTTGTTTTTGAATTTTGTTGCTATTTTATTTCAAATTTACTGTTCACAAGAGTACAAATTAACTGTTTTTCCTCGCCATGAGCTCCTGGAATGTCCAAATAGCACAAAAATTTGCATGCACCTTGCGCACATGAGTAATTTCAATCTCACAAAAATTTAGATTTTTAAGGATTTTTTTTGCTACTTTTTAGGCAGGTCAAAGCTCTTTGACCGAACGGTAACGATGCAGAAGGGCATTTCTGTAAGGGCACCTAATGGCGGAGGGGCATTTTTAGCAGGCTTTCGAATTAGCGGTATATCTGATTAGGTAGTTCGAGTTAGGGACAAAAATGCAAATGACCCTTCTTTATAGCCATTAAGATAGGTTTAAGATTTTATTGATGCTCACATGAAAGATATTTATTGAAACACAAAGAGAGCATCATAAGACATGTGATAAACACATTTATGACATACTTCCTATGCATAGGCTTTTTATAAGCAAACAATTTATTAAGATAAGAAATATCTAGCATATGCATTAAGATAGTTTTAAGATTTTATTGATGCTCACATGAAAGATAATAATTGAAACACAAAGAGAGCATCATAGGACATGTGACAAACACAGTTAAGTATAACATACTTCCTATGCATAGGCTTTTTTAAGCGAACAATTTATTAAGACAAGAAATATCTAGCATATGCAGAGGAGAGGAATAAAACATTGACAATCTCAAACTAACAAGAGGTAATTTAGTAACATGAAAATTTCTACAACCATATTTCCTCTCTCATAATAATTAAATGTAAGATCATGATCAAATTCAACAATATATCAATTGTACAAAATTTTCTCTTCATGATCCACATGCATAAAAGTTTTATAATCTTCCAAGATAGTGGGATTAACATCAACTAAAGTCTTGACTGCTCCAAACCCACTTTCATCAAAAATTTCATAAGATTGAACACTCTCCAAATATGCAGGATTATTTTTAGCTAAAGTTGACACTCTTCCAAACCCACTTTCAATATTATTGCAAACATATTCATCATGAAGCTTAAATAAATTTTCAAGACCATAAGAATCATTATCACCCCAATTATGATCATTGCAATAATTAGTGGACATAAAAAATCATCATTCCCAAGCTTGGCCTTTTGTATATCACTAACACAATTGACATTAATAGAATTTATAATAACATTATTGCAATCACACTTTTCATCTAGGAGCTATTGTGAATTACTTCATCAGATTCATGTATTTCAAGCAAAACTTCATAAAGATAATCTAGTGCACTCAACTCACCAGCAATTGGTTCATCATAATTGGATATTTTAAAAAGATTAGCAAGAGGATGAGGATCCATCTTAATTTTTTTTATTTCTTTTTTTGTTTTTGAGTGTTGACATGAAGGCAAAAAGGAAGCAAACAAGCAAACAAGCAGAAAGGCAAACGAAAAATATTTTTATGTTTTTGTGAAAACATTTTAGAAGTTGGGGAGATGAAAACAAGAGGAAAATGGCAAATAATGTAAATGCAATGAGATGAAAGTTTATGCGTAGGTACTTGATAGATGTTGATGATATCTCCCCAGCAATGGCACGAGAAATTCTTCCTGCTACTTGTGAGTTGAGTTGGGTTTTCCCCAAGAGGAGGGCATGATGCGGTACGGTAGAGATAAGTATTTCCCTCAGTTATAAAACCAAGGTTATCAATCCATAGGAGAATCACGCAACAACTCGTTAGCAGCATGTGCAGATAAAATAACAAATCCTTGCGCCCAACGCGAACAAGGGGTTGTCAATCCCTTGGCGGTTAATTGCAAGATTAAGTTGTATGGTGATACATCGATAGATCGAACAAAAAACAAAAAATGCAGAAAGGTATTTTTAGGATTTTTAATATATGATAGAAGTATACCCGGGGGGCATAGTTTTCGATTGAGGCTTCTCTCTTGAAAATAGCATACGGTGGGTCAACAAATTACTGTTGGGCAATTGATAGAAAATTAAATAATCATGACGATATCCAAGGCAGTGATCATGTATATAGGCATCACATCTGAGACAAGTAGAACAAAACGGTTCTGCATCTACTACTATTACTCCACACATCGACCGCTATCCAGCATGCATCTAGAGTATTCAGTTCATAAAGAATGGAGTAACGCCTTAAGCAAGATGACATGATGTAGACAAAGTAGACTCATGCATGAATAAACCCCATTTTTACCCTTAATAGCAATGATGCATATGTGTCATGTCCCCTTCTGTCACTGGGATTGAGCACCACAAGATCAAACCCATTACAAATCACCTCTCCCATCGCAACATAAATCAATCTAGTTGGCCAAACCAAATCAATAGACCAGAGTACGAAGCTATAACAATCATGCATAAAAGAGTTTAGAGAATACTCAAATAATATTCACGGATAATCTGATCATAAACTTACAATTCATCGGATCCCAACAAACACACCGCAAAAAGTGATTACATCGGATAGAACTCCAAGAACATCAAGGGGAACATTGTATTGAAGATTAAATAGAGATAAGAAGCCATCTAGCTACTAACTATGTAACCATGGGTCTATGGTAAACTACTCACGCGTCATAGGAAGGACAACAAGGTTGATGTAGAGCCCCTCTGTAATTGATTCCCCTTCCGGCGGAGTGCCAGAAAAGGCCTCCAAATGGGATCTCTCGAGAACAGGAAATTGCAGTGGTGGAAAAAGTATTTCATGGACTCCTCTGTTGGTTTCCAGATTTTAGAGAATTTATAGATGCGGAGTTAGGTCAAACGGAGCCACGTGGGCCCCGCGAGCTACCAGGGCATGCCCTACCCCCCCTGGGCGCGCCCTGGTGCCTCGTGGGCCACTGCTCCATCTTCTCATCCCCTTCCGAAGCTTCCAGGGTCTCTTATGTACGGAAAAAATTACCAAAAAGTTTCGTCGCATTTGGTCTTCGTTTGGTACTGATATTCTGAAAAACCAAAAACAGGCAAAAAACAGCAACTGGCACGGGGCACTAAGTTAACAGGTTAGTCCCAAAAAATGATATATAATTGTTTGTAAATGTATATAAAACATCCAAGAGTGATACTATAATAGCATGGAACAATCAAAAATTATAGATACGTTGGAGATGTATCAGAATCCATTGTCGTGTCTTCCCCGGCTCCGGGTCGTTCCTTTCATAGGCCTCACCGTCATCCACTGCCTTGGTGCTCTCGGCACGATGTTGTCAGCATGTTCAAGGAACAACAGCCATCGGAAGAGGACTGTACATTCTGAGGCTGAAAGATGGACCCACCAGCTACATCTTCGTACGCAAGGAAGTGCTTCCTTGTTATGCGAAAATAAAAATGTTTCCTCCCCTGGTAGCTGGGACCCAGTATCTATATCTTCACACACAAGGAAGTGTGTCCTTATCCTTCCCTGACAGCTGGGACCCACCCGGTTGAAGCGTACGTAGCATTGTATGTCTGGTCGCGAACGTGTACGTACATATATACTGGTCGATCCGTCTCTCTGCAATGATGAACCGTGGTCGAGTAAGTTCAGGCAGTCCTGTCTAAACCGTGTACACGTACGTACAACCATATGCCAAAAAATACTGCCACGTACGTACATACGGGCGATGTCGAATGCATACTCCCGCATATGTATGGCCAAGGCTCGTGTACATGGAGAGGCAACAGATGGTAGCAATGGCGTCCTATTCATCGGCAGCGAACCGGCTGGGTCGTAACGGAGAAACGGCGTTGTGTTCATCGGGAGGCAACGGAATGCGTCATGTTCATTGGGAGCCAATCGGCTTGGACGGAATAGCCGAAACGGGGTCTGTTATACCGCAAAAGAGAGGAAACGACCTTCTGTCGATCGCGTACAATCGAAATGGGGTCCTTTCGGGAGGGGTCTGGCAAACCGCAAAACGGAAGAAATGGACTTTTGTTCGGGCGCCTACGATCGAAACGGGGTCCTGTTGATTGGGGGGGTAGGGCATACCGCGAAACAGAGGAAACGGACTTATGTTCGAGTGCTTGCGGTCGAAATGGGGTCCTTCTCATCGTGAGGGGTGTGGGGTACCGCAAAACAGGACTCCACAGGCTACTGTTCATCCATAGTAACTGCCTCGCTCCAGCCTCCATGGAATATTGTTCATCCACTGTCGACTTCCTCCAGCCTCCACCGGCTACTGTTCATCCAGCCTCCACGGGGTCCTTTTCATCCACCCCAATAGGCTGGGGTGTGGCGGCCTCCTCGGGGTCCTGTTCATCCAGCGGCAACCACCTACTACCACGAAGTCCTGTTCATCCAACCCCCACGGGCTGGGGTGGGGCGTACGTATGAGCGGGCGACAGCAATGGGGATTGTTCATCCACAGCAAACCATTCGGCTGGACTCACCACATGTATCGACTCGTTCTACGTATTGATCACGCGCGCGGCAGAAACGAGCAATGTTCATCCAGAGGCAACCCAACACACACCGGCTGGCTACATCTCGCACAAGGGCTCGATCGGCTTCAGTGAGCAGCGAGAAGGATCGATCGGGTTCAGTTAGGAGCGAAGGAATTGGTCGGGTTCAGTTAGCAGCAAAGGAATCGCTCGGGTTCAGTTAGCAGCGAAGCGATCGATCACTCGGCTTCAGTACGTAGCACTGCGATCGCTCGAGTTCAGTAAGCGAATGCCTCACTCGGGTTTAGTTAGCGAGTGTGTGCACATCCGCATACGAGAGGAACACGCAAACCACACTGCATCGCTCGGCCCCGACCACCCACCTTAATCGGAAACTCCCCGAAGTTTTCCTCGCCCTCACTTCTATAGTGATTTTTACGTCATGGTCGGCCCAAAGAATGTCATGCAGGTGCGTCTCCGGCCGGCCCAGGACGAAAATCCCATTTTCTATCATGATTTTTTGTCATAGAAGTAGGAGCCCACCACATCTATGATGATGCCTGTTTGGTCACAATTATTGTCATAGAAGTGTCATAACCATGACAAAAAAAGATTCGTTTGGGCCATAATGTCACATATGTATCTTAGTGGTAGTATTTCACCAAAATTGATTGGTTCGACACAAGGAGAGCCAAAGAATATTTATAAGCCTTAACATTTGAGTTGCCAATTCAACCACACATGAGAATCACTTCCTTGCAGCAATCTATTAGTAGCCCAATAATACGACAATAGTGGTAACAAAGTAACGGTAGCAGTAATGGCAGTAGTAGCATATTTGTAACCAGCTGAGTAATAGTAACTTGAGAAAAGGCAATAGTATTAAAGCGTAGGGATGGAGTAGCGATGGATCTTTATATGTGATTCAATATGTAACTGCCACAACCTAGAGCGACACACAATAGCTCCAATTCAACAATCATATGTAGGCATGTATTTCGTATAGTCATACGTGCTTGCGATAATAGCTTGCATACCATCTTTTGTCCTACCCTCTGGTGGTAGCGGGGTCCGAATGGAAACAAAGTATTAAGGCGCTCCATTTAATAGAGACCCTTAACAAAGCATTAACACATCATGAATACATGAACTCCTCAAGTTAAAGTCATCCCCGTCGGTATCCAAATTCAGGGTCACCTTGAGGGTATAAGATTTAGAGCAATAACACATGCATACAACTTGCAAGAAAGATCAACATCTCAAATATATCATAAAAGCATATATATTCAGATATGAAATCGTGGCACTCGGGCCCTAGTGACAAGCATTAAGCATAGCAAAGTCATAGCAACATCAATCTCCAAACATACTGGATGCTAGGGATCAAAGCCTAACAAATTGACATGATTACATAAGAAACCTCATCCATCTCCATCTACCTCCTGTATGCCTACAATGAATTACTCCCACATGATTGTGAGCATCATGAAATTGTTGATGGAAAAGGGTTGGTGATGACGATGACGACAAATCCCTATCTCCAAAGCCTCAATTGGATTCTAGATCAGGGCTCCCGATGAAGAACATGAGGTGGCGTTAGTGTCGTAAAACATGATGGAACTTTCTTTCTTATTTTTTTCTCGGGAAGACGGAACATATAGCGCTGGAAATAGGTCAGCCAGAGGTCCATGGGCCCCACAAGCCACAATGGCGCCCCCTGGGGGGTAGGCGCACCAACTGTCTTATGGGCACATGATGGGCCCTTTGGTACTTCTTTGCTCAAGTATTTTTTATTTATTCTATAGAAAATCTCCGTGAAGTTTTGTCCAATTCCATAGTTTTTTATTTCTGCACAAAAATAACACCAAGGTGGTTCTGTTGAAAACAGCTCCAGTCCGGGTTAGTTTCATTCAAATTATGCAAATTAGAAACCAAAACAAGAGCAGACGTGTTTGGAAAAGTAGATACAATAGAGACGTATCAGGCCCCGTATTGTAAAACGCGACAAAACTTCTCTGTGATTCTTGTAGGGGCATATGTGAATTTATAGCATCGGAATCAAGTCAAGGCGGTGCTCAGGGGGCCAACATGGACACGTGGCACAATTTGGGGGGTAGCCGCGCCACCTACCGATGTGGACTCCTGGTGGCCCCCCTCTGGTAATTCTTGGATCCATTATTTTTTATATTTTCCAAAATAGATCTCCAAAAAATCATGTACAATTCCGAGAACTTCTATTTGTGCACAAAAACAACACCATGGCAATTCTGTTGGAAACAACACCAGTCTGGGTTAGTTTCACTCAAATAATGAAAATTAGAGGCCAAAACTAGAGCAGAAGTGTTTGGAAAAGTAGATACGTTGGAGACGTATGAATCGCCCGCCACATATGGAGTCAATGCGCACCGGCATACGGGTTCCTTCCTCAACACGACCCGGGTGCATCCCGCTTCTCCAGGTCTGCTAGGGGCGGCTCGGCGGAAGTGGGTGAACATGCGTCGGCATTCCTCATGACATAGGCCATAGACCTCAACGTCACCCCTGCGGTTTGTCAGTCCACCAGGACACAAAGGAAGCGCCCCCAGGATATCCCTACGGCCAACTATGATGATGCCTACAAGTTGTTTGACGAACCTTCTACCCCGACGTCGACTCATGAAGACCCGACCTACTATAACGATTTCATGGATGGCATGATCAACGAGGGAGGCCAACTGTATGATGAAGACGAGACCTAAAGCCAAGACGACCGCGACCAGTACACCTAAGGCCCAGAGGACATGGAGGTTCATGGCCATGACAACCAAGGGGGTGAAGATGGTGTGGAGATCAACGACCACGACATGCAAGTGAAAGAAGATGGTGTGGACATGGAAGACGAGCCATTGTTCCATGATGAGCTCGCTAACCAAGCTAGTCGACAAAAGAGGAGGAAAAGCATCCGAATTGGAGGAAACACACAAGATGAGGACAAGTTGATTTTCTAAGCATGGATGGAGATTGTACAGGACCCCGATACCTGTGCCTAGCAAAAAGGCTCAAGATTTTGGAAGAGGGTGTGGACATACTTCAATGAACGTCGGAAGTTCGAGCCCACAAGTTTGAGAGCAACTGTACCAACGTGTCCATTGCAAAGAGGTGGACTTTCATCCAATTGGAGTGCAACAAGTTTTTAGCTTCCCTTGAGAACATCAATGGTCCGCCCGTGAGTGGCCTGGGCATCAAAGATGTTGCATACTTCCTTCCCATTGTCAGAGTGCATATCCATATGTGTGTTTGATGTTTTCATCTCCATTACATATCAATGTGTATTGTTGCGTTCGTCTTATTTTGTAGGCATTATAATCTTTGCAAACCTCCAAGACCCAGCATGGGGACAAGCCATTCACTTTCACCCATTGTTGGGCGATGATTTGTGAGTGCCCAAAGTTCAAGGACCAATATGCCCCACAAAAGAAAGGTGGGTGGCCGCCAGTCGTGGCCCAAGCCAAGTGAAGGTGAGAAGCGGCCAAGGGGAAAGACCAACTCCAAGATGGATGACAAGCGTGAACCGTCGACACTCGCTCTCCAAGAAATTTTAAAGGGCTTCATGAGCCAAAATGATGTGAGGGAGGAGAGAAAATGCCAAGACAAGGAGAAGCAAATGAAGACTTACTTTGACATCTAAAAGAAGAAAATCGAGATTGAGGAGAGTTATGCAAGGCCAAAGCCAACAAGGTGAAGCTCTCAAGGATCTCGAAGAAATGAAGATCATGACGATGGCTTTGAGGAAGATGTTTCCAAAGAGAAGAGTTTGGTTCAAGAAGAAGCAAAAGGAGATGCTCAGCTAGATGGATGAAGTATGACGGGGACGTGAGTTCTTTGTGTGCCGACACGATCTAGGACCGAGATGCATGAACTATGGCCGAGAGAGGAGTATTTTTATATGCTGGCATATGTGCCGGCCGCTGGCTGCAACACCATTATGAACAGAAGCCCTTTTTTGTGCGCCGGCATACACCGTGGCACCATGGGCTATTGCCAATTCTATCTTTGCATTTTGATTTTGCAAAAAAGTGTGGCTAGACGGATCAAAGGGGTATGTCGGTTGGGCACACCCGCAGCGATTAGATGGAAAAGACCGGACGCCGCACCTATAGCCGATTCAAACGGACAAAATCAAGGGACTATAGTTTGGATCGGCCGTTGAAGATGGATTCTTCGTCCCTTTTCTTTTAAATTTTCTTTGGAAGATACCTCCGTGGCTGGGTTGAAAGTCGAGATGCAAGAGCTGGAGCAAAGATGCGAGGGAATTTTGGGGTGAAACACGAGGCGCGCTTTAGCGTTTTGGTATCGGGCCTTGTCCATTTTCGCCCGCACCACGTGCTCTTTCAGGACGGGTCCAAACTCCAAAGATGCTTTGGTGCCAGTCCAGTCCAGACATTGGCCCTGTTTGGATACCTAGGTTAGAGTTAGTTTTGGTTAGTTGAGGCTCAAATAACGCAAAAGTATCCAAACATGATGGGTTAGTTTGGGTTAGTTGGATCTAACCCATCCAAAAAACTAGCCCATACTAGAGGAGCTTATTTGGGTTAGTTCTCTTGGGCCCACTAAAAAATTAGTAAAAAAAGTTACCCCTCCCATCCAAACATGGTCTAAAGTAGTCAAATGATTGAAAAAGAATATTTATTGTCAATCTAACCCTATCATCCAAACAGCTCTTTGGTTAGAGTTAGTTTAGGATTGGTTCAAGGTTAGAATCTAACTCTAACCTCTAACTGGGTTAGAGTATCCAATCAGGGCCATTGACTTGGACAAGGCCCCTTGTGACTTGATCACCTGCGCTGCGGCGCTGCCATGCCCTGCAGGTGGGGCCAGCCCTCCTCCTGTCCAGTCGCTGCCTCTTTTTCTTGGGCTCTGAACCTCGCGGGGTTGCTTGCTCGTGCCGTGCGCATGGATGATAACCGGAGTCGGTTCAGTTGAGGCTCTTTTTTGGTTAGGTAGATGGGTTCAGATCGGTTCAGGCTTGGTATTTTGGTAAAGTAACAGACGTGCATCCGTTGGTTGTTACAGATTGCCGGGAGCATGGAGGGGGGAAATGAACAAACAAATGGCCGTAATAAAAAGTGGCTGGTCGTAGCAGAGCTTTCCATTTCCATTTCGAGCTTTTCAACGCGGATTCCACGACCACCAGTTGATGCTCCGAGGCTGTGTTCCACGACCACCACGCTCACCGTGAAAAGGGAAAGGAAATGGAGCATCAAATTCGCGTTTCTCAACGGCCATTGACTATTGTCGATCCCCACCGGGGTTCGTTGATGAATGATGAGTGGGCGCTCGGTTCGGCCCAGTCGAGAGAGAGGAGGGGCCACGAAAGGCTGTGGCGCTGCCGGCCCGACCGGCCTGCTGCATCCGCATCAGCTGGCTGAGCCGAGGAGAAATTGTCCCGCCGGGTCGCCGTTGCCGGGTCGGCACGGCGCGCGCGCTCGCCGCCGAAGGCCCGGGTCGCTCTCGCCGAGTTGATCATTGTCCCCCGCGCCAACGGAACCACGTTTGGCGAGCGGAAACACTGGTCAAACACTCCATCGCCGGATGTCTACTAGTAGCATCCCACTCACTCTCACTCTTCAGGTCGACTCCACCCCTCCGATATGTATGTGTGGCCTACTGGCCTACATACAATCCATACATACTCCACTTCAATCCTGCGGCTCGCTCGTGACGACGGCCGTGTCAGTACTATTGCTGCCAGCCGTGCGAGCCAGCCACAAGATCCACGATCAAGCCATGCATGGCGTGGGGACCCGGGAACGCAAGCTTGCCCAATTTAGGGCATCCAAACAACTGCGTACATTGCTTTTGCTACTGCGGCTCATCGACCAAAATCGACTGGCATCTCCCGTAGATTTCGCTTCTTTATATCCAAATCTGCGTGTTGGAGTGCATGTGCATCTTCAGCTAGATCCATGTAGTAGTACCACGGTGGGGTTGCAGAGTTCGATTCAACTGTCATCAAACCCGTCTTTGACCGGCAAATTAAGCGTGCTTAATTCCCGTCCAAGTCCGCATCTACCAGGATCTACCATGACACAATGCCAATCAACCGCTCTGGATTCTGAACCACACTTGCTGACTCGCTGTCACTTTTAGCTCACCCTACTACACGCTTCCATTTCCCCTCTCCAAAAATACTTTCGAGACAGAGAGATCCACCGAGTGCCATCACGAATGCAAACTCATTCCCTCACAACAGCCACTGAATCTGCATCGTACAATCCCTCTCATTCTTGAAGACCGGTGTACAGTAAACTAAAACGCGTAGGTCTCCCGCAAAAAAAAAAACAAAAAAAAAAACGTAGGTCGCTGTTCCTTCGTGACCCGGTGTCCCCAGGAATGCAACCCATTCCCATGGTCCTTGGGCTCCACGAGACCATGATTCCACCGTCACGCGCACTAGTACGGACCACACAAGTGGATGGCACAAGATGCCCATCCATGATCCATCAGCTGGCTGGGAGGTGCCTCCAAAAAGCTGGAGAAACAGAAAACCCAGCACTAATTCTCCTGTCTTCTACCTATGCCCACTCCCTTTCACTCACTCCCCTCCACGCTTGGGGCTCAAGGACTCGCCATCGTCTCACTCGCCATCGTCTCACTGACCCCCCGGTGGAGATCGGAGAATCCTGTTTGAGATACGAACATGGAATAAAGCGAGATTTGAACATGAATATATCAAGATAGTTTAGACCTTT
Organism: Aegilops speltoides; assembly: GCA_021437245.1. NCBI lineage: Eukaryota > Viridiplantae > Streptophyta > Magnoliopsida > Poales > Poaceae > Aegilops > Aegilops speltoides. The sequence continues at coordinate 384,369,561 of CM038143.1, forward strand.
ATACGAAGTACTCCCTCCGTCCCATAATGTAAGACGTTTTTTGACACTAATGTAAGACGTTTTTTGACACTACTAGTGTTAGTGTCAAAAAACGTCTTACATTATGGGACGGAGGGGGTAGTACGTATATCTTTTAAAAGGTGAAGGCACAGGGGATTCGTCACCATCTTGCAAAAAAAAAGGGGGGGGGGGGGGGGGGGATTCGCCACCATCCGTTGACCGAACAGGCAGACGACGGGACAGAGAAACAAAGAAGGAACCACAACTTATGTAGAACCACCAAGAGAAAAGCTGCTTGTTTTGACAGATCGATTTCGAACAAGACATTCCTCTAGAAAAAGGTGCGTCAAGAGAAGACTGTTGCCTCGTCAATTCAGCGTTTCAAATCACTGTAAACTGCTGAACAAATTTTTGTACAGAGTTCGCTGGGGGGAAAAGACTGGCGCAAAAGAGAAACCACTCAACCATGAACAAACCAAGTTATTACTCCATTGATAACAACTGAGCAGCTGCGTGCTTGAGATTGACAAGCTGTCAAGCAATTTTAGCGAGCCAAGTAGGCGTGTCATTGTTACCAAAGGCAACCAGCATAATTTTACATGTCTGTCCAAAATGAACTAGAAAGCGCCCAATTCCTCGACAAAATAATGGAACAACGGCAGAAAAACATTGTTTCATCACTTTTTTGACAGGGAAGAAAACATGGCTTAAGTTACAAGGAAATCCAGTTGCGAATAAAGGAAGAAAAGTGGGAGGCATGTGAAAGGAGGCAGAAGAAATCACATAGTTTCTCATGCAGGTGACAGGGCGACAGACAGTTGAAAATACGGCCAGAAAGATACAGGGAGGGAGCCATGAAACTCCAACCAACAACAGCCTACTGTATTTATTAGGCACATCTAAACACTTTTGCCTCGTGGCCAAATCTGTTGAATCAGTCCAGTGGCTCATTCATACTCAACTAATCTCATACTAAAACCAAAACGAGAAACAGTCCAACCAGACCACATGCTGAGCATAAAACACATATTTGGCCCTAACATAAGAATTGTGCACAACTGGTGAGATTCGAGATCATAAAATCTAAGTTGCAACTTTATAATCAAGTTGTATATAGCCCCAATATCTGATAGGGATAAAACATACATATTCAACAAATGCCAAGCAACACACAGCTAGTCAATAAGGAATTTGACATACAGAGAATACAAAAGGGCAGCCTGCATTAAGGTACAGCCCTCAGAGGGATGTGCAACAACAATAAAACAACCACCAATAACTATGTCGTATATTGTAGGGAATACCCTGAAGCTCATGAAATACATGCCAGTGGAAGAAGTGCCAGAAATGTCTTCCTTACAGAGTCCGTGAGATGTTCTTGAACTCGCTTAAACAGGACAGCAGAATCTTTTGACGTTTCAGTAGAGACTGGCGCTCATTCTGGATACAATCAATCGCGCCGGGAGACACAAACATGTCCATGAACTTCTCATCATTTACAGCAAACAGCTCGAATCCAAGTGCTAAAAACAACCTTTCGCGGCTGCATTGCATCAGTAGAGCAGAAGTATTAGAAAAGAATAACACTTGACATATGGTGGATACACCTATTCAACTAGCACTAGGAAACAAAGCACATTCACTTCATATCTATCACTGGATTAATAGTGATTCAGATGGTTATTCTTGATACTGAACTTAGAATTTATGCCTAGTGGAAGTGTCTTCAATATATGTGCTAACTTAGATTGCTCGTTCAGTTAGTGCTCATCTAGTTACAAACATAAAAAGAACTGCCTATTTTTTTAGTCTGTCACTTCTAAGCAGATGAGCTAACTTAGGCATGAATTACAATTTAGATTCCACAGTTCACTTCCAGGCTAAACAAGCAGAAAGAGAAACGTGTAATATAGCTATAGCCCATAAGTTTGAACATACCATGGTGTTAAGAATCCAGAGTTCAATGCAGAGGGAACATTCCTTTCAATCAGGACTTCTCGCATTTTGGCAAAATACTGAGCAGATATTGAGCATATGCTGGAGTATGATGACCCTGATCTTGAGACCAGATCATCGCCACCAACAGTCACATTGTTATGGTGACTCCTGTTTGCATATGCTGCCATCCTTGCATGTCTTTTCCTTGCCCCACCATCATTCATATTTCCGTTGTCTTTCTTCTTACCGCCATGTATATCGGCCGGCAGATCAGGAGAAGGCGTCTCAGGAACAGTCAGCTGGCTTTCTTTCAGAATTTCCCTCTCATTTGCTTTAGCAGGTGGAGTCATATGTTGCTGATCTCTTGGTGGTAGATTCTCCTGGCCTTCCTCCAGTGATCCACTGTCTGATAGGTCAAAAGATGCAACCCCACTGAACTGATTAAACCTGTGAAGGGTGTTTGCTACAGTTCCAACGCCACCAAGAAAGTCGCTCTCATAACAAATATGGGAGTAGGGGCTCGTGACTGAATCAAGGTGATGTCGTACTATCTGCTTGCATTGCTTGGACAAATCCTTGACAAACTTATAATAGGAGCACCGGAGAGCAGCAAGGAAGCCAACATATCCATCCATATTTTCAACATTTTGATCTGGTAGGGAAAAAAAGGTGAAATCACAAGAACCGTTTAGCAAATTGATCCTGATGTACTCAAAGAACTTCTAAAAGTATGCAATGCCCCTAGTTGTATTCCAGTGGAATGATGGAGATAATAAGAGAACAAAAGACAAAACTGATGATATGGTATCTTATAAGCTTTTTAAAAAGTAAGAAGCACATATACACAGTAGTATCAATATAAGAGTAGCTCAACAGTAAATGCCCACACTAATTATTGACTGAATAAACTTTGTATGGAGACAGTGATCAACAGTAATAGGAAAAACATGTGTGTAAGTTAAGGGATCCAAACACTTGATGGCACTCATTTGGTTTGGAAAATGCTATTGGCAGTTACCTTATGTCACTAGAAAAATTACTACACAGTAATAATTGGACTACTAAATAAGGCTAGAAGCCAGATGAACCAGCACAATAAAAATGCCAAATCTTACATCTTGAATCATCAGTGCGGCTGCGCTCCATTGCAAGGTCAAATAAGCTTTGCAGGACAAATGCAAGCCGATCACAAGCAGTTTCAGTAAGAGGAGCAAGCCAAGATCGTGCAGCCGCGCGTGCTATCTCAGCAGCTGCCTCAGTCATCCCACTGCTTCCACCTCTTCCAGCATGGGCAAGTAATATGTTCGCAACCTGATGACATCAACATCCCAATTTCAGTTAACTTACCCAAAATGATGTACCTACAAACTTCCAATGTAAATTGTACCTTCTCCCTTGACACCTGTGGACACTCCATGGAATATGTCGCACAGCGGAATTCGTGCATTACTCTCTCAAAAGCCGCACCGCCATACAGCTTAAGGCTAGAGTTGGGAGGTTTTACTGGAACGCTGATGCCAGGCCAGCTGTTAATACCACTGTGCATTTGCTCCTCTTCAGTAGTTTTCCCCCATACCTCTGGAGCTGGATCAGCTGCTCCATCAAGTAATGCACGCTTTCATACAAAAAATATAGTGCCAGTTAGCTCCAGTACAAAAAACAGCAACCTAATTACAAAGAAATGTTAGGCAAGGACAGATTGTGTTTTGTTTCCATACCAAATGGGTGCAGATAGAAGCAGCATGAAGCATCGCCGATCTCCTCAGCTGAGAGACATCAGAGGTTGCTTGAAGTTTGGAGTCCAGTCTGGATAGGTCCATCGAGACATCACTGCATCTCTGCTCCAACAATGCTAGGGTGGCTGGAGCTGCTTCTTTGTACCTCCTCTGAAGTTCAGACTCCAGGTACTTCCTGAGGCAACTAAACCCAATGTACGGACCAAACTTCTCTTCATTGAAACCCCCTTTCACACCATCACGCAAGTGTCGCAGCACATCAATATCTACCTGACATATCTGCCGCCGGAACTCGTCATTGGAGATCGTTCCTCGGTCCTTTGGAAGAGCCACAAAGAATGGGTGGATATTGTCCCCAAGGTAACCGCTTGCGCTGAGGTAGCTATCGACCTCCCACTTTTCGGTAAATTCCTTGAAATGATCAAAACAGGCGACTATATCATAAGACACAGTACCAACTTCATTTCACAATTTACAGTGAAGAAGCTATTGAACCTCACAGTGTACTGATTGTTCTGCAGGCTGGCAAGCATACCTTGAGTCGGTTGTCAAACTTGGAGATGACAATCATAGTGCGCCTGAAAGTGGGATCGATCTCTCTGATTGCATCGAGCCAGAGCGAAGAGCACCACTCGACGCTGCTCTGCTGGAGGAACAGAATAAGGCGGTGGGGCGGGCTCGCTAGTGTCTTCACCATCGACAGGATCTCCTCCGGCGTCCTCTCCGGCTCGCCTTTCTTAGCCTACAGCAGTCACGAATTCCATCAAACAGCTGACAAACAGACTAAACAACCACTACCCTTTGTTGAGAAGTGGAAGCCCCAATTCATCAAACAGCTGACAAACTGAAAAACTGACTAAACAATCACTGAACTGAAGTGCATCGACCTACCTTAAGCACGAAACCTGGGGTGTCGATGATGGTGAGGTTGGGGCAGTGGGCGTACTCGGCCCTCATGACGATGGGCTTGGACGACACGGCGGCCTGGATCGTCCGGAGGTGCGACTCGGTGCGCTGCTTGATGAGGTCGGCTATCGCCGCGGCCTGCACCATGGGGTGGCCGTACTCCTCCGAGTCTTCCTCCTGCGATTCACCGCACAACCCACGCAAATCAGCCGCTCGCTCGCGTTTACCAGAAGCACCAGACCCGATCTGTGAGGGGAACGAAGGGGGAAACCCTAGAAGAGGTGAAGCGGAGCGCAAACCTGGAAGCGGCACCGGGGATCGAGGGCGGTGGGGTCGTGGACCATCTGGAGGACGAGGGGGCGGCGGGTGCCCATCTCGACCTCCCGGACGTTGAAGCGGAAGCCGAGGAGCGCCTCCAGGAGCGAGCTCTTGCCATCCGACTGGCCCCCTATCGCCACTATCTCCGGAATCGGGAGCTTCTCCCCGAACGCCACCGCCGCCGCCTGCAGCCGGTTGTACGCCTCGAACCGGGCCTTGGTGTCCGACGCGGCGGCGGCGGCGGCGGCCGAGGCCGAATCCGCCACGGCTCGGCGGGCGGACGGGGACGGCGCCGCCTTGGGGTTGGGCGTCCTGCCCGCCGCCGGAGACATCGCCATGGGTAGGGGAGCCACAGTGGCAGCCGAGACGACGGGGTTTGAATTTGAAATGCGGGAGAGGTGTGGGGAAGGGTTGCAGAGTACAGACTGTAGTGCGATGCGAGAGCCGTTTGGGATTGTGATGTTTATTTATACAGGAGATGGGCCGATCTCGAATCGTGTCTTCCACGCCTCCCTTTTTAGATCGGCATCGAGGTCACGCGTCCAGCCCATCCAGCCGACGATAGTGGACTTGTGTTCTAAGGCACAAGCCCAGTAGCCCACAAGCACCACACTCCCCCTGGTCTCACAAGTTCTTTTTGCTCAAAAGAAGAAAAATCTGACTGTTCTCTGCTGGGGCCAGCAGCGAATCTAGAACGTAATTGTAGGGCAGGCTCAAACAAGCGAGGAGGCATTGAGATGGGCCAAAAAGCAGCCAATTTGTTGGGTTGGGCATGTATCATGAGCAGCAAAGGCCTAATTTATCCAGTTGGAGGGTAAGCTTAAGCTTGTTAAAGCATGTACTATAGATTCGCCCCTGGCTGGGGCAGTGAGACATTTACAGCCGGATTTGACAAGTCCAACCACTAAATGTCCACTGACGCGTTCAAATGTGTCCCCAAACTGTATCGAATCCTTTCATATGTCCTATCGAACGATCATACTTCTCATATCTTAACCTCCCAATCCATGCATTCCATGCACATGGATCATATAGCACAAATTCATCGGGATTTAAAAATTCAAAAATGCTACAAAGCAAAGTAAATCACAGTTTAACAATTCAGACATGCCAAAAAAAAATTCAGGTCCAGGCCACGGCTAATCAAGAAGGGCACATCTTTCCCTCGCAAAAAAAGAAAAAGAAAAAGAAGGGCACATCTTCAAACACATTTGGAGTAGCTCCAACAGGCTCAAGCACAAGATACTTTTCTGACTAATAACACATGACAGTGAACACATGACAGTGTCAACACTAAGACATGTACTCCCTCCATTCCTAAATATAAGTCTTTGTAGAGATTCACTTTTGACCACGTACGGATGTATGTAGATGCATTTTAGAGTATAGATTCATTCATTTTCTTTCGTATGTAGTCCATAATGGAATCTCTATAAAGACTTATATTTAGGAATAGAGGTAGTATTTAACGAGAAGGGGCATGCATTTGGACGATTAATTTTGCCCAAACCGTAAATGGTAGGCTGAAGAAACCTTTCTACACTTGCTTTTAGACTGCACATTTGCCCAAAGATGTTAAAGCACTTTGATGCCCAATAAAAAGAGTGGCACGTCTGTTTTTTAAGAAACATTATTTGCAAGGCAGAACTACTAGCTCACTTTGGTCTGGAGGTGACTATCCTAGGATGTTGGAGATTTGGATTCAGAGAAATGGGCTGGTCTTCTGAAACATTCATCCAACTGTCCAAAATTGAATTAAAATTGCTCAAATAAAGATCAAGAGTAAATATGCAGCAGAGTTCAAGTCTTGGCTAGCTCAAACCTTTTGATATAATGATAATCTTGTTCCAAAAAACTCGAGTTGGATAAACTTCTTTTTTCCTCTTGTAGGATCTTTTGTTAGCTTTCCTCCTCTCTTTTTCTCTACCATCGTACTCCCTCCGTCCGAAAATACTTGTCAGAGCAAAGAATGTATCTAGACATATTTTAATTCTAAATACATCCATTTTTACCCATTTTTCCGACAAGTATTTCTGGACGGAGGGAGTAACATATAGTATTTTTTTATAGATGAAGATGGGAGCCTAAAAAAGATGAATCACTCATGGGACGCCATCCATGTCGCGTTCGCTGTTGCGGCCCCTCCTACTCTCTACGCAGGTTGGTCTCCTTCTTCCCCTCAAGCCACCTTTTGTCTTTCTCATCCAAGAGGCTTGCGTCCTCCAACATTATCATCGTATCCTCCGCTCTCGAGCAAGTGCAACCTCTCCTTCTTGAGCTCCCATCTGAGTCACATCTCTTCTTCCCCAACTTTATTTTCTATCTCAAATTTCAAATAGTTGCTCTCAATTTGTAACTTGTTGTTCACCCTCCCCGGGTCCCAATCCATCATTTATTTTTGCTCATCAAACATGAGCTTGTACCTCTTCCCTTTCTTGTCCTCGCTTGTGAAAAAAATGTTCGTCCATGTGTTGGACATTTTTGTCACCGCGGCATCACGGGCGGCTCCCCCCTTCTCTCACTTATTTCCTACCAGTTATGGGTTATTCATTAGCATGATGGCTCGTCCAATCTCCCCTGCAACTTCTTCCTCTTCATCGTCCAATCCAATGGATTGGTGGGAGCTTGAACCACCAGTTTTCTTCAACCTCTTGTTGTCGGTCTTGAGCTCTTCACAAGTTGTATCCACTTTGGTTGGCCATTCAATTTCATCCAACAATGGCTAAAACCAAATAGCTTCTTCTCGTTTGTTGGTACAAAGTGTGAGCCAACACCATCTATCAAACAATAAAGTAATCATGATAGTCCTACATTAAAAACTACCAATGCAAATTATGACAAAAAGAAGCAATTCAACTTATGTGACTTTGGACTCCAATCCCACTTTGATTTCTTCCAAGCACGGAAGCATAGTGACCAACAAACTTGTTCATGTTGTCTTGGATTGCGGACCATCTATCTTGGAGAGAGGCCACATTGCGGGTGGTATTGATAGGATGCGGCTCCACATATTATTTGCGTTCATGATATTGTGGATCTTCTTCCAATACTTGTTGCCATTTTGCTCGGTGCCACATAGAGTCCATGCTTGTGGTCAACCAAGATTCAACCAACAAAATATCCTTAGATGTTGTGAATGTCGGACCTCTTGCCTTGGGTATCTTTGTCGTTCTTTTCTTGTTAGTGCGCATTGTTCCCCAATATCAAATTAGGACAATTTGGATCCCCAAAGTCATTCCATAGGGTCACCATCATTGATCATGTTCGAAATCATATTGTCCTAAAATGACCATGATTCGAAATACACTAGCAGAATATGTAAAAAAATTGATCCAATGGCACAACGATAAAACGAACGAAGTGATACAAAATAGAGCAAAAATTGTATCATCTCCTGCTAGGACATTACCTTGATCAGGACCCAGGCAAACAGGGCGACGGAGTTGCCCGTGCTTTTTCGCGCCCTTTGGAATTGCGGTGAGTCGCACACCTCATCGTCTGGCACCACCGTTTCCGTAAATGCATCCGGAATCGCCTATTCGGCTATCGGATCGTTGTCGGTCGCAGGCAAGGCAGACGATGGCTTCCTTGCCAGTGGTAGGATAGACAGGCTTGGGGCGACCGGGCTCAGTGGAGGGGACACATCCTCCTCGACATCCACAACACCCTTGGCCGAAACTTTCTCCATTGTCGCTTCCCGCTCGTGCTGCTTCCTTTGCCGTTCCCTCCGAATGACGTTCTCCACCTTGCAACTCGTCACCACGGTCAAGAGCTCCATGACAACGTCGAGGCAACATCTATGCCGCCGGTGGGGGGCGGGGTACCAGAGACGACATCTAGGGCGACCGATGGGGGTGGTGGTGCGGATGGGGGAGCAAGCGTGGAGGACGGCAATGGCTGAGACGTGGGAAATGGAGGCGTGTGAGGACGATGGATGATGCAATTAGAGGTGGGTCCGATCTAGTCTGACATGGTAGACGTGTATAGGTCCGATTTGAGTAGCCCAACTAGTTCACGATTTTATGGCAGGTCACTGACCCAGCAACCCGGCCAGATGTATAGGGGGTGTTTGAGGAGCCCTGAGTGTACAGCACAAAAAGAACCTCTCCTGGGACACAGGAAGAAAGATTGCTCCTGGGCTACATTCGAAGAAGAGATTGATCCAGTTTATAAAACAGAACGAGAACCAAGAGCACGATCGTACTCTTCTAGTAAAGTGAAATTGCATGTCACAGATCCCAGATATGATGTCATTGATCTCGTTTCATTAAACTCCCAGGAAAAAAATGAAAGGAACAACTCTCAATTCACAGCATGTTTACAAGATACAACCCAAACAACGGTTCGCATCAGTTTCTCTCAACATGGCTACCCATCAAGATGATACAAGAACATGGCAAACAACAGTTCTAATGTCCACTAGAGTCTACAGGCTACGCTAATACTGTTACACCCAGCTTAACCCTTGTTGTGGATGAAGCACTTCAGATTCCAGGTGTACCCAATCAGAAAATTCGAGGCTCTATAGAGAAACAGGGCTACGATAAGCAGGCTTGTCAATGATGAACTTGAAACAGATGAGGCACAACAATTCGGCTGTCAGTCATCTTCTCTGGCTGCGAAGCAATCCAGAGTTCAAACTTGTCGAGTAGCATCTAAAACTTGACTTGCACTGAAGGTTCGGAAATGGTTCAAACGATACCTCTCTGGGAGCTTCACCTGCCTGCGGCCTTCATCTTCCTCAGCTCCCGCAGTATAGCCTTCCTCCTTGCCTCGTCTACATGTTCTAGCCCAGGAATGTTCTTCTCAGCAGACCCACGTCTTGGGCTTCCAACACTCCTTGGAGAGTTATTAAGGCGCTTGTTTCCTCCAGGCACACCTTTCGGTGACCCGACATTGCTCGAGCCGATAGTGCAGTTTTGGTTGACAGCAGCCACGGTCTGCTCACAGACAATATCTTGTCCAAGTGGGGTATCTTCTGCATTCCTCGAGGTGTCACTTTGCTGGTTTCCTCCAGGCGCACCAATTGGTGGGTCAACTTCTCTAGAGTTGGCAGTGTTGTGTTTGTTAGCAGAAGGAGTCCCATCCAGTGTCTGCTCACAGCTGATACGTTGTCTGAATGGAGTATCTTCTTTCTCACCTTCATCAAGATTTTTCTGCGCCATCCTTTCCTCCGAAACAATACCGTTTCCATCTACATTTGGTTTGCCCAAAACACTGCCATTGGGTTCTCTCTGTTGTATGCTATCCGCAGCAATGCCATCGTTGTTCTCAGCAGTATAGTTTTCTGAACGCTTCCCTTTTTTGGCAGCAGTAACTCTTGAGTAATGACGAGTACTAGAAAACCATCTAGTGATCTGTCAACAGAAACTCTAGTGAGGCAGGAGAAATACAGTGGCACCCCCAACAATAGTGCAGCTAACATTGATAAAAAAGGGTGTGGCCAGAAATGCATGTTGAGATGAAAGGACAAACTGGCATTTCAAACCTGATGGAATGTCAGGCCAAGCTCTTGTGCCAGACTTTCTTTTGCTGGGCGACTAGGGTAAGGTTCTTTTTCAAAATAGGCCTTAAGCTTCTGCAAGAGAAATGGAGTGCCAATGACATAATTTAGAATGCAACTGATATAAACTTTCAGCACCAATATAACTGTAGAGGTGCATAGTTAGCTATTCTATACCTGATGAACAATAGGACCATAACCTTTTTTCCTGGCCGTGCTACTGGTGCCGTTGGAAAGCACTTCAGGATGCTGTTCACTTACTGAACCACTGTGCCGTTCACTCTGTGGAGTACGCTCATTGTTCTGGCGCCCACCTCGTGCTCTTCTGGTTTTTGCCGGCTTAAGTGGTCCAGCAAATGAATCTGTATCACTGTCTTCTGGATTTCCATTTGGGCTATGTCCAGACCACTCTTTTTCATCGCTTGAATCAGTGGTTTCTTTTCCATAAGCCTCCTTTAGATTCCAATATAAAATAAATAGAAATAACCCAAGTAAGGTCCATGTATGCATTGTTGAAGAACAGGATTAGCTTTAACGAATGATATGATTTTCACAAACAACGCATTGATTACTTAGTGAAAATATGTATAATACAATAAAGAAGGGCCCCGATAAAATCCGAATGTTCAGATTTTAAGCATTTCATCCCGAATGTTTTTACATGGCTACTTTAGTTGATGCGAGGTGGCAACTTTAGTTGTTAAGACATGGCAACTTTGTCCCAGTTCGTTTTTTGTCAGAAAATTGCAATGTTTAACAACCTCACGTGAACTAAAGTTGCCATAAAAAACGTTCGGGTTGCCATGCTTAAAATCCAAACGTTCGGGATTTATCATTGCCGATAAAGAAACAATCCCAAACTGAGCCAAAATAATTTGTACGATACTCCCAATAAGGCAACACCCTGAAACTGAGCCAAAATTACCCACACACCACTCACAATAAGGGAACAACCCGAGTCAAGATGCAGAAGGGTGACAACTTCTGTTATATCATAAATATATTTCACATATTGAAGCCTTTATTTCCCAAGTAAATTAGGGTTTTATTCTTCAGGCCAACACAGCATGCCAAAATAAAGAGAAAATGCTTTCGAGTAGGAATTTGAATATAAGAAGCATGCATTTTTTTAGGTGAAAACACATGCATTTATGGTATGGAGAAATGCGAGGAGAAGACATACATCATAAAGCTTTTTGTAATCCAAAGGTCCAACTTGTCTCTTGTTTGAAGCTGGTAGCACAGAGTCTTGCTCTAGCTCTGCCTCCATAATGTCCACTCCATTAGTTTGGTCTGAGAATGAAGGTGCCGAAACTTTGTCCTTGCCAGAAGATTTAGAAATCTCGGCACAGAAATCATCAGAATCAGATGTGAAGTCTGACTCGTCTGAGTTTGTTTTGGTCTTTTGGTCTTCACTGGAATTTGGACCTTCTGGATCAAAGTCATCATCCTCTGAGTCATCCGAAGGCAACGCAAGGTCATTGACGGTATTTTTGTTCTTTGATTCAGACTTTTTCTTCTTTGAAGGTTCAGACTCATCGGATGATGTTATAAAATCCAAGTCATCAGAATCTGATCCTTCATCCCCATCCTCTGCAGATGATTTGTCTTCATCTACCGTGTCCCCTTCAGCTAAAGTAGGGTCATAATCCTCCTCTGAATCATCGGATGGAAGATCAGATGCACCAATTTGGTTTAAGCCATTCGAAGTTGACTCGGGGAAAACTTTCTGCGGAGAACAAACAGTCTTGTTTATATCGAGGGGACGCTGGCGATAGAGGACTGTACATTACTTTATCACAAACAAGGGACCCAGTAGGTATTTACCTCCCATGAGTCATGAATAGCAAGTGTGCTCCCTTGGAGTTCATTTAGTAAATCTATACAATCTAGCTTGCAATCGCACGCAGGGCAAAGCCATCCTTCATCCCCCTGAGGAACTAGAAATAAACGTTATTAAGTACATGAGCAACATAGGGAATGGTGCTTTCTATATCAAGGGAAGAGAATTAGGTATTACTATCTTCTGCCAGCAAAGGAGGATTCAAACATTTCTGGTGGAATCCTCTATCACACACTCCATCGCAAAGAATGATATCATTTTTTAGCGTAACATGCTTTGAAGCACATATGGCACAGAAAATCTGCAAGACAAAACAGATTATGTCTGTTAAAGTGACAACAATGAGTATAAACAAACAAGAGTGAACAAAATAAGATGGCCTACATCTTCACTAGATATTTCTCCCTCAGAATCAAACAAAGATTCGTCAAGCTTCCCCTCCAATAGAAGAGAATCCATATTACGAAAAGCTTCCCGAATTCTTAACTTGCATCGCAAGATTTCTGCCTTGGCTCGCTCAAGCTCTTTCTCAGGTCTTATTTTTTCCAAACTACATATGCAAGTATTAAGAAAACATAGCGTTAGAGGGTGGAGATGTTAAACAACATCAAGAGAACAATATATACACCCATATCTGAATTTATAGATCACAAGGACACATTACATGACTTTCTTATGTACCCTCTCAACCCCCCTGTGGCATAAACCCTAACTCAGATTTTTTATTTGCACTGGCTAATGTTTACCAAAATTTGCCTCGCTAAATTGATCCTTTTCTCAGATGTACAACACCAGGATCCAGCAAACAAAGAAATGAGAGATCAAAGGGAGTGTGAAACATAGTGATTAGAGAGACAAACCTTTGACCTTTCCAACCTTCACCAGCATAGGCTTGAATGAAACTTTGTTCGTAGTTCATTCGATTCAAAATGTATCTAACTCGTTGGCGAATTTTGATGCACTCATTCTTGGGACTCGCTGCATTTGAGGGCCTGCCTCTTTTCCTTTTCCTGGCAGCTGGTTGAGCAGCAGTACTGTCATTTACTGGCTCGTTAGGTACCTTTTTCTTCAAGGTAGAGCTAAGCACCCTGGCACTACTATGTGCGGACCTCAATGAATTTACTTGCTTTTTAGGTGTCTTGCTCTTGTTTTTAGGGGTAGATCGAAGCACCCTGGGACTACTATGAGCGGATCTCAATGGACTTACTGGCTCATTAGGCGTCTTACTCTTGTCTTTTGAAGTAGACCGAAGCACTCTGGCATTACTATGTGCAGATCTCAGGGGATACTTTTTATTTGCTATAATCTGGGACCCTTTCCTTCCCCTTTTCCCCTTGGTAGGAGAAGATGGTGAACCATTCCCAACTTTTTCATTCTCCTGAACAACACCAGAAGCAGATGTTTTGCCCATATAGATGATGACCACAGACCGACCTTCTCTGCGGGAACTGATAGGCCGATCCTGGGAGATTTAGGGTAAGCCTTGTAGAACCACTTTCTGTAGGGGAAGATGACCCAGTAAGCTTTTTCAGTTGATAGAAATGTGCCGGGGCCTACATCAATAAAGTAGATACAAATATTGTTATTAACAAAAAATTAACAAAAGAAAGGAAAAAAAATAGGATAGACCAAGTGCTAGAAGCTCCCACACCAGTTGGGGTCCGGGGAAGGATTATACGGGGCAAGCCTTACACCTGCACAGTGCAATGCAGAGAGGCTGCCTCAAACCCAGGACCTCTTGCCACAAGTGTGGAGTACTTCACCACTGCGCCAGGCCTGTCCTTCAAATATGGTCATTAACAACATAAACAAAATGTTGGAGGCAATTGTTCACGTGCATCTTCCAAGTAGTTGATTTGGATGGACTTGTCGTTTCTCTTATGTTTACAGTGGAGTGTACGTAATACCTATCTGGTCAAAAGAGGCATGACACGAAGCAAGGGAATGCAGGACCAAAGGGAAGAACCACAAGACACACATCTTTTATGTAGTATTAGCATCAAACTGAACTAATGCACCATGTTAACAGCTGATTGGATACATGTGGATGGGTATCTCAGATACTTCACCTGAAACACGATCCAGCTCTGCAGCTATAGGCAATTAGGTATTGCAGTTTCCCTTGTCATGATTGTTTATCGCTATTATTTGGTTCTCTCAATGCATATTATTTCATACCTCGCGGTATCATACCAGATTCAGGAGTTACTGTACATAAGATGAGGCATCAGAGGGTATTAACAGGGAAAACATGCTTTGAGATGGCAAGAAAGCCAATATCACTATTGCCACATTTCACTAAATTAAACTAGCTAACCAGCGTAAGGCGGATCCAAAGTATTCCCCCACCTCTCCATCGCACCACTCCAGATCTAAAGCTTCCTACACCACCTCCTTTCGTGCAAAGTATATTTAAATCACCTAATATACTGCCGAGTCACACAGCAAGCCTTGCAACTGTTATAAATCCGCAATGAAGAAAACTAGCTCAAAAGCAACAGAATACACACCGTTTGTACACGAAACCCTAGATTCGCAATTGGTAGTCACAAGTATCATAATAGCCTTTGCACGTCCGCAGAATGGGCACCGGCCAGGAGGGAAAAAAGACAGAAGAGCACGAGCGGTAGAATTGGGCACAGAAGATGAGAAAAACATTCTTTGCGGGATATGGAGATGCGAGGCCTGCCTGTCAGGGGCCATGAAAGCGGAGAAGTCAGCGGGGAGTGCGGCCGGGGCACGGATGCGATCGGGTGCAGAGCAGAGCAGTTGGAGAACGACGGCCCCTGAGGGTAATTCAGTGGGCTACGAGCCGTCGCGCGACAGGATTGCGGAGGAAACAGTCCGCCTTCCCACGGGGACGGGGACGGGGACGCGGCACGGCACGGCAGGCTCGGTCCGGCGGGGACTAAGACTGTCGGATGCTGCCGCCCGGGGATGGAGAAGGACGGGGTAAGATGGAGGTCAGACCTGCGGGCAGTTGACGTGCAGGAGGCAACGGGGCGGTAGAGGGAGGAGCAGGGACGGCGGGGGCACTGACCTCGCCGTCGCCGGTCGCCGCGGCCTCGGCACCGCGCGCCTCAGGGAGATTTCGCAGCTTCCAGACAGCCTCCCGCGAGCGTCGCCGGGTACGCGATGGACTGACCCGCTCACGCGCTAGGGCTTCCCTGTTTATCGAGTCTCCGCCGCGTAGCGGTTGCCGGGCCTCGGTGGACCGGGAGGGTGATGGTTCGTGAGAGCGGGCCGGCTAGCCCAACCGTCAGCGTGTTTTGGTTCGTGGGAGTTAGAAACGGGGAATGGGGTGTTGTCAAAAAAATATAATATAATAGGGAATGGGAGTTGAGGGGGTGAAGAGATTAGAGAGAATGCATTGTACACACTGTGCTCTCCGCTCCAAAAAAGGAAAGAAATACTACATTGTGCTCGTGGCAACATGGCAACACGAGCACTTTTTTCCCCTAAAAAACACGAGTACTTTTTTTCTAAACCTCAGACGCCCACATACACTCATACCTATAAACGCACGCACCTGCAAGATACTGAGCCGGCATCATCTCCAACACAAGTACTCTTATAACATCACTAGTGAACAACACTTATGATCAGGACTACAAGCACGAGTCCTAGATGCACACAACAAACCTGCATTAAACATAATATTCCCTTTAAATTAATATACCTATCATCAACATTGACGTCTTTGCAATTTGTAGATTGTTTTCTTTGTCCATCTTGCATTGGCTTCATCTACACAATTCAATTGTTGGTGGATTGCCATTCAAATGATGCAATATTAGGTCATTTCCATCCAGGTTATCTTCATACACATCGGCCCATATTCAAAATCACAATCACCACTTTCACAAATGCAGTACATAACAAGACTAGAGCGATCATAACAACCAAACTAGGAGTAATTGGGGCACTTGTGGTAATCCTGGTACTTGTTGCCCAAGAAACCCTAGTCGGTACGGTAGTCGGCGACAGAAGAATATATATCAGGGGAGGGGAGAGCTAGGGTTAGGGATTTGGCAATATAATTGGGAAAGTTGGGAGAGGAGATTGACTATATAAGCCAACTTAGAGTGTTATTTGAGAAAAAAACATGACAGGAGCTGAATTAAAATGAGACACACAGACAAGTTCAAGGTACTGAATTAGCATTTCTCGAGTATGAGGTTCGACTATAAGTGAGATTTTTAGACAAGTACAATGACATTAGGTGTATTTAACTCATCCCATTATAGCAATGCCAAAACTTTTCAACAATCACTCATTTCCCAACTAATCTACAAAAACTCATTTAGTAAGTCTAGCTAGTGATTGGTGTGCAAAAATCTAGCAAATCTATTTCGGCTATGAACTGTGATACCACTTGGTTGGCATGGAAGATCTAGGCAACCTAAGAGGGCACATCTTTATATTGGCCTGGACAGAGTCACGGGACAAAGAGTTTGTCATTCCTAGGCATATGGGTGAGCAATTGGGTATGCAAATCAAGCACCCTAATTTTAAAAACATCAAAGGAAATGAGGTGTAACGTGAGACGTCTTCAACCGTCTAATGGAACTCACTGTAAGGCCTCGAATGCAAAACTATTCCAGACTTAGCGCGTTACTCTCAAATCCAGAATAGACGCATATCGGATACATGCCCGATTCATATAGCTTCGACACATAAACACATGGCTATACAGATTGAGGTGAAACATTATCGTTATCATCACATAAACAAACCAATGAAGAAGCAATATATGGTAAATAGGTCTCACGTGAAACATGATCCAAATTACATCCAAGTCACATTTACATCACATTCATTACATAGAGGAAACATGGCGAGTCTGAGTACAAACGAAAGCTAGAATGCATAGAGAGGCTAGGACGGAAAAGCAAATCGGTCCCATCCTAGAGGTCTCAGGCTACCACCCAGGATCTACTATCTACTCATCGGCGTAGTAGTCCACGCGGTATCACCCTAAAATGACGTTATAATGGCAGTCCTATGCAGCAATGGTTATAGCAAGGGCGGGTACATGGCATACTCAGAATTTATTTATATTATTCAGGACAAAAATACTTTACCTATTTAAATTTTATGTCTAATTGCAGAATTATCGGACACTTGTACAAACCATACGTGGTGACGGATCAAAGGGACATGATTAGGTGTTGTACAGTAAGTTCTCCAACTTCGCTTTGGGCCCAAAAGAAGTTAGAGACCAAGCCCCCCACGCGGTGGACTCATATTCGGACTGCACAGACATGCATGACTTCAAACATTGATAACTTTTGCATCCCGACTCCAAATTGGGTGTTTTTTTGTTGGAAAATTTAGCGCCTTGTTCATTTCAAACCAAGCTGTAGACCGAGCAGGAAACAACTAAAAGTTCTGGTCCAAAGGTAAGAAGATCCGTTGGTTGAAAATCCCCCCTTCCATCATACATAAGTTCCCCCTTTTCGGCTGAGTATGATTCAACATTGGAATGACACCTTTAGAAGCACTCTACGAGAACCTTAGTCTTACCCTGATTTGTTGGGTTTGGCACATACCAAATGACGGGCTAAGATAAGACTAGGTTTGTTAAAGACCACTCACTATGGTCAGTCGACACGCTTTCTCCTTGGCGTGGCAAGAAACCATCTTCCAACACAATTGGATTCCCCTTCAAATTCCTTATGAGTTGGAGCTGTTGCAGAATTCGAGTATAAATCCAAGTCAAAAGGTGTTGCGTCACCTCCACTTCCGCCCATGTGCCTTGTAAGACCTAAGGTTGGGTTTTTTTGCTGCGTTGGGATGTGCATCCAATGAATAGGTGATGTATCATTTCATCATTGTCACAGAAACAACAACGTGGACTACCTAATCGTCTTCACTTTAGTAAATTATCTTTGGTGAGAATCACTCCCTTGTGAACGAACCACATGAAGATTTTGATTCTCAGCGGAACTTTAATTTTCCAAATATGAATCAATCTTAGGATAGGGCCAAAGTTGATTAGATCTAGATACATGGATCTCACCGTGAACGCCTCATCCCTAGTTAACTTCCATTGAAAACACATCTGGTTGGTCCGAAAATTGAACATCCATCAACCTTCGCACCAGATACTGAAGGAAATATGCCCTAGAAAGTTATTATTTATTTCCTTATTTCATGATAAATGTTTATTATTCATGCTAGAATTGTATTAACCGGAAATATAATAGATGTGTGAATACATAGACAAACATAGTGTCACTAGTATGCCTCTACTTGACTAGATCGTTAATCAAAGATGGTTAAGTTTCCTAACCATAGACATGAGTTGTCATTTGATTAACGGGATCACATCATTAGGAGAATGATGTGATTGACTTGACCCATTCCGTTAGCTTAGCACTTGATCGTTTAGTATGTTGCTATTGCTTTCTTCATGACTTATACATGTTCCTATGACTATGAGATTATGCAACTCCCGTTTACCGGAGGAGCACTTTGTGTGATACCAAACATCACAACGTAACTGGGTGATTATAAAGGTGCTCTACAGGTGTCTCTGAAGGTACTTGTTTAGTTGGCGTATTTCGAGATTAGGATTTGTCAGTCCGATTGTCGGAGAGGTATCTCTGGGCCCTCTCGCTAATTTACATCACTATAAGCCTTGCAAGCAATGTGACTAATGAGTTAGTTGCGGGATGATGCATTACGGAACGAGTAAAGAGACTTGCCGGTAACGAGATTGAACTAGGTATTGAGATACCGATGATCGAATATCGGGCAAGTAACATACTGATGACAAAGGGAACAACGTATGTTGTTATGTGGTTTAACCGATAAAGATCTTTGTAGAATATGTAGGAGACAATATGAGCATCCAGGTTACATTATTGGTTATTGACCAGAGACGTGTCTCGGTCATGTCTACATAGTTCTCGAACCCGTAGGGTCCGCACGCTTAAAGTTCGGTGACGATTTATATTATGAGTTTATGTGTTTTGATGTACCGGAGGTAGTTTGGAGTCCCAGAAGAGATCGGGGACATAACGAGGAGTCTCGAAATGGGCGAGACGTAAAGATCGATATATTGGACGACTATATTCGGACTTCAGAAAGGTTCTGAGTGATTCGGGTATTTTTCGGAGTACTGGAGAGTTACGGGAATTCGCCGGGGAGTATATGGGCCTTATTGGGCCATACGGGAATAGAGGAGAGAGGCCAAAAGGAAGGAGGCCCCCCCTCTGGTCCGAATTGGACAAGAGGTGCAGCCCCCTTTTCCTCTCCCTCTCCCCCTCTTTCCTTCTCTCCTACTCCGGAAAGGAAAGGGGAATCCTACTAGGACTTGGGAGTCCTAGTACGACTCCCCACACTTGGCGCGCCCTCCTCTAGGGCCGGCCTCTCCCTCCCTTCTTTATATACGGGGGCAAGGAGGCACCTCTAGACACAACAATTGATCTCTTGATCTCTTAGCTGTGTGTGGTGCCCCCCTCTACCATATTCTACCTCGGTAATATTGTAGCGGTGCTTAGGCGAAGCCTTGTGTGCGTAGCATCATCAAAACCGTCATCACGTCGTCGTGCTGACGGTACTCTCCTGCAAAGCTCTGCTAGATCGGAGTTCATGGGACGTCATCGAGCTGAACGTGTGCTGAACTCGAAGGTGTCGTACGTTCGGTACTTGATCGGTCGGATCGTGAAGACGTACGACTACATCAACCGTGTTGTGCTAACGCTTCCGCTTTCGGTCTACGAGGGTACGTGGACAACACTCTACCCTCTCGTTGCTATGCATCACCATGATATTGCGTGTGCGCAAGAATTTTTTTGAAATTACTAAGTTCCCCAACAGTGGCATCCGAGCCAGGTTTTATGCGTAGATGTTATATGCACGAGTAGAACACAAGTGAGTTATGGGCGATACAAGTCATATCGCTACCAAAGATGCCATACTTTGGTTCGGCGGTATTGTTGGATGAAGCGGCCCGGACCGACATTACGCGTACACTTACGCGAGACTGGTTTTACCGCCGTGCTTTGCACACGGTGACTAGCGGGGTCCGTTTCTCCAACTTTAGTTGAACGAAAGTGTGGCTACGCCCGTCCTTGCGAAGGTTAAAACATCACTAACTTGATGAACTATCATTGTGGTTTTGATGCGAGGTAAGAACGGTCCTTGCTCAGCCCGTAGCAGCCACGTAAAACTTGCAACAACAAAGTAGAGGACGCCTAACTTGTTTTTGCAGGCATGTTGTGATGTGATATGGTCAAGGCATGATGCTATAATTTATTGTATGAGATGATCATGTTTTTAACCGAAGTTATCGGCAATCGGCAGAGCCATATGGTTGTCGCTTATTGTATGCAATGCAATCGCCTCAGAATTGCTTTACTTTATCACTAAGCGGTAGCGATAGTCCTAGAAGCAATAGTTGGCGAGACGACAACGATGCTACGATGGAGATCAAGGTGTCGCGCCGGTGACGATGGTGATCACGATGGTGCTTCGGAGATGGAGATCACAAGCACAAGATGATGATGGCCATATCATATCACTTATATTGATTGCATGTGATGTTTATCCTTTATGCATCTTATCTTGCTTTGATTGATGGTAGCATTATGAGATGATCTCTTACTAAAGATAAAAGTGTTCTCCCTGAGTATGCACCGTTGCCAAAGTTCATCGTGCCCAGACACCACGTGATGATCGGGTGTGATAAGCTCTACGTCCATCTAAAATGGGTGCAAGCCAGTTTTGCACACGCAGAATACTCGGGTTAAACTTGACGAGCCTAGCACATGCAGATATTGCCTCGGAACACTGGAGACCGAAAGGTCGAGCGTGAATCATATAGTAGATATGATCAACATAGTGATGTTCACCGTTGAAAACTACTCCATCTCACGTGATGATCGGACATGGTTTAGTTGATTTGGATCACGTGATCACTTAGATGATTAGAGGGATGTCTATCTAAGTGGTAAGTAATATGATTAATTGAACTTTAATTTATCATGAACTTAGTCCTCACTACTAGGGAAAAGCCTATACACAGAATCTTACCTGCAACGCACTTCAAAATACCACGCCATCGCTATTTAGCAAGCAATAAGATGTCCGCCAAACGCGCCATCGACTTGGAAGTAGCAAGAGAGCTGCTTGTGGCCTCTGGCGCCATCGCTATAGTTGCCATGACCTTGCCCCCGCTAGCTATAGCGAGAGCGACTATCTTGAGAGCGCCATCACATTTACGTTAGTCTGTAGCGCTTTTTGTCAAACGCGCTACAACTATCCCTACCTTATCCCCACGGAACCGCCCTTCTCACTCACACTCTCACTCGCTTGCGTCGATCGTCGTCGTCGTCGCGTCGCCGCCGCCGCCTTCGTTAAATCTGCCGCCGGTACTCCTCCTTCCGTCCCTCCTCCATCCTCCTCGCACATCCTCCCCTCGCTCCGCCGCCTCCTCCTCCGCCTTCCTCCTCCTCTGCCGCCCTCCTCCTCCTCCGGCAGCCTCCTCCCACCGCCTCGACCTCGCCGCCCTAGCTACCTCTCCGCCGCCCCACCCCGCCACTAGTTAGTACTAGATTTAGTAGTAGTAGATGTTAATTTAGGTTAGCTAGTACTAGATGTTAATTTAGTAGTAGTAGATGTTAATTTAGCTTAGTTAGTACTAGATTTTTAGTAGTAGTAGTGGTAGTTGAACTACTTTAGTTGTAGTTGAACTAGTTTAGTAAGTAAATTAATAAACTAGTTGAACTAGTTGAATTAATGTAACTAATCTATTTTTAGTAAGATAATTAATATAACTAGTTGAACTACTTTATTTTTAGAAAGAACTAGTTTTTCTATTTATAGTAAGTTTATATTTAGTAAGAACTAGTTGAATTAATAAAACTAGTTGAACATGTTTTGTTGCTAGTGATAACTTATATGGTTTCAGTGACCTCCGTCGTCCCCGCCACCGACCCTCCGACATCCCCGCCGTCATCCCAGCCACCGACGCATTCTCCGACATCGAGGTGAGACTAGCCAAATATCCTTGTATATTTTGTGTTGTTGCTCAAATAGGATATGTGGTTGCCCAAGTGGCCGTTCATGTTCAGTTTACATCTCCGAGTGGCCTATGTTTTGTCGGAGTGTTGATTAATTTCGCCCAAAGAAATTTCAAAGCGCCGATATGTCCTTTTTAGCAAAGGTCATGCCGGATTTTGTCGTGAATTCGACATGACTTGTGCTAGAATATGTACAAGTTTAATCTTTGAATTATGATTGTAGGAAATGTCGTACTTTCGGACGACGACGGTCTCCGGGGAGTGTAGCTGGTGCCACGACGATCGAGGTATGTGCAACAGGTTCGTTTCGGACGACGACGATCGCCGCTTCAAAGATTAAGCTCGAGGAGACTGCGATGTTCATACGGATGCAACGCATTTACAATAGTTTTTTCTCCATTAAGCATGACTTCAACTATTTCAACGTCTAATTTTCATATTTTACAATTCGACTAGCTTATCCCATGCCATGCAAGACGCTATGTCTTGGAGAGGATGGATTTTGAAGACCATGAAAATTTTGAAACAAAGAAAATACACCTAAGGACCCATCATGATATGGATTTTGAAGTAAATCTGTACAATGCTCAGAGCATAACCCATTTTGGTTGCCAAAATTGGGAAGCACTTTGCAAAATGTATGGTTTTGATGAGGGTATGATTATCACCATGGATCTTGGTGATCCCGACAATGAGGAAGACAATATGGACATTTGGGTCCTTGTTGATACGCTGCCGATTGTACCGCTATGTGAGTTTCTCAAACATAGTTATTAACTAATTTATATTCTTTATTTCAAAATAGTTGATAGCTTATTTCCATTGACAGCTTATTTTGATTCTTCAAAGACTGTGCGGAAGATGGTAGATAAAACCCACTACAATCAAGGCACCCAATTAACATATAAGGAGAAAAATCATCTCATCGCTTTTGTACTCTTCTTGAGAATTACAATGCCTATTATCGAACTCCTCCAAATTATGGTGAATACGTGCCACTAGTGCATGTGTTGAACAACGATAACTTCTCCGAGATACCCCGTAAGATTTTTTACTATTACGACATTCGTGCATTTTTGCATACTTCTAAAACTAGTACATCATTGCTAACTACAAAGTTATTATTATGTTTTTCAATGTAAACTCCCGATGGATTGTGTGCCTCATCCGATGTCTCGCATGGTCGCCTCTCGATTCGAACATACCGCCAGTAAATCTAGGAGCTCACCTTTGCATATCGGATTTCTAAAACCCGTGAACACATGATCATCGAGAATGGAAGAAATGTATGGACATTCGCAAGGAGGTTCTTGGAAGTAACATTCAAATAAAGGCAAGAATGGGAGCAGGCTAATCTCCATTCTCCATAATGGAGAGTCGGGCTATCTTGTTTTTGTTATTTTACCTTAGAAAATGTAGTAGGTCTTAATCGAATATAATAGGTCCTATGAGGTACAATATGTTTATTATGTGGTAATGTGTTAGAGTTGATAATGATGATCTTGAGGAGGTGTTATGTGATGTCAATGATGAAAACGATGATATCGAGGAGGTGTTATATGACAATGATGTATTATGATGCTAAGTTGTTAATGATATGATGATGATGATGATATTATTATATCATTGGGTGAAAGAATCATGATTAGTTTCAAGTGGATGGACATCCACTTGAAACTAGTCCACGTTCTTTCACCCCATGATGTAATAACTCATTATGATGTAAAACAATCTCTAAATTCTGTTGTATGAAAACTTGTGTAAAGGTGTATGAATACAACATGAAATAGAAAAGAAATAAAATACTAAATAGTAGTAGTAGCTGGTTAGAGAAGCGCTACTACTAATTAACAAAGAGCGATGTTCTAAAGAACCGCTGCTACTAAGTCAATTTAGCAAGAGCGTGGGTCAAGCCGCTATTGCTAAGCATTAGTCAGAAGCGCCTTATCAAGAGCGCTTCGCTCAGGCCATCGATAGGCCCAAAACCAGCGCTGCTGCTAGGCTTTTCCCTAGTAGTGCCCGATAGTATTTTGCAAATTATGTTGTAGATCAATAGCTCGCGTTGTTGCTTCCCTATGTTTTATATGTGTTCCTAGAGAAAACTAAGTTGAAAAAAGATAGTAGCAATGATGCGGACTGGGTGCATGATATGAGGTTTATCCTCATTGCTGCACAGAAGAATTATGTCCTTGATGCACCGCTAGGTGACAGACCTATTGCAGGAGCAGATGCAGACGTTATGAATGTTTGGCTAGCTCAATATGATGACTACTTAATAGTTTAGTGCACCATTCTTAACGCCTTAGAATCGGGACTTCAAAGACGTTTTGAACGTCATGGACCATATGAGATGTTCCAGGATTTGAAGTTAATATTTCAAGCAAATACCCAAGTTGAGAAATATGAAGTCTCCAACGAGTTCTATAGCTAAAAGATGGAGGAGAATTGCTCAACTAGTGAGCATGTGCTCAGATTGTCTGGGTACTACACTTGCTTGAATCAAGTGGGAGTTAATCTTCCAGATAAGATAGTGATTGACAGAGTTCTCTAGTCACCATCACCATGTTACTAGAACTTCGTGATGAACTGTAGTATGCAAGGGATGACGAAAACGATTCCCGAGCTCTTCGTGATGCTGAAATCGATGAAGGTAGAAATCAAGAAAGAGCATCAAGTGTTGATGATTGACAAGACCACTAGTTTCAAGAAAAAGGCAAAGGGAAAGAAAGGGGACTTAAAGTAGAATGACAAGCAAGTTTTCACTCCCGCGAAGAAGCCCAAAACCGGACCAAAGCCTGAAACTGAATGCTTCCACTGCAAAGGAAATGGTCACTGGAAGCGGAAATGCCCTGAATATTTGGTGGATAAGAAGGATGGCAAAGTGAACAAGGGTATATTTGATATACAGGTCATTGATGTGTACCTTACTAGTGTTTATAGTAGCCCCTGAGTATTTGATTCTTGTTCAGTTGCTAAAAATTAGTAACTTGAAACAGGAGTTACAGAATAAACAGAGACTAGTTAAGGGTGAAGTGACGATGTGTGTTGGAAGTGGTTCCAAAAATTGATATGATCATCATCGCACACTCCCTATACTTTCGGGATTAATGTTAAACCTAAATAAATGTTATTTGGCGTTTGAGTTGAGCATGAATATGATTTTGATGACCCACAAGTATAGGGGATCTATCATAGTCCTTTCGATAAGTAAGAGTGTCGAACCCAACGAGGAGCGTATGAAATGATAAGCGGTTTTCAAGAAGGTATTCTCGCAAGTATCAAATAAGTGGTAACAGATAGTTTTGTGATAGGATAAATTGTAACGAGCAACAAGTAACAAAAGTAAATAAATGTAGCAAGGTGGCCCAATCCTTTTGTAGCAAAGGACAAGCCCGACAAACTCTTATAATAGGAAAAGCGCTCCCGAGGACACATGGGAATATCGTCAAGCTAGTTTTCATCACGCTCATATGATTTGCATTCGGTACTTTGATAATTTGATATGTGGGTGGACCGGTGAAAGATCGTGGATGTCGCCTAGAGGGGGGTGGGGTGAATAGGCGCTTTAAAATAATTCTGGTTTAGGCTTGAACAAATGCAGAATAAACCTAACGGTTAATTTGTCAAGCACAAGACCTACGACAACTAGGCTCACCTATGTGCACCAACAACTTATGCTAAGCAAGATAAGCAACTATGTGATAGCAAGATATATGACAAAGAACAATATGGCTATCACAAAGTAAAGTGCATAAGTAAAGGGCTCGGGTAAGAGATAACGGAGGCACGCGGAGACGACGATGTATCCCAAGTTCACACCCTTGCGGATGCTAATCTCCGCTTGGAGCGGTGTGGAGGCACAATGCTCCCCAAGAAGCCACTAGGGCCACTGTAATCTCCTCATGCCCTCGCACAATGCAAGATGCCATGATTCCACTAAGGGACCCTTGAGGGCGGTCACCGAACCCGCATAAATGGCAACCCTTGGGGCGGTCACCGAACCCAGACACTTTGGCAACCCTTGGGGCGGTCACTGAACCCGCAAGTTGCTTGGGGCGATCTCCACAACCTAATTGAGACCCGACGCTGCCCGGAGCTTTACACCACAATGATTGAGCTCCGAACACCACTAACTGCCTAGGGCGCCCAAGCACCCAAGAGGAACAAGCTCAAGGGCACCAAGCACCCAAGAGTAATAAGCTTCTCAACTTGTAACTTCCACGTATCACGTGGAGAACTCAAACCGATGCACCAAATGCAATGGCAAGGGCACACGGAGTGCCCAAGTCCTTCTCTCCCAAATCCCACCAAAGCAACTAATGCTAGGGAGGAAAATGAGAGGAAGAACGAAAGAAGAACACGAAGAACTCCAAGATCTAGATCCAAGGGGTTCCCCTCACTTAGAGGAGAAAGCGATTGGTGGAATCTGAAGGAAATATGCCCTAGAGGCAATAATAAAGTTATTATTTATTTCCTCATATCATGATAAATGTTTATTATTCATGCTAGAATTATATTAACCGGAAACATAATACATGTGTGAATATATAGACAAACAGAGTGTCACTAGTATGCCTCTACTTGACTAGCTTGTTAATCAAAGATGGTTATGTTTCCTAACCATGAACAAGGAGTTGTTATTTGATTAACAAGGTCACATCATTAGTTGAATGATCTAATTGACATGACCCATTCCGTTAGCTTAGCACACGATCGTTTAGTATGTTGCTATTGCTTCCTTCATGACTTATACATGTTCTTATGACTATGAGATTATGCAACTCCGTTTACGGAGGAACACTTTGTGTGCTACCAAACGTCACAACGAATCGGGTGATTATAAAGGTGCTCTACAGGTGTCTCCGAAGGTACTTGTTGAGTTGGCGATTTCGAGATTAGGATTTGTCATCCAATGTCGGAGAGGTATATCTGGGCCCTCTCGGTAATGCACATCACTTAAGCCTTGCAAGCATTTCAACTAATGAGTTAGTTGTGAGATGATGTATTACGAACGAGTAAAGAGACTTGCGGTAACAAGATTGAACTAGGTATTGATACCGACGATCGAATCTCGGGCAAGTAACATACCGATGACAAAGGAACAACGATGTTGTTGTGCGGTTTGACCGATAAAGATCTTCAGAGAATATGTAGGAACCAATATGGGCATCCAGGTCCCGCTATTGGTTATTGACCGAGACATGTCTCGGTCATGTCTACATTGTTCTCGAACCGTAGGGTCCGCACGCTTAAGGTTTCGGCGATGCTTATATTATGAGTTTATGTACTTTGATGTATCAAGGTTGTTCGAGTCCGGATATGATCACGGACATGACGAGGAGTCTCAAATGGTCGAGACATAAAGATTGATATATTGGACGGATATATTTGGACACCGGAAAGGTTCCGGAGAAGTTTGGAGCTCCGGAGGTTACCGAACCCCCGGAGGTATATGGGCCTTATTGGGCCCATGTAGGAGGAAGAGAGAAGGAGCAAGGGGGGGGCGCCCCCAAGCCCAATCCGATTGGGGGGGGGGGCCCCTTCCTTTCTCCTTCCCCTCTCTTCCTTCCTACTACTAGTACTACTTCCTAATACTAGTACTCCTTCCTTCCCTCCAAATAAGATAAGGAAGAGAGGAAACCTACTTGGAGTAGGTTTCCCCCTATGGCGCGCGCCTTGAGGCCGGCCACCTCCTCCCTCCCTCCTTTATATAGGGGGTAGGGGCACCCTAGGAAACACAAGTTGATCATTGATCGCCTTAGCCGTGTGCGGTGCCCCTCCACGATATTACACCTCGATCATATTGTAGCGGTGCTTAGGCGAAGCCCGTGACAGAGAACATCAAGATCGCCACCACGCCGTCAGGTTGACGGAACTCCCCTGAGCCTCTACTTGGATTGGAGATCGAGGGTGCGCCATCGAGTTGTACGCGTGTCAAGAACTCGGAGGTGCCGAGTAACGGTGCTTTGATCGGTTGGACCGGAGGACGACGACTACTTCCTCTACGTTGCGTCAACGCTTCCGCTTCGGTCTCACGAGGGTACGAGACAACACTCTCCCTCTCGTTGCTATGCATCACCATGATCTTGCGTGTGCGTAGGAAATTTTTGAAATTACTACGTTCCCCAACAAAGGGCATCCGAGCCTAGGTTTTATGGTTTGATGTTATATGCACGAGTAGAACACAAGTGAGTTGTGGGCGATATAAGTCATACCGCTTACCAAAGATGTCATACTTTGGTTCGGCGGTATTGTTGGATGAAGCGGCCCGGACCGACATTACGCCAGACGCTTACGCGAGACTGGTTTTACCGCCGTGCTTTGCACACGGTGACTAGCGGTGTCGGTTTCTCCAACTTTAGTTGAACCGAGTGTGGCTACGCCCGGTCCTTGCGAAGGTTAAAACAACATCAACTTGACAAACTATCGCTGTGGTTTTGATGCGAGGTGAGATTGGTTCTTGCTTAAGCCCGTAGCAGCCACGTAAAACTTGCAACAACAAAGTAGAGGACGCCTAACTTGTTTTTGCAGGGCATGTTGTGATGTGATATGGCCAAGACATGATGCTATATTTTATTGTATGAGATGATCATGTTTTGTAACCGGTTATCGGCAATGGCAGGAGCCATATGGTTGTCGCTTATTGTATGAAATGCAAAGCTCAGTAATTGCTTTACTTTATCACTAAGCGGTAGCGATAGTCGTAGAAGAAATAGATGGCGTAAACGACAACGATGCTACGATGGAGATCAAGGTGTCGCGCCGGTGACGATGGTGATCATGATGGTGCTTCAGAGATGGAGATCACAAGCACAAGAAGATGATGGCCATATCATATCACTTATATTGATTGCATGTGATGTTTATCCTTTATGCATCTTATCTTGCTTTGATTGACGGTAGCATTTTAAGATGATCTCTCACTAAAAATTATCAAGTAGTGTTCTCCCGAGTATGCACTATTGCCAAAGTTCGTCGTGCCTGCACACCACGTGATGATCGGTGTGATAAGCTCTCACGTCCATCTACAACGGGTGCAAGCCAGTTTTGCACACGCAGAATACTCAGTTAAACTTGACGAGCCTAGCATATGCAGATATGGCCTCGAACACGGAGACCGAAAGGTCGAGCGTGAATCATATAGTAGATATGATCAACATAAGATGTTCACCATTGAAAACTACTCCATCTCACATGATGATCGGTTATGGTTTAGTTGATTTGGATCACGTGATCACTTAGATGACTAGAGAGATGTCATCTAAGTGGGAGTTCTTAAGTAATATGATTAATTGAACTAAAATTTATCATGAACTTAGTACCGATAGTATCTTGCTTGTCTATGTTGTTTGTAGATAAATGGCCCATGCTGTTGTTCCGTTGAATTTTAATGCGTTCCTTGAGAAAGCTAAGTTGAAAGATGATGGTAGCAACTACGCGGATCGGGTCCGAATTTGAGGATTATCCTCATT
Source organism: Aegilops speltoides (assembly GCA_021437245.1). Classification (NCBI taxonomy): domain Eukaryota; kingdom Viridiplantae; phylum Streptophyta; class Magnoliopsida; order Poales; family Poaceae; genus Aegilops; species Aegilops speltoides. The sequence goes on from CM038143.1 coordinate 384,399,308, forward strand.
GCTGCACAAAAAATTACGCCCTGGAAGCACCGCTGGGTGCCAGTCGCCGCTTGATGCAACCGACAACGTTAAGAACGTCTGGCAGAGCAAAGCTGATGACTACTCGATAGTTCAATGTGCCATGCTTTATGGCTTAGAACCGGGACTTCAACGACGTTTTGAACGTCATGGAGCATATGAGATGTTCCAGGAGTTGAAGTTGATATCCAGAAGAATGGCCGGATTGAGAGATATGAAGTCTCCAATAAGTTCTATAGCTGCAAGATGGAGGAGAATAGTTCTGTCAGTGAGCACATACTCAAGATGTCTGGGTATTGTAATCACTTGATTCAACTGGGAGTTACTCTTCCGGATGATAGCGTCATTGATGTAATTCTCCAATCACTTCCACCAAGCTACAAGAGCTTCGTGATGAACTATAATATGCAAGGGATGGATAAGACGATTCCCGAGCTCTTCGCAATGCTAAAGGCTGCAGAGGTAGAAATCAAGAAGGAGCATCAAGTGTTGATGGTTAACAAGACCACTAGTTTCAAGAAAAAGGGCAAAGGGAAGAAGAAGGGGAACTTCAAGAAGAACAGCAAACAAGTTGCTGCTCAAGAGAAGAAACCCAAGTCTGGACCTAAACCAAATCGAGTGCTTCTACCGCAAGCGATCGTCATCGAAGCGGAACTGCCCCAAGTATTTGGCGGATAAGAAGGATGGCAAAGTGAACAAAGGTATATGCGATATACATGTTATTGATGTGTACCTTACTAGAGCTCGCAGAGCACTGGTATTTGATATGGTTCATTGCTAATATTTGCAACTCAAGCAGGACTACGGATTGCTTAACACCGGCAAAGGACGAGGTGACGATGTGCGTGGGAAATGGTTCCAAAGTCGATGTGATCGCGGTCGGCACGCTACCTCTACATCTACCTTCGGGATTAGTATTAGACCTAAATAATTGTTATTTGGTGCCAGCGTTGAGCATGAACATTATATCCGGATCTTGTTTGATGCGAGACGGTTATTCATTTAAATCAGATAATAATGGTTGTTCTATTTATATGAGTAATATCTTTTATGGTCATGCACCCCTGAAGAGTGGTCTATTTTTGATGAATCTCGATAGTAGTGATACACATATTCATAGTGTTGAAACCAAAAGATGCAAAGTTGATAATGATAGTGCAACTTATTTGTGGTAATCGCTGCTTGAGTCATATCGGTATAAAACGCATGAAGAAACTCCATCTCGATGGACTTTTGGAACCACTTGATTATGAATCACTTGGTACTTGTGAACCGTGCCTCATGGGCAAGATGACCAAAACGCCGCGTCTCGGTACTATGGAGAGAGCAACAGATTTGTTGGAAATCATACATACATGATGTATGTGGTCCAATGAATGTTGAAGCTCGTGGCGGATATCGTTATTTTCTCACCTTCATAGATGATTTAAGCAGATATGGGTATATCTACTTAATGAAGCATAAGTCTGAAACATTTGAAAAGTTCAAAGAATTTCAGAGTGAAGTTGAAAATCATCGTAACAAGAAAATAAAGTTTCTACGATCTGATCATGGAGGAGAATATTTGAGTTACGAGTTTGGTTTACACTTAAAACAATGTGGAATAGTTTCACAACTCACGCCACCCGGAACACCACAACGTAATGGTGTGTCCGAACGTCGTAATCGTACTTTTACTTGATATGGTGTGGTCTATGATGTCTCTTACAGATTTACCGCTATCGTTTTGGGGTTATGCTCTAGAGACAGCCACATTCACGTTAAATAGGGCACCGTCAAAATCCGTTGAGACGACACCTTATGAACTATTGTTTGGCAAGAAACCAAAGTTGTCATTTCTTAAAGTTTGGGGTTGCGATGCTTATGTGAAAAAGCTTCAACCTGATAAGCTCGAACCCAAATCAGAGAAATGTGTCTTCATAGGATACCCAAAGGAGACAGTTGGGTACACCTTCCATCACAGATCCGAAGGCAAGACATTCGTTGCTAAGATGGATCCTTTCTAGAGAAGGAGTTTCTCTCGAAAGAAGTGAGTGGGAGGAAAGTAGAACTTGATGAGGTAACTGTACCTACTCCCTTGTTGGAAAATAATACATCACAGAACCGGTTTCGTGGACGTCAAAACCAACTAGTGAGGAAGTTGATGATCATGATCATAGAACTTCGATCAAGTTAATACGAACCACGAGGTCGAACAGAGTAAGATCCGCACTGAGTGGTACGGTAATCCTATTCGAAGTCATGCTACTAGATCATGATGAACCTACAAACTATGAAGAAGCGATGGTGAGCCCAGATTCGCAAAATGGCTTGAAGCCATGAAATCGAGATGGGATCCATGTATGAGAACAAAGTATGGACTTTGGTTGACTTGCCCGATGGTCGGCAAGCAATTGAGAATAAATGGATCTTCAAGAAGAAGACCGACGACGACGGTAATGCTACTGTCTACAAAGCTCGACTTGTTGCAAAAGGTTTTCGACAAGTTCAAGGGGTTGACTACGATGGGACCTTCTCACCCGTAGCGATGCTTAAGTCTGTCCGAATCATGTTAGCAATTGCCGCATTTTAAGATTATGAAATTTGGCAAATGGATGTTAAAACTGCATTCCTGAATGGATTTCTGGAAGAAGAGTTGTATATGATGCAACCAGAAGGTTTTATCGATCCAAAGGGAGCTAACAAAGTGTGCAAGCTCCAATGTTCCATTTATGGACTGGTGCAAGCCTCTCGGAGTTGGAGTAAACGTTTTGATAGTGTGATCAAAGCATTTGGTTTTATATGAGACTTTTGGAGAAGCCTCAGATTTACAAGAAAGTGAGTGGGAGCTCAGAGCATTTCTAATATTATATGTGGATGACATATTATTGATTGGAAATGATATAGAATTTCTGGATAGCATAAAGGGATACTTGAATAAAAGTTTTTCAATGAAAGACCTCGGTGAAGCTGCTTACATATTGGGCATTAAGATCTATAGAGATAGATCAAGACGCTTAATTGACTTTCACAAAGCACATACCTTGACAAAGTTTTGAAGAAGTTCAAAATGGATCAAGCAAAGAAAGGGTTCTTGCTCAGACATAAGGTGTGAAGTTGAGTAAGACTCAAAGCCCACCACCGCAGAAGATAGAGAGAAAATGAAAAGTGTTCCTATGCTTCAGCCATAGGCTCTATCATGTATGCAATTGTGTACCTGACACTGATGTGTGCCTTGCTATAAGTCTAGCAGGGAGGTACCAAAGTAATCCAGGAGTGGATCACTGGATAGCGGTCAAGAACATCCTGAAATACCTGAAAAGGACTAAGGATATGTTTCTCGTATATGGAGGTGACAAAGAGCTCATCGTAAATGGTTACGTTGATGCAAGCTTTGACACTGATCCGGACGATTCTAAATCGCAAACCGGATACATGTTTACATTAAACGGTGGAGCTGTCAGTTGGTGCAGTTCAAAGCAAAGCGTCGTGGCGGGATCTACATGTGAAGCGGAATACATAGCTGCTTCGGAAGCAGCCAATGAAGGAGTCTGGATGAAGGAGTTCATATCCGATCTAGGTGTCATACCTAGTGCATCAGGTCCAATGAAAATCTTTTGTGACAATACTGGAGCGATTGCCTTAGCGAAGGAATCCAGATTTCACAAGAGAACCAAGCACATCAAAAGACGCTTCAATTCCATCCGGGATCTAGTCCAGGTGGGAGACATAGAGATTTGCAAGATACATATGGATCTGAATGTTGCAGACCCATTGACTAAGCCTCTTCCACGAGCAAAACATGATCAACACCAAGACTCCATGGGTGTTAGAATCATTACTGTGTAATCTAGATTATTGACTCTAGTGCAAGTGGGAGACTGAAGGAAATATGCCCTAGAGGCAATAATAAAGTTATTATTTATCCTCATATCATGATAAATGTTTATTATTCATGCTAGAATTGTATTAACCGGAAACATAATACATGTGTGAATATATAGACAAACAGAGTGTCACTAGTATGCCTCTACTTGACTAGCTTGTTAATCAAAGATGGTTATGTTTCCTAACCATGAACAAGGAGTTGTTATTTGATTAACAAGGTCACATCATTAGTTGAATGATCGATTGACATGACCCATTCCGTTAGCTTAGCACACGATCGCTTAGTATGTTGCTATTGCTTCCTTCATGACTTATACATGTTCCTATGACTATGAGATTATGCAACTCCTGTTTACGGAGGAACACTTTGTGTGCTACCAAACGTCACAACGAATCGGGTGATTATAAAGGTGCTCTCTGTGTGTCTCGAAGGTACTTGTTGAGTTGGCGATTTCGAGATTAGGATTTGTCACTCGAATGTCGGAGAGGTATCTCTGGGCCCTCTCGGTAATGCACATCACTTAAGCCTTGCAAGCATTTCAACTAATGAGTTAGTTGTGAGATGATGTATTACGAACGAGTAAAGAGACTTGCCGTAACGAGATTGAACTAGGTATTGGATACCGACGATCGAATCTCGGGCAAGTAACATACCGATGACAAAGGAACAACGTCTGTTGTTGTGCGGTTTGACCGATAAAGATCTTCGTAGAATATGTAGGAACCAATATGGGCATCCAGGTCCCGCTATTGGTTATTGACCGAGACATGTCTCGGTCATGTCTACATTGTTCTCGAACCGTAGGGTCCGCACGCTTAAGGTTTCGATGATGCTTATATTATGAGTTTATGTATTTTGATGTACCAAGGTTGTTCGAGTCCGGATATGATCACGGACATGACGAGGAGTCTCGAAATGGTTGAGACATAAAGATTGATATATTGGACAGATATATTTGGACACCGGAAAGGTTCCGGAGAAGTTTGGAGCTCGGGAGGTTACGGAACCCCGGGAGGTATATGGGCCTTATTGGGCCCATGTAGGAGGAAGAGAGAAGGAGCAAGGGAGGCGCGCCCCAAGCCCAATCCGACTGGGGGGGGGCCGGCCCCTTTCCTTTCTCCTTCCCCTCTCTTCCTTCCTACTACTAGTACTACTTCCTAATACTAGTACTCCTTCCTTCCCTCCAAATAAGATAAGGAAAGAGAGGAAACCTACTTGGAGTAGGTTTCCCCTCCCTATGGCGCCCCTTGAGGCCGGCCACCTCCTCCTTCCTCCTTTATATACGGGGTAGGGGTGCACCCTAGAAACACAAGTTGATCATTGATCGTTCCTTAGCCGTGCAGCGGTGCCCCCTCCACGATATTACACCTCGATCATATTGTAGCGGTGCTTAGGCGAAGCTCGCGACAGAGAACATCAAGATCGCCACCACGCCGTCAGGCCGTGGAACTCCCCTGAGCCTCTATTGGATTGGAGATCGAGGTGCGCCATCGAGTTGTACGCGTGTCAAGAACTCGGAGGTGCCGAGTAACGGTGCTTGGATCGGTTGGACCGGAGGACGACGACTACTTCCTCTACGCTGCGTCAACGCTTCGCTTTGGTCTCCACGAGGGTACGAGACAACACTCTCCCCTCTCGTTGCTATGCATCACCATGATCTTGCGTGTGCGTAGGAATTTTTTTGAAATTACTACGTTCCCCAACAGAATCATGGATCTAGATCTCCTCTCTCTTTTCCCTCAAGAACTAGCAAGAATCATTGGAGGGATTGAGAGTTAGCAAGCTCAAAGAAAGTCAACAATGGGGGAAGAACACGAGCTCAAAGGATAAGGTTCAATGGGGAAGAAGACACCTATATATAGTGGGGGAACCAATCCAACCGTTACCCCACTGAGCACCCACGTACAGAGCGGTGCTACCGCTTGGGTAGGGCGGTACTACCGCTTGGAGCGGTACTACCGCTCCCACCCATCGGTACTGCCGTGCTGACGAGGAGGTCAGGTTCCTGGCCCCAGAGCGGTACTACCGCGGGAGTAGGAGCGGTACTACCGCTTGAGCGGTACTACCGCCACTACCGCCAAGACTTAGTATCAGAAACCCGACACTTAAAAACATCGGTCTCGAGTCGAGGCGGTAGTAGCCGGAACCATCATGCGGTACTACGGCGAAGCCCACAAGCGGTACTACCACTTGAGTGCTTGGCGATACTATCACCGAGGACATGCAGTACTACATTTGGGCAGGTCGTAAGGCACAAGGGAAGGAAAGGCTGCACCAGAGCGGGGAGAAAAACAGAAATGCCATAACTTCTTCGTATGAGCTCCGAATTGAGCAAACTCAAGCTTGTTGGATACAAGACAACGAGTAGCATCAAAACAACGAAGAGGCAGGAGAGGTATGCCTAACAAACAAATGAGTGAAAACTCCAACAGAGAAGAACCGGCATACCCTCCAACATCGAAAACATCATAGAGGATGCAAGTGAACTCCGTTTTCGATGAACTCGAGCTTGTCATAAAAAGACCAAGAGCTCCAAATCTCACAAGGAGAAGAACCAAACAAGAACCAATAAAGATGATGCAAGGATGCAATGGTTTGAGCTCTCTACGAACGATACGATCAAGCAACTCATCGAGAGCCCCCCTTGATAGTACGACAATCGATCCTATAACCCGGTCTCCCACAACTACCGTGAGAGCGGTAAAATAGAAAACCTATCAAGGGCAAACCTTTGCCTTGCACATGGTCCACTTGAGCTAGATGATGACGATCTTGACTCCCTCAAGTTGGACCACCTTTCTTGATTACGTTGGCTCGATGAAGACTAGTTGATTGCTCCCCCAAACTCCACTAAGGGTGAGCCACTCTTCTGCATATCTTCACAAGTCCATTGTCGCCACAATGGACGGCAAGCTTCAAGCATATGATCTCTTCGTGACGATCCTACTTGAACTTGCACACCGCAACCTAACCCCACAAAGAACTCTCACGAAGACCATGGGTTAGTACACAAAGCGTAATTGACCATGCTTACCATACCATGGGATCGCTTGATCCCTCTCGGTACATCTTCTATGCTTTGTGTGTTGATCAACTTGATTCATTCTTTGACTTAGTCTTGATCACCCTTGAATCTTTCCAACTCTCTTCATTTGGATGATGTCTTGAAGGTAAACATGAATGATCACACACTCTTCTTCTTCAAGACATGCTTGCTATAAGCACAACACTCATATGACCAATCTTTGGAAAATTCCTTAATAGCACCTTGGTCATCACAAACTCTCCTTGAAACCAACAAATGGACTCCAAGAAAAGCCTATGGACAAACCCTTCAAACATAACTCAAGATACTACTAATAGGATAATGGATAATGGATAATGGATAACATTGTCTAGAGTCTTACTAGCATAATGAATAACATTCAATTTCTTATCAACTCTTTGCCCTAGAACAGCACCTACAACATAATCACTAGCATCACACATAATTTCAAAGGGTAAATTCCAATCAGGTGGCTGAACAACAGGTGCAGAGACTAATGCGTTCTTAAGTATTTCAAATGCTTCTACACAATCATCATCAAAGACAAATTGTACATCTTTTTGTAATAAATTAGTCAGCGGCCGAGAGATTTTTGAGAAGTCCTTAATGAACCTCCTATAAAATCCGGCGTGACCAAGGAAACCTCTTATACCTTTGATGTCCTTGGGACATGGCATCTTTTCAATAGCATCAACCTTGGCTTTTTTTTATCAACTTCAATACCTCTTTTAGAAACTTTGTGCCCCAAGACAATACCTTCATTAACCATAAAGTGGCACTTTTCCCAATTCAAGACAAGATTAGTTTCTTCACATCTCTGCAAAACTCGAGCGAGATTGCTCAAGCAATCATCAAAAGAAGAACCATAGATGGAAAAATCATCCATGAAAACCTCGCAAATTTTCTCACAAAAAAGTCAGAGAATATAGCCATCATGCATCTTTGAAAGGTAGCAGGTGCATTACATAAACCAAAAGGCATACGTCTATAAGCAAAAGTACCAAAAGGGCATGTAAAAGTAGTCTTTGATTGATCTTTAGCCGACACATGTATTTGAGAAAAACCAGAATAACCATCTAGCTAGGAAGCAATAGTGTGTATGTTTGCATAATCTTTCTAGCATTTGATCAATAAAAGGTAAGGGGTAATGATCTTTCTTAGTATCCTTATTTAATTTGCGGAAATCAATTACCATCCTATAACCTGTGATAATTCTTTGCGTAATCAATTCATCTTTATCATTAGGGACAACAAGTAATACCTCCTTCTTAGGGACACAATGGACAGGACTTACCCACCGACTATCGAAGAACGGATAAATTATACCTGCCTCCAGAAGCTTGAGTATTTCCTTTCTTACCACTTCTTTCATTTTAGGATTCAAACGTCAATGAGGATCACAAACTAGTTTGGCATCAGCTTCCAAATTTATTTTATGTTGACATAGAGTGGGACTGATGCCCTTAAGATCATCCAGAGTATATCCAATAGCAACACGATGCTTCTTAAGAGTTTTCAATAATCTTTCTTCGTCATGCTCTGAAAGGTTAGCGCTAATAATAACATGATATATTTTCTTTTCATCAAGATAGGCATATTTAAGATTATCGGGCAACGGTTTAAGCTCAAATACAGGATCACCCTTGGGTGGAGGAGGATCCCCTAGGATTTCAATAGGCAAATTGTGTTGCAGAATAGGTTCCTGTTTAAAGAATACTTCATCTATTTCCCTTCTTTCATTCATGAACATATCATTTTATGGTCTAGCAAATAGTGTTCTAAAGGATCACTAGGAGGTACGGCAATAGAAGCAAGACCAATAATCTCATCCTTACTAGGCAATTCTTCCTCACGATGTTGTTTACTAAATTTAGAGAAATTAAACTCATGGACCATATCATCCAAGCCAACAGTAACAACATTCTTTCCGCAATCTATCATAGCATTAACAGTACGCAAGAAGGGTCTACGAAATATAATGGGACAAAAGCTACCTTGTGGAGAACCAAGAACAATAAAATCAGCGGGATATTTGGTTTTCCCACACAAGACTTCAACATCTCTAACAATTCCCATTGGAGATATAGTATCTCTATTGGCAAGTTTAATTGTAACATCAATTTCTTCTAACTCAGCAGGTGCAATCTCATGCATAATTTCTTTGTATAATATAATGGGTATAACACTAGCACTAGCACCCATATCACATAAGCCATGATAACAATGATCTCCTATTTTAACAGAAATAACAGGCACGCCTACCACAGGTCTATGTTTATCTCTATCACAGGGTTTAGCAATTCTAGCAGTTTCACCAGTGAATTGAATAACATGCCCATCAATATTATCAGACAAGAGATCTTTAACAATAGCAATACTAGGTTCTACTTTGACTTGCTCAGGAGGTGTATAAGTCCTAGTATTGCTTTTACAAACAACAGTTGAAGCTTTAGCATGATCCTTCATTCTAACAGGGAAAGGTGGTTTCACAACATAAGAAGTAGGAACAATAGGATCATTATAAGTGGCAGTCTTTTCTTCAACTTTAATCGGTGCAGTTACTTTTACTTCTATGGGAGGATGATATTTAAACTAGCTCAGGAGGTGTATAGGTCCTAGTATTGCTTTTACGAACAACAGTTGAAGCTTTAGCATGATCCTTCATTCTAACAGGGAAAGGTAGTTTCTCAACATAAGAACTAGGAACAATAGGATCATTATAAGTGACAGTCTTTTCTTCAACTTTAATCGGTGCAGTTACTTTTACTTCTATGGGAGGATGATATTTAAACCACTTCTCCTTGGGGAGATCAACATAAGTAGCAAAAGATTCACAGAAGGAAGCTACTATCTCAGAGTCAAGTCCATATTTAGTGCTAAACTTACGAAAAATATCGGTATCCATAAAAGATTTAACACATGTTGGGGAACGTAGTAATTTCAAAAAATTTCCTACGCACACGCAAGATCATGGTGATGAATAGCAACGAGAGGGGAGAGTGTTGTCCACATACCCTTGTAGACCCGAAGCGGAAGCGATCACAACGTAGAGGAAGTAGTCATACGCTCTCCTCGCGATCCGACCGATCCCGCGCCGTTACTCGGCGCCCGAGTTCTTGACACACGACGGCTCGATGACGTCCCTCAGACTCCGATCCAGCCGAGTGTCGAGGGAGAGTTTCACAAGACGACGGCGTGGTGACGATCTTGATGTTTCACGGCAGCAGGGCTTCGCCTAAGCTTCGCGACGGTATGACCGAGGTGGAATATGGTGGAGGGGGGCACCGCACACGGCTAAGGAACGATCCGTAGATCAAACTTGTGTGTTCTAGGGTGCCCCCCTGCCCCCGTATATAAAGGAGGGAGGGGGGAGGCCGGCCGGCCTAGAGGAGGCGCGCCGGGAGGAGTCCTACTCCCACCGGGAGTAGGACTCCCCCCCTTTCCTAGTTGGAATAGGATTGGGGGGAGGGGGAAGAGGAAAGGGGGCGCCGCCCCCCCCCTCCTTGTCCTATTCGGACTGGGGGGGGGGGCGCGCGGCCACCCCTGGCCGGCCCTTCCTCTTCTCCCTCGAGGCCCATCGAGGCCCATTTACCCCGGGGTTCCAGTAACCTCCCTAAGACTCCATAAATTCTGTTTTCACCGGAACCATTCAACTCCAAACATAGGCTTCCAATATATCAATCTTTATGTCTCGACCATTTCGAGACTCCTTGTCATGTCTGTGATCACATCCGGACTCGAACTTCTTGGTACATCAAAATACATAAACTCATAATAAGCGCCATCGAAACCTTAAGCGTGCATGGACCCTACGGTTCGAGAACAATGTAGACATGACCTAGAACTATTCTCGGTCAATAACCAATAGCGGACCTGGATGCCCATATTGGTTCCTACATATTCTACGAAGATCTTTGTCGGTCAGACCGCATAACAACATACGTTGTTCCCTTTGTCATCGGTATGTTACTTGCCCGAGATTCGATCGTCGGTATCCAATACCTAGTTCAATCTCGTTACGGCAAGTCTCTTTACTCGTCCGTAATACATCATCTCACAACTAACTCATTAGTTGTAGTGCTTGCAAGGCTTCATGATGTGCATTACCGAGAGGGCCCAGAGATACCTCTCCGACAATCGGAGTGACAAAACCTAATCTCAAATACGCCAACCCAACATCCGCCTTTGGAGACACTGTAGTACTCCTTTATAATCACCCGATTCGCCAGGACGCTTGGTAGCACCAAAGTGTTCCTCCGTAAACGGAGTTGCATAATCTCATAGTTACAGAACATGTATATGTCATGGATAAAAGCAGTAGCAACATACTAAACGATCGTGTGCTAAGCTAATGGATTGGGTCATGTCAATCGATCATTCTACTAATGATGTGACCTTGTTAATCAAATAACAACCTTTTGTTCATGGTCGGAAACATAACCATCTTTGATTAACAAGCTAGTCTAGTAGAGGCATACTAGTGACATATTGTTTTGTCTATGCATTCACACATGTATCATGTTTCCGGTTAATACAATTCTAGCATGAATGATAAACATTTATCATGAAATAAGGAAATAAATAATAACTTTATTATTGCCTCTAGGGCATATTTCCTTGATCTCCCACTTGCACTAGAGTCAATAATCTAGATTACATAGTAATGATTCTAACACCCATGGAGTCATGGTGTTGATCATGTTTTGCTCGTGGAAGAGGCTTAGTCAACGGTCCGCAACATTCAGATCCGTATGTATCTTGCAAATCTCTATGTCTCCCACCGACTAAGTCTCGGATGGAATTGAAGCGTCTCTTGATGTGCTTGGTCCTCTTGTGAAATCTGGATTCCTTTGCTAAGGCAATTGCTCCGAGATTGTCACGTAAGATTTTCATTGGACCCGATGCACTAGGTATGACACCTAGATCGGATATGAACTCCTTCATCCGCACTCCTTCATTAGCTGCTTCCGAAGCTGCTATGTACTCCGCTTCACATGTAGATCCCGCCACGACGCTTTGTTTAGAACTCGCACCAACCGACAGCTCCTCCGCTTAGTGTAAATACGATCCGGTCTGCGATTTAGAATCGTCCGGATCGGTGTCAAAGCTTGCATCAACGTAACCATTTACGATGAGCTCTTTGTCACCACCATATACGAGAAACATATCCTTAGTCCTTTTCGTATTTCAGATGTTCTTGACGCTGTCCGATGATCCACTCTGGATTACTTTGGTACCTCCTGCTAGGCTTATAGCAAGGCACACATCGTCCGTACACAAGATTGCATACATGATAGAGCCTATGGCTGAAGCATAGGAACATCTTTCATTTCTCTCTATCTTCTCGCAGTGGTCGGGCATTGAGTCTTACTCAACTTCACACCTTGTAACACGTGCAAGAACCCTTTCTTTGCTTGATCCATTTTGAACTTCTTCAAAATTTTGTCAAGGTATGTGCTTTGTGAAAGTCCAATCAAGCGTCTTGATCTATCTCTATAGATCTTAATGCCCAATATGTAAGCAGCTTCACCGAGGTCTTTCATTGAAAAACTCTTATTCAAGTATCCCTTTATGCTATCCAGAAATTCTATATCATTTCCGATTAGCAATATGTCATCTACATATAATATCGAAATGCTCTGAGCTCCCACTCACTTTCTTGTAAATCAAAGCTTCTCCAAAAGTGCAGACAAACCCAAATGCTTTGATCACACTATCAAAGCGTTTATTCCAACTCCGAGATGCTTGCACCAGTCCATAGATGGATCATTTGGAGCTTGCACACTTTGTTAGCTCCTTTGGATCGATAAAACCTTCTCGTTGCATCATATACAACTCTTCTTCCGTAAATCCATTCAGAATGCGTCTTTACATCCATTTGCCAAATTTCATAATCATAAAATGCGCAATTGCTAACATGATTCGGACGGACTTAAGCATCGCCACTGGTGAGAAGGTCTCATCGTAGTCAATCCCTTGAACTTGCCGAAAACCTTTGCGACAAGTCGAGCTTTATAAACGATAACATTACCGTCGGCGTCGGTCTTCTTCTTGAAGATCCACTTGTTTTCTATTGCTTGCCTACCTTGGCAAGTCAACCAAAGTCCATACTTTGTTTTCATACATGGATCCCATCTCGATTTCATGGCCTCAAGCCATTTTGCGGAATCTGGGCTCACCATCGCTTCTTCATAGTTCGTGAGGTTCATCATGATCTAGTAGCATGATTTCGAACAGGATTACCGTACCACTCAGTGCGGATCTTACTCGTTGATCTACGAGGTTCGTATTAACTTGATCTCAAGTTTCATGATCAACATCATCAACTTCCTCACTACTTGGTGTAGATGTCTCGAAACCGGTTTCTGCGACGAACTACTTTCAAGTAAGGGAGAAGGTACTATTACCTCATCAAGTTCCACTTTCCTCCCACTCACTTCTTTCGAGAGAAACTCCTTCTCTAGAAAGGATCCATTCTTAGCAACAAATGTCTTGCCTTGGATCTGTGATAGAAGGTGTACCCAACTGTCTCCTTTGGGTATCCTATGAAGACACATTTCTCGATTTGGGTTCGAGCTTATCAGGTTGAAGCTTTTTCACATAAGCATCGCATCCCCAAACTTTAAGAAACGACAACTTTGGTTTCTTGCCAAACCACAGTTCATAAGGTGTCGTCTCAACAGATTTCGACGGTGTTCTATTCAAGTGTGAATGCGGCCGTCTCTAGAGCATAACCCCAAAACGATAGCGGTAAATCTGTAAGAGACATCATAGATCGCACCATATCTAGTAAAGTGCGACATGACGTTCGGACACACCATTACTGTTGTGGTGTTCGGGTGGCGTGAGTTTGAAACTATTCCGCATTGTTTCAAATGTAGACCAAACTCGTAACTCAAATATTCACCTCCACGATCGATCGTAGAAATTTAATTTTCTTATTACGATGATTTTCAACTTCACTCTGAAATTCTTTGAACTTTTCAAATGTTTCAGACTTATGTTTCATTAAGTAGATATACCCATATCGCTTAAGTCATCTGTGAAGGTGAGAAAATAACGATATCCGCCACGAGCCTCAACATTCATCGGACCACATACATATGTATGTATGATTTCCAACAAGTCTGCTCTCTCCATAGTCTGGGAGAACGGGGTTCGGTCATCTTGCCCATAAGGCACGGTTCATAAGTGCCAAGTGATTCATAATCAAGTGACTCCAAAAGTCCATCAAGATGGAGTTTCTTCATGCGCTTTACACCGATATGACCTAAACGGCGGTGCCACAAATAAGTTGCACTATCATTATCAACTCTGCATCTTTTGGTTTCAACATTATGAATATGTGTATCACTACTATCGAGATTCATCAAAATAGACCACTCCTCAAGGGTGCATGACCATAAAAGATATTACTCATATAAATAGAACAACCATTATTCTCTCGATTTAAATGAATAACCGTCTCGCATCAAACAAGATCCAGATATAATGTTCATGCTCAACGCAGCACCAAATAACAATTATTTAGGTCTAAAACTAATCCCGAAGGTAGATGTAGAGGTAGCATGCCGACCGCGATCACATCGACTTTGGAACCATTTCCCACGCGCATCGTCACCTCGTCCTTTGCGAGTTAAGCAATCAGTAGTCCTGCTTTGAGTTGCAAATATTAGCAAGAGTAACCAAGATCAAATACCAGTGCTACTACGAGCTCTAGTAAGGTACACATCAATAACATGTATATCACATATACCTTTGTTCACCTTGCCATCCTTCTTATCCGCCAAATACTTGGGGCAGTTCCGCTTCGGTGACGATCGCTTGCGGAGAAGCACTTTCGATTTCAGGTTTAGGGCCGGACTTGGGTTTCTTCTCTGAGCAAACAACTTGCTTGCTGTTCTTCTTGAAGTTCCCTTCTTCTTCCCTTTGCCTTTCTTCTTGAAACTAGTGGTCTTATTGACCATCAACACTTGATGCTCCTTCTTGATTTCTACCTCCGCAGCCTTTAGCATTGCGAAGAGCTCGGTATAGTCTTTACTAACACTTGCATATTATAGTTCATCACGAAGCCTTTGTAGCTTGGTGGCGGTGATTGGAGAATTCATCAATGACACAATCATCCGGAAGATTAACTCCCAATTGTGTCAAGTGATTGTAGTACCCGACATTACGAGTATGTGCTCACTAATGAACTATTCTCCTCCATCTTGCAGCTATAGAACTTATTGGAGACTTCATATCTCTCAATCCGGGCATTACTGTTGGAATATCAACTTCAACTCTGGAACATCTCATATGCTCCATGACGTTCAAAACGTCGTTGAAGTCCCGGTTCTAAGCCGTAAAGCATGGCACACTGAACTATAGAGTAGTCATCACTTTGCTCGCCAGACGTTCTTAACGTCGTCGGCCACATCGGCGAAGAGTCTGGCACCTAGCGGTGCATCCGGGACGTAACTCTTACAGGCAACAGCAATGAGGATAATCCTCGAGTTACGGACCCAAATCCGTGTAATTGCTACCATCATCTTTCAACTTTGCTTTCTCAAGGAACGCATTAAAATTCAACGGAACAACAAAGACGAGCCATCTATCTACAATCAAACATAAACAAGCAAGATACTATCGGTACTAAGTTCATGATAAATTTAAGTTCAATTAATCATATTACTTAAGAACTCCCACTTAGAAAGACATCTCTAGTCATCCAAGTGATCACGTGATCCAAATCAACTAAACCATAACCGATCATCACGTGAAATGGAGTAGTTTTCAATGGTGAACATCTTATGTTGATCATATCTACTATATGATTCACGCCGACCTTCGGTCTCCGTGTTCCGAGGCCATATCTGCATATGCTAGGCTCGTCAAGTATAACCCGAGTATTCTCGTGTGCAAAACTGGCTTGCACCCGTTGTAGATGGACGAGAGCTTATCACACCCGATCATCACGTGGTGTCTGGGCACGACGAACTTTGGCAACGGTGCATACTCGGGGAGAACACTTCTTGATAATTTAGTGAGAGATCATCTTATAATGCTACCGTCAATCAAAGCAAGATAAGATGCATAAAATATAAACATCACATGCAAATCAATATAAGTGATATGATATGGTCATCATCATCTTGTGCTTCGTGATCTTCATCTCCGAAGCACCACCATGATCACCATTGTCACCGGCGCGACACCTTGATCTCCATGGTAGCATCGTTGTCGTTTCGCCAATCTTATGCTTCTACGACTATCTCTACCGCTTAGTGATAAAGTAAAGCATTACAAGGCGATTGCATTGCATACAATAAAGCGACAACCATATGGCTCCTGCCGATTGCCGATAACCGGTTACAAAACATGATCATCTCATACAATAAAATATAGCATCACGTCTTGACCATATCACATCACAACATGCCTGCAAAAACAAGTTAGACGTCCTCTACTTTGTTGTTGCAAATTTTACGTGGCTGCTACGGGCTTAAGCAAGAACCAGTCTCACCCACGCATCAAAACCACAGCGATACTTCGTCAAATAGACTCGTTTAACCTTCTCAAGGACCGGGCGTAGCCACACTCAGTTCAACTAAAGTGAGAGAGACAGGCACCCACCGGTCACCTTTAAGCAACGAGTGCTCGTGGCGGTGAAACCAGTCTCGCGTAAGCGTCACGCGTAATGTCGGTCTGGGCCGCTTCATCTCACAATACCGCTGAACCAAAGTATGACATCTTTGGTAGGTAGTATGACTTGTATCGCCCACAACTCACTTGTGTTCTACTCGTGCAAAACATCAAACCATAAAAACTGGCTCGATACCCATTGTTGGGGAGCGTAGTAATTTCAAAAAATTCCTACGCACACGCAAGATCATGGTGATGAATAGCAATGAGAGGGAGAGTGTTGTCCACATACCCTTGTAGACCCGGCGGAAGCGATCACAACGTAGAGGAAGTAGTCGACGTTCTCCTCGCGATCCGACCGATCCGGGCCGTTACTCGGCGCCCGAAGTTCTTGACACACGACGGCTCGATGGCGTCCCTCGTACTCGATCCAGCCGAGTGTCGAGGAGAGTTCGTCAAGACGACGGCATGGTGGCGATCTTGATGTTTCACCGGCGCAGGGCTTCGCCTAAGCTTCATGACAGTATGACCGAGGTGGAATATGGTGGAGGGGGCACCGACACGGCTAAGGAACGATCCGTAGATCAAACTTGTGTGTTCTAGGGTGCCCCCTGCCCCGTATATAAAGGAGGGAGGGGGAGGCCGGCCGACCTAGAGGAGGCGCGGGAGGAGTCCTACTCCCAGGGAGTAGGACCCCCTTCCTAGTTGGAATAGGATTGGGGGAGGGAAGAGGAAGAGGCGCCCCCTCCTTGTCCTATTCGGACTGGGGGGGGGCAGGCCACCCCTGGCCGGCCCTTCCTCTTCTCCCTCGAGGCCCATCGAGGCCCATTTACCCCGGGGTTCCAGTAACCTCCGGTACTCAGTAAATTCTGTTTTCACCGGAACCATTCGAACTCCAAACATAGGCTTCCAATATATCAATCTTTATGTCTCGACCATTTCGAGACTCCTTGTCATGTCTGTGATCACATCCGGACTCGAACTTCTTGGTACATCAAAATACATAAACTCATAATAAGCATCATCGAAACCTTAAGCGTGCGGACCCTACGGTTCGAGAACAATGTAGACATGACCTAGAACTATTCTCGGTCAATAACCAATAGCGGGACCTGGATGCCCATATTGGTTCCTACATATTCTACGAAGATCTTTGTCGGTCGGACCGCATAACAACATCGTTGTTCCCTTTGTCATCGGTATGTTACTTGCCCGAGATTCGATCGTCGGTATCCAATACCTAGTTCAATCTCGTTACCGCAAGTCTCTTTACTCGTTCGTAATACATCATCTCACAACTAACTCATTAGTTGTAGTGCTTGCAAGGCTTGATGATGTGCATTACCGAGAGGGCCAGAGATACCTCTCCGACAATCGGAGTGACAAAACCTAATCTCAAATCGTCAACCCAACATCGCCTTTGGAGACACTTGTAGTACTCCTTTATAATCACCCGATTACGTTGTGACGTTTGGTAGCACCAAAGTGTTCCTCCGTAAACGGAGTTGCATAATCTCATAGTTACAGGAACATGTATATGTCATGGATAAAAGCAAGTAGCAACATACTAAGCGATCGTGTGCTAAGCTAATGGATTGGGTCATGTCAATCAGATCATTCTACTAATGATGTGACCTTGTTAATCAAATAACAACCTTTTGTTCATGGTCGGAAACATAACCATCTTTGATTAACAAGCTAGTCTAGCAGAGGCATACTAGTGACATATTGTTTTGTCTATGCATTCACACATGTATCATGTTTCCGGTTAATACAATTCTAGCATGAATGATAAACATTTATCATGAAATAAGGAAATAAATAATAACTTTATTATTGCCTCTAGGGCATATTTCCTTCAACACAATCAAACTTAGGTGTCATACCTGACTCCTTACTTTCGTTGAGGTCCCAATCTTCAGAGTTGCGTTTAATTATATCCAATAAATTCCATCTAAATTCAATAGGCTTCATCATAAAAGAGCTAGCACAAGAAGTATCGAGCATGGTGCGATTGTTATCAGAAAGCCGAGCATAAAAATTCTGGAGAATTTTTAATTTTGAGAGCTCATGATTGGGGCATGAATATAACATTGATTTAAGCCTCCCCCAAGCTTGAGCGATGCTTTCTCCTTCGCGAGGCCAAAAATCATATATATAATTGCGATCACGATGAACAAGATGCATAGGGTAATACTTTTGATGAAATTCCAATTTCAATCTTTTATAGTTCCATGATCTCGTATCATCACATAGCCTGTACCATGTCAATGCGTCTTCCTCCAAAGATAAAGGGAAAGCCTTCCTCTTAACAACATCATCGGGTATACATGCAAGCTTAAATAGTCCACAAATATCATCCACAAGGCGTAGATGTTCGTCAGGATGCTTTGTTCCATCTCCTGCAAAAGTGTTAGCTAGCAGTTTTTCCATCATACCTGAAGGAATCTGAAAAGGAGTTTCATTTTCAATAGGTTCAGTAGGTTGAGGAGCAACTCTTGGCTCAACTGGATGGGGTGAAGATACCCCGAACAAGCCCCTCAAACAATTACTTTCCATAGTAGCAAGTGACAGAAAATTTCAGCACACTAAATAAAATTTTCCTTACCAAATTCCACCTACCAAAGGCGCTTCACTCCCCGGCAATGGCGCCAGAAAAGAGTCTTGATGACCCACAAGTATAGGGGATCTATCGTAGTCCTTTCTATAAGTAAGAGTGTCGAACCCAACGAGGAGCGAATGAAATGATAAGCGGTTTTCAGCAAGGTATTATTTGCAAATCTTGAAATAAGTGGTAACAGATAGTTTTGTGATAGGATAAATTGTAACGAGCAACAAGTAACAAAA
Organism: Aegilops speltoides; assembly: GCA_021437245.1. NCBI lineage: Eukaryota > Viridiplantae > Streptophyta > Magnoliopsida > Poales > Poaceae > Aegilops > Aegilops speltoides. The sequence continues at coordinate 384,418,711 of CM038143.1, forward strand.
GTAAATAAAATGTAGCAAGGTGGACCAATCCTTTTTGTAGCAAAGGACAAGCCTGGACAAACTCTTATAATAGGAAAAGCGCTCCCGAGGACACATGGGAATATCGTCAAGCTAGTTTTCATCACGCTCATATGATTCGCGTTCGGTACTTTGATAATTTGATATGTGGGTGGACCGGTGCTTGGGTACTGCCCTTACTTGGACAAGCATCCCACTTATGATTAACCTCTATTGCAAGCATCCGCAACTACAACAAAAGTATTAAGGTAAACCTAACCACATCATGAAACATATGGATCCAAATCAGCCCCTTACAAAGCAACGCATAAACTAGGGTTTAAGCTTCTGTCACTCTAGCAACCCATCATCTACTTATTACTTCCCAATGCCTTCCTCTAGGCCCAAATAATGGTGAAGTGTTATGTAGTCGACGTTCACATAACACCACTAGAGGTTAGACAACATACATCTTATCAAAATATCGAACGAATACCAAATTCACATGACTACTAATAGCAAGACTTCTCCCTTGTCCTCAGGAACGAAAGTAACTACTCACAAGGCATATTCATGTTCATAATCAGAGGGGTAATATTGTGCATAAAGGATCTGAACATATGATCTTCCACCAAATAAATCAACTAGCATCAACTACAAAGAGTAATCAACACTACTAGCAACCTACTAGCACCAATCCCGGACTTGGAGACAAGAATTGGATACAAGAGATGAACTAGGGTTTGGAGATGAGATGGTGCTGGTGAAGATGTTGATGGAGATTGCCCTCTCCCGATGAGAGGAGCGTTGGTGATGATGATGGTGATGATTCCCCCCCTCCCGGAGGGAAGTGTCCCCGGCAGAACAGCTCTGCCGGAGCCCTAGATTGGTTCCGCCAAGGTTCCGCCTCGTGGCGGCGGAGTCTCGTCCCGAAAGGTTCTCTCCTATTTTTTTTCTCATCGAAAGACTTCATATAGGAGAAGATGGACGTCGGAGAGCCACTAGGGGGCGCGCCCCCCACCCTCGTGAGCAGGGTGTGGGCCCCCTGGCCTTCATCTTTGGCGAAGATTTTTCTTTATTTATTTTAAGGTATTCCGTGGGGTTTCAGGACTTTTGGAGTTGCGCATAATAGTCCTTCAATATTTGCTCCTTTTCCAGCCCAGAATTCCAGCTGCCGGCATTCTCCCTCTTCATGTAAACCTTGTAAAATAAGAGAGAATAACCATAAGTATTGTGACATAACGTGAAATAACAGCCCATAATGCAATAAATATTGATATAAAAGCATGATGCAAAATGGACGTATCAGATTTGATCATGTTTATTGCAACACGGTTATTCATTTAAAGTAAGAGAATAATTGTTGTTCTGTTTACATGAATACAACCTTCAATGGTCATACACCCAATGAAAAAGTTTATTGGATCTCGATCGTAGTGATACACATATTCATAATATTGATGCCAAAAGATGCAAAGTTGATAATGATAATGCAACTTATTTGTGGCACTGCCGTTTGGGTCATATCAGTGTAAATCGCATGAAGAAACTCCATAAAGATGGATTTTTGGAATCACTTGGTTATGAATCTTTTGATGCTTGTGAACCGTGCCTTTTGGGCAAGATGACTAAAACTGCGTTCCCCGGAACAATGGAACGAGCTACTGACTTGTTGGAAATAATACATACCAATGTATATGGTCGAATGAGTGTTGATGCTCGTGGCGGTATCGTTATTTTCTGACCTTCACAGATGATTTGAGCAGATATGAGTATATCTACTTAATGAAGCACAAGACTGAAACATTTGAAAAGTTCAAAGAATTTTAGAGTGAAGTGGAGAATCATCGTAACAAGAAAATAAAGTTTCTACAATCTGATCGTAGAGAAGAATATTTGAGTTACGAGTTTGGCCTTCATTCAAAAACAATGTGGAATAGTTTCACAACTCACGCCACATGGAACACCACAGCGTAATGGTGTGTCCGAACGTCGTAACCGCACTTTATTGGATATGGTGCGATCTATGATGTATCTTACCGATTTACCACTATCGTTTTGGGGTTATGCATTAGAGACAACTGCATTCACTTTAAATAGGGCACCATCAAAATCCGTTGAGACGACGCCTTATGAACAGTGGTTTGGCAAGAAACCAAAGTTGTCATTTCTTAAAGTTTGGGGCTGCGATGCTTATGTGAAAAAGTTTCAACCTGATAAGCTCGAACCTAAATCGGAGAAGTGCGTCTTCATAAAATACCCAAAGGAAACTATTGGGTACACCTTCTATCAAATATCCGAAGGCAAGATATTTGTTGCTAAGATGGATCCTTTCTAGAGAAGAAGTTTTCTCTCGAAAGAAGTGAGTGGGAGGAAAGTAGAGCTTGATAAGGTAATTGTACCTTCTCCCGAATTGGAAAGTAGTTCATCACAGAAATCAGTTCTAGTGATTCCTACACCAATTAGTGAGGAAGCTAATGATGATTATCATGAAACTTGATTAAGTTACTCTGTAACCTCGTAGGTCTTCCAAAAATCAGCACTGCAGAGTGGTATGGTAATGTTGTTCTAGAAGTCATGTTACTAGACCATGATGAACCTACGAACTATGAGGAAGCGATGATGAGCCCAGATTCCATGAAATGGCTTGAAGGCCATGAAATCTGAGATGGGATCCATGTATGAGAACAAAGTGTGGACTTTGGTGGACTTGCCCGATGATCGGCAAGCCATAGAAATTAAATGGATCTTCAAGAGGAAGACATACGCTGATAGTAGTGTTACTATCTACAAAGCTCGACTTGTCGCAAAAAGTTTTTTCGACAAGTTCAAGGTGTTGAATACGATGAGATTTCTCACTCGTATCGATGCTTAAGTCTATCCGAATCATGTTAGCAATTGCCACATTTTAATGAAATCTGGCAAATGGATGTCAAAACTGCATTCCTGAATGGATTTCTGGAAGAAGAGTTGTATATGATACAACCAAAAGGTTTTTGTCGATCTGAAATGTGCTAACAAAGTGTGCAAGCTCCAGCGATCCATTTATGGACTGGTGCAAGCTTCTCAGAGTTGGAATAAACGCTTTGATAGTGTGATCAAAGCATATGGTTTTATACAGACTTTTAGAGAAGCATGTATTTACGAGAAAGTGAGTGGGAGCTCTGTAGCATTTCTAAAAGTTTATGTAGATGACATATTGTTGATTGGAAATGATATAGAAATTCTGGATAACATAAAAGGATACTTGAATAAGAGTTTTTCAAAGAAAGACCTCAGTGAAGCTGCTTACACATTGAGCATCAAGATCTGTATAGATCAAGACGCTTGATAAGATTTTTGATGAGTACATACCTTGATAAGATTTTGAAGTAGTTCAAAATTGAACAGTCAAAGAAGGAGTTTTGCCTGTGTTGCAAGGTGTGAAGTTGAGTAAGACTCAAAACCCGACCATGGCGGAAAATAGAAAGAGAATGAAAAGTCATTCCCTATGCCTCAGTCATAGGATCTATAAAGTATGCTATGCTGTGTACCAGACCTATTGTATACCTTGCTCTGAGTTTGGCAAGGGAATACAATTTTGATCTAAGAGTAGATCACTAGACATCGGTCAAGAATATCCTTAGTAAGGACTAAGGAAATGTTTCTCGATTATGGAGGTGATAAAAGAGTTCGTTGTAAAGAGTTACATCGGCGCAAGCTTTTACACCAATCCAGGTGACTCCAAGTCTCAATCTGGATACATATTGAAAGTGGGAGCAATTAGCTAGAGTAGCTCCGTGCAGAGCATTGAAGACATATAATATTTTGCAAAATACATATGACTCTGAATGTGACAGACCTGTTGACTAAACTTCTCTCACGAGCAAATCATGATCATTCCTTAGTACTCTTTGGGTGATAATCACATATCGATGTGTACTAGATTATTGACTCTAGTAAACCCTTTGGGTGTTGGTCACATGACGATGTGAACTATGGGTGTTAATCACATGCAGATGTGAATATTGGTGTTAAATCACATGGTGATGTGAACTAGATTATTAACTCTAGTGCAAGTGGGAGACTGAAGGAAATATGCCCTAGAGGCAATAATAAAGTTATTATTTATTTCCTTATTTCATGATAAATGTTTATTATTCATGCTAGAATTGTATTAACCGGAAACATAATACATGTGTGAATACATAGACAAACATAGTGTCACTAGTATGCCTCTACTTGACTAGCTCGTTAATCAAAGATGGTTAAGTTTCCTAACCATAGACATGAGTTGTCATTTGATTAACGGGATCACATCATTAGGAGAATGATGTGATTGACTTGACCCATTCCGTTAGCTTAACACTTGATCGTTTAGTATGTTGCTATTGCTTTCTTCATGACTTATACATGTTCCTATGACTATGAGATTATGCAACTCCCATTTACCGAAGGAACACTTTGTGTGATACCAAATATCACAACGTAACTGAATGATTATGAAGGTGCTCTACATGTGTCTCCGAAGGTACTTATTGAGTTGGTGTATTTCGAGATTATGATTTGTCACTCCGATTGTCGGAGAGGTATCTCTGGGCCCTCTCGGTAATGCACATTACTATAAGCCTTGCAAGCAATGTGACTAATGAGTTAGTTGCGGGATAATGCATTACGGAACGAGTAAAGAGACTTGCCGGTAACGAGATTGAACTAGGTATTGAGATACCGACGATCGAATCTCGGGCAAGTAACATACCGATGATAAAGGGAACAACGTATGTTGTTATGCGGTTTGACCGATAAAGATCTTCGTAGAATATGTAGGAGCCAATATGAGCATCCAGGTTCCGCTATTGGTTATTGGCCGGAGACGTGTCTCGGTCATGTCTACATAGTTCTCGAACCCGTAGGGTCCGCACGCTTAAAGTTTGGTGACGATTTATATTATGAGTTTATGTGTTTTGATGTACCGAAGGTAGTTCGGAGTCTCGGATGAGATCGGGGACATGACGAGGAGTCTCGAAATGGTCGAGACGTAAAGATCGATATATTGGACGACTATATTCGGACTTCGGAAAGGTTCCGAGTGATTCAGGTATTTTTGAGTCTGGGAGAGTTACGAGAATTCGTCGGGGAGTATATGGGCCTTATTGGGCCATACGGGAATAGAGGAGAGAGGCCAAAAGGAAGGAGGCGCGTGCCCCCCCTCTGGTCCGACTTGGACAAGGGGTGCAACCCCCTTTTCCTTCGGAATCACTAGTTAAGGAGTACTCCTTGCGGAGATCACTCCAACTTCCCCAGGTTGCGACAAGTGGCGCGCTGCATGTGCGCCGCTTGTCACAACCTGGGAGTTTTCTCTTTTTTCGTAGATTCGTTTATTCAAAACGTTTTATCTCTTATACCGTGCGTCCAAATCTCGAACCTCTTTCGCCGTTGGATTCCTTGCGTTGAGATCTTCAAAACTAGATCCCATGTTGATAGGTTTTGATGAACTTTTTTTCACGAAAAAACCGGACGAAAAAAACCGACGAAAAAACCGAATCGGGAACACAGATTTTTTCCTTTCCGAAAGAGGCACGCCCGTGCCTCTGACGAAATCACAACCGTGCCTCTCGCGGAAGCAAAACCGTGCCTCTCGTGAAATAAAAAAAACAAAAAAACGCATTTTTTCCCCTTTTCGAAAGAGGCACGCCCGTGCCTCTCGCGAAAGCACAAGCGTGCCTCTCGCGAAAGAAAAAAAAAACAGAAAACACGTTTTTTTTCCTTTTCGAAAGAGGCACGCCGTGCCTCTCGCGAAAGGACAACCGTGCCTCTCGCGGAAGCAAAACCGTGCCTCTCGCGAAAGAAAAAAACACAAAACGCGTTTTTTCCCTTTCCGAAAGAGGCACACCCGTGCCTCTCGCGGAAGCAAAACCGTGCCTCTCACAAAAGAAAAAAAAATATGGTTTTTTTTTGTTTTCAAGAGGCACGGCCGTGCCACTTGCGAAAACAAAACCGTGACTCTCGCGAAAAAATGCATTTTTTTGAAAAAAATTTATTTTTTTCGAAAACAAATTTTTGGTCGAAAAGCTAGGGAAGACCGGTAGGAAACCAAAACGTAAAAAAAACAAAAAAACCGTTTAAAAAGCCAAAAACGCGTGCGGAAAAATAAAAAAAAAATCCGGAGGGAGCGCCCAGAGCGCGACACGTGGCAAATGGCTGAGAGCGCGCCAAGTGGCGCTGATCATTGCTAGGCTCCCGAAGGAGTGCTCGTTAATTAGTTGCTCCCCTTTTCCTTCTCCCTCTCCCCCTCTTTCCTTCTCTCCTACTCCGGAAAGGAAAGGGGAATCCTACTAGGACTTGTGAGTCCTAGTAGGACTCCCCACACTTGGCGCGCCCTCCTCTAGGGCCGGCCTCTCCTCCCTCCTTTATATCACGGGGCAAGGGGCACCTCTAGACACAACAATTGATCTCTTGATCTCTTAGCGTGTCAGCGGTGCCCCCTCCACCATATTCCACCTCGGTAATATCGTGGCGGTGCTTAGGCGAAGCCTGCGTCGATAGCATCATCAACACCGTCATCACGCCGTCGTCTTGTGAAACTCTCCGCAAAGCTCTGCTGGATCGGAGTTCGTGGGGCGTCATCGAGTGAGCGTGTGCTGAACTTCGGAGGTGCCGTCGTTCGGTACTTGATCGGTCGGATCGTGAAGACGTACGACTACATCAACCGCGTTGTGCTAACGCTTCCGCTTTCGGTCTACGAGGGTACGTGGACAACACTCTCCCCTCTCGTTGCTATGCATCACCATGATCTTGCGTGTGCGTACGAATTTTTTTGAAATTACTACATTCCCCAACAGATACAACCAGGAATTCCAACGCTCCCCCACAGAGATCTCCTGAACTGGATGTTTAATGGGGACGATTGTAATAATGTAGCAACGTATTCCTCCCTACGCTCTACAATATTATATAGTGTGCGATACTGCAAGGCTAAAGGCATCTCCCCTAACCACGTACCTTTCAGAATCTGGTTGTTGTACCATTGCCTACAATAAATTTTGCTCTATGAAAAAAGGTATCCTTCGTCCGCATTAACCCCTTCTAGAACGGTGAGTCATTAGGCCTTACGGCAAACAAGCCTTAGTTTGTAGGTATTTGTTATGAAGAATCTGCGCGCCCACATACCATCAGTTTTCACCGATAACTTAAAAAGCCATTTACTCAGCAAGCATTTATTTTCTATCTCCAAGTTCTCAATCCCAAGCTCCCCTTGGTCTCTGGTCTACAAATGATATCCCACTTGGTCGATCTATATTTATTTTTCTTTTTTTGCGGGAGGTCAATCTATATTTCATCTTAATCTCATCACATTGCTAGGGAAATTGGAATCCGTAGATATCTAACCTTTTCCGAACCCCTATAGAAACTTCAAAGAAAGACAACAAGAACATCGGCATACTAGTCCAATAGCCGGGCATCTAAGTGAAGATGGGTCAGAATTTCAGGTGTTAACTAACTGTAACAAACCATATGTCAAGAAAAAGATTCAGAAGTCCTGGTATCACCAAGTAATCATGAAAACGGCTTCAATATCCATTCACGAGTTCATGTAACATATAAACACCATTTTATTCTGTATACGAATCTCAACTCCTTGAACTACATATAGTAACAACTAACACCAACAGTGTATCACACAACGAACAAACCATCCACAGACCACACCATGACAGCACGAACACAACGTCCGGTCCGATTCGTATGGCATCTCAGAGCACCAGAGCCCCTAAAACACCCACGACAACGCCGACGGCTATCACGTCCAAGTCCAACCGTGCCGCGCTCGCCGTTGGTGGTGGCGCCTTCAGCGAGCTGCGCGACATCCCCTCGTCACCAGGGCTCATGTCCGGGGCCTCCGCGTGCTCTGGTGCCGAGGCCCAGAGCGGCGGCGATCCTGGCGCCGGTGCAAGCTCCCACTCCTGGGACCGAGGCGCCATCACGACGACGTACAACTTCTTGCCCTTCTGGCACCGGTCCTCGTCGCCGCTGATGAAGAAGAAGGCACCCGACCGGTCGAACCGGAACTCCGGGCGGCCACCGGCGTCCTCTAGCCGGCGGACAGGGCTGCGCGTGTTGCACGCGTCGAAGTCCGGCTCGGTCACCAGCAGCACCGAGTCCGCGCCCTCGCCCTCGCCGCGCGCAAACACTGCGAGCCAAGAAACATGCATGTACGATTTACACTTTGATTCATGATGACAATATCGACGAGGAGGCGGTCGTGTACGTACCGATGGTGTCGTTGATCTGAAACCGGTTGCGCTCGGCCCAGTGGTTGTAGCTCTCGGCGGGGTCGACGACCCAGCCGTCGCGGCCGCCGGCGTAGAAGACGTACGCCTCCGACGAGGAAACCATGGCCGTGAGGCCCACGACGAGCAGAAGCCACTTCTTACAGTTTGCCATGGTCTTGATCTCAATTGATCAGCGTGGCCAAGCGAAGAACTCCGGGAAGTGATAGATATGGTAGAAGAGGCGGGATTGGATGCCTATATAGGCACGCTGGATGTGGCTGCTGACCTACGGTGGAACAGGTGTAGGCTCCCAAGAAACCCTCATCTATGACTACGCATGGAACCAACGGGAGCGCACCGCTTCGTTGAATCAGTTGCTGTCAAGCTGGATTTTCTTGCGGCGCTCGGTTCGCCGTACCCGCGGATGCGACCGCGGGAAGTCGGTGGAGACTGAACAATCTAGCTTTTCCTTCTCTTTCCCTTTGGTATTTCGCTACGAATTTGATGGCATATATTGTTGCAAGCATAGCAATTTTTTCAGCAAGCATGGCAAAGATTTTCCGTGCTCAGTTTTTTGCAGGGATTTGCCATGTTTACTAAAAGAAATTGTCATACTCGCGACAACATAATTTGTCATCTTGGACGTCATATTTGTCATGCTTAAAAATCTGACGGCAGATTTTTAACATTCCTGTTTTTCTTTCCAAGGATAGTGGGTTAATTCTCTTTTTTCTCTTTGCACATTAAGACTTTAGATCGCTCCGACATTACCTCCTAAAATAGAGCCCCTAAACAATGATTTGGGCGTTCCAATTCTTAAGTCTTAATATAAGGACACCTTAACGGCAACTACCGCCATGGTGCCAGGGACGACGCTACCGCTCGGCCCATGCCGCAGTGGTGACAGAGCACGGCGGGTGAGAAACCAGCATCGGGGTGGCGGGGATGGCTTGTTGCCGCTCGGCACACGCCGGGATGGCAGCGACAACGCTCGGCTGCTCGACCCACGCCGGAGCCCTCCGGTGTATGGACTAATCGGCATAGGATGAGCTCCTTGTTGCCCTCTGCCTCTTGGAGCTCCCAATCAATGTCATAGAACTCCCACCCAGACATGGTGACAGATGGAGCTAGGGTTTGGGTGGAGTAGAGAGGACACGACAGGTTGGAGTGGAGAGGGAGAGTGAGGACCACACGAGGTACTTGTGGGGTTTGGGATGGGCCTTGGATGTCAATTCCGGTGTGGTGGACAATGGGCATATATTGGCTACCTCAATTCCCCCTCGCATATTGATAGAGGCAAAGGTGTCCCGTCTTTCGATGAGATGGTGGCTATCGTTTTGGAGGAAGTCGACTTTGACGATCCGACTACGAACGTGCGAGGACGTCGCGCCTTAGCAATCGCTAAACCAACTCCGAGAGGTTAATGACCACACGAACACGATCAACTGACCACGAAGGTTTGTTTCCTGCATAAGCGAAGAACAAGCAAGAAACTAAGATTGCAATCTGGATATTGCGAATATAAGAGAAAGCTTTATTGATCAAGGTGGGGTTACTGTGGCGCCTTTGTGCAGTCGTTGAACACAAACGAAGTACGCGAAGTTGCAGCTATGGCGAACTTTAATCTAAACAAAACCCAAAGTCTAAACGATGCCCTAAGGGCTGTATATATGGAGGAAGAGGGGGGAATTTCGTGGCCCTTGGTGGAGGGGTCCGAAATCAACCCTATCTCTTGTTTCCCCACACATACGGACTCTCAAAATAGCCTATACTTATGTATTTCGAAATTACATGGGCCTGACCCAATAATAAGGTGACGCAGCACCTAGAATAGCCTCGGGACGAAATTTATGAAGTGACATCTTGTATATTTCGTCCAAGGCTTCATGCACCCATTATGATGGCTTCAAAGTCCTGAAATCATCACTTGTAACTCCGTTCTTGTTCCCCTTGCGCATACCGTCATCTTCATGCTTGTTCTTGCTCCAATGTTCATCCTTCTCTAAGCTAGGCCCTTCATTTGTAAGCAAAACAAATATATCCAATTTAGGCAGCATCATATTCTCAGGAACATTAGAATCATTACCAAGAAACGAAAGTACCTGGTAATTTAGTTGGCGTGCGCGAGCTCTAGTAATTGGTCCAGTATGTATAGCAGCAGGGGTTGTGGGTGTAACAATGGTATTGATGTCCTCATCACATATGGGTTGGTTTTTTTTTGGGGGGGGGGGAGTCCAGTGAGTCCGTACATTTGGCCCTGGTTTTGGGGAGCCCATTGGGCGGGTGTTTCAGTGTTCGGACATATGGGGGTAAATGGACCTGTCTGCTCGCTCCCCAGTTATCATGTTATGCAAGATCACACAATAAACCATAATGTTCCACATAGTATGCATGTATGACCATCTCCCAAGACCCTCCACCACTGCAAAAGCAAGTCTATAGAACACCAAATACTCTCTCGACATCCTTCCTCACTCATTCATGAACCTCGACAAGATGAAATTTCTTCTTGGCTTTGTGTATTGCAATTGGTCTTCATAAAAGTGGCATAAGCAGGGTAGATACCAACAACAGGAAGTATCCCATTGTGTACTTGTTACTATTCACCATGAACTTCGGCTCCAGGGGCAGTTGCTCAAAAGTGAGTCTTTGGAACAACTATGAGTGTTGCGAACCATTGATATGATCGAGCGAACCTGGTAGGCCAAAGGAGTGTGAAATCCAAAAATCTTGTGATGTAACAATTTCATGAATCATTTCCAACGCAATACAATCAAGAGATCTCCACAGTGAATTGTTGGCCATCAAAGTGGGTTTGTCGCTCGCATTGCAGTGGAGTAATCTTCCTATCAAAATCAAGAACGACTGCCTCGAAGCTACAAATATGGTGAGGAATGAAGGTTTTGATAGATCTCGGTATGGTTTTTTTGGTGTGTGAGATTAAATCAGTCATGGCACTCCGAAATACTTTTATTGCTCATGCTCGACGAAACAACAACATTGTCACACATACCTTAGCTCAGTATGGTAGAACTACTGGCCGTATTGTTGTTTGGCTAGGTTCAGGCCCTGATGTCATTGTCGAACTTTGTAACTCTGAGAGTAGCTTGGCTACGTGAGTAATTACAAGTTTTTTCTCATAAAAAAAGATTATTGAAGTTGTTGCATACCTAAAATCATCTCCAATGCATACAGTCAGAAACTGTCCAAACACGTCCCTTGGAACAACTATGTTGCTTGTGAAGTTGTGATTGATCCACGACGCCTCTTCTTTTTTTTTCGAAAAGGGGATTACCCCGGCCTCTGCATCAAGAATGATGCATACGGCCCTCTTATTAAAGAAATACAGCAAGTCGTGCATACAAAGTTCCGAAGTCTCAAAAATAAACGAAAAAAAGGCTAGAAACACAGACTAGCCAAAGATAACAAGCCACAACCGGCAGTGTAAAGAAGATAGGAAAACTAATTGCCTATCCTATTAGATGACCGCCATCCAAACCGGTTGAAGATAACCCGAGCCACCATTTCCCATCGGGTAGACCCAGTAACCAAATGCTCCCTGGCCTCCATCGGAGTGAGTAATGACCACGAACGGATCAAAGCTGTAGCTCGGAAAATAACCTGCAAAAAATGAATTCGTGATGCTCTGTTAAAAACCAAATCATTTCGCACAACGGATGGTCCACAACAACGCACAAACTCCCACCCGAATCTGCCTTGCTAATGCGGGGTCAATCCCATTAAGCCAAGTCCCAAATAAAGCGGTAACCGACGTGGGTGGAGTAATATTAAACGCAATGTGCACCGTCTGCCATAGAATCTTAGCTAGCGGGCATTCAAAATGGGGAGATTTTCACTTCCCAGCCTCTGCACCAACTAAGGATGCATACGGCCATTTTAGTATGAGTACCAAGATAAACATGATCCTCAGAATTTTTTAAATGAGTATCAAGATATTTCTTGATGAGTGGTTCCACCACACATCAAGCTTAATCCTCAATAAGCGAGGAAAACCGCATGCATCACTTGTCGATTAAGGAATTGAGCTGAATCGTTGGGTTGCACAACCACATACCCAACCACTGAGCCAAGGCTCTCTCTGCACGACGCCTCTTCTTGGTGTGCACATACATCAACACCAAGACTAGGGGTATCTGTCTTTTTGGTGGGCTTCATTTGTCTTATTCAGATAAAACAAATGTATAATCAAAATCATATCCCAACATCAGACTAAGCACTATGTAAAAGAGCTCAACAGTTGTGCAGCCACACAAACTCACAGATCTGCAATACAAAAAACCGTGAAGCAATTTTTTTTCTTGTCGAGTAAAGGACTAAAACCATTGTGCCACTTTTCTTAATAAGGTCCACCATCATTATTCCTAAGGAGAAAGACAACAAGCCAATGAGTCAAAGCATGAAGGGCTACTCTATTTTGCATGGTTTTGTCCCTGCTTGAGTTTGACTATTTTTTTTTCTGAGGGAAGAGTTTGATTGGAGTAGTTAGTTGTCGTATAGGTTTTGCTCATGAAGTAGAATAGAATACTCTCATTCCTATCCGGCACAATGCTTGTTAACCTCCACTTTTAACTCGGGACTTGCATTATTATTATCTGATAGAAGTTATTATTATCTGATAGAAGTTATTTACTACTCCCTCCGTTCCATAATTCTTGCCATGGTTTCAGACCATTAATCTGTAAATCAGCCCGAGCCAGACCGATGCAACGAGCATGAAGAGACTAACAAGACTTCCTTCTCTCTTTGATTAGGAATTGTCATATGAAACGCAAGGGCCATCCACCCACACTCGGTCACAACCAATACAGCAGTCTATGTTTCCCCAAACCCCACTCGACCTTGCCGATTTCCACAGGTCGAACTGAACCATTTTTTTAGATGCGAACTGAACCTTGATAGTAGCGGAAGTTACATTTCTAGTTAGCACTTAGCAAAGAACCACTCTTGCTGATGATCCAAACTCTGCTTTTCAGTCAAACTGCTCCCTAACTGGATTGTGACCAAAAACACTCTTGGTGACGGAAAACACACACGATGATTTCAGTCGGCTGCAAAACCGACGGCATTGCAATCACAAACGATAAAAACAGAATACCCCCGAGAGGTCATTGTACCCCAAAATTTATTGCCCGTAAGTTTCAACATGCCACAACCAGCTCAAATGAAACTTAATCAGCAAATCAACAAAACCATATTATTAACACTTGGGCCATATCCTCACTCACAAAGTCACAGTTAAAAAGACCAGAGAAGATTTCGAAGTTTGCATATATCTTGTCATATTTCCAGCAAAATGAATGATGAAGGACGGAATAGGTGACCCAATGCAAGTGTACTGTCTTTTTTTTTAACTCAATGCAAGTGTAGATAATAGTAAATGTGCTTACCGTCAGAGGGTAAACATCAAGAGTGAAAAGGAAAAATATTACTCCCTCCGTCCCAAAATTCTTGTCTTAGTTTTGCGTATCTGTGAGGGAGTAATATTGTACTCACATAAAGATATCGAGCTTAGCTCTACTGACCAAGAGCTTTTAGTTTTACCGCACCCACTAGCCAGTAATTGTACCATGGCCAGGCTCCGTTATCTTATCAACCAACCAAACTAAAACAATGATTCAGCTTCAGAGTGCGATGGTTCAACGAAACAAACAACAACATTCATGCAATGTTGGCTCTTAAGAACGCAAAAAAGAAACATTCATGCACAAATTCATGTACATAGAGACATGGCCTATTAAAGATCAGAGCAAAACTTACTAAACTATCTTTGTTTATGCTTCTTCTCCCCCATTCATTTGCACAAGAGCCAACTGAAGGAAATGTACATATTCGCATCAAGTCAATTTGTTACTTAACATGATGCCTGTATGTTCCGTAGTTCAGTCGATTCATGTTACTCCCTCCGTTCGGATTTACTCGTCGTGGTTTTAGTTCAAATTTAAACTAAACCCACGACAAGTAAATCGGAACGGAGGGAGTAGATGAATTCCCAGAGCTAAACCCCATAGCTTCCTTTCCAGTTTCACCAACCAGTGTATCAATTTCTTCTGCTGAGACGCAACTACTAGCACCATTTCATCCTAAGCCGGTAAGCCCATATGACAGACAGCAACGAACAATTAATCAAGTATCAACAACAAAGCTCATTTCAGATGCTCCTCAATCCAATTCAACATCTCATCATTCTGCAAGCTTGTCATCTCATGGTATCCATAAGCAAGATTCAGCTCCTCCTGGATGTGCTCAGCCCACTGGGATACCTCCTCCCAGAACCCCCTCTTCACCACTGCATCCTTCCATGGAGTTGCCCGGCCATCCTTCCTCATGTACCCTCTATCATCAATGAACCCTTCCTCACTGAAAATCTTCCAAATCCTTTCAGACAACCCATGATCCAGCCCTGGTATCCTACCGGACAGCAGCGTCGGCGTCAGAGGAAGCTCCAGGCTCTGAAGCTCCCTCACCTCAACGCCATTGATCCTCAGCATCTTCGCATTCCTTCCCACCAGCGCGGCGGTCTTATAGTCCTTGGGCATGTGAAGGAACATGGACGGCGGATAGCCCGGCGGCGCTCCCGCCGGGTCGAACACGCCCTCAGAGATCATCATCACGACGGCGGCTAGGCTCATCTTGGCCGCAAGCCGGGAGACGAAGTACCCACCTGAAGACGCGCCGAGGGCGACCACTGGCAGGCCTCCGAGGCCATTCTTGGCGGCCCAAGCCTGGATCGCCCGTTTGGTGGCGCCCACCTCCTTCCCCAGCGACCAGCAGTCCCCGGCGCTCGCCACTGCCAGCACCGCGAACCGCCTCCTTAGCGCGCGGTCCGTGATGGCGACGTCCTCCGGCAGCCCGACGCAGCCGGGGCAGCCCTGGGACGGTGGCCAGAAGTTCTCCGGGCGGCAGCGGCAGCCGTGGGCTAAGAACAGGACCCCTCTGGCCGGCGCCGCAGGGAGCTCCCAGATGGCGGGCGCGCCCTCGATGGACTCCACTGTCGGGGAGGAGGGCGCCGTCGACGCCGTACTGGATTCTTTCGAGCTGCCGACGATTTGGGACGCCGGGATGGTTTTGGAGTAGAGGAGAACGCCAGCGGCGGCGCATAGGAGGAGTGCCAGCGACGCGACGGGGGTGGTCAGACGCAGTGCCAGCCGCTTCGCAGCGTGAGATGGCGGCGGCGGCTTGCCCGGCCGGCGAGTGGTGCCAGACATCTGGATCTGGCTGGCCGGGTAGAGCGGTGACGAGGAGTTGGGCACGAGTGACATGACACGAGGGGGGTGAGATCTCGTCGCCGGGTTTCGGTTGCCATTTCCGCCGCACCCGCAGCTTCGAGGAGAACGGCTGAGTGATGGGCCGAAAATCTGAGGACTAGTGTGCAGGCCGAACATGGACTTCAAAATAAATGGGCTTCTACGTACCCGGACACCGCTCTGCCCCGGCCCACCGTGAATGAACGTGCGGCGGCACCGCGGGACACGATCTAAAAATAACAACAACACAAGTCTTGTCTTTCAAAATAACAAATGCTACTGTCACCATGTGACACATATGGTAAGCAATCCAAACTACTCAATAAAAATATTACGAATGACGAGGCTTTAAAATCAATGTTGGATTCTTATTGTTTAGCCAATACAAAGGTGGAAGATAAGGCGTAAATTTTACAATTCTGAATATTATGACTGAAGCCCTTAATGATAAATATTTGGGTTTGACTGCTAACGTGGGTATGGACAAAATTGATTGTTTCCAATTCCTAATTGATCGAATTGTTACAAAAATTAGTGGATGGAAAGAAAAATTGTTATCCGCCGGACGAAAGGAAATTTTACTCAAATCCGTTGTTCAAGCTATCCCAACTTATGCCATGTCCGTCTTTAAAATTCCTAAAAAATTTGTAAAGGAATCATTAACGCGATGTCGCAATTTTGGTGGGATGATGAGGACAACCAGAAGAGGATGCATTGGATGACATGGCGGAAGATGTGTGTCCCAAAAAAGCCAAGGAGGTATGAGTTTCAGAGATATACATTGTTTCAACATGGCTTTGTTAGCCAAACAAGCGTGGCGTCTGCTTGATAATCCCGAGTCCTTATGTGCTTCTATCTTGAGAGCTAAATACTTCCCGGAAGGTGATTTAATGAACGCTAGCCTAAAAAAGGGCTTCTCTTTTACTTGGCAAAATATCATGACGGGAGTGAATTCTTTAAAAAAAGGTTACATCTGGAGAGTTGAAAATGGACAAAATATTGATATTTGAAAAGACGCATGGACCCCGAAATGTGCGAATAGGAAAATCATTACTCCTAGAGGGGGGCAACTTCTGCCAAAGGTTTCTGATCTTATTGATCCGGTCACGAGTTCTTGGGATAGAAATTTGGTGAGACAAACTTTTTTGGCCAATTGATGCTCAAAGTGTGCTCACGATTCCCTTTCCAATGCATAATATGTCGGATTTCATTGCTTGGAGCTATAATGGTGTTTTCACTATACGATCAACTTATTTGGAGGAATGGAACAAACAACATGGGGCAAAATTGCAACATTCAAATGGTATGGGGAGAACCAATGTCAATCCTATTTGGGGTAAGGTTTGGAAGTTATCTTGTCCGACAAAGGTAAATTCTTTTATTTGGCGTAATTTGCATGAAACCCATCCATGTCGGGTTACTTTGCTAATAGACACATGCAAGTTTCGTCCATTTGCCCATCATGCTTGAATGGGCAAGAAGATACAAAACACGTCTTGTTTCTGTTCCAGAAGGCGAAAGAGGTTTGGGGCAAGTTTGGATTGCACAAGGTGATCAATAGAACTTGTGATGTAAATCATGTGGGAGAGGCGGTACTTGAGTTCTTACTTCTTAGAGCAACTCCAACCATGTGACCCAAACAAACGCGCCCTTTGTTTGCTTTTTCTCCGTTTAGGTCGGCCCAACGGACACCCATGTCCGCTTTCATGTTTGGGTCGGCGCTTGCGCCTAACGCTGGCCCAGCCCATTTTTGAGTTCGCGGGTGAGAAATAAATAATGTAAATATTTTGAAATTAAAAACGTCAATTAAACATAAATGCTGGCCACAAAGGCCGCGAGAGTCCACGAGTCCACATTACATTGATTAAAAATATTTAATAAAACTAAAAACGAGGAGGAGGCGTTCTACCATAGGTATCCTCGTCGTTAGTGTCAGGGCTGGTGAGGTCGACGAGCGTCGGCGCCGGGCTAGCCCAGGGGAACGCCATCTCCCATGTTGTGGCGACGTCCTGCTGGGCTGGCGTAACACCGCCGGTTGGGCAACGCGGGAGCGGCGCTCCTACTCCGCGTCGCTCTCCCACTGCTCAAGGCGCTCGCCCTCGCGGCGCTCCTCTGCTAGCCAGCACATTCGCCACTTCTTGAGGTAGACCTTCTCCTGCGCCAGTGTCGCCCCAAACTAGATGGGTGGCGCGCTGACCCACTCGTGCACCTCTCTTTGTCAGGAGTACCGTGGGACGTCAGCATATCCGGGGACGGCACCGACTCGGGCTTAATGGGGGAAGGCGGCATCAATGGCGGCACGACGCAGTCGCCGTAAGCGGAGAGTGTGATGGCCTCCGACAGAAGCGCCTGGTACACCGCCTCCTCCGCCGCCTTGCGCCGCTCGTCCTCTTCGCTTTCATGCATAGCAACCGCCAACGCCGGCTAGTAGGATGCCTCCTCCTCTTGGTCCTCGTCGTGCACGACGGGGGGCGGCCGGGTGCCAACCCGCACGTGCTGGACGCCGCGCCGACGCTGCTCCTCGTGCTCGACGGCGAACCAGACCTCCCAATCGGGAGAGTCTGCTGCGTAGGTGGGGTTGAGGTGCTGCTCCAGCGTCAGCAGATCCCGTCGGTGACGCACCTCCTCTACGTGCGCCCACGCCGTCCGCGGCACCGCCAACACTAGGATCATGTCTGGATCCAAATGCTAGTCATGTGGCAAGTAACGTTGGGGTATGGGGGGATGTGGTGCTTCTAGTGCCACCTCGTCTGGTGCACTGGGACGCTTTTTCGTTGCCTCACCGGGCGGGCCGACGCGGGCGGAGGCGGGGGGATCGCGAGCGTGCACGAAGAGGATGAGGCGGGGGCCTTGCCCTTGTTCTTGCCGGCGAAGAAGCCCATGATGGCGCGAGCTAGGCTAGGGTTGTCGCCGGTAGGGAGCAGAAGGGTGGCTAGATGGGGACGGGAGGCTCGAAGAGGATGAGTGATGGAAATATGCCCTAGAGGCAATAATAAAGTTGCTATTATTATATTTCCTTATTCATGATAAATGTTTATTATTCATGCTAGAATTTTATTGACCGGAAACTTAGATACATGTGTGGATACATAAACAAATACTGTGAACCTAGTAAGCATCTACTAGACTAGCCCGTTCATCAAAGATGGTTAAGGTTTCCAAACCATAGACATGAGTTGTCACTTGATGACGGGATCACATCATTAGAGAATGATGTGATGGACAAAATCCATCCGTTAGCTTAGCATATGATCATTCAGTTTATTGCTACTGCTTTCTTGATGCGAAATACATGTTTCTTCGACCATGAGATCATGCAACTCCCAGATACAGGAGGAACACCTTGTGTGCTATCAAACGTCACAACGTAACTGGGTGATCATAAAGATGCTCTACAGGTATCTCCGAAGGTGTTTGTTGAGTTGGCGTGGTTCGATATTGGGATTTGTAACTTTGTATGACAGAGAGGTATCTCTGGGCCCTCTCGGTAATACACATCATAAGAAGCTTGCAAGCAAAGTGACTAAGGAGTTAGTTGCAAGATGATGTATTACAGAACGAGTAAAGAGACTTGCCAGTAACGATACTGAACTAGGTATGAAGATACCGACGATCGAATCTCGGACAAGTAACATACCGACACACAAAGGAAACTACATATGTTGTCATAAAGGTTCAACCAATAAAGATCTTTGTAGAATATGTAGGAACCAATATGGGCATTGATACGTCTCCAACGTATCTATAATTTTTGATTGTTCCATGCTATTATATTACCTGTTTTGGATGTTTATGGGCTTTATTTTACACATTTATATCATTTTTGGGACTAACCTACTAACCGGAGGCCCAACCCGTATTGCTGTTTTTTTTGCCTACTTCAGTATTTCGAAGAAAAGGAATATCACACGGAGTCCAAACGGAATGAAACCTTCGGGAGCGTGATTTTTGGAACAAACGTGATCTAGAGGACTTGGAGTGCAAGTCAAGAAGCAGCCGAGGCGGCCACGAGGGTGGAGGGAGCGCCCACCCCTACAGGGCGCACCCCTATCTCGTGGGCCCCTCGGGCGGCCACCGACGTACTTCTTCCTCCTATATATACCTACGTACCCTGAAAACATCAGGGGATCCAACGAAAACCTAATTCCACCGCCACAACCTTCTGTATCCGCGAGATCCCATCTTGGAGCCTTCCCCGGCGCTCCGCCGGAGGGGGAATCGACCACGGAGGGCTTCTACATCAACACCATAGCCCCTCCGATGAGTTGTGAGTAGTTTACCACAGACCTTCGGGTCCATAGTTATTAGCTAGATGGCTTCTTCTATCTTTTTGGATCTCAATACCATGTTCTCCTCAATCTTCTTGGAGATCTATTCGATGTAACTCTTTTTGCGGTGTGTTTGTCGAGACCCGATGAATTGTGGGTTTATGATCAAGTTTATCTATGAGAAATATTTGAATCTCCTCCTAATTCTTTTATGTATAATTGAGTTATCTTTGCAAGTCTCTTTGAATTATCAGTTCGGTTTGGCCTACTAGATTGATCTTTCTGCAATGGGAGAAGTGCTTAGCTTTGGGTTCAATCTTGTGGTGTCCTTTCCCAGTGACAGCAGGGGCAGCAAGGCACATATTGTGTTGTTGCCATCGAGGATAAAAAGATGGGGTTTATATCATATTGCATGAGTTTATCCCTCTACATCATGTCACCTTTCTTAATGCATTACTCTGTTCTTTATGAACTTAATACTCTAAATGCATGCTGGATAGCGGTCGATGTGTGGAGTAATAGTAGTAGATGCAGGCAGGAGTCGGTCTACTTGTCATGGACGTGATGCCTATATACATGATCATGCCTAGATAATCTCATAATTATTCGCTTTTCTATCAATTGCTCGACAGTAATTTGTTCACCCACCGTAATACTTATGCTATCTTGAGAGAAGCCACTAGTGAAACCTATGCCCCCCGGGTCTATCTTTTATCATATAAGCTTTCAATCTACTTTTATTTGCATCTTTACTTTTCCAATCTATATTATAAAATACCAAAAATATATTTATCTTATCATACTATCTCTATCAGATCTCACTTTCGCAAGTGGCCGTGAAGGGATTGACAACCCCTTTATTGCATTGGTTGCGAGTTCTTTGTTTGTTTGTGTAGGTGCGTGGGACTTTTGAGGAGCCTCCTACTGGATTGATACCTTGGTTCTCAAAAACTGAGGGAAATACTTACGCTACTATTGCTGCATTACCCTTTCCTCTTCAAGAAAAACCAATGCAAGCTTAAGACGTAGTAAGAAGGATTTCTGGTGCCGTTGCCGGGGAGGTCTTCGCTCAAGTCAAGACATACCAAGTACCCATCACAAACTCATCTCCCTCGCATTTACATCCCATTTGCCTCTCGTTTCCCTCTCCCCCACTTCACGCTTGCTGTTTTATTCGCCTTCTCCTTCCCAATCTTCTCCTCTCTCTTTCGCTTGCCTTTTTGTTTGCTTGTGTGTTGGATTACTTGTCACCATGGCGCAAGATAATTCCAAATTGTGTGATTTCTCCAATACCAATTCTAATGATTTCCTTAGTACTCCGATTGCTCCTCTTAATGATGTTGAGTCTTGTGAAATCAATATTGCTTTGCTGAATCTTGTTATGAAAGATTAATTCGCCGACCTTCCTAGTGAAGATGCCGCTACCCATCTAAACAACTTTGTTGATTTGTGTGATATGCAAAAGAAGAAAGATACGGATAATGATATTGTTAAATTGAAGTTATTTCCGTTTTCACTTAGAGATCGTGCTAAAGTTTGGTTTTCGTCTTTGCCTAAAAATAGTATTGATTCTTGGAACAAGTGCAAAGATGCTTTTATCTCTAAATATTTTCCTCCCGCTAAGATCATCACTCTTAGGAACGATATTATGAATTTTAAACAACTTGATCATGAGCATGTTGCCCAATCTTGGGAAAGAATGAAATTGATGATTCGCAATTGCCCTACTCATGGTTTGAATTTATGGATGATCATACAAAATTTTTATGCCGGATTGAACTTTGCTTCTAGAAATCTTTTAGATTCGGCCGCGGGAGGCACGTTTATGGAAATCACTTTAGGAGATGCTACAAAACTCCTTGATAATATTATGGCTAATTATTCTCAATGGCACACCGAAAGATCTACTAGTAAAAAAGTGCATGCTATAGAAGAAATTAATGTTTTGAGTGGAAGATGGATGAACTTATGAAATTGTTTGCTACTAACAGTGCTCCTTTTGATCCTAATGATATGCCTTTATCTACTTTTATTGAGAATAATAATGAATCTATGGATGTGAATTTTCTTGGTAGGAATAGTTTTGGAAACAATGCTTATAGAGGAAACTTTAATCCTAGACCGTTCCCTAGTAATTCCCCTAATAATTATGGAAATTCCTACAATAATTCTTATGGTAATTTTAATAAGATGCCCTCTGATTTTGAGAATAGTGTGAAAGAATTTATGATCTCACAAAATAATTTTAATGCCTTGCTTGAAGAAAAATTGCTCAAAGTTGATGATTTGGCTAGGAACGTTGATAGACTCTCGCTTGATGTTGATTCTTTCAAACTTAGATCTACTCCTCCTAAGCATGATATCAATGAGTCTCTCAAAGCAATGAGAATTTCCATTGATGAGTTCAAGGAAAGAACCGCTAGGTTGCGTTCTAAGAAAGATTGCTTTGTAAAGGCGTGTTCTTCTAGTTTCCATGAAAATAATGATGAAAATCTTAAAGTTATTGATGCGTCCCCTATTAGATCTTTGTTTTGCAATATGAATCTTAATAATAATGGGACTGGATATGAGTCAACTTTAGTTAAAAGGCATCCCAATAATTCGGAGTTCTTAAATCTTGATGCTAATTTTGGTAAAAGTTGGATTGGAGAGGTCAAGACTTTAAATAGTATTGAACCCACTATCTTGGATTTCAAGGAATTTAATTATGATAATTGTTCTTTAGAAGGTTGTATTTCCTTGTTGCAATCCGTTGTGAATTCTCCTCATTCTTATAGTCAAAATAAAGGTTTTACCAAACATATTGTTGATGCCTTGATGCAATCTTTTGATGAAAAACTTAATTTGGAAGTTTCTATACCTAGAAAACTTAATGATGAGTGGGAACCTACTATAAAGATTAAAATTAAAGATCATGAGTGTTATGCTTTATGTGATTTGGGTGCTAGTGTTTCCACGATTCCGAAAACTTTATGTGATATTCTAGGTTTCCATGATCTTGATGATTGCTCTTTAAATTTGCACCTTGCGGATTCCACCATTAAAAAGCCAATGGGAAGGATCAATGGTGTCCTCATTGTTGCAAATAGAAATTTGGTGCCCGTAGATTTTATCGTTCTTGATATAGATTGCAATCTTTCTTGCCCTATTATTCTTGGTAGGCCTTTTCTTAGAACGATTGGCGCAATTATTGATATGAAGGAAGGGAATATTAGATTCCAATTTCCATTAAGGAAAGGCATGGTACACTTTCCAAGAAAGAAAGTTAAATTACCTTATGAATCTATCATGCGGGCTACTTATGAATTGAGTTCCAAAGATGGCACTACTTAGATCTATCCTCGCTTTTATGCCTAGCTAGGGGCGTTAAACGATAGCGCTAGTTGGAAGGCAACCCAATTTTATTTGTGTTTTTTTGTTTTTGCTTCTGTTTAGGAATAAATGTTTCATCTACCTTCTATTTAGATGTGTTTTTATGTTTTAATTAGTGTTTGTGCCAAGTAGAACCTATAGGATAACCTATGGTGATAGTTAGTTTGATTCTGCTGAAAAACAGAAACTTTTCGCGCACTAAATTAGTTTTGTTAAATCATAGAAACGTGCTTTCGCGTTGATTCGTTTTGCTGTAGATTAATAGACAAATTTCTCAGGACTTCCTATTTTGGTAGGATTTTTAAAGTTCCATAAGTATTCGTGGGTTACACATTGCTACAGACTGTTCTGTTTTTGACATTGTTTGCTTATTTTGATGCATCTATGGCTAGTATTAAGTGGTATGAACCATAGAGAACTTGGAATACAATAGGTTTAACACAAATATAAATAAAGAATGAGTTCATTACGGTACCTTATGTGGTGGTTTTGCTTTCTTTCACTAACGGAGCTTATGAGATTTCCTGTTGAGTTTTGTGTTGTGAAGTTGTCAAGTTTTGGGTAAAGATTTGATGGACTATGGAATAAGGAGTGGCAAAAGCCTAAGATTTGGAATGCCCTTGGCACCCCAAGATACTCAATAATATCCAAAATCCTAAGCTTGGGGATGCCCCCGGAAGGCATCCCCTCTTTCGTCTTTGTTCATTGGTAACTTGGAGCTATATTTTTATTCGCCACATGATATGTGTTTTGCTTGGAGCATCTTGTATGATATTAGTTTTTGCTTTTTATTTTACCACAATCTTCCTTGATGTACACACCTTTTGGGAGAAGCCCACTTGATTGGAATTTATTAAAATACTCTATGTGCTTCACTTATATCTTTTGAGATAGATAGTTTTTGCTCTAGTGATTCACTTATATCTTTTAGAGCACGGTGGTGGCATAATTTTGAATAAATTGCTAGTATCTCATGCTTCACTTATATTATTTTGAGAGTCTTTTAGAACAGCATGGTATTTGCTATGGTTATAAAATTGGTCCTAAAATGGTAGGCATCCAAGTTGGGTATAATAAAAACTATCATAGGAAGTGAATTGGATGCTATGATCAATTTGATACTTGATAATTATTTTGAGATATGGAGGTAGTGATATTAAAGTCATGCTAGTTGGGTGATTATGAATTTAAAGAATGCTTGTGTTGAAGTTAGCAAGTCCCGTAGCATGCACGTATGGTTAAAGTTGTGTAACAAATTTGAAACATGAGGTGTTCTTAGATTGTGCATCCTTATGAGTGGTGGTCGGGGACGAGCGATGGTCTATTTCTACCAATATATCCCTCTAGGAGCATGCGCATAGTGCTTGGTTTTTGATGACAGATTTTTGCAATAAGTATATGAGTTCTTTTGACTAATGTTGAGTCCATGGATTATACGCACTTTTACCTTTCCATCTTTGCTAGCCTCTTCGGTACCGTGCATTGCCCTTTCTCACCTTGAGAGTTGGTGCAAACTTAGCGGTGCATCAAACCCGTGATATGATCGCTCTATCACACATAAACCTCCTTATATCTTCCTCAAAACAGCCACCATACCTACCTATTATGGCATTTCCATAGCCATTCCGAGATATATTGCCATGCAACTTTCCACCGTTCCGTTTATCATCATGACACACATTACTATTGTCATATTGCCATTGCATGATCATGTAGTTGACATCGTATTTGTGGCAAGGCCACTTTGCATAATTTTTCATACATGTCACTCTTGATTCACTGCCCATCCCGGTACACCGCCGGAGGCATTCATATAGATTCATATCTTGTTTTAGTTTTGAGTTGTAATTCATGAGTTGTAAATCAATAAAAGTGTGATGATCATCATTATTAGAGCATTGTGCCCAAAAAGAAAAAAAGGCCAAATAAAAAAAAGAAAAAAAAAGAAAGGCCAAAGAAAAAAAAGGAAAGGTCCAAAAAAAGAAAAAAGAAAATAAATAAAAAAAGGGGGCAATGTTACTATCTCTTTTCCACACTTGTGCTTCAAAGTAGCACCATGTTCTTCATATAGCGAGTCTCATATGTTGTCACTTTCATTTACTAGTGGGAATTTTTCATTATAGAACTTGGCTTGTATATTTCTACGATGGGCTTCCTCAAAATGCCCTAGGTCTTCGTGAGCAAGCAAGTTGGATGCACACCCACTAGTTTTCTTTTGTTGAGCCTTCATACATTTATAGCTCTAGTGCATCCATTGCATGGCAATCCCTACTCCTCATGTTGACATCAATTGATGGGCATCTTCATAGCCCTTTGATTATCCTTGTCAATGTGAGACTTTCTCCTTTTTTGTCTTCTCCACACAATCCCCATCATCATGCTATATCCATGGCTCACGCTCATGTATTGCGTGAAAGTTGAAAAAGTTTGAGATTATTTAAGTATGGAACAACTGCTTGGCTTGTCATCGGGGGTGTATAATTTGGGAGCATTTTTGTGTGATGAAAATGAAGCATAGCCTAACTATATGATTATTTGTAGGGATGAACTTTCTTTAGCCATGTTATTTTGAGAAGACATGATTGCTTTGATTAGTATGCTTGAAGTATTACTATTTCTTATGTCAATATGAACTTTTATTTTGAATCATTTGGATCTGAACATTCATGCGACAATAAAGAAAATTACATTGAGAAATATGCTAGGTAGCATTCCGCATCAAAAATTCTGTTTTTATCATTTACCTACTCGAGGACGAGCAGGAATTAAGCTTGGGGATGCTTGATACGTCTCCAACGTATCTATAATTTTTGATTGTTCCATGCTATTATATTAGCCATTTTTGGATGTTTATGGGCTTTATTTTACACATTTATATCATTTTTGGGACTAACCTACTAACCGGAGGCCCCTTATTGTTGTTTTTTTTGCCTATTTCAGTATTTCGAAGAAAAGGAATACCAAACGGAGTCCAAACGGAATGAAACCTTTGGGAGCGTGATTTTTGGAACAAACGTGATCTAGAGGACTTGGAGTGCAAGTCAAGAAGCAGCCGAGGCGGCCACGAGGGTGAAGGGCGCGCCCCCTATCTCGTGGGCCCCTCGGGCGGCCACCGACGTACTTCTTCCTCCTATATATACCTACGTACCCCGAAAACATCAGGGGATCCAACGAAAACCTAATTCCACCGCCGCAACCTTCTGTATTCGCGAGATCCCATCTTGGAGCCTTTGCCGACGCTTCGCCGGAGGGGGAATCGACCACGGAGGGCTTCTACATCAACACCATAGCCCCTCCGATGAGTTGTGAGTAGTTTACCACAGACCTTCGGGTCCATAGTTATTAGCTAGATGACTTCTTCCCTCTTTTTGGATCTCAATACCATGTTCTCCTCGATCTTCTTGGTGATCTATTCGATGTAACTCTTTTTGCGGTGTGGTTGTCGAGATCCGATGAATTGTGGGTTTATTATCAAGTTTATCTATGAGAAATATTTGAATCTCCTCTGAATTCTTTTATGTATGATTGGGTTATCTTTGCAAGTCTCTTCGAATTATCAGTTTGGTTTGGCCTACTAGATTGATCTTTCTTGCAATGGGAGAAGTGCTTAGCTTTGGGTTCAATCTTGCGGTGTCCTTTCCCAGTGACAGCAGGGGCAACAAGGCACATATTGTATTGTTGCCATCGAGGATAAAAAAAGGGTTTATATCATATTGCATGAGTTTATCCCTCTACATCATGTCATCTTTCTTAATGCGTTACTCTGTTCTTTATGAACTTAGTACTCTAGATGCATGCTGGATAGCGGTCGATGTGTGGAGTAATAGTAGTAGATGCAGGCAGGAGTCGGTCTACTTGTCGCGGACGTGATGCCTATATACATGATCATGCCTAGATAATCTCATAATTATTCGCTTTTCTATCAATTGCTCGACAGTAATTTGTTCACCCACCGTAATACTTATGCTATCTTGAGAGAAGCCACTAGTGAAACCTATGGCCCTCGGGTCTATCTTTTATCATATAAGCTTTCAAT
This sequence comes from Aegilops speltoides, assembly GCA_021437245.1. Taxonomy (NCBI): domain Eukaryota; kingdom Viridiplantae; phylum Streptophyta; class Magnoliopsida; order Poales; family Poaceae; genus Aegilops; species Aegilops speltoides. The sequence goes on from CM038143.1 coordinate 384,445,901, forward strand.
CTACTTTTATTTGCATCTTTACTTTTCCAATCTATATTATAAAATACCAAAAATATATTTATCTTATCATACTATCTCTATCAGATCTCACTTTTGCAAGTGGCCGTGAAGGGATTGACAACCCCTTTATTGCGTTGGTTGCAAGTTCTTTGTTTGTTTGTGTAGGTGCGTGGGACTTTTGAGGAGCCTCCTACTGGATTGATACCTTGGTTCTCAAAAACCGAGGGAAATACTTACGCTACTATTGCTGCATCACCCTTTCCTCTTCAAGGAAAACCAACGCAAGCTCAAGATGTAGCAGGCATCCATGTCCCGTTATTGGTTATTGGTCGGAGAGGTGTCTCGGTCATGTCTACATCATTCTCGAACCTGTAGGGTCCGCACACTTAACGTTCGTTGACGATATAGTATACGAGTTATGTGATTTGGTGACCGAATGTTTTTCGGAGTCTCGGACGAGATCACGGACATCACGAGGAGCTCTGGAATGGTCTGGAGGTAAAGATCGATATATAGGACTATGCTATTTGGTCACTGGAAAGGTTTCAGAAGGAATCGGGTAGTCATCGGATCACCGGAAGGGGTCCGGGAGGCCCCGGGAGGTTATTGGGCCATATGGGCCAAACGAGGGGACCACACCAACCCACAAGGGGCTGGCGCGCCCCACCTCTAGGATGCCGGCCCTAAGGGGGGAAAGGGGGAGGGCTAGCCCCTCCTGCCTTCCCCTTATCATGAGAGAAAGGAAAGGGGGCGCCACCCCCTCATGCCTCCCACTGGTACGCGTCGGTGCTATACACACGGTTTTTAACCCCTTTCCGCGACGTCATTCGGAGCCGTCGCCAAGTGAGTGTGGGCGATAGGGGGTCCTTCCCACACGACCTAGAAACCGTCGGGGATATGGAGCGATGATCCAAAGGCCTTGCAAAATGTAATCGTGTGCGATGCAGCACACACTAAATTCTTTTGCACGTGTGGGATCGGTGATTAAACGTTTCTAATGACACAGTGAAACCAAACCGTGTGTCATAACGAACCGTTTGGGAAAGAGTATGTAAGGCACACGGGCCAACATATGAACTGTGTGCGATATGCACCCCATCGCACACGAGTTTTCTGTGGAACCCGTCTGCCATGCAAGACTCCATCGCACACGTTTCCCAACAATTACTGTGTGCGATAATGTTCTATCACAAACAGTTCAGGAGCCCCTTTGCACACATAGAAGTGCTGCAGACCGTTTGTGATTTGTTGTGTATCACCGACGGTTGCGGCAAGAGTGACGTGTGCTTTTCGTTTGGGATCGCACACGTTTCCTAAAAAAATTACGACTGGGATTGTATTTTACATTGGGCACGGTTTACTCCGAGCTCTCGTGTGCGATACCGTTATATCACAAATGGTTCCGGAGACCCTACGCACACATAATAGTACTGCAAATCGTTTGCGATCTGCTGTGTATCACCGACTGTTCCACTATGATTGACGAATGCTTTCCAATGTGGATCGCACAGACTCATTTAGTTGAACCATGTGCAAAGCAATTGCCAGGTTAAAACAAAAATATCCCATTTTGAATAGGCATGCAAAAAGCAAATTCACCACAATATTCAATTGAACAAATAGTGTCCACAGGAAGAACATTCATCAGATTTCGCAATAATTGCAATTGAACATATGGTAGCTAAATTCCAATGATTTGTCCACACATATATGCATTACATAATTAATCATAGTGTACGAAATACGAATACCTCATCAGGTGGAAAACAATGGATCCATGCGTATATGTTTAGCGGCTAACTCTTACTCAATGTTTCAGGAGAACGCATGCTGAAATCTTCATTATCACCAGTGGATTGATGTAGTGATTTAGGAAGAAGTCGCTGATAAATCTCCGAACCATCAGCAATTCACCAGCCGGGAGCGGTTCAGGGGTCCTCGGTTCTAAGATGAGCTGCAGTATTTTTAAGATCAGAATGTGCCATATGAATGGAGTAGAAGATATTAATTAAGATACACTTACTGGTACTAATTCGCGAGGATCGTCACAACTATCAGCAGATTTGCAAATGGAGATCATGTGTCTGCAAACATAGAATTCATAGGCCTTGCTGATGAAATTCTTGCACAAGTTCTATAATCACCATGATATTCCCTGGGTTGGTCTTATCTTGGATTCTTATTATGATAGCTATGTCCCTCATACTACCAGCCTTTGTGGGTCCTTTTGGTGGCGTGATGTGTTTAAATTAGCACAAAAATATTGTTAGTTGGCCTCTCCAAAGTTGGGTGATGGCAGATCTATTTTGTTCTGGACTGATAGCTGGGTTGTTGAGCTCAATGGTTCCTCCATCAGTGAAAAGTTTCCCAGGCTCTTTTCATTTGTTATTGATGGATAGCTCTCAGTGGCTGATGTTCTCTCACAGGAGCTCCTATCATCTATGCATCTACCTTTGTCTACTCAAGCTTTTGCTGAGCTGGAATGCCTGCAACAAATGATAAATGCTTATGCTTGCTCTCAGGATCATGACTCATGGATATGGCCTTTCAATAAGGGGTGCTTCAGACCTAAATCCTTTTATGTGCATGAGCACCAAAATATTGTTGTTGATCCCATTTTCCAATGGATTTGGAAATCTTCATGCACTCTGAAACTCAAAATGTTTGGGTGGCTGCTATTAAGGGATCGTTTGAATACTAGAAATGTGCTACAAGGAGGCATTGGCATGTGGAGGATCATTCTTGTGTGCTATGCCCATATCTCATTCATGAGGATGTTGCTCACTTGTTTTTCTCATGCAACTTTAGTGTTAGAGTCTGGAATTATTTGTAGATTAACTGGGATCCTCAACCTGGGATGGCCACTTACCACATGGTAGTAAAGGCGAGGAAGGATTTTGGGCATATTTTCTTCACTGAAGTGGTCTTCATAGCTGCTTGGAATATCTAGATTCTTAGGAATGGAAAGGTATTTAGGAATGAAAGGCCTTCATTCAGAGCTTGGAGACACAACTTTATTCATGACATAACATTGCTCCCACATAGGATTAAATGTAAATTCAGGGATAGCCTTTTCACTTGGATTTCTAATCTCCCATAGTTAGTTCTTGTTGCCCTTTTTGGGTTGTAAGTATTTCTTTTGTCTTCCTTTTCTTCCTTTTGTATATGACTTGTAAAGGACTTTGTTTTCCTCTATTCTTTGAATAAAGAGCTGTGAGGTTGTTGCCTTGCAGTACATAGTAAAAAAAACATAGTATCCACAAAGGTTGGTCCCTGCTTGTTGCTGAGGACACTGAATTTTTTTGTACAGAACTAGTCATGTATTTGTCCTATTAGGAACAACCTAACCGGTGTTAGATGTATTATTTTTTCTTTAGACAAAAATAGAAAGAGGTTTATTTAGAAGCTTGAACATTTGACTAGCGTAAGAATATGTATTTGCAGACTATTGGATAAATTTTCCGAAAATAACGGATTTCGGTGTGTTACCGGAGAAATGATCCCGTGCTACAGAGGTAGTTCCCTCTTGAACATATTCCCTGGTTTAGTTTTCCACAATGAGAGCACACTGCAAATGAAGATGAATTTTGACAACATCAATTATTGAACCACATAGGAATGCAAATTAATTTCAATATCATAGAATTCAATACCTATCCATGAATTGCTGAAGATGCGTCAGATCCTGAGCGTTTGTTGACTCTCTGAGAGAATCCATGTAGTAAACAGTGTTCTTGTTTGGAACAATGAATACCAATATCCAGTGATCGCTACATATTAAGAAAGCCATGAACTTACGAATTATGTCGAAATCTGAAAGACAATCAATGTATGCGTGGTTGTTTACTTGACTTACCGTTCATGATATGGCAGAGAAATGATTCTGCATTGGACGTGTTTTTGAAGAGACGGACAACCATGTTAATGGCCCAGTCCCGTAGGTCCTTACCATCTAATGTTGTGCCATTTGCTAATGCAGTATCTATGAAATACACATTCTCCCTTTTTCTTCTCCGCGCGTTCAATCCCCTAAGAGGAATAAAATGCAGTTAGTTGTTTATCATTTACAAAATTGTATGGAGAAGTTGATCAGAGTTTGTTAAGTACTTACAAAATCAGGCATCTAACAAGAGTGGCATCGAGCTCGTTGAAGTTGAAGAAGAGACGTAAGTCCTCGAAACTCACATTGATGGAACCAACATCGTGTCGGAAATGATCTCTGTTGTAGTGGACGAGCAAACCATGATGACATGCTGACATTTGATCCATGCAATATTCATGTAACTCGCGGCAACTGGAGCTGCACTCATCAAAGTATTCGCCAACACAAAATGGCTGGCCATGGACATAATTGCATGCTTCAAGTACGTTTTGCTTTACTTTTAGCAAGCAACAATTCTTCTTCTTCATCATCCATGCCATCAGAAATAATATTACTCCCCGATTTGAACAACCTGCTATTAATTTGGTTCTGGGCGATGAGTGCTTTTTGTAAGAGGCAATCGTTCTCTTTCCTCTTTGCTCCCCCACCGCGCTTCCTCGCGGTGCAGCCTTTTTGGCACCTTCCTTCTTGGTACTTGAAGCATTTCTGGTAGAACATCAGGTTGGCTGCAAGGTAGACTGCCGAGCAGATGGTGAAGCTTCGATGGACTGCTTAGCAGACGGTTTACCTATGCCGGACCGCTGAGCTGGCGGTGCTGCTATGACGGACTACTGGGCTGTAGGAGCAGAGGCATCGGACTGCTGACCATGCGTTGAAGCTATGTCAGGTTTCTGCGCAGGTGGTGCCAACTTGTTGGTGTGCTGAGGAGGTTGTGCCAACGCATTGGTTTCTTGGCGGGAAGTCTTGGCGCATTGGTATCTGATCACGCATTGCGGACCGACGGATGATGAGCGATCGACTTTGGACCTCTGAATCGCTTAGCGGCGGTTCCAAATCATCGGTATAGCGATCCATTCCCAAGTTGATCGCTAAGCATGTGTTACTGACTAGGTCTCCCCATCTGCTTGATGGCGGCATCTGTCTGGGTGGTGCGTCTTCAGCAGTTGTAGGCCTTGCCACTGGCTGCTCTAGGGCGGAGGATGACATGGCTTGTACGGCACAAAGTCGGGCCGACTGATCACATGTTGATGCATCAGCCGTCAGATTACAAGTATTAGGTTCTTTGGGGGAAGCACGCGAGAGCTGCTGTGGCAAGGAGAGCGTCACTGGTTGAGGGGCCACATTGGTTGCTCTTGGCGGGGCTTCAGGGATCTCATCGATGAACTCTATTTCCTTTCGTGGCCACTGGATGTGATGTAGCAGTGTTTCTCCCAAGGTCCTTTGCTCATCAAAGTCTCCTAGGACATTCTTCAAGGCAAATTCATTGAATCCAGGCTTTACTTCAGTCACGTAGCACTTCACACAACCCGGCTTCAATGGCACATTGTCCAACAAGAGGCCCTCTTCCAAGAAGGGTGGGCAAGCCCAGGCTGTTGCACATTTTAATGTACCTTCATAATGTGTAAGCACGCCCTTCAGTTTGTCTTTCATTCCAGATAGATCAGATATAGCATCATCATGAGCAACTGCAGTTTCAGTGTTGCTGGGGTAAGCTGATGCACATCTACTCTTGTGCGGTGTTGTCGCGCAATGAGCAGCATCCTCCATGCCCCGCCTCCCCTCCCATCTGCTGGCTATCTGTCAGTGTTAGAGTCTTCTGCATCATCATTGACTCCTCAATATCCTTTCGAACAGCCGGATACATGTCCTTCCTCAACCTTTCATACAATTCATTCTGCTTCATTTCACTCCTTGCTTTTTTCATGCTGAGTGTGAAAGCCCTCTTGTGCGGGACATTGACACCTATGCCCCTTGCACAACTAGGGGGCTCTCTTGTTTCCAGAGCATCGGACAGAATGTCACATGGCCCTGAGTTCCTGTAGAACCTTCCAGGGATCTTGGAATCCTTTAACATCACTTGATACAGTTCTTCGTCACGTGAGTTTTCAAAGTAATAAGTTCCGTCATCATGCATCCTTGCACATGTTGGGAAACGTAGCATGCAATTTCAAAAAAATTCCTACGCTCACACAAGATCTATATAGGAGATGCATAGCAATGAGAGGGGGAGAGTGTGTCTACACACCCTCGTAGACCAAAAGCGGAAGCGTTTGATAAAGCGGTTGATGTAGTAGAACTTCTTCTCATTCCGATTGATCAAGTACCGAACGTACGACACCTCCGAGTCCTGCACACGTTCAGCTCGATGACGTCCCTCGAACTCTTGATCCAGCAAAGTGTCGAGGAAGTAGATGAGTTCCGTTAGCACGATGGTGTGGTGACGGTGATGGTGAAGTGATCCGCGCAGGGCTTCGCCTAAGCACCGCGAGAATATGACCGAGGGTGTAATCTATGGAGGGGGGCGCCGCACACGGCTAACGGATGTTGTTGTGTGTTCTAGGCGCCCCCTCCCCATGTATATATAGGTGGGAGAGGGAGGGGAGCAGCAAGGGGCGCCCCAAGTAGGAGGTATCCTACTTGGGCGCATCCCCAATTCGACCTCCCCCCTTCCATAAGTTTCGGAGGGGGAAGGAAGGAGGAGGGAGGAGGGAAGGAAGGGGGAGGTCGAATCCCTACCCTTTCTTCTCTCTTCCCCTCTTTCCTTTCTCCTCTGGTTTGGACCATATGGGGGGCGCAGCAGCCCTTGCTGGCTGCAGTGTTTCCCCTCTTGGCCAATTAGGCCCATATCTTTTGTCGGGGGTGCCCGGAACCCCTTCTGGTGACCCGATATGTACCCGGTACCCTTCGGAACACTTTCAGTGTCCGAATACTATCGTCCTATATATATCAATTGTTACCTATCGACCATTTCGAGACTCCTCATCATGTCCGTGATCTCATCCGTGACTCCGAACAACATTCGGTCACCAAATCACATAACTCATATAATACTAAATCATCATCGAACGTTAAGCATGCGGACCCTACTGTCAGCGTTCTGGGAATGGGAGTCCCCAGACTTGCCTGCCTGCGGCCTGCGGCGTGGCTCAAAGGGGGCCCAACACGGCCCATCTTCATCAACACAAGCTCAAGACCCTCGCGAGGGGCCAAGCCTCATGAGGCGGGCGACAAGGAGCTTCCTCGAGCACGGCCTCATCAGGCTAGCTCACGAGGAGGCGAGAGATCAAGCGAGGTACCTCACGAGGTGCCCATGGCGCAAGCCATGGCGACCAAGGGCGCGATCGAGGCGCCAGCCAGCATGATGTCCTCCTTCCTCTTTGGTGCAAAGGGAGCAAGCGCAGGCGAGAGCATCAAGCAAAGGCATCCATTTCGGTGCAACAAGACCAAGACCAGCCCAACGGCAGGAAGGAAGTCATTGTGGAGCCCAAGCAGGCGTCACCACCAGAGCCTTTGATAGGCGAAGACCAACTTTAGTCAGGATAAGTGTACGCGATGTTCCCTTGAAAATGGCCAATTGTTGGCGCCCTTCCCGCTCAATATTTGGGAAGAGGCCCAGGGCCTTTGCCTATAAATAGGACTAGCCACCCCCATGGTAGAGGCATCTGGCATCTAGCATCGAGCATCTAAAATCCAGGAGCCAGAATCAAGAACGGGATCCTCACCAGGAAACCAGTAGAGAGAGAGCGACTGAACTCCCCTAGCAGTTCATCGTCCCAGCCAAGAACAGGCCCTCGCGAGGCTGTTCTTCCTTGTATTGTTCATCATCAGCCCAAGATGCAATCGACCACACCACACACTGGAGTAGGGTATTACACCGCAATGGTGGCCTGAACCAGTATAAACTCTATGTCTCTTGTGTTGTTCCTTCCGTAGTTTAGATCCTAGCGAGTCGGTGGGGAGCAGGTAGGTAGAGGGCGAAATCTCCGCGCGCACCCCAGTGTTCAAACCCCAAGGGTCTGCCGGAACCCGAAATCCGACATTTGGCACGCCAGGTAGGGGTGCGCCGGAATTCGTCTTCCGTCACCTTGTTCTTCTCCGACCATCACATCCATGTCTGACGCTCGTCGGGCCCGCGCCGAGCGCCGAGCCACCCTCGCTTCCCGCGTCGCCCAGACGGCTCCCGTCGGCGGGCGCCCTCGTCGTTCCCCGTCACCTGCCGTCAACGCCACCACCGGCCCGACAGGGAACGAGCAGCAAGCAGCGTCCCAGCATCCCTCCGTGAGGCAAGACGGTCGCACTGCAACATCCTCGCTCACCCCAGCTGGTTCTTTGTCTCGCGCATTCTGCGTGCCCATGGAGGCTCGAGCTGCGCTCATCGCGGCAAACGAGCTCCTGCGCTACCGTCCCATCGACGACGTCTACGAAGAATGGCTCGACCGCATCGCCGAGCTCTTCCGTGCCGTAGGGGGCTCTCCTGCGCCGTCCGTCCCACTGCACCGGACCCCGCCCAGCGCGGGCGACGAAGCTCCGGGGGCGCCTCAGCCGCCTCCCCCTCAAGAAGGCGCCCTGGCCCCAAGGTGCGTGGCCCCTGGGCGGAACCCGCTCCCCTCAAGAAGGCGCCCTGGCCCCAAGGTGCGTGGCCCCTGGGCGGAACCCGCTCCGTCGGCGCCCGCCAGCTGCAAAGCAGAGCTGCCAAGAAGTCCCTCGCCATGAGAAGCTGCCCAGCGCTCCTGCCCGGCTCGTCATAACCACGCTCCCGCTCCGGCACGTCAAGACCCGCGCTGCTCCCGGCTACAGCGCATGGGGACCCACAAGACCAAGCTCTTCGTCACCCAAGGCCTCCGTGGCCACGGTGGGCTGCGCGCCTTCACCACCGAGCTGCGCGATGTCGCGTGGCCGGCAAGTTCAAGCAGACCTGCCTCCTCGCTATGGCGTGCAGGCTGACCCCCAGAGTTCCTCCAGCTCTATGAGCTGGGCATCGAGCTGCCAGCGGAGACGAGAAGGTCATGGCGAACTGGTTTCCCATGGCGCTCAGGGCGGGGCCCTTTTGGCTCTGAACACAGCTCGAGCACGATCTCCTCTGGGGCGAGATGCGCTTTGCTTCATCACCAACTTCCAGGGTACTCGCGACCAGCCACCCGCCGTGAGTGACATGCGCCGTATCAAGCAGCAACCAGGGGAAACCCTGCAGAAGTACATCCAGTGCTTCAACAACGCATGCCTCAAGATTCCCAAGGTGACCGAGGAGGCCATCATCTCAGCCTTCTCCGATGGCATGCGCGACGTCAAGATGAAGGAGGAGCTGGCGATGCATGAAGACCTGTGCACTTCCTTGGAGCTGTTCAACTTGGCGACCAAGTGCGCCAGGGCTGAGGAAGGGCGCCTCTCCCTCCTCGAGCTGCCTGCCACAGACCCAGAAGAGAAGAAACCCAAGGCCAAGGATGTGAAGCGCAAGGGGGCTGCCGTGCTCTGGCGAACCGGACACCAAGCAGGCGTAGATTAGCCGAATCTTCCAAGGGCAGTCGATACTGCGTGTACCACGACCTCCACACCCACAACACCAACGAATGCCAAGAGCTCCGAGCCGTGCGTGAAGGAAGGATCGGCCGACGTCCCGACCGCAGCGACCGGGGCTACGGCCGAGGAGGAGGAAGGAACGCAGGACGCTGGGAAGATCGCGGCCCTCGCCAAGGGTGGCGCGACCAACCTCGAGAGGATCGCTGGCAGGACCCGCCTCGCGAGGGAGACTAGAGGGATCAGCCTCGCGAGGATCGCCCGCAAGGCAACGCAGGCCTCCCTCCGCTGCTGCCGCAGCCAAGGAGAAATGAGGACCGTCATCAGGATGAGGGGGCCGGGGGCTTCCAGGAGCCACGTGCGATCGTCTGCATCCTGGGTGGAGCTCAAGCCCCAGCCTCTCAACGCATCTTCAAGCAGTTCGCTCGCAAAGTAAATGCAGTCCTCCCCAAGCTCGGGGCCACGCGCCCTCTCAGGTGGTCAGCGTGCACCATCACATTCAACTCAGCGGATCAGCTCAAGTGCGCGGCCACAGTCGGAGTCCTCCCAATGATTTGCTCCCCAATCATCAGCAACGTGCTAGTCACCAGGACCCTCATCGATGGCGGGGCAGGGCTCAACGTCCTATCCGTGGAAACATTCAACAATCTCCAAGTGCCCTACAATCAGCTTCAGCCAACCAAGCCTTTCTCCGGAGTCACCGATGGCTCCACGGTCCCGATTGGGCAGGTCCGCCTCCCTGTCACCTTCGGGGCACGCGACAACTACCGCACCGAGCTCATCGACTTGGCGTCGCCCACATTCGCCGCCATACTGGCGCCATCCTCGGGTATCCGGCGCTGGCCAACTTCATGGCCGTAACCCACCACGGCTACTAGCGTCCTCAAGATGCCGAAGTGGCGGAGTCATCACGGTGCCTGCGAAGAGAAAGACGCGGTGTGCTCCTCGAGCGAGCCTTTCAGCCGCATCACTAGAAGACCCGGATCGTGGGCGGGAGGCTTCCGAGACCGCCCCAAGAAGAAGAAGACATCGTCGGCCCGGCCCCTCAAGGGCAGGCCCCTCGAACCCCCGTGACTGTCGGGGAACCTCCTTCCATCGCATAGGGAAGCGCGCCCGGCGCCCTCCTCAGGCAGGGCTCAGGGGCTCTCCCCTGGAGGGCCGCCGACCTCGCCAAGGTCACGAGGGAGGCGCTTGGGCACCATTTGGAGGCATGTTTCGAAGCACGTTTCCCTCAAGAAGGAGCAAGGCAAGGAGAGCCAAACCCACAGGAGTTCGTCAGCAAGGCCATTCAGGAGCTACAGGAGTCAAGAGTCATGAGACGCAGCCGCTGCTTGCCCGCTATGGCTCCCCATCTAGGCGAGGGTGGTGGGCTGCGCATCTGCATCAACATACTAGGGCTCAACCGAGCCGCCTCTCAGGAACGCCTTTGGCCCTCGCAAGTGGGGCACTGCGAAGGTCCACCCCACAGCTATGTTCGCATGCCTTACGGCTTGCCGAACGCAGCTGCGGTGCGCCAGCGCCTCATAAGGAGCATCCTGGAGGCTCAGGAGGCCAGGCATTCTGCAGTCCTGGCGGAGATGGAGATGGTTCGCGAGGAGCCACCAGCACCCCCGGAGCCTCCCGAGGCTCCTGGGCCTGGGGGCTCGTGAAGATCGGCTCCCGCAGCCCGCTACGCCTGCTGCTTCAACACCCCTTCATCGTCAACACTATCAGGTGACATCTTTCAAGTTTCGTTTCGGTGGGGCGCCCCAGGCTGCATTATTCCCGAGCAGCGTGGAGTCTGTCCTGCGGCGTGTATCCCTTTGCTCGTGTTTTAGCTTACTTTGTTGGCGCCCTCGGCTGCATCATCCCCAAGTCGCTCGGGTCGACCCGGTGGCGTGTACCCCTCTTGCGTTTATCTTGGGCCATGCTTTCGACCCATCATGCTTGTTATTTGGTGCTGTCTGTGGCACCTTTTCTTCCTTGATGTCGGCAACTTGCGCGTTAAGGGGTACCGAGCATCGCGACTCGGGGCTCTCTGGCTCTCCAGCCCTCACCCTCTGGCCTTGTCCACGGCATCGCGACACAGCATACCAAAGAACGGCTGAGACCAGCTCGAGGGCCGGGACCCGAGGACGTAGAGCTTCGACATCTAGCCAAGCTTGCACGTTAAAGGGGGGGGGTACCTGAGCATCGCAACTCAGGGCTCCTACTGGCTCTCCAGCCCTCACCCTCTGGCCTTGTCCACGGCATCGCGACCTGGCATACCAGCGACGGCTGAGACCAGCTCAAGGGCCGGGACTCGAGGACGTAGAGCACCGGCATCTAACCAAATTTGCAGGAACATATCCCAATATAAGGCCCAGTGCTAGGCGCAACCCGCCTTGAGGTAGGGCCCTGTGAGTCCCGCGCTAGCTCACGGGTGCCCAGATACACCTCGTCAGGCCCTATCATGCCAGCCACGTGTCAGGGCGGGGCTGTACACGCCCTGGGGGCTCCTCCCGGAGGGGAGCCCCCTCCCACGCACCAGTGGAAGCACCATGCTCCGCGCTGGCTCATGACACTGCCGAGGAGCGGCTATGCCCATACACATACGGAAGCGCTATGCTCTGCGCTGGTGATAAACAACTGAGGGTGGCCCCGGGCCGCATCAACCTCAGGGAGCCCAGAGCTTAGTGTCTAGCCTCATCGCAACGCCTCCCCTCGGGAATGCCGCGCGAGGGGGCTAGGCACGGGGGCTGCGCCTGGGTCACGCCCAGACGCACGCCACCCAGCCAGGCCCCCCGAGCCTAGTTCGTCGCACGTCCCTTCCCGAGTGGAGCCAAGGTACGAAGGCCATTTGAGCGTCAAGGGGGACTCCTGAGCATCGCGACTCAGGAGCCTAACTGGTCACGTAGCTCCTCACTCCTTAGTTCTGAAAGGCTAACGGTGATTGAGGTATGCGCGGGGCCGGGCTCTGCAGATGTAGAACTGTAGATCCACCCACATCTCACCTCCCTAAGGAGTCACCCCCACATCTCACCTCCCTACTTGCTGTTCGAGCACCAAGGGGGACTCCTGAGCATCGCGACTCAGGAGACTAACTTGTCACGTAGCCCCTCACTCCTTGGTCCCGTCCTGGTTTCCGATCGGGGCTAACGGCGGCTGAGGTATGCGCGGTGCCGGGCTCTGCCGGTGTAGAACATAAGCAAGTAGGAAGGAAAAACACAGATTTCAAGGAATTCAAAAGCAAATATTACAGTCCATACTGTTATCACAACACCAAATGCTAGTTTTAACGCCTCCCCGAGGCATGATACATGTGCAGGAATTAAAAGCAGGACGGGAGCCACAATGGAGTCACTTGTCGGCGGTGGAGCTCTTGTGAGCGGGTTCGCCTTGTGGAGTTCTGGCGGCAGCGCCCGCTTTGGCTTGGTCTTGAGGCCGGAACTTCCCAGTGAGCCTCAGCGACCCTTCACGGCCTCGGTGGCAAGCTTGCCGCTTCTGGCTCAACAATTTGTCGAGGTCGATGTTGGGGTCGCGAAGATAGATGTGGGTAAGGACCAGCGTCGTATGAGAAGACAAGACGCGCGCCTCGGCCTCAGCCGTAGGGCCAAGGCCAAGGGTGACATCTTCAAGAGCACGAACCAGGAAGGGAAGCAGCTTGGCGGGGCCGTTCTCGGCGCCGGCCAGCAGGCTCTCCAGGCCGCTATCATAAAGCATCTTCAGCAAGGTGCGAGACTTCACCTCCATCTCCGTGAAGGCCATGCGATCCTCGGCAAGAACCCGTGCCTTGCCGTCCAGCTCGACCTTCCTCGCCTCCAACTCTTGCTCCAGCACGCCTAGGTGGTCACAGCGCTTCTGGAGCTTGGCGTCCCGGTCCTTGACGGCCGCCTCGCGAGCCTTCATGCTTCCTCCTGCTCTTGGCGAAGGCGGGTCTCCTCGGCGAGCTGGTCCCGCAGGCCCTGCAGCTCGCTCTCCAGCGCCTTGTAGCGACCTCGGATATCAGCCACCTCCCCCAAGGCAGCGGCGCGAGCAGCCTTCGCCCCAAGAACGGCCTGCCTCTCCTCGTCGCAAGCCGTCGGGGCCTGGACCAGCGCCGCCCGAATCAAAGCATCGGAGTGAATCCAGCCAGAAGCCAGCTCCAGACGCCCGGCCACTAAACGAGGGTCGGCGCCCAGAAGATCCTGCCGCAGACGGTCCAGTTCGGTGGCAGCGCGATCCAGAATAGTAGGAGGAGTCGGAGAAGCAACGGTCGGTGGAGTAGGAGGAGAAGACGGTAGCGTGACCACAATATCCTGAGGTGGAGCCTGCTGCGCCCCAACGGCTGTGGTGGCGGCATCAGGCAAGGGCACCTCAGGAGTCGCTTGGGCCGTGGGGGATGAGTTCGCCCCAGCCGGCTCGGCCAGGCCTCGCAAGGACGCCTAGGCAGGAGAGGCCCGTGCATCACGGTCACCTTCTCTCGTAGGCAGAGGCACTGCCCCGGATGGAACCTCAGGAGCTCCCTTCAACTTCTTTGCTGCGGGCGCCAGCCTAGCCAGGAGATGCGAACGTCAAGCCTCAGCAATAGAACAAGAAATAAGACAGGAATCAAGCACTTACGGGTCGTCGCTCGCGAGCTCGAGCAGCCTTCGGCCGTACTTGAAGCCCGAGAGCCGGCTGCAAGGATCATCCTCAAGGAGCTCGGGGGCAGGAGGCGCGTCTGCAGATCGCCTCGGGGCCGGGGCAGACCCGCGGGGGATCAGCCCAGTCCTGTCCTTCTTCGGGATCGGGGGCAGGCTCCCGCTGCCCTGCTCGTCATCATCCTCGTCGTCATCACTCGAAGAAAGGCAGAGAGCACGGGACCTACGCCGAGGGGAGGGGGAAGCCCTAGACTCTCCGTCGGTCGCCTCGGAGTCAGGCCCTTCTTCCCGCTCCCTTTCTTCCTTCTCTTCGCTGGAGTCGCCGGAGGACACGTCCACTGGGTCCTCGGGAGCCTCCGCGGGCACGGGCCCATCCCCGTTGAAGACGGGCATGGACTCCACTACCTGCTCCCAGTCCTCGCGGAGGAACAGGGGCATAGGAGCGCCCTCCAACCTCGCCACGTCGCCCCCGACCAAAGACTGGAGAACCACAGCCAGATCCTCGTCGGCCAAGACCGCGGGGCTCGGGTGGGGACTCCACATCGGAAGTGGAGTGCGACGTGGCGGAGCCAGCTAGTGCTCGAGAATTCCCTCGGCAGCGATCGCCCGATCGGCTTCACCACCGCCATGCTGGCGGCCTCGAGATCGCGTCCATCTTCTCCAACACAAGCCTCGCGCGGGGGTCCACGAGCTCCACTCGGGACCAGTCGTCGGAGCTCGCGGGGTGCCCCGTGGGCAAGATCAGCCGAGGGTGGATGCGCCCGGCATCTACCAAGACCCACTTGCTCCTGAACCCCTCAATCCTCTTCCCGAGGTTCATAATGGCGATGGAGCTACCAGACATGGCTTAAGCACAAGACGCAGAGACGGGACCACGAGAGGTCCGGAGGGAGAAGTAGTGGCGCAGCAAGGCCACTGAGGGCTTCACCCCTACGTGAGCCTCGCAATAGTAGGCGAAGATCGCCAGAAGATGGACAGAGTTGTGTGGAGATGCAGAGCTTGAAGCTTATAATGGCGGAGGACAGAGAAGAAGAACTCAGAAAAGGGAGGCACCAGACCGGCAACAATGGCGCTCACAAAGAGCGGATAGAAGGTGCTCCCTTGGCCCTCAGGAAGGGCAGAGCCGGCCTTTAACACCTTCGCCCCGTCGATGCCCTGCGCCTCCGCCATCTGGCGCACCCGCGCAAGGCTCGCCTCCGACACGTTCGGCGAGTCCGAGGCGGACGAATACCAAGCTCCGACCGGGGCCTGGCGAGGCACCATGTCTTGCTAGGGCGCGCGGACGGAGTAGATATGAAGATTTCGGAGGCAGGAAGGAGAGGCACAAGAAAGGGGATCTGAGCGGCAACCGGAGAAAGCAAAAGAGGCAAAGCCTAGACAGATGCCGCTCCTTTACCAACTCGTGCGGTTGCTGAGGCACCCACGTCCAATCAGTCGCCACACGGCGCCCAAGGCCGCAGGCTGTTAGGGCCCGTGGCGCTTCAGACTTGCCCTTTCGCCCCTCTGCTCGGCCAAGTCCGGGTGCGCCTTGGGCCCAGGGGCTACTGTCGGCGTTCTGGGAATGGGGGTCCCCAGACTTGCCTGCCTGCGGCCTGCGGCGTGGCTCAAAGGGCCCCCCAACACGGCCCATCTTCATCAACACAAGCTCAAGACCCTCGCGAGGGGCCAAGCCTCGCGGGGCGGACGACAAGGAGCTTCCTCAGGCACGGCCTCATCAGGCTGGCTCACGAGGAGGTGGAGAGATCAAGGCGGGGTACCTCACGAGGTGCCCATGACGCAAGCCATGACGACCAAGGGCGCCAGTCGGGCGCCAGCCCATGGAGTGTCCTCCTTTCCTCTTTGGTGCAAAGGGAGCAAGCAAAGGCGAGAGCATCAAGCAAAGGCATCCATTTCGGTGCAACAAGAACAAGACCAGCCCAACGGCAGGAAGGAAGTCATTGTGGAGCCCAAGCAGGCATCACCACCAGAGCCTTTGACAGGCGAAGACCAACTTTAGTCAGGATAAGTGTAGCAGATGTTCCCCTTCAAAATGGCCAATTGTTGGCGCCCTTCCCGCTCAAAATTTGGGAAGAGGCCCAGGGCCTTTGCCTATAAATAGGACTAGCCACCCCCATGGTAGAGGCATCTGGCATCTAGCATCGAGCATCTAGAATCCAGGAGCCAGAATCAAGAACGAGATCCTCACCAGGAAACCAGTAGAGAGAGAGCGACTGAACTCCCCTAGCAGTTCATCGTCCCAGCCAAGAACAGGCCCTTGCGAGGCTGTTCTTCCTTGTATTGTTCATCATCAGCCCAAGAGGCAATCGACCACACCACACACTGGAGTAGGGTATTACACCGCAATGGTGGCCTGAACCAGTATAAACTCTGTCTCTTGTGTTGTTCCTTCCGTAGTTTAGATCCTAGTGAATCGGTGGGGAGCAGGTAGGTAGAGGGCGAAATCTCCGCGCGCACCCCAGTGTTCGAACCCCAAGGGTCTGCCGGAACCTGAAATCCGACACCTACGGGTTCGAGAACTATGTAGACATGACCAAGACACCTCTCTTGTCAATAACCAACAACGGAACCTGGATGCTCATATTGGCTTCTATATATTCTACGAAGATCTTTATCGGTCGAACCATAATGACAACATACATTATTCCCTTTGTCATCGGTATGTTACTTGCCCGAGATTCGGTCGTCGGTATCTTTATACCTAGTTCAATCACGTTATAGGCAAGTCTCTTTACTTGTTCTGTAATACATCATCCCGCAACTAACTTATTAGTCACTTTGCTTGCAAGGCTTCTTATGATGTGCATTACCGAGGGGGCCCAGAGATACCTCTCCGATACTCGGAGTGACAAATCCTAATCTCGATCTATGCCAACCCAACAAACACCTTCGGAGATACCTGTAGAGCATCTTTATAATCACCCAGTTATGTTGTGTCGTTTGATAGCACACAAGGTATTCCTCCGGTATCTGGGAGTTGCATAATCCCATAGTTGAAGGAATATGTATTTGACATGAAGAAAGCAATAGCAATAAAACTGAACGATCATTATGCTAAGCTAACGGATGGGTCTTGTCCATCACACCATTCTCCTAATGATGTGATCACGTTCATCAAATGACAACACATGTCTATGGTTAGGAAACTTAACCATCTTTGATTAACGAGTTAGTCTAGTAGAGGCTTGCTAGGGACACAGTGTTTTGTCTATGTATCCACACATGTATCAAGTTTCCGGTGAATACAGTTCTAGCATGAATAATAAACATTTTCATGATATAAGGAAATATAAAATAACAACTTTATTATTGCCTCTAGGGCATATTTCCTTCAGCACGTGCCCGCATGTAGTCTCTGGCGCGTTCGCCCCTGATTTCACTAAAGGCCGGTTTCCCACCCGGCCCTACTGCTTCCTTGTCCTCCTGGTCCAATATCGGTTTCATGCCGTAGTATCCTGCCACACCCATATGGTGGGGGTGTGTGTTCTTCTTCTGAAGTTCCGATTGCTTGGCACTCTTCTCAGCAAACTCTTTAGTTGCCCTGACCCTTTTGAATGCTTCCCAGTCCGCCTTTGTAATTTGGGGGTATGCGGGGATTGGGTCCTTGTCTTACTCAAGTACTTCTTGTACATCATGTGCTTCTAGTTTCTCCAAGCATCCCTAGCCTTCTTCAGTGCAGCGTGTTCCACCTGCATTCTCTACTGCTCTGGAACATTGAAGTGATCCATGATCTCCCGGACTATCCTTCACCGTGTTTCTGTGTCAGCCTTCCGAAACCCTGGCAAATTAATGTTGAGCCTTGCCTTGCCAACAAATCCACACACACTCCTGAACCTCGTCCGTGCTTTATCTGGTTTAGTTGGAGCCAAAGACTTTAAATCGATCTCGGTTACTTCATATACACCTTTAGGCTAGTGTGTGGGCTTCCTTGGAGCGTTCCTCCGTGTCCTAACCGGAAGGGTAATTGCTGCAGCTCTATCCCGTTTAAGATTACTTGATTCCTCACTATCTGCTGAAGACCAAGGGTTGTCGGAATAAGATGAAGATACATCGCTTGAAGCATGAGTGATGTCGCTGCTAATCGGCATCTACAGAGAACACATGCGAAACTTAGGAAAGAAGGATAAGCATAAAACTAACAACTTGGTATGAAACTGTCTAAAAATGTCCTGCAATAATTTAGAAAATGTACGGCTTATTTGTTAAGTTTGTGTGACTCGGGCGCCCGCGATCTGTAAATCGGTAGTAACTTATTGGAACAAATACAACTTATATGTACTAGTTAGGAAGGTAGATAATCAACATATATATGTTCTCCGTTATTTTATAGCCAATCTGGGAACATACGGAATGAAATAGGCAAAGGGATTGCGAGGAAATATGCCTCACCGCGATGGAGAGTAGTAACTAGCGGGCTTCTTAATGCAAACCCGGCCGGACCACAGGAGAGGTGAGGGTTACAGGATCGATATGCCCGATGTGGCTGGCGAGCAAACAAAGACGGTGAGGCACGGGCAGGCGCGTGTTAGGAACGACAGTGGAGAAAGGCTTGACGCCGAAGAGCGGGCACACGACCGGGGTGAGCACGCCGGCGTCGGAGAGGGTTCTGCTGTGGATCTGGGGAGGGGGGAGCTGGCGATGGAGATTGGGTGGACTAGTTGAGTGAAACGCGGGAGGGCGGTGAGGGGGTGTTGGCGGACTAGGTGAAAAGGGTGAAAAATATCCTCGGTCGTCGCGCGGAAAGGCCTATGCAAACGGTTGCCTCTAAGCGCTCGTGTGCACAAAGAGAAAAATTTCGTTTGAAATGAAGATGTACTAATTTTAAAATGAAGACGTGAGTTCATCGTTTCGCCTCTAATTTTTTCCCACGTTAAGCAATCACAATTATACCGCGGGTTTGATTTGCTGGCGCATCTCAGGTCTCGTGTGCTATATTTAAGACATTTTTTGGCATTTACCGTGCATTTTGGCATATAAATCAAATCCTAGCTGTACTGCATTTCCTGTCGAAGGTATGAGGATTGCCGTTCGATCTAGGAGCATCCAACGGTGCAGATGTACGATCCGTGGGGTTTGGGTTCGAGCCAATCAGAACGCACGACTCAGATCACGCGCGTGGCAGGGGGGGCATCGGCCACGGTTTGGTAGGCACACGACTTTTGTGAGTGAATCGTGTGCTATTTGAAAACATTAGCATGAACCGGAACTGCATGTGCTCTCGAAGGGGATGAGGATCGTCGTTCAATCAAGGAGCATCCAACGGTGCAGATGTACGATCCGTGGTGTTTGGGTTCTGGCCAATCAGAACGCACGACTCAGATCACACGCGCGGCAGGGGGCTGTCGGCGTTCTGGGAACGGGGGTCCCCAGACTTGCCTGCCTGCGGCCTGCGGCGTGGCTCAAGTGGTGGCCCAGTATGGCCTATCTTCATCAACACAAGCTCAAGACCCTCGCGATGGTCCAAGCCTCGCGGGGCGGATGACGCAAGGCTTCATCAGGAACGGCCTCACCAGGCAGGCTCGCGAGGAGGCGGAGAGATCAAGGCAGGGGTACCTCGCGAGGTGCTCGTGATGCAAGCCATGACGATCGAGACCAGGCGGGCGCCAGGCGGGCGCCGGCCTGCGCAGTGTCCTTGTTTCCTCTTTGGTGCAAAGGGGGCAAGCGCAGGCGCGGAGTATCGAGGCATCAAGCAAAGGTTACCATTTAGGTGCAACAAGACCAAGACCAGCAGAGCAGCAGGACAAAGGTCACCGTGGAGCCGAAGACCAGCTTTAGTCAGGATAACTTGTACTAGATGTTCCCCTTGAGGGAGTCCTGGACTAGGGGGTGTCCGGACAGCCAGACTATCATTATCCGCTGGACTCCAAGACTACGAAGATAGAAGATTGAAGACTCCGGCTCATGTCCGGAAGGTACTTTCCTTGGCGTGGAAGGCAAGCTTGGCAATACGGATATGTGGATCTCCTACCATTGTAACCGACTCTGTGTAACCCTAGCCTCTCCGGTGTCTATATAAACCGGAGGGTTTCTAGTCCGTAGGACAACATTCATTACAACAATCATACCATAGGCTAGCTTCTAGGGTTTAGCCTCCTTGATCTCGTGGTAGATCTACTCTTGTACTACCCACATCATCAATATTAATCAAGCATGACGTAGGGTTTTACCTCCATCGAGAGGGCCCGAACCTGGGTAAAACATTGTGTCCCTTGTCTCCTGTTACCATCCGCCTAGACGCACAGTTCGGGACCCCCTACCCGAGATCCGCCGGTTTTGACACCGACATTGGTGCTTTCATTGAGAGTTCCTCTGTGTCGTCACCGATAGGCTTGATGGCATCTTCAACCAACAACGCTGTCCTGGGCGAGACTTTTCTCCCCGGACAGATCTTTGTATTCGGCGGCTTTGCACTGCGGGCCAATTCTCTTGGCCATCTGGAGCAGATCGAAAGCTACGCCCCTGGCCGTCAGGTCAGATTCGGAAGCTTAAACTTCACGGCCGATGTCCGCGGAGACTTGATCTTCGACGGACTCGAGCCACACCAAGCAGCTGCGCTGCTTTGTGACGATGGGCACGATCTAGCTCTGCCGCCGGACGGTGCCTTGATGGCGCTTTTCGGATCGCTTCGCCATTAGCCCGGGCCGATCGCCCATATCGAGGGGCGGTGGATAGAGCGCCGCCCGGGGGCTTCAGCGTCTGTGGCGATGGAGCCGAACACGATCTTGTCCCTGCGAAACCCGTGATTTGGCGCGGACTCCTCGCGGACTCGAACCTCCCGCGCCCTACCAATCGATCCGGATTGGGCGCGGTTATGGAATTCACCGCCGCGGACATCTTTCAATACTACGCCTTTGGGCGATATCCTGAATTCACTAAAACATCTCTCGTTATCAAGAGAGTCCTAGCCGGACTATGGCCAAGATGGTTGGGGTTGGACGGCGAAGAAATTCAGATCCCACCCACCACCCACTTTGTAGCCAGCATCGACGATCCAACCGACATGCTTAGATTACGACTCCGAAGACATCGGCGGAATGAGCGGCGATGCGGGAGGCGAACAAAAACAGAGCTTATACAGCACAACAAGACCACCTTGTCGCATGACATATATATGGTGGATACCCCAAAGGGGAGCGATAACGAGGACCAACAGGCCACGGCAGAAGATAACCCCGCTGATAAACGACCAAAGCGACGGTGCAAACGCCGCACTAAGTCCCGCCTCGACGACAACAACGCTCCCAACGAGCCCGCTATACGGCAGGGCTCACAATCGGATGACGAACATGCACATAAGCAACCGTCCGAACACGACGAGTCAGATAACCAATCCAAGCCCGGTGAAGACAATAGTCCGGACGACCATATGCCTGACACGTCGCCGGAGAATAAGAACCAACCGGAAAAGACTCGTCGACCTTGCAAGAAGCACGAAGAAGGAAAAACGGAAGCTCAAAACAGCGGAAGACACACTCAGAATGAGATGGAGCAAAGTGCTCAACACCGCAGATAAGTACGGCAATGACCACCAATCAAAGAGCTACCCAAAGCGCAAACTGCTACCGGAATTCAACGAGGAGGCCATAGAGCCTCCACCGTCCAAAAATAAAGGGGCTGCCTGGTTGGATAGACGGCCAGAGGACAGGCCAAATTATGAAAGCGGCGCCACACATAAATCCACCAGCGAACTCGAAAGAGTAGATGGCCCACCGAGTCCATTTATGGGCCAAGGAAAGGCCCCAAGAAGCAAGGTAACACATCAAGTGCCCGATGATAACGGCACACACAAATCTGGCGCGCCACACCCGCTATGTTTCACCGATGAGGTCTTTGGACCATGAATTCCTGCAGGATTTAAACCCATCAACATAGAGGCCTACGATGGAACAACAGACCACAGAGTGCGGATAGAAGATTATATACTACATATACATATGGCGGAGGAGGCGATCTCCACGCCATAAAATATTTACCACTCAAGCTCAAAGGGCCAGCCCGTCATTGGCTTAAAAGCCTCCCGAGAAAATACTGTTGGAAGTTGGGAAGAGCTCGAGGACGCGTTTAGAGCAAATTTTCAAGGGACTTATGTCCGCCTCCGGATGAGATGA
The DNA here is from genome assembly GCA_021437245.1 of Aegilops speltoides. Taxonomy (NCBI): domain Eukaryota; kingdom Viridiplantae; phylum Streptophyta; class Magnoliopsida; order Poales; family Poaceae; genus Aegilops; species Aegilops speltoides. The sequence continues at coordinate 384,467,983 of CM038143.1, forward strand.
TCTAAGTCATATAACTCAACAGCCGGAGAGTCACCATGAAGTGCAGGAACAGGTTCCTTACCAAAAGAACCAAATAGTCGATTGTCCGGACGCGAAGCCTTAGCAGCTTTCAAGCACAATGTCCGAAATGAATGGCTCGCTTGAGCACCTCGGCCAAGAAAATCCGAGGACAATGTCGCACTAACAAGCCTCATGACCCGCTTACATGCGGGCGAGGACAAGCTAGTTAGCAAGATGCAGCACCAATGACCCAAGTACATCGAGATAAGAGATGGAAGCAGAAAATCACGGCGCGAGAAAAAAGCGGCGCGGAATAAAGAGAAAAGCCCAAAGACACGGCGATCAGCGCCGGATTTAACGACTCACGGCCCAATAACAAAACACAGCCTTTAAGGATAGCGGTGTGGTGTCCAACTTAAAGAAGATTTTGGGTCGGATATGTCAAATCCACAGTACCCCGGAAGGCTGCAAATCACACCCACGAGGATTGTTGGGTTTTAAGCAGTCCGACCGACTAAGCGCCGAACACAAGGGGCTAGACGCGTCAGCGAAGAGGACAAACCCGCCGGTGAGCACGGAAAACAAAAGACTTTCCAACAAGGGGTTAAAGCAGTAAACTCACTTCATGTGATAATCACGGAAAAACAGTGCGACACTTTCCAAAAGAGCTTCGCACGGTCCAACCAGCGAACAATAGAGATTGGACATCAAAACCAATCACTTTCGACCACTTGGACTATTCGAAGCGTTGAAATGCGGGGCGGACTCACGATAGTGAATCCCATAATAGACGGATTACAATTTACGGTGTCCTAATGGGCGGAGGCGATGACTTAAACCTGCGTATCCCGAAGCAGTCCGTAGGATGGGGATAAACCCTGCCAAAATCCGACACGGCCGCACTCCCTTGAGGAGTAACGCCAGCCCTTACGCCAAGTGCACAGGCTCCATATTACTAGAAGTCGTGTTGGATCACGAACAATTATCGACATGAAAAATTAATTTTCACATCGTCCCATTTGAAAGTGAATATCAAGCACTCTTGGGGCGTAGCTTTTGTCCGCTTCAACGCTATACCGCATTCGCGTCTCTTACACTCAAGATGCGGTCCGCATGGCATCATTTCGATCGAGGTCATTTCAAGACCCGGACTCGGATAGACGAGTCCGGCGTCAGTAGGCTAGGGGCTCCCTAGCCGCATACCCCTTCACGAGGGGCTGCGCGCACAAACAACCGCGGGTTCATGCGAATTCTGCTTTAATTACTTATATTTTTTATTCTACATATTTTCCGCACAAATTGTTTTTAAACTAAAAGTTCCCCTGTTTCTACAGATGAGCGATGTGCATACCCGTCCAGGATAACGGCGCCAACGGAGACACAGCGCAGAGCGTGCGATAGGGACCCGTTGTGAGGATTCTTTTAGATTAAGACCTGCGTAAACCTTTTTATTGTCTCTTTTGTTACTCTCCTTGGCTTCTTCTTATAGCCAAAGCAGAACTGGCAGCTTTGGCATCGGCGCGTCGAAGACCATGCCCGTGCGGACACTAGGGGCTTAGGGCATCATTCGCCCATTATTACAAAGACCGAACACCTTAGGGAGTGTTGGCGTCTCGAGATTAGGCATTATATGCATCAGCTCCGAATCATGTCTTTGGTCAAATGTTGGGTTTGCCGGCTCCTGTTTTTTGCCTTCGTTACGTATCATCGGCTAACGCGGCACCGGAGAACTCTGCGATTGTGCCCCGATTAATTGGGCGAGCACCTCGATGAAGAAAGCCGGCGGATTGTCATGATATAGCGAGACCGGTCAACCACTCGATCGACATTTGGAATGTTTAGAATTCCCGCTTTGACGAAGGACCGTTTCGGTCAGGCACTTACGCACGAATTCGAGAGGTGCGGGGCCACCGAGGGCTATATCGTAGCCCACCCTCGAGCTCCAGGCTAAGTGAAAGAGATAAAGCATTATAGTCCGGATTGCCTCGTTAAGCTATGCTACCACCTCCTTATAACGGGACCGAGGCGTCGGATTAAGTGTGAAACACGCTATTTTGCGAACACCCCAGCACCTTGTGCAGGGGCTGAAGCCAAAGAGCGCATCTTTCAGGTTATACACAAGTATCGTGTGAACGCCGACGGAGAAGTTTCACTACTTGGAAGCACAAGTATAAAAGCGATCAAACTATAATCATTGATCTACAAGTTAATGCGTTCAATTGAACATTACATTCTTGAGCACTGCGACTCTATTACACAGCGCCATGCATAACCTCCCGAAATAGTGCTCGGCGAGGCCGGTTTTCATCGAACCTGGGCAGCAACAGCGGTGGCGTCCATCTCCGGACACTGCGCCTTCACGGGCGAGCCATCCGCGCGCCCTCGATGCAGGCCGACCGCTTCATCTCCTTGATATGCGGCACCGCCCAAGGAATTACTGCGATGGCGAAGTAGCTCGTCGCCTTGGACCTCTACGGCGGACATGGGCCGATATCGATCATGGCTAGTCCGGACAATCTATTTAGTTCGCCCATTCGCCATGACGGTCCGTCGGCGGAAGAAGGCGATCGGTGTGGAATTGAGACCAATATAACTCTTCCGTCTCGTGATCCCCCAGCTCCGGAAGTGCTGCGCGGCATCGGCCCTTTTCGAGCCAAGTCCATATACGGATCCTCCGAACTCCACAACCGCTCAAATTGGCGTACTTTGCATCCATAAACGGCGGCGCATCGAAAAGGCTTGCCATACGATTTCTCCGGCTTGGCGCAGCTCCTCCTTCATAGCCCGCATTGTAGGCGGGCATCCTTAACCGGCGGTGGCCTTCTTCAGGTCTTCCCGCTCCGATAAGCGCTCCTTTTCAAGAGCCTCATTGCGGTCGGTAGCATCCTTTACTTTCGTGGCCAATTGACCACCTCCGCCTCTAGCTTAGGCGATGCGCCGCCTTTTCGACTTTCAACTCCTCGGCGCCCTTGAGGCAGCAGCGTCACTCCGCCGGGCTTGCTCCTTAGCTAGAGCAAGTTCGCCCGAAAACTCTCCACAGCAGCAACGACTATGCGTATAAATAGCATATAACTTATCGAGGCGGGCTTTGACCCACTCAATAAAGCGGCTGCGGAGAACTATTTTACCTTGCGACTCGTCAAGTGCTTTGTTGACAAGTCGATGTCCTCATCTGCCACGTCAAGTTGCCGAAACTAACTTCGGCAAAATCACTAGTTCGGCTAGCCCCGGACCATCCGCCACACGGATAGGAGCAGCGAATTCATTTCTTTGATTTCGATCCTCGATGCTGCTGTAATTGCGACAACCTACCGAGTCTCGGGGCTACTATCTATCTGAGGCGCATTTTTTATATGCAAAACTGTTAAAAGACAAAGGTGCGCCATTTTCGCATACCTCAAATCCCACCTGACAAGCTCATGGCGGCATTCGCAATCCGCTTTCGGAGACGAAATCCTTCCAATCACCATACGCGTGCTTGGCGGTGATCTTCTGAAATGGGCGCCCTCTCAAGAAGACTCTTGATTCTCCGGCGGACTACGGTGGGTGCGAACTCTCTGGCCCCTCGGACTCGGGGGCGCCCTCCGAGGCGACACTTGGTTCGCTTTGCCTCATCTGGCGGCGCTTGTAGGCGGGCGTGTCGCTCTCCAACATCTCCGGAAGCTCCTCGAAGATGAACTCATCGAGAAGGCTGCGAGATCGAAGCTGCGATATAAATATTTCGGTTACCCACATAAGCACAAATGAAGGTACTTCCTTACTAATTAACTTCCTCTTTCATACTCATGGCTCGTTGGAGAGCTGGTCCTTCGGCGATGATTGCGCGTCCGGATTCTCTTGGACGCGGACCCCCTGATGAGATTTCTTCCACGCTTAGGGGCTTTGGCCTCTGGATCTTTGGGCGGTCCTCTTCTCCCTCTGAAGGAGGGTTCTTGGTTCCCTCCTCTTGATCGCCCCTTGAGGCGAGTATTAGCTCCTTTATTTCCCCGTCGCCCCCCCTCGTAGGCGCAACCTCCAACATTCGACCAGCCACGGGCTCCGGTGCGGTCTCGGGGAGGGCGGACACCTTATCAGCCTTGATCGCGCCACCCATTCTGTAAAGAACAGCGGTCGAGAGGCGAACTTTGAAAGGCATACAAATAGAATGTCAGGACTACGAGCTATTTACAGTATCCAGGCGATCGCGGCTTAGGCTGCGTCCTCGGCGAATCCGGACCCGCCACTGCGGTCGAAGAACAACTGTACATCTCCGTGGGTGGCGCACCCATAAAATGTTGGAGAATCTGAGGTCCCTCGGATTGTACTCCCATAAGCGGAAGGGCCCGGCGTTTGCGAAGCGGAAGATGCACGATTAGCATAACTTTGCATCACCTTGATCGGTCGATCTCCCTCGTTTGGAGGTCTCGAATCCGGCCCTGCGGTGAAACACGTCCTCGGGCGGCCCCAGTTGAGCCCTTGGTTGACCCACGACATCGGTTGGCGTGGAGGTCCCCAGCCGGAATAAGGCGGCGGCTTTTGCTGCTGCCCCTCGGGCGATGATGTAGAACCCTCCTGCTGCCACGATCAAGAGCTCCTCTTGGAAGGAACCCTCGGGCCACAGGGGCATCAACCTTTTGCTTATAGTCGCCCCCATGCTACTCCGCTTAGCGCCCCGATCATCTTGGCTCCACCTTAAGGTCTTGACCATAGGCGAAGTGGGGAATGGCGCGGAGAAAGCTTCCTGACGATAATGAATGTGGAGATGTGGAGGATGGACTCGGAGCCAAGTTGTGAAAATCCAGCCGTAGTAGAGCAGGGAGCCCTCTCACGAAGGATCCGTCGGAAGCCTAATCCCGGCGGAGGTGAGATCTGGCAGCGTATTCGCCGGGCTCGGGGCTGCTTACGGCCTGCTCTGGGGCGAGCAACCTATCTGAAACCTCGTGGGCGGTGCTTGGCCTCCGCAACTTCAATATGTCCTCCTCCGTGGCGGAGGGGGCATCCACCGCCCTGGAGGTGGGCGGACATGGTTGAGGATCCGAAGCGCTCGAATCTGAAGCTCTGGTGTTGGAACTGGGAGAGGAGGAAAGATTCGATGCGAGATTGAAGAACAAGGACATGCCTTGGTCCTCTTGTAAAGGGAAGAAATACCAAGGGCCGTCTCGTGACCGTTTAGGATTCCCCGCCGATAGAGGCGTGGCGGCAGAGAGCGGTTGGGTTACCCGCCGCGTATTGATGAGGATCCCGGAATAGAGGGACCACGATCTGCCCGACAAAGGCGTGCCAGAAACCGCTTAGCTAAGCGTCTTTGAGGTGGAATAATAAAAAGCGATTCAAACAAAGGGCTTGGTAGCGGTGTGATGTCACACCGCATATCGTCGTCAGATTGAGTTAGTGTATATGTTTTATTCTCTCTCACGGTGGAATGTGGAAATTATTTTTGCGGAGCGGACACTATCACGGTGTTCATCATCTTCTCTGGATTATTCAAGGGAGGAACCCGCCTTGCAATCTTGGCGAACATTATGCTTGCCCGGACTTATCGTCATTGAAGGCGGTTAGAGACTCTTGAGGAGTCTGGACTAGGGGTGTCGGACAGCCGGACTATCATTATCCGGACTCCAAGACTATGAAGATAGAAGATTGAAGACTCGGCTCGTGTGGGAAGGTACTTTCCTTGGCGTGGAAGGCAAGCTTGTATCTGGATATGTGGATCTCCTACCATTGTAACCCGACTCTGTGTAACCCTAGCCCTCTCCGGTGTCTATATAAGCCGGAGGGTTTTGAGTCCATAGGACACAACAACCATTACAACAATCATACCATAGGCTAGCTTCTTGGGTTTAGTCTCCTTGATCTCGTGGTAGATCCACTCTTGTACTACCCATATCATCAATATCAATCAGCGGGGAGTAGGGTTTTACCTCCATCGAGAGGGCCCGAACACAGGTAAAAACATTGTGTCCCTTGTCTCCTGTTACCATCCGCCCTAGGCCTTGCATTAAGGACCCCTACCGAGATCCGCCGGTTTGGACACCGACACCCCTTCAAAATGGCCGTTGTTGGCTCCCTTCCCGCTCAATATTTGGGAAGAGGACCAGGGCCTCAATATATAGAGCTAGCCACCACAGTAGAGGGCATCTGAGATAGAGTTCTCATCAGATCCAGAGGCGATCGAACTCACCCAAGTAGTTCACCGCACCAGCCCAAGAACACCTCTCGCGAGGTTGTTCTTCCTCTGTACTGTTCATCATCAGCCCCTGGGGCAATCCACCACACCACACACTGGATTAAGGTGTTACACCACAACGGTGGCCCAAACTAGTATAAACCTTGTGTCCCTTGTGTTGTTCATCGTGTAGCTTAGATTCATAGCGAGGCGTTGGGACATGGATCGGTAGGGGGAAGATCTTCGCGCGCACCCCAGAGTTCGAACCTTAAGGGTTTTGCCGGAACCCGATATCTGACATTTGGGGCGCCAGGTAGGGGTGCGCCGGAGTCTTTCTTTCGCTGTTCCGCATTCGATCATTCGTCGCATCCATGGCTGACGTTCGCCATGGCTTCGTCTTGAAGCGTCGGGCTGCTCGCCGCCAGCGTCGCGTGAACGGCTCCATGGGTGAGCCTCCTCGTCGTTCTCCGTCGCTTGCACGCCAGCATCGCCACCGGCTGGCGAGAGCGAAGCGAGTGTCTTGGCTGCATCTCGGTGCGGCGGAAGGCCCCACCGCCACTCCGTCGCTGACTCCAGCTGGTTAAATGAATCTCATGCCCGTCGCGCTCCCACGGGACCGCGCATGCAGCGTTACTCACACGCATGACTCCTCTGATACCGCCCGTCGACGACCTCTACGAGGAGTGGCTCGCTCGCATCACCGAGCTCGTCAGCATCGCAGGGGGCTCTCCTGTGCCGTCCCTCTCCCTGCCTCGCCCTCCGTCTTGCGTGGGTGATGCAGCTTAGGAGGTGCCTCTGCCACCTCCTCCCCAAGAAGGTGCCCTGGCTCCAAGGCGCGCGGCCCCTGGATGAGACCCACCGCGTCCAGCGCCCGCGCGACAAGAAAGGAGCTGCCAAGAAATCCCTCGTCCCCAAGAAGGTGCTCGCGTGCTCCCTGCTCCAGCACGTCATGACCGCGTCCCTGCGACCGCGTCAAGACCCAGCTGCCCTTGGCAGCGTGCTGCGAAATCCCGAGGCAAGCCCGCATGCAAAGGGGCTCGGTGGCCACCGCAGCTGCTTTGCGCCTTCACCACCCGAGCTAAGCGTTGTCGCTGGCCGGGCAAGTTCAAGCCAGATCTACCTCCTCGCTACGGCAGCCTTTGCCGACCCGCGGAGTTCTGCAGCTCTCTGCTGGGCATCAGCGCCAGCGGAGACGAAAAGGTCATGGCGAATTGGTTTCCCCATGGCGCTCAAAGATGGTGCCCACCTAGCTCCACAGACCTACCTCCCGACGACCGATCTCCTCTTGGGGCGAGATCGCACCCGCTTCGCCATCGCTTCCGCCTTTCGCGATCCTCCCGATCATGGGTGACTTGCGCTTGCATCAGCGGCAACACTGGAAGACCTGCGAAGTACATCCAGCGCTTCAGCGGTAGCTCGCCTCAAGATACCCCGGTGGCCGAGGGAGGCCATCATCTCAGCGTTCTCGATGGCGTCCGTGGCGTCAAGATGAAGGAGGAGCTAGCTATCCACGAGGATCTGTGCACATCTGCGGGCTGTTCAACTTTGGCGACCAAGTGCGCAAAGGCTGAGGAGGACGCCTCTCCTTCTCGAGCTCCCATGTAGCGGTGACCACGAAGAGAAAGCCAAGGCCAAGGATGTGAAGCGCAAAGGTGCAGCCGTGCTCGCAGCAGAGCCTGACACAAAGCGTGGCAGGGACCAGCCGGAGTCGTCCAAGGGCAGCCGATACTGCGTGTACCACGACCTCCACCCTGGCAATACCAGCGAATGCCAAGCTTCGGGGCCGTGCGAGAAGGGCGTGTCGGTCGGCGCTTGGCGCAATGACCGTGGCTACGGCCGCAGAAGAGGAAGATGTGGAGGGGCGATGGGGCGGACCGAGGCCCTCGCCAAGGGTGGCGTGACCGACCTCACGAGGACCGCTGGCAGGACTAGCCTCGCGAGGGGGCTTGGAGGGATCAGCCTCGCGAGATCGCCCTGCCCGAGCGCGCAGCGGGCCTTCCTCCTATGCCGCCACCGCCAAGAAGGAATAGCGACCATCATCGGGGCGAGGGCTGGGATTTCCGGGGCGTGCTATCGCTTGCATCTGGCGGTGCAGGCCCCACCTCTCAGCGCATCTTCAAGCGGTTTGCTGCATAAGGTGAATGCAGTCCTCCCCAAGCTCGAGGCCACGCGCCCTCTCGGGTGGTCCATGTGCGCCATCACGTTCAGCTCGGCGGATCAGCTCAAGTGTGCGGCTACAGCTGGTGTCGTCCCAATGCTTTGTTCCCCAGTCATCAGCAATGTGCAAGTTATAAGGACCCTCATCGATGGCGGCGCAGGACTCAATGTTTTGTCTGTCGAGACGTTCAGCAACCTCCAAGTGCCATATGACCAGCTTCATCCGACCAAGCCTTTCTCAGGGGTCACTGACGGCTCCACCACCCCGATAGGGCAGGTCCACCTCCCTGTCACCTTTGGACAACGCAAGAACTACCGTACCGAGCTTATCGACTTCGACGTTGCCCACATTCGCCTGCCATACAATGCCATCCTCGGGTATCCAACCCTGGCCAAGTTCATGGCAGTGACTCACCACAGTTACAATGTCCTCAAGATGCCGGGAAGCGGCGTAGTCATCACAGTCCCCTGCGAAGAGAAAGATGCGGTGTGCTCTCTCGAGCGTGCCTTCCAAGCTGCATCAGTCGAGGATCCAGACAACAAGAATGAGAACCTTCCCGAGGCAGTTCCTAAGAAGAAGAAGACATCACCCAGCTCGAGGCCTCGGGAGGAAGGTGTCTCCGGAGGCATCGCGTCAGGATCTGCGCCCGTCCAAGGGGCGCCTCCCTCCGTCGCATAGGAAAGCGCGCCCGGCGCCCTCCTCGGGCAAGGCTCGGGGGCTCTCTCCTGGAGGGACTCGGACTTTGCCAAGATCACGTGGGAGGCGCTCGGGCACCACTTGGAGGTGTGCTTCGCGGCACATTTCCCTCAGGAAGGCATGAGGCAAGGAGGGCCCAACCCTCAGGAGTTCATCACCAAGGTCACCCAGGAGTTGCAGTAATCAAGAGTCATGCGCGGCGACCGCCGCCTACCCGGCGTAGCTCCCCATCCAGGCGAGGATGGCGGGCTGCGCGTCTTCATCGACTACCCAGGGCTCAACCGAGGCAGCGTATCGAGGCGTTTACGGCCTTGCGCGTGGGGCGTTGCGAGGTCCACCTGCAGCTACGTTTGCATGCCTTCGGCCTCTTTGAACACGGCTGCTGCTCTGACTCTGATGCGGGCATTCTAGAAGCCAGGAGCCGGGCACCACACCTTCCTGCCGGAGATGGAGATGGACTTTGAGGAGCCGCCCAGACCCCCAGAGCCTCCCGAGGCTCAGGGCTCCGATGGCTCGTGAGGATCGGCTTCTTCACCGCGCATCATCAGCTACTCCAACACCCGCTTAGCAATGGTATCAGTTGACATCTTTCGAGTTCCATTTCAGCTGGGAGCACCCTCAGGGCTACATTATTCCTAGGTCGTGTGGGTCTGTCCCTGCGGCATGTATCCGTTTTACTTATGTCTTTAGTTTACCTTGCTGGGGGCGCCCCTCGGGCTGCATCAACCCCAAGCCGCATGGTCCTGACCCAGTGGCGTGTATCTTTGCTGCGTCTATCTAAGTTGGTTTGCCTCCATGCTTAACCTGCCTGTGATAATTGCATGCTCGATTGACATCTGCCCTTGGAGCCGCTCGCACTGGCACAGCGCTTGCGCGTAGGTCCAAATCCACCTGCGTCGACAATTATGAGTGGTGAGCTACGGCGCCGCAGCCCGCAAGAAACTACCTCACGGGCCCTCAGTGCCCTCATCACTCTCTCGGAGCAACCAATGGCTGGCCGGCAATCGTAATGGCAATCCTAGCTTCTCGTGTTGGTTCTGAGGTCCACCTAAGGAATAACATGGGGGGCGTCGCGAGCTCTCTCTCTCTCGCTCACCCATGCGATCCGCTCCGCAGCGTTAAGGGGCTCCCGAGCGCCGTGACTCAGGAGCTCTCTGGCTCTCGGCCCTCACCCCTGGCCTTGTCCACGGCACATGACACAGCATACTAGCGGTTGAGCTCGCTCGAGGCGGGACACAGGGGCGTGAGAACCGAAGGAGAGTCTTGGGGAAGGGAGGAGAAGCTCACGAGGCTGACCAGCGACATCCCGGTGCCGACACGTGCAGTCCGGCACCTCGAAGAGCGGCTCCAAGCTTTCGAGATAAGTCACGCTCTGGAGCAGCTAATCGATCGACACCAAACCCTCACTTAATGCGGCTCTGTGATGGCGCCTTGCCTTCCTTATCGCCTTATGACCTTGTGTTGAAGGGACCTCCACAGGCATGTCGCCTCGGGGCTCCTCTTGGACCTCGGGCACTCACCTCCTGGCCTTGACCACGGCAGCTCGACCTCGCATACCGATGGCCTTTGAAATGCACAGGGATGGGACTGTCGCGTAGAGCACCAAGCCATGAGAGGTTAGAAAAGGGGAACCGAGCGAGACAGGACAAGCATCTTGCCCACTTCAGGATAAGGATAATATAAACAAAAGACACTACAGATGCTTTACATGCCCCCACAGGGTACTTCCTTTATTCCCCGCAGGAAACAAAAGATGCAAACCCTAAGGAGCCCTGACTACATGTGCCTCCACGGTCGACGCCATCATCATTAGTGGGCCACCAAGCACCGGCGTAACCCATCCGGATCAGTAGTGTCGGTGCCTGATCTGCTACCTTGCCGGTAAGCGTATTTCGAGGGCTCCGTAGGCTGTCGTCGATTAGTCTCTGAGTCATGAGAAGCTCGGAAATCATTGGACTCCTGAGCATCTCCGCTGCTGCCAGAGGAGCCGCTGAGGAAGAGGAGGGCAGGCCTAGCCCTTGCCATATCAACGTCCTAGCTGCCTCCTCTAGGGCAGCACTCTAGCCGGCGTCCTTCCGCGTCAAAGACCTTGAAGAGCATCAAGGAGGCACCGTCGTATTCGAAATGAATCATGAGGGCACCTCTTGTTCGGCAGACTCGGGCGATATCGCCCCAGCCCCGGGTCATGTAAACCTTGCCCAGAGCGACGATCTCGACTTCTGCTCCGGTCGCGGGGGTATCGCGATCGATGCTACAGCCCGAGCTCAAGAGGCCAGGCGGCATCGAAGAAGGCAAAGAAGGGAGGAAAGGCGGATCCGGGAGCTTGGAGGCATGGCGGCGTAATCTGAGCTCGCGAGAAGAGTCCTGGCGTGGACTCTACTGCGATGACTAACACCGCCACAAATCATCGACGCCGCCGACGGCGCAGGCGACGCCGCTCGGCATCTTCCTATGCAGGGCCCTCAGCTCGGACGTACAGAGGTAGCGGAAACCCAGGGGGTGGCCGCTCGTACCAAGCCCTCGACGTCTCGGTCCGACCAGCCTCGTCACGGTGGCCGGGGACCGGCCGCTTCTTCGGCGGGAGCGGGCCGGGCCCCTCTCGAGGGGCCTTTCCTTTCTCCTCTGCTGAGAACCGGTGGATCGGCGCCATTGGCGTCAAAGGAGGAGTGAGGAAGAAGGAGCAGAGCAAGAAGAGATGGACTGCGGGGGCTCACGCCTCTCCGTACTTATAGTCCAGAGGCCAACCATTAAACCTCCTCCATGATCGTGATAATCATGACTCATTTTTGCATCACGGGGACTCGTCCAATCGAGGCGATTCTTAGGCAGGCGTGGGGAAGTGGAGCGCCCGCGTCCAATCAACGCCACTTGTGACGACCAAGGCCGCGAGTTGTTGGGGCCCAGCGGCACTCGGCGCTGCCCCTTAACCGCTGCTAAGCCAAGTCGAGCACGCCTTGGGCCGAGGCCTCTGTCGGCGTTAAGGAGCAGGGGTCCCAGAGACTTGCACACTGCGGCTGCTTGGCGTGGCTCAAGTGGTGGCCCGATCGGCCCATCTTCATCAACTCAAGCTCAAGACCCTCGCGAGGCCAAGCCTCATGAGGTAGACGGCATGAGGCTTCAGGAGGCAGCCTCACCACGTAGGCTCGTGAGGCGAGAGAGATCAAAGGCGGGGGTACCTCATGAGGTGCTCATGATGCAAGCCATGACCCGATCGAGACCCGAGGCGGGAGCTAAGGCGCAGCGCCGGCGCTTGATGTCCTTGTTTCTCTTTGGTGCAAAGGGGGCAAAGCGCTGGTAGCGTAGTCTGAGGAATCAAGTAAAGGTTACCATTTGATTACCAGTGAGACCAAGACCAGCGAGGCGGCGGGGCGGAGGTCACGGTGGAGCCCAAGGCAGGCGTCATCGCGATGCAACTGGCGAAGACCAACTTTAGTCGGGATAACTTGTACTAGATGTTCCCCTTCAAAATGGCGTTGTTGGCTCCTTCCGCTCAATATTTGGGAAAGGGGACCAGGGCCTCTATATAGAGAACTAGCCACCCACATGAGGGCATACGAGATAGAGTTCTCATCAGCTCAAGAAGCGATCGAACTCACCCAAGTGATTCACGCACCAGCCAAGAACACCTCTCGCGAGCTGTTCTTCCTCATCTTTATTCATCATCAGCCCACAGGGCAATCCACCACACCACCTGCTTGGATTAAGGGTGTTACACCTATGATGGCCCGAGCGATATAAACCTGTGTCCCTTGTGTTGTTCATCGTGTAGATTAGATTCATAGCGAGGCGTTGGGACGTGGATCGGTAGGGGGAAGATCTTCGCACGCACCCGAGAGTTCAAACCTTAAGGGTTTTGCCAGAACCCGATATCCGACACGGGCATTGGCCACGGTTTAGCAGGCACACGGCTTTCGTGAGTGAACTGTGTGCTATTTGAAAATATTTACATTAACTAACAACATATTTTTGTTTGAATGAAAACATGAGTTCATCGTTTCGCCTCCATTTTTTTTCCACGGTAAGAAATCACGATTGTACCCTATGGTTTGATTTTCTCGTACATTTTATGAGGCGGCAGGCCTGGCTAGCAATCCCAAACTTTGAATATGCAAAAAAAGAGATCTCGTTTGTATGTGTGTGTGTGTGTGTGTGTGTGTGTGTGTGTGTGTGTAACACCTCCCTTGTCTACTTACCCCCAGTCCGGCTACCTTACGTCAGCATGTCACGCAATAATTTAGAAAATGTCGGCTTATTTGTTAAGTTTGTGTGACTCGAGCGCCCATGATCTGTCGTCGGTAGTAACTTATTGGAACAAATACAACTTATATGTACTAGTTAGGAAGGTAGATAATCAACATATATATGTTCTCCGTTATTTTATAGCCAATCTGGGAACATCTGAATGAAATAGGCAAAGTTAGAGAAATATGCCTCACGCGATGGAAGTAGTAACTAGCGGGCTTCTTAATACAAACCGGCGGACCACGGGGAGAGGTGAGGTTCTGAGATCGATATGCCCGATGTGGCTGGCGAGCAAACAAAAGGCAGTGAGAGCACGAACGGTAGCGTGTTAGGCAACAGTGGAAAGGCTTGGCCTTGAAAAGCGGGCACACGACCGGGGTGAACCGCCCGGCGTCGGAAGGTTCTCTGTGGATGCAGGGAGGGGCTGGCGATGGAGATTGGGTGGACTAGTTGAGTGAAGCAGGGAGGCGGTGAGGGGTGTTGGCGGACTAGGTGAAAAGGGTGAAAAATATCCTCGGTAATGTGAGAAGGCCTATACAAGCAGTTGCCTCTAAGCGCTTCGTGTGCACAAAGAAAAATTTCGTTTGAAATGAAGATGTACTAATTTTAAAATGAAGGCGTGAGTTCATCGTTTAGCCTCTAATTTTTTCCCCGTTAAGCAATCACAATTATACTGAGTTTGATTTGCTGGCATCTCTCGTCTCGTGTGCTATATTTAAGACATTTTTGGCATTTACCGTGCATTTTGGCATATAAATCAAATCCTAGCTGTCTTGCATTTCCTGTCGAGGTATGAGGATTGCCGTTCGATCTAGGAGCATCAGCGGTCGCGGATATGCGATCCGTGGGGTTTGGGTTCGAGCCAATCGAGCATTGACTCGGATCAGCGTGGCGGGGGGGGTCGGCCACGGTTTGGTAGGCACCACGACTTTTGTGAGTGAATCGTGTGCTATTGAAAACATTAGCATGAACGGAACGCATGTGCTCTGAAGGGATGAGGATGTCGTTCAATCAAGGAGCATCCAGCAGTGCGGATGCGATCCGTGGTGTTTGGGTTACGGCCAATCAGGCATACGACTCAGCGGCGGGGCTGTCGGCGTTACAGGGAGCAGGGGTCCCGGACTTGCACACTGCGGCTGCGGCGTGGCTCAAGTGGTGGCCCGGTGGCCTATCTTCATCAACACAAGCTCAAGACCCTCGCGATGGTCCAAGCCTGCATGAGGCGGATAACATAAGGCTTCATCGAGCAGCCTCACAGGCGGCTCGCGAGGCGGAGAGATCAAGCGGGGGTACCTCGCGGTGCTCGTGATGCAAGCCATGCGATCGAGACGAGAGGCGGGCGCGGTAGCGCCCGGCTGTGATGTCCTTGTTTCCTCTTTGGTGCAAAGGGGCCTTGGCCTTGAATGTCGAGCATCAAGCAAAAGTTACCATTTAGGTGCAACAAGACCAAGACCAGCGTGAGCAGCGGGACAAAAGGTCACCGTGGAGCGAAGACCAGCTTTAGTCGGGATAACTTGTACTAGATGTTCCCCTTGAGGAGTCTGGACTAGGGGTGTCCGGACAGCGGACTATCATTATCCGCTGGACTCCAAGACTACGAAGATAGAAGATTGAAGACTCGGCTCATGTCAGGAAGGTACTTTCCTGGCGTGGAAGGCAAGCAGCATCTGGATATGTGGATCTCCTACCATTGTAACCGACTCTGTAACCCTAGCCTCTCCGGTGTCTATATAAACCCGGTTTCTAATCCGTGGGGCAACATTCATTACAACAATCATACCATAGGCTAGCTTCTGGGGTTTAGCCTCCTTGATCTCGTGGTAGATCTACTCTTGTACTACCCACATCATCAATATTAATCAAGCATGGCGTGGGGTTTTACCTCCATCGAGAGGGCGAACCTGGTAAAACATTGTGTCCCTTGTCTCCTGTTACCATCCGCCTAGGCGCGCAGTTCGGGACCCCCTACCGAGATCCGCGGTTTTGACACCGACATTGGTGCTTTCATTGAGAGTTCCTCGTGTGCGTCACGATAAACTGATGGCATCTTCAACCAACAACGCTGTCTGGTAGAGACTTTTCTCCCCGGACAGATCTTTATATTCGGCGGCTTTGCCTTTGCGGGCAATTCTCTTGGCCATCTGGAGCCATCAGCTCGCCCCTGGCCGTCGGGTCAGATCGGAAGCAAACTTCACGGCCGATGTCGCGGAGACTTGATCTTGACGGACTCGAGCCACAATAGCAGCGCTGCGATAGAGCACGATCTAGCTCTGCCGCGGGCGGTGCCTTGATAGCCCTTTTCGGATCGCCGGCCATTAGCGGGCGATCGCCCATATCGAGGCGGTGGATGAAGCGCCGGGGCAGCGTCTGTGGCGATGGGCGAACAGCGATCTTGTCCCTGAAACCCGTGATTTGGCGCGGACTCCTCGCGGACTCGAACCTCCGCGCCCTACCAATCGTCCGGATTGGGCGCGGTTATAAATTCACCCGCGGACATCTTTCAATACTACGCCTTTGGGCGATATCCTGAATCACTAAAACATCTCTGTTATCAAAGAGTCCTAGCGGACTATGGCCAAGATGGTTGGGGTTGGACGGCGAAGAAATTCAGATCCACCACCACCCACTTTGTAGCCAGCATCGGCGATCCAACCGACATGCTGAATTCGACTCCGAAGACATCGGCGGAATGAGCGGCGATCTGGGAGGCGAACAAAAACGAGCTTCTGGCACAACAAGACCACCTTAACCGCGCGACATATATGGTGGATACCCCAAAGGGAAGCGATAACGAGGACCAACGGGCCACGGCGAAGATAACCCGCGATAAGCGACCAGCGGCGGTGCAAGCGCCGCACTAAGTCCCGCCTCGGCGACAACAACGCTCCCCAGCAGGCCGCTATCTGGCGGGGCTCACAATCGGATAACGAACATGCACAAGCAACCGTCCGAACAACGGTCGAATGTAATCCAAGCCCGGTGAAGACAATAGTCAGGACGACCATATACGACCGTCGCGGAGAATAAGAACCAACCGGAAAAAGACTCGTCGACCTTTGCAAGAAGCACGAAGAAGGAAGCGGAAGCTCAAAACAGCGGAAGACACACTCGAGAATGAGATGGAGCAAAGTGCTCAACACATGAGATAAATCGGCAATGACCACCAATCAAGAGCTACTGGCATAATGCGGAATTCAGCGAGGAGGCCATAGAGCCTCCACCGTCCAAAAATAAAGGGCTGCTGGTTGGATAGGCGGCGGAGGACAGGCCAAATTATGAAAGCGGCGCCACACATAAATCCACCAGCGAACTCGAAAAGAGTAGATGGCCGACGGAGTCCATTTATGGGCCAAGGAAAACCCCAGAAGCAAGGTAACACATCAAGTGCCCGATGATAGCGGCACACACAAATCTGGTAGCCGCACCGCTATGTTTCACCGATGAGGTCTTTGGACCATGAATTCCTGCGAGGATTTAAACCCATCATGAGGCCCTACGATGGAGACCACAGATGCGGATAGAAGATTATATACTACATATACATATGGCGGAGGCGATCTCCATAAAATATTTACCACTCAAGCTCAAAGGCCAGCCCGTCATTGGCTTAAAAGCCTCCCGAATCTTTATTGGAAGTTGGGAAGAGCTCGAGGGCGCGTTTAAAGCAAATTTTCAAGGGACTTATGTCCGCCTCCGGATCTGAGATGATCTAAGTCATATAACTCAACAGCCCGGAGAGTCGTGGCGGAAGTGCAGGAACAGGTTCCTACCAAAAGAACCAAATAGTCGGTGTAGGACGCGAAGCCTTAGCACTTTCAAGCACAATGTCCGAAATGAATGGCTCTTGAGCACCTCGGCCAAGAAAATCCGAGGACAATGTCGCACTAACAAGCCTCATGACCGCTTCTGTGCGAGCGAGGACAAGCTAGTTAGCAGATGCAGCACACCAGCTGACCCAAGTACATCAAGATAAGAGATGGAAGCGAAAATCACGGCGCGAAAAAAAGGCGCGGAATAAAGAAAAGCCCAAAGACCACGGCGATCAGCCTTGGTTTAACACTCACGGCCCAATAACAAAACACACCTTTAAGGATAGCGGTGTGGTGTCCAACAAAAGATTTTGGGTCGGATATGTCAAATCCACGTACCCCGGAAGGCCATAAATCACACCCCGAGGTTGTTGGGTTTTAAGCGGTCAAGCCGAGACTAAGCGCCGAACACAAGGGGCTGGCAGCGTCAGCGAAGAGACAAACCCGCCGGTACGGAAAACAAAGACTTTCCAACAAGGGGTTCGCGTAAACTCACTTCATGTGATAATCACGGAAAAATGCGACACTTTCCAAAAGAGCCCCGGTCCAACCAACGAACAATAGAGATTGGACATCAAAACCAATCACTTTCGACCACTTGGACTATTCGAAGCGTTGAAATGCGGGGCGGACTCACGATAGTGAATCCCATAATAGACGGATTACAATTTACCGTGTCCTATGGGATGAGGCGATGACTTAAACTGCTTTATCCCAGAAGCGATCCGTAGGATGGGGATAAACCACTAAAAATCCGACACGGCCGCACTCCTTAGGAGGAGTAACGCCTTTACGCCAAGTGCACGAGCTCCATATTACTAGAAGTCGTGTTGGATCACGAACAATTATCGACATGAAAATTAATTTTCACATCGTCCCATTTGAAAGTGAATATCAAGCACTCTTGGGGCGTAGCTTTTATCGCTTCAACGCTATACCGCATTCGCGTCTCTTACACTCAAGATGCGGTCCGCATGGCATCATTTCGATCGAGTCATTTCAAGACCCGGACTCGGATAAACGAGTCGGCGTCGATAAGCTAAAGGGCTCCCTAGCGCGCCACCCCACGAGGGCTGCGGCGCTTTCAAACAACGGGTTCATACGAATTCTGCTTTAATTACTTATATTTTTTATTCTACATATTTTCCGCACAAATTGTTTTTAAACTAAAGTTCCCTGTTTCTCAGATGGCGATGTACATACCCGTCCGAGATAACGGCGCCATGGAACCACCTTGACGAGCGTCGATAGGGACCCGTTGTGAGGATTCTTTTGAATTAAGACCTGCGTAAACCTTTTTTCTGTCTCTTTTGTTACTCTCCTTGGCTTCTTCTTATAGCAGCGAACTGGCAGCTTTGGCATCGGCGCGTCGAAGACCATGCCCGTGCGGACACTAGGGGCTTAGGGCATCGTTCGCCATTATTACAGACCGAACACCTTAGGGAGTGTTGAGGCGTCGAGATTAGGCATTATATGCATCACTCGAATCATGTCTTTGGTCAAATGTTGGGTTTGCGGCTCCTGTGTTTTCTTCGTTACGTATCATCGGCTAACGCGGCACGGAGAACTCTGCGATTGTGCCCGATTAATGGGCGAGCACCTCGATGAAAAGCCGGCTTGTTGTCATGATATAGCGAGGTAGTCGACCACTCGTCGACATTTGGAATGTTTAGAATTCCCGCTTTGTGAAGGACCGTTTCGGTCAGGCACTTACGCACCCAATTCGGAGGTGCGGGGCCACCGAGGGCTACTCGTAGCCCGCCTCGGCTCCAGGCTAAGTGAAAGAGATAAAGCATTATAGTCCGGATTGCCTCGTTAAGCTATGCTACCACCTCCTTATAACAGGACCGAGGCGTGGTTAAGTGTGAAACACGCTATTTTGAACACCCCAGCACCTTGTGCAGGGGCTGAAATAGCGCATCTTCGGGTTATACACAAGTATCGTGTGACGCCGCGGGAAGTTTCACTACTTGGAAGCACAAGTATAAGCGGTCAAACTATAATCATTGATCTACAAGTTAATGCGTTCAATTGAACATTACATTCTTGAGCACTGCGACTCTATTACAGCGCCATAACGCCTCCCGAAATAGTGCTCGGCGGGGCCGGTTTTCATCCAAACCTGGGCCAGCACCGGCTGCAGCTAAGCCCCGAGTGGAAGGTCCGCCTCCACTCTGTGAGGATTTTCGCATGCATCAAGGAGAAGGTAACAATGACCAGCACCTTGTCATCCTTGCAGGTCGTGACGTTGTATTTGTGGCGAGCTGGAAGGAGAGGGTAGCAGTCGACCATACCGCCCTCCCACGGAGCACACGCTTGTGTTTGTGGCGAGCTCTAAGGAGAGGATAGCAATGACCTGCGCCTTTCCTTAAGGAGCGCATGTTGTGTTTGTGGCGATCGAAGGAGAGGATAGCAATGACCACCTGCCCCTCCTTATGGAGCGTGACGTTGTGTTTGCATGAGCTCGGAAGGAGAGGATAGCAATGACCAAGGCTGCCTCCTTAAGTGGAGCTGATGTTGTGTTTGTGGCGAGCTCTGAAGGAGAGGATAGCAATGACCATGTCTGCTTCGCTCTTGGCGGAGCTTACATTGTGTTTGTGGTAGCTCGAAGGAGAGGATATATGACCATGCTTCTGCCTCCTTGGCGGAGCTTATATTGTGTTTGTACTTAGGCGAAGCGCTATGCTGCAGCTAAGCCACCTGTCGTGGATTTGTCACGGCAGATGTCCTAGCGTAAGGACTTAGTCGTGGAGCCATCACTACGGGTCTACTTGCAGGGGTTAAAGCGACACAAAGACACGAGGGTTTATACTAGTTCGCCCCTTCGATGAAGGTAAAAGCTCACGCCTAGTTGTGATGGAATTGATGTAGTCTCGATGGCTAGGAGCAAATAAGCTTCGCTTAGGCTCGAGTTGTCGCTGTCTGTCTCGAACCACGGGTCGCCCTCTTATATACACGAGTGACGCCGCCGTTTAGTAGTCCCAACCGTTCATACTCAGATCCCGCTGGTATCTCTCTATTCCTAACTTACAACACAAGTTATACATCAGCCGGGTTTACGGCCAAGTTCTAAACTAACTACAGTGCCTTGGGCCTTCCATGATTACACTACCGTTGAGTTAACCTGCCCAAGCTTGGCCGGTTTACACCTAGTGGTAATATCCCCAACATTAGCCCCAGATTGATTTGAATCGGTTCATGTCAATTCTTCACGTAACCTCGCATCTTAGACATCTTCTTTGTTTAATAAACCGCCACGCCGTTATTGCTTCGATCATCAGAACCGTATGATATCGCCGCTTCGTCATCAGAACCGCATGACGCCATCTTGAAGTTTATCCTTTATAACGCCTTTCTTTAATGACCGCCCTCGATTCATGCGCTGACCTAGCTTTTTATCGCTTTATAAATAGGACCAAGGGTCATTCTGCTTTCTCCCTTCGCTTCTTCTTCTTCTTCCGCGCGCTGCCTTTTGGAGTCCGCTGCTGTTATCACCATCTCGCTTGGCCCTAGGTCACAGATCAACCTCGTTCGACTGTAACATCGCGCCTTTCTCCGCGATCTCCTCCGCTTCCGTAAATCTCTTTACCCTTCTTCACTGCTCCTCACCTTAGATCTGTTTCTAGGTTCGAGCTTCATACCACGCTCTTCAGATGCTTTCACCTTTCTAGCCTTTGAGCCATGCTATGAATCTCGCTCGCATCAAACGATTTACTTCCCAGATCCGCTGCACTTCTCATCTTAATCCCATAGATCTTCTCGATATATACATATATACCTTAGGGTGCATTTCTGCTTTTCTTTACTTTACGCGGACGCTTTTCCTGCTTTTCTCAAAACCCGCTTGATCCGTAGTAAACATGAACTTTTGTGAAACCTGCTTCGCCCACATACTTCAATTACCTTCAAAGTTAAGATTAGGCGGTTTAACTCAAGATGGTAAAAGTTGCTAAACCGCACCGTACACCATTAGTCCCCTTGTTGAACCGCCAGGATATATCCGACATCATCCGACAACACGTTGATTTATAGGAACCGCCTCCGGTTTATCATAACTTAAATCAATCATTCTGTAGTAAGTATTTTCTTTAAACCGGATCCTTCTCCTTGTAGATCTTATGATGGCCAAACAGGTGTACGAATGCAACTGGGTTCCTTCCCGCGTCTCCGAGACACAGTTGAAAGAACTGGTATCAATCGGCGCTTTAGATGATCAAACACAATCCATTGGAGGGTTCCCCGAGAGGAATGTCCTCCCACCCTCGTGAAGGAGAAGTTGTGGTTTTCATGATCACTTGGGTTCGGGTTTCAAACCGCACGGGTCAAAATTTTACCGGACGTGATGGCCAATTTTCAACTCCGCTCCCCAAGATATCGCCCCAATTCTCATACTAACCCGTGCCATTTTCAAGTGTCGTCCAAGCATATCTGCAAGAGGAACCCTCTGCTGAACTGCTCAGGATCTTTCCACCTAAACCGCCAGACCGATTCACCGATGGCCCCAATACCGAATTGGGCGGTATGGCTATCCGTAAGAGGAAGGAGATCACTTATCCCCACGCCAAACTCCACACTCATCCCAAAGAGGAACGCGACTTGGTTCTACTGCAAAGACACTTCCTCAAGGTGAAAATCCTTTACCGGTTTTCGCCCGAGCGGCTCAGCAACACTCATCCCTTTCCGCAACGATTGATCGCCAAAGAGAGAAGCAAATACGCCCACAACTATCCAAACTTGGCCTTCATGGCCAACGGTTTGATCGGGATCGATCCGCACGCTGCTGGTTATCCTAGGGCATATTGCCTCGAGCCGCTGTTCGGCTTGATGTGCCAAGATACCGCAGCATTGCCGATGACCCACTCGACACACCAAACTCGAACTCGCTCAAGATGAAGTCACGGATTCAAGGAGGAAGATGTGAATGAACCGGAGCACCTTTGTGCCCAAACCGCTTGGCTCTCATCGCACCTTCAACGCATCTCCTGTGGTAAGTCTCTCGATCGTGTCATCATTAAATACTGCTATTACTTTCATATTTCCAACTCTCAATTATTTCTCGATCCAGGTGATAATCCGCTTTGGAGCAAGAAACTCTCTCAAGACAAAGCGATAAAGCCGGCGCTGCCGCCCAAAACGAAAGTTGTTAAGAAATCCTACCATAAGAGGAAAACCACGGCTTCGCTTCGATCCGCCATCGATGATGATGTGGGTAATCCGAACTTGATTCTCTTGGCTTGTTTTTTACACGCCTTATTGATGACGATGCTTGTCGATGACGTCAAGCCAACAACGCAGGATTTGCCGAGGTAACCATTCTCTTCCGATTCAACAAATTTGCCTTCACTAAAATTTCGCCGCAAACCGGAAAGTTAACTTTTCTCACCCCCTTGCTTACTTGATCCCAAAGTTCTTATGAAGACACAAGAGCATGAAGCCGCCGCCAGACAACCCAAGATAGCGGATGTGTAGTTACTCGCCGGTTTACCAAACAGCCCGCTCGAAGCGCCGCAAGACCGAGGTTTCCAACCTTTTATTACCTTGAATTCCAAAGCGGGTTTATTCCACAACCTCTTAATCCGTCTCGACCATTATCGTCACCTCCCATTCATCCTCCGGCTAATCATCACCACTCACCTACCACCGCTGAAGATAGCCGCCGTAAGTTCATACAGCCATATGCTTGTTGATTTTTCTTCGCAATGCACACGCTTTGCTCCTCGATCTTTGCTTCTCCGTAACCAAACCAAACCCAGCAAAAGGCTCGCCTCGACAAACTCATCAAGAGGCTGCCGCTCAGATCATGAGCGGGCGCCGGATCTCAAAATGTTGCTTCAAGATATTCCAACCGACCTCCGGCTCAAGAAGATGTTACTCCCGAGGAGAGGCCCGTGGATGTTTCAATGTCCGCTGATCCACCCGCTAGTACTATCCGGTCCGAAAAGCCTCACAGCCCCATCAAGCGGTTGTGCCTACACGATCCGTTGAATCGAAGATGACGACGTTGTAATTATCGAACAGGCCACTCGATCCGGTAACGCCGCAACTCTAACCCGCATACCGTGAAGGAGGATTCTTCCACTTTGAACAAAGGAAAGTGGGCTGCCGAGCTGGAAACATATGCCGCTTAAGCGCCCAAGACCTTCACTCCGGATATCTCGAATCGCTTTACAAGAGCCGTGATTATGAAGTTGGCTTGGTGAAACTAATGAGAGACAAATTTGAGGTAACACCTTTCCTTTTTACCAATATAGTAATCCTTGTAGCTCCTAAGGGCCGGTTTGTAATCTTTGATCAAACCGACTTGATAACTTCCTCGATGGATTTGATAATCTTCCTTGTAACCACCAGGCCGGTTTAACGATGCACACTTAAATCGCACTCCAAAAAATTTCCCGACAATACTTTAATAGAATCAATAGCCATTAGCCCCTCAGTGCCGAGTTGAATACTCAGATTCAACTTGGGACTTTGCCATGTATTAGCAGAGAAAATTGAAGGCACATTAGCCCCCAAGTGTCAAGCATATAACTATGTTGTGTGGTTGAAACTTGAACTTTAATTGTTGGCTGATCCCATCACAATGCGCAGCCGAGGTGAAAATCAAGGATGATCGGATTGCCGATTTACAAAGGCATTGAAAACCCAAAGC
The DNA here is from genome assembly GCA_021437245.1 of Aegilops speltoides. Taxonomy (NCBI): domain Eukaryota; kingdom Viridiplantae; phylum Streptophyta; class Magnoliopsida; order Poales; family Poaceae; genus Aegilops; species Aegilops speltoides. The sequence continues at coordinate 384,491,682 of CM038143.1, forward strand.
AGCCGAGATGCATAAAGCCAAGAAGGAGCTAACCAAAGGTTTTGACCGCTGCGAAATGTGAAGGAAAACATGAAGAAGGAATAGCGGTCCGGGCCACCGAAAAGGCCAACTTGCTCAAACGGGCCGAAATGTGAAGCTGCCCTTAAACCGTGGTGGATGATCCGACAACCGAAGCGGCAAGTGCATTCTATGACGGCAGCCATCTTCGTAAGTTCCTCGTGAATAAGTGTAATATGCTTTTCCCGCTGCACCAAGATTCCGCTTTAAAATATCCTGCCATCATATGCGTGCACACGCTGGGCACTTGGGTAATGACGCGGAAGAAACCGAAAGCTGCCTACACTTTAGTGGAGCAGTTATATACCGGAGCCCAGCCGCGCTATTACCACAATGTCACATAATAATCCAGCCGCGCCCTCGATCCAAGATACCTTGAACCGCTATCCATCGCTCCTTCCCGGATTGAAGAGGTGAAGAAATCACGCTCAACCGGAGCCATCAATGCCTTGATCCGAGCTAAAGCTCGGTGCCGGATTTTGATCCCGTGGAAGCAGCTCAAGGCTATCCTAAAGGTGAAGGAAGACGGCTCAGACTTTAATGAAGAAGACTTGCGGCGATAAACCGCAAGCGGTACGCCCACCGGCCCGTCAATTGGGCGTATAGCCGATTTGGAGCACTACCAAGCCCAATACAATGAGCAGAATAAGCGTGTTTCCGCCCAACCTTTGAACCGAAAACTTGATCCTCCAATCCGGAAGCACACGACGCCTCGACATTGAACCGCTATCTCCGATTCACGAAGAAGTTGTTTTCTGCTGATGGGAATCGATCGACTTCGGGATTTCCAGCCGATGGGTAGAGATGAGGACGCCAAGCGGAGGATGAAGAATAGTTTTGAACCGTATCCGGTTTATCTCAGAGAACAATGATCTCATTCGCACCGTGTTGCCATGTAATAGCCTTTAGTCAAAACTTGCTGCCCGGGTATGCCTTCGCATCGAGGAAACTTTTGTTTGATTCACCTCGCAACCAAAAGATTGAACTCGGGCGCGGTGACACCGCCACCGGTTTATGGCATCTAATAGATTTTGTGTATTGAAAATCAATTAGTATGTGATACAAATACCGCCGATTTGGCATGAAGTCATGAGCCAATCTTGAAGCGGAGGCTTTAAAAACCAGTGACCATCTGGGAAACAATAACTCCCACATAGGCGCATCAATCAGCACAAGCCCCCATGTTTCTCCATAAGGATGAACCGAAGAAGCTAAACCGAAAGAGAAAAACTTGTGTAATACTAAATCGTGTCCGCCGCTTTGGTAATCGATACTAAACCGGATAAAATATTCGCCGGGTTGAAAACGCAACAAAAATCAAATACCAAATATGGCAACAAAGGCAATAACTTTTGCAAAAGGAAAGCTTCATGGAGCTGGTCGATGGCATTACCATGGTCGATGCAACCAAGCCCCTCAAGGCGAAGCGATGGTGCTAGTCGCCAGTCCCCAAAAGACTCTTGGCGTAGTACGCCGCCAAGTGGCATGACATTGGTTCGGGTTCACTAAGCCTCCAAGTGACGCTGGCCCTATTGGTCGATTTAAGAGGCGGACTGTTCAGACGTGACCGTGTCCCCAATGATCCGGTGGCTTTCGCTTATCAAGAGGTGTTATGCTGGTTCGACACTACCAAGCCCCCAAGTGATAAATATAATCACAAGGGTAAACCGAGGCCGCTTAAAAATGTAAACACTCCATGTAACCACACATGAAAAGAAAGACAGAGACCCCGCTTAGCCGAGGCCCCGATTTTATTATATCAAGATAATATATACATTGTTATGCTATGTACATAAACCGAGCCGATGACTCAAGTGTAGTAAGGTCAAGATGAGCTATATTCCACGGCCTATTGGTCTCCTCCTCCGACGACGTGAGTCTTTACGCCTCAATATCAACCAGATAGTAGGAACCGCTAGTAGATTCTGTCGACCACAAAGGGCCCTTCCCAAGGCGGGACAACTTGTGCATATCTGTTCGGTCTTGATGAGACGGCACCAAATCTCCTTCCCGAAGGCTCGTCTTAACCCGGCGGCTGTGATAACGACGAAGATCTTGTCGGTAAATCGCCGAACGAGCGGCTGCCATATCACGCCCTCATCCAATAGGTCCAAAGCGCCCCGTCGTGCCACCTCGTTGTCCGCTTCAACATAAGCCGCCACATCGGGCGTAATCGTGCTCGATATCACCGGGAAGAACCGCTTCGCCCATAAACCATGAAGAAAGGTGTAGCCGAGACCGTTTGGCGAGTATTGATACTCCATAGCACCGATGGGAGCTCTCAACCCAGCACTCGGTGTTCTCTCGTAATGGAACCAAGTCGGGTTTGATGCCGCGCAAGATTTCCCGATTAGCACGCTCGCCGCCCGCTGGACTGGGGTGCGCCATCGATGATACGCTGTCGATATGCTCACGCTCACGTAATTCTTTCATAGCTCCCTTGGACAGATTAGTGCCATTGTCAAGAATGATACCGTGGAAAGCCAAACCGAAAATCACCTTTTGATGAATCGCATACCGCCGCCGCGATCACACTTATCGACGGGTTCCGCTTCAACCCATTTGGTGAACTTGTCCATCGCCACCAACAGTGGGTCTTCTTATCTTTGGATCGCTTAAAAGGCCCAACCATATCCAGCCCCTGTGTCGCAAACGCCACGTTATTGGGATCATACGCAATTTCGCGCGCGGACATGAGCACGCTCGAGAATTTCGACATCCATCGCACCGCTTCACCAAGTCCTCCGTGATCAAGATGAGCAGCTAACCAAGAAAATCCATGACGGAATGCCTTCGCCACTGTGGACTTTGAACCGCGTGATGCCCACAATCCCTTCATGGATTTTTCGAGAATTTCACAACCTTCCTCGGGAAACGCAGCGTTGAAACGCCTCAAACACCGCAATGATGCAACTCACCATTAAGAATCGCCATAGACTTGGAGCGCCGGATTATCCGCTCGCCGTAACTTCATCGTTCGCAATTCTCCTCGAGTCATATATGCAAGGTAAGAAACCGTCTAATCCGGAATAGCATGTAATGCTGCCACCAATCGAGACTCGGATCGAATTGCCAACCGCTTCACCGTGGAGCCGAACCGACGGATTGTGCAAGACGCCGAGGAAGACATTAGGGGAACCGTTTACGCCGAGAACCCAAACGGCTTAAAGCGCCCGCCGCTTCGTTCTTCCGCGATCCACATGATCCACTTGATAGCCCTTGAAACAACCTGCAATATTATCCACTTCTCGACGATACGCAGCCATGAGGGGTCCTTAGAATCCCAAGTGCCGATACTTGCCGAGCCACCGTGTCCGAGTCACCAAAGCACTTAACCCGCTTAAGTTCATCTCCTTAGCCATCCGGAGGCCATGGAGCAAGGCTTTGTACTCAGCTGCATTATTAGTACAAGGAACATTAAACGGAGAACGAATAAAACTGATCACCGTGGGGAAGTTAAACGACTCCACTTTCGAGCCTTCCAATTGCTCGACCCACAAAATGAATAGTCCAAGATGTGTGATCCGCTTCTCCTCCGGTGCTTGTAACTCGTCAGACATTAATGAAGTCAACAAGGGCTTGTGACTTCACCTGCCAGCGCTGTATATACTTTAGCCCATGCGCCCAAGCTCGATGGCCTATTTTGCAATCCGCCGCCTCCGGCTCAGATGATGTCACCTAAAGGAGCTGAACTAACCACTATAATAGGGTGGCCTTGGAAATATTGTTTCAATTTCCGGCCTGGCCATAAAACACCATAGACTAGCTTCGCCAATGCGGATATCTCTCGCTGGACTCAATAAGCACCTCGCCGATATAATAAACCGCCGTTGAACCGGATACTTTTTCCCCGCCTTGCGCTTCCACCACAATGGCCACGCCATCGCCGAGCATTGGCTGCCACATATAACAACAAGGGCTCCTTGTCAACCGAGCCGCAAGAACAGTGGGTTGGCCAATTGCCGCTTTAGATCCTCAAAGGTTTATCGCAATGGACTCGCATTTAAATTATCTGCCTTCCTCAAAGATTCGGTATAAGGGATGGCCTTTCACCGAGGCGGCCGATAAACCGCTTAATGCAGCAATCCGCCCGCCAGCATTGAACATCGTTAATGCACTTCGTTTAGCCAAGGAAGTGATGGCTTTAATTTTCTCCGGATTGGCCTCGATTCCTCTCATAGACACCAGAACCCTAATAACTTGCCACCGAACACCAAACACACACTTGGCCGGATTAAGCATCATCTTATAAATGCGCAAGTTGTCAAGGTCTCCTTCAAATCTTCCACCAAAGTGTCTCCTTTTGTCTTGATTTCACCACAATGTCATCTACATAAGCGCACATTGCGCTAATCTGTGGTGCAAGCAATTTCAGACACACCGCCGATAAGTAGCTCGGGCACTTTTGAGCCCAAAAGGCATAGATACATAGCGTAAGGCTCCAAAGGGAGTTATAAACGCCGCCTTCTCCTGGTCCTTAATCGCCATTTTGATCTCGATGATATCCGCATTATGCGCCCAAAAACTTAACCGCCACATCTCGCCGTGGCATCAATAATCTGATCGATGCGGGAGAGTAAAAGGATCTCTGGCAGGCCTTGTTGAGATCTCGTAGTCCACACACATACGCCAGTGCCGCTTTTTCTTAAGGACCAGCACCGGATTAGCAAGCCACTCGATGAAACACTTCAATGATAGCCAGCCGCCAGAGCCTCGCTACCTCTTCCCAATGGCCTTGCGCTTCTCTTCATTAAACCGGCGGAGGAACTGTTTCACCGGTTTATACTTAGGATCCACATTATGTGTGCTCACGAGTTCCCCAGACACCGGCATGTCGATGGCTTCCATGCAAAGATATCCGGTTCTCATGGATGAACTCGATGAGCGCGCTTCCTATTTAGGATCCAGTTGGCACCGACAAAGGAATCGCTTGGACGAATCGCCCGCACAAAGTCAACAAGCTTGGTTTCAACTGCCGATTTAAATTTCAGATCCGATTCATGCTCAGAGTAGGCTTCTTCAAAGGGGTCATATCTCACGGATCAACATTGTCCTTATAAAATTTCAACTCTTCCGTGGCATGCATCGCCTCCGCATAAGCCGCATCTCCTTCCTCACATTCCAAAGCGACTCGGCGGCTTCCATGCACCGTTATAGTTCCTTTGTAACCCGCATTTTGAGCTGCAAGTAGATATAACAAGGTCGTGCCATGAACTTAGCATAAGCCGCCGTCCAAACAAGGCATGATATGGGCTCCGGATTTTCACCACTTCAAAAGTTAGCTTTTCGCATCGAATCATGCTCATCTCCAAAGGCCACATCTAGGGCTATCTTGCCGATAGGATAAGCAGATTTGGTTCGCACTACACCATGGAACACCGTATTGACGGTCTCGAGATCTTTATCCGTGAGACCCATGCGACGGAAAGTGTCATAATACAATATATTGATATCGCTTCCTCCATCCATAAGTACCTTAGTAAACTTATAGCCCCCAACCCGGGATCTACCACCAAAGCCACCGACCCGGATTATCAACCCGGGGATGGTCCTTCGCCCATACGATAGGCTGCTCGACTAACGCAAATACCGTGGCAAAGCCGGTTCAACAGAATTTATCGCCTGCTTGTGAAGCTTCCGATCCCGCTTGTCCAAGCTGGTTGTGAAAACATGATATCGCCCGCCATTCAACCGCTTTATTGGCTCGATAGCTCGACTGCCGCTGCTGTCTTGGCTACCTTGATTACTCCGTTATTGAAATTGCCCTGGTTATGCCCTCGAACCGAAGTCTGGCCCCGACCCGCCCATGAAAACCGGATCCCGAACCACCACCGATCCCCGGTCATATCGAAAAGCATCGGAATTTTTGAACTCTTGCATAATATAACAGTCTTTCCAAAGATGATTCGATGGGGATTCTTTCGTCCCATGCTTGGGACAAGGCTGATTCAACAAGTAATTCAAACGGTTTGCACCAGCATTTGGACCCCGATTCGCTTGTTGCTCGCGCCGCAGCTCTCGTCTGCGCGATTAGTGTTGGCTACGAACCGGATTACCATCAGCCTTTGCGCTTGCCCCCGCTTTCCATGACCTGCCGGTTTGAAATGCTGCTGCTTGAGTTGCCATTCTTCTTTCCCTTCCTCGCTTCATCATCGTCGCTTCAGATCCTTGGTACCGCTCGAATCGGCATATTTTACCAAAGCGGTCATGAGGGTTCCCAGATCATTGCAGTAACCGCTTCATACGCCCCAATTTAAGTTTCAGAGGCTCAAACCGCAGCTTGCTTTCCAATGTGATGATCGCCGAGTCAAGATTGATCCGGCCGAGGAGTGCAAAATCTCGACACACGGCGTACTCCAACGGGTTGTCGACTTCTTCTTCCTCGAACGCAAGCCGCCAGTGTCTACTATGGACTTGGGCTGTTTACATGTATCCTTGAAATTCGGATAAACCGGGCCCGTGAATCGACCCCATGAACTCGATAGAATTGGGCGGCAAGCTTTTCAACCAAGCACGGGCTGTGCCTCCATCATCATGGTGAAGTACTTTGCACACGCCGCTTCATCAACATCTAGCATCTCCATGGCCATCTCATAACTTTCAATCCACGCCAGGATAGATCTGCAGCAGTAATTTGGCACCTTGCGCGGGCCCTTAAAATCCTTAGGCGACGCACATTGCGAGAGCGGGATTAAACAGGGCACTCCCAGAGCGGATGCGACTCCTGGACCGGCGAGGGTGGTAGGGCGAACCGGTGTGTGTTGACCCGCATCATCTCAGGCCGCTAACCCGGCCTCCCCGCGTGCTCCGGCCCGATCCACCACCTCCGAGCATTACGAAGCGCCGCCTATCTCGGTGATTGCCTCGCCGCTTCACGGTCCCGCTACATTTGATAGGGCCGGTTCATCCATGCGCGCCAGAGTTCGCTTGACGGGCGAGAGTGAATCCGATCGCGCTGTATGAATACGCTTCTCGCCGGATTAGTGCAGTCCGAGAAGCTCCTTAACCCGCGGTCTCAACCGCCAGGGGAATCTCCTTCGACCGATCGCCCAATCGCAAAGCAGCCGCAACAAGGTTGTCCATAGGGTTAGAGTAATGGCCCGGGCGCTCAGACCGCGGAGGAATCACCGATTTCGCCGCGGGGCTCCATCAGCGCTGTTGGACCGTCGCCCCGCCTCCCGTGCCTCAATCCGCTTACCTCTCTGCCGGGCGGGTTATCGGGTCCGCCCGGGTCTGGAAGAGGTTTCTAGGGTCAAATCTCGATGGCAAAGCGCGATCGCATTTCCGCTTTAACACCTCTCGCGACGCGCCCGTCAAGCATGAGTTTGTAAGCTTGTGCATCTAAAGCGCCCGCTCGCGCTATGCGCGCTCCTTCTTCGCCACTAGATCCGCTGGCTTATGCGGATCTGCGCTTTTCACCTTCGCACTTTCGCTATGAGCCTCCCGACCGCTGGGTTATCCTCCGCCATGAGCGCTGCTAGCGATCAAACAGATTCGACAAAACTTGAACTGGCGGGCGACCGGCCTCCTCCCTCGCTGCCGCCGCTGAACCGGAAAGCATTGCCGCCGCGTTGAAGAAAGGTTTGCGCCCGCGCATCGCCATGAACACACCGATCCGGTTTAGCTGGTTTGGGGGTCCGAATATCGCCACCGCGGAACAGCCCTCGATCATATCATCTCGCAATCGTACAATGACTCGGTCTCTCCCGTCAAGATTCATCACCGAGTAAACGACGGTCTCGCCACTGCGCTCAACCGCATCATACTCCTCCATGGGTGGCTCCAACGAAGACATGCTTCACGGCCGGTTTAGCCCGGGCTGGTCGCGCGCGATGAGCCGTCTCGACGAAGTCGGTGCAGGTGTCCGGCTCAGGTCCAGGCCCTCCGGTCTTGCCGATGAAAACGCAGTATGCCGCCAAGGGGACCCGTATCCATATTCGATTGAATCGCCTCGGGACCCCATCCAAGATCGCCGATGTAGATCCGCCGCGACGACTCTTGGTCATCCGCCCACGACGTAGCCTTCGAGTCCTTTGAGCTTGCCTCCAAGATCGTCAAACCATCGTGCGAGAGCCCCACGGTGGGCGCCTAACCGTCGTGGATTTGTCACGGCAGATGTCCTAGCGTAAGGACTTAGTCGTGGAGCCATCGCTACGGGTCTACTTGCAGGGGTTAAAGCGGACACAAAGACACGAGGGTTTATACTAGTTCGGCCCCTTCGATGAAGGTAAAAGCCTATGTCTAGTTGTGATGGAATTGATGTAGTCTCGATGGCTAGGGAGCAAATAAGCTTCGCCTAGGCTCGAGTTGTCGCTGTCTGTCCCTGAACCGCCGCCGGGTCGTCCTCTTATATACTCGAGTGATGCCCGCCGGTTTGCAGAGTCCCAACCGGTTCATACTCGTATCCCGGTTGGTATCTCTCTATTCCTAACTTACAACACAAGTTATACATCAGGCCGGTTTACGGCTACAAGTTCTAAACCAACTACAGGCCTTGGGCCTTTCCATGATTACACTACCAGCAGAGTTAACCCGGCCCAAGCTTGGCCGGTTTACACCTAGTGGTAATATCCCCAACACCACCCGAGTGGGAGGCTGGCTCACCACTCGGCAGGATTTTGTTTAAACTTAGGCGAGTACTTGGACTGTAGCTAAGCCCCCGAGTGGGAGGCTGGCTGACCACTCGGCAGGATTTTGTTGAACTTAGGCGAGTACTTGGACTGCAGCTAAGCCCCCGAGTGGGAGGCTGGCTCACCACTCGGCAGGATTTTGTTAAACTTAGGCGAAACAGATTCACAGCTAAGCCCCTGAGTGGAAGGCTGGCTCACCACTCGGCAAGGATTTTTTTACAAACTTAGGCGAAACGGATTCGCAGCTAAGCCACCCACTGGGGGACCTTTATGTGAACAAAAGTAACAACAATCACTGGGAAAATTATAACACTATTGTCCTTGAAAAATGAACTATGTAGTACTTTTATTACATCTCATCCGAAAGTGCATACTTAAGTATAAAAGGCGGAGCAGCTCCGCTGCTCCAAGCTTGGGGCTCATCGATCCGGTGCTCGACATTGTAAATACGGTATGTCTGCTGTGGAGAACCTTGGTGATGATGAAGGACCTTCCCAAGTAGGAGCAAGCTTGTGGAGTTTCACGATCCACTCGGAGAACCAAATCTCCTTCCGGAAGGCTCGACTCTTCACGCTTTTTGGCGTGGAAGCGACGCAAGTCCCGCCGATAAATGGTCAATCGGATCAAGGCCATCTCCTTTCTTCTTCTAGAAGGTCGATCGCGGCCCCGCCGGGCTTGCTCGCTTCAGCCGTGTAGAGTTCGACTGGGGTGCTAGAAGGTGTCGCTCGGCAAGATCGCTTCAGCTCAGAGGCCAAGAAGAACGGAGTTCTCCCAATGACCGTTAGGTGTGGTCCTTAATCCCCAAAGCACCGACGGAAGTTCGTCGACCCATGCACCACCAAGGCTTGAGATCGCGCATCAATCGGGGTTTCAACCCTTTGAGAATTAAGCCATTTGCTTGTTCTGCCTGTCCATTCGACTGATGGTGAGCGACCAAAGCATAGTCGACTCGTGTGCCCTGAGATGTGCAGAAGGCTCTGAATTCCTAGGAATCGAAGTTTGACCCATTGTCAGTGATGATGCTGTGTGGAACTCCATATCTGAATATCAACTCCCTGATGAAGCTGATAGCAGTGCCAGCATCGAGATTCTTGATGGGTTTAGCCTCAATCCACTTGGTGAACTTGTCGACTGCTACCAACACATGGGTGAAGCCGCTTCTGCCTGTTCTCAAAGGTCCAACCATATCCAGTCCCCATACAGCGAAAGGCCAGACGAGTGGAATGGTCTTTAAGGCTGAGGCGGGCTTGTGCGACATATTGGAGTAAAATTGGCATCCTTCACACTTGTCGACTATCTCCTTTGCCATTCCATTCGCTCTTGGCCAGTAAAATCCCGCTCGGTATGCTTTGGCCACAATGGTCCGAGAGGACGCATGATGGCCACAGGTCCCCGAGTGGATATCGTCAAGGATTATCCAACCTTCTTCTGGCGTTATACATTTCTGACCAACTCTAGTCGCGCTTTCTCTGTACAACTGTCCCCTTATCACGGTAAAGGCCTTAGATTGGCGGACGATCTGTCGAGCCTCTTCTTCATCCTCTGGGAGCTCTTTCCTTAGTATATACGCGATGTACGATTAATCGTCTAATCGGGAGTGATCACCAATGCTTCCATGATCGTCAACCACCATGGAACTTCAACTTCACGGATCTCGTGACACTTTTAGGCTGCGGAGCTTCTTCGTAAAAGGATCTTATTTAATCGATGGAGTATGGATATGCTCCAAGAACACGCCATCGGGATGGCTTCTCTTGAACCTATCTTCGCCAAATCATTAGCCGCTTGATTCTTCAACGAGGTATATGATGGAGCTCTAACCTTCAAATTTCTTTTTCAAGCTTTCACCGCATTGCAAGATCCAGTCATGGCTGGGCTTCTAACGCCCCACTCCTTCATCACCGATTAACCACCAAATCTGAGTCACCATAAACCATAAGGCGATTGGACGCCGAGTGAAATGGCCATGCGAACCCATACAAAAGTGCCTCAGATTCGCTTCATTATTGAGGAATCAAAGTGGATCCGAGCACATATCCGAGCTTGTCTCCTCGGGGAAACCAATACTACCCCAAAGACCGAACCATTTAACATCTTAGAGCCATCAAAGAACATGGTCCAATGCTCCGAGTGAACTTGAGTCGGCTGTTGTTGTTCGATCCACTCGGCAAGGAAATCTGCTATTGCTCGGGACTTAATGGCTTTTGCCTCAAACTTGATATCAAGGGAAGGAGTTCAATCGCCCATTTCGCCACTCGACCGCTTGCATCTCTCACAGTGTAATCTCTAATAAAGAAGGCCATCGATGATCAGAATGGAATGATCGAGAAATAATGAGCAACCTTCTTCGTGGTCATGTAGATCCCATACACGAAGCTTCGTAATGAGGGTATCTTTGCTTCGATGGGGTTAACACTTGAAAGATAATATATCGGGCGCTGAACTTTGAAGGCTTTCCTTCTTCTTCCCGCCGACCGTAAGTAATCTGATCGACGACTTGTCCTGTGGCTGCAATGTAAAGTAACAGAGGCTTTTGCTGATCGGAGCAGCAAGCACCGCTGGGTGGATAATGAGCTTTTAGTCATTAAATGTCTGATCGACTCGGAGTCCACTCGAACTTGTCCGACTTCTTCATCACCGGTAAAGAGGCAATGCCTTTTCACCGAGGCGAGATGAATCGACTTAACGCGCCAAACATCCAAGAAGCTTCGACATCGTGCACACGCACAAGGCGTTTCATTCGAGTATAGTGCCAACTTTTTCGGTTAGCGCCGATTCCTCGCTCGAAACGAAAACCGAGTAACTTTCCACCAGGAACTCCGAATGTGCACTTTGATGGATTGAGCTTGATATCATATCTCCTGAGATTGGCAAATGTTTCAGCGAGGTCAGTCAGCAGGTCGGAACCCTTTCGTGACTTGACCACAATATCGTCCATGTACGCTTCCATGTTCCGATTGATTTGAGTGAGTAAACACTTCTGAATTATCCTCATAAACGTGGCTCCGGCATTCTTGAGGCCGAATGGCATGGTGACATAGCAGAAGCACCCGAATGGAGTGATGAAAGCTGTTTTGATCTCGTCGGGTCCATACAGACGGATCTGATGGTACCCTGAATAGGCGTCTAAAAAAGAGAACCTCTCACATCCCGCAGTCGAGTCGACAATTTGGTCGATGCGAGGGAGAGGAAAATGATCTTTTGGGCAGGCCCGATTGATATGTTTGAAATCGATGCACATGCGAAGTGACTTGTCCTTCTTGGGGACCATGACAACATTGGCGAGCCACCTGAGTGGTAAACCTCTGATAAACTCGCTGCCAAGAGCCGAGCCACCTCCTCGCTAATGGCCTTTTTCTTCGGACGGCGGACCGTCAAGATGTTCTTTGACAGGTTTTGCTTTTGGGTCGACTCAGAGACGATGCTCACCAGCCCTCGAACACCCGCATGTCAGCAGGCTTCCATGTGAAGATGTCCCAGTTCTCACGGAGGAACTGGATGAGCACTTCATCCTATTTAAAGACGAGCATTGTGGAACTATGAGTCGGAGTAGCATTGGGGTCGGTCGGGTGAATGTGAACGGGTTTCGTCTCACCAGACGACTGGAACGCTGACTCTATGGCGGGCTTCTTGGCCCACAATAAATCACTGGTCTCGATTTTTCGATACTCTTCCAGTTCCACCATCGTTATCCGAGCATCGGCAATCTTTGAGCCCTTCCAAAGCAATCTTTCGCTTTTTCCGATTGCCTGATGGTGATCACACCCTTGGGGCCTGCATCTTCGCTTGAGGTATACGTAACATGGTCGAGCCATGAACCATGCATAAGTCGGCCTGCCCAAAATAGCGTGATAAGCGCCCGTAATCCACGACTTCAAATGTCGCCTTTCTTTGCGTAAAATGCTTCAATCGCCGAAACCACATCTAGAGCTATTTGGCCGAGTGACTCACCTTCTTTCCGTGAATGACTCCATGAAAACTCATGTTGTCGAGCTGAGTCCGACATCGAATGCCCATTCCTTTAGCGCTCCGCGATACAATATATTCAGTCCATCGCCACCATCCATCGTAACCTTAGTCACGAGTGCCTTCGACGATTGGGTCGGCCATCAAAGCTTGCTCTCCTGTGGGTGGCTATGTGTGTTGGATGATCGACCGTCGAATGTAATGGCAGTCTGAGACCATTTTAGATAGCTTGGTGTCGCCGGAGCGACCATATTTACCTCACGGTTGATAACTTTCAATCGACTTTTGCTCTCCACATCAGCAAAAATCATCAGGGTGGAATTGACATGGGGGTATCCTTTGTCACTATCCTCTTTGTCCACAGCCTTATCTGACTCCTCCTTATCCTTGGACTGTTTTCCTTGAAACTGCTGGATTAAGAGCCGGCACTGGCGAGTGGTATGTTTTGGGTAAATGAAGTTACCCTCTTCGTCTTGACTTTCACCTTCTTAGGGTTCCAGGATCCTTTGGGCTTTCCTTTGAACTTGCCTCGAGTCACGGCTGGCTTCTCCAGAGCAGCTGGCTCGCTTTTCGCTTCGCTTTCGATCGAATTTTTCCGATCGACTTGGCTTGTACTTGCCACTCCGAGTCGATCCTCTTCTCGCACCATTGGCGCATTAGGTGGCAATTCCATCATTCAACTCGTGGTCATATCTCCGTCCGACCAAACTTCAAACTTAACTCCTGTTTTTCACGCCTTCCTTGAAGGCACAAACCGCTTGATGATCGACACGCTCGCACCAGATGATGCAATGTGATCCATCTCTCGATGTAATCTCTCGTGGTCTCATTCGACTTTTGCATGCAGACTGCAACTCACTGCCTCGCTGGTCGCTTGCAAGTTCCTCAAATGTCTCCGACGAACACTCTGCAAGGTCTTCCCAAGTGTAAATGCCGCTAGGAGCCAACTCGATTCAACCAGGCCCGCCGAGCCCTCCAACATGAGTGGTAGATGTTTCATGGCCACCTCATCATTGCCACCACCAATCAGACAGCCACTCGGTAGTCCTCAAGCCAAGTATCGGCTTGGACTCACCAATGAACTTACTCACCCCACCGCCAACCTGAAGTTGGGAGGATCACCGCGTCCCGATGGCTCGCTGAAACATTTCGTCCCAAACATGGACTCGGCCTTGGTGGGCGATCTCTGTTGTGGCCTTCTCGATGAGCTCGTTCGGCCGACCAATCCTTGCACGATAATGGATATCGCACAAAGCTCGGTTCCTCGGGTCGACCGAGTTCTCCGCCTAACACCGTGGCCGACGCCGTCATCTTGCTACCGAGGGTGTAAGACCCACCCTTGGGTGAGGAGGGCACTGACGCCGATCATCGCGATCAATCGGTCATCATATCGATCCCGCCGACCTCCACGCCCTCACGCCGCGGAGGCGATCTTGGGCTATGAGCTGAATGGATCAGATTCGCAGCGACGGATCGATCGTGAATCCTATTTGCGGATCGTGACACGCCTAAATTCGATCTCCTCCGCCCGGAGCAAATCTCGGATTCGTGATTGCCTCCGCCACCTCCGACCGAGAGGGCTGAATTGACTCGCTATACGGGCTGCAATGCTAGATTTCAATCGGGTTCGATATACCGAGTTGGTTGCGTAAAGAGTTGACGCCGACCGAGTCGTACTCGCTGCGCCAAGACGTTCGCCGAAAGTGCTTGTTGGAGGTTCTCCAATCGAGTGCGCTCAGCCAAGTTGGCCAAACGCGCATCCTCCAAGGCGCGAGCCTTGGGGGTTTCTCCTACGATGGGAGTATGCAGAGCATCCACATTCTAGCGGGCGAAGGTCTTCCTTTGCGAGAAGTGAGTGGCTCGGGTTGATATTCCTCGTGGACTCGAAAGCGGGTCGCTTCCACCATCCGCCCCGCTGCAAGGGAAAGCCGGGAGGACTATGAGGTCCATTGACCATCAGGACCTCCGCCGCTGGATCACTGCTGTCCCACTTGGATGCTATCTCTATGGAGCCAGTAGACAGATCGAACAGGCCGTAGAGAGATTCGCCGGGCTCGATTGCCGCGACTTGAGTGGTGGCCGATTGGCGAGCCACTGCGTGTCTCACCCACCGCTAAAGCCTCGACCGACCAGAGCGCTTGCGCTGAAGCGAGAGATGGGAGGAGGACGACACAGAGTCGACCGACACGGAGCCGACGGTTGCCTGCAGCAGACGCCGCGACACATGCACGAAGTGCGCCGCCTGCGGACGGAAGCGCCGATGTCGAGTGGAGCCTCCTGAAGCCAAGCGGAGTCATCGGCGATGAACGCGAATGCGCCGAGATGGATCTCGCGGCCCTCGACCAGAACTCCGCCAGAAACCATGATGAAGGTGATCGGAACAATTGCAACCTCTCCAATAAGTCGCTAAGACACCTACCCCATGGTGGGCGCCAACTGTCGTGGTACTAAGACTGACAGTAGAATAGGGGGTAGGTATGGAGAGGCTAGATCCTAGCTATGGAGTAGTTGTATACGCAAGAGTTTTACGAGTTCAGCCCTTCTCTGAGGAAGTAATGTTTCACGCCCTTGAGTCCTGAGGCGGCCGATCGGATTATATGTGTATGGGTTATGGGTGCGAACCCTTCGCCAAATGAGGGTGGTTTATATAGAGTCTGCCAGGACCCAACCAGCCCACGTAGCAGAGGGGTTAAAGTACATTAAGACCAGACGTTACTGGTAATGCCTTACATAAAGTGTCATCATGACCATAAAGACTACTTAATTACAGACTGTTTGGATACAGAGTGGCTCTTGAACTCCTGGTGGTCGAGTGAGTCTTCATAGTCGAGTGTCTTCGAGTTCGTCGAGTGGAATCCTTTCGCGTCGATTGGAAGCGCGCTTCTTCTAAAGACGTTTTGTGAGGAGACTTGGACAGGTTCATGACCCTACCCTAGGTACATGACTTCATCATCATGGTGATCCACCACACGGTGCCTCCGGCAACACCTCCGTCCTGTGTCCCTCCCAGATCCGGTGATCCACCACACGGTGCCTCAACAGCCGCCGTCGGGGCTGCTCTCGATCTGGGATTCCGACATGGCCAGCAGCACCCGCCGCCGCCCGGATCAGGTGAAGACGGCTCCTCCCACTACCCCCATCCCCCCACCCGCCCCACTGAGGCCCTGCCTCGCCGGCTAGCTGCGCGGGTGATAACTGCGAAGCCGCGCCCCGGCCACCGTGGCACCAACCACCGTCTCCCCGCTCCGCCCCTCCCCTGGCCGAGCACCGCATCTGGCCGTGGGCTCGCGGCGAGAACCCACCGGATCCGGCCTCCCAGATGGCTGTGGACTACAACGACCACCGGATCCGGGCCCCCGACGACAGGTTGCTCCTCCACCGTTCACCTACAACGACCACAATGGGGAGGTACCCCCCTACTACGTCGATCTAGTCCCGACGAGGAGCTCCCCCATCCCGTTTCTTCTCCAGCAGGGCGTTGGGCTGGGTCCTCGTCATGGCCTTGCCTGGATCCGATGGGGTTGGGGTGTCCTCGCGTGTCCAGATGACGAGTCTCCGTCAGCGCTCTGAACCTTCTTGGTTTGCTCCATCCAGTGCCCCTTCGGCGCCATGAAGTCCACTACGTGAGCGTAAGCAGCACACCAACACCCCGAGCAGTCCAGCATGTCGGTGCAAGCTGCCGTGCGCACAACATGAACAGCTCATACAGGGTGGACGTGCTGTTCGCCGCCGCCGCTACTGCAGTCCCGCATATGCCATGGAGTAGGTGCACTGCAACACTCACAACTGCACCGCATGAAGATCCTGGGCGAACTGCTCTCCAAGGTGTCCTTCGAAAGCACCGCATTGATGCAGGTATCTCCAACATGCAGTTCCCATTTGGTTCAACTGCAGCTCGGCGGCGTGCGCGTGTTTCGGCAGCTAGTAGCGTTCACTTCGCTAGCCCCTAAAAACATGTTATTTTTCTGTTGTTTTTTTGTGTTATCCGATTTGTGTGTGCTATGTTGGCCCACGAGTGTGCATTCCAGAGTTCCTCTCCTCTGGGCGACATCTATCTTGGATTGAAGACAAGGTTCACTTCGTGTGTGTGTGTGTGCAACTCGGCGCTCAGCACTTGTAGTTAGCTGTTGTGGAATTTGTTGCCGTGGTTCAGTTTTTTCGACCATTCGGTACACTTTGGTCTAAAAATGGTCTACAATGAAGGACTCTTGAGTACACTTCCTTTACAACAGAAATACATTTAAGAAAAAACATGCAAATGTCGTGCACTTTGGTCTACAAAAAGAGTCCACTATAAAGGACATTTTAGCACAGACATTCTAAAACAAAAAAAGCATTTAAAAAATCAGGCAAACACGGTGCACTTTGGTTCTTGAAAAAAGTCCACTATGAAGGACTCTTCAGTACAGTCCATTTCAAACAAAATGTACTTAAAAACATACAAAAAAATGCAGTGCACTTTGGTCTGAAAAAATTCCACCACAAAAGACTTTTTAGTACACACATTTTAAAATAAAAATGCATTTAAAATATCATGCAAATGCAATGCGCTTTGGTCTTGAAAAAAGTCCATTACGAAGCACTTTTCACACAATCCATTTAAAATAAAAATGCATTTAGAAACAATTCAGCTCGCTTCCCCGTCCAATGAAGCTCACTAGCTCTCACCATGCAGCTCAGATGCATTTATAAAAAAAGTTAAAAAAAGGCAAAAAAAAAATGATATGGTTCAATGTTTCACTTAGACTCATGTTGCGTTTCACTTTCCCTCTTGATGTGGTTCACTTGGCCTCATCTCTGCGGTCCACTCTCATTCATAAAAAAGAACTCATCCATAAAAATAAAATAGAAAAAAGAGTACAAGAACCATGCAGCTCGCTTGCCCGTCCGATGCAGTGCGGTTTTCAGTTTGAAGCAGTGCGTCCATGTGTCTGATGCGGTTCACTCGTCGATTTTGATGTCGCGAAAAACAGAGTGTTCGCATTTTCACATTTTTAAAGCTGCTCTTAAATCGTAAGGAATTAGAGAAAGTGTTCTACACGAAAAAGTTGTGTCTCGGCGATATCTTTCCAGCGGCGTAACGTTTGAATCATTTCGACTAGCGGTTTGTAATTATTTCGCGAAAAACGGCCACTGCCACTCATCGTCCGCCACACGATTTTCAAAATTAACTTAAAACTGTAAGTAATCCCAAAAACATTTCAACATATGAAAGTTGCGCCTCATCCATCGCTTTTCAACGGTATATTACATGCCTTGTTTCGACAAACGGTTAAAAAACTGGAGCGAAAACAGTATCAATTTTTTTTGAAAAACAGAATTCCGCTATTTAGTAAATTTGAAACTGCTCTTAAACCGCAACGAATTAGAGAAAATGATAGATATGAAAAAGATGCGCCTCGATGATATCTTTCCAACGATGTATCATTTGCTTCGTTCCGCGGAAGTGTTATCAGAATAGTTATTCTGTAGCAGAATAACTATTCTGATAACACTTCCGCACTGCACGCTCAACGCAAGTGCACGTCATTATTTGAACCAAGTGTGCTGCAGTACTCACACGAGTGAACTTCTCGTCGAAAAAAACTGCTCGCGTTGTTTTTTTGGTACTGTTTTCACTTTAGTTTTTTAACCATTTATCGGAATGAGGCGTGTAATATACCGTTGAAAAGCTATGGATTAGGCACAACATCAACATGTTGAACACTTTTCGAGATTCCACACGGTTTAAGAGCAGTTTTGAAAATGGTGCGGCCCATGACGAGTGGCAGCGAGCGTTTTTTCACAATTTCTTCTAAACCACTCGTCGGAACGAAGCAAATAATACACTGATGGAAAGATATTGTCGAGGCACATCTTTTTCATATCTATCATTATCTCTAATTCGTTACGGTTTAAGAGCAGTTTCAAATTTACTAAATCGCGGAATTCTGTTTTTCAAAAAAATTCAAATTTTTGGTACTGTTTTCGCTGCAGTTTTTTAACCGTTTGTCGAAACGAGGCATGTGATATGCCGTTGGAAAGCAACGGACGAGGCACAACTTTCATATGTAGAAATATTTTTGAGATTCCTTACAGTTTTAAGTTAATTTTGAAAAACATGCGGCTCACAATGAGTGGTAGCAGTCGTTTTTTGCGAAATTTTTACAAACCACTTGTCGAAATGATTCAAACGATACGTTGTTGGAAAGATATCAATGAGGCTCAACTTTTTCATGCATGACACTTTCTCTAATTCCCTACGGTTTAAGAGGAATTTGAAAAATACCGAAATGCGAACAGTCTGTTTTTCGTGACACCAAAATCGATGAGTGGACCGCACTAAACAGAAAACCGCACTGCTTGAGACTAAAAAACGCACTGCATCGGACGACCAAGCGCGCTGCATCTTTTTTAAATGCATTTTTGTTTTAAATGGAGTGTACTGAGAAGTCCTTCGTAGTGGACTTTTTTTAGATCAAAGTGCACCGCATTTTGCATGTTTTTCAAATGCATTTTGTTCTAAATACAGTGTACTGAAAAGTTTTTTGGAGTGGACACACCAGACACATGAACGCATTGCTTCGGACTGAAATCCGCAATTCATCAGACAATGAAGTGAACTTCGTGGTTTCTTTCGTCATTTTTCTTACTTTTTTATGAAACACTAAACACCTTGTGGGTGAGTGCAGTGCACATAAAAAATAAAGTGAACCACAACACAAATCGAAGTGGGCTGTGTGGTTTTTTTGTCGTTTTCAAACTGCTTCTTTATAAATACTTTCGAACTGAATTACCGAGGCTAGTGTACCGCATTTTTTCCAAAATGCCTTTTTGAAGTTTGCATGGTCGAGATTAGAGAACTGCACGATTATTTTTTTTGTTTTACTTTTTTTATGAATGCATCCTAGCCGCTGAGACAAGGCAAGTGTACTGCATCAACGGTTTTCTATAGATTGAACCACAAGCATTTCCTATGCACACACACCGGATTGCAAGCACACCACCAGGAAACTAAAACAATATCATACATATAGACATGTATACTCCCATCACACAACAAAACGAGTGACGTTTCCCAAAAGAAAACCGCACTGCAAGACTACAAATCACTGCAAGTCTCCCTGAAGAAAACTGCACTGCAAGACTACAAACTAAAGAAAACTAAAAAGAACAAATTTTACGCACACGCGCTCCATTTTTTGCAGGGCCATGCTACCAGCCATGCTTGCCAACAGAAGGTAGGTGGCGTCCTCCCCGCTGCTGCTGGCGAAAGTTGCTGCAGCTGCCATGCTGGCTCGCTACTCGTCGTCGGCATCCACCACCACATGTGGACTACGATGCCCATGGAGCAGACTATACTGTCGGCAACGGCAGAGCATGGGTCCGGTGCATGGTAAGTGAGCGAGGTGAATTGCGAGGTGGGGAGCAGAGAACCGCCACGCTCAAGGGACGAAGTCGGAGGGATACCAGAGAGGAGGCTGCTCCTGCAAGAAAAGTGTACTGCTGGGCAGCGTAGATGCGGGAACCTCCAGAGTTGGAGCGGAACCTTGGCCCGAAGCTGCTGCCGCGGTGGTGCCCCCGACCCTTCTGCCCAAACGTGCGTCCTTGTGCCTGTCCTCGAGTAGGGGTGGATCCAGCGGAGAGGAAGAGGGAGAGGACGACCCGGGATCCGACGGTGCTGCCACGGTCGAAGGCCATCAGGCGGGGTCGATCCAGCGGAGATCCAGTGGTGGTCAGGCTGGGACCGCAGTGGATTCGGTGGGGAGGGTGCGGCGGCGCACTGCCATGGGGAGCCCTGGCCGCGCGTGGAGAAGAAGGTGGCTCGGGGGCGCCCTGGCCGCGAGTGGAGGGGCGGCACGGTAGCGGCCTGGGAGTGGTGCTCCAGCGGTGACATTTTGCAGAACGTGGATAGGGGGTGGGCGGGGCGCGGCTGCGACCTGGGTCGTTCTTTGGAGGCGCGGCGAGGCCAGAACCGCCAGGATCTGTCGCCAGGTAGGTGTGTGGGGCGGGGAGGGCCGACCGTGGTGGGGTGTGCCGGTCGTCGCGAGGAAGGTGGGGGTGGCGGGGGAGGATTTGGCTGGACTGGGAGCGAGGTGGGCGCGGGCCTACGAGGGATTGGAGATGGCCGGGGCCGGGAGGGACGTCGAGGTGGCGGAGGGGAGTGAGGAAGAAGGTGGAGGTGGAGCGGCCTGGGGATCTGGCAGGGGAGGTGGGGGCGCAGGGAAGAAGGTGGAGTAGTTGTGGGCGACTGTTTTTTTACGCAGTGTTATCAGAATAAGCCTAGTGTTAGCAGAATAAGGTCTCAAGGGGTGTTATTATATATATATATATATATATATATAGGTAAAATTGTGTCTATCATAGCTTGCCACAGAACTAGTTAAGGCTTGCAAAACATTTAACGGTTTAAAAGTAAGTAAAAATATGAAATAAATAGGGAGCCTCACTCTAATATAATAAGATGATCCAACGGTGTGATTGTAAAATATGCATTTATGTGTCCTCAAAAAAAAACAAGCATTTCAACTCACTACAGGATCAATTTATATTGAAAATTTTGTTCTTTTGTCCAGGACACATGCAGTCATATTTTTTCAATCCTCCGTTGGATCATGTTATATTATAGGTGTGATGGTTCGGTATTTTTTCGAATTTTGAGAACTTATACACCGTCGAAAACCTTAACTAGTTCTCGTGGCAAGCTATTGTAGAAAATCCTACTCCTATATATATATATATATATATATATATATATATATATATAATTGCAACTACAAGTGGGTGTTAGCAAGATCATTTGTGTGTTGCTTTGCGAGTTTTCATTCATTGTCCGAGAAACAGGAAAAAACTTTAAACAGTTCGGCCGCAGGGTGCGACCAGAGGTTAGGCCTTGTTGGTATTTTAATTTCAGGAAATGCATATAGAGTCTGGAAAATAATGAAAATCATTGTTTCACTGTGGCGTGCTCTCACGATCGCATGGAAAAAAATTGGTAAAGTTTGGCACAAGTTTTGGTGCTCGCACCTTCCATACCGCAAGAAGGATCATAGTTTCCAAAAGGAGAGACGCGGCACTCCGGACTCCAAATCGTCAGTTACTACATCGTCCCGCCTAAAAAAAATCATGGTAAACAATCGTGGATATACCCTTGGTTTGATTTTCCAGCCCATTTCAGGTCTCGGCTGCTATATTTAAGTCATTCTTTGCACTTACCTTGCATTTTAGTGCATATAAAGTCAAAACCCCTATTACAACTACATGTGGGTGTTTTAGTTAGGCTATACTTAGGCTACTCATAGTCGAGAGTGTCATATATTCTAGTATCATGCATATATATATATGATACTACCTTTGATTATAGTGCATAGTATAATAGATTAGCATCATATATAGATGATCATATTTATTGCCATGCATGACACAAATTAGCATCGCATTTAACATGATACAGTATCTACCTATATGTTACTCTAACCCTCTTTATCTTATTTAATTCTTTGCCACATCAGCATACTTGCTATTTCCGAGTGCATGATATCGGCTATGATACTACCACTATGGCCAGCCTTATAGTGGGGAGTATCATATACTATAGTATCATGCATATGATACTAGTGTATGATACTACGTACGTACCTTCATAGTGCATAGTATCATAGAGTAGTATCATAGATGACCATATTTATGGCCATGCATGACACAAAGTAGTATAGCATATTTATTATGTTATGGTATCTACCTATGTTACTTCTTTGCCACATCATCATATTTGCTATTCCCGAGTGCATAATACCGGCTATGATACCCCCACTATGGCCACCCTAAGGCTGGTCGTAATGGGAGTATCATAAGCGGTATCATGCATGCCAACTAGACTTTTTGGATGATGTAGTGGCACACAGTTAAGTGAGGAAAGAGAGGGTATGGTATATCATATCATGATACTGTATCATACTAAATGTTGTACTACTTTGTGTCATGCATGGAAATTAATAAGGCAACCTAAGATACGAACTTATGATACTAGGCACGCATTACGGAGGTAGTATCATATACTATAGTATCATATGTGTGATACTAGTATATGATAAGGCTGGTTGTAAGGCCCCTCCCAGTGCTCCACCTTGTACAGGTGCTAAGGCTGCCACCTAGGCAAAACACTTAAATGGAAGAATCCCACCAATGCATGAAGAACTTTAGTTGCAAAATCATTAAATGAAGGATACTTAGCACCAACAAGTTAAGCACGTATGCATTGTGGTCTTTAGTTGCTAAAGTATTTAATATGCTTAGCACCTCATGTAAGCACCAATGCATTGGAAGCAGCCTAAGACTAGCCAAAGTGGAGAGTAACATACACATATCCCTAG
Organism: Aegilops speltoides; assembly: GCA_021437245.1. Lineage (NCBI taxonomy): Eukaryota > Viridiplantae > Streptophyta > Magnoliopsida > Poales > Poaceae > Aegilops > Aegilops speltoides. The sequence continues at coordinate 384,514,687 of CM038143.1, forward strand.
ACTATGTTACTACCTTCATAGTGGATGGTAACATAAGTATGGTGTCATGCAAAGGTTCATTTATTAGGCTATAGACTCATATTGCATTGGGACATGTGATGTTACAGTAACTAGCTAGGTTACTCAAACTACCTCTCTCCTCATTAATTCATTGTCACATAAGAAAATTTGTTGAGTTGGACTCGATGTTACTGCTAAAGTTAATCCCACTGTGGCTAGTCTAATGGGGAGTAGCATGCATATGATACTATAGTATATGATGTTGCCTCCGTAATGCGCGCATAGTATCATAAGTTAGTATCATGTAGTATTTTATTTATTGTCATGCATGACACATAGTAGCATAGCATTTATTATGATACAGTATCATGATATGATACTTAACCCTCTCTTTCTTCAATTAATTCTATGACAGCTCATCAAAATAGCCTAGTTGGCATGCATGATACTAGCTATGATACTCCCATTACGATCAGCCTAGCAAAGAAGGTGTACAAATCATTTGTGCGTCGCTTTGTGATGTCTACTACACAACCTTCTTCTTGTAGACGTTGTTGGGCCTCCAAGTGCAGAGGTTTCTAGGACAGTAGAAAATTTCCCTCAAGTGGATGACCTGAGGTTTATCAATCCGTGGGAGGCGTAGGATGAAGATGGTCTCTCTCAAACAACCCTGCAACCAAATAACAAAGAGTCTCTTGTGTCCCCAACACACCCAATACAATGGTATATTGTACAGGTGCACTAGTTCGGCGAAGAGATGGTGATACAAGTGCAATAAGGATGGTAGATATGGGTATTTGTAATCTGAAAATATAAAAACAGCAAGGTAGCAAGCGATAAAAGTGAGCAGAAACGGTATTGCAATGCTTTGAAACAAGGCCTAGGGTTCATACTTTCACTAGTGCAAGTTCTCTCAACAATGATAACATAATTAGATCATATAACAATCCTCAACATGCAACAAAGAGTCACTCCAAAGTCACTAATAGAGGAGAACAAACGAAGAGATTATTGTAAGGTACAAAACCACCTCAAAGTTATCCTTTCCGATCAATCCATTGGGCTATTCCTATAAGTGCCACAAACAGCCCTAGAGTTCATAGTAAAATAACACCTTAAGATACACATCAACCAAAACCCTAATGTCACCTAGATACTCTAATGTCACCTCAAGTATCCGCGGGTATGATTATACAATATGCATCATACAATCTCAGATTCATCTATTCAACCAACACAAAGAACTTCTGATGTAGGGTGGAACCCTATAGCGTCGATCTTTCACGTTTGGAGTGGGATCCCTCGAAGAACACGATGAACACGCGGAAGAACGGGGAGAAATCACAAGGGGAAACACTCAAGAACAAGTCCAAATCACACATCCACCAGACAATCAAACACACAAGATCACAAGGTACATGAACAACAAAGGGAAAGATACAAGGTAAGGTTCATCTCCAAGAGGAGGTCTTGATGATATCCTAGATGGATCTTCCCACAAGGGGGGTCTTGATGATATCCCATGGATCTTCTCCTAGATGGAGGTCTTGGCCTCCAATGGAGTAGTGGTCTCTCTCTCAAGAGTAGAGACAGTAGGAGCAAAGCTCACCTAAGAATGAGCTATCACTTTGCTAACCCTAGAAAGGAGGTGGAGGAGGTCTATTTATAGCCCAAAGGCGAAGGGGTGTTAGGGGTGAAGGGTACACGGCTTCGCCCAAGTCACGACGCAGCGGGTCCGGATGATCCGGATGGTGGCCCGGATGATCCGGTGTCGGGTCCGGATGATCCGGCGACCGTCCGGATGATCCGGCCGAAAGCGTAATCTGTTGTCTTCGGCACGTTAGCGGATCGTCCGGAGGTCGTCCGGATTGTCCGGCTCGGTCCGGATCGTCCGGTGGGCGTCCGGATGATCCGGCAACCCAGTCTTCTTCTCCTTTCTTCCGTCTTTCTTCCACGCTTCCCTCGCGGATGGTGTAGTCGTTCCTTGGCGCTTGCACTCCTCCTTGACATCCGCCAAGCTCGACAATACCTATGCATGCACACGTAAGGAGTGTCAAGTAGTATACCATCCTCGAGAGTGTCAAGTGAGTACGTAAAGGAGATGATTCACCTTTGTGTATGTGAAGTAGATGTCGACGTGTCACTTGCCAAATGGGCTCTTGACGTGGTGATGTCCGTAGGATGCTCCGCATCATCCCTCCCCTTGGGAAAGATCCGACCTCGGATCAAATCCAAATCACCATGGGAAAGAGATGATGTCATCGTAGAAGTGGACGATCACCAAGCATTCGTCATCTTGTAGTTCCAAATGGGCACTCTCCAATGTCGCACCGCCTTGTAATTCCTTCAAAAGTAGCAAAGATAACAAGCACTTGGAAAAACAAATGTGGTTGTCGTAAGAGCAAAACCAAGCATTCAAGAGGTGATTCACCCAACAAGTGTTGTCATCAAGCATAGCATATGGTTTGACAAAGAAGTGTGTCATGGCATTTGAGCATATAAATTGAGCACAATCAAGTACATCATGGGAACAAGCATGTAAATGGGAGGTCAAGATGCAAATATATGTGATAAGTGAACAAGCATCTACCTCAAGGTCTTAGCAAGCATGCATAAAGAGCTCAATGAACGGTCTATGGTAGGCATAAGAGTCATTCACAACACCAAATATAGTGAAATGTCTAAACACATGGGGCAAGTGCAAGACAATCCAAGCATAACGTGCATAGGGTGTAGTGAAGATATCGTGGCACTCAACACAAAGGAAAGAGCAATTGTTCAACATGTGTGAGGCATGAGCATATATGTCATCAACCCAAGAAAGCAAGTAGTGGAACATGGGTGATGCAATATAGTGAGCATTCATAGCTATCAAATCAAGCAAGCTAGTAGTGCGAAGATGCAACATACTAGGAGGAATCATGGCAAACATGTCATTGGTGCAAATAGTGGGCATGAATAATTCACAAGTCATAGCACAAGCATGAAAGCAAGATATGAGTACAATATCATGAATGTATTGGCGAGAGGCCATATGTGAATAGCAATGGGTCATCATGACTCTCCCAACACAACAAGCATCAATAGAATGGGGCACATGATAAACATGGCAAAAGCAACAAGGATCTCCACCAAGCATGCAAATACACATAGGAATATCATAATGGAGAATCATGGGTAGATGCAAACAAGGGTCACAATTGCATGGCAAAGGCATAGAAGCAAGCATAGCGTGCAAAGTGAACACGGTAAAATGAGCATAATGTGAGAAGTGGTCAATGGCCCATAGCCGTGTGAGAGCCAAGTAGAGGAGTTGCGCGTAGTCCTTGCGCGAAGGGGACGTTGTTAAGGATAGTCCATTGGATCCCAAAGCATCGTTGCTCTCAAGAGCTCGTTTTGTCAACTCGTGGGATTGCGAGGTTGACAAGTCCCGCAATTTTTGCATATTATCATGCCATGTTCATCATGTTGTATCTCTACATCTGTAGCTCCGTTTCGTGCGTGTAATATGTCAAATTGTTCGTCTCAACGAGTAATTCATTTCATTTCATTGCATCATTTTCATTTGAGCTCATCTTGATGCCCGAAATGCTGTTGGAAGAGTGCATGTTGATGTTAATCATTAAACTGTTATAACTTGCTCATTTGTCATTTTTGCCATGATTGATGTGTGCATCCTATGAGGTTGATGTCTACATGTGTTTTGGTCTATGCCATGCCATCTTTCCAGGGGTGTATGCCATGTATTTTTGTGATCAATGTGGTGACTAGCACAAGCATGCAAACTAGGCTTCGTGATATTGCTGATTTTGGTCCCTGTTCTGCTGTTATTTTGATGCCATATAAACTTGATGCTACAGAGAGATCCATGCATATTTTGAGACAGTTCAGTAAGGGTGTTTTGAACATATGGTTATTGTCTATCCATTAATGCCCTTGTTTGCAATTATGGAGTAGTCTAGCATGCCATTTGAGTGCTCTACTTTTGCTTCAAAATGTTTCCTGGCAGATTGTTTACTTGTTATTCAATTTAGCCAAGGTTGCTATAGTTGATCCTTGCATGCTATGGACTTGTTCTTGACTGGTTTTGTTTCAAAAAAATGTCTTCTTGATGATGCTATGCTTATCTTGTCATGCAATGACTTGTGGTGAGTGAATCGAGCTTGTTAAGGAGAGTACTTGTCGTTGTTGTTTTGCTAGATGATTCTTATATTTTGTTGCTATGTTAACATGTTGCTACTAATCATTCTATGCATAATCTGGAGATGTTCTATAAACATGTTTTGATCTACATGTTATGCCCTATTCATACATGCCCCTGGTTGCATTTATAGCTTGCCGTAGATTGTTCATATCTTGCTCCAAAGTTGCTTGATAATGTTGCTATCAGGCTGTTAACATTAAGTTCACTAGTTCCCATGTGTTTTGCTAGTGTTCCATGCATCCTATGACCTTGCTATTACCATGCTTAGCTTCATAAACATGCCTTCTTACTGTTGGTTGCCTTTCCATGCCATGTATTTCTCTGTAGTGAGTGGTTCAAGCTCACCAACATGCCTACTTATTGTTGTTCGTGCCATGTTTGAATCTGTCATATAACTTGCCATGTTACATGGGTGCCATCTTATCTTCTGATCCTTTTTGGCTCATGGTCAGTAAGGGACTTTTGATTGTAGATTCATGCCATGCCTTTGTTTGCCATGATATGTTCCTGTAACATGTTGTTTGATAGCTCTAAACATTGCAACCTGATGTTATTTCTGCTAAAGTCTGAAACTGTTATTATTTGCAATCTTACCATGTCTTTTTGAGCATGTTCTAGTGATTTCTGGAGATAGCTTAGTGTTCATGTTTTGTAGTGCTTTACCTGTACTTCATGGTCATGCCTGTTGTTATTATGTTGGGGGTGCTGTAGCTTATTGTTTTGATGCTTGCAATATGCCTAGTTGCTGTTTTGGACAGATTGTTGTTATGACTTGTATAGAGTGCATGTGTTGCACCGTTGCTCCGTTTTGAGCGTGCTCTATATGAAACTTGCTTGATTTTGCATGTAGTTTCATATTATCATGTTGCATCCTTGTTTTGAGGTGTTTGCTTGATGTTTGTATGCATTTTGCATCAATGCCATGTTTAACTTGTTTTGCTCATATCTTCTAGGCCGTAGCTCCGAATCTAATGAACTTTATATGTAGTTTGACTAGAATTTCGTGTAGATCATCTTGGTGCATCTTAACTTGCTGTTTAACAACTTGAACATAATGTTTATTCAGTTCTGGACTAATTTCGAAATTTGCATATGAGGACTTACCGGAATTGTTATATGTTGTTTCCGGCCTCATTTAAACTTGCCTTGATGTGTGCTCTTGTTTGCACCATCTCTTGCCATGAGTAGCTTCATGTAGCTTGGTCATGCATCATGCTTGTTGTGCATCATGCCTTGTTCATGTGTGGTGTGTTTACCTATGTTGTATGCTTCTTCGATCAGGGGATAGGTTCCAGGTCGGCAGCCTGGGCTAGCAGGGTGGATGTCGTTTGAGTTTCTGTTTGTGTTTCATCCGTAGTCGGATGGTGCTCTTATGTAAGATGATGTTGTATTCGTGTGGCATTGTATGCCTTTTGGATGTATCCCCACTATTATGTAATGTTGATGTAATGATATCCACCTTGCAAAAGCGTCTTCAAGATGCGCTTCTATCCTTGGTGGGACCTTCGAGTTCCTTTAGGATAGGGTCGCATCTTGGGCGTGACAAGTTGGTATCAGAGCCTCGACCGACCTTAGGAGCCCCTCGATTGATCGTGTAGTTTGGCCGCTGTCGAGTCTAGAAGAAAACTGTTTTCGGAGTCTAGTTATATCGGAGAGTAGGAATTCTTTTTACTCCTCAGCCCCCTTCGTCGCTCTGGTGAGGAATCTTGACGTAGATGTTTTGAACTACTCCTCTTCCTCTTCAAATTTTCTTTAGGTTCACGCAGTTGGTTTTCCGGTAGTTGTTCCTCAGCTCTTTTACCCGATGCATTTCTCGTCAAGTTGACTCGAGTCTCTTCATCCTTGTGTTCAATCCTCAGTTGTTTTCTTTTCCCACCCGCCCTCCCTTTTTCATCTCGGAACCGGAGTCCATAATCGAGTATCCTTCCTACTCGTGCGAAGTCTTTGCTTTCTTTCCTCAATTATTTCAACCGGTGATTTCTCTTCAAGATATTCGTTGGTTCCCCCTTCCAAGTTGCCTTTGTTTTCCCGCCCTCCCACCCTCTTCTTCCCGGAACCTATGTTTTTTTTTCGAGCATCAATTTCATTCGTGCGGAGCCTTTTAAGTCTTCCCTCAATTATTTCAACCGGTGAATTCTCGCCTCGTTCGTCATTCTTCATCTCTTTTTTTCTTTTTTGGTGGATTCAATTCAAGTTTTTCGGTGTTGATCATATTCTTTTCCTCGGATCAAGTGTTTTCCCTGCTCGTTCACCTCTCGCCAGTTTATCATTCCGGAGTTCGGAAGACATCTCAGGAGATTCATCGGTGTTCCAATTAATTCGAGGTTGTCACCTCATTCAAATATTTCAATTGTTCCGGCGCATCACCTATCTCTTCAACAATCTTTTCCAACGGTGTTTTCTTTTAGTGGGCCCTAACCCACAGGTCTTTTCCCAGGATCTTACCTGACTCTTTTCTTTTCCCCGGAGTTATTCTCAATTCTTTTCAAGTTTGACGTAAGAATGGATCCCATCAGTCACATGCCTTATCCAAGATCTCGTTCAAACTTTTTTCATTGTTGGCTCAACCTCTTCGTTTTCATTCTCCCGGAGTAGCTCAGTAATTTTGGTGGTGTTTCTCGTCGTCATTTGAAGATCGAAGAAGAGTTTTTCCTCTAAATCTTGCCCGTTCTCTCGGAGATTCGCGGTGCTAGCTCGATGTTATCCTATCAAATTGTTTCAAGTCATGCAAATTCTTTTCATTCATCCGGAGCGTTTCAGGAGTGCTTTCCCTCTCGATCATCCGGAGGCCATCTTTTCAGAAGATTTCTTCATTCTAAGTTTTCAGATCCGTTCTCCAATTATTCTATATCTGTGCCCTTTCGTTCGTCTCATTATTCTTCAGGTGCTTCGTTCAAGTGTTCTTTAATCAGCTCATGATCTCTTTGTTCTTTTGCATCTAAATTCCCTCTAGGTTATTGGTTCTTCTAATTCTTCCCGGTGATTCATTCGCGTTCGTCAGTCATTTTCGAATTTTCTTACGGTGGTTCGTTCAAGGTCCTTTTCCTTGTTTATCATCTTAATCCAATCATTCTTTTCAATCCCGACGGTGGTTCATTGAAGACCTTCTCAAGTTTGCGATATGTCACTTCTCAATTCTCTTTCAAGAAGAATAAGTAGTATGAAAAATCCATGGCTTGTCATCAATTTAATTTGATGAAGGATAAGCATACAGTAAATCTTATTCTTATTTCTTCCAAGTGATTAATCCCTTCCTTCGGAGTTTGTTCTTGATGAATAAATTCTATTTCCAAGTGTTTTCATCTTTTCTTTTCCGGAGTTCAATTTTCCTCGGCCATTTCGTCGGAACCTCCATCTAAGTCATCGCAAGCTTTAGTCTTATTCTTTTCATCCTTTAATTCTATCTCATCATCCTTTTGTTTACCGGAGTTCTTCATGGTGGTTCTTCATAATTTAATTCATTCTTCAAGAGTTCATCAAGTATCATTCCATCCTCTCTAGCTCGTGTTCTATTCCCCCATGTTTCAGCCGAAGTGCTTCCTAAATCGTTTGAGTCTTATTCGTTTCTTTTCTCATTCTAACCAGTCCAGTTAGAACGAGTGATTTCATAGTCTATCTGATTCCGTGAGTTTTTGATTCTCGTCATTCTCGTTGTTCCTCTCTTCTTCTCGAGTGCTCACGATTCTTTGCTTCTTCTCTTGAGTTTTTGTTTCACCTCATCCCTTTTTCCCGTCCGTCTCGGTCCTAAGATCTCGGGACGAGATCTCTTGTTAGTGGAGGAGTGTTGTAACGCCCCGGATTCGATGCGCCAGGTGCCCGCCAGTTATTCGCCGTTGTTGCCATGTCATTTGCTTGCGTGTTGCACTTTGCCATGTCATCATCTGCATTTCATATCATATCATCTTGTGCATTTCATTTTGCATACGTGTTCGTCTCATGCATCCGAGCTTTTTCCCCGTTGTCCGTTTTGCAATCCGGCGCTCCTATGTCCTCCGGCGTTCCCCTTTTGCCTCTTTTTGTGAGCGGCTATTAAAATTTCTCGGAATGGCCCGAGGTTTGCCAAACGGCCTTGGTATAGCACCGGTAGACCGCCTGTCAAGTTTTGTGCCATTTGGAGGTCGTTTGATACTCCAACGGTTAACCGGGTAACCGTAAGGCCCTCTTTTGTTTGCAGCCCAACACCCCTTCCAAAGTGGCCCAAAACCCATCTAACTCCCCTATATGCTCTCGGTCGTTCGATCACGATCGCGTGGCCGAAAACCGCTCCTCATTTGGACTCTCCTAGCTCCCTCTATCTATATATATGCCTCCCCCTTCCAAATTCGCGGATGAAATTCCACCCTAACCCTAGCCTCTTCCCCGCGCCAGGCCGTGCTCCCTGCCCGGCCGGCGCCTCCAGGCTCACGCCTGCGTCTCCCTGAGCTGAGCCGCCGCGCCCGGCGCCTCTGGCCGTCGTCCGGAGCTCTCCGGCCCGGCCTCCTCTCAGATCTCCCGGGACGCCCAGAGCTCCTCCTCCGGCCGGAGCTCCCTCCGCCAGCCCGGATCTAGCGCCCCCGGCCTCCTCCGTCCTTCTCCGGTCCGCTCCGGCCGCCGCGCGCCCCAACTCCGGCGAACTCCGGCGAGATCCATCGATGGGTGGATCAGATCCACCCATCCCACCATCCAAACACACCCCGAGCCCCGGATCCCTCCGTCCCGGGTCCTCCCCGTCGACGTATTTCGCGAGGTGAAAAACGACCAAGTCCCGCAATTTTTGCATATTATCATGCCATGTTCATCATGCTGTATCTCTGCATCTGTAGCTTCGTTTCGTGCGTGTAATATGTCAAATTGTTCGCCTCAACGAGTAATTCATTTCATTCCATTGCATCATTTTCATTTGAGCTCATCTGGAAGCCCGAAATGCTGTTGGAAGAGTGCATGTTGATGTTAATCTGCTGAAACTGTTATAACTTGCTCATTTGTCATTTTTGCCATGATTGATCTGTGCATCCTATGAGGTTGATGTCTACATGTGTTTTGATCTATGCCATGCCATCTTTCCAGGGGTGTATGCCATGTATTTTTGTGATCAATGTGGTGACTAGCACAAGCATGCAAACTAGGCTTCGTGATATTGCTGATTTTGGTCCCTGTTCTGCTGTTATTTTGATGCCATATAAACTTGATGCTACAGAGAGATCCATGCATATTTTGAGACACTTCAGTAAGGGTGTTTTGAACATATGGTTATTGTCTATCCATTAATGCCCTTGTTTGCAATTATGGAGTAGTCTAGCATGCCATTTGAGTGCTCTACTTTTGCTTCAAAATGTTTCCTGGCAGATTGTTTACTTCTTATTCAATTTAGCCAAGGTTGCTATAGTTGATCCTTGCATGCTATGGACTTGTTCTTGACTGGTTTTGTTTCAAAAAAATGTCTTCTTGATGATGCTATGCTTATCTTGTCATGCAATGACTTGTGGTGAGTGAATCGAGCTTGTTAAGGAGAGTACTTGCTGTTGCTGTTTTGCTAGACAGATTCTGTTATATTTTGTTGCTATGTTAACATGTTGCTACTAATCATTCTATGCATAATCTGGAGATGTTCTATAAACATGTTTTGATCTACATGTTATGCCCTATTCATACATGCCCCTGGTTGCATTTATAGCTTGCTGTAGATTGTTCATATCTTGCTCCAAAGTTGCTTGATAATGTTGCTATCAGCCTGTTAACATTAAGTTCACTAGTTCCCATGTGTTTTGCTAGTGTTCCATGCATCCTATGACCTTGCTATTACCATGCTTAGCTTCATAAACATGCCTTCTTACTGTTGGTTGCCTTGCCATGCCATGTATTTCTCTGTAGTGAGTGGTTCAAGCTCACCAACATGCCTACTTATTGTTGTTCGTGCCATGTTTGAATCTGTCATATAACTTGCCATGTTACATGGGTGCCATCTTATCTTCTGATCCTTTTTGGCTCATGGTCAGTAAGGGACTTTTGATCTATGCAATTAGTAGATTCATGCCATGCCTTTGTTTGCCATGATATGTTCCTGTAACATGTTGTTTGATAGCTCTAAACATTGCAACCTGATGTTATTTCTGCTAAAGTCTGAAACTGTTATTATTTGCAATCTTACCATGTCTTTTTGAGCATGTTCTAGTGATTTCTGGAGATAGCTCAGTGTTCATGTTTTGTAGTGCTTTACCTGTACTTCATGGTCATGCCTGTTGTTATTATGTTGGGGGTGCTGTAGCTTATTGTTTTGATGCTTGCAATATGCCTAGTTGCTGTTTTGGACAGATTGTTGTTATGACTTGTATAGAGTGCATGTGTTGCACCGTTGCTCCGTTTTGAGCGTGCTCTATATGAAACTTGCTTGATTTTGCATGTAGTTTCATATTATCATGTTGCATCCTTGTTTTGAGGTGTTTGCTTGATGTTTGTATGCATTTTGCATCAATGCCATGTTTAACTTGTTTTGCTCATATCTTCTAGGCCGTAGCTCCGAATCTAATGAACTTTATATGTAGTTTGACTAGAATTTCGTGTAGATCATCTTGGTGCATCTTAACTTGCTGTTTAACAACTTGAACATAATGTTTATTCAGTTCTGGACTAATTTCGAAATTTGCATATGAGGACTTACGGAATTGTTATATGTTGTTTCCGGCCTCATTTAAACTTGCCTTGATGTGTGCTCTTGTTTGCACCATCTCTTGCCATGAGTAGCTTCATGTAGCTTGGTCATGCATCATGCTTGTTGTGCATCATGCCTTGTTCATGTGTGGTGTGTTTACCTATGTTGTATGCTTCTTCGATCAGGGATAGGTTCTGTGTCGGCACTGGCTAGGTGGTGGATGTCGTTTGAGTTTTGTTTGTGTTTCATCCGTAGTCGGATGGTGCTCTTATGTAAGATGATGTTGTATTCGTGTGGCATTGTATGCCTTTTGGATGTATCCCCACTATTATGTAATGTTGATGTAATGATATCCACCTTGCAAAAGCATCTTCAAGATGCGCTTCTATCCTTGGTGGGACCTTCAAGTTCCTTTAGGATAGGGTCGCATCTTGGGCGTGACAGGTAGAAACATCATAAGATCCAACCATAGTAGCAAAGCTCGTGGTACATCAAGATCGTGCCAAACAAGAACACGAGAGGGAGAGATCAAACACATAGCTACTGGTACATACCCTCAGCCCCGAGGGTGAACTTCTCCCTCCTCATCATGGAGAGTGCCGGGATGATGAAGATGGCCACCGGTGACGATTCCCCCCTCCGGCAGGGTGCCGGAACAGGGTCCCGATTGTTTTTTGGTGGCTACAGAGGCTTGCGGCGACGGAACTCCCGATCTAGGTTAAGTTCTGGAAGTTTGGGGATTTATAGGAGATGTTGGCGTTGTGAACAAGTCATGGGGCCCCACATGGACTCCACGAGGCAGGGGGCGCCCTCCACCCTCATGGGGCCCACGGGACTCCCCTCCGGTAATTCTTCGTTCCAATATTTTTTATATTTTCCAGAAAAAAGCTATGTTGATTTTCAGCGCATTCCGAGAACTTCTATTTCTGCACAAAAACAACACCACGGTAGTTCTGCTGAAAACAGCGTCAGTCCGGGTTAGTTCTAACCAAATCATACCAAAATCATGTAAAAATATTATAAACATGGCATGAATACATCAAAAAATTATAGATACGTTGGAGACGTATCAAGCATCCCCAAGCTTAATTCCTGCTCATCCTCGAGTAGGTAAATGGTAAAAATAGAATTTTTGATGTGGAATGCTACCTAACATATTTATCAATGTAATCTTCTTTATTGTGGCAAGAATATTTAGATCCATAAGATTCAAAACAAAAGTTTAATATTGACATAAAAACAATAATACTTCAACCATACTAATAAAGCAATCATGTCTTCTCAAAATAACATGGCCAAAGAAAGCTATCCCTACAAAATCATATAGTCTGGCTATGCTCTATCTTCATCACACAAAATATTTAAATCATGCACAACCCCGATGACAAGCCAAGCAATTGTTTCATACTTTTGATGTTCTCAAACTTTTTCAACTTTCACGCAATACATGAGCATGCGCCATGGATATAGCACTATAGGTGGAATAGAATTGTGGTTGTGGAGAAGACAAAACAGAGAAGATAGTCTCACATCAACTAGGCGTGTCAACGGGCTATGGAGATGCCCATCAATAGATATCAATGTGAGTGAGTAGGGATTGCCATGCAACGGATGCACTAGAGCTATAAGTGTATGAAAGCTCAAAAAGAAACTAAGTGGGTGTGCATCCAACTTGCTTGCTCATGAAGACCTAGGGCATTTGAGGAAGCCCATCGTTGGATTATACAAGCCAAGTTCTATAATGAAAAATTCCCACTAGTATCGTTGGATTATACAAGCCAAGTTCTATAATGAAAAATTCCCACTAGTATATGAAAGTGACAACATAGGAGACTCTCTATCACGAAGATCATGGTGCTACTTTGAAGCACAAGTGGATAGTAGCATTGCCCCTTCTCTCTTTTTCTCTCATTTTTTTTGTTTTTTGGACCTTCTCTTTTTTATGGCCTCTTTTTTCTCTTTTTTTATTTTTTGTTTGGAGTCTCATCCCGACTTGTGGGGGAATCATAGTCTCCATCATCCTTTCCTCACATGGAACAATGCTCTAATAATGATGACCATCACACTTTTATTTACTTACAACTCAAGAATTACAACTCGATACTTAGAACAAAATATGACTCTATATGAATGCCTCCGGTGGTGTACCGGGATGTGCAATGAATCAAGAGCGACATGTATGAAAGAATTATGAAGGTGGCTTTGCCACAAATACGATGTCAACCACATGATCATGCAAAGCAATATGACAATGATGAAGCGTGTCATAATAAACGAAACGGTGGAAAGTTGCATGACAATATATCTCGGAATGGCTATGGAAATGCCATAATAGGTAGGTATGGTAGCTGTTTTGAGGAAGGTATATGGTGGGTGTATGGTACCGGCGAAAGTTGAGCGGCACGAGAGAGGCTAGCAATGGTGGAAGGGTGAGAGTGCGTATAATACATGGACTCAACATTAGTCATAAGATCTCACATACTTATTGCAAAATTCTATTGGTTATCGAAACGAAGTACTACACGCATGCTCCTAGGGGGATAGATTGGTAGGAAAAGACCATCGCTCGTCCCCGACCGCTACTCATAAGGAAGACAATCAAAAAATAAATCATGCTCCGACTTCATCACATAACGGTTCACCATACGTGCATGCTACGGGAATCACAAAATTTAACACAAGTATCTCTCAACTTCACAACTACTCAACTGGCATGACTCTAATATCACCATCTTCATATCTCAAAACAATCATAAGGAATCAAACTTCTCATAGTATTCAATGCACTTTATATGAATTTTTTTATTATATCCCTCTTGGATACCCATCATATTAGGGCTAGTTTTATAACCCAAGAGAATTACCATTCTGTTTAAGAATCTCAACACAATATAATTGAAGCATGAGAGTTCATCTATTTCTTCAAAATAAAACCACCGTCGTGCTCTAAAAAGATATAAGTGAAGCACCAGAGCAAATGACAAACTACTCCAAAAGATATAAGTGAAGATCAATGAGTAGTCAAATAATTATGTAACTATGTGAAGACTCTCTAACATTTAAGAATTTCAGATCTTGGGATTTTATTCAAACAGCAAGCAGAACAAAATAAAATAAAATGATGCTCCAAGCAAAACACATATCATGTGGTGAATAAAAATATAGCTCCAAGTAAGGTTACCGATGAACGAAGACGAAAAAGGGGATGCCATCCGGGGCATCCCCAAGCTTAGGCTCTTGGTTGTCCTTGAATATTACCTTGGGGTGCCTTGGGAATCCCCAAGCTTAGGCTCTTGCCACTCCTTATTCCATAGTCCATCGAATCTTTACCCAAAACTTGAAAACTTCACAACACAAAACTTAAAAGAAAACTCGTAAGCTCCGTTAGTATAAGAAAATAAATCATTACTTAGGTACTGTTGTGAACTCATTATAAATTCATATTGGTGTAATATCTACTGTATTCCAACTTCTCTATGGTCCATACCCTCCGATACTACTCATAGATTCATCAAAATAAGCAAACAACACATAGAAAACAGAATCTGTCAAAAACGGAACAGTCTGTAGTAATCTGTAACTCTCAAATACTTCTGTAACTCCAAAAATCCATACAAATTCGGAAAACCTGAGTAATTTGTTTACCAATCCATAGTAGAAAGAATCAGATCAAAATCACGTTTATGTGAATTATAAAAACTAATTTACTGAGCATAGAAGTTTCTGATTTTCAGCGGGATCAACACAACTATCACCGTAAGCTATCCTAAAGGTCTTACTTCGCACTTTATTAAAACAAAAGCTATAAAACATGATTACTACAGTATCTTAATCATGTGAACACAAAAAAACATTAAGGGTAAATATTGGGTTGTCCCCCAACAAGCACTTTTCTTTAATGACTTTTTAGCTAGGCATGATGATTTCAATGATGTTCACATAAAAGATAAGAATTGAAACGCAAAGAGAGCATCATGAAGAATATGACTAGCACATTTAAGTCTAACCCACTTCCTATGCATAGGGATTTTGTGAGCAAACAACTTATGGTAATAAGAATCAACTAGCATAGGAAAGCAAAACAAGCACACCTTCAAGATTTTCAACACATAGAAAGGAAACTTGATATTATTGCAATTCCTACAAGCATATATTCCTCCGTCATAATAATTTTCAGTAGAATCATGAATGAATTCAACAATATAACTATCACATAAAGCACTCTTTTCATGATGCATAAGCATAGAATTTTTATTACTCTCCACATAAGCAAATTTCTTCTCATGAATAGTAGTGGGAGTAAACTCAACAAAATAACTATCATGTGAGGCATAATCCAATTGAAAATTAAAATCAAGATGACAAGTTTCATGGTTATCATTATTCTTTATAGCATACATGTCATCACAATAATCATCATAGATAGCAACTTTGTTCTCATAATCAATTGGAACCTCTTCTGAAATAGTGGATTCATCACTAAATAAAGTCATGACCTCTCCAAATCCACTTTCATAATTATCACAATAAGATTGAACACCCTCCAAAATAGTGGGATCATTACTTCCTAAAGTTGACACTCTTCCAAATCCACTTTCATAAATATAATCATCATAAATAGGAGGCATGCAATCATCACAATAAACTTGCTCATCAAAACTTGGGGGACAAAAAATATCATCTTCATCAAACATAGCTTCCCGAAGCTTGTGGCTTTGCATATCATTAGCATCATGGATATTCAAGGAATTCATACTAACAACATTGCAATCATGCTCATCATTCAAAAATTTAGTGCCAAACGTTTTAATACATCCTTCTTCTAACACTTTGGCACAATTAACGGAATCATTATTTTCACGAAAGACAATAAAAAGATGAAGCATATGAGGCACCCTCAATTCCATTTTTTGTAGGTTTCTTTTATAGACTAAACTAGTGATAAAATAAGAAACTAAAAGATTCGATTGCAAGATCTAAAGATATACCTTCAAACACTAAACTCCCCGGCAACGGCGCCAGAAAAGAGCTTAGTTGACGGGGTGTTAGTGCCGCTTACCTAGCCTCCCCAGCAACGGCGCCAGAAAAGAGCTTGATGTCTACTACACAACCTTCTTCTTGTAGACATTGTTGGGCCTCCAAGTGCAGAGGTTTGTAGGACAGTAGAAAATTTCCCTCAAGTGCATAACCTAAGGTTTATCAATCCGTGGGAGGCGTAGGATGAGGATGGTCTCTCTCAAACAACACTGCAACCAAATAACAAAGAGTCTCTTGTGTCCCCACCACACCCAATACAATGGTAAATTGTATAGGTGCACTAGTTCGGCGAAGAGATGGTGATGCAAGTGCAATAAGGATGGTAGATATGGGTATTTGTAATCTGAAAATATAAAACCGCAAGGTAGCAAGCGATAAAAGTGAGCAGAAACGGTATTGCAATGCTTCAAAACAAGGCCTAGGGTTCATACTTTCACTAGTGCAAGTTCTCTCAACAATGATAACATAATTAGATCATATAACAATCCCTCAACATGCAACAAAGAGTCACTCCAAAGTCACTAATAGAGGAGAACAAACGAAGAGATTATTGTAGGGTATGAAACCACCTCAAAGTTATTCTTTCTGATCAATCCATTGGGCTATTCCTATAAGTGTCACAAACAGCCCTAGAGTTCGTAGTAAAATAACACCTTCAGACACACATCAACCAAAACCCTAATGTCACCTGGATACTCCAATGTCACCTCAAGTATCCACGGGTATGATTATACGATATGCATCACACAATCTCAGATTCATCTATTCAACCAACACAAAGAACTTCATAGAGTGCCCCAAAGTTTCTATCGGAGAGTCAAGACAAAATGTGTGCCAACCCCTATGCATATGTAACACCCCAGATGTATCATGTCCCATTTTGGCAATGTATCAACTTGACCTTCATCCAAATTCTTGTGGGTTTTATCATGTTTGGCCTCATCTTGTTTGGTTATGTGGTTTTATTCTTTTCTTTGTCATGCTCATCTTACCATATTGCATTTGTGCCTCTTGTCTTTTTGCATTCATCCTCATTATGTAGTGCATCTTCATCTCATGTCATCTCATGTTGCATTTTGCCATTCATGTTGTTGCCATGAACATCATGGGCATAACCTTGTTCCCCTCTTCCATCCATGGCACCCTCACTTCTCCTCCTTTTCCCTCTCTTATCAAGTGCTATTTTTTTTCCTTCTCTATTAATGTTCATCTTTTCCCCAATATTCTAACACTATGTACCTAGCCTCTCTGCCAAATTGCAGCTCATTTGAAATTGTTTTGGTTAGGTTCAAAAATGCTCCAAGTTTGAATTTTATTCAAACTTGTTTTATTTTTCTACCTCTAAAAATGCCCAAACCAATTTATTCAAATAGTCTATAATTCCAGAACCGCAGATATATTTTTACATCTCCCCAACACCTCTTCCAGCTCTCTGTGCTTTTCTTGTTATTTCCTGGTTGAAGAAAAGAATAGAAATGCAGCAGTGGGCAGCCCAGCAGCATCACAGCCCGGCTGGCCCTCCTCACTCCAGGCCGGCCCAGCTACCCAGCGAGCCAGCAGTGCTCGTTCGCTCACCCTCCTTTCCACGCTGGAGCCTGCGCCGGCCCCACATGCAGTGACCCGAGCCCCTGTTTCTCTTCCTCCTCCCTCGCTCGTTCCTCTCACAGCAAAAAGCAGAGGACAGGGGCACACATGGCCACCGTGGCCACCACGTCCCTCGCTTCCCCCTATAAAGGGCCAACTCAGGGCAAGCCTAGGGTTCCTCCTCCTCCATTCTTTCCCCTCCGCGCCGCCGCCACGGGTAAGAGGCACCCATGCCCTGCTTCCCCGCTCCGTTTCCTCCCTGCAGCCACCATGACTAGCCCGAGCAAGATCTCCTCGCCAGCGTAGGTGCGTCGCCGGCCTCCCCTCCATCGACCCCGAGCACCGCAGCGCCTCCCCGAGTCCATTCTGACGCCGATCCGATCCCGAGGACGCCTTCCCCGATGTCCTCTTCGTCCTCTACGCCGTCTCCTTCTCGGACAGCAAGTCCACCGGAGGTCTTCGCCTCCCCGCCTTCGATCTGCTGCGCCACCGGCCTCACCTCCTTGTCATAGGTATACTAGGTATACCCATCCTTCCCCCTGCTCTTTTCGTTTCATCGATCGGTCTCCGTAGGAGCGGCCAAGTTCTCGCCGTCGTCGTGTTCCCGGCGCACCGAGGCGACTTCTGAAGTTTTCTTCAGTAAGATAGTTCAGAGACAGCCCATGTGCACCTCCTGCTCTGGATCCTCCTAGCCGAGCTCCTCCATGCCCTGCTGCACCCATGCGCACACTCACTCACAGCCTGCCGCGCACAGACCTGCTGCTTCCCCCATGCCCGTCGTGCTCGTCGTACCCCGAGTCGAGCAGATGCTCGAGCTCGAGTACCCCGCGCCAACTCCCGAGTTGCTCCAAGCGCACACGCCTTCCATAGCATGTGCCGCTGCACCGCACTCCTTGCACATCCCGCATGCTCGCTGCGCATCTCGAGCCCGCCGCTGCCGTTCTTTGCTGACGGCGGCGTCGCTGCTTTTCTTCTGTCTTGGAGAAGAAGAAGTCGAGGCTATGTGGCTTGGTCAAGTAGGGCGAGCCCTTCCCAACCAACAGCCTAGCCTAGCCGAGCTGGTTTGCACCCCACGCCCACTGCGGCGACACTGGTTCAATCCCGTAGCGCCCTTTTTTTTCTTCTATTGATATTTTAGCGATGGCAGAGAGATAAAAGGAGCCGGAGCTCCTTTCCTAGCAGACCCGCCTGCCTAGCCCAGTGGTTGCCGAAGCAGAGCCACACTGGGGAGACCCGGGTTCAGGCCCAGTTCTTTTGGACGATTCTCCCATAATCTTGAGAATCAACCCTCCACCCAGCTTCTCCCAGAATCTTGAACCCATATTTTTTTTACAATCCTAACTAGTTAGGATTCAAACAACTAGGATTGTACAAAAATTATGGATACAAAATTCTGGAAGAAGCTGGGTGGAGGGTCGATTCTCAAGATTCTGGGAGAATTGCCCAAAAGAACTGGGCCTAGATCCCCCGCGGCTGCATACTTCTTCCCCCCTTTTTTTCAATCCTTTGCACTGTGCGTATGACAGGGTGGCCCCACCTGTCATACTCTCTTAGCCTGTGTTTTTTTATTTTATTTTCATTATTTGTTTTATTTCTGTTCCCAGAGAATATTCCAATTCTGGCATGTGGATTCTATCCATTTCGGGCAAGTCCATTTCTGGACTTGCCAATTTTGGAATATGCCATTTCTGTTTTATACCATTTAGGGCAGGTTGTCTCTTTATGCATTTGTGATGATTTTTCTACAGCAACCCTAACATATTATATATGTTTTGGGGTAGAAAAATCCCACCAATCCAGTGGTGGCATTAGTTTCTGCATTTGAGCAAGTTCATGAACATGTCATTTTACATCATGATGTTGTCTTGTCATTTTCGAGTGTTTCATTTCAAGCATGCTATGAGGTTGTGTTGCACAAGGATAGCTTCATTTTCATGCCTACTTCATGCTAGTACTTGTTCCATGCCATGATATGCCCGGTTCTTCATTTTCCTTCCGGAGCACACATATGCATTGCATATCACATCTTGCATCGCATGTCATGTATTGCATCATATTGCTTGTGCATTGTTCCTTGTTTGATTGTGGTTCCGTTGCTTGTGTTCTTGCTTTGGGTAGAGCCGGGAGACGAGTACGTGAACGAGGAACCTGTTGAGAACGCCTACGAGGATCAAGCCTTCGACAACTCTGAGAACCTTGCAGGCAAGATGACCATACCTTCGACATCACTTCTATCTTTGCTTGCTAGATGCTCGCTCTTTTGCTATGCCTATGCTGCGATACCAACCACTTGCTATATCATGCCACCCATATTGCCATGTCAAACCTCTAACCATCCATGTCCTAGCAAACCGTTGATTGGCTATGTTACCGCTTTGTTCAGCCCCTCTTATAGCGTTGCTAGTTGCAGGTGAAGTTGAAGTTTGTTCCTTGTTGGAACACGGATATTTTGGGATATCACAATATCTATTGTTTTAATTAATGCATCTATATACTTGGTAAAGGGTGGAAGGCTCAGCCTTATGCCTGGTGTTTTGTTCCACTCTTGCCACCCTAGTTTCCGTCATACCGGTGTTATGTTCCTTGATTTTGCATTCCTTATGCGGTCGGGTGATTTATGGGACCCCCTTGACAGTTCGCTTTGAATAAAACTCCTCCAGCAGGGCCCAACCTTGGTTTTACCATTTGCCACCTACAACCCTTTTTCCCTTGGGTTTTCGCGAGCCCGAGGGTCATCTTTATTTTAGCCCCCCCGGGCCAATGCTCCTCTGAGTGTTGGTCCAAACTAGAGCCACTTATGTGTGCACCGAGGCAACTTGGGGTATCTTCGGTTGCCGTGACGTAGTGTTCATCCGTGTGCCCCGAGAACGAGATATGTGCAGCTCCTATCGGGATTTGTCGGCACATCGGGTGGTCTTGCTGGTTTAGTTTTACCATTGTCGAAATGTCTTGATGTACCGGATACCGAGTCGATCGGAGTGTCTTGGGTGAAGGTCTATTCCTTCGTTGATCGCGAGAGCTTGTTATGGGCTGTTGGGACACCTCGCAGGTATTATCTTTCAAAGCCGTGCCATGTTATGAGGCGATGGGAATTTGTTAATGTCGGTTGTAGAAAACCCAAGTTGACCTTAATTAAAATACATCAATCGTGTATGTAACCGTGATGGTCTCTTCTCGCGGAGTCCGGAAGTGAACACGTGTTGGAGTTATGTTTGACGAGGTTGCTAGGATCACCTCTTGATCACTACTAGCTTCGCGACCGTGCTTTTGCTTCTCTTCTCGCTCTCTTTTGCGTGCGTGAGAAACCATATATGCTAGTTGCTTGCTGCAGCTCCTCCTTTTACACCAGCCTTCCCTTAAGCTTAAATAGTCTTGATCTCATGGTGTGAGATTGCTGAGTCCCGTGGCTCACTGATTCTACCAAAACAGATCACGGTACCGATGATACCAGCGCCGAGGGCGCAACTGAGCTGAAGTGGGAATTTGATGAGGCCCTTGGTTGTTACTATGTTTCATTACCAAACGATCAGTAGTGGAGCCCAGTTGAGGCGATCGGGGATCTGTGTTGCATTTGGGGTATTCTTCTTTTATTTTGGTTCCGTGAGTCGGACCTTGAGTGTAAACCTGAATGATGGATGTTTATTTATGTATTGTGTGAAGTGGCATCGAAGCCAACTATGTATCTCTTTTCCCTTATGTATTACGTGGATTGTGCGAAGATTACCTCACTTGCGACATTGCTTTCAATGCGGTTATGCCTCTAAGTCGTGCTTCGACGTGGGAGATATAGCAGCATCGAGGCGTTATAAGTTGGTAATCGAGCCATCCCGACCTTAGGAGCCCCACCGCTTGATCGCTTTTAGCGGCCGAGTTGTGTCTAGAAAATGTTTTGAGTCATTTAGGATTATATATATCGGAGAGTTAGAATTTTTTTACTCCTCGGTCCTTAAATCGCTCTGGTGAGGTCTCCGACGAGAAATTTTGACTTTTCTCTCCTCAAATTTCACTAAATTTTTTTAGGATCACGGGTATCTTGGAATCGCTCCAATAGTTTTATGATGAGAACATTGTCTTGGTGCCTCCCTTCAGAGGGGTTTAGTGGAGGTGTCCGGGAGTTGAGCTCGAGGTGTTGTCGCCATAATTTTATCGTTGCAGATTCGAATACCCGAGTTTAGTACGCCGACATCGAAAATCTCTTTTATGCAGTTCGTTGGTGAGATAACCCGCTAACCCAAAGATCGAGGTGAGTACGGAGTATTGCCATGACTCGTATAACGGATGCTTTTCAAGGTTGAGGTACACGATTTCGAAGGTTTCTTGGTTATGTGTTGAAGGATGGATACAATTGGATGTAGGGATTGTTAGTTTGGGTGAGATATATTGCTTCCCCTGTATCCCCAACACCTGATTGCATAACCGGAAAGTTTCGGGAGTTTATAGGTGGGATTCAAGTACCTCTAGCTTTTCTTCCGCAGATAATTGGTTTGTGATTGGGTAATCCTTACCACTTATTTGTTCCATTCATACCTTGTTTTTATTTTCATTCATCAATCTCTTATCAAGTGGCTTCTCACCTTAATGGACGAATGTTTACTTTGGAATTCATTCGCTCATCCTGTTCGAATGTTTATTGTGAAGACTATATGTTGCAATTTCTATCCGTTGATTCAACTTGTCTATCTGTCTATCAAGATGCTAACGGATGTCACCCTCTTCAGGATGGCTCCACCAATGCGTCAGAATCCGGAACGCAGTGATGGGAATCAGGCGAACCCTCCACCTCCACCTCCGCCTCCGGAGGCATGGCAAACTTTGATGGCAACCACAAACGCCAACGCTCAGTTGTTGATGCAGCTGATGCAAGAGCGTAACCAAGGCCAAGGCAACCAGGGGAATCAAGGTCACGAGCAGTTCTTCCATCAGCCTCAGTTTCCTACACTCAACCAATTCCTTGCAAATTAGCCAAAGTCTTTCAGCTACTGTGCCGAGGCCACAGACGCCGATGATTGGCTCGTGGATATCAACAAGCATTTCAATGCAGCAATGTCGGACACGAGGACTACGTCAAGTTCGCGTCTTTTCAGCTCAAGGATCAAGCGGCTGATTGGTTCCAGAATACAAGGATTCCAGAGGTGGTCGAGTGATTACTTGGACTGATTTCTGTCGGGACTTTAAAGCTCACCACATTCCTACCAGTGTTGTTGAGAGCAAGCGTGAGGAGTTCCGCAATCTCAAGCAAGGAAACATGTCGGTGTCTGAATACAACATACAGTTTGAAACTTGCTCGCTTCGCTAAACAAGATGTTCCTGATGAGAAAAGTATGATATATCAGTTCAGAGGTGGCCTTAGAGAGGATCTGCAGTTAGCTCTTGTTCTTATTGAGCCTACTCAGTTCGATCAATTCTACAATATGGCCCTCAAGCAAGAAGGTGCTCAGCTCAAGTGTGAGGCTTCAAAGAAGAGAATCAGGGATGCAGTTCAGTCTTCTTCCTCTCAAGGTGCAGCTAAGCAGCAAAAGTTCTACCTTCCTCCTCCTCCGTTCCGTCAGCCTTATCAGCAGAAGAACTCAGGTGGTCGTGGATCTTCCCACCCACCCAACCCAGTCTATCAGAACAAGTCTCCGCCTCAAGCTCCAAAGTCAAATGCTCCTTATCACCGTCCGCTCTCAGAGGTGACCTGCAACAAGTGCCAGCAGAAGGGTCACTATGCGAACAAATGCCATAACCAAAAGCGCCTTCCTCCTCCTCCTCCTGTGAGGTCTTCAAGCAATGCAGTGGTCAAGCATAATCCAAAGTATGCAAAGGTGAATATGATGAATGCAGCTCAAGCAGAGGATTCTTCAGATGTGATCATGGGTAACCTTCCAGTTAACTCTATTCCTGCAAAAGTCTTATTTGATACTGGTGCATCGCTTTCTTTCATTTCAAGACCTTTTGTTGCCAAGCATGAGTTTGTGATGGAAAAGATTCCTGTCCCGTTGAAGATTGTGTCCCCGGGTAAGCAAATGACATATAATAATTGTGTCCCGGATGTTTCTATCAAGATGGGCGACTATAGATTTTGCTAAACCAATTGTTCTTGGTGACTCGATATTGATCTAATTCTTGGGATGGATCGCTTTCAAAGACAAAGCTCTACTTGATTGTGCTGCCGTGCAGATTCAATTAACACACCCTTCTGAGGATGTTATCATCTATGCCGCTCGTGATGAAACCATTCGGTTGTTTTCTCTCAATGAGAAGGGCGAGTTGGATGCTATCTCTCAGATTCCAGTCGTTTGTGAGTACCAAGATGTCTTTCCAGAAGAGCTTCCGGGTATGCCTCCGCATCGGCCAGTCGAATTCGTTATCGATCTTGAAGGCCAAATTGCTCGCGATCCTTCTTGAACTTTGCAAGGAACTCCTGCAAGTCCTTCTCCTCGCGCGCCTTCTTGTACTCCTCATAGACTTGGCGATGATCGGCCGATATCTCATCAAGACTGGGCTTAATGATGTTATCGGCGTCTACCTCAGATGGCTTGGGAAGATCAGACATGGCGGATGATGATGATTGATCTTCGTTCCCCAGCGGAGTCGCCAAAAAGTGTGTTGACACACGAACACATCACGTGTACCCTCGACGCCGGGGGTGATGCACCGCAGCTCACGTCGAAGGAGACCCGACCGACAGCGCGATACGCAAGACAGTCGGCGGGTGCTTTTGCAGACCCGAAACCCCACACCCCCGGGAGGGACCCCGTCAGGGAGTGCGGCGGCTATGGGCTGCCCTAGGTCGATTCGCTCGCCCCTAGAGCCTCGAGATTCGCAGCCCTCAAACACGAAGAACAGCGAAGAACGAGAGAGAAAAACGGTGGAGAGATAAAAAGTAGACAGGAAAAAGTAGTATATTGATTTGTTCGATTGTGTGTTGTTCAATCGGCCGTCACCCCCAACATATATAAGAGGCGGCTGGACTTCCCGTACAAGTAAAGGATTCATCTAGGCTTTCCTTACAAGAAAAATTACATCAATTCACGCCCTAGAGTCCTAGTTCTATTCCAACTCGGATTCAGTCCGAATCTGGCCCAACTTCTGTCTTCCTCCTTGTGCAGGCCCGAGCCTCCATATGACCTCCGATCAAGATGGCCCAAATACCAAACTTGTGCGCCTCGATGATACTGAACAACTCTCATGTTGATCACTTTTTCAAATAAGGCCATCTTGAACACTTTTCGAGGTCATCTTTACCTTCCAATGGACTCGGTCTTGCGGTAGACTGAATCATCCGAGTCTTGTAATGAATTTGCAGGCCATATACTATCTCTGATGACGATGACTCCAAAGCAAAGTTTACCGCCTTGACGATACGCACAACTTCTGTATTGAACACTTCTTCATCCGAGATCATCTTGATAAACTTTTGGGCACATGTTCAGTTTCACTCGGATTTGAGCTCATCCACTCGGATATTAGAGTCTTTCACCGGATGGTCATTGGACTTTTTCACCGGATGGCTATATTTTCACTCGGAAGACAATCTTTTACTCGATCGGTAGGCTTTCACCGACCTTTGACTCGATCGGTAGGTTTTCACTCGACCGGTGACTCGATCGATAGGTTTTCACTCGACCTTGACTCGATCGGTAGGTTTCCACTCGACCGGTGACTCGATCGGTAGGTTTCCACCGACCTTGACTCGATCGGTAGGTTTTCACTCGACCGTGACTCGATCAGTAGGTTTTCACTCGACCGTGACTCGATCGGCAAATTTTCACTCGACCGTGACTCGATCGGTAGATTTTCACTCGACCGTGAGTTTTCACTCGGATGGTAAGTTTTCACTCGACCAAAAACATAGCCTGATCTTGATTTGCCTCTCCAGGCTACATACGACCTCGGATTGAGACGAATTATATATGAAAATCGATCGGCTCGACGAGACGAAACTTTTTAGTGTTGAAGGTTTTTCGATCCAATGCCATCTTGAAGGCCAAATTGCTCGCGCGACCCATCAGACATGGCGTCTGGCACTTCGCGCCATATTTCCACTCAGCTTCGGCCCGCAGTGTATTGCCTCTAACTTTTGCATATGAACTCGGATTGAGATGATTTATATATCAAAATCGATCGCCTCGACGAGACGAAGACAATTCCTTTAAATACTCCTTCATCCGAGGTCGTCTTGAAGGCAAGATTGGCCGAAAACCACTCGGAATGTTTGAATTTTGTCACTCGGAGTACAACTTCGGCCACCGATATAAGGTCGAATGGCGATAAATTAAATATCAAAGTTATTCCACTCGTCGACCTGAAACTTTGCATGCTGAAAACTCCTTCACTTGAGGCCATCTTACTTGCCTTTTGTACCTTGCCAAAATCCGATGTCAACACATGCCCCCCTGTTTTTCGGCAAAGCTTGCACGCCGAAAAAAAATAATATGCACGGTGTTTGTTCTAAGAACGATGTCAACACTCCATCGGCCATTTATTTTCCTCAGGCGATAATTATGTATCGCCATGTTTGTGCTAAGGGCGATAATCGATATCGCCATTGCCTACTCAAGCTTCTCGCCACACACTCGGGTGGTACTTCTTCAAATATTTTCCGTTGAGAGCTCGATGTAACAATGCCCTTGTATTGATTCCACCAAATATGAATTTCAGGAACAACCCTTGTAATCCTAAAAGGACCTTCCCAACTTGGAGACCACTTCCCGAATTTTCTATCTCTTGAACCAATCGGCAGAATCACTTTCCAGACGAGTTCACCAACTTGAAAATGCTTCAATTTAACTTTCTTATTGTAAGCTCTTGCAACCCTCAACTTGTCTCTCTCTATGGACTCCAAAGCAACCAAACGTTTATCGGCAACTTCATCAATATTGTCCATCATCAAGTTATAAAAGTCTCTGCCGATAAATCATTTTGTTTGGCTATTCTCAAAGCATTCAAATTTACTTCCTTTGGTAAAACAGCCTCTTGGCCATATACTAGCTCATATGGAGTTACCTTCGTAGCACCATGCCTTGAAATTCTATGTGCCCATAAAGCTTCAGACAACAGCTCATGCCATCTCCTCGGATTGTCCTCAATCTTCTTCTTGATGAGCTTGATTAAAATTTTATTGCTAGACTCGGCTTGTCCATTAGCTTGGGCATAATACGGAGAGGAATTGAGCAACTTTATATTATAAGATTCGGCAAACTCTCTGACTTGGTGTGACATAAAATATGAACCTTGATCTGTAGTTAATGTTTGAGGAATACCGAATCTATGAATAATGTGCTCAGTTATGAATTGAATTACCTCCGTATGTGTCATGTTCTTGAGAGGTACCGCTTGCACCATTTAGTGAAATAATCGGTTGCCACCAACACGAATCGATGCCCTTTGAGGAAGATGGATGAATTTGCCCAATAAAATCTAAACCCCATCCTCTCGAAAGGCCACGGCTTGATAATAGGATGCAACATAGCAGCAGGAGCCAATTGAATATCACCAAATTTTGACAAGCTTCACACCCTTTATAATATCCAAGCAATCATTAATCATGGTCGGCCAATAAAACCCAGCACGTCGTAATAACCATTTCATCTTAGGAGCCGACTGGTGAGTACCACAAATGCCCTCATGTACCTCTCCCATAGCAACTCTTGCCTGGTCCTCATCCAAACACTTTAGAAGAACATCATCGACTGTTCGGCGGTAAATACCATCATCTCTCATTGTATACTTGAAAGCCATACGCCGAACAGCCCTGTCTACCCTTTCACTCGGATTGCGCAAGTAAGCAACAATGGGCTTCCTCCAGTCGGAATTGTCATCTGCACTAGATTTTTTGTTAATGACCGAATCAGTAGGTTCTGGTTCGGCCTCTTCTATACTGGTAAGACAAGACATCGGACTTTGAGAAATATGAAACATGCCATGATCAACATGATATCCAGATGCTTGCTGTGCCAACTTATTTGCTTTCCAATTGTCATGTCTAGATATATGTGCAATGCTAAAACAATCCAAAGTAGAAATTATATCTAGACATCTATCAAGATAAACATTAAGTGATTCGTCCAAACACTGAAAGACTTTGGATATTTGCTGTACCACTAGTAACGAATCACCGTAAGCCTCAATATGTGTAACACCTATAGCAAGTAACATCTCTAGACCGAATAACAATGCTTCATATTCGGCTTGATTGTTTGTGCAAAAATATTCTAAGCGGCATGAGGCTTGAAAAACAGCACCATGAGGAGATATATAAACAATACCAACACCTTGGCCATTGCTACAAACTGAACCATCAAAGTATAATCTCCATGGCACTAATGAAACAAAGTTCATATCAACATCATGCTTGTCATTAATCCGATGTTCAACAATGAAATTAGCAACAATTTGGCCTTTCATGGATTTTAGAGATTCATAAGCCAAATCATACTCAATCAAAGCATAAGCCCACTTGCCAATTCTACCACTAAGAATTGGCCTATGCAACATGTACTTAATGACATCGGTTTGACAAGCTACTACACAAGCACTCGACACTAGGTAATGTCTCAACTTTGTGCAAACGTAATATAAGCATAAACATAGTTTTTCAATAAATGTATACCTTGTTTCGGCGTCCAATAAACGTCTGCTCAAATATGTAATGGCATGCTCTTTTCCTTCGATATCTTGAGTCAAAACAGCACCAATAACACCTTCCTCTGCTGCGATATAAAGTTTAAAAGGCTCTCTATGCTTGGGTGCTTTCATCACCGGAGGAGTGCACAAATAGTTCTTGATCATATCAAAAGCTTCTTGCTGTTTTGCCCCCCAAGTGAAATCAACATCATTCTTTAACCGAAGGATAGGAGTAAATGCATCAACTTTCCCTGACAGATTAGCTATGAACCTTCTCAAATAATTGACCTTGCCAAGGAACTTTTGCATATCTCTTTTGCATGTTGGAGCCTCCACTTTCTGTATGGCTTCTATATTTTTGGGATCAATTTCGATGCCATCTTCATGAATAATGAAACCCAAAAATTTGCCAGCTGACACGCCGAATGCACACTTCAAAGGATTCATCTTCAGTCCATACTTTTTCATTCTTTCAAAAGCTAAACGCAAATCGGCCAAGTGAGATTCAAAAGCATCCGATTTGACAACAATATCATCAATATAAACTTCAAGTATGACACCGAGTAAATCATGAAAATCAAATTCATAGCCCTTTGATATGTGGCCCCAAAGATTTTCAATCCGAATGTCATCACCGCCCACGAATAAACCAAGGAAACCAGACATCGGAAAGCTGTTTTGTACATGTCCTCTTTGGCCATAAAATTTGATTGTATCCGCATTACCATCTAGAAAGCTAATAACCTTATGTCCGTAGCATCATTAATAAGCATATCGGCTATTGGCATGGGATACTCATCTTTGGGTGTAGCCCTATTCACATCTCTCAAGTCAATGAACACCCTCAACTTGCTCGATCCTTTCTTCTCCATCGACAATGTTAGAAATCCACTCGCATACCCGCAAGGTCGAATGAATTTAGCTTCAAGCAATCGACCGATCTCTTCCTTGATCCGGTCATATGTTTTCGGATTAAACTTTCGCCGATCGCTTATAAGGTCTAAAACCGCCTTTATAGGTAACCGATGCTCCACTAGCTCTCGGCTCAACCCTGGCATCTCATGATATTCCCATGCAAAGCAACAAACATATTCTTTCAATAGCTCGATTAATTTAGCTTTACAGCCGGCTTTCAAATTTTTGTTTATAAATGTCGGTCGACTGACTGATCCGTCTCCGATATCTACCTCTTCTAATGGATCGGCCGATGTAAAACCTTGTCCAAGTTTATCCATGTCATCCAACTCCTCAATAGACTCATACACATCGTTCTCGCTGGACCGATATTTTGCAAGACGTTTTTGTAACCACTCAGAATTAGAATCCATTTAAACCTATCATACCTTGGAGCCGATTGCATTCAGTCGGCTTTAAAGACACGGCACAAAACCATTCTTGGTCGCTACCGAGAAAATCAAACTCGATAAGTCACGCCCGTCAAGCAAGTAGCATTGGGATGTTGCTAATCCACCGATGCATCGGCCAAAGCAACACAGCCGAGTTATCCGCATGAATGACTTCCACTTCATCATCAACCCATGAATCAAAAACTGGTGCATAGTGGATGGCACGCTTTGGTTTGCATGAACCCAATCACGGCCTAGTATGACGTTGTAGTTACCTTGCACCTCGGCGACAAAGAATGCAATGGCCAAAGTTTTGCTTCCGATCGTAAGCTCCACATACATTACACCTTTGGCTTCAGTTTTTCTTTGCCCTCAAACCCGTTGAGCACCATATTGGTCTTGATCAATTCTTCATCAGGCAAACCCAATTTCTTGAAGACCGAATAGGGCATAAGATTTACCACAGCACCTCCATCCACAAGCATCCGAGTGAGCGGTGACCCATTGATATGACCTCTGAGATATAACGGTTTTAGATGCGTCACTGGTTCTTTTGGCTTCTCGAATATTGCATTTTTAGGGCCAAAATCCAGCTGAGCCACTTCCCCTTCCTCATCTACAGCACGAAACTCAACAGGTAAGTAATACACCATATTGATATCCATACCTTCATGAACCGGCGTAGACTCATAGTCCAACATATCAACCTCTTCTTCAAGTGGATCGACCGATTCTGAAATCTGGTCGAGTGAAGGAGAAGTAAGAAGTGTCGCAGACGATGTAATAGCTATCACATCGTCCTCTTTGGGTGGTGTAGGCATACGTGATAGATGTAGAAGCTGATGTATCTTGTATTTGTTTTGGCCTCCACACTTGTTTTTTGGAGCCATGGGCCGAGTGTCATTGAACAACTTATCCCTTTGCTTGTCGGCCTCCTGCTCTGCCATCTCTTGACTCCTTATCCTCTGTAGTTTCCTCTTCTGTGTCTTTGTTAACCCTGGAGGACACCACTTTGGCTGACTATATTTAGGATCTCTTGTTTTTACTGGCTGGTGCTTGCTTCATGGTCATTAGCCGAGTGCTTTGGCGCGATAGAAAGTATCGGCTCGGTCGAGTGATTATGCACAATCGGCTCTGTATAGGGAATGTTTGATTGCCCAAGATAAGTGAGTCGGCATCCATTTTCTCCTTGCCTTTTCCCGACTCAACTGCTGCAACACTTGGTGACTTAACACGCCATTCTTTTCGACTTTCCGGATGCATAAAATTTCCACTCAAGCACCTTTTTACTTGGATGGAATCCACTCGGATGGATGTCACTCGGATGGAATCCACTCGGATGGAATCCATTTGACCACATTTTTCACTTGGATAGCTTCCACCGGGTACATTCTTACACTAGGATAGTTTCCACTTGGTCGCATATGTTGACCAGCCGATCGATAGTTACCAATGTTCATCGGCCATTATATGAGTAATCAAGTCGATTCCACACAGATTGCCTCCGCTCTTCCGAAATAGTGCCCTTGGTCCACTCGGTTTTGCATACCGACTAAACATATCATCCGATGGTGACCTTGGTCGTTTGGATGAGTCGGTCGATTGAAACTAGAACCGCCGATCGTTAGCATACTTGGATAGCAACATATTAAAAGTTGGCTTGATCCGCTTGTGCTGCACTTTAACTTCATTCTTCTTCCACTTGCCAACTTCTGGACTCTTGGGCTTGACAAATTTAACACGAGTATTTTCTTGCACTTGCGGTTGCCCCCCGAGTGTAGGATTCTTGATGGTGATTTTGATCACTTCCTTGCCATCGGGTTGCTTATCAAGCACAACCTGTCTCCCCAAGACCTTGTTGTCCTCCTTGTCTTTCCTGGGCTCACCAACAATGACATTAGCTTTATTAGCAGATTCGCTACCTCCGGCCGAATGAGCAGCTTCTTCCTTCTAAATCCATGGTGTTCATTGGAAAGGGCTGTTTATCAACTTGCATCTCGAGAAAAGTTCAATCGTCCGTCATTAATGGCCGATTGTATCGTCGTCGAAAAACATTGCAATCATTAGTAGCATGAGAAAAGAATTATGATACTTGCAATAAGCACGCCGCTTCAGCTCTTCAAACGGCGGTAAAGTATGAGATATTCTAATAATCTTAGCCTGCAGCAAAGCATCAAATATTCTATCACACTTAGCAATGTTAAAAGTAAACTTCATCTCGTCATCACGATTCTTATGAATCGATTTCAGATCATTGCAAGTAAAGGGTTTGGCCTTAGATGGCCAAACAAATTCAGTAGCAAAAACATCGCCCTCATCGTCCGAGTGATCACTGTCATGTTCCACCATATTCATCTTTGGACGATCGGTTTTGTATCTATGCACTTCTTTGAGATCTTTGCTTCGGCTTTCCTGAGCCAAAGCCCTTTGTAAGACTTGGTTGATATTTAAGAACTCATAGCCTTCTAGCTTTTCTCTAATGGGAGTTCTCAAACCACTCAGCACTAGGTCTCGCTAAGTCTCTCGGTTATCACCAAACTAAAACACCGGTTTTTTGTTTCTCTGAATCTCTTGACGTAATCGGAGACCGATTCATCATGCTTCTGCTTAACCGATGTTAGATGTGACAACTTGAGTTCATTGTCGCCGCTATAAAAGTGATCATGAAACTTCTGCTCTAGCTGCGACCAAACCCGAATGGAACCATGGGGTAAAGAAGAAAACCATGAAAATGCAGTACCAGTTAATGATAAAGGAAATAAACGCACTTTCAATTCATTCAATGATCCTGCCTCACCTAGTTGTGCTAAGTATTGACTAACATGCTCCCATGTGGTTTTTGTGCCCTCTCCATTGAACTTAACAAAATCTGGAATTTTATATCACGGAGGGCTTTGGATAGCATCAAAGTACTGAAGTACGGTTTTGATAAATCCGATTCCGAGGTAACTCAACTCCAAAATTCTCACGAAGCATCTTAGCCATCTCCTCTCTAAGATTAGCTAAACCATCATCCATAGTGGACGATGAAGCTTGTGGCAGTGGCATAGGAGGAGTAGGGTTACTAGCTGTAGGTAGGAATTGTGGCATGTATGTCGACCCATAATTTGCTAGTGGTCGAGTGGTTGTAGCTGTAGGTAGAGTTTGGTTCGGCGTCACCACCGAACCTGGCATGCTCATAATAGGATTGATGGGTGCAGCCACAATCTGATTTGTTTGGGTAGGATAATAAGTCATCGGCACGGGAGGCGCCGATGAGATAGGTAAAGCCAGATTAGGGTTTTGCACACTAGCAGCTACACCATCATTACCACTAGTCGATTGAGATGTATTCTTCTGAGCATTAGTATTTTCTATGAAAGTTTGATAGACTAGATTGTTACCATCAGCAATACGACTTTCAATCTCAGCCCACTGCTCAGGAGAAAAGGCAGTACTTACAGAGGGTTTAACCTGTTTGGCTTGCAAAGGAGGGAACTTGATTTCTTCAATCGGAGTGATGTTGCCTTGGCGATCCTTCTTGAACTTTGCAAGGAACTCCTGCAAGTCCTTCTCCTCGCGCGCCTTCTTGTACTCCTCATAGACTTGGCGATGATCGGCCGATATCTCATCAAGACTGGGCTTAATGATGTTATCGGCGTCTACCTCAGATGGCTTGGGAAGATCAGACATGGCGGATGATGATGATTGATCTTCGTTCCCAAGTGAGTCGCCAAAAGTGTGTTGACACACGAACACGTCACGTGTACCCTCGACGCCGGGGGTGATGCACCGCAGCTCACGTCGAAGGAGACCCGACCGACAGCGCGATACGCAAGACAGTCGGCGGGTGCTTTTGCAGACCCGAAACCCCACACCCGGGAGGGACCCGTCGTGAGTGCGGGCGGCTATGGGCTGCCCTAGGTCGATTCGCTCGCCCTAGAGCCTCGAGATTCGCAGCCCTCAAACACGAAGAACAGCGAAGAACGAGAGAGAAAACGGTGGAGAGATAAAAGTAGACGGGAAAAAGTAGTATATTGATTTGTTCGATTGTGTGTTGTTCAATCGGCCGTCACCCCCAACATATATAAGAGGCGGCTGGACTTCCCGTACAAGTAAAGGATTCATCTAGGCTTTCCTTACAAGAAAAATTACATCAATTCACGTCCTAGAGTCCTAGTTCTATTCCAACTCGGATTCAGTCTGAATCTGGCCCAACTTCTGTCTTCCTCCTTGTGCAGGCCGCCGAGCCTCCATATGACCTCCGATCAAGATGGCCCAAATACCAAACTTGTGCGCCTCGATGATACGAACAACTCTCATGTTGATCACTTTTTCAAATAAGGCCATCTTGAACACTTTTCGAGGTCATCTTTACCTTCCAGTCGGACTCGGTCTTGCGGTAGACTGAATCATCCGAGTCTTGTAATGAATTTGCAGGCCATATACTATCTCTGATGACGATGACTCCGAAAGCAAAGTTTACCGTCTTGACGATACGCACAACTTCTGTATTGAACACTTCTTCATCCGAGATCATCTTGATAAACTTTTGGGCACATGTTCAGTTTCACTCGGATTTGAGCTCATCCACTCGGATATTAGAGTCTTTCACCGGATGGTCGATTGGACTTTTTCACTCGGATGGCTATATTTTCACTCGGAAGACAATCTTTTACTCGATCGGTAGGCTTTCACCGACCTTTGACTCGATCGGTAGGTTTTCACTCGACCGGTGACTCGATCGATAGGTTTTCACTCGACCTTGGACTCGATCGGTAGGTTTCCACTCGACCGGTGACTCGATCGGTAGGTTTCCACTCGACCTTGGACTCGATCGGTAGGTTTTCACTCGACCGGTGACTCGATCAGTAGGTTTTCACTCGACCGGTGACTCGATCGGCAAATTTTCACTCGACCGGTGACTCGATCGGTAGATTTTCACTCGACCGGTGAGTTTTCACTCGGATGGTAAGTTTTCACTCGACCAAAAACATAGCCTGATCTTGATTTGCCTCTCCAGGCTACATACGACCTCGGATTGAGACGAATTATATATGAAAATCGATCGGCTCGACGAGACGAAACTTTTTAGTGTTGAAGGTTTTTCGATCCAATGCCATCTTGAAGGCCAAATTGCTCGCGCGACCCATCAGACATGGCGTCTGGCACTTCGCGCCATATTTCCACTCAGCTTCGGCCCGCAGTGTATTGCCTCTAACTTTTGCATATGAACTCGGATTGAGATGATTTATATATCAAAATCGATCGCCTCGACGAGACGAAGACAATTCCTTTAAATACTCCTTCATCCGAGGTCGTCTTGAAGGCAAGATTGGCCGAAAACCACTCGGAATGTTTGAATTTTGTCACTCGGAGTACAACTTCGGCCACCGATATAAGGTCGAATGGCGATAAATTAAATATCAAAGTTATTCCACTCGTCGACCTGAAACTTTGCATGCTGAAAACTCCTTCACTTGAGGCCATCTTACTTGCCTTTTATACCTTGCCAAAATCCGATGTCAACATACCGTCCATTGAACAAGAAGACAATCAAGAACAAGTATCCACTTCCCAACATCAATGAGCTATTCGAGCAACTCAAAGGTGCTAAAGTATTCTCCAAGCTTGACCTCCGTATGGGTTATCATCAGATTCGCATTCGTGAAAAAGATATTCCCAAGACAGCATTCATAACAAGCTATGGTTCTTATGAATATACTGTCATGTCTTTCGGCCTTGTCGATGCTCCTCCAACATTCTCTCGCATGATGAACTTTATATTCAACCCCTACACAAATGATTTCGTCTTGGTGTATCTCAATGATATTTTGGTCTTCTCCAAGAACAAGCAGGATCATGCCAAACATTTGCGATTGGTTCTCGACAAGCTCAGAGAACATCAATTCTATGCGAAGTTTTCCAAATGTGAGTTCTGGCTTGATGAAGTTCTTTATCTTGGTCATATCATCTCCGCCAAGGGAATTGCTGTTAATCCGGCGAAGGTTTCTGCGGTTCTGGATTGGGAACCTCCTCAGAATGTCAAGCAGCTCCGCAGTTTTCTTGGTCTTGCAAGCTATTGCCGAAGATTCGTTGAGAATTTCTCTAAGATTGCAAAGCCTCTTTCCAACCTCCTCCAGAAGCATGTCAAGTATGTCTGGACGCCTGAGTGTGATGTCGCTTTCAATACCCTCAAAGAGAAGCTAGTCACAGCTCCTGTCTTGACTCCTCCTGATGAATCCAAACCATTCGAAGTTTTTTGTGATGCTTCCTTGCAAGATCTCGGTGCTGTGTTAATGCAAGAGAAGAAAGTTGTGGCCTATACCTCTCATCAGTTGAAGCCCAACGAAAAGAACTACCCCACTCACGATCTCGAGTTGGCGGCAGTTGTCCATGCATTGATAACATGGAGACATCTCTTGTTGGGAAGGAAAGTGGACATATTCACCGATCACAAGAGTCTCAAGTATATCTTCACTCAACCAAACCTCAACCTTAGGCAAACTCGATGGGTCGAAATGATTCAAGAGTACAATCCAAGTATTGAATATACTCCAGGCAAGGCGAATGTGATTGCAGATGCTCTGAGCAGAAAGGCTTATTGCAACAGCTTAATTCTCAAGCCCTTCGAACCGGATCTTTGTGAAGCTTTCCGCAAGCTGAATCTTCAAGTTGTTCCTCAAGGCTTTCTTGCCAACCTCATAGTCTCTCCTACTTTGGAAGATCAAATTCGTGAGGCACAACTCCCGGATACCATGGTGAAGAAGGTGAAACGTGGTATTGACAAGGGCATTCCTAAATACAAGTGCTATCGCTGATGACAAAGACACTCTTTTCTTCGAGGATCGTATTGTGGTTCCCAAAGGCGATCTGAGAAAAGTCATCATGAATGAGGCACACAATTCCCTCCTATCCATTCATCCTGGAAGTACGAAGATGTACCATGACCTCAAGCAGTCATATTGGTGGACTCGAATGAAGCGAGAAATTGCTCAATTCATGAATGAATGTGATGTCTGCAGAAGGGTGAAAGCAGAACACCAAAGACCAGCTGGTCTCCTCCAACCTCTTGCTATTCCGGAATGGAAGTTTGATCATATCGAGATAGACTTCGTGACTGGATTTCCTAAGTCCAAGCGTGGAAATGATGCTATCTTCGTTGTCATTGACAAGCTTACTAAAGTGGCTCATTTTCTTCCTATCAAAGAATCTATCACAGCAGCTCAGCTGGCAGAGCTATACACCTCCAGAATTGTCTCCTTGCATGGTATTCCGCAATTGATCTCTTCAGACCGTGGAAGCATTTTCACTTCTAAGTTCTGGGATTCCTTTCAGAAGGCCATGGGCACCAACATTCGTTTCAGCACAGCTTTCCATCCTCAAACTAGTGGCCAAGTCGAGCGAGTCAATCAATCCTTGAAGATATGCTCAGGGCTTGTGTCATTTCCTTTGGCATGAAGTGGGAAGATTGTCTTCCATATGCCAAGTTCTCTTACAACAACAGCTTCCAAGCGAGTTCGGGCAAGGCCCCATTCGAAATTCTCTATGGCGAAAGTGCCGTACTTCTCTCAATTGGTCCGAGGCATGTGAACGCCAACTTCTTGGCAACGACTTGATCACGAAGTCAAGAAATATGCAAAGTCATTCGTGAGAATCTCAAAGCCGCGCAATCGCGCGTAAGGGCTATTATGATGACAAGCACCGTGATGTGGCTTTTGAAATCGGAGACCATGTCTACCTCGCGTCTCTCCAATGAAAGGCACTCGCCGCCCGGTATCAAAGGAAGCTTGCCCCTAGATACGTGGGTCCTTTCAAGATCATTGGCAAAAGAGGCGATCTCGCCTATCAACTTGAGCTTCCATCCAACTTTGCAAACGTGGACGATGTGTTTCACGTGTCACAGCTCCGCAAGTGCTTCAAGATTCCTGAGCACACTATCAACTTTGAAGAAATTGACCTCCAACAAGATCTCTATTATCATGAGCACCCCGTTGCTATTCTTGAAGAAACCGAGCGCAAGACTCGCAACAAGTCAATCAAATTCCTGAAAGTAAAGTGGTCACACCATTCCGACCGAGAAGCCACCTGGGAGCGCGAGGATCACCTCCGTTCCGAATATCCAGAGTTCTTTCAGTCCTAGATCTCGGGACGAGATCCTCTTGTAGTGGAGGAGAGTTGTAACACCCCAGATGTATCATGTCCCATTTTGGCAATGTATCAACTTGACCTTCATCCAAATTCTTGTGGGTTTTATCATGTTTGGCCTCATCTTGTTTGGTTATGTGGTTTTATTCTTTTCTTTCTCATGCTCATCTTACCATATTGCATTTGTGCCTCTTGTCTTTTTGCATTCATCCTCATTATGTAGTGCATCTTCATCTCATGTCATCTCATGTTGCATTTTGCCATTCATGTTGTTGCCATGAACATCATGGGCATAACCTTGTTCCCCCCCTTCCATCCATGGCACCCTCACTTCTCCTCCTTTTCCCTCTCTTATCAAGTGCTATTTTTTTCCTTCTCTATTAATGTTCATCTTTTCCCCAATATTCTAACACTATGTACCTAGCCTCTCTGCCAAATTGCAGCTCATTTGAAATTGTTTTGGTTAGGTTCAAAAATGCTCCAAGTTTGAATTTTATTCAAACTTGTTTTATTTTTCTACCTCTAAAAATGCCCAAACCAATTTATTCAAATAGTCTATAATTCCAGAACCCCAGATATATTTTTACATCTCCCCAACACCTCTTCCAGCTCTCTGTGCTTTTCTTGTTATTTTCTGGTTGATGAAAAGAATAGAAATGCAGCAGTGGGCAGCCTAGCAGCATCACAGCCCGACTGGCCCTCCTCACTCCAGGCCGGCCCAGCTACCCAGCGGGCTAGCAGTGCTCGTTCGCTCACCCTCCTTTCCACGCTGGAGCCTGCGCCGGCCCCACATGCAGTGACCCGAGCCCCTGTTTCTCTTCCTCCTCCCTCGCTCATTCCTCTCACAGCAAAAAGCAGAGGACAGGGGCACACATGGCCACCGTGGCCACCACGTCCCTCGCTTCCCCCTATAAAGGGCCAACTCAAGGCAAGCCTAGGGTTCCTCCTCCTCCGTTCTTTCCCCTCGCGCTTGCACTGCAGGTAAGAGGCACCCACGCCCTGCTTCCCCGCTCCGTTTCCTCCCTGCAGCCACCATGACCGGCCCGAGCAAGATCTCCTCGCCGGCGTAGGTGCGTCGCCGGCCTCCCCTCCATCGACCCCGAGCACCGCAGCGCCTCCCCGAGTCCATTGTGACGCCGATCCGAGCCCGAGGACGCCTTCCCCGACGTCCTCTTCGTCCTCTACGCCGTCTCCTTCTCGGACAGCAAGTCCACCGGAGGTCTTCGCCTCCCCGCCTTCGATCTGCTGCGCCACCGGCCTCACCTCCTTGTCATAGGTATACTAGGTATACCCATCCTTCCCCCTGCTCTTTTCGTTTCATCGATCGGTCTCCATAGGAGCGGCCAAGTTCTCGCCGTCATCGTGTTCCCGGCGCACCGAGGCGACTTCTGAAGTTTTCTTCAGTAAGATAGTTCAGACACAGCCCATGTGCAACTCCTGCTCTGGATCCTCCTAGCCGAGCTCCTCCATGCCCTGCTGCACCCATGCGCACACTCACTCACAGCCCGCCGCGCCGCACCTCGCTGCTTACCCCGCCGTCAGGTTTATCAGCCGTCGAGTCGAGCAGATGCTCGAGCTCGAGTACCCCGCGCCAACTCCCGCAGTTGCTCCACAAGCGCACACGCCTTCCATAGCATGTGCCGCTGCACCCGCACTCCCTTGCACATCCCGCATGCTGCGCGCAGATCCCAGCCCCGCTGTCGCCATTCTTTGCCGCCGACGGCGTCGCTGTTTCTTCTCTGTCTTGGAGAAGAAGAAGTCAGGCTATGTGGCTTGGTCAAGTAGGCCAGAGCCCCTTCCCAACCAACAGCCTAGCCTAGCCGAGCTGGTTTGCACCCCACGCTCCCACTGCGGCGACTTGGGTTCGAATCCCAGGCGCGCCCCTTTTTTTCTTCTATTGATATTTTAGCAGTAGCAGCAGATAAAAGGAGCCAGAGCTCCTTTCCTAGCAGACCCTCCTGCCTAGCCCAGTGGTTGCCGAAGCAGAGCCACACCGGGGAGACCCGGGTTCGATCCCCCGCGGCTGCAAAATTCTTCCCCCTTTTTTTTCAATCCTTTGCATTGTGCGTATGACAGGGTGGCCCCACCTGTCATACTCTCTTAGCCTGTGTGTTTTTTTATTTTATTTTCATTATTTGTTTTATTTCTGTTCCCAGAGAATATTCCAATTCTGGCATGTGGATTCTATCCATTTCGGGCAAGTCCATTTCTGGACGTTGCCAATTTTGGAATATGCCATTTCTGTTTTATACCATTTAGGGCAGGTTGTCTCTTTGTGCATTTGTGATGATTTTTCTACAGCAACCCTAACATATTATATATGTTTTTGGGGTAGAAAAATCCCACCAATCCAGTGGTGGCATTAGTTTCTGCATTTGAGCAAGTTCATGAACATGTCATTTTACATCATGATTTTGTCTTGTCATTTTCGAGTGTTTCATTTCAAGCATGCTATGAGGTTGTGTTTCACAAGGATAGCTTCATTTTCATGCCTACTTCATGCTAGTACTTGTTCCATGCCATGATATGCCCGGTTCGTCATTTTCCTTCCGGAGCACACATATGCATTGCATATCACATCTTGCATCGCATGTCATGTATTGCATCATATTGCTTGTGCATTGTTCCTTGTTTGATTGTGGTTCCGTTGCTTGTGTTCTTGCTTTGGGTAGAGCCGGGAGACGAGTACGTGAACGAGGAACCTGTTGAGAATGCCTACGAGGATCAAGCCTTCGACAACTCTGAGAACCTTGCAGGCAAGATGACCATACCTTCGACATCACTTCTATCTTTGCTTGCTAGATGCTCGCTCTTTTGCTATGCCTATGCTGCGATACCTACCACTTGCTATATCATGCCACCCATATTGCCATGTCAAACCTCTAACCATCCATGTCCTAGCAAACCGTTGATTGGCTATGTTACCGCTTTGCTCAGCCCCTCTTATAGCGTTGCTAGTTGCAGGTGAAGTTGAAGTTTGTTCCTTGTTGGAACACGGATATTTTGGGATATCACAATATATATTGTTTTAATTAATGCATCTATATACTTGGTAAAGGGTGGAAGGCTCGGCCTTATGCCCGTGTTTTGTTCCACTCTTGCCACCCTAGTTTCATCATACCGTGTTATGTTCCTTGATTTTATGTTCCTTACGCGGTCGGGTGATTTATGGGACCCCTTGACAGTTCGCTTTGAATAATACTCCTCCAGAAGGCCCAACCTTGGTTTTACCATTTGCCACCTACACCCCTTTTTCCCTTGGGTTTTCGCGAGCGAGGGTCATCTTTATTTTAGCCCCGGCCAATGCTCCTCCGAGTGTTGGTCCAAACTAGAGCCACTTGCGGTGCCACCGAGGCAACTTGGGGTATCTTCGGTTGCCGACGTAGTGTTCATCCGGTGTGCCCCGAGAACGAGATATGTGCAGCTCCTATCGGGATTTGTCGCACAAATCGGGTGGTCTTGCTGGTTTAGTTTTACCATTGTCGAAATGTCTTGATGTACGGGATACCGAGTCGATCGGAGTGTCTTGGGTGAAGGTCTATTCCTTTGTTGATCGCGAGAGCTTGTTATGGGCTGTTGGGACACCCCGCAGGTATTATCTTTCAAAGCCGTGCGCATGTTATGAGGCAGATGGGAATTTGTTAATGTCCGGTTGTAGAAAACCCGAAGTTGACCTTAATTAAAATACATCAACCGTGTATGTAACCGTGATGGTCTCTTCTCGGAGTCCGGAAGTGAACACGGTGTTGGAGTTATGTTTGCGCGCAGTTGCTAGGATCACCTCTTGATCACTACTAGCTTCGCGACCGTGCTTTTGCTTCTCTTCTCGCTCTCTTTTGCGTGCGTAGAAACCATATATGCTAGTCGCTGTCGCAGCTCCTCCTTTTACACCAGCCTTCCCTTGCTTAAATAGTCTTGATCTCATGGTGTGAGATTGCCGAGTCCCCGTGGCACACATTCTACCAAAATAGATGCAGTACCGATGATACCAGCCGAGGGCGAAGCTCATGGTGAAGTGGGAATTTGATGAGGCCCTTGGTCGTTACTATGTTTCATTACCGACGATCGAGAGTGGAGCCCAGTTTAGCGATCGGGATCTGTGTTGCATTTGGGGTATTCTTCTTTTATTTTGGTTCCGTAGTCGGACCTTGAGTGTAAACTGAATGATGGATGTTTATTTATGTATTGTGTGAAGTGGCGACTGTAAGCCAACTATGTATCTCTTTTCCCTTATGTATTACGTGGATTGTGCGAAGATTACCTCACTTGCGACATTGCTTTCAATGCGGTTATGCCTCTAAGTCGTGCTTCGACACGTGGGAGATATAGCAGCATCGAGGGCGTTATAGCATAGATTCCCAAGGTCACAGAACCCACAAGTTGATCACCAAAACATACATCAAGTGAATCAATAGAATACCCCATTGTCACCACGGGTATCCCACGCAAGACATACATCAAGTGTTCTCAAATCCTTAAAGACTCAATCCGATAAGATAACTTCAAAGGGAAAACTCAATCCATTACAAGAAGGTAGAGGCGGAGAAGCATCATAAGATCCAACTATAGTAGCAAAGCTCGCGGCACATCAAGATCGTGCCAAATCAAGAACACGAGAGATAGAGATCAAACACATAGCTACTGGTACATACCCTCAGCCCCGAGGGTGAACTACTCCCTCCTCGTCATGGAGAGCACCAGGATGATGAAGATGGCCACCGGTGATGA
The DNA here is from genome assembly GCA_021437245.1 of Aegilops speltoides. NCBI lineage: Eukaryota > Viridiplantae > Streptophyta > Magnoliopsida > Poales > Poaceae > Aegilops > Aegilops speltoides. The sequence goes on from CM038143.1 coordinate 384,556,949, forward strand.
TTCCCCCCTCCGGCAGGGTGCCGGAACAGGGTCCCGATTGGGTTTTGGTGGCTACAAAGGCTTGCAGCGGGGGAACTCTCGATCTAGGTTAAGTTCTGGAAGTTTGGAGATTTATAGGAGAGGTTGGCGTCGAGAACAAGTCAGGGGGGCCCCACAGGGAGTCCACGAGGCAGGGGGCGTGCCCTAGGGGGGCCTCCACCCTCGTGGGGCCCACGGACTCCCCTCCGGTAACTCTTTGTTCCAATATTTTTTATATTTTTCAGAAAAAATCTCTGTTGATTTTCGGCGCATTCCGAGAACTTTTATTTCTGCACAAAAAAACACCATGGTAGTTCTGCTGAAAACAACGTCAGTCCGGGTTAGTTCTAACCAAATCATACCAAAATCATGTAAAAATATTATAAACATGGCATGAATACATCAAAAATTATAGATACGTTGGAGACGTATCACTTTGCGAGTTTTCATCTGTTTGTTCCAGAAGCGGGGAGAAGTTTCAAACATTTCAGCCTCGAGGTGTGGCCACTCGCGTAGGCCTAGTTGGTATTTTAATCATAGGAAATTTAGATGGAGTCTGGACATCATCAAAATCGATGTGTGCCCGTGCTGTGCTCTCATGACCCCGTGAAAAAAATTGGTAAAGTTTGGCACAAGTTTTGATGATCGCTCCTTCCAAACTGGAGCATCTCACATGAAGGATCGTGGTTTCCAAAAGGAGATGTGTCAATTCAAATTCCAGTGGCTGGTGACTTCATCGTTTGGCCTCATAAAAATTTCCATGGTAAGCAATCACCATTATACCACGAGTTTGATTTTGTGGCGCATTTCAGGTATGGTCATCTATATTTAAGACATTTTTTGAGTTTAACGTGCATTTTGTGCATAAAAATAATATTACAACCGGAACTGCATGTGCTGTCGAAAGGGATGAGGATCATCGTTCGATCTGGGAGCATCCAACGGTGCAGACGTATGATCCGTGGGGTTTGGGTTCTGGCCAATCAGAAAGCACGACTCAGATCGCGGCGGGGTTTGGTCGGCACACGTCTTTCATCAACGAACCATGTTTTATTCGCAAACCAGATTGCATATTTTTGTTCACACATATTGTAGTGAGATCAATTGAGTGTGCTATCTCTATGATATAATAATAATAATAACAAAGAATAGTTCATATTCATTGCCTGAGCTAACAACATATCAAGGTCAACATATTAACGGTTCTTACATCAACAGAAAACCGGGCATAACTCACAAATTTAGTACACGCGACAGTTCTAAATTGTTTGTAGGGTAGGCATAAAGACTAGTCTTAAGGCTTAATTCCCATGTACATGGGGGAACTGGGATCATTACGTTGACTCTGAATGAACTTGGGTTTTCTGATGATTTTATGCTGCCCTGGTACACGGGTGCGTGATCCATTGGCTGGCAACTCAGCAAATTCATCGTACTTGTCCTCATCGGCAACATCCTCGACACCTAGTAGCCTCCTATTCCCATGCATCACTACATGGCAGTTCTTATGCAAGGGGTCTTCCGCAAAGAAAATCTGGGTAGCATAGCTGGCAAGAATGAACGGGTCCGCATGATATGCCATCGTTGTCATGTTAACATAGGTCTTCCTGTAATCATCAACCTTTACATGACCAAGAGGGATCCATGCGCACCTGAACAATGCCACCTTAACTTTCACATAGTCAAGCTCCCAAATCTCTTTGATGGTTCCATAGTATACCCTTTTATCAGCTTCATCTATAGTCATGCATTCTATTCGAACAGAGCTGTTTTGAAATGAGGTCTTCTGATCACGTTCCTCAGTGTAGAACGTGTACCCGTTTAAGTCATATGCTTGGTACGTCAACACCGCAGGTGATGGCTTTTCTGCCAACCACGTAGCAATGCCATTGATTGATCCTTGTGCCAAACGATTCTTCAGCCATTCGGCGTAGTTCTTAGTGTGTTCCTTCATCTCCACATCTGATGAAGGCACCATTGGTATGAAGCTTTGGTGTATCTCCGCCAAGTGTTCTTTGGCATAAGCGTTGAGAACTGGGCTGTTAAGCAGTACCGTCAAATGGGATTTCTCTGCCAATTCTCCGGGTGCAGCCATTTGCATGCCAGCAAGGACCGACTTACATTTCAGCCTTCCCTCGTGGAGAGAGAGGGGCAAACCTATAGGTCTTTGTTTCATGTATTCGGTGCAAAACTCAACCACCTCCTCCGCGGTATAACCTTGTAGGATGCTTGCCTCTGGATGGTTTCGGTTCTGACAAAAGTGCTTCAGTATTCCCATGAACCGCTTGAAGGGATACATGTTGTGAAGAAACACAGGACCACAATACTTTATCTCGTCGACAAGGTGCACAGTGAGATGGACCATGACATTAAAGAATGACGGTGGGAAAAACATCTCTAGGGTGGACAATATTCTTGCAATATCATCTTGCATATGATCCAACTCTTCAGGATCTACAACTTTCTACCATAGTTGGTTGAAGAAATCATAGAGCTTGATGAGTGTGTTTCTTATATCTTTGTTCATCAGATTCCTGATGGCCACCGGGAGGATTTGTGTCAACATTACGTGGCAATCGTATGACTTCATGTGTCCCAACTTCATTTTACCTCAGCTCACATCCACGAGACTTCTAATGTTTGCGGAGTAGGAAGAGGGTGTCTTAACTGACAACAAATAGTTGAAGAACTATGTTGCTTCTTTTGTACTAAAATTGTAACTCTGGCGAGCTTTGATGAATTTGTCATCATCTTCTTCTTCACTCTTGCGTTTTGATTGATCAGCAAGCATATCGAGACTTGAACCCTCACCATCCTTTCTTTTACCTTTAATCTTGAGCAGAGTACCAAGGATGCTTTCACATACGTTCTTCTCTACGTGCATGACATCGATGCAGTGACGTACACGTAGAATCTCCCAGTAAGGTAATTTCCAGAACACCGATTTCTTCTTAAACACTTGACCCTTGGGTGTTTGTTTCACCGTCAAAGGGTGATTCTTGCCAAGCACAACATTAATTTATTTAGCCATGTTGTGGACCACCTCCCCATCATAGGGTCTTGAGCCCACACCTACCTCTACCATACCATCAAATTCAGCTTTCATCTTTCGGTATGGGTGATTTTTCCGTAAGAAGCTACGATGATGCAAATACACGGTTTTGTGCGACTTGGGAAGTCTTCTGCTAGCTGTCCTATCCATGCATGTGACACACCCTACATCTCCCTTTCTTTTCTGCCCCGATGTGTTGCCTAATGCCGGCATATCTTGAATGGTGTGCACCAGCATCGCATGTAGATCGAAAATCTCCTTTCTATAAGCATCATAACATTTTTACAATAGGTGCATCTATCCACACTGTCAATAGTTCTTCTACTAGTAGCTGAAAGTAAATGTCGATGTCATTTCCAGGTTGCTTTGGGCCTTGGATAATCATTAACATCATAATGTATTTTTTCTTCATACACAACCAAGGAGCAAGGTTATATATGCACAGAAGCACCGACCATGTGCTGTGATTGGTGCTCATATCGCCAAAAGGATTCATCCCGTCAGTACACTCCCCAAGTCTTATACTTCTAGGATCCTTAGCAAAGTCTTCAAACTTGTTGTCGATTAATTCTCACTGAGCCCATCTTTCGGGTGCCTCATATACTTATCCACAATTCGCTCATCATGATGCCACCACAACCTCTTTGCCTCTCTAGGGTTTGCAAACAAACGCCTCAACCTTGGAATTAAAGTCAAGTACCAAACAACCTTGAATGGGATTCCTGCCTTGATCTCGTCGTCCAATTTGTACTTGTCCTTTGCTCTCCTGCGCTTGTATTGTGCATGCTTGCATGTGGGACATGCACGCAAATCTTTGTACTCACCACAGTACAATATACAATCATTCACACAAGCGTGTATCTTTTGTACTCCAAGTTCCAATGGGCAAACAATTTTCTTTGCTTCATTCGTGCTTCTGGGGAGCACATTATCTTCTAGAAGAATTTCTTTGAAAAGACCTAACATCTCTATGTGTCCCTTGTTTGATAGACCTTTGCTGCTTTAAATCTGAGAAGCGCCAGGGTGGCATTCAACCTGGAATATTTCTTTTTGCAACCTAGATACAATTCTTTCTTGGAGTCCGCATCAATGGTTGGCAGATCCTTGTACCCAATCATATCCTATTTTGGGCCCTCAAAATCTGCAATCATAGCAGCAAAATCTGGCATATCAAGATCATCGTCATCTGCGTCGACGTCTTGGTTTTCCAATGGGCGTTCTAGCTTTCCGGTGTTCCATTGGTAGCTTGATGCCTCTGCCCTGATGTTAGATTCAACATCCATGTGACACTGATCGGGGTTTGGCATCTCGCAGCCCTGTGTATCTTCATCCATGACCTCCTCTTCACCGTGTCTGGTTCAACGTGTATATGCATCCATGAATCCCCGAGAGACTAAGTGCCACTGGACATCTGCAACTTCACGTGACTCTGTATTGGCACAATCAGTACATGGACACAGGATGTAATCCGCATCGCCAATTCTCCTCTTTGTACTTTCAGCCAAATTCATGAACTCTGTCACGACACTGATAAAATCTGTTTTTCCGATCCTTCATCCATCGAGATCGTTCCATTTGCACCACACAAATGGTAATTAAAAATAGAACAACAACATTAATACACAGATTAGCTGCTGCCCAGAGATGCATGCATAAATCACAAGGTTTTATTTTCATAATTACTGAGGGCGCTCCATATTGTTATCCAGACGTGCACTGACAAAAAGTAATGGCTAGTAAATTTACACGTAGAGTACTAGTACAACACTACCCTTAGGAATTGAATACCTTAATTAAGCCCCTCACGAAAATAATACCTTAATTAATTAGCCGTGCGGCGACCTCCACCCAGTAGACAGAGAAGCATGATGCGGTAGCATGCCGAGACAACAGGGTCGAGGAGCAAAGCTTAGTGCGGCTGCCACCTGAAGTTTGACCTCCACTATCCCGCCATCGACCATGATGGATGTGCTCAAATCACGCCGCCGCTGACCTCGTTGGTTGAGCTCCTCCTATCTCCCACCATAGATCGAGGATTGACCTCCTATGATGCCACCACCGCCCACCGACCGAGGATTGACCTCTTCTCTGGTAGCCGCTGCCTAGGCCGCCACCGCCATCTCTATATGCAGAGCGGCTGTTTTTTTACGGATATTCGCAGAGCGGCTATTTACACGGTATCACTATAACTCAATTATATGAACAGGGTAGTACATCACATATGGTTATGTAATGGCAACCGTGTCTCACCTACGTTGTCTCCTCACATGGTTTGGTGCGGAAATCGTGTGTGACGCTGTAATACTTAAAACAAACGACATGTATAAACAGTGTGCCGTATACAACATATAGTGCCATAAGTAGTTCCTGACCATTAGCTTATCCCCACAGTTTCCCCATTTCCCCCAAATCCCTACATAGCCTCCAAATTCCCTCGCGTGGCGCTGACATTGGGGGAATGCGGACGAGTGGAGCTGATGGTTTCGGTGCGGCTGCTCCTACCCGTATCGCCGCCACAACGACGGTCACCACCGAGCACTTGTCTAAGGTCATCAGAAGGCAGGTGTACTATAGATCCGAATCATCCTGTCAGGTTCCAATCTATCCCGGTCTTTTTTAGCATGTCCAAAGTAGCTCCTTCCTGAATCCGTCCTGAATGACCCCCCCCCCCCCCAGGAAAGCGACCTGCTGCCGGATCCGGAGCATGACTCTAGACTCCCGCAACACGAGTTTGACTCCAAGTTTTGCGCCACCAAGAAGTACCAAAAGTTGAGTTGTGTGCACGGGCACACTCCTGCTCGACGTGTATGCACGGAGGGATTTGACATTGGCAGGCGGTTTCTCAGTTGCCCCTTAGAGGTTAGTGCTAAGTTCATCATTTTACTTGAGTTAATGCCACCACTCATCCTGAATACTATTTAACATTGGCAGGGATATGAGGCTTGTCCCTTTGTTAATTGGCTGGATGAAGAATGGCATGGCAGAGCTCGGAGTGTTATCACCAAGCTCGAAAAAGATAAAGTAAAGTTGAAGAAGAAGCTGGCTGATCTGGAATGTACAATCAGTATGATGAAGCAAGAAAGAATCAATCACAAGCAACAGATGAAAGCAAGAGACAAGAAGGAACTAGCATGTGTAGTTGTGGTTGTCGCATTAGCCATGTTCTATGCGCTGTTTGCAATGATGGTTAGGGGTTTTGTTTGACAGTATTGCTAAAGCACGTTTAGATATGCTCTAAGTAATGCACATCTAGGTCCTATGCCATTGATGTTAGGCGAAGATTCATGCAAATGTTTTCCTTTGTCTTTTTTTCTTTTCCTTTGTAGTTTGATTATTACTGGCTTTATCAATAAGAAGAGCTCAATGTATTGCTTGCCAACTTTCCTACTCCGTTTGTACCGGTACCGGTGCATAATCCCAAAACTCGTTCCTTGTTTTTGTCCTGAAAAAAGAAACCAGCCCGCAACCCCGGGAATTTGGAGCGACTGGGTACAAATAATTGTGGTTGATTATATCGACGGTTAGATAATACGTCAATCCCCGCTTCAATTGGCAGTTCCTCTTCTCTGCATACCCCGCTTAAGTGTCCACCATCTTCATCATCCCCGTCAGGTCGCGCTACACACTAGCACACACTCTGCAGCCATGTCGAGCGATAGCGAGGATGACAGTTCGGCCAGCAGTCTGGCGCCCGATGATAGGTCAACATCGGAATTATCCCGCTCGTCTTCCATGAGTCCGGCGTCGAGCCCAGACCTCGATTATATCCGGATCATGGAAGGGACGCCGCCTCCGGAGTCGTCAGACAACAACCAGACGGACAAGGAGCCCTCCGAGGACAAAGAAGAGGATGATGATGATGAGGAGGAGGAATGGTCGAACAAGGAGGAGGAGGAGGAGGACAACAACAATGACGATGACGACGGCGGCGGTGATGAAAACCCAATGGTCAGCGGTAAGAAGCGTCTTCACCGAGACGATATCACGGGGCCATCCAACAACAACAACAAGAAGAAGAAGGAATAAATTAAGCAGACTGTATATATCTCTGTTTCCGTTCGCTCATATTAATTTGTTATCTCGGTTTATCCTGTCAATCTCATCGCAGACGGTTAGTAATACATATTCGATAGAGATCTTCCACATTATCACCCACAGGTTGGTTTGTTAAACTATGTGCCCTGACAAGCACACAATTCACAAAAAAAAGACCGTATGTGCTGTCTATAATGATCGCACACAATTCCGATTACCAACCTGTTTTCCGGGTATCACACACATCTTGTTACGCGAATCGTTTGTGTTCACCTCGATCATCGCAAACGGTTCATCTGAGCGAACTGTATGCCGTATATCGCACACACCTTGATCTGGCTGCCCGTTTTTGTTGTTCTATCTCATCGCGAACGGTTTGTATGATTCAACTGTATGCACAACATTGCACACGCAACTAAAATCTGAATCGTGTTTGATGTACCATTAATCGCAAATATTTTGTGTCTTATTTGACAGTTTTTTACATCACAGTTTGCGATTAATGCATCGCAAACAGTTTCGTCAAAGGGTCTCTGATCGTAGTGTCGCATTAGCAGCATCCTGCAGTAGTGTTCCCCCGGCGCGCCCAAGAAGGAAGGGGGCGCGGCTAGGGTAGGAGCCCAAGGCGGCCACCGACCCCTTGGGGGAGCCCTAGGCTGCCTCCCTGATAACCCACAAGTATAGGGGATCAATTGTAGCCTCTTTCGATAAGTAAGAGTGTCGAACCCAATGAGGAGCTAAAGGTAGAACAAATATTCCCTCTAGTTCTATCGACCACCGATACAACTCTACGCACGCTTAATGTTCGCTTTACCTAAAACAAGTATGAAACTAGAAGTACTTTATAGGTGTTGTTGGATAGGTTTGCAAGATAATAAAGAGCGCGTAACTAAAAAGTAGGCACTGTTTAGATAAATAAGCAATGAAGTTAGTATAACGAGTGTGGAAAAGTGGTGGTAGGAGTTATGAAATTGTCCCTAAGCAATTGACTACTTTATTAGACCGATAACATGTTTTATTTGGGAGAGGCCACTGCTAGCATGTCATCCCTGACTTGGAATTCTGTGCACTTATGATTGGAACTATTAGTAAGCATCCGCAACTACTAACATTCATTAAGGTAAAACCCAACCATAGCATTAAGATATATTGGTCCCCCTTCAACCCCATATGCATCAATTTCTATGCTAGCACTACTAGGAAAAGGCCTTCTAATGGCGCACCGGTTTTGCCTTCTAATGGCGCACTACCGGTGCGCCATTAGCATCACGCCACTAGAATTCTTTTCTATTCTAATGGCGCACCACATAGTAGTGCGCCATTAGTAACAATTTTTTTCAAATTTTTTTTGCAGGATTTTTTTAATTTTTTTTTTCAAAAATTTCCAATTTTTTTTTGTTTTTTTTCTTAATCTTAGGTCACTATGGCTTAATCTCGAGTCAATATGCATAATCTCAGGTCAAATCGCACTCCATAGTCAAACTTCCCGAAAGGTCACCCATCCTCTCACTACTCCAGCCTAAGCACGCTTAACTTCCGGGTTCTATTCTCCTCGCTTCCAAGTCGCACTTGTTGTTTTCCGACAATAGTAAGATGTCAATCCTATTAACCTCGTGAATTTAGCTTGAGCATGTCTTGACACATTTCATTGTTTGAGTTTGAAACTATTGTTCTAAAAATTAGTAACACTAATATTTCTTGAATAATTAGTTCGCATACGTTTGACCAGATTTGACCGTAGTTTGACCAGATTTGACCACAGTTTGACCATAGTTTGACCAGATTTGACCAAAATTCAAAAAAACTAAAATAATTATTTATGAACACTAATATTCTTGAATAATTAGTTTGACCATAGTTTGACTAGATTTAACAAAAACTAAAAAAACTAATTTTGTTTTTGAATTTTTTTGCCTCCAGATCTTAAAAGCCCCGTAACTTTTTTTCTGTTAGGCTTTTGAGGATTTTAAAAATGTTTAACGGGGTTTGGATGTAACTTTTCGAGTAGATGCTTTTTCATATATAAAACTTTTTCATCCGAGTTCGTATGCAAAAGTTATGGCCATTTTACAAATTTCCAGAGAGATTTTGCAAATAAAGTCGAAATTCATATTTGTAAATTTTCTCAACAACTAGACCACATATCACATGGAAAACTTATTTTCTTTTATTTTTTTGACATTTTTATCATTTTTTAAATTTTTTTTAAAACTGAAAAGGCGGTCCAAGGGGGTGCATTCGGTGGAAGCTGGTAACAACTAATGGCGCACCGTGTGGTGGTGCGCCATTAGTAGTTAAACTAGTAATGGCGCACCACAACCGTGCGCCATTACTAACAAAAATTTTATAAATTTTTTATATTTTTTACTTCTTTTTCAAAACTTCTAATGGCGAGACGGTGGGTGTGGTGCGCCATTACTAGTTAAACTAGTAATGGCGCACCACACCCACCGTGGCGCCATTAGAAGTTTTGAAACTAGTAATGGCGCACCACACCCACCGTGCGCCATTAGAAGTTTTGAAAAAAGAAAAAAAATTTTTTACTAATGGCGCACCGTGGGATGTGGTGCGCCATTAGTATTTGGAAACTAATGGCGTACCAACACATGGTGCGCCATTAGTATATAGCAATGGCGCACCACATGTCTGGTGCGCCATTAGAATCAATCCTATCTATAGCCCTTTTCCTAGTAGTGTAGGTTGAAGCTTCTGTCACTCTTGCCCTCCGGTACATAGTCCTATCAACATACAACTAACCTATGGTGTGATCCACGCGCGCACTCATATGATGGGCACCAAAGGACAGCAACATAACCACAAGCAAATTAAACCAATCATATGAATTCACCAATTACCGATAGGACAATGAAAATATACTCAGACATCATAGGATGGTAACACATCATCGGATAATAATATGAAGCATAAAGCACCATGTTCACGTAGAGGGTAGAGCGGGTTGCGGGGGAGTGGACCGCTGAATATAGATGGGGGAAGGTGATGAAGATGTTGGTGAAGATGACGACGGTGTTGGTGAAGATTGCGGTGACGATGATGGCCCCGACGGCGTTCCGGCGTCACCGGAAGCGAGGGGGAGAGAGCCCCCTCCTTCTCCTTCTTCCTTGGCCTTCTCCCTAGGTGGTACAAGGGTTCTCCCTCTGGTCCTTGGTCTCCATGGCATGGGAGGGGCAAGATCCCCTCCGACATTGGATCTGTCTCTCTCTATTTCTGCGCTCCTTGATTCTGCCCTTTAACCGTTTCTTATATATCTGGAGATCCGTAACTCCGATTGGATTGAAACCTTCGCCATGATTTTTTTTCCGAAAATTAGCTTTCTTGCGGCAAAAGAAGAGCAGCAACCGCCTTACGGGGTGTCCACGAGGGTCAGGGGCGCGCCCCCTGCCTCGTGGCCCCCTCGGGCACCGTCTCGCGTTGATTCTGCTTCCCAAAATTCATAAATATTCCAAAAATATTCTCCGTCCGTTTTTATCCCGTTTGGACTCTGTTTGATATGGGTTTTCTGCGAAACATAAAACATGCAACAAACAGGAACTGACACTGGGCACTAGATCAATATGTTAGTCCCAAAAATAGTATAAAAAGTTGCCAAAAGTATATGAAAGTTGTAGAATATTGGCATGGAACAATAAAAAATTATAGTTGTGATGGAGACGTATCAGCATCCCCAATCTTAATTTCTGCTCGTCCTCGAGTAGGTAGATGATAAAAAAGATAATTTTTGATGTGGAATGCTACCTAGCATAATCTTGATCATGTAGTCTAATCATGGCATGAATATTAAGACACTAGTGATTCAGAGCAATAGTTTATCATTTGACATTAAGACAAAAATACTTCAAGCATACTAATAAAGCAATCATGTCTTTTCAAAACAACATGGCCAGAGAAAGTTATCCCGACAAAATAATATAGTCTGGCTATGCTCCATCTTCACCACACAAAATATTCAAATCATCCACAACCCCGGTTTTAGCCAAGCAATTGTTTCATACTTTAGCATTCTCAAACTTTTTCAGCTTTCACGCAATACATGAGCGTGAGCCATGGACATAGCACTATGGGTGGAATAGAATATGATAATAGGGGTTATGTGGGGTAGACAAAAACGGAGAAAGTCTCACATTGACGCGGCTAATCAACGAGCTAGGGAGATGCCCATCAATTGATGTCAATGCAAGGAGTAGGGATTGCCATGCAACAGATGCACTAAGAGCTATAAGTATATGAAAGCTCAAAGTTAAAAATAAGTGGGGGTGCATCCAACTTGCTTGCTCATGAAGACCTCGGGCATTTGAGGAAGCCCATCATCGGAATATACAAGCCAAGTTCTATAATGAAAATTCCCACTAGTATATGAAAGTGATAACTCAAGAGACTCTCTATATGAAGAAGATGGTGCTACTCTGAAGCACAAGTGTGGAAAAAGGATAGTAACGTTGTCCCTTTTTCTCTTTTTTTTTTCTTTTTTGGCAGGCTTCTTTGGCCCCCTTTTTTATTTAGGCTTCTTTGGCCTCTCCTTTTTTTTCGGGACAATGCTCTAATATTGATGATCATCACACTTCTATTTACTTACAACTCAATATTACAAGTCGATACTAGAACAAAGATATGACTCTATATGAATGCATCCGGCGGTGTACCGGGATGTGCAATGATCTAGCGTAGCAATGACATCAAAAAATGGACAAGCCATGAAAACATCATGCTAGCTATCTTACGATCTTGCAAATCAATATGAAAATGAATGCTCAAGTCATGTATATGATGATGATGGAAGTTGCATGGCAATATATCTCGGAATGGCTATGGAAATGCCATAATAGGTAGGTATGGTGGCTATTTTGAGGAAGATATAAGGAGGCTTATGTGTGATAGAGCATATCGTATCACGGGGTTTGGATGTACCGGCGAAGTTTGCACCAAATCTCGAGGTGAGAAAGGGCAATGCACGGTACCGAAGAGGCTAGCAATGATGGAAGGGTGAGAGTACGTATAATCAATGGACTCAACATTAGTCATAAATAACTCACATACTTATTACAAAAATTTATTAGCCATCAAAACAAAGTAGTACACGCATACTCTTAGGAGGGAGGTTGGTAGAAGTTAACCATCGCACGCCCCCGACCTCCACACAAAGTAAGACAATCAATAAATACCTGATGCTCCAACTTCGTTACATAACGGTTCACCATACGTGCATGCTACAGGAATCACAAACCTCAACACTAGTATTTCTACTAATCCACAATTACTCACTAGCATGACTCTAATATCACCACCTTTATATCGCAAAACTATTGCAAGGAATCAAACATATCATATTCAGCGATCTACAAGTTTACGTAGGATTTTATGACTACCCATGTGAATGACCAATTCCTGTCATCTCTCTAAATAGATATAAGTGAAGCAAGAGAGGTTAATTCCTTCTACAAAAGATATGCCCATGCTCTAACCAATATAAGTGAAGCAAAAGAGCATTCTACAAATGGCGGTTTTATATGTGAAGAGAAACAGGCAATCCAAACTTCAAATGATATAAGTGAAGCACATGAAGCATTCTATAAAGCCATACTCAAAAGATTTAAGTGAAGTGAAATGAGAATTCTATAGATCAACCATGGACTATCTCATACCAGCATGGTGTATCAAATAAAAGTGAAAACTAAATGCAAAAGACGCTCCAAGATTTGCACATATCGCATGAACGAAACGAATCCGAAAACACACCGATACTTGTTGAAGAAAGATGGGATGCCTTCCGGGGCATCCCCAAGCTTAGGCGCTTGAGTCTCCTTGAATATTTACTTGGGTTGCATTGGGCATCCCCAAGCTTGAGCTCTTGCCTCTCCTCCTTTTCCTCATATCGAGACCTGCTCGATCTTCGAACACTTCATCCACACAAAACTTCAACAGAAAACTTCGTAAGATCCATTAGTATAATAAAGCAAATCACTACTCTAAGTGCTGTTTCAAACCAATTCATATTTTGTTTTTGCATTGTAGCTACTGTAATATAACTTTTCCATGACTTAATCCACTGCTAGAAATCGATAGTTTCATCAAAACAAGCAAACTATGCATAAAAAAAAGAATCTGTCTTAAACAAGATAGTCTGTAATAATATGAACATTCACCATACCTATGATACTCCAACAATTCTGCTAAAATTATAACAAATAAAAAATTTGTAAAGAAAGACAGTGCAAAAAGTTTCAGTACCTTTTGATGTTCCAGTAAAAAAGGAAAAATCGCGCACTACAGCCAATGTTTCTGTCCTGCACCACACAAACGAACAAGCATTGTAAACATCCTAAAGGCAAACCTTGGCACATTATTTTTATAATACAGTGGAATTGTACAAAGGGGGTAATTATTTTTGATGAAAAGTTTCTGTAATTAAGATTCACAAAATTTCCGTGAGCATGAACAAAGTTCAAGGAGCTCTCCCACTTCAAAAATGCTTGTCTCTCTCACTTTCACTTTCCTTTTTGAAAAGTTTTGGGTTCCCCTCTTTAATTTTTGTTGTTTTTAAACATTATAAAAGCACTCAACAGAAATAAATGACTCTCTAAAACTTTTGGGTTGTCTCCCTGGCAGCGCTTTCTTTAAAGCCATTAAGCTAGGCATATAGTGCTCAAGTAATGGATCCACCCGGATCCCAAGGTATATCAAAGCCAATTTTAATTAACAATGATTTGTGATTTAGTAGTGAGCACAAAGTAACATATACCATGCAACAACAAATTCTAACTCTCTTCCTATGCATCGCATGTCATAAAAGAACAATTCATGCACACATAGTAAAGGCCGATGCATAGTATAAACAGTTTCTTGCAATTTTATCATATTGGAAACATAGAGAGGTGGAGATGTAGTTCCTCTATCATAATAATTGCAAGTAGGAGCAGCAAGCACATGCATATTATATCTATCAAAATCATCATGTGCAATGGTAAAAGGCAACCCATCAATATAATCCTTAATAAGTGCAAACTTCTCCGATATAGTGTAGTTGGGAGAATTCAAAAAGATAATAGGACTATCATGTGTGGGTGCAATAGCAACAATTTCATGTTTAACATAAGGAACTATAGCAAGTTCATCTCCATAATCATGATTCATATTGGCATCTTGGCCACAAGCATAGCCAGCATCATCAAAAAGGGATATTTCAAAAGAATCAAAGGGATCATAGCGATTATCATAGCAACTATCCTTCGTTAAGCACGAAGGGAAATTAAACAATGTATGAGTTGAAGAGTTACTCTCATTAGAAGGTTGGCACGGGTGATCAATCCGCTCTTCCTCCTTTTGTTCTTCGCTCTCCTCCTTTTTCATCTAATGAGCTCACAGTTTCAGTAATTTCTTCTTCCATAGTTTCCTGCAAAATATTAGTCTCTTCTTGGACAGCGGAGGAGTCCTCAATATATGGTTTAACATAGGCATTAGAAGCATAATTGCCATAACAATATTGAAGTATGGCAAAATTTTCAGATTTGTGAAAAGTAGCATCATACTTTTCAATCAAACAAGCAATTTCATAAGCACCCTTAAAAGCAACAAATTCTTCAATTTGTTGAACATCATAGTAATTATAAACACCCTTGGCATACGAAGATACGATTCCATTATCACTAAACTCACATTGATAGGGAAGGTGTTTCTTAGGGTTTTCATAACAATAAGTAAAATCATATATTTCACATAAATTTTAAGCATAGCATTGCAAACGATGAATTTGATCCAGTAAAAGTTTCCCCTTTTCAGATATGCGGCGCCGCACATAACAAGCATGCTCATCTAAAGATTTTCCCTCAACTAAGCTAGTTGGGATTTTAGCCCGAGCACATAGGGATCGAAGATGATCCAAGTAAAAAGCTTCAGGAGTGTGATAGATTTTGAGTGGTTCTTCAACCATTGGTGTAGTAGGTACAACTTATTTTTTTGGTATTTTGCATTTCCTACCCATAACTAAAGATAGGGAACAACTTAGAACAACAAATAAAATCTACTTAGTGATAAAGCAAACAAGCACACACGAGAATATTCACCCCACGCTATAACTCCCCGGCAACGGCGCCAGAAAAAGGTCTTGATAACCCACAAGTATAGGGGATCAATTGTAGCCTCTTTCGATAAGTAAGAGTGTCAAACCCAACAAGGAGCTAAAGGTAGAACAAATATTCCCTCAAGTTCTATCGACCACCGATACAACTCTACGCACGCTTAACGTTCGCTTTACCTAAAAGAAGTATGAAACTAGAAGTACTTTGTAGGTGTTGTTGGATAGGTTTGCAAGATAATAAAGAGCACGTGAATAAAAAGTAGGGGTTGTGTAGATAAAGAAGCAATAAAGTTCGTATGACGAGTGTGGAAAAGTGGTGGTAGGAGTTGTGAAATTGTCCCTAAGCAATTGACTACTTTACTAGACTGATAGCAAGTTTTATGTGAGAGAGGCCACTACTAGCATGTCATCCCTGACTTGGAATTCTATGCACTTATGATTGGAACTATTAGCAAGCATCTGCGACTACTAACGTTCATTAAGGTAAAACCCAACCATAGCATTAAGATTTATTGGTCCCCCTTCAATCTCGTATGCATCAATTTCTATGCTAGGTTGAAGCTTCTGTCACTCTTGCCCTCCAACACATAGTACTATCAACATACAACTAACCCTATGGTGTGATCCACGCGCGTTCTCATATGATGGGCACCAAAGGACAACAACATAACCACAAGAAAATTAAACCAATCATAGGAATTCACCAATTACCTATAGGACAACGAAAATCTACTCAGACATCATAGGATGGCAACACATCATCGGATAATAATATGAAGCATAAAGCACCATGTTCAAGTAGAGGGTATAGAGGGTTGAGGGAGAGTGGACCGCTGAATATAGATGGTTGAAGGTGATGAAGATGTTGGTGAAGATGATGGCGGTGTTGGTGAAGATTGCGGTGACGATGATGGCCCCGGCGGCGTTCCGACGCCACCGGAAGCGAGGGGGAGAGAGCCCCTCCTTCTCCTTCTTCCTTGGCCTTCTCCCTAGGTTGGAGAAGGGTTCTCCCTCTGGTCCTTGGTCTCCATGGCGTGGGAGGGGCAAGAGCCCCTCCGACATTGGATCTGTCTCTCTCTGTTTCTGCGCTCCTTGATTCTACCCTTTCACCGTTTCTTATATATCCAGAGATCCGTAACTCTGATTGGATTGAAACCTTCGCCACAATTTTTTTTCCGGAAATTAGCTTTCTTGCGGCAAAATAAGAGCAGCAACCGCCTTACGGGGTGTCCACGAGGGTCACTGGCATGCCCACCTGCCTCGTGGCCCTCTCGGGCACCGTCTCGCGTTGATTCTTCTTCCCAAAATTTATAAATATTCCAAAAATATTCTTCTTCCGTTTTTATCCCGTTTGGACTTTGTTTGATATGGGTTTTCTGCGAAACATAAAACATGCAACAAACAGGAATTGGCACTGGGCACTGGATCAATATGTTAGTCCCAAAAATAGTATAAAAAGTTGCCAAAAGTATATGAAAGTGCTCGGCCAAAAGTATATGGAACAATAAAAAATTATAGATACGACGTATACGCATCACTCCCCTCCTCCCCCCACCAATATATATGTGTGGAGGGAGAGGGGCAAGACACACCATGATTCCCTAGCCGTGTGCGGCGCCCCTCTCCCTCTAGTTCATCCTCGGTCATATTTTCGTAGTGCTCGGCGAAGCCCTGCGGAGATAGTTGCATCACCCCTATCACCACGCCTTCGTGCTGTAGAAACTCATCTACTACTTTGCCTGTCTTGCTAGATCAAGAAGGCGAGAACACCATCGAGTTGAACGTGTGCTGAACGCGGAGGTGCCGTACGTTCGGTACTTGATCGGGTGGATCATGAAGGTGTACGACTACATCAACCGCATTGATAAACGCTTCCGCTTACCGGTCTACGAGGGTACGTAGACACAGTCTCCCCTCCCGTAGCTATGCATCTCCATGGATAGATCTTGCGTGTGCGTAGAATTTTTTTTTGTTTTCCATGCAACGTTCCCCTACAGTGGCATCATGAACCAGGTGTAGGATCAAAGAAGGTGAGAGTGTCTAGAGGGGGGGGGGTGATTAGACTACTCGACAAGATAAAAATTATGCCTTTTGACAAAGACAAGTTTTTGGCAGATTTTGCATATCACACAAGTCAAGTAGCATACTACACATGCAATTCTAGAGTATGGGCAGCGGAAAGTAAATTGCACAAGTAGTAAAGAGAAGTGGAGAAGATCAAACGCAATTTGGAGACACGGAGATTTTTCTCGTGGTTCCGATAGGTGGTGCTATCGTCAATCCACGTTGATGGAGACTTCAACCCACGGAGGGTAACGGCTGCGAGAGTCCACGGAGGGCTCCACCCACGAAGGGTCCACGAAGAAGCAACCTTGTCTATGCCATCATGGCATACGCCCACGGAGGGCTAGCCTTACTCGGGGTAGATCTTCACGAAGTAGGCGATCTCCTTGCCCTTACAAACTTCTTGGTTCAACTCCACATCTCGACGGAGGCTCCCAAGCGACACCTAACCAATCTAGGAGGCACCACCTCCAAAAGGTAATAGATGGTGTTGATGATGATGAACTCCTTGCTCTTGTGCTTCAAATGATAATCTCCCCAACACTCAACTCTCCTCACCGATTTGGCTGTGGTGGAAGAAAGGATTGAGTGGAAAGCAACTTGGGAAGGCTAGAGATCAAGCTTCATATGGTGGGAGTGGAGCAACTTGATCTCAACACAAGGGTAGGTAGTTTTCTTCTCGTAAATGTAAGGTAGGAGTGGTAGTTCTTTCGATGGCTCTCTCCACGAATGAAGAGGGGTGGAGGGTATTTATAGCCTCCACACAAAATCCAACCGTTACACACATTTGACCAATCTCGGTGGGACGAAGTTGACAACTCGGTGAGACCGAAAGTTCAAAACATGTGAACGTTGGGATTTTCGGTGGGACCGAAAATACAATCTCGGTGAGTCCGATTCGTCCAAAGACATGAGCTTGCCAATCTCGGTGGGACCGACTTCATCATCTCGGTGACACCGATTTGATGACAGAAGGTTACAGAAGCTTGGCAACTCAAGTTTCGGTGAGACCGAGTTCAGAATCGGAAAATCCGAGATTTCTAGGGTTTGGCTATATGGCTGAGGTGGTTCATCTCGGTGTGACTGAGTTTAGGAAATCGGTGGGACCGAGATTACTTATGAGTGTATTATGGAAGTGAGAGTTGCTGATAGTTTAGGAGATATATCACTAAGCACTTTGAGCAACCAGATCATTATCATAACCTCATCCCTTTTAATAGTATTGGCTTTCCTATAGACTCAATGTGATCTTGGATCACTAAACCAAAAATGGAGTCTTGAGCTTTTGCCAATGCTTGCCTTAGCATTTTGAGGGTCCACCTCTTCATCCTTTTGCCATGCCAATGTGATTTAACTTCTGAAACATACTTGATAAAAGTATTAGTCCAACCACAAAGTATGTTGTCATTAATTACCAAAACCACCCAGGAGCAAATGTGCTTTCAATCTCCCCTTTTGGTAATTGATGGCAACACACAAAACAAGACATCAAAGCTTATTGAAAGAAAGACAGAATTATCACAAAGCTTTGACAAACATGTAGTACAGGCTCCCCTACAAGTGTGCAAGATTTTCATAAATTATGGTTTTGGACTACCACAAGCACACAAGAGAGAAAAGCAAGATGTGCTACATGCAGCTTGGCCATATGCATCAGAGCAAATGAAAAGAAGTGAGTGATAATGCATATGTGCATGGTGATTTCTTGCAAACAGATATTCACAAGCAAGTCACCATCATGCACATTCTGCAAGATGCATATACTTACCTTGAGGTTCCTTGGCATTGTACCTGAAGAAATAGACTTGGGAAAACAGGGTTAGATAACACAAGGGTATTTCTTCAACCAACCGCAAGAACATCAAGAGTACCAAGCCAGGGATGACATGTATAATGAGTGTCTCATATTGAGCACTAGCTTGAAACAGCAAACATGTCTCCGAAGCTAAAAGATTTTCAATGAACTCTGAGAGATTTTGCTTTCCATAAGATATCAATTGTGAAGGAAAAAGCAAAATCAAAAGAATGATGCCAAATGTAATATCCAATGTGGAACACGACAAAGCTTTGATGTGATTCTCTCCCCCTTAAGGTAAGATTGCTCTTCTTCTCCTCCTAAATCTTCTCTTCTCCCCTTATCTCCCCCTAAATCTTCTCCCCCTTTGACATCAAGTGCCGAAAAGGACAGCAAACTAGGAAGGTTAGGAAAGATGAAAGGAAAGGAATGGGATCCTTAAGAATCACAACAGGGCAATAAGAAACATGCATAGAGAATCATTGAGTGGAGCTGCAGAAGAAAATATCAAGGAAAAATCGGTGGCACCGAAATGGGATGGATCGGTGGGTCCGAAAGTCATGGACTTAGGGCAGATCCTTTTCGGTTAGACCGAAATATTTAAGTCGGTCGGTGTTTAATTCCAAGGAAATACAGAAATAATTCAGCTCACTTTGCAAGGAATGTTTCAAAGGATTTGCAATGAATTTGTAAATGATTTTCAAGGAATTGATCAGAGCCAAAAGTATATTCACAAAAACAGAAGAATAGAAATTAAAAAGATTGCTAGATGAAGTTTTTTTTAATGAAAACTCAATGAGAGAACATAAGAGAAAATAGAAAGACTCCAAAACATATGTACTTCATCTAGATAGGGGTCGGCGACAAGGTCACCTATGTTTGAGTATATTGACTTAGGAGTCAAATGAGGACATTTGATCATTGGTCATACTCATCGTTTAAGCTCAAAATGGGGTTGCCATTTTTCGATTAAGCATTTGATGTGTTCACATCTTATGAAGCTGCTTATACTCATGACTTTGAGCAAAGCTCCTTGAAGATGTGAAGAACATACCTTGGGCTTGTTGTTGCTTTGTTCATGTAGGTGAACTTGATGTAGGTGCTCATAGAATGTGAAGTTGGAGCACCATTTCCACTTGTGTAGTTCATCTTCCTACATGGGTTAGGCAAGCAAGGAAATACTCAAGGATATCCAAGATGACAAGAGTGAAATATTAGATGTATAAGGTGTCAAAAAGGATATGTGGAATTGTGTTCCTTGAACTCAACATCCCAAAGGGCTAAATACTTGGTCAATGACAAGATTACTCAAGATTTGAGTTTGTGGTAATCTTGTGGAATGTAGATCATCCAAGTACCTGCAAGGAGTTAGATGCAATACAAGGGGGCAAATGTGTCCAAGACATATGATCATCATCATAAGAGAAATATCAAGGATTAGTCAAGTAGGCTCATGCCTTGCATGCATCAATGGAGTTTTCACTCCAAGTTTGAAGCATCAATGATGTTCAACTCACTCCTTAAGCGACAAAACACTTTCTCATCAAGTGGTTTTGTAAAGATATCGACAAGTTGTTTGTCAAGATCGAACATGCTTAAGATTGATGTCACCCTTGGCAATGTGATCACGAATAAAATGGTGACGAACTTCAATATGTTTAGTTCGAGAGTGTTGCACGGATTGTGTCCAATCTTAATCGCACTCTCATTGTCACAAAGCAAAGGAACATGTCTCACATGTATCCCATAATCCTTAAGCGTTTGTGTCATCCATAGCAATTGAGCACAACATGAACCAGCAGCAATATATTCCGCTTGGCAAGAGATAATGATACGAATTTTGTTTCTTGGAGGACCAAGATACAAGGGATCGACCAAGGAATTGACACGCACCGAAGTTGACTTTCTATCAACCCCTGTCTCGGCATAGTCCAAGTCGGAATAGCCAACAAGATCGAAAGAGGCCCTCTTAGGATACCAAATGCCAAAGTTAGGTGTGTGTATCAAATATCTCACAATTCTTTTAACAGCTTTAAGATGACATTCTTTAGGGCTGCTTGATATCGAGCACACATGCATACACTCAACATTATGTCGGGACGAGAAGCACAGAGATATAGTAGAGAACCAATCATAGATCGGTAAACCTTTTGATCAACGGGTTCTCCATCTTTTGTCAAGTCATTATGTCCACTTGTAGGCATGGGGGTTTTCATACCTTTGCTTTCTTGCATGTTGAACTTCTTGAAGAGATCCTTAGTGTACTTTGTTTGTTAGACAAAAGTACCCTCCTTAGATTGCTTGATTTGCAACCCAAGGAAGAATTTGAGTTCACTCATCATGGACATCTCATACTTCTCCGACATAAGCTTTCCAAACTTCTCGCTAAAATGAGGGTTAGTTGAACCAAAGATAATATCATCAACATATATTTGACACACAAATAGTTCACCATCAACCCTTTTCGTGAATAGCGTTGAGTCTATTTTTCCAATCTCAAATCCTTTCTCAAGAAGAAAGCTAGTCAAGATTTGTACCAAGCTCTAGGAGCTTGTTTAAGACCATAAAGAGCTTTGTGCAACTTGTAAACATGATTAGGCTTTTAGGATTCACAAACCGGAGGTTGTTTCACAAATACTTCCTCCTCAATTTCACCATTTAGGAAAGCACTTTTAATGTCCATTTGATAGAGAGTAATATCATGGTGGTTGGCATAAGCAAGAAGAATGTGAATAGACTCAAGTCTAGCAACGGGGGCATAGGTCTCACCATAGTCCATACCTTCGACTTGTGTGTAACCTTGAGCTACGAGACGAGCCTTGTTGCGGATGACTTGTCCATCTTCATCTTGCTTGTTCCGAAACACCCATTTGGTTCCAATGACGTTTTGATCATCCTTGGGCTTTCTACCAAAGTCCATACTTTGTTCCTCTCGGTTGTGTAGCTCTTCGTGCATAGCGCTCACCCAATCCGGGTCTTCAAGTGCTTCTTCTACCTTCATAGGTTCAAGACTAGAGATAAATGAGTAATGCTCACAAAAGTTAGCTAAGCGAGTTTTAGAGCGAGTAATTCTCCCGGAGTCGATGTCATTCATCATTTGTTCCACGGGATGATTCTTCTTGACTCTTGCTCGGACTCGGGATAGCTTTTGTTGTGGTCACGGCTGAGCTTCCTCATCATCCTCATCTTCCTCTTCTTCTTCATTGTTGTTGGTGTTGTCTTGAGGCGGTGGAGAAGGAGGTTGTGGTGGATCTTCTTGTCGCACTTCCTCATCTTGGTGAGTTCCACTTGTGGAGGCCTCCACGTTGCCTTGAGGTTCATCTTGCCGTGAGGTAGGGGGCTCCACATATGTAGATGAGGTACTCTCCTTCACTTCCATGGGACGAATCTTTCCAATAGATAAATCTTGAATGGCTTCCGATGGGTCCTTGTCTCCTACATCAATGGGCATTTGCTCTACTTGCGAGCCATTAGATTCATCAAACTTCACATCTACCGTCTCTTCAACCTTTCGGGTGAAATTATTGTAGACACGGTAGGTGTGGGAGTTTGATCCATAACCAAGAAAAAAACCTTCATGTGTTTTAGGAGCAAATTTAGACCGACGATGCTTATCAAGGATATAGCATTTCGAACCAAAGACACGAAAGTATCCCACTTGGGGTTTGTTACGGTGAGGAGCTCAGATGAAGTCTTGCCGAGGAGCTTATGAAGATAAAGCCTGTTGATAGCATGACAAGCTGTCTCGACCGCTTCACCCCAAAAGTGCTTCGTGTCTTGTATTCATCAAGCATCGTTCTCGCCATCTCTATGAGCGTTCGGTTCTTCCTCTCAACAACTCCATTTTGTTGAGGAGTGTACGAGTCGAGAACTCATGTAGAATCCTTCCTCATCGAGAAAAGAGTCCACATGGGTGTTCTTGAACTCCTTTCCATTGTCCTCCGAACTTTCTTGATCTTCACCTCAAATTGATTTTGGGCCTTTCGGCAAAGGTTTTGAAGATTTTCTGAACCTGTGATTTGTCATCAAGGAAAAATACCCACGTAAATCTGGAATAATCATCAACTATAACTAGACCAAAGGAGTTACCACCAAGGCTTTTGTAAGCATTGGGACCGAAGAGATCCATATGGAGAAGCTCAAGCGGTCTCCTTGTGGTCATGATGTTCTTCACGGGATGACTTCCACCTACTTGTTTTCCTGCCTGACAAGCACTACAGAGTCTATCTTTGTCAAAGAGAACATCTTTAACGCCAAGAATATGATCACCTTTGATTAGCTTGTCTAGATTACGCATACCAACATGTCCAAGCCTTCTATGCCATAACCAACCTTTAGCAGATTTAGCAATGAAGCAAGTTTTAGGTTGAGCTTTCTTAGTGAAATCAACAATATATAGATCACCTCTACGGATACCGGTAAATACCATGTTATGATTGTCACGACGAAAAACTTGGCAATCTACTTCGGTGAATAGCACATTAAATCCAAAGTCAGCTAGTCTAGACACGGAAAGTAAATTGTATCCAAGTGATTCAACAAGCATGACATTTTGAATAGAGCTATCATGAGATATGGCCACCTTACCAAGGCCAAGTACCTTACCCTTGGAGTTGTCTCCAAAAGTCACATACTTGCGTGGACCATCGTTCTTTGCAAGCTCTCGAAACATGTCTTCATCTCCGGTCATGTGATCGGTGCATCCAATATCAAGAATCCACTCTTTTCCACGGATATGTAGTCTCTCGATTCGCCATAAGATTGAGACTCTTCATGATCTTGTCTAGCTCGGTGTCCGAATCGAGTAATCATCATCATGCTCATGCTCATCATCATATTGACCCATAGATAGTTCATCATCAACACCTAGGTCAATTTGACAACTACTTGCATTAGTTTTGTCAATGTGACAATAATCATCGGAATGCAATACAAGAGCATTTCTAATTAGAGCATTAATAAGACAAGGATCACCCTTCTTTTTCATGAGATCACGAAGCTCAAAGAAGCATTTGTCAAAGTTGGGATCATTGGGGCGCATCATATCAAATTCAATAGTCTTGTATAGAATTTCATCAAGACCTCTCAAAGAGTAGTCCGGATAAAGTTCTTCCAAGAACTTCCACATGGCATAGGCACACTCAAAGTTTGTAACGAGCTTAAGCAAATTATCGGGTAACCCTCTAATGATAAGATTTACAGTTCTAAGGTTACGAAGCA
The DNA here is from genome assembly GCA_021437245.1 of Aegilops speltoides. Classification (NCBI taxonomy): domain Eukaryota; kingdom Viridiplantae; phylum Streptophyta; class Magnoliopsida; order Poales; family Poaceae; genus Aegilops; species Aegilops speltoides. Next base: position 384,581,225 of record CM038143.1, read on the forward strand.
AATCAAGCTCTTCATCCATGGTAGGGTGCAAGGGGTCAAATGGAGGTACATATGGGGTTTCAACATATTTGCGCAAGTTATACATCTTAAAGATAATAAGCATTTCAATCCTCCACGAGTTATAGGACACTCCATCGAGAATAGGCACTCTATGACTAACACTCCCAAACGTAGACACGTCCATCTTCCTCCAATGGTGTGTAAACCAAAGCAATGGAGACCAATGCTCTGATACCAATTGTAGGATCGAAGAAGGTGAGAGTGTCTAGAGGGGGGTGATTAGACTACTCGACAAGATAAAAATTATGCCTTTTGACAAAGACAAGTTTTTGGCAGATTTTGCATATCACACAAGTCAAGTAGCATACTACACATGCAATTCTAGAGTATGGGCAGCGGAAAGTAAATTGCACAAGTAGTAAAGAGAAGTGGAGAAGATCAAACGCAATTTGGAGACACGGAGATTTTTCTCGTGGTTCCGATAGGTGGTGCTATCGTCAATCCACGTTGATGGAGACTTCAACCCACGGAGGGTAACGGCTGCGAGAGTCCACGGAGGGCTCCACCCACGAAGGGTCCACGAAGAAGCAACCTTGTCTATGCCATCATGGCATACGCCCACGGAGGGCTAGCCTTACTCGGGGTAGATCTTCACGAAGTAGGCGATCTCCTTGCCCTTACAAACTTCTTGGTTCAACTCCACATCTCGACGGAGGCTCCCAAGCGACACCTAACCAATCTAGGAGGCACCACCCTCCAAAAGGTAATAGATGGTGTTGATGATGATGAACTCCTTGCTCTTGTGCTTCAAATGATAATCTCCCCAACACTCAACTCTCCTCACTGATTTGGCTGTGGTGGAAGAAAGGATTGAGTGGAAAGCAACTTGGGAAGGCTAGAGATCAAGCTTCATATGGTGGGAGTAATTCTAGGTAATAGATAGTTTTGTGAAATGATAAGCGGTTTTCAGTAAGGTTTTCTCTGCACGCACTAAAATTCTAGGTAATAGATAGTTTTGTGATAAGATAAATTGTAACGAGTAACAAGCAATGAAAGTAAATAAAGTGCAGCAAGGTGTCCCAATCCTTTTGTAGCAAAGGATAATCCTGGACAATTTCTTATAATGAGAAAGGAGCTCCCGAGGACACACGGGAATTATCGTCAAGCTAGTTTTCATCACGCTCATATGATTCGCGTTCGGTACTTTTATAATTTGATATGTGGGTGGACCGGTGCTTGGGTACCGCCCTTACTTGGACAAGCATCCCACTTATGATTAACCCCTATTGCAAGCATCCACAACTACAAAAGAAGTCTTAAGGTAAACCTAACCACAACATTAAACATATGGATCCAAATCAGCCCCTAACGAAGCAACACATAAACTAGGGTTTAAGCTTCTGTCACTCTAGCAACCCATCATCTACTTATTACTTCACAATGCCTTCCTCTAGGCCCAAATAATGGTGAAGTGTCATGTAGTCGACGTTCACATAACACCACTAGAGGAAAAGACAACATACATCTCATCAAAATATCGAACGAATACCAAATTCACATGACTACTAATAGCAAGACTTCACCCATGTCCTCAGGAACAAACGTAACTACTCACAAAGCATATTCATGTTCATAATCAGAGGAGTAATAATATGCATTAAGGATCTGAACATATGATCTTCCACCAAGTAAGCCAATTAGCTTCAACTACAAGGAGTAATCAACACTACTAGCAACCCACTGGTACCAATTTGTGGTTTTGAGACAAGATTGGATACAAGAGATGAACTAGGGTTTTGAGAGGAGATGGTGCTGGTGAAGATGTTGATGCAGATTGACCCCCTCCCGATGAGAGGATCGTTGGTGATGACGATGGTGATGATTTCCCCTCCCGGAGGGAAGTATCCCCGGCAGAACAGCTCTGTCGGAGCTCTAGATTGGTTCCGCTAAGGTTCCGCCTCGTGGAGGCGGAGTTTCGTCCCGTAAGCTTGCCCACGATTTTTTCCAGGGTAAAAGCCTTCATATAGCATAAGATGGACACCGGGGGGCCACCAGGGAGCCCAGGAGACAGGGGGCGCGCCCCCACCCTCCAGGCCAGGGTGTGGGCCCCCCGAGGTGTTTCTTCCACTCAATAATTATTATTTATTCCAAAAGTAAGTTTCGTGGAGTTTCAGGATTTTTGGAGCAGTGCAGAATAGGTTTCCAATGTTTGCTCCTTTTCCTGCCATAATTCCAGCTACAGACATTCCCCCTCTTCATGGTCAACCTTGTAAAATAAGAGAGAATAGCCATAAGTATTGAGATATAATGTGTAATAACAGCCCATAATGCAATAAATATTGATATAAAAGCATGATGCAAAATGGACGTATCAACTCCCCCAATCTTAGACCTCGCTTGTCCTCAAGCAGAAACCGAAATCGAAAAATATGTCCACATGTTTAGAGATGGAGGTGTCGATAAAAATAGAATACGGACATGAGGGCATCATGATCATTCTTATAACAGCAACATATATAGATTTTATCATATGATTTCTTATACTCAAGTAACAATCAATTCACAATGTCAAGTATGGTTCAGAAACTTCATTGAGAACTAACAAACTATAATCTCAGTCATTGAAGCAATTGCAATTTATCATAACATTAGAAAGAGTCAAGAGTAGAGCTTTTCAGCAAGTCCACACACTCAACTATCATGTAGTCTTCTACAATTGCTAACACTCACGCAATACTTGTGGTTATGGAGTTTCAGCCGGACATTGAGAAAGATAGGGACTTATTGTGTTGCCTCCCAACGTATTCACCTTTAGGTGATGTCAACAGTAATAGCCCATGCTAACTTACATCCAATTGGATATATGTATCATGATCTTTCAAACACGAGGAGCTTGCTAAAGGATAAAATGAAAAAGGGAAAGGTGAAGATCACCTTGACTCAAGCATAAAGTAAAAACATAAAGTAAAAGATAGGCCCTTCGCAGAGGGAAGCAGAGGTTGTCATGTGCGTTTAGGGTTGGATGCACAAAATCTTAATGCAAAAGAACGTCACTTTATATTGCCCCTGGTATGTGGACCTTTATTATGCAGTCCGTCACTTTTATTGCTTCCATAACAAGATCGTATAAAGCTTATTTTCTCTGCACTAATAAGTCATACATATTTAGATAGCAATTTTTATTGCCTGCAACATGACAACTTACTTGAAGGATCTTACTCAATCCATAGGTAGGTATGGTGGACTCTCATGGCAAAACTGGGTTTAAGGATATTTGGAAGCACAAGTAGTATCTCTACTTGGTGCAAGGAATTTGGCTAGCATGAGGGGGAAAGGCACTCAACATGTTTGGAAGGTCAATGACAATATACTTTAACTGAGATGTGAGAAAACATAAACCATTACGTTGTATTCCTTGTCCAACGTCAACTCTTTTAGCATGTCATACCTAATGAGTGCTCCCAATCATAAAAGATGTCCAAGATAATATATTTGTATGTGAACCTCTCTTTCCTTATCACTTCCTATTAGTTGCCACGATGACCAAAACTACGTTTGCCAACTCTTAACAACTTTTATGCCTCATACTTTCTATGTGTGAAGTCATCACTAACCGTAAGATCAATAGGAACTATCTTATTCTCTACTCTCTCAAGATCATAGCAACATAGCAAAGCCCTTAACTCAACGCTAATCTTTATTATAGATAGCTCACGGACTCGATTACAAAAAGAGATCACAAAGCAAAACTCAAAACTACTTGATATCAAAACTTCAATCTACTAGATCAAGATACTACTAAAAGGATCGAACTAAATAAAACGGCAAAGATAGGAGTGTGATGGTGATACGATACCGGGGAACCTCCCCCAAGATTGGCAGTTGCCAAGGGGAGTGCCCATACCCATGTGATTATGTCCTCGGAGGTGGTGAAGTAGGAGTTGTTGATGATGTAGGCTTGTCATCCATCTTCCAATGCATAGGCTCACCATCATAGAAGGATGATCGAGTCTCCGGGATCGTTAAATCTGCAGCCAAACTCATCCTCTTGAATCTATATTCATACTCATAGTTCTGGTTTTGCAGGTCATAGATCTGGGCTTGTAGGTGCTCGATTTTCTCTTAAAGCTTGAAGATGGTCTCCCCGATGGCTTTGGCATCTAGCTTATGTTTGTTGGTGAATTCTGTGATCATCATCTGGTTGGCGTTGAGTCCACACTCCACCATCCGTTGGCACTTGAAAACTTGCTACTCCACGGCTTCGAGCTTTGTCTCCACGCTTCCGGTACGCTTTGGTCCCTCCACATCGCGGATGTGCAGCACCCCCTCACGCATCTCAATGGTTTGAGGGTGTTGCAGCACCTCCGCGAGATAGGGGTTGATAATCCTCTCGAAAAAATTGTCCTTGGGAGCGCTTGGAGACGCCATGATGCTCTAGATCTGAAACAGAAACAACTTGAAACGAAAACAGAGGATATTTGTGTGATACAGTGGTCAAAACCTTCGGGAGTTTATAAAATGAATTTTTACCGACCAAAATATGTAACGTGCAAGAAAACGGAGTCTGGGAGGCTCACGAGGTGTCCACGAGACAGGGGGCGTGCCCAGTAAGGGTGGGCGAGTCCTCCACCCTCGTGGAGGCCTCGTGTCCCTCTCGAACTACTTCTTTCTTCCTAAAATTCTTAAATATTCCAAAACTGATAAAAATTGCCATTAGAATTGTTTTGGAGTCGGTTTACTTACCGTACCACATACCTATTCCTTTTCGGAGTCTGGAATGTTCCGGAAAGTGTCCCTTATGTATTCCTCCGGGGTTACGATTTCAATAATATTAGTTTCAACATTGATAGGATTACCTGAAATATAATGTTTAATTCTTTGACCGTTCACCACCCTCAGACTTGTGCCTTCGAAGTTGTTGATTTTTATGGCACCAGAATGATAGACTTCCTCGATAACGTAAGGACCTTCCCATTTATAGAGAAGTTTTCCTACAAAAAATCTTAAACGAGAATTGAATAATAACACATAATCACCTACGTTAAACTCACGCTTTTGTATCCTTTTGTCATGCTAGCATTTGACTTTTTCTTTGAATAGCTTAGCATTCTCATAGGCTTGAGTTCTCCATTCATCAAGTGAGCTAATATCAAATAACCTCTTCTCACCGGCAAGTTTGAAGTCATAGTTGAGCTCTTTAATGGCCCAATATGCTTTATGTTCAAGTTTAAGAGGTAAATGACACGCTTTTCCATAAACCATCTTATATGGAGACCTACCCATAGGATTTTTGTATGCAGTTCTATAGGCCCATAATGCATCATCAAGTTTTTTGGAACAATTCTTTCTAGATCTATTGACAATCTTTTGCAAAATTAATTTGAGCTCTCTATTGCTCAACTCTACTTGACCACTAGACTGTGGATGATAAGGAGATGCGATTCTATGATTAACATCATACTTAGCAAGCATCTTACGGAAAGCACCATGAATAAAATGTGAACCACCATCAGTCATAAGATATCTAGGGACTCCAAACCTCTGAAAAATAACTTCTTTAAGCATTTTAATAGAAGTGTTATGATCAGCACTACTAGTTGGAATAGCTTCTACCCACTTAGTAACGTAATCAACAACAACTAAAATATGAGTGTAATCATTAGAGGCAGGAAAAGGTCCCATATAATCAAAGCCCCAAACATCAAACAGTTCAATAACAAGAGAATAATTCATAGGCATTTCTTGACGTCTACTTATATTACCAATTCTTTGACATTCATCACAAGATAAGACAAACTTACGAGCATCTTTGAAGAGAGTAGGCCTATAAAAACCAGATTGCAGTACCTTGTGTGCAGTTCTATCTCCAGAGTGGTGTCCTCCATCGGATTCAGAGTGACACTTGCGTAGGATCTGTTCCTGTTCATGCTCAGGCACACAACGTCTAATAACACCATCTACCCCTTCTTTATAAAGGTGTGGGTCATCCCAGAAGTAATGTCTTAAATCATAAAAGAACTTTTTCTTTTGCTGGTATGTGAAACTAGGTGGTATAAATTTAGCAACAATATAATTAGCATAATTAGCATACCAAGGAGTAGTATGAGAAGCATTAACGACCGCAAATTGTTCATCAGGAAAGCTATCATCAATAGGCAGTGGGTCATCGAGAACATTCTCTAACCTAGACAAGTTGTCTGCAACGGGGTTCTCAACTCCCTTTCTATCAATAATATGCAAATCAAATTCTTGGAGCAAGAGAACCCATCTAATAATTCTAGGCTTAGCATCTTTCTTTTCCATAATATATTTAATAGCAGCATGATCGGTGTGAATAGTAACTTTGGAATCAACAATATAAGGTCTAAACTTATCACATGCAAACACAACTGCTAAGAATTCTTTTTCAGTAGTAGCATAATTTCTCTGGGCAGTATCAAGAGTCTTACTAGCATACTGGATAACATTCAATTTCTTATCAACTCTTTGCCCTAGAACAGCACTTACAGCGTAATCACTAGCATCACACATAATTTCAAAAGGTAAATTCCAATCAGGTGGCTGAACAACAGGTGCAGTGATCAAAGCTTTCTTAAGTATCTCAAATGCTTCTACACAATCATTATCAAAGACAAAAGGAATATCTTTTTGCAATAAATTAGTCAGAGGCCTAGAGATTTTAGAAAAGTCTGTAATGAACCTCCTATAAAAACCGGCATGACCAAGGAAACTTCTTATACCTTTTATGTCCTTGGGACATGGCATCTTTTCAATAGCATCAACTTTAGCTTTATCAACTTCAATACCTCTCTCGGAGATCTTGTGCCCCAAAACAATGCCTTCATTAACCATAAAATGACACTTTTCCCAATTCAATACGAGACTAGTGTCTTCGCATCTCTGCAAAACTCGATCAAGGTTGCTCAAGCAATCATCAAAAGAGGATCCATAAACGGATAAATCATCCATGAATACCTCACAAATCTTTTCACAAAAGTCAGAGAATATAGCCATCATGCATCTTTGAAAGGTAGCAGGTGCATTACATAAACCAAAAGGCATACGTATATAAGCAAAAGTACCGAAAGGGCAAGTAAAAGTAGTTTTTGATTGATCCCCCGCTGACACAGGTATTTGAGAGAAACCGGAATAACCATCTAGGAAGCAGAAATGTGTGTGTTTGGATAGTCTTTCTAGCATTTGATCAATAAAAGGTAAAGGGTAATGATCTTTCTTAGTAGCTTTATTTAATTTACGGAAATCAATTACCATCCTATAACCTATAATAATTCTTTGCGGGATCAATTCATCTTTATCATTAGGAACAATGGTAATACCTCCCTTTTTAGGAACATAGTGGACATGGCTTACCCATTCACTGTCAGCAACGGGATAAATTATACCTGCCTCAAGGAGCTTTAGTATCTCCTTTCTTACCACTTCTTTCATCTTGGGATTCAGTCGTCGTTGAGGATCTCTAACTGGTTTAGCATCGGCCTCCAAATTAATTTTGTGTTGGCATAACGTGGGACTAACGCCCTTAAGATCATCCAGAGTATATCCAATAGCAGCGCGGTGCTTCTTCAGAGTTTTCAATAATCTTACTTCTTCTTGCTCTGAAAGGTTAGCACTAATAATAACAGGATATATTTTCTTTTCATCAAGGTAAGCATACTTAAGATTATCAGGTAATGGTTTGAGTTCAAACACGGGATCACCCTTGGGTGGAGGGGGATCCCCAAGAATTTCAACGGGAAGGTTGTGTTTCAACAAAGGTTCCTGTCACGGATCATTTCCTTCATAAACATATCATTTTCATGGTCTAACAAATATTGTTCTAACGGATCAGTAGGAGGCACGGCAATAGAAGCAAGACCAATAATCTCATCCTTACTAGGTGATTCCCTATCACGAGGTTGTCTATGAAACTTAGCAAAATTAAACTCATGAGACATACCCTCTAAGCCAATTGTAACAGTATCCTTTTCACAATCAGTCTTAGCATTAACAGTATTCAAGAAGGGTCTACCAAAAATAATGGGACAAAAATCATCTTGTGGGGAACCAAGAACAAGAAAATCAGCAGGATATTTAACCTTTCCACACAAGACTTCAACATCTCTAACTATCCCAATTGGTTTAATGGTATCCCTATTAGCAAGCTTAATAGTAACATCAATGTCTTCTAATTCAACGGGTGCAATGTCGTGCATGATTTCTTTATATAAGTCATAGGGTATTGCACTAGCGCTAGCACCCAAATCACATAAGCCATGATAACAATGAGCTCCTACTTTAACAGAAATAACAGGCATGCCTACCACGGGTCTATGTATCTTAGTATCTGGTCTAGCAATACTAGCAGTCTCTCCACAGAAATAAATAACATGCCCATCTAAGTCATTATCCAAGAGATCTTTAACCATAGCAATACTAGGTTCAACTTTGACTTGCTCAGGAGGTGTATAAGTCCTAGTATTACTCTTACGAACAACAGCCGAAGTTTTAGCATGATCCTTTATCCTAAAAGGAAAAGGAGGTTTCTCAACATAAGTAGTAGGAACAATAGGATCACTATAAGAGACAGTCTTTTCTTCAACTGTAATAGGTGCAACTACTTTTACTTCAACGGGAGGATTATATTTAAACCACTTCTCCATAGGGAGATCAACGTGAGTAGCAAAAGATTCACAGAAAGAAGCTACTATCTCAGAGTCAAGTCAGTACTTGGGGCTAAATCCATGAAAAGCATCGGTATCCATAAAAGATTTAACACAATCAAACTTAGGTGTCATACCTGACTCCTTACCACCGTCGGAACCCCAATCTTCGGAGTTGCGTTTACTTCTTTCCAATAAGTCCCATTTGAAATCAATAGTCTTTAGCATATAAGAACCAGCACAGGAAGTATCGAGCAGGTTGCGATCGTTGAGAGAAAGACGAGCATAAAAATTTTGAATAATCATTTCCCGGGAAAGTTCATGATTGGGGCATTAATATAAAATTGACTTAAGCCTACCCCAAGCTTGAGCAATGCTTTCTCCTTTGAGAGGCCAGAAATTATATATGTAACTACGATCACGATGAACAAGATGCATAGGGTAGAACTTCTGGTGAAATTCCAACTTCAATCGTTTATAATCCAAGATCTCGTATCATCACATAGCCTATACCATCATGTCAATGCATCTCCCTTCAAAGATAAAGGAAAGACCTTCCTTTTGACAACATCATCGGGAATACCTGCAAGCTTAAATAATCCACACACTTCATCCACAAAGATAAGGTGTAAATCGGGATGCAATGTTCCATCTCCTACACATGGATTAGCTAGCAGTTTCTCTATCATACCAGAAGGAATCTCAAAGTAAATATTTTCAAAATGTTCAGTAGGTTGAGGAGCAACTCTTTGCTCTTCTGGTCGGGGTGAATATACCCCGAACAAGCCCCTCAAAGGATTAGTTTCCATAGTGACAAGTAACATTACAAGATGATGATGGCCATATCATGTCACATATTTTGGTTGTATGTGATGTTTATCCTTTATGCATCTTATTTTGCTTAGAACGACGGTAGCATTATAAGATGACCCCTTCACTAAATTTCACGATAAAAGTGTTCTCCCCGAGTATATGATGACCCACAAGTGTAGGGGATCTATCGTAGTCCTTTCGATAAGTAAGAGTGTCGAACCCAACAAGGAGCAGAACGAAATGATAAGCGGTTTTCAGTAAGGTTTTCTCTGCAAGCACTGAAATTGTAGGTAATAGATAGTTTTGTGATAAGATAAATTGTAACGAGTAACAAGCAATGAAAGTAAATAAAGTGCAGCAAGGTGGCCCAATCCTTTTGTAGCAAAGGATAAGCCTAGACAATTTCTTATAATGAGAAAGGAGCTCCCGAGGACACATGAGAATTATCGTCAAGCTAGTTTTCATCACGCTCATATGATTCACGTTCGGTACTTTGGTAATTTGATATGTGGGTGGACCGGTGCTTGGGTACTGCCCTTACTTGGACAAGCATCCGACTTATGACTAACCCCTATTGCAAGCATCCTCAACTACAAAAGAAGTATTAAGGTAAACCTAACCACAACATTAAACATATGGGTCCAAATCAGCCCCTAACGAAGCAACGCATAAACTAGGGTTTAAGCTTCTGTTACTCTAGCAACCCATCATCTACTTATTACTTCCCAAGCCTTCCTCTAGGCCCAAATAATGGTGAAGTGTCATGTAGTCGACGTTCACATGATACCACTAGAGGAAAAGACAACATACATCTCATCAAAATATCGAACGAATACCAAATTCACATGACTACTAATAGCAAGACTTCACCCATGTCCTCAGGAACAAACGTAACTACTCACAAAGCATATTCATGTTCATAATCAGAGGAGTAATAATATGCATTAAGGATCTGAACATATGATCTTCCACCAAGTAAACCAAGTAGCATCAACTACACAGAGTAATCAACACTACTAGCAACCCACAGGTACCAATTTGTGGTTTTGATACAAGATTGGATACAAGAGATGAACTAGGGTTTTGGGAGGAGATGGTGCTGGTGAATATGTTGATGGAGATTGACCCTCTCCCGATGAGAGGATCATTGGTGATGACGATGGTGATGATTTCCCCCTCCCGGAGGGAAGTATTCCCGGCAGAACAGCTCTGCGGAGCTCTAGATTGGTTCCGCCTCGTGGCGGCGGAGTTTCGTCCCATAAGCTTGCCCACGATTTTTTCCAGGGTAAAAGCCTTCATATAGCAGAAGATGGATACCGGGGCCACCGAGGCCCAGAGACAGGGGCGCCCAGTGAGGTGGGCACCCCACCCTCGCCGAGTGTGGGCCCCTGAGGTGTTTCTTCTGCTCAATAATTCTTATTTATTCCAAAATTAAGTTTCGTGGAGTTTCAGGATTTTTGGAGCAGTGCAGAATATGTTTCCAATGTTTGCTCCTTTTCCAGCCAGAATTCCAGCTGTCGGCATTCCCCCTCTTCATGGTAAACCTTGTAAAATAAGAGAGAATATCCATAAGTATTGAGATATAATGTGTAATAATAGCCCATAATGCAATAAATATTGATATAAAAGCATGATGCAAAATGGACGTATCAGTATGCACCGTTGCTAAAATTTGCCGTGTCGAAGCACCTCGTGATGATCGGGTGTGATAGACTCTACGTTCACATACAACGGGTGTAAGCCAGTTCTCGGAACACTGGAGACCGAAAGGTCGAACGTGAGTCATGTAGTAGATGTCATCAACATAGAGATGTTCACCATTGATGACTACCCCATCTCACGTGATGATCGGACATGGGATAGTTGATTTGGATCATGTATCACTTAGATAACTTGAGGGATGTTAATTTGAGTGGGATTTCACTAGTAATTTTATTAATTGAACTTAATTTATCATGAACTTAGTCTTAATAGTTTTTGCATATCTGTGTTGTAGAATAATGGCCCTTGCTACCGTTCCCTTGAATTTTAATGCATTCCTAGAGAAAGCTAAGTTGAGAGATGATGGTAGCAAGTACACAGACTGGGTCCATAACTTCAGGATTATCCTCATTGCTGCACAGAAGATTATGTCCTTGATGTGCCGCTAGGTGACAGACCTACTGCAGGAGCTACTGCAGATGTTATGAACGTCTCACAAACTCGATCTGATGACTACTCGATAGTTCAGTGTGCAATGCTTTACGCTTAGCCGGGACTTCAAAGACATTTTGAATGTCACAGAGCATATGAGATGTTCCAGGAGCTGGAGTTGATATTTCAAGCTAATGGCCGGGTTGAGAGATATGAAGTCTCCAACAAGTTCTATAGCTGCAAGATGGAGGAGAACAATTCTGTCAGTGAACACATACTCAAAATGTCTGAGTATCATAACCACTTGACTCAGCTGGGAATTAATCTTCCAGTTGAGAGTGTTATTGACATAGTTCTTCAGTCATTGCCACCAAGCTATAAAGGCTTTGTGATGAACTATAATATGCAAGGGATGGAGAAAACAATTCCCGAGCTCTTCGTGATGTTGAAATCAGCGGAGGTAGACATCAAGAAAGAGGATCAAGTGTTGATGGTTAACAAGACCACCAATTTCAAGAAAAAGGGCAAGGAAAAGAAAGGGAACTTCAAGAAGAATGGCAAGAAAGTTGCCACTCCCGAGAAGCATCCCAAAGCTAGACCCATGCCTGAGACTGAGTGCTTCTACTGCAAGGGTAATAGTGACTGGAAGTGGAACTGCCCCAAGTATTTGGCGGATAAGAAGGATGGCAAAGTGAACAAAGGTATATTTGATATACATGTTACTGATGTGTTCCTTACTAATGCTCGTAGTAGACCCTGGGTATTTGATACTGGTTCGGTTGCTCATATTTGTAACTTGAAACAGGAGCTGCGGAATAAACGAAGGTTGGCTAAGGACAAGGTGACGATGCACGTCGTGAATGGTTCCAAGGTCGAAGTGATCGCCATCGCCACGCTACCTCTACATCTACCTTCGGGATTAGTTTTAGACCTCAATAATTGTTATTTGGTGCCAGCATTGAGCATGAACCTTATATCTGGATCTTGTTTATTGCGATACGGCTATTCATTTAATTCCACATTGTTTTAAATGAATATTATCTTTTATGGTCATGCACCTTTGATGAATGGTCTGTTCTTTTTGAATCTCAATCGTAGTGATACACATATTCATAATATTGATGCCAAAAGATGCAAATTTGATAATGATAGTGCAACATACTTGTGGCAGTGCCGTAGGTCATATTGGTGTAAAGCGCATGAAGAACTCCCTGTGGATGGACTTTTGGAATCACTTGTTTATGAATCATTTGATACTTGTGAATCCTGCCTCATGGGCAAGATGACTAGAACTCTGTTCTCCAGAACAATGGAGCGAGCTAATAACTTATTGGAAATAATACATACCGATGTATCTGGTCCGATGAGTGTTGAGGCACGCGGTGGGTATCGTTATTTTCTAACCTTTACAGATGATTTGAGTAGATATGAGTATATCTACTCAATGAAACAAAAATCTGAAACATTTGAAAAGTTCAAAGAATTTAAGAGTGAAGTAGAGAATCATCTTAACGAGAAAATAAAGTTTCTACAATCTGATCATGGAGGTGAATATTTGAGTTACGAGTTTGGCCTTCATTTATAACAATGTGGAATTGTTTCACAACTCACGCCGCCTGGAACACCACAACGTAATGGTGTGTCCGAACATCGTAATCGTACTTTATTAGATATGGTGCGTTCTATGATGTTATCGATTTGCCTTTATCATTTTGGGGTAATGCATTAGAGACACACGCATTCACGTTAAATAGGGCACCATCCAAATCCGTTGAGACGACATCGTATGAACTATGGTCTGGCAAGAAACCTAAGCTATTGTTTCATAAAGTTTGGGGATGCGATACTTATGTCAAAAGGCTTCAGCCTGATAAGCTCGAACCCAAATCGGAGAAGTGCGTCTTCATAGGATACCCGAAGGAAACTATTGGGTACGCCTTCTACCACAGATCCGAAGGCAAGATCTTTGTTGCCAAGAATGGGTCCTTTCTAGAGAAGGAGTTTCTCTCGAAAGAACTGAGTGGGAGGAAAGTAGAACTTGATGAGGTAGTTATACCTTCTCTCAAATTGGAAAGTAGCACATCAGAGAAAAACGTTCCCATGATGCCTACACCAACTAGAGAGGAAGCTAATGATGATAATCATGAAACTTTGGATCAAGTTACTACAGAACTTCGTAGGTCGACCAGAACACGTTCCACACCAGAGTGGTATGGTAATCTTGTCCTGGAAGTCATGTTGTTAGACAACGGCGAACCTACGAACTATGAAGAAGCTATGATGAGCCCAGGTTCCGATAAATGGCTTAAGGCCATGAAATCCGAGATAGGATCCATGTATCAGAACAAGTATGGACTTTGGTGGACTTGCCCGATGATTGGCAGGCCATTGAAAATAAATGGATCTTCAAGAGGAAAGACGGACGCTGATGGTAATATCACTATCTTCAAAGCTCGACTTGTCGCAAAAGGTTTTTGACAAGTTCAAGGGGTTGACTACAATTAGACTTTCTCACCCATACCGATGCTTATGTTTGTCTGTATCATGTTGGCAATTGCCGCATTTTATGATTATGAAATCTGGCAAATGGACGTCAAAACTGCATTCTTTAATGGATTTCTTAAAGAAGAGTTGTATATGATGCAACCAGAAGATTTTGTCGATCCTAAGGGTGCTAACAAAGTGTGCAAGCTCCATTGATCCATCTATGGACTGGTGTAAGCATCTTTGAGTTGGAATATATGCTTTGATGAGGTGATCAAAGCATATGGTTTTATACAGACTTACGGTGAAACCTGTATTTACAAGAAAGTGAGTGGGAGCTCTGTAGCATTTCTGGTATTATATGTGGATGACATATTGTTGACGGGAAATGATATAGAATTTCTAGATATCATAAAAGGATACATGAGTAAGAATTTTCCAATGGAAGACCTCGGTGAAGCTGCTTATATATTGGGCATCAAGATCTATAGGGATAGATCGAGACGCTTAATAGGACTTTCACAAAGCACATATCTTGACAAAGTTCTGAAGAAGTTCAAAATGGACCAGTCAAAGAAAGGGTTCTTGCCTGTGTTGCAAGGTGTGAAGTTGAGTCAGACTCAATGTCCGACCACGGCAGAAGATAGAGAGAAAATGAAAGTCATTCCCTATGCCTCAGCCATAGGTTCTATCATGTATGTTATGCTGTACCTAGTGTGTGCCTTGCCATAAGTTTGGCAGGGAGGTACCAAAGTAATCCAGGAGTGGATCACTGGATAGCGGTCAAGAATATCCTGAAATACCTAAAAAGGACCAAGGATATGTTACTCGTCTATGGAGGTGATGAAGAGCTCGTCGTAAAAGGTTACATCGATGCTAGCTTCGATACTGATCCGGATGAATTTAAATCACAAACCGGATACGTATTTGTATTGAATGGTGGAGCTATCAGTTGGCGTTGTTCCTAGAAGAGCGTTGTGGTGGGATCTACATGTGAAGCGGAGTACATAGCTGCTTCGGAAGCAGCGCGTGAAGGAGTCTGGATGAAGGAGTTCATATCCAATCTGGATGTAATACCCAGTGCATCGGGTCCAGTGAAAATCTTTTGTGGCAACACTGGAGCAATTGCCTTAGCAAAGGAATACAGTTTTCACAAGAGAACCAAACACATCAAGAGATGCTTCAACTCCATCCGTAAAAAGGTCAAGAATGGAGACATAGAAATTTGCAAAATACATACAGATCTACATGTAGCAGACCCGTTGACTAAACCTCTTCCGCGAGCAAAACATGATCAACACCAAGACTCCATGAATTATTGACTCTAGTGCAAGTGGGGGACTGATGGAAATATGCCCTAGAGGCTATATTAAAGTTTCTATTATTATATTTCCTTATTCATGATAAATGTTTATTATTCATGCTAGAATTGTATTGACCGGAAACTTAGATACATGTGTGGATACATAAACAAATATTGTGTCCCTAGTAAGCCTCTACTAGACTAGCTCGTTGATCAAAGATGGTTAAGGTTTCCTAACCATAGACATGAGGTGTCACTTGATGACGGGATCACATCATTAGGAGAATGATTTGATGGACAAGACCCATCCGTTAGCTTAGCATATGATCGTTCAGTTTATTGCTACTGCTTTCTTAATGCCAAATACATGTTTCTTCGACCATGAGATCATGCAACTCCCGGATACCGGAGGAATACCTTGTGTGCTATCAAACTTCCCAACGTAACTGGGTGATCATAAAGATGCTCTACAGGTATCTCCAAAGTTGTCTGCTGAATTGGCATGAATCGAGATTGGGATTTGTCACTCCGTATGACGGAGAGGTATTTCTGGGCCTCTCGGTAATACACATCATAAGAAGCTTGCAAGCAAAGTGACTAAGGAGTTAGTTCAAGATGATGTATTACAGAACGAGTAAAGAGACTTCCCGGTAACGAGATTGAACTAGGTATGAAGATACCGACGATCGAATCTCGGGCAAGTAACATACCGACAGACAAAGGGAACTACGTATGTTGTCATAAAGGTTCGACCGACAAAATATATTCGTAGAATATGTAGGAACCAATATGGGCATCCAGGTCCCGCCATTGGTTATTGACCGGAGAGGTTTCTCGGTCATGTCTACATCATTCTCGAACCCGTAGGGTCCGCACGCTTAACGTTCGTTGACAATATAGTATTATATGACTTATGTGATTTGGTGACCGAATGTTTTTAGGATTCCCGGACGAGATCAAGGACATGACGAGGAGCTCCGGAATGGTCTGGAGGTAAAGATCGATATATAGGACGATGCTATTTGGTCACCGGAAAGGTTTCGAAATGAATCGGGTAGTCATCGGATCACCGGAAGGGGGTTCCGGGAGGCCCCGGGAGGTTATTGGGCCATATGGGCCAAACGAGGGGAGCACACCAGCCCACAAGGGGCTGGTGCGCCCCACCTCTAGGCCGCCGACCCTAAGGGAGGAAAGGGGGAGGGCTAGCCCCTCCTGCCTTCCCCTCCTCATGAGAGAAAAGAAGGGGGCGCCACCCCCTCCTGCCTCCCCCCCCCCCCCCCGCGCGCCCAAGAAGGAAGGGGGCGCGGCCAGGGCAGGAGCCCAAGGCAGCCCCCGGCCCCTTGCGGGAGCCCTAGGCTGTCTCCCCTCCTCCCCCACCTATATATGTGTGTGGAGAGAGAGGGGCAAGACACACCACGATTCCCTAGCCGTGTGTGGCGCCCCTCTCCCTCTAGTTCATCCTTGGTCATATTTTCATTGTGCTCAACGAAGCCCTGCAGAGATAGTTGCATCACCACCGTCACCATGCTGTCGTGCTGCCAGAACTCATCTACTACTTTGCCCGTCTTGCTGGATCAAGAAGGCGAGGACGTCATCAAGTTGAACGTGTGCTGAACACTGAGGTGTCGTACGTTCGGTACTTGATCGGGCGGATTGTGAAGGTGTACGACTACATCAACCGCGTTAATAAACGCTTCCACTTAACAGTCTACGAGGGTACGTAGACACACTCTCCCTCTCGTAGCTATGCATCTCCATGGATAGATCTTGCGTGTGCGTAGAATTTTTTTGTTTTCCATGCGACGTTCCTCTACAATGAGCACCCCCAGCACGCTCGGATTATGAAAGGACACTCATCGTGCTGATGTGTGGGCCCGTGGTCTATGGTCATCATTAATAAAGACGCAGGAGGTAGTTGACCAGCCACCATGTGGGGATGCGGCGGACACCGAGTGTATGCGCTGACGTATTTGAGGTGGGTCCGCAGACGCAAAGCAGACGCGTTTTGGAAATGCGTCGGCGTGTTGGGCCAACATTTTTGTCCGTGGCGACCCTAGCAGACATGGGCAGACGAAATAGGTCGCCACGTTGGAGTTGCTCTTATGCCAGATCTAGAGTTAGGGATAGTGGGTTCCCAAAATACACGTGAATTGATTTCTATAACTACTTGATATTTCTGGTGGGATAGATGTAAACTAGTTCATGAAGGAAAGTTTCAAGATGCACACCAAACTTTCATGTGTGCTCGTGCTATAACAACAAATTATGTTAATGCACAATCCCCTAAGGCAAGTAGGCAACTAACAAAGCAGGGGATGGATCAGACCTCCTATGAATGTTGATGCCTCTTTTGATCATGATTTTCTTATGGGTACAGCTGGGGCTGTCCTCAGAGTTGATAAAGAATGTTCATTGCTGGAGGAAACTAGAGATTGACTGGTGTACTGATGTAGTAGCATCAGAAGCTTTGGCTCTAAGGTTCGGTATAATTCTTGCACAGAAGGTGGGTCAGAATCGTCTTGTCGTCAACTCTGACAATATGAAAGTGATTGACACAATGAAGAATGGAGGACAATCGGCAGGAACAGCGGCAACAGTGTTTGATGATTGCTATTTCATAGCTTGCAGTTTTCCACTTCTTAGGTTCGAACATTGTAATAGGGAGGCAAATAAAGTGGCTCATGAACTAGCTAGGCTAGCGAAATTTTCAGTCACTAGGGATTGGTTTGAGGATCCTATAAATGAAATTGTATCTTTACTTATTGACGATGTAACTACTGCTTCTAATTAATAAAGTTTGAAGTTTTATTAAAAAAAGCCAAGCTTGCTTTCACTCCACACATTATGTTTTTGAGTCGGGCAATTTATATTGGCAGTATGAAGCTATGATGACATGAATATACAAAAATACAACTATCTGACTTTACCAGAGTTTAAAAGGAGCAAGAATGGGGACAGAGAGTTCAAGGCACCGCTGGAAAACCCACTTCAACTACAAGTACTCGCCGTCGAAATACTTGCTATGAGAGAAAAATCTGACGACGCCAGCCAAGTAAATCCCTAACACATGAGCCACATGTAATGCCCTGGATCTCGATCTGGGAATTTGGGTGAGGAAGAGAGAAGCAAAGTAGGTGAGGGAGAGACTTTGAGGAAGGGAAAGGAGTTTGCATTCATCACACGCTGCCGATCTGATCGGTGTCTCGCACATAAGTAGCTGACCCCTCATGGGCTACCCTTACACGGCCTCCGGCCCACACACACACACACACACTGGCCCAAGGGCCGAATATCACACCATTGCAGTTCAGTTAACTAAATACTAAACTGCACTTGTTCAGTCCGCTGCTGATGCTGTATCAGCATCAGTAGGCGCGATATTGCCCTCCTCTTGAGATGGAGCTCCTTTCCAGATACAGGCTGATGGATAGCGCAGGCAAAGAACATCGTAGTCCTCCCAAGTGGTGGCTGATGGCGGCATGTTGGCCCACTGAACACGCAGTTGCACGACATGTGCATCTTCTTTCTTCATCATCCTCCGCTCCAGGATGGCCACGGGCACTCGAGGCAGCTCCATGAAGACGGGAGTGTAATCCGGGGTGAAAGGCTTGATCTGGGAGACATGGAATATCGGGTGGATGCGGCTGTCTGGAGGCAGCTGCAGGCGATAAGCCAGTGATCCAATCCGCTCTGCCACTTCGAAAGGGCCGAAGAAATTGTAGGAGAGCTTGCGGAACGGGCGATTGGCGACAAACAATTGCGTGTACGACTGCAGCTTGAGAACTTCTTCGCCGACATCGAAGGCGAGTTCAGCACGGTAGCGGTCGGCTTGTTTCTTGAAGCGAGCTTGGGCGCGCGCGAGCTGGGCACGCAACATCTCTGTGTGCGCGGTCCAGTCCAGTTCTGGCAGTGCCGCATGGTCTTGCAGGGTCGAGCTCAGCTGTGGTAGGCCACCCAGATTTGGTTCCTTGTCGTACATCGCCTTGAACGGAGAGCACTTGAGCGAAGAGTGGTGGGGGGAGTTGTACCATAACTCCGCCGCGGGAAGCCACTTGCGCCATTGTCGCGGCATGTCGTGCACCGTGCACTGTAGGTACATCTCGAGGCACTGGTTGACGCGCTCCATCTGGCCATCCGTCTGCGGGTGGTACGCTGTGGAGTAGAGCAGTTTTGTTCCGGCGGCGGCAAGCAATTCGCGCCGCATGGCGCTGGTGAAGATCTTGTCGCGGTCGGAGACAATGGAGTGAGGAACACCGTGCAGCTTGATGACATGTTCCCAGAATGCACGGGCAACCCGAGTAGCAGTGAATGGATGATGGTGCGGAATGAAGTGCGCGTACTTGGTCAGGCGATCGACCGCGATCATGATGGTGTAAGACCCCTCGGACTTGGGCAGGCCCTCAACAAAATCCATGGTCAGATCGTGCCATGGTTCGGTGGGGATTAGTATAGGTTGGAGCTTTCCTGTGGAGTGTCGGTGCTCGTGCTTGGCATGCTGACAGATGGCACACTGCTCGAAAAAATCCTCCACGGCGTGTTTCAGGCCCGGCTAGGCGAACAGCTTCCTGACGCGATGATACGTGGCCATGGCGCCCGAGTGACCACTGACAGCACTGTGGTGAAGAGTGGCGATGAGCTTGGTCTGCAGCGCGGAATTGGCCCCAATCCATAGACGCCCGCGCTGCCGGATCACGCCATTCTAAAGTGTGCATCCTTGGTCCCCTATGGTGGTGACCGCCAGCTTGGCCATCAGTTCTTGCGAGTCGTGTTCAGTCTCGTAGGAGTTGGCGACCTCTTGCAACCATTGTGGCTAGCAGACCGAGAGCGGGTCGAGTGCCAACAGGTGTCCAACCCTGGAGAGTGCATCTGTGGCGCCATTGTCGATGCCCTTCTTGTACTGGAAGGTGAATTGGAGGCCCACCATCTTGGACATGGCCTTGCGCTGCAGCTCCATCACTAGATGCTGATCGCCAAGCGCGCAGAGGCTCTTATGGTCGGTGACGATCTCGAACGGGGCACGTTGCAGATAGGGCCTCCACTTGTCGATGGCCATCATGATGGCCAGGAATTCCTTCTCGTATGTCGACAACTTCTAGTTCCACGCCCCTTGGGCCTTGCTGAGGTAGGCGACGGGGTGGCCGTCCTGGGTGAGCACCGCGCCCATGCCCGTGTCGCACGTGTCGGTCTCGATGGCGAAGGGGCGTGTGAAATCCGGAAGCGCCAACACTGGTGTGCTCACCATGGCTTGTTTGAGCATGTCGAATGATGTTGGGCCTTGTAACTACACTTGAATTGAAGGAAATATGCCCTAGAGGCAATAATAAAGTTATTATTTATTTCCTCATATCATGATAAATGTTTATTATTCATGCTAGAATTGTATTAACCGGAAACATAATACATGTGTGAATACATAGACAAACTTAACGTCACTAGTATGCCTCTACTTGACTAGCTCATTAATCAAATATGGTTGTGTTTCCTAAACATAGACATGTGTTGTCATTTGATTAATGGGATCACATAATTAGAAGAATGATGTGATTGACTTGACCCATTCTGTTAGCTTAGCACTTGGTCGTTTAGTATATTGCTATTGCTTTCTTCATGACTTATACAAAGTTCCTACAACTATGAGATTATGCAACTCCCGTTTACCGGAGGAACACTTTGTGTGCTACCAAACATCACAACATAACTGGGTAATTATAAAGGAGCTCTACAGGTGTCTCCAAAGGTACATGTTGAGTTGGCGTATTTCGAGATTAGGTTTTGTCACTCCGATTGTCGGAGAGGTATCTCTGGGCCCTCTTGGTAATGCACATCACTATAAGCCTTACAAGTAATGTAGCTAATGAGTTAGTTACGGAATGATGTATTACGTAACGAGTAAACAGACTTGCCGGTAACGAGATTGAACTAGGTATTGGATACCGACGATCGAATCTCGGGCAAGTAACATACCGATGACAAAGGGAACAACGTATGTTTTTATGCGGTTTGAACGATAAAGATCTTCGTAGAATATGTAGGAGCCAATATGAGCATCCTGGTTCCGCTATTGGTTATTGACCGGAAACAATTCTAGGTCATGTCTACATAGTTCTCGAACCCGTCGGGTCCGCACGCTTAAGGTCTCGATGATAGTTATATTATGAGTTCATGAGTTCTGATGTACCGAAGTTTGTTCGGAGTCCCGAATGAGATTACAGACATGACGAGGAGTCTCGAAATGGTCGAGACATGAAGATTGATATATTGGAAGCCTATATTTGGATATCGGAAGTGTTCCAGGTGAAATCGGGATTTTACCGGAGTACCAGGAGCTTACCGGAATCCCCCGGGGGCTTAATGGGCCTACATGGGCCCTAGTGGAGAGGAAGAGAGGAGGCAAGGGGCTGGCCGCGCCCCCTCCCCCCTAGTACAAATAGGACAAGGAGAGGGGGGCGGCGCCCCCCTTTCCTTCCCCTCTTCCTCCTCCTTCCCCCCTTCTCCTTCTCCAACTAGGAAAGAAGGGAGTCCTGCTCTCGGTGGGAGTTGGACTCCCCCTTGGCGCACCCTCCTTGGCCGGCTGATGAAGCTATGTACCTAGGATAGGGTCATGGACCTGTCCAAACTACCCTCCCCAAGGACATCTCTAGAAGAAACCACCTTTCAATCGACTCAGAAGTGTTCCACTCGACGGACTCGAAGACACTCGACCATGAAGCCAACCACTCGACAGCCAGGAGATCTAAAGTCGCTCTGCACGCAAATGGTCGGTCATTAAGTAGCTTTTATGGTCACCATAGCACTTTATTGGTGGCGTTACCAGTAACGCCCGATCTTAATGTACTTTAAACCCTACATAACTGAGGGCCGGAGGGGTCTGGTGAACTCTATATAAGCCACCCCCCTCCTCAATGTAAAGGGTTCGCACCCCTGTAACTCATTCACACATAATCCAGTCGATCGCCTCTGGGCTCCGAGACGTAGGGTTGTTACTTCCTCCGAGAAGGGCCTGAACTCGTAAACCTCTTGCGTATACAACTACTCCGTAGCTAGGATCTTGCCTCTCCATTCCTACCCCCTACACTACTGTCAGACTTAGAACCACGACAGTTGGCGCCCACCGTGGGGCAGGTGCCTTAGCGACTTATTGGAGAAGTTGCGATTTTTCCGATCTCCTTCATCATGGTTTCAGGTGGAGTTTTGGTTGAGGGCCGCGAGATCCGTCTCGGCGTGCTCATGTTCATCGCCGATGACTCCGCTTGGCTTCAGGAGGCTCCGCTCGACATCGACGCGCTCCCTGTCCGCGGGGCGACGCACTTTTGCGCGTGCGTCTGCAGCGTCCTCCTGCGACAACCGTTGACCCAGTATCAGTCGGCCCCTGTATCGTCCTCCCTCCCTGTTTCCCACCGGTGCAAGCGCTCCGGTCGGTCGAGGCTTCAGCGGTGGGTGAGGCACGCGGTGGCTCGCTAGTCGGCCACCCCCCATGTCGCGGCAATCGAGCCCGACGAATCTCTCTACGGCCTGTTCGATCTGTCGACTAGCTTCGCAGAGACTTCATCCGAGTGCGACATCAGTGATCCAGCAGCGGAGGTACTGATGGTCGATAGACCACGCAGTCCTCCCGGCTTTCCCCGCACCGACGGAGGCGACGGTGGAGGCCATCTGTCGCATGCCCATGAAGAGTATCTCCCCGAGCCCCTCACTTCGCTGCAAAGTGAAGAACTTCGCCGCCGGAACATGGATGCGGTGCACACTCCTATTGTTGGAGAAACCCTCAAGGCTCGTGCCTTAGAGGACGTGCGCTTGGCCAACTTGGCTGAGCGCACTCGACTAGAGAACCTCCAGCGAGTACTCGACGAGCGTGCGTGACAACGGGTTCCAGAATCCAGGTGACGTCACCTCTTTCCACCACCGACTCAGGTATATCGAACTTCGATTCAGAATTTAGCACCTGCAGCCCGTATAGCAGAGTCGATTCAGCCTTGCCAATCAGAGGCTGGCAGAGGCTTGTTACAGATCAGAGCATTACTCCGGGCGGCAGGAGATCAAAATTCAGCTGTATCATAGTCGCGAATAGGATCCACATCAGATCCGTTGCTGCAAATACAGTCCAGCCGGCCCATAACCCAAGATCGCCACCGAGGCGTGAGGGGCGTGGAGACCGGCATGATCAATACAAGAACCATGAGCAGTATGATCACCGACTCGATCATGATGATCGACGTCGAGTGCCCACCCCTCCCCCAAGGAGTGGATCGTACGCGCCTCGACAGCAGGATGACATACGCCCTCACAGTGTTGGGCGAAGGATTCCAGTCGACCCCAGGGAACCAGGCTTTGATGCGAGATCCATTCTTGTTCAAGGTTTGATCGACAGGAATAGAGCTCACCGAGAAGGTCATGACAGGGATTTACCCACCAGCAGTAGAGTACACGTCTCAGGACCAGAGTGCTTCAGCAGAGCCATCAGGGCCGCGGTGATTCCTCCCAACTTCAAGTTGGCGATCGAGTCGAGAAGTTCCTTTGGTGAGTCCAAGCGATACTTGGCTTGAAGACTACCGAGTGGCTGTTCAGATTGGCGGCGGCAACGATGAAGTGGCCATGAAACACCTGCCTCTTATGTTGGAGGGCTCGGCCAGAGCATGGTTGAATCAGTTAGCACCCAGCAGCATTTACACTTGGGAACATCTTGCCCGAGTGTTTGTCAGAACATTTGAAGGAACTTGCAAGCAACCGGCAGGGTTGACAGAGCTGCAATCTTGTGTGCAGAAGTCGAACGAAACTTTGAGGGATTACATCCAGAGATGGATCACGTTGCATCACACGGTAGAGAATGTATCTGATCACCAGGCAGTCTGTGCCTTCAAGGAAGGCGTTAAGTACAGAGAGCTAAACCTGAAATTCGGTCGAACCGGAGACATGTCTTTGAGTCGAATGATGGAGATTGCCACCAAGTATGCCAATGGTGAAGAAGAGGATCGGCTCCGGAGTGGCAAGCACAAGTTAGTCACCCACAAAACCGGAGGAGGGAACTCCAGTCGGAAGCAGAAGCGAAAATCCGAGCCAGCTGCTCCTTGAGAAGCCTTGGCCGTGACTCAAGGAAAGTTTAAAGGGAAGCCTAAAGGGCCTTGGAACCCTAAGAAAGTGAAAGACCAAGACGGAAATGATGTGTTGGATTTGCCATGCCACATTCACACAAAGAAAGATGAAGAAGGTAAAATCATTTACCCAAAACATACCACTCGACAGTGCCAGCTCTTGATCCAGCAATTCCAGGGGAAACAACCCAAAGATAAGGAAAAGGAGTCAGACAAAGTTGAGGACAAAGAAGATAGTGACGATAGATATCCCCAGGTCAATTCCACCCTGGTGATTTTTGCTGATGTTGAAAGCAGAAGTCAATTGGAAGTTATCAACCGAGAAGTGAATATGGTTGCTCCGGCGACACCCAGTTATCTGAAATGGTCTCAGACTGCCATCACACTCGACCAGTACGATCATCCGACACATAGCCACCCCTGGGAGGCAAGCTGTGGTGGTCGACCCAGTCGTCGAAGGCACTCGTCTGACTAAAGTTTTGATGGATGGTGGCAGTGGCCTGAATATACTATATGCAGAGACGTTCAAAGGGATGGGCAATCCGATGTCCAGACTCAGTACCAGCAACATGAGTTTCCATGGAGTCATTCCTGGAAAGAAGGCTGAGTCACTCGGCCAAATTGCTCTTGATGTGGTTTTCGGTGATTCCAAGAATTACCGCAAAGAAAAGTTGACGTTTGAAGTTGTGGATTTCCAGAGTGCTTATCACGCTATTTTGGGCAGGCCAGCTTATGCACGTTTCATGGCTCGACCATGTTATGTGTACCTCAAATTGAAGATGCCTGGTCCCAAAGGTGTGATCTTTATTCATCGCAATCGGAAGAAGGCGGAAGAGTGCTTTCAGAAAAGGTGAAAGATCGCCGATGCTCGAGATGGCGATGGTAGAACTGCAGGAATACCGAAAACTGCAGACTGAAGTGATCATATGCGAGCCAAAAAGCCCGCCACGGAATCAGCGTTTCGATCGTCGGTGAGACAAAACCGATTCACATTCACCCGACCGACCCGGTGCTGCTCCAACTCATATTTCTACAACACTCGACTCCAAATAGGAAGAAGCGCCATCCGGTTCCTCGGAGAACGGGACATCTTCGCATGGAAGCCTTCTGACATGCCGGGTGTTCCCAGGGGGCTGGCTGAGCACCGTCTACGAGTCGACTCAAAAGTGAAACCTGTCAAAGAACATCTTCGACGGTCCGCCATCTAGAAGAGAAACACCATTGGCGAGGAGGTGGCTCGGCTCTTAGCAGCGGAGTTTATCCGAGAGATTTACCACTCCGAGTGGCTCGCCAATGTTGTCATGGTCCCCAAGAAGGACAAGTCACTTCGCATGTGCATTGACTTCAAACATATCAATCGGGCCTGCCCGAAAGATCATTTTCCTCTCCCCCGCATCGACCAAATAGTCGACTCGACTGCGGGATGTGAGCGCCTGTCTTTTTTAGACGCCTATTCCGGTTACCATTAGATTCGTCTGTATGGACCCGACGAGATCAAAACAGCTTTCATCACTCCATTCGGGTGCTTCTGTTATGTCACCATGCCATTCGGCCTCAAGAATGCCGGAGCCACATTCATGAGGATGATTCAGAAGTGTTTGCTCACTCAAATCAGTCGGAATGTGGAAGCATACATGGATGATATTGTGGTCAAGTCACGAAAGGGTTCCGACCTGCTGACTGACCTTGCTGAGACATTTGCCAACCTGAGGAGGTATGATATCAAAATTAATCCATCAAAGTGCACATTCGGAGTTCCTGGCGGAAAGTTACTCGGTTTTCTCATTTCCGAACGAGGAATCGACGCCAATCCAGAAAAAGTTGGTCCTATACTCTGAATGAAACGTCCTGTGCGTGTGCACGATGTCCAGAAGCTTACTGGTTGCTTGGGAGCTTTAAGTCGATTCATCTCTCGTCTCGGTGAAAAGGCATTGCCTCTTTACCGACTGATGAAGAAGTCAGACAAGTTCGAGTGGACTCCTGAAGCTGATGCAGCATTTGCAGAGCTAAAAGCCCTGCTCTCCACCTAGCCGGTGCTTGCTGCCCCAATCAGCAAAGAGCCTTTGCTGCTTTACATTGTAGCCACGGGACAAGTCGTCAGTACAGTACTTACGGTCGAGCGGGAAGAAGAAGGAAAAGCCTAGTATATTATGTTTCTGAAGTTTTGACCCCATCAAAGCAAAGATACCCTCATTATCAGAAGCTTGTATATGGGATTTATATGACCACGAAGAAGGTTGCTCATTACTTCTCTGACCATTCCATTACATTAAATCGAGGCTCCATTGTCGAGATTCTGCACTGTGAGAGATGCAATCGGACGAGTGGCAAAATGGGCGATTGAACTCCTTCCCTAGATATCAAGTT
Organism: Aegilops speltoides; assembly: GCA_021437245.1. Classification (NCBI taxonomy): domain Eukaryota; kingdom Viridiplantae; phylum Streptophyta; class Magnoliopsida; order Poales; family Poaceae; genus Aegilops; species Aegilops speltoides. The sequence continues at coordinate 384,608,074 of CM038143.1, forward strand.
TGAGGCAAAGAAAGCCATCAAGTCCCAAGCAATAGCAGATTTAAATCGCCGAGTGGATTGAACAGCAACTGCCGACTCAAGTTCACTCGGAACACTGGACCATGTTCTTTGATGGTTCTAAGATGCTGAATGGTTCCGGTGCTTGGGTAGTGTTGGTTTCCCCCCGAGGAGATAAACTCAGATATGTGCTCCAGATTCACTTTGATTCCTCCAATAACGAAGAAGAATATGAAGCACTTTTGTATGGGTTGCGTATGGCCATTTCACTCGGCGTCCGTCGCCTCATGGTCTGTGGCGACTCAGATTTGGTGGATAATCAAGTGATGAAGGAGTGGGACGTCAGAAGTCCGGCCATGACTGGTTACTGCAATGCAGTGAGAAAGCTAGAGAAGAAATTTGAGGGGTTAGAGCTTCATCATATACCCCGACTGCAAAATCAAGCGGCTGATGATTTGGCAAAAATAGGTTCCAAGAGAGAAGCCATTCCCAGCAATGTGTTTTTGGAACACATCCACACACCATAAGTTCAAGAGGATCCTTTCACCGAAGAAGCCCCGTAGCCAAAAAGTACCACAGATCCGACTGAAGTTGAGGTTCCAGCTGTGGTCGACCTGATCATGGAAGCTTTGGTCATCACTCCCGACTGGACAGTGTTGTAAATCGCGTATATCCTAAGGAAAGCGCTCCCAGAGAATGAAGAAGAGGCTCGACAGATCGTCCGTCGATCCAAGGCCTTTACTGTGATAAAGGGACAGTTGTACAGGGAAAGCGCGACTGGAGTCAGTCAGAAATGTATAACACCAGAAGAAGGTTAGATAATTCTTGATGATATCCACTCGGGGACCTGTGGTCATCATGTGTCCTCTCGGACCATTGTGGCTAAAGCATACCGAGCGGGGTTTTACTGGCCAAGAGCAAATGAAATGGCGAAAGAGATAGTGGACAAGTGTGAAGGATGTCAGTTCTATTCCAATATGTCACACAAACCGCCTCCAGCCTTGAATACCATTCCACCTATCCGCCCTTTGCTGTTTGGGGATTGATATGGTGGGACCATCGAGCTGGCAGAGCAGCTTCACCCATGTCTTGGTGGCAATCGACAAGTTCACTAAGTGGATTGAAGCTAAGCCTATCAAGAATCTTGATGCTCGACCGCTATCGGCTTCATTAGAGAGTTGGTATTCAGGTATGGAGTTCCACACAGCATCATCATTGATAATGGGTCAAACTTCTTCAGAGCCTTTTGCGCTTCTCAAGGCACGCGAGTCGACTACGCTTCCGTCGCTCACCCCCAATCGAATGGACAAGCGTAAAGAACAAACGGCCTAATTTCAAAGGATGAAACCCTACCGATGCGTGATCTCAAGCACGCAAAGAAGCGCCGGGTCGATTTAACTTCCATCAGTTCTTTGGGGATTAAGGACCACTCCTAATTGGTCAATTGGGTGAACTCCATGCTTTCTGGTCTATGGAGCTGAAGCAGTTCTGCCGAGTGACCTGCTTCACAATGCACCTCGAGTCGAGCTCTACTCTGAAGATGAAGCAGAACAAGCCCGGCAGGACGCAGTCGACCTTCTAGAAGAAGAAAGAGAGATGGCCATGATCCGGTTGACTATCTATCAGCAGGACTTGCATCGATTTCATGCCAGAAACGTGAAGAGTCGAGCCTTCCAAGAAGGAGACTTGGTCCTCCGAGTGGATCAACAGAAACCACACAAGCTCGCTCCTACTTGGGAAGGCCCCTTCATCGTCACCAAAGTTCTCCACAATGGAGCATACCGTCTTTACAATGTTGATCGCCAGATTGATGAGCCACGAGCTTGGAATGCGGAGCTGCTCCGCCCCTTTTATACTTAAGTACTCACTCGGATGAGATGTAATAAAAAGTACCTTTGTAGTTTGTTTATCAAAGACAAGAGTGTTATAATTTTCCCAGTGATTGTTGTTGCTTTTGTTTATGTGAGAAATCCCCCAGTGGGTGGCTTAGCTGCGAATCCGTTTCGCCTAAGTTCGTAAAAAAAATTCCTACCGAGTGACGAGCAAGCCTCTCACTCGGGGGCTTAGCTGCGAATCCGTTTCGCCTAAGTATCTAAAAATCCTACCGAGTGGAGAGCAAACCTCCCACTCGGGGGCTTAGCTGTAGTCCAGTACTCGCCTAAGTATCTAAAAATCCTACCGAGTGGAGAGCAAACCTCCCACTCGGGGGCTTAGCTGTAGTCCAGTACTCGCCTAAGTATCTAAAAATCCTACCGAGTGGAGAGCAAACCTCCCACTCGGGGGCTTAGCTGCAGTCCTCGCCTAAGTATTTAAAAATCCTACCGAATGGAGAGCAAACCTCCCACTCGGGGGCTTAGCTGCGGTTCAGCACTCGCCTAAGTATTTGAAAATCGTACCGAGTGGAGAGCAAACCTCCCACTCGAGGGCTTAGCTGCAGTCCAGCACTCGCCCAAGTATGTGAAAATCCTACCGAGTGGAGAGAAACCTCCCACTCGGGGGCTTAGCCGTGAATCTGTTTCGCCTAAGTATCTAAAAATCCTGCCGAGTGGAGAGCAAACCTCCCACTCAGGGGCTTAGCTGCAGTCCAGTACTCGCCTAAGTATTTGAAAATCCTACCGAGTGGAGAGCAAACCTCCCACTCGGAGGCTTAGCTGCAGTCCAGTACTCGCCTAAGTATTTAAAAATCCTACCGAGTGGAGAGCAAACCTCCCACTCGGGGGCTTAGCTGCAGTCCAGCACTCGCCTAAGTATTCAAAAATACTACCGAGTGGAGAGCAACCCTCCCACTCGGCGGCTTAGTTGCAGTCCAAGTACTCGCCTAAGTATGAAATCCATCCCGATCCGCAAGGACGGCGAGGTGCAGGTCGACTGCTACCTTCTCCTTTGGAGCTGCGCCACAAGTACAACGTGCACTCCATTCCGATCCGCAAGGACGACGAGGTGCAGGTCGACTGCTACCTTCTCCTTCGGAGCCGCGCCACAAGTTCAACGCGCGCTCCATTCCGATCCGCAAGGACGACGAGGTGCAGGTCGACTGCTACCTTCTCCTTCGGAGCTGCGCCACAAGTACAACGTGCGCTCCATTCCGATCCGCAAGGATGACGAGGTGCAGGTCGACTGTTACCTTCTCCTTCGGAGCTGCGCCACAAATACAACATGCGCTCCATTCCGATCCGCAAGGACGACGAGGTGCAGGTCGACTGCTACCTTCTCCTTCGGAGCTGCGCCAAAAGTACAACGTGCGCTCCATTCTGATCCGCAAGGACGATGAGGTGAGGGTCGACTGTTACCTTCTCCTTCGGAGCTACGCCACAAGTACAATGTGCTCTCCATTCCAATCTGGAAGGACGACGAGGTGCAGGTCGATTGCTACCTTCTCCTTCGGAGCTGCGCCAAAAGTACAATGTGCGCTCCATTCCGATCCGCAAGGACGATGAGGTGAGGGTCGACTGTTACCTTCTCCTTCGGAGCTACGCCACAAGTACAACATGCGCTCCATTTCGATCTGGAAGGACGACGAGGTGCAGGTCGACTGCTACCTTCTCCTTCAGAGCCGCGCCACAAGTACAACGTGCGTTCCATCCCGATCCGCAAGGACGCAGGTCGACTGCAATCTGTGCTCCATCCCTACCTGCAAGAACGATGAGGTGCAGGTCGACTGGATTTTCCACCTCAGAGCTGCGTCTCAAGCACTAAAGTATATTCCAAGTGAAGAACAAAGTTCGCTTGAAGGCAAATGCAAGCATATTCAACGATAAGCCAAGTTCAGATAACATCCTACGGATTCAGAAGTGCTCAAGCGTCAAGCCTGTAAAAGTTTATCAGTTACAAAACTACTCGGCATTCCGAGGCAAATTTAAGGCGAAGCATAGAAGTTTTTTCTACTCCTCAGGTGGAGGACTAGAGGGCGCGACAAACTGGTCCAAGTCAATTCCGTCAGCGATCCGAGTGGCAGCAGCAATGAAGGTCTCCATGAAAGATTGGAAGTCGTGCTTCTTGGTATTGGCAACTTTGATGGACGCCAGCTTTTCCTCTTGCGCATCCTTGCAGTGAACACAGACCAGAGACAGAGCGACCTCAGCGCCGCACCTGGCAGAAGACTTCTTCCATTCTTGCACTCGACCTGGAACTTCATTCAGTCGAGTCATTAGAGACTCGAGGTCATTTTGAAGCGTCGCTCCTGGCCAGAGTGCCGTGTTGATTCGCGATGCCGCAACCTTCAGTCGAGCAAGGTAGTTGACCACACCAGCAACACGAGACTCCAGTCGGAGCACGTTCATAGCAACTTCATCCTTCACAGGAGAGTTAATGGGGTCCAAGCTTGTCCCCACTCGACTGGTCTCCTCCTCAAAGTTTTGGCAGAATTCTTTAAACACAATTCAAAGATAAACCAGCAGTTCTACGATGAGTCGATGATAACAAGTCAGTCGGGTAGGAGAGATTACCCTCAAGCATGATGAATAACTTCTTGGCAAGACCTCCCAGATAAGCCTCCAGATCGTTCCTCTTCCCCACCAGTTCACTAGCCTTGTCATTCAGAGCTATCTTATCATTCTTCAGATGGCTGACCTCCTTGTTGGCCGCGTTGAGAGCAGCTTCCAGATTGGCGTTCTCCTCTTCAAGTTTACCGATTGAAGCCAGTTTTTCTTCCGCAAGCTTCGTTTTGTCCAAAGCCGCCTTCTGCGCCTCGGCAAGGTGATGGTCCTTCTTCTTCATAGCCTCCTCCATTTTTTCTTCAAAATGACAGTGAGATTAGAATCAGGAGTGGGCAGAAAGATAAAGACAGTCGTCAAGTTCTCACCAGCCATACCTTTTGCTTCGTCTCTCGCCTTTTGAAAGTTCTCTTGAGCAAGCTTCAAGTCAAGGCTGAGCTGGATCTGTTTGTTTTCCAATTCAGTATAGCGAGCCACAAGCTTGCGGGATTTCTGCGAAGGGTCAGTTGACAAACATCAAAGATAGGTTGCTTCTGAGTGACTAAGAGAAAAAACGTAACATTTCTAAGACTACAGCCGAATCAAAATATTCAACAGTAGTCTCGAGGACTACACCCAGTGGGTGCACTTAGCGTGCCCCCACTGGTTCTACCGACTTGGTCTGATCAGTCGACCGAAAGAGACAAAGAGGTTATGATCTTAAACCATAGCTAACTGCCAGTAGTCAGCCACGGTCTCATCATGATCTACCAAAAAACACAGGTTCTTCAGACCTTAGTCGATCGCCGTGAATCGACCATGGTCTCGAGGACCACACCTAGTGGGTGCACTCAGCGTGCCCCACCGGGTTCCAAGATTCCATTCGACATGGTCCGACCGGACCGAGTGAAGAAGTTCTGATGAAGAAACTCAAAATACAAAGACTACAATCGATCGCCAAAGCAGATCCACCATAGTCTCGGGGACTACACCCAGTGGGTGCACTCAGCGTGCCCCCACCAATCCAAAAATTCAATCGACACACCTAGTGGGTGTGCAGATACAAAGATCTTCGGAAAGAGAGTCTTCAGATAGCATATCCTAACAGAACAAGCGGTGACCAACTAACCTGGACGTTGCTCTGAAGAGCCGAGCTAGCATCATAGGCCGCTTGGCTGGCTTCCCGGACCGCCTTCACCTGCTCCATCATGATCCCCGCCTGGCGTATAGCCTCCTTAGTAGCACCCACTTGGTCCTCTGGGACGTGGTGTGTAGCGAAAAGGGAGGGCGGGTCAACAGTCGATGATGAAGGCCGAACACTCGTCAGCGGCACAGCAAAGGACACGGAAGTCCGAGTGATATTGCCACCCTCCTGAACCGGTGTCTCAGACACTAATGCAATCTGAGTAGTCTTGCCAGCCGGCGCCTTTCTATTCCTTCTCGGCCTCAGTGGCGCCTCGTCGTCATCATCAGGGAGATCAATGACATGAGGAGGAGCTACAGGAAAATTCCAAAGTTAAAAACGAAAATCCAATCGACCAAAAGTGAAACTACAGAGATCGTACCAAGGTTGGAGGTTGCAGCGTCTTCCATTTCCTGGTCTTCGTTCCTAGCGGAGGTCTCGGAGGTAGCAGCGCTGCAGATTTCAGAAACCAGACGGTTAGTCAATGTCACGCCCAATAAGCGACACTATCCAAAAGGAACTCGAAGGTCCCACCAAGGATAGACCCGCATATTGAAACGCTTTTGCAAGGTGGATATCATTACATCAACATTACATAATAGATGGGGATACATACAAAAGGCATACAATGCCATACGAATACAACATCACAATACATAAGAGCACCATCCGACTACAGATGAAACAAAAAAAGAAACTCAAACGACATCCACCCTGCTAGCCCAGGCTGCCGACCTGGAACCAATCCCCTGATCGAAGAAGAAGCAGAAGAAGAACTCCAAGACAAACAAACATCGCTCTCGCATCATGATCATCGCAAAACCTATACTTGCAACTGTTGTTGTAGTAATCTGTGAGCCACGAGGACTCAGCAATCCCATTACCATGGGTATCAAGACTAGCAAAGCTTAATGGGAAAGGAAGGGGTAAAGTGGTGAGGTTGCAGCATCGACTAAGCATATATGGTGGCTAACATACGCAAATGAGAGCGAGAAGAGAAGCAAAGGAACGGTTGTGAAGCTAGCAATGATCAAGAAGTGATCCTGAACTACTACTTACGTCAAACATAACCCAAAGACCGTGTTCACTTCTCGGACTCCGCCGAGAAGAGACAATTACGGCTACACACAGTTGATGCGTTTTAATTCGGATCTGGTGCCAAGTTATCTACAACCGGACATTAACAAATTCCCATCTGCCACATAACATGGCACGGCTCGAAAGTTTATACCTGCAGGGTGTCCCAACTTAGCCCATGATAAGCTCTCGCGATCAACGAAGGATATACCTTCTCCCGGAAGACCCGATCGATCTCGGAATCCGGTTTACAAGACATTTCGACAATGGTAAAACAAGACCAGCAAGACCGCCCGATGCGCCGACAATCCCGATAGGAGCTGCACATATCTCGTTCTCAAGGCAACACCGGATGAGACATCCTACGAGTAAAACCAGACCTCGAGTTTCCCCGAGGGGGCCCCGCAGTCTACTCGGTCCGGACCAGCACTTAGACAAGCACTGGCCCGGGGGGGCTAAAATAAAGATGACCCTCGAGAGAGCGACTCCCAAGGGAAAAGTAGGTGGTGGTGAGGCAAATGGTAAAACCAAGGTTGGGCCTTGCTGGAGGAGTTTTATTCAAAGCGAACTGTCAAGGGGGTCCCATAAATCACCCGACCGCATAAGGAACGCAAAATCCGGGAACATAACACCGGTATGATGGAAACTAGGGTGGCAAGAGTGGAACAAAACAACAGGCATAAGGCCGAGCCTTCCACCCTTTACTAAATATATAGATGCATTAATAATATAAGAGATATTGTGATATCCCAACCAAAATCCTGTCCACCATGGAGTAATCTTCAACTTCACCTGCAACTAACAACGCTATAAGAGGGGCTGAGCAAAGCGGTAACATAGCCAAACAACGGTTTGCTAGGAAGGGTGTCAAAGGTTAGAGGTTCATGGCAATTTGGGAGGCTTGAAGAACAAATGATAGGTAACGCAGCAAAGCGATAGAATGAAGCAACTAGCATAGCAATGATAGTAGTGAGATCCAGGGCAGCGGTCATCTTGCCTGAGATCCCGCTAGGAAGAAGAACGAGTCCATGAAGAAGATGAAGCCACGAAGACGAACCAAGCGTAGACGAACGAATCCTCACGATCGCAACGAAACAGGAACTATCGAGAAGAAGCACACAACATGGTAAACACACCACACATAGACAAGACATGATGCACAACAAGCATGATGCATGACAAAGCTACATGAAGCTACTCGTGGCAAGAGACGATGCAAACAAGAGCAACACATCAAAGCAAGTTTAAATGAGGCCGGAAACAACATATAACAATTCCGGTAAGTCCTCATATGTAAATTTCGAAGTTGGTCCAGAACTGAATAAACCTTATGTTCAAGTTGTTAAACAGCAATTTAAGATGCAACAAGATGATCTACATGAAATTCTAGTCAAGTTACATATAAAGTTCATTTAGTTCGGAGCTACGGTCTAGAAGATATGAGCGAAACAAGTTAAACATGGCATTGATGCAAAATGCATGCAAACATCAAGCAAACACCTCAAACAAGGATGCAACATGATAATATGAAACTACATGTAAATCTAAGCAAGTTTCATATAGAGCACACTCAAAATGGAGCAATGGTTCAACACATACACTCTATACAAGTTTAAAGGACAAGCTGTCCAAAACAGCAACTAGGCATCTAGGAAGCATCAAAACAATATGCTACAGCATCTCAACATAATAATAAAAGGCATGGGCATGAATTACAGGTAAAGCATGACAAAACATGAACACTGAGCTAACTCCAGAAATCACTAGAACATGCTCAAACACACATGGAAAGACTGCATATATTAACAGTTTCAGACTTAGCAGAAATAACATCAGGTTGCAATGTTTAGAGCTATCAAAAAACATGTTACATGAACTTCTCATGGCAAACAAAGGCATGGCATGAATCTACTAACCACATAGAACAAAAGTCCCTTACTGACCATGAGCCAAAAAGGCACAGAAAATATGATGGCACCCATGTAAACATAGCAAGTTATATGACAGATTCAAACATGGCAGGAACAACAATAAGTAGGCATGTTGGTGAGCTTGAACCACTCACCACAGAGCAATACATGGCATGACAAGGCAACCAACAGTAAGAAGACATGTTTGAGAAGCTAAGAATGGCAAGAACAAGTTCATAGGGTGCATGGATCACTAACAACAAACATGGCAACATTGAACTTAATGTTAACAGGCTGACGGCAACATTATTTAGTAGTTTTGAGAGCAAGATAACAACAAGCTACAGCAAGCTATAAATGCAACCAGGGGCATGAATGGATAGGGCATGTCATGTATAACAAATCATCCTTAGTGAACATCTCCAGATTATGCACAGAATGACTTGTAGCAGCAGGTTTACATAGCATCATATTATAACAGAATCAGTCAGGAAAACAGCAACAACAAGTACCCTACTTAACAAGCTCGATGCACTCAGTACAAGAATCACAAAAATACATGGATGGCACCACTGTGAAGATGGCATGACATAGTTCAAAACACATGTAGAGCTCCTGCTCATAGGATGCACACATCAAACATGGCAAAAATGACAAATGAGCATGTTCTGTTAACAGACAGCAGATGACATCACATAGCACTCTTGCAACGATGATTCAGGCATCAAGATGGACTCAAATGAACATGATGCAATGGAGTGAAATGAAGTACTCGTTGAAGCGAACAATTTGACATATTGCACGCATGAAACGGAGCCACGGATGCAGAGTTATGATGCAATGAACAGGGCAACATAATGTCAAAATATCTCGGGACTTAGACGAATTATCACCTCCGAAAAGTCAACCCGGGACGGGACGGTTCCGGGACGGAGCGGATCGGATCGGGACGGGGCGCCGTGTTTGGTTGGCGGTGGTGGTGGATCTGGTCCATCTTCTCCGGATCCGACCGGAGAAGAACTCCGGCGAGCGGCGGGCGGCTCCGGCGAGGTTGGTGGGCGGTGGACGCGACGGGGTCGACGGGCGGCGCGGCGAGGCGGTGGGGGCGAGAGAGGCGAGGGCGGCTTGAGCACGGGTGTCGGAGGCGGCGCGCCGGGACGGCGGGCGGCGCGGGCGGCGGCGGTGCGTGGGGAGCGGCGGCGCTTAGGGCACCTGTGGCGGCGCGGACGGAGGCGCGCCGGGCGGATGGCGGCGAGGGCGCTGGGGCACGGGCCCGAGGCTGGCGGCGTGGTCCGCGGCCGAGGACGTCGGGCGGCGTGTTAGGGCGGCGAGGCGGCGGCGGAACCGGGCGGCGGCGGACGGCTGCTGGCGGCGGCGGGCGTTGTCGGGCGCGGGTGGCGCCGGACGGGCTCAGCGGGCCCGCGATGGGCTCGCGTGGGCGGGGCGGGCGCGGTGGCTGGGCCCGCTGGCGGCTGCAGAGTGGACAGGGGAGCGGGGCAGACGTGTCCGGCCGTCACGGACGTGTCCGGTGGCGGCGGGAGGAAGAGGACTAGGGTTTGCACCGAAATTTCTGGGAGGGGCACATATATATATATAGGTAGAGGGAGCTAGGAGACTCCAAATGGGGCACGGTTTTCGTCCACGCGATCGTGATCGAACGACCGAGAGCATGAAGGGGAGTTAGGTGGGTTTTGGGCCACTTTGGAAGGGGTGTTGGGCTGCAAACAAAAGAGGCTTTTACAGTTACCCGGTTAACCGTTGGAGTATCAAACAACCTCAAAATGGCACGAAACTTGACAGGCGGTCTACCGGTGCTATACCAAGGCCGCCTGGCAAACCTCGGGCCATTCCGAGAAAGTTTAACACCCGCTCGCAACGAGAGACAAAAGGGGGACGCCGGAGGACATAGGAGTGCCGGATTGCAAAACGGACAACGGGGAAAATGCTCGGATGCATGAGACGAACACGTATGCAAAATGAAATGCACATGATGACATGGCAATATGCAACACGCAAGCAAATGACATGGCAACGATGGCAAATAACTGGCATACACCTGGCGCATTGAATCCGGGGCATTACAGTCAATGAGTCGACCAAGAGTCTGTCCATGCTAAACGAGAAAACACAAGTTCTGCTGTTACCCGAAAATGGTGGGAATGATCATCCTCATCTTGGGCAAGGCCTTCGGCGGCTTTGATGACGCCGCTCGTGGATGCTTCAGCGCTTTTTCAGTCGGCGCCGGAGAAGCCGTCCGAGGGTGTTTTGACGACTGCCCTACAGGCGCAGTCGCTTTGCCATGCTCGCTCGCGGGGTCATGGGTGAGCTTGGATCGCCTTTTCGTACAAGGAGGATCGACTTCCTCCTCCTCCTCTCCACTGGAGCCGTCGTCATCCTCTTCCCCCTCACCATCAGATTGCCACTCCTCCTCACATTCACCCCCGCTCGCCTCCCCCTCCTCGGCCTGTTCTTGCGCCCCGTTGGGCATCAATTACATCTCAGTAATGGTCTAGGAGACGACAAACAAGACGAAAGTCAGTAGATTGATTTTAAGCGAACAGAATGAAGAAAGCAAGATCACAGTCAGAGATGCAGAATTGGACCTGGTCTACTTTGTATGATTGGTCGAGTGGAGGAATCCTCCTGGCTCCTCGGGGGTTGTCTTTGTTCCCTGTGATACTTGACAACCACCCCTCCAACGTGGCCTCGTCGACCTCCTCCGGGTGAATCCGAGTGGTGTCATCGAGACCCAAATACATCCACATCGGATGGTCACAAGCTTGGAGCGGTTGGATACGTCTCTGGAGGAAGACCTCTAGCAAATCCATACCAGTCACCCCGTCGCGGACAAGCTGAACCACTCGACCAACCAACACTTTGACTTGTGCCTTCTCTTCCGGTGTCACTTTCACAGAAGAAGGTTTTTCTGCTCGGTTCAGGGAGAAAGGGGGAAGACCCGTCGCCTGTCCTGGAGTCGGATGGTCTCTGTAGTAGAACCAGGTCGACTGCCACCCGCGGACTGAATCAGGAAGAATCATAGCTGGAAAACAACTTTTGCTTCTCATCTGGATCCCAAGACCCTCGCACATCTGAATCACTTGCGTCTTATCGTCACTCGACTTGGCTTTCTTAACCGACTGAGAACGACAAGTCAAAATGTGCTTGAAGAGGCCCCAATGAGGACGACAACCCAAGAAGTTCTCGCACAAAGAGACGAAGGCAGCAAGATACACGATGGAATTTGGAGTAAAGTGATGGAGTTGCGCTCCGAAAAAGTTCAAGAAACTCCGGAAGAAAGGATGAGGGGGCAAGGAGAATCCGTGGTCGACGTGAGTGGCGATTAGGACACACTCACCCTTGCGAGGCTGCGGCTCGATCTCATTCCCCGGGAGACGCGCAGATTTGTGAGGAATGAATCCCCCCTCGATCAGGTCATCGATGTCGTCCTGACAAATCGCCGAGGGCATCCAATCGCCCTAGATCCAGCCCGGCGGCAAGGCAGACCTCGAGGAAGATCCGCCCTAACCGTACTTCTTTGCCTTCGCCTGCGCCGTCGCTTTTTTTGCGCGCCCCAGGGCCACCGTCTTCTCCTTCACCATCACCGCAGACAAAGCTCGAACGGACCGACGACACCGGGACGAAAGCAGAGGTGGTAGAGGAATTCGAGAAGAAAGGGGAAAAATGAAGGCGCACTGTTCAAAAGCCCTGGGCCAGTGGCTTATATGGAGTTGCTTCCGAGTGACTGACCTGTAGGCCCAGACGATCCTGTCAAATCCCGCAACAGTCGCGCGCGATACGTGGCGAAAAAGGTGGCGTGGAGATCGAGGCGGCTCCACCCTATCCCATCCGATTACTGCGGCCTCCTCCGCCCCGCGCGATTCCCAAAATTCAAATCCCGTGAAATCCACGAGCAGCAGAACAACTTGTCAGACGGAGGATCTCCTCCACACCGTCACTCGGAGCTTTTCAAGTAAAGAAACTCACTCGACTCATACCAAGAATGGATCAAGGCGACTGAAAAAGAATTTGGTGTCGTTACTTAGGTTCATGGATCCGGAACAAGATATACTCATAGCACGAAAAATGGGCCGGAAGAGTTCTCAAGTCCTTCCCCACTCAAACCTCGATCCATTCGGGGGCTAATGATGAAGCTATGTACCTAGGGTAGGGTCATGGATCTGTCCAAACTACCCTCCCCGAGGACATCTCTAGAAGAAACCACCTTTCAATCGACTCAGAAGTGTTCTACTCGACGGACTCGAAGACACTCGACCATGAAGCCAACCACTCGACAGCCAGGAGATCTAAAGTCACTCTGCATGCAAACGGTCAATCATTAAGTAGCTTTTATGGTCACCATAGCACTTTATTTGTGGCATTACCAGTAACGCCCGATCTTAATGTACTTTAAACCCTACATAACTGAGGGCCGGAGGGGTCTGGCGAACTCTATATAAGCCACCCCCCTCCTCAGTGTAAAGGGTTTGCACCCCTGTAACTCATTCACACATAATCCAGTTGACCGCCTCCGGGCTCCGAGACGCAGGGCTATTACTTCCTCCGAGAAGGGCCTGAACCCGTAAACCTCTTGCGTATACAACTACTCCGTAGCTAGGATCTTGCCTCTCCATTCCTAACCCCCTACACTACTGTCAAACTTAGAACCACGACACCGGCCGCCCCCTCCCCCTTGTCTCCTTTATACACGGGGGCAGGGGGCACCTCTAAGACACAACAATTGATCTCCAAGATCTCTTAGCCATGTGCGGTGCCCCCCTCCACTATAGTCCTTGATAATATTGTAGCGGTGCTTAGGCGAAGCCCTGCGACGGTAGAACATCAAGAACATCACCACGCCGTCGTGCTAACGGAACTCTTTCCCGACACCCTGCTAGATCGGAGTCCGGGGATCGTCATCGAGCTGAACGTGTGCTAGAACTCAGAGGTGCCATAGTTTCGGTGCTTGATCGGTTGGGCCGTGAAGATGTACGACTACATCAACCGTGTTGTTCTAACGCTTCCGCTTTTGGTCTACGAGGGTACGTGGAAAACACTCTCCCCTCTCGTTGGTATGCATCACCATGATCTTGCGTGTGTGTAGGAATTTTTTTGAAATTACTACGTTACCCAATAGTAGCATCCGAGCCTGGTTTTATGCGTAGATGTCATATGCACGAGTAGAACACAAGTGAGTTGTGGGCGATACAAGTCATACTGCTTACCAGCATGTCATACTTTGGTTCAGCAGTATTGTGAGATGAAGCGGCCTGGACCGACATTACGCGTACGCTTACGCGAGGCTGGTTTCACCATTACGAGCACTCGTGCTTAAAGGTTACTGGCGGGTGTCTATCTCTCTCACTTTAGTTGAACCGAGTGTGGCTACGCCCGGTCCTTGCGAAGGTTAAAACATCACTAACTTGATGAACTATCATTGTGGTTCTGATGCGTAGGTAAGAATGGTTCTTGCTTAGCCCATAGCAGCCACGTAAAATTTGCAACAACAAAGTAGAGGACGTCTAACTTGTTTTTGCAGGGCATGTTGTGATGTGATATGGTCAAGACGTGATGCTATATTTTATTGTATGAGATGGTCATGTTTTGTAACCGAAGTTATCGGCAACTAGCAGGAGCCATATGGTTGTCGCTTTATTGTATGAAATGCAAACGCCCTGTAATTGCTTTACTTTATCACTAAGAGGTAGCGATAGTCGTAGAAGAAATAGATGGCGTAAACAACAACGATGCTACGATGGAGATCAAGGTGTCGCGCCGGTGATGATGGTGATCACGACGGTGCTTCGGAGATGGAGATCACAAGCACAAGATGATGATGGCCATATCATATCACTTATATTGATTGCATGTGATGTTTATCCTTTATGCATCTTATCTTGCTTTGATTGACGGTAGCATTTTAAGATGACCTCTCACTAATTATCAAGAAGTGTTCTCCCTGAGTATGCACTGTTGCGAAAGTTCTTCGTGCTGAGACACCACGTGATGATCGGGTGTGATAGGCTCTACGTTCAAATAGAACGGGTGCAAAACAGTTGCACACGCGGAATACTCAGGTTAAACTTGATGAGCCTAGCATATATAGATATGGCCTCGGAACACGGAGACCGAAAGGTCGAACGTGAATCATATAGTAGATATGATCAACATAATGATGTTCACCATTGAAAACTACTCCATCTTACGTGATGATCGGACATGGTTTAGTTGATTTGGATCACGTGATCACTTAGATGACTAGAGAGATGTCTGTCTAAGTGGGAGTTCTGAAGTAATATGATTAATTGGACTTAAATTTATCATGAACTTAGTACCTGATAGTATTTTGCTTGTCTATGTTTGTTGTAGATAGATGGCTCGTGCTGTTGTTCAATTGAATTTTAATGCGTTCCTTGAGAAAGCTAAGTTGAAAGATGATGGTAGAAATTACACGGACTGGGTCCGTAACTTGAGGATTATCCTCATTGCTGCACAGAAGAATTACGCCCCGAAGCACCGCTGGTGCAGACCTGTTGCAGATGCAATCGACGATGTTAAGAACGTCTGGCGAGCAAAGATGATGACTACTCCATAGTTCGATGTGCCATGCTTTACGGCTTGGAACGGGTCTTCAATGACGTTTTGAGCGTCATGGAGCATATGAGATGTTCCAGGAGTTGAAGTTAATATTTCAAGCAAATGCCCGGATTCAGAGATATGAAGTCTCCAATAAGTTCTATAGCTGTAAGATGGAGGAGAATAGTTACGTCGGTGAACACATACTCAAAATGTCTGGGTATAATAATCACTTGATTCAACTCGGAGTTAATCTTCACGATGATAGTGTCATTGACTGAATTCTTCAATCACTGCCACCAAGCTACAAGAGCTTCGTGATGAACTATAATATGCAAGGGATGGACAAGACTATTCCCAAGCTCTTCGCAATGCTAAAGGCTGTGGAGGTAGAAATCAAGAAGGAGCATCAAGTGTTGATGGTCAATAAGACCACCAGTTTCAAGAAAAAGGGCAAAGGGAAGAAGAAGGGAAACTTCAAAAAGAACAGCAAACAAGTTGCTGCTCAAGAGAAGAAACGCAAGTCTGGACCTAAACCTGAGACTGAGTGCTTCTACTTCAAGCAGACTGGACACTGGAAGCGGAACTGCCCCAAGTATTTGGTGGATAAAAAGGATGGCAAAGTAAACAAAGGTATATGTGATATACATGTTATTGATGTGTACCTTACTAATGCTCGCAGTAGCACCTGGGTATTTGATACTAGTTCTGTTGCTAATATTTGCAACTCAAACAGGACTACTGATTAGCGAAGATTGGCTAAGGACGAGGTGACGATGCGCGTGGGAAATGGTTCCAAAGTTTATGTGATTGCAGTCGGCACGCTACCTCTACATCTACCATTGGGATTAGTTTTAGACCTAAATAATTGTTATTTGGTGCTAGCGTTGAGCATGAACATTATATCTGGATCTTGTTTGATGTGAGACGGTTATTCATTTAAATCAGAGAATAATGGTTATTCTATTTATATGAGTAATATCTTTTATGGTCATGCACCCTTGAAGAGTGGTCTATTTTTATTGAATCTCGATAGTAGTGATACACATATTCATAATGTTGAAGCCAAAAGATGCAGAGTTGATAATGATAGTGCAACTTATTTGTGGCACTGCCGTTTGGGTCATATTGGTGTAAAGCGCATGAAGAAACTCCATACTGATGGGCTTCTGGAATCACTTGATTATGAATCACTTGGTACTTGCGAACCGTGCCTCATGGGCAAGATGACTAAAACGCCATTCTCCGGAACTATGGAGCGAGCAACAGATTTATTGGCAATCATACATACTGATGTATGTGGTCCAATGAATATTGAGGCTCGCGGCGGGTATCGTTATTTTCTCACCTTCACAGATGATTTGAGCAGATATGGGTATATCTACTTGATGAAACACAAGTCTGAAACATTTGAAAAGTTCAAAGAATTTCATAGTGAAGCGGAAAATCATCGTAACAAGAAAATAAAATTTCTATGATCTGATCGTGGAGGATAATATTTGAATTACGAGTTTGGTTTACATTTGAAACAATGCGGAATAGTTTCGCAACTCACGCCACCCGGAACACCACAACGAAATGGTGTGTCAGAATGTCGTAATCGTACTTTACTAGATATGGTGCGATCTATGATGTCTCTTACTGATTTACTGCTATCGTTTTGGGGTTATGCTTTAGAGACGGCCGCATTCACGTTAAATAGGGCACCATCAAAATCCGTTGAGACGACGCCTTATGAAGTATGGTTTGGCAAGAAACCAAAGTTGTCGTTTCTTAAAGTTTGGGGTTGCGATGCTTATGTGAAGAAACTTCAACCAGATAAGCTCGAACCCAAATCGGAGAATTGTGTCTTCATAGGATACCCAAAAGAGACTATTGGGTACACCTTCTATCACAGATCTGAGGGCAAGATTTTTGTTGCTAAATTTGGATCCTTTCTAGAGAAGGAGTTTCTCTCGAAAGAAGTGAGTGGGAGGAAACTAGAACTTGATGAGGTAACTGTACCTGCTCCCTTATTGGAAAGTAGTTCATCACAAGAACCGGTTCCTGTGACAACTACACCAATCAGTGAGGAAGCTAATGATAATGATCATGAAACTTCAGATCAAGTTACTATCGAACCTCGTAGGTCTACCAGAGTAAGATCCGCACGAGAGTGGTACAGTAATCCTATTCTCGAAGTCATGTTACTTGACCGTGGCGAACCTACGAACTATGGGGAAGCGATGATGATCCGAGATTCCGCAAAATGGCCATCGAAAATAAATGAAATCTGAGATGGGATCCATGTATGAGAACAAAGTATGGACTTTGGTTGACTTGCCCGATGATCGGCAAGCCATCGAAAATAAATGGATCTTCAATAAGAAGACTGACGCTAATGGTAGTGTAACTGTCTACAAAGCTCGACTTGTTGTGAAAGGTTTTCGATAAGTTCAAGGAGTTGACTACGATGAGACTTTCTCACCCGTAGTGATGCTTAAGTCTGTCCGAATCATGTTAGCAATTGCCGCATTTTATGATTATGAAATTTGGCAAATGGATGTCAAAACTGCATTCCTGAATGGATTTCTGGAAGAAGAGTTGTATATGATGCAACCGGAAGGTTTTGTCGATCCAAAAGGTACTAACAAAGTGTGCAAGCTCTAGCTTTCCATTTATGTACTGGTGCAAGCATCTCGGAGTTGGAATAAATGCTTTGATAGTGTGATCAAAGCATATGGCTTTATACAGAGTTTTGGAGAAGCCTGTATTTACAAGAAAGTGAGTGGGAGCTCTGTAGCATTTCTGATATTATATGTAGATGACATATTGTTAATTAGAAATGATATAGAGTTTCTGGATAGCATAAAGGGATACTTGAATAAAAGTTTTTCAATGAAAGACCTCGGTGAAGCTGCTTACATATTGGGCATCAAGGTCTATAGAGATAGATCAAGACGCTTAATTGGACTTTCACAAAGCACATACCTTGATAAAGTTTTGAAAAAGTTCAAAATGGATCAGGCTAAGAAAGGGTTCTAGCCTGTATTACAAGGTGTGAAGTTGAGTCACACTCAATGACCGACCACAGCAGAAGATAGAGAGAAAACGAAAGATGTTCCCTATGCTTCAGCGATAGGCTCTATCATGTATGGAATGCTGTGTACCAGACCTGACGTATGCTTAGCAATAAGCTTGGCAGGTAGGTACCAAAGTAATCTAGGAGTGGATCACTGGACAGCGGTCAAGAATATCCTGAAATACCTGAAAAGGACTAAGGATATGTTTCTCGTTTATGGAGGTGACAAAGAGCTAGTCGTAAATGGTTACGTCGATGCAAGCTTTGACACTGATCCGGATGATTCTAAATCGCAAACCGGATACGTGTTTTTATTAAAGAGTGGAGCTGTAAGTTGGTGCAGTTCTAAACAAAGCATCATGGCGGGATCTACATGCGAAGCGGAGTACATAGCTGCTTCGGAAGCAGCAAATGAAGGAGCCTGGATGAAGGAGTTCATTTCCGATCTAGGTGTCATACCTAGTGCATCGGGACCAATGAAGATCTTCTGTGACAATACTGGTGCAATTGCCTTGGCAAAGGAATCCATATTTCACAAGAGGACCAAGCACATCTAGAGACGCTTCAATTCCATCCAGGACCAAGTCCAGGTGGGAGACATAGAGATTTGCAAGATACATACGGATCTGAATGAAGCAGACCCGTTGACTAAGCCTCTTGCACGGGCAAAACATGATCAACACCAAGACTCCATGGGTGTTAGAATCATTACTGTGTAATCTAGATTATTGACTCTAGTGCAAGTGGGAGACTGAAGGAAATATGCCCTAGAGGCAATAATAAGTTATTATTTATTTCCTCATATCATGATAAATGTTTATTATTCATGCTAGAATTGTATTAACCGGAAACATAATACATGTGTGAATACATAGACAAACTTAACGTCACTAGTATGCCTCTACTTGACTAGCTCATTAATCAAAGATGGTTGTGTTTCCTAACCATAGACATGTGTTGTCATTTGATTAACAGCATCACATCATTAGAAGAATGATGTGATTGACTTGACCCATTCCATTAGCTTAGCACTTGATCATTTAGTATATTGCCATTGCTTTCTTCATGACTTATACAAAGTTCCTACAACTATGAGATTATGCAACTCCCATTTACCGGAGGAACACTTTGTGTGCTACCAAACATCACAACGTAACTGGGTGATTATAAAGGAGCTCTACAGGTGTCTCCAAAGGTACATGTTGAGTTGGCGTATTTCGAGATTAGGTTTTGTCACTCCGATTGTCGGAGAGGTATCTCTGGGCCCTCTCGGTAATGCACATCACTATAAGCCTTGCAAGCAATGTAGCTAATGAGTTAGTTACGGAATGATGTATTACATAACGAGTAAAGAGACTTGCTGGTAACGATATTGAACTAGGTATTGGATACCGATGATTGAATCTCGGGCAAGTAACATACCGATGACAAAGGGAACAACGTATGTTGTTATGCGGTTTAACCGATAAAGATCTTCGCAGAATATGTAGGAGTCAATATGAGCATCCAGGTTCCGCTATTGGTTATTGACCGGAAGCAGTTTTAGTTCATGTCTACATAGTTCTCGAACCCGTAGGGTCCGCACGCTTAAGGTTTCGATGACAGTTATATTATGAGTTTATGAGTTTTGATGTACCGAAGTTTGTTCGGAGTCCCGAATGAGATTACGGACATGACGAGGAGTCTCGAAATGGTCGAGACATGAAGATTGATATATTGGAACCCTATATTTGGATATCGAAAGTGTTTCGGGTGAAATCGGGATTTTACTGGAGTACCAGGAGGTTACGGGAACCCCCCGGGGGCTTAATGGGCCTACATGGGCCCTAGTGGAGAGGAAGAGAGGAGGCAAGGGGCTGGCCGCGCCCCCTCCCCCCCTAGTCTGAATAGGACAAGGAGAGGGGGGCGGCGTCCCCCCCTTTTCCTTCCCCTCTTCCTCCTCCTTCCCCCCTTCTCCTTCTTCAACTAGGAAAGAAGGGAGTCCTACTCCCGGTGGGAGTAGGACTCCCCCTTGGCACGCCCTCCTTGGTCGGCCGCCCCCTCCCCCTTGGCTCCTTTATATACGGGGGCAGGGGGCACCTCTAAGACACAACAATTGATCTCCAAGATCTCTTAGCCGTGTGCGGTGCCCCCCTCCACTATAGTCCTCGATAATATTGTAGTGGTGCTTAGGCGAAGCCCTGCGATGGTAGAACATCAAGATCGTCACCACGCTGTCATGCTGACGGAACTCTTGCCCGACACCCTGCTGGATCGGAGTCCGGGGATCATCATCGAGCTGAACGTGTGCTAGAACTCGGAGGTGCCGTAGTTTTGGTGCTTGATCGGTCGGGCCGTGAAGACATACGACTACATCAACCGCGTTGTTCTAACGCTTCCGCTTTCGGTCTACGAGGGTACATGGACAACACTCTCCCCTCTCGTTGCTATGCATCACCATGATCTTGCATGTGCGTAGGAATTTTTTTGAAATTACTACGTTCCCCAACACGAATCCCTTCTTGGTCAGGAGCTGGGTGAGAGGCTTCGCGATGGTGTCGTGGTGCGGGACGAACTTGCGGTAGTAGCTGGTGAGCCCGAGGAAACCCTGCAGTTCTGTTGGTGTGGAGGGCACGGGCCAGGCTTGCATTGCGCTCGTCTTACTTGTGTCGGTGGCGTTTCCGTATCTAGAGATGACGTGTCCCAGGTACTCGATGCTCTTCTGGGCGAACGAACACTTTGACGCCTTGGCGAACAGTTGGTACTCACGGAGCAACTCGAGCGTGAGGCGCAGATGTTGTTCATGTTCCTGCAGGTCAAACCTGAAGACCAATATGTCATCAAGGAAAATGATGATGAACTTACAAACATAGCGGCCAAATATGCTATTCATCAAGCATTGGAAGGTGTCCGGTGCATTGCAAAGGCCAAACGGAATCACCCTGAAGTTGTAGTGCCCATGGTGGGAGCAGTTTTCGCTTCATCCTCCTCGCGCATATGAATCTGGTGATATGCTACGTCTCAAGCTTGCGTTGGTTTTCCTCAAAGAGGAGGGGATGATGCAGCATAGTAGCATAAGTATTTCCCTCAGTTTTTGAGAACCAAGGTATCAATCCAGTAGGAGGTCATGCGCAAGTCCCTCGTACCTGCACAACACGATAGCAACTCGCAACCAACTCTTAGGGGTTGTCAATCCCTTCACGGTCACTTACGAGAGTGAGATCTGATAGAGATAATATTTTTGGTATTTTCGATAAATAGATGCAAAGTAAAAAGTAAAGGCAAAGTAAAAACAAAGCAAGTAAATAAAGTGATATAGATTGATATGATGAGAATAGACCGGGGCCATAGGTTTCACTAGTGGCTTCTCTCAAGAGCATAAGTATTCTATGGTGGGTGAACAAATTCTTGTTGAGCAATTGATGAATTGAGCATAGTTATGAGTATATCTAGGCAATGATCATGTATTATAGGCATCATGTCCGTGACAAGTAGATCAAACGATTCTCGCATCTACTACTATTACTCCACTCATCGACCGCTATCCAAAGATGCATCTAGAGTATTAAGTTAAAAAACAGAGTAACGCTTTAAGCAAGATGACATGATGTAGAGGGATAAATTCATGCAATATGATAGAAACCCCATCTTGTTATCCTCGATGGCAACAATACAATACGTGCCTTGCAACTCTTTCTGTCACTGAGTAAGGACACCGCAAGATTGAACCCAAAGCCATGCACTTCTCCCATTGCAAGAACTATCAATCTAGTTAGCCAAACCAAACGGATAATTCGAAGAGACTTGCAAAGATAACTCAATCATACATAAAAGAATTCAGATAAGAATCAAATATTTTCCATAGATAATACTGGATCATAAACCCACAATTCATCAGTCTCAACAAACACACCGCAAAAAGAAGATTACATCGAATAGATCTCCACAAGAGAGGGGGAGAACATTGTATTGAGATCCAAAAAGATAGAAGAAGCCATCTAGCTACTAGCTATGGACCTGAAGGTCTGAAGTAAACTACTCACACTTCATCGGAGGGGCTATGGTGATGATGTAGAAGCCCTCCGTGGTGGATGCCCCCTCCGGCGAAGCTCCAGAACAGGCCCCAAGATGGGATCTCGTGGATACAGAAGGTTGCGGCGGTGGTATTAGGTTTTTGGCTCTCCCTTGATCATACGGGGATACGTAGGTATATATAGGAGGAAGGAATGCGTTGGTGGAGCTCCGATGGGCCCGAGGTAGGGGCGCGCCTGTGGCGCGCCCTCCACCTCGTGACCTCCTCGAAGCTTCTTGGAGTAGGGTCCAAGTCTCTGGATCACGCTCGGTTGGAAAATCACAATCCGAAGGTTTCATTCCGTTCGGACTTCGTTTGATATTACATTTCTTCAAATCTTGAAAAAGGCAAAAAACAACAACTCTGGGCTGGGCCTCCGGTTAATAGGTTAGTCCCAAAAGTAATATAAAAGTGAAAAATAAAGCCCAATATAGTCCAAAACAGTAGATAAAGTTGCATGGAGCAATCAAAAATTATAGATACGTTGGAGACGTATCAAGCATCCCCAAGCTTAATTCCTGCTCGTCCTCGAGTAGGTAAATGATAAAAAAAGAATTTTTGATGCGGAGTGATACTTTGGCATAATTTCAATGTAAATCTTCTTAATTGTGATATGAATATTCAGATCCGAAAGATTCAAGACAAAAGTTCATATTGACACAGAAATAATACTTCAAGCATACTAATCAAAGTAATCATGTCTTCTCAAAATAGCATGGCAAAAGAAAGTTCATCCCTACAAAATCATATAGTTAGGCTATGCTTCATCTTCGTTACACAAAGATGTTCCCAACTTCTATACCCCCGATGACAAGCCAAGCAATTGTTTCATACTTAAATAATCTCAAACTTTTTCAACCTTCACGCAATACATGAGCGTGAGCCATGGATATAGCACTATGGGTGGAATAGAATATGATGATGGGGATTGTGTGGAGAAGACAAAAAAAAGAAAGTCTCACATCAACGAGGCTAATCAATGAGCTATGGAGATGCCCATCGATTGATGTTAATGCAAGGAGTAGGGATTGCCATGCAACGGATGCACTAGAGCTATGAATGCTCAACAAAAGAAAACTAGTGGGTGTGCATCCAACTTGCTTGCTCATGAAGACCTAGGGAATTTTGAGGAAGCCCATCGTAGGAATATACAAGCCAAGTTCTATAATGAAAAATTCCCACTAGTATGAACAAGACAACTTATAAGACTCACTATA